>BSYO01000004.1:11474396-12803215 GCA_033239525.1 Nepenthes gracilis | reverse complement strand
TCCTCTCTCTTCTCCTTGTGCTCTCTCTCTCTCTTTGCACATGGAAGCCGAAAATATGCTCAAACGAACTCTCGTGACTCTTTTATATCACCAACCAGCACTCAAGCACCCGACAGGCGCTGGCCTAGAGGTTCGGGCGCCTGCGGCGCTTGGTGAGCCTTCTCCGTCGACATTTCTCACAGTCCCAAAACTTAATTTTTCTATATGCATTGAACTCAATCTTGATTATATTAACTTAATTATCTCCTAATTATTATATTTCAGAATTTGAAACGTCACAAAATTAGTCTTTTGGTTATTAGTTCTCAATTTTGGTATGTTTTAAATTTTTGATATTTTTATCTGCATCATATTTAATATTTGAGATGTTTTGACTTTTTTAGAATTACATGTTTCGATACAATCTTCAAAATAATCCAATTTTGGACATTTGAGCCTTTAGAATTATGTAATAATTTGACATTTCAACAATTTCATATAATTTGATATTTATATGCATATTTTGCGTACAAAGTCTTGATTTAGACTACATGTTTGGAATTTGAACATATTGAATTTTTAACTTTATGTTTTTAGTTTTACTATTATTCTATCTTATTTATACCTATGATTTATATATGTATATATAGTTATTAAGCATTAATATCATAATCTGTCATATTTTTTAACTTTTTAGATTAGAATTTTTTGAGTTACTTACAGGATTTTAAACGGGAAAGATCAAAAACTTTTGTAATTATTTTATTGTTGGACATGTATTAGATTTATTTAGAGATTATATTAAAAATTTATTTAGTTGAGCTATTTATGATCTGCAATATTATGAGATATTTTTATTCGTGTAAATATTTATACAGGCTTCACATTGTCATTGTTGGATGTTTGGTAGATGTTTACATTAAGGATAAGGTTGGTATGAGTAAGTAGTTAAATTGATTTATTCATGGGCTGAACAAGATAATTTGGCCGGGTTTCATGCCTGATGTCAAGTATTATGTATATTATATTGTTTTAGATTTGGTTTTGTTCAGGTCTGGTATGATTGGTATATTCCGTGACCATATTTAGTTCTGTGTCGATATTAGGGTGTGTTCATCTAAGTACTATATCAGCTTATTTTCGTAGTTGTCTGTTCCCGGGTTTCAAGAGTATCACACCTGCTGTTCACCTGCTATCCGCTTGAGCACCGATTCCAATAGCCCCGCGCCTACCGTGAGCTCGTCATCCGCTTGAGCCCCTATTCTAGTAGCCCTGTGCCTATCGTACGCTCGCCATCCGTTCGAGCACCGATTCTGGAAGCCCCGCACCTGCCATGAGCTCGTTGTCCACTTGAGCCCCGATTCTAGTAGGCCTGCGCTTATCGTATGCTCGCCATCCGCTCAACCCTAAATTTTAGTAAACATCCGCTTGAAGCTTGCCGCCTTCTCGCTTGAGCCCAAATAGGGTTTTCTCTTAGAACCCTCGGTGCGCTCGCTAACTCAAGTGCTGCAGCAACGGTCTTTAATTTTAAATGGGTTTTTCGAGCTCTCTATAAATTTTTTCCTTATTTCCAGTTGCCCTACTTTTTTAGCAGCATTTTGGAGCACCCCTCCTTGAGAAATCTTCATCTTTTACTCCATTAATCTTGCCCCGATTGGAAAAATTGTGGTTAGATCATTGTGTTTCATGTGTCCATGGTTTTCTCACCACTTTCTCTTTAACGATCCATCGCTCTTACCCTTCTACCTTCATTGGCGACGTTGGTGCTGTGAAGAAGGGATTCTGGTGGTGTTTGCTACTTCAAACAGTTCGTGAGAGAAGATTGATGTAAAAATCGGAAGGCGTCCGGTTCCGTTGCCGCAGGCAAATCCAATGAGTTTCTTGGTAAAAATCACAAGACGGGAAAAAGTCAGTAAGGGTAGCGTATCTGTACCACCCGATCTATAAATTAATTTTCATAGTGGATATCTTATCTGGCCGTTAAAGCCTGGAAAGTTTTTCTCGATTATCGTGAATATCGAATTTTTCCTTCATCACCAAAAGTTATCTTTTTTTACTATTACCTATTATCATATACGTTTTATGTATATTATTGTTATTGGCATCTAAATATAAATATTCTTTACGTATGAAAAGGCATGTTTTGTGCTAACGTGAACAATCAAGTTTCGACCCCATTAAAATTATAGCGGAAGCAATATATATAAATATACAATACACGTAAAGGATATTCAATACTAGATGCTAACGAGATAACAAGCATGCACGATAAAAATAACGATCAGCAATAATGATAAAGACACGATTTTTAGTGACGAAGTGAAAACTCCATACCCACGATAATCGAGAAAAACACTCCGGGCTTCAACGGCCATGGAAGCAATGCACTACGAAAATCAACTTACAGACCGGGTGGTAACGACGCGTTAACCAGCGGACTTACTCCCGTCACGTGATCCCTACCAAGGAACTCCTTGGATTTGCCCACGGCAACGAAATCGGAAACCTTCCGGTCTTCACGTCAATCTTCCCTCGAACCACTTGAATTGCCAATCACGATCGAGTCTCCTTCTTTACGAACCAACGTCTCCAAACGAAAGTAGAAGGCAATGTTTCAATGGTGAAAGAAAGTTGGTGAGAAAACTTATATGAGCATGAAGAGCAATCTTATAATGTTAAGTTTTCTCAAGAGAAGTAGGAACAATGGAGCATTAGAAGCTTTCTTCTCCGAGGAGGCACGAAAATATTCAGTCAAATGGTGATTAGGGTTTCAAAAACTTAAGGTATGTATTTATAGATGACGCAAAAAATCGTTCAAAAATTTTGCCCGTTGCACCAGCGCTCGAGCACATCTCGAGCGCGCAGCGGGCTCACAGAGGGTTTCGTGAGAAACCCTGAGTCCGCTCAAGCGGCCAGAAGGTGAGCATCGAGCGGGCACCATTCTATTGAGAGCAAGGCGAGCCGGGTGCATTCTGGTTTTTCGGCTCGAGCGGTTAGCGAGCTCCAGGCGGGCGCGGGGGCTTTGGACGGCTCCAGCAACTAGAGTGCGGAACGGACATAACGGATTTTAACCCGACAACTCACAACCCGACATTAATACACTAATACATATGGTCACGGAATATGCCAATTAGACAAATGTCTCTAACAACGTATATTGAATATTTAATTTTGTACCACTTCCGCTAATCCTACATGGGGTCGAAACTTTATTGTGTAATTTGAAATGAAACGTCCTTTTCAAAGTCCACTCCTGCGATCTAGGTAATTTGGTTTATTTGAGTTTCGTCCAAGTCAAGAAATGAGAAAGAAAAATATATTCACGTAATTTAATTAATTATTTAATGACTTGCTTAGGCCAGGGCCGTGATACGAGAAACAAGTTTATTGGTGTTCTTAAACAAGCCCATTTTAGATTCCTGTAATAACAAGTTCTTGTGCTCTTGATGATTTATACATTCTTGATGATTTTGGTTTTCTTAGATAATTCAATTCCTCTCGGCACAAGCAACAACCTTTCTATTTCTTGCGTGTTCTTGATCAAATAACAGAATAGCCTCCTGTTTTTATGAGTTCTGGATCGCTTTTAATTGCCTTAATCATTCTTATGAGTGTTCTAACTTGTCATGGTAGTCAACCTGTCTTGACGCAGCATTCTTGAGTTCTTAAAGTTTTGATGTGTTTCAATGATCATTCCGACTACGTATTAAATAATTAATTCAAGTTTTGCTATATTGAAAATTTGCAAGGGATATTGCTTCAGATTTCAGTATTAGGCAACAATTAGTACCTCGTCAAGCATTGCAACTGCAACTATGGTGAATTCTGTTATGCTTGGCTTTATTTTTTTATGTTGTAGTTTCATATAAAGTTCTGTTATGTCCTGAAATTCCTAGTGACGCATGTCTGTTACATCATTTTGTTCTCCCAGACCATATATTCTTGCATTCTCTGCAAATAGGATGTTGGCAAATTCTACAATTTCTTACTGGTGCATCGACCTAGTAAACTAAAATCCAAATTTATTGTTCTGTTAATTTGCTATATTTTTCTCAGCTGCATTTCTACAATAGCTCTTGAATTGATCGACGGAACACAAGGAAGCTTGTTCAAAACATGATTATTTATCTGTGTTCCAAGTTTTAGCTCTACTACTACATCATTATTTCAGAAAGGCTTTATCAAAACAAGCCGGTGGGTCATCTTAAAAATTGATGTTCTTCAACAGCATTGGTATTCTTCAAACTAGCATGGAGAATCAGGACTTCTATGCTTTATAAAAAGACTCCAATGCTGCATCATTTATCAGTATAACCGGCTGGTAGTATTTCTGTTAATCTACAACAGAATACCAACCAACTTTCTAGCGGAATTGGGCATGAATAGTGAAGGCGGTTCACTTCTTGATCTATTTCCTTGGAAGCTTATCAATTGGTTAAATTATCCATCTACTCCAGTCTCATCCTCATGCATACTCTTCTTGTATGCTGGTTCACCATCAATACCAACCAATGTCAATCAATTCTTGGTTCTAACTGCTTCAATTCTATCTATGATCATTTAGCTATGATCTTTTGCTTTTGGACTCCCTATTACCTTGGTCATCATTCTCATTTTGATAATTTATCAATATTCTATTCAGAAATATCAGATTCTTGAAAATCAGTAATATTCAAACAATCTCAAGCTCTTCTCCTACAATTCCATTCCTGCAAGTCTTGCATCAACAATTATTACATCGACTTTCTAAAATCAACAACAGTAACATTTCCGTATTTTATTACACAAGTGCTAACATACACCTCTTCAACTGCTTCAGTTGTTTGAAACAAATTTCTCCACACCATCTTGAATATTAAAATATTTTAATTTCCATGTATTCCATTCAAACTAGGCAATTGCCCCTTCCTAACTTCAAGATCCTTCATCATATAAATCTGCAGCCCACATATCAGATAGTTTAAACCATTCCAACATCAATTCTATTTCCAGAAAATTTTCATCCGGTGAAGTTACTATCACAACTAGTAATGTGGGGATTCATACACCATCTGTAACATTCTGGATGTTTCCAACAAGATTTTTTTTACATGAGTAAATAAAAATTATAAATAATTATGTAAATTTAACCTTACATAACTGGTAAAATATAGTCTTAATTGTATTGCTATTTAGATTGCCAATTTATTTCTTGTTAGACTAGGATAAATAAGGTTTTTTGAATCTTATTACTAACTAGAAATACCTCCTAGATCTTTAAATTTTTGATAAATTGTCTAAATTTTAAAAAGTTTAAAGTTTAGAAAGACAATGTTGTGAAAATTTAATGAAAGATTGCCCCTAGAAATATGGACCCTTAGCTATCCCAAAGAATTAGAAAATTTGCTAGAATGTTGGCTTAATTTTTGGTGGAGTTAAGACTATCATGGCCAAACTTTAAGATAAAAAAAAATAGAGAAAAAAATAATAGTTGGTTGAAATGGTTATATGAGATTTGTGATGGCTGAAATTGAGGTAATTATGCAGGTGGTTAGTGATATGTAGATCATGGATTTTTGGTAATAAAATTGGTCGAGAAGTTAGCTATTTTTAAGAAAGTTTTTTTATCAAGTTAATTTGATATGGATTAATATCAAAATAAGAATGATATATATGATAGGAATTGTTTGGGTAAACAAAATGATTTTTGCTGAGGCCAAATTTTGGGACAAGGATGGATAATATTTGATATATTAAGCAGTCAAAGATTACTTGGATATGATTATTTTTTTGAAGTGCTCAGTTGCTATGATCTTGGAAGTCTTAAACAATCTCTATTTTCTTCGAAATTCTAGAGGAATTTTTAATATATCACAGCACCCCTTTTAGCATTCCAACTGCCCCATTTTTTTTTGTAAGCAATCTTGAAGATTATTGGTAGATAGTTAAACCAGAAATTTGGTAGACAAAATAAGTGGCTAATCAGCCACCTTCGTAGGAGGTTTCGGCTGCTTGGGTGTAGCAACTACACATTGCACCCTTCCTTCATCCTAGTCTCACTCTAACAACCCCAATTGCAGGAGCTTCTTGTTTCAAGTTATCTGGCCCATTTTGCAAGAAGATAATTCAGGTGGCTGGCACAATTTTGGTAGTCAAATGGTTGGCTAATTAGTTGCTTGAAAATAGGGGAGCTTCAGCTTCTCTCACCACCCTATTTTCAGAATTCTTTGGAGGGTACTAATAAATCCTCATCCCTTTTCATCCTTCTATTTTAAACCCTTGAAGTCTTCGCACTCCCACCTTTATGTCATCTAAAGTGGACAGTAGAAGCTGTCCAAGGGAGGAAGCAAACCAAGGAGGAAAAGAAAAAGAAGGTAAGGAGAAATCATCTCAAGCTAAGTAACCTGTGATCTTCCCTCTTCTAAACAAGTAATTCTTAGCTTTTCTATTAAAATCCATGGATACTATTCCTATATGTCATGGTCATAAAAGATCATTTTCAAGGGCCAGTTACAATTTGAAAGGAAAATTTTAGAATGATGATTAAAAAGTAATATTCTAGACTTCAAAAAAAAGAAAATGTCTTATTTTAATAAACATAATCACTACAACATTTAGAGTTAGAACTTAAATTCTTAGAAATGGTTAAAGAAGTATTATGGTAGTATAATTTACTTGATTTGGTGATTCAATAATAAACTATTACACGTGTTAATCCAACAATAATATAAATTCAAGTTTGCACACTAGCACTTAAGAGGTGTGCATTCAGTGCCTATATTGTGGCTAAAATGCACAACAGCACTCAATAGGCATGCATCAAGTGCCAAGATTTTGGTTTTAATGCACAGGAACATAATGTTAGAAATTTATGTGGCTAAAACAACCACAAAAGTGAAATTTAGAATCGATTCTTATACCTCCGGCCATTTGGTGCTCTGTTTTCGGACTTGTGATTTGGACCGGCTCTGTACTTCTAGACACTCCTTCACTCGTTTAGATGGTGTATTGCTTGAGTTGGATGTCAGGGACAAAGCCAGAAGGCTCAATTTATAGGCGAAACCATCACCCGCCTCAACCGAGCGTTTTGTACTCAAACCGGCCAAAATTGATTAATTGACTTAATGGGAGAGTTATCACCACTTAATGGACCACAAATGCTTCAACAATTAATTTAGTTAAACGCCAAATGGTTACAAATCCATCGAGGAAGACGAAGAGGACGAAACCCTTCTGTCGCTTGAAATCGACTTCAAAAGCTGTTCGCGGCTCGAGTGGCTTGGCGGCTCCATCGGCACAAGGCCGGCTCAACGGCTCGGGCCGGCTCAGCATTTGGGCTGAAACCCATATTCTCCCACTTAGCCCATATTTAACTTGATGTGATAACTAAATTCATCAATTTTCAAACTTTAAGAAATAAATATATGAATCATGACGATAAGTCCTCTAATAATTAGTAATATCTTCCATGTATTGCAATATATTAATTTCTCAAGTCATCCGGTAACTTTACTTTATGAATAAACCCTATGTTTATTCTTTGTCCAACTTAATGATATTCTCAAATTAATTAATGTGTACACAATTTTGAGAAATATCACAACAATAAAATAGGAATTTACAATATCATTGTCCATACAATAAAAATTATAAAATAGAACTCAATCCCATTTCAGTTACAAGATCCTTGAACCTTAATTGTGGCATGCCTTTAGTCAAGGGATCAGCGATCATTAATTCAGTACTAATATGCTCAATAGCAATTTCCTTTCCTTTAATACGCTCCTTTATGGCTAAAAACTGAATGTCGATGTGTTTACTTCGACTGCTACTTTTGTTATTTTTAGTCAGGAAAATAGCAACTGAATTATCGTAAAATATCTTTAATGGTCTTGAGATTGAATCAACCACTCTAAGCCTAGACATAAAATTCCTTATCCATATACCATGCTTTGTAGCCTCGAAACAAGCAACGAACTCGGCCTCCATAGTGAAAGTAGCAATTAAAGTTTGCTTTACACTCCGCAAAGATACAGCTCCACTGGCAAATAAAAATAAGTAACCAGATGTTAATTTACGTAAATCAACGCATCCAGCGAAGTCTAAATCGGAGTACCCCAAAACTTCAGATTGTCGGTCCGTCTATATGTAAACATGTAGTCTTTGATACCTTGAAGATACCTCATGACTTTCTTGGCAACTTTCTAGTGTTCGATTCCTGGATTACTCTGAAATCTTCCCAACATTCCAACTGTAAATGTTATGTCAGGTCTTGTACATACCTGAGCATATATCAAACTTCCAACAATGGAAGCATATGGAATGTTCTTGATCTGTTCCCGTTCCAAATCATTTTTTGGGCATTCGCTCAAATTAAGACTATCACCCTTCACAATAGGTGCTACACTTGGTGAACAATCTTTCATTCGAAATCTCTCTAAAACCTTATTAATATAGGTCTCTTGAGACAAACCTGTAACACAACGCTGTGATGCATTCGATGTATCTTTATGCCAATGACATAAGATGCATCACCCATATCCTTCATATCAAAATTTTTAGAGAGAAATTATTTCACCTCATATAACAACCCTTTATCATTAGATGCAAGCAAAATATCATCCACATATAAGACAAGGAAACAAGCCTTACTCCCACTGACCTTCTGGTATATACATTGATCCAAAATATTCTCTTCAAAACCGAATGAAGAGATAATTTCATCAAATTTTAAATACCATTGACGGGATGCTTGTTTCAATCCATATATTGACTTCTTTAATTTGCACACCAATTGCTCACCATCACTAGAGGAGAATCCTTCTGATTGTTTCATGTAAACCTCTTCCTCTAGATCACCATTTAAAAATACTGTTTTCACATCCATTTGTTATAATTTCATATCAAAATGAGCAATCAATGCCAAAATTGCCTTTTTAGATACAGGAGAAAAAGTCTCCTTGTAATCAATTCCTTCTTTCTGAGTATATCCCTTAGCAACGAGTCTTGCCTTATATCTTTCAAAATTGCCTAATGAGTCTTTCTTTGTTTTGAAGACACATTTACACCCTATGACTTTCGCCCCTTTAGGCAATTCAACAAGATCTCAAACTCTATTGCTACTCATGGAACTCATCTCTTCTTTCATAACATTGTACCATAATTGTGATTCATTACAACTCATGGCTTGTGAAAACGTTTCAGGATCATTTTCAGCTCCCACATTGTAGTCAAACTCTTCAAGATATACAATATAATCACTAGGGATTGCTGACTTTCTCATTCTAGAAGACCTTCTTAATGTTGTATCATCATCCGCAACATGAGTATATTGTACAACTATTTCAGACAAATCCTGAATTTTATGATCAACTGGAATAGAATCAGTATTTTGTGGAATGACAATGATTGGTTGTTCAACACCAAATTGATCTTGAGGGGTGTTGTGTACATCAATCAATCTATTATATGAAGTGGAGGGTTGTGAATCCAAATGATCAGTTCTTGATCGTTTTCTCCCACTCATTACGTCATTCTCGAGAAATTTTACATTTCTTGATTCCACAATCCTAGTGGTGTGAGATGGACAGTAAAATCTGTATCCCTTAGACCGTTCAGCATATCCAATAAAATACCCACTTATAGTCCTTGGGTCCAATTTATTTTCTTGTGGGTTATAAATTCTTACTTCGGATAGGCATCCACATATGCGTACATGTTGCAAACTCGGTTTCCAACATTTCCATAACTCAAAAGGAGTTTTTGAAACAGCTTTTGTTGTGACCCGATTTAATATGTACACCGCCGTTTTAAGAGCTTCACTCCACAAAGATTTTAGAAGTTCGGAGTTGCTTAGCATACTCCTCACTATATCCAATAATGTTCGATTTCTTCTTTCTACTACACCATTTTGGTCCGGAGAACCAGGCATAGTGTATTGGGCAACAATCTCATGTTCTTGAAGAAACTTTACAAATGGATCAGGCATTTGTCCATCTTCAGTATATCTACCATAATATTCTCCACCTCTATCTGATCTCACAATTTTGATATTTTTTTCAAATTATTTCTCTACTTCTACTTTAAACAATTTAAAAGCATCTAATGCTTCATATTTGTTATGAAGCAAGTAAAAATACATATATCGTGAGAAATTATCAATAAAGGTAATAAAATATTTTAGACCATATGAGTCTATATCGGGACTACAAATATCAGTATGTATGATCTCTAATATATCCGAACTCCTCTTGGTATTTTTCTTAGTCTTGTTGGTCTGCTTTTCTTTAATACAGTCCACACAAATTTTAAAGTCAGTAAAATCTAGAGTACTAAGTACTCCATCATTTACCAATCTTTTGATTCTATCAATGGAGATATGTCCCAATCTACTATGCCACAACATCGAGGAACATTCATTCATAACACATCTTTTAATTCCATTATTAGCATGCACAGTATTAAAAGAGGTATTATTTTATAAATTTAAATAATAAAGATCATCAGACAGTGTACCATTTTTAACAATATCAGACTTATAAGATAAACTGAGTAATGAGTCTGAAAATATAAAGGAATATTCAAAAGGCACAAGTCTCGAAATCAAAATCAAATTTCTAGAGAAATTTGGAATGTAAAAGGTATTTTCAAGAGACAAAACAAAACCATTACTCAAAATTAAACTACATGTTCCAATGGCCTCCACATGTGAACGCATCTTATTTTCGGAGAAGATGTATTGTTCACTGCCCACTGGTTTCCTTAGGTTTTACAAGCCCTGTAAGTAGAATCAGAGTCAATCCACCATGTGTTATGTGCAATATTAACCATATTAGATTCATAACATACAAAAGAGAATGGATTACCTTTCTTTTCAAGCCAATTTTGATACTTGATACAGTCCTTCTTTACGTGTCCCTTCTTTTTACAGAAGAAGTACTTGGACTCCTTCTTGATATCAGATTGGGGAGGTACTTTACATTTTCCTTTGATTTGGCCTGCGTCTTGAACCTTCCTTCCTTTAGTATGCAGACGCTCTCACTTTGCTCCATCATGAGCCTTCCTTCCTCTTGAACACACATGGTCATGAGTTCATTGATTGACCATTTATCCTTATATGTGTTATAAGAGATTTTAAAAGGCCCATATTACAGTGAAAGTGAATTTAAAATGTAGTGCACAATGAAAGGTTCAGACATTTTTACCTCTAAATTTTTCAATTGAGCTGCAATATCCCTCATTTGCATTATGTGCTTACGCACACCCTTAACACTGGTGAGCCTAATAGATGAGAACTTCATTATTAGGGTGCTTGCAAGTGCCTTATCTGAAATCACAAATTGTTCATCAATTGCCTTCAGTAAATCTTGCACCTTATTATGATGGTCGATAGAACCATGAATACCAGCAGAAATTTTTATCTTTATGAACATTAAACTGAGGCGATTAGATCGCTCCCAACGTTCATAAAGAGTTACCTCATCCAGAGTGCTGGTAAGGGTAAGAGCCGGTGGTTCGTCTTTTCAGATAGCATAATCGATATCGAGCCACCCTATGTGAAGAAGAATTCTCTCCTTCCATGATTTATAGTTGTCACCCTTTAGTTCAGAAATTTCACATCGTATATCGAAAAGATTTACAGATTGAATAGCTGCATAAAATAAATACATACTTAACATCCAAAATTGAGGCTAACAAATTACAAAATTATGTTTTACCAATATAAAACATACATCATGAATCAATAGACAAAAAAATCACCTGTGGGCTAAATTTTAATTCCAGTAGATCCATGTCCGATTTTATGATAAAACTATCAAATTATATTCCATTCTTAATCCATGTGGGTAAATTAAGAAAAATAATTTGACATTCTATCCTGATTAATTAATTTAATATAATAAAATTTTCTGTAGGATAAATTTTATTATATCAAAAATAATTATCACAATCTATGTCTTTATACCTCACGTGATAATAAAAAAAATAATTTTATTAATTAAGAGTGTTGTGGTTAATCCCCAATTAATTAAATTATTTTAATCACAAGACATTATTTATACATATATATAATTATATTCTGGTTATTATATTTTATACTTTATATATAATTATATATATAATATATATATATACTCTGCATAAAAGTATAAATACAATTGAAATGTAATAATGAACGCATGGCGCTTAGCAGCGCAGCGGTAGAAGCCGCCCCTTCTTCCCGACGCATCCCGCGTTCGAAGCTCACTAGCCGCATTTTATTTTCCCATCTGCTACAGTATGGGCCAGAACAGTAATGGGTCGCGTCGATACTGTTAGGCCGCGCACGTAATCAGCCTAACAAAATAGAATAATTTTTTTTTATAAACACTGTAGCAAAACGACGTCGTTTAATTACCGAATACGTTTGCACGAAACGACGTCGTTCTGAAACACAAAACAGAAGCCAGAAAACGACAACGTTTACTACTGCCGAAGCAGAAAACGACGCCGCTCAAGTCGTCGTCTACCTTTTTCGGTTTCTCTCGAACCTGACAACGAACGACTCGACCCGAATTCCAGACCCTATTCAAACAGCACCATACAAACACCATAAATGATGAAAAATATATGGAAATTTCGTAAATTTAATTTCCCATCGATTTTCAGTGCTCGTTTGAACCGAATCTTCAAAAAAACGAAGACTTTAGTTTTTTACGAATTCGAAAAAATCAAAAAATTACAGAACAACAAAGGCAGAGTTGAAGCCTTTCTCTGATACCAAATGTTAGAAATTTATGTGGCTAAAACAACCACAAAAGTGAAATTTAGAATCGGTTCTTATACCTCCGGCCATTTGGTGCTCTATTTTCGAACTTGTGATTCGGACTGGCTCCATACTTCTGGACACTCCTTCACTCGTTTAGATGGTGTATTGCTTGAGTTGGATGTCAGAGACAAAGCCAGAAGGCTCAATTTATATGCGAAACTATCACCCGCCTTAACCGAGCGTTTTGTACTCAAATCGGCCAAAATTGATTAATTGACTTAATGGGAGAGTTATCAACACTTAATGGATCACAAATGTTTCAGCAATTAACTGAATTAAATGTCAAATGGTTACAAATCCATCGAGGAAGACGAAGAGGACGAAACCCTTCTGTCGCTCAAAATCGGCTTCAAAAGCCGTTCGCGGCTCGAGTGGCTTGGCGGCTCGACGGCTCAAGGCCGGCTCAACGGCTCGGGCCGACTCAGCATTTGGGCTGAAGCCCATACATAAATCAAGAACCCTTCAATTATAGAGATACTAGTTGAAACACACCCATGCAAGTATTAAGTGCATACCAAGCGCTACTATTGTACTCGGTTATTTTTCGAGAAAAGATAGAAGTTGATATTAATCCCCTTTGGGGTGAGATTAGGGAATTAAATATTTGGAAATTATGTCTATAAGATGCTTTGAGGTAAAACTACAGAGATTTTCATAGTTTAGGTTGAAATTTTGAAGAAAATAGTGCTAAAGGTGTCCCTTTAGTAGTCATGTGGTAAAGGTCAGAGTAAAAAAAATATTGACTTTTTAATAACTTCTTACGTGATTAAATTGATTAAGAGTAAGTTGAGAGGATTATACTAAGGTTAGACTTGATAATAGATGATTTTGTGGTCTTAGTAAGAGGTGACCATGTATGACACTTAGGTATTTCTGCTATTCCTCATTATTCATGATTTGTTCAACGTATTTTTTGAATAGTGTAAGTATATTCTCAGCACTATAAGATTAAGGTAAAAAGGGCGTATGAAAAATTAAAATATTCAGTTGATTGAAAAGTTATGATATTTTAATATAATCTATACTTTTTTTATATTGATTTCATGCCTGGTAGTAAAGGTTGATTCAATTTTAGGGTGAGACATTTATAGACTCGTTGCCATTGTATAAAATGACATTCGAGATATCATTAGCATAGGCATCATTGGTGGTATGAGTATTCTATGGGTTTAACATCCGATAATATTGTAAAAGTAGTAAGGATACCATAGATGCCAAATAAACTTATGGTACTTACCCAATTGTTGGAAAAATAAATTCACTATCTTTGGTCATAATGATAGAGTAAGATTCATAGTAAAGTTTAATATCTCATATAATTATAATCTTATAATAAGCTGAATTTTTAAAAAAATTATGGGAAGAATCTTGATATCACAGATATTTTGAAATCTCGATATGTTGATTGGATTGGTGGCATCCTATGGGTATCCTTCAAGTTATCATTATTCAGTTAATAATGTATTTATTAATTATTTATATTTTATTGAGTTATTTCATTAATGATATCATTTAGTTTTTTTCTTTTTGGGATGATTATTTATTTTCTATATATTACATATTATTGGAGGTTTTTTTATAAATAGTTCCCTGCATAACTTAATGTTTTTGCTATTATTGACATTGGTCAGAATTATTTATTGAGCATTTAACTTATTCTTACCATTTTCTTCTTCTAAAGTGGTACGATTACAGAAAAATAACTCTAAAGTTGGATAGAGTTAAGAATGATAGATATTTAGCGTCTAACTAGAGAAGTTTTTTTTTTTTTTTGTTCATTACTACAGAGATACAATATAATATTCTATTTATTTTAGTGGGATATTTGGAGCTAAATTTTCCCTATATTTTTATATATGATGATTTTTAGATCAAGATAATTATACTTTATTATTTATAATTATGTTATGATAATGATTTAATACACATGATTTTTGGTGTGGTCAGATTCAGCTAGTAGTCATGGACTGGGTCACGATCGCTACACCATCATTCATCTCAAACACGACATATTCATTTCACCATCCAAGATAACTAGTGTGCTTCGAAAATATAGGCTTTTTCATTGTTTAATTCACCAACCTTGATTTGCTAGCAGCTCTATGCATGTTTTATAAGCGTTTGACTTCTAGGTAATATTATCAACATTTAATAGAAAATATAATAATTGGAGACCCGATTCATATTTCAGTTTTAGCGTACAACATTTCTTATTCATATCCTACGATTTCTTCAAAATAGTTATAGTGTGGAAAATTCTTCTATGTACATGGCCTATGTACTACAACCATTAGATGACAACTTCTTACAATACCCACACACATTTCAATATTTTGATAATTTTATCAGGCCAACTAAATTCTTAACATTTTGGAATCATCATAACTCAATAGAATAGACTGATTAACAAGTAGAAGTAGCATTTAGCCTGTATAAAGATATTTTCTTCTTTCATGTTCACTCACAAGTGGATAAACCAATTATCATTAAACGCACGATGCCAATGGAAGCTCGAAGTGTAAAAGTTATGCTGTATTGTAGCATTTATGGTGATAGCTGCCCCTAATAATTTGCCGTTCTATTTTTCAGAGAACTATAATGAGGTATTAGTTATCAGTTTCAACATAAAATAGCCTATTCCTCCATTCTCTGCTATCATGATCACAATCAATATCGAATGTCCTTTGATGATTATCTCAACTTCTTGGAGCCTCGGCTAGATTTCTTAACGGCAGACATTAGAGATCGAATGCAATCAGGAATCAAGCCGGACAATAAGCAATTAGCATTCAAAAATCAGATCACTACTTCAACAGGTGATGATTTGAAGCCAACAACTACAAACACGCATCATACCTCCTACACCACCCAAGTCTTACATCCAACATCAACAGCAACATTTAATCAAAAACAACTTATGAACCCACTAATAAACATTCCACACAACATTTCCAGATATCATTGTAATACAACTTAGCTTTTTAACATACCAACACACAAATGTAGCTCCATTACAGATGGCTTTGGTGATCAATAACAACAGTACAACTTCAATTGCCTCTTCCTCTAACATTACAAGCAAAAAGGTCATTTTTTCCTCAACAAACCTCATACAAGTGGTGGACAACTTCAGAACAATTAAATGTTGGACAAATTCACTTGCAAACTCACAATCATATTCAGAAATAAGTCATCATAGGACTATTATATTAGTATATTTCTAGATAATAGTATTTGTTTCTTATATTATAATAAAGTAATTCATGTCATCTTAGGGGATAAGGATATTCTGAAAGAGAATTTTATTGTATAATAATTGTAACATAGTAGAAAAGTAATAATCTAGTAGTAAACTATCAACAAGAAAGAAATGCTAGACACAAGGCCATCTAGTTAAGAGAGTATATTGGCCTATAATTAGCCTAGGGATGTAACGTGTGAATATGTACGGAATGATGAATAAAATATTTTGAGTTTTCTCACTATCCTTGTGAGATAATTTTCCTCAACGATTTCTCTCTATTCCTTTACTTTCTCTCTCTACCCGTTTGCCCTTTCTTATTCTCTTCCCCTAATTCTCTATTTCTTTTTAAATTTTTCTTGTTCTTGTTACATTTTAGTCAATTCAAACTATTATGTAACAAATTACCTTTAAAATATAATCCCAAAGAATAAAGATAATTATAACATGCTCATCATTAATTAAACCAAACCTAATAGGATTCCGTTGTTCCTTTTGCAACACCATTCACCAGCGATGTGCATGAAGAAATTATTTATGAAATGATGCTCTTTTATCTGATGTGGGCTTGGAAATCATTTAAGAGGTATTCTTCATTTCTATTAGAGCGGAGTATCATTATACTCATTTTCAATTAGTTCTTAATTTCAATTTGTGTTCCTTTAAACTTTTTAAAGATTCAGACTTATGATTCATTGGGTAGATGTAACAATATATGGAATCATCTATAAACTTAAGAAGTATGAGACACCGCTTCTAGTCATGTGGTTGAGTGTGCCACATGCGTATGTGTGTACAAGCTAATAATATTATGGCCCTAATTACTTTACCATTAAAGTTGTTTTTAATCATCTTGTCTTTTGAATAAGATTCACAGACTAGGTAACTCTCAACATAACAGTTTAAAAGTTCATCTTTCACTAATCTGTTGATCATATCTAGATTAGTATGCCCATGTTTTAATGCCACAAATGAGTAGGATTAACATCCTTCTTTCTTATAAAAGTTATCACACTTGTTTTTGCATCATATTTAATAATATTAACGTAATCTACTTTATTGTTTATAGTATAAGCACTATAAATAATAGTACCATAATCCGCAAATGTCAGGTCCGGTTTTCATCCAATTTGTTGTAAGCTTATGTTGAGATTATTTTAAATATATTAAAAATAATTGTGCAAAATAAAATTTGAAAGAAATTCAAAATAAGGAAATAGAGTTGGTGCCCGATGAGTGCCTGAGAGCCACTTGAGCATTGATTCCAGAGTACCTTTCGTTCGAGGGGCACCCAAAGTAGTGCTCATGCGCATATGGAGTTTGGCGAGATGCCTGATGCGCACCTGAGTGGCACTTGTGTACTAATTCATTTATATAAATGGCAGCGCACACTATTTTGGTCATTTGGCATGGGAAGAAAGAAAATGAAAAAGAGAAGAGGAGAAGGAAGAGAAAGAAAGGGAAGCAAGATTTCAGGGCATCTTTTAGTCAAATATATTTGATTGAAGGTTGAGACAAGTATCATTATACCCTATTCTTAGTCTAATTTTATTTTTATTTAATTTTATCTACATTTGGTGGATTTAAGGTATATACATGTTGTTTTATTTACCCTATTTGACTTTCTCATGTATGTATGTCACTTTTATCGAATGTTTTGAGATTTTGTTTCAACTTTGCTATTATTTACGAATTTTTGCTTATTTTGCAAAAATGGGTATATATTTTAAGATGTTTTGTTCATATTTACAAAGAAAAAGTCCTTAAAATGTGTATATGGACTTTATATGTGGTATCCATATAATATACTTTGGGTCGGGCTCTATCTTTATTATGTGTGTCTTTCCTGAGTGAAAAACTTTATATTTGTCCTTCCCAAATGGAAGTTTTGACCTTTTCTATCAAATAGGAAAAGCTTTAGACTTGTTACATAAAGACCTTTTCAATTTGTACTTTTATAAGAACCATTATAAGGAATTGATCGAAATGAATATATTCTGGTGTCCTAATGTGTTTAGATAGACTTAAGGATCTACCTATTATCTATGTTTGACAAAAAAAAAGTAACTTCTGTCTCCATCTATAGAGAAGAACATATAGACGGTCTACCTACAAATCTAAATAGTAACTTATAGCGTTAAGTTACCAGAATTATATGTAACTCTTCCTCAAAATCAGTCTTTTAATCTTTGATTCTCTAATTTATGCATATTTTGAAATTTTTGATATATTTTACTTTTATCTGATTTTGGATATCTAAAACTTGATTTGAGATTCATACACTTTGGTTGACATTGGACTTGAATACCGGATTTGGTTGGTTTTGTATATTTAGATCATTTAGCTTTATTTTGGATTATGGACTTTATGAATGATACCATATTTGAACACTTTGTTGGTCTACCATACTCGATATTTGGATTTCAACTTTCATGGATTCTATATCAATTTATTGGTTTATTCATTCGTTATAATTGTGGATGTGACGGAACGGATTTTTGTTTTTTCCTCAAAAGCTTCCGTCAAACAGAAACACAATTGAAATCTCAACTAAACCAATTAGGTGCAATACAGGATCACAGATGCCATCTAGGACCCATATACCTTTAACCATAATAAGTATAGCGGAAGTTACTAAAAACCTGCAGAAGTATAGCTTTTTCTTTTACCGATATATATATCGTAAGCTTTTCATACAAAAATCTACATGTTCTGCAACATTAATAGACAAGGAAATCGGTATGCAAAAATCACATTTCTAGCTAGGTGTTTGCATCCACAGGCTCTTCAAAAAGCGGCTCCACAATGCTCTAAGTCCTCAAAAACCTTCAAAGCTTCTCTTAGTCTACTCCTTTTTATCAGGTAACAGTTCTACTGTCTCATCTGGAGGGGAAAAAATATAAAACAGTGAGCCGATGTCCAGTAAGGTACATGCATATGAACTGCAAAACGGTTATACCAAAACGATCATATAACCATGCAAAACCAGAATGTTTAATCGAACGATATCAAATCTCATACTTCATAAATCATTACACTATAGACTGTAAAACGATAACTATAAACTTTACTGATGCATGGTAAAACTGAAACAATACTCTATACTGTTCATTCTATCATCTTTTCACTGTATACGATTCATTATCATCTTTTCATTGTACCATACATTATCATCATTTTACTGTAATATAACATATCGGTAAAACGGTAAACGATACTTTATATTATTTTCTCTCCTTGTACCAAGCCCCGATGACGGCTATCATTACCTCCGTGTACCAAGCCCCGAGGACGGCTATCATTTCTCCGTGTACCAAGCCCCGATGACGGCTATCATTTCCTCCTTGTACCAAGCCCCGATGACGGCTGTCATTCCCTCCTTGTACTAAGCTCTGAGGACGGCTATCATTACCTCCTTGTACCAAGCCCCGAGGACGGCTATCATTTATCTTTCATCAAAAACCTCTTATTGAAATCAGACTTGCATAATATATCATTAGCTAATTTTAAGTTCGGTACATAGCTTCGGAAACAATTTATACTTGGGCCGGTTTAAATTTTATTCAGGGAAGGGCTGGAGCTCTTATCTTGTTAAGGGGGCCGGATTTCATTTTTAGTTCAAACCGAAGCTCATTTTCAGTTCGAAATCGGAATTCATTTTCAATTCAAGCCGCAGTGTATTTTCATTTCGAAATCAGAATTCAAGCCGGAGTGCATTTTTCTCAAAAAGGACGGAGTGTTTTTCACTACCGGACGGACTGCTTTTCACAATCGAGGCGGAGTGCTTTACTTTCACAAGGACGGAGTGCTTACTTTCAAAGGGACAGAGTGCTTTTTAGACGGAGTACTTTTCTTAAGGGATGGAGCTCTTTTGGGACGGAGTACTTTTTTTAAAGGATGGAGCTCTTTTTCATGTTAAAAGCCAAAGTTTATTTTTCTCTAAAAACGGAACTCTTTTTCAAAAGCCGGAGCCCAAAGCCGAAGTTCATTTTTCATTAAAGACGGAACTCTTTTTCAAAAGCCGGAGCTCAAAGCCGAAGTTCATTTTTCATTAAGGACGGAGCTCTTTTTCATGTACAAAATCGGAGTTCAGTTAAAGACGAAGTTCTTTTCTTAAAAGACGGAGTTACTTCTTTATTAAAGGCGGAGCTCTTTTCGTGTACGAAACCGGAGTTCATTTTACCTTTAAAAGTCGGAGTTCATTTTACCTTTAAAAGCCGGAGTTCTTTTCTTAAAGGACGGAGTGCTTTTTCTGAAAAGTCGGAGCTCATTACAATCTGAAGTTTATTTTTTTCTCAAGGAACGGAGTCCATCTTCCTAATACAAGGTCGGAGTTCAATTTATATTCGGGCCGAAGTGCTTTTGGGACGGAGTGCCTTTTTACTGAAAGCCAGAGTACATTTAAAAACCGAAGTTCATTTTACATTGAGGCCGGAGTTCAAAAAGCTGGAGTTTATTTCACATTAAAGCCGGAATTCGTTTAAAGGAATGAGTTCATTAAAAGCCGGAGTTCCTTAAAGCCGGAGTTCTTTTCCTTCTTTAAAATCAGAGTGACATTCCTTTAAAATCGGAGCTCATGTTCTTCTTAAAGCCGGAGTTCTTTTTACTAACATGGGACGGACTGCTTTTTTTTTTTCTGAAAGCCAGAGTATATTTAAAAGCCGAAGTTCATTTTAAATTGAGAGACGGAGCTCATTTTACTATCAGGACGAAGTTCGTTTTAAATTAAGGCCACAGTTCTTTATAAAGCCGGAGCTCATTTTCTCTCAAGGGACGGAGTCCATTTCCTAATACAAGGCCGGAGTTCAATTTACATTCGGGCCGGAGTGCTTTTGGGAGGGATTGCTTTTCACTCAAGCAATGGGATGCCTTTTGGACGGAGTTCATTTAAGACAGGAATTAATTTCACATTAAGGCCTGAATTCTTTTTCAAAAATCGGAGTTCTTTTTGACAAAGGCCGGAGTTCATTTTTTCAGTACAAAATCGGAGTTCATTTTCAGTTTCAGTTCAAAGTCAGAATACAAGCCGGAGTTCATTTTCAGTCAAAGGACAGAGTCCATCTTCCTAATACAAGGCCGGAGTTCATTTTACATTAAGGGAGTCGGTTCCACATTACATGCCAAATGCCGGTTCATACTACAGGCCAAGTGCCGATTACATTTTACATGCCAAAATGCCGGATTCGTTGCACATGTCAAATGCCAGTTGTAAACCTTGGTCCGAATTTCATATCAGTTCAGAATGTAGGAAAACAGGCGTCATGAACTTCAAAACATATTCGAACGACAACTAAAAACGTGTTAACATCCGATTACTTGCAAAAAAATGAATGCAAGATATATTTGCACATGAACCAAAAAAACTGAATTTAAAAAATGACGTCCGAAGTGACTTGCAATAGAGCATGAGTTTAGAAACAGAGCAGATTATACTTATAATGAACTTAAAAACGACGTCCGAGGTACACTTGCCTGACGGGCTGACTCAAAGTTCTTCCCTTCTTCTTCGCTCCTTATTCTTCATTGGCGTCAGAAAATCACACTACCCCTCAATTAGAGTTCGATATATAAAAATGAGGGACAGGTGGATAGGTGGAGGTAGGTGACTTGCTCGATAATTCTTTTCAGGGTTAGGTAATTCTTTTCAGGGGGCAGGTGGAGTAATCAGGTTGGTTTACCTACTCCTTTTTGGTCGCCGCCTAGTTGAATTCTAACTAATTCCTAAAGTTTACTTTTGTCTTTAGTTTCATTAATTTATTTCGGCCAACTGCTCCTTATTTGTGATTCTTGGAGGACGAAGTGTTTCACGCTCTCTTTCAGGACGGAGTAGCTATATGAGTCCGGAGTGCCTTTTATCCGGAGTGCGTTTCTTAAATCCGGACGGTTTGGTTGTACGGAGTGGTTTTTGCTCCACTCTGGACGGAGTAGCACGATTGAAACTTCCAGAGTGCCCTTGTCCACTTAAGGGCGGCGTAGCCTTGTCTTCACGTTGAGGCTGGAGCGGGACTTATTTAGTACTAAGGAAAGGTCGAACTTGATTGAGGCTTAAGGCGGCCGGTTTAGATTTCGTATTTCGGTCAACACTTTGAGCGATTGGATTTTGGGATCTCACAGTGGATGCATTGTTTGCTATATGTTATATATAAATACTTATTAAATATTCGACTCATATTTTCATATTTCTTATCCTTTAGATTAGAGAGTAACATGTGTCTTGTAGGAAACTCGAACGCGATTTTGATTGAAATCTTATTTATATTTGGTAAGTATTTGCCTTATATTCAGATTGGAATCACCTTAGTTGTATTTTTCGTATCGTTTTAGGTGGCAGATAAGATAATGATTTGTATATTATATTATTGAGAAATTAATATTCAGATTATTCTATTAATTGGATAATTGAGGTGTTTAGTTTGTCATGAATATGTGAATCATCTGGATTATTGTTTGTCACCTTTTTTACAAAGTTTTGAGCAGGTTGTATGTATTTTTTACTAGATAGGTGATTCCGAGTGATTCCATGATAATTAATTATTATTATAATTGTGGGATAAGTTGGATGTGTCGTTGGGTCATGTCTGAATTTGGATTTTCGATTTGGATTATTATTATCTTTAAAATTTTACTTTGTCGAGTATAATTATTATTAATATTTATATTATTTGCTTTTTGAGTCCAAGTTTGTGATAGCAAACTTATTATTAAATTCAATAACAAGTTTTAAACCATAAATAGGGAATGTCTCTATAGACCAAATATAAATTCAAAAATCAAATTTGTACTATTTTTTGGAACATTTAGACAGTAACCTAATTTTAGAATTGTTTCTAAGTAGATTTAAATTAAAATATCCCCTTCATTTAGTTTTGAGTCCCCTTAAAACCCCTTTAACATATTATAAATTTGTGAGGTCATATCTAAATTTACACATCATACATCAAATGGGTAATCCATTAGATTTATTCTAATAATAATCATATCTTTAATAGGTTTCCTTTTTTCAGAGAAGCCAAATCAATACGGCAATCAGTCTTTTGGCTTTCTAGATTTCTGTAATAGAAATAATTTCTCTTTCTCCTTTTTTGAACTTTTGTTGTCTTCATCCATAAAGTAAGACATAAAACTGATACATTTTCTTTTGGAACTTTCAACCCTTGGGGTTTGTTCAAATGGACAAGTTGATTTATTCACTGAATCATTCTCTTTATTAATTAAATCATTTACTGGTTACATCATATTGTGCGACTCAGACAATGTCATACTCACATTATTTACATTATAGTTCTTTATAAACTAACTAAAATGTATAAGTAAATATAATATCACCCCCATCAACTTTGTTATTATATCCATATCTACTCTAGTTCATGGATTGAAGAAATCATTTTGGGGATATGATCCTGAACTAGAGTATCTTGCACCATATTGGTGGTCAACAGCCTTAAGATTATTACCATTGGCATATATGTAGTTTTTCTTCTCTTCATAAATATCTTCCGAAGATGCAAGAGTATATAACTTGCTGTAGTCATGCCTTCACATTACTTTTGCTATGCATTCGTCTTATACAAATATAAACACTTTCTATAAGTTTCTCAATCTCTTAGCACATACTATAAGAAACTGTTGTTGGTTATACAGTTTTTTAGAAGAAAAAAAAAGGGAAGATAACAACCAACATTTATGATCCATATTTCCCATACTAACCATCTTGTCTTGTCCAACTTCCTCTAATGGTAACCACTCTACTGAACAATTTGATAGAAATTGTCTATAAATAAGAGTGATACTTGGATTAGTCTCAAAATCTAATCCTCCATTAATACACTATCATTAAGGATTATTAAGTTTTGAAAAATTCAAATAAGTAAAAAATTTTATAGAAATTCGAACAATTTGCAGTGACTTTAATGGTAGGATGTTAGTAACGATCTTTAATTTTAATTTTTACATTCGATTTTCGTGTGATGATTTTTAAATATAAAATAGCAGCCTTTTGTCTAACATTTGGTATTATAGTGGTGAAAAATCCCAACCTTAAAGTATGCATAAAATTGGAGAACAAAATATTAATAATACCAACTAAAGAAAGAGTTACCATCATCCGGTAACCATGGCTAAATCAGCTGCAACCTTAAGTTTAGTTATATATATTAGGACATTCAAATATATTAAATTTTTGTTAATTCCTTACGATGGTTCTCATTAAAATATATGGGGCAGGTCGACTACAACAAAGTTCAATAGGAAGGAAAATACATATCACATATATCCCCATCGGGACCAAAATCTCCTCGTCAAAAGAGGCGCCACAAATAGCCAATGCCTCAAATCACAAATCATTGTTTCACAAAATAGCGACCTCATCCCCTGGCAACATGTATGTGAACCTATGTATAGCCTAATTCATGGTTCCACAATACATGGATATACAAATATATATATTGTTCGGGTATCCAAAAGCCTTTCAAATCACAAATACCATTGTAAATTCACCGTAAGACCAGTAAAATATATATGCATGTATAGAATAAATAGATTTGAATGTATAAAAATAATATGTGTTGGGTCCCATGTCCTGGCCCATGAGACATGCCCAAGCCCACGAAGCAGGCCGCGGCCCACAAGGGATCCAAAAGCCCACGTGAAGTAGTCAGCCCAGTCCAAGGGTTGAAAGGCGCGAACCCACGATGGAAGAAGGCAACGGAAACCTGCAGCGCATTAAATGCGTCGCGGGAACAAAGCGGGAAAGGCGGAAAGGCTAGCCAATAGGCGTGGTACCGGCGGCCTTAGCCCGCACCGCCGCCATCTGCAGGTAGCCAACAAATCACCACACAGGGAAAAATCGGGCGTGGTCAACAATGCTCAGCAGTGTGCCAGCCACGGCAACAGGACAGCCGGCGTAACCGGCGGTCCACGACAGTGACTAGCGGCGCAATGGCCCAAGCAACGGGCGTTTTGGCGCTCAAGAGTCCAACGGGGTGAGGCGTATAAGAGCCCTCACACCCCACAGAGAAAGGGACCCACTTCGAGTATCTCTCATCCTCTACTTCCCTTTGAATCGAGAATTCAAACGGCTAATCATACTCAACTGCTCCGCTCTTCTCTAATTAAGAACACGAGAGTGACGAGTCAGAGAAGAGCACCATCTCATCCCCGACAACAATAGCTAACTCGCTCACCTTCCCAGCATCTCCAGAGATCACGGGAAAGTCGGCCACCCGTTGCGGTGCATCAAGGAAGCCAGGTCTTCCACCACCTGCTCATTGCATTCTCCACGTCACCGCACTAGCACCTCTTACGCTTACACAGCATTCCTCCGCGCACCCCTTTAGCGTGCGCCATTTCCGTTTATTGCGGGAATTTGCTGACTTGAGCGTCGGAGCGGCCTCGGTGGGAGAAATCCTGCCGGACCCTTGACCTCTTGTTTGTTGTTTGTGTTGTGCAGGCTCAGGTTCACAGGGACGGAGACCGGACCCTTCTTCCGGCAACCCGTGCGGCTTAGGAATCGAAGACTCTCTAATCCGCATCGACAACCGTGGGCCGGGGACATGACATTGGCACCGTCTCGAAATCGACAGAAGAAAGCAAGTGTCTCCTTCCCACCTTGTTCCTCAATCATAAGCGATGGTGAACACCGAGCACAAGCTAGTGCACTGCGATGGAAGTCATCGCCCAAAACAAAGTTCCCCCACAGGGAAACCGGGCAAACGATCAACCGGAGCTCGACGTCCGCCGCCCGGGCTGCGGACATGAACGATCTGGCAGTCCTCCTCGCCGTATGCGAGAACACCAGATCGTCTGCCCAGACCGCTCCACCAAAGAACCTGAGCCTCCACCTCCAAGAGGGAAAGGTGTCGAGGGCCACTCGCAGGAGGCGAGCTAACCGACTCGACCGCTGCAGCCCCGGCGGCCCCAAGTGAAAATGGCCAGAATGAGGCGGAAAGCCATCCCGCCGACGATGACAGGGAGGACAGCCACGAAGGGCGCAACCCCCGTAACTCGCGTGGCAATGGGAGGCCGCCCGCCGCAGGCTCCAACGGCGAACGCGCCACCCAGGCGGAGAGTCGCCACCCCCGACAAGCTCAGACACACCTCCAGGGCAATACGGAGCTCCGTGACGTCCTCAATGAGCGGAGCGGCTCCACGAACCCCTCGATGGAGGAGAAAGTCAAGGTGTTGTGGGACACCCTGCATAAGGAGAAACCCACGCCCTGCTCCGCCGACCTCCGTAGATCGCCCTTCTCCATGGACTTGCGGACGCAGCCGTTGCCGAGCAAGTTCAAAATGCCGGTCCTGGAGGGATACGACGGAAGCAAGGACCCAATGGATCACCTCAACTGCTTCCGCACCCACCTCTCTCTACAAGGGGCAAGCGAGGCCTTGATGTGCCAGTGCTTCCCCGTCACCCTTAGGGGTGACGCGCTGCTCTGGTTCCACGGCCTCCCCCCGAACTCCATACGCTCGTTTGACGAGCTTGCTTATAGCTTCTTGAGCCAATTCGCCTCCAGCAGAAGGGAGGAGAGACAACCCTGGCACCTGGTCCGCCTCCACCAAAGGCCAGATGAGAGTCTGAAGCGGTTTCTGGACCGTTTCATTGCGAGGCGTGGCGGATTCCTCACCTCTCCGACGAGCCAAACTCAACGCCTTCGCCGCCACGCCGGCGGCGGGGACTTCTTCAAACATCTGTCGCACTGGTGCCCTCGGACCTTCCGGAGGCCGAGACCATTGCCCGGCGTACATCAATGCCGAAGAGGCCAACGAGGCGCGCCGAGCGAGTGGGCCGGCCCTAAGCCCCTAGAGCCTGGAGGGAGAAAGAGGGACAGTGACAGCAGTGCTTCTCGGAGCGCCGAGCAAAGAATGGCGGCCAAATGGCCCAAAGAGGATTACAAAGACCTCTCCTCGACCCCAACAACGATAGCCGCGCAAACATCCTAATGCGAGATCCAGGATGAAAAGTTATTCAAGTGACCGAAAACGCCCAAGCGTCCCGGTAACAGCAACGAGGCAATGTGCGGTACCACCGCCTGTCACGGGGCACTCGATCGAAAGCTGCCGCACCTGCAAAGAAATTAAAGATCTGATCCGGCGCGGACACTTGAAGCGGTTCGTGAAGAGCCAGGGGCAGGAACCTGCTACCTCCGACGGTGAAGCCAGCGAGCCTCCGAGAGCCCGCACGGCAGCCGGCGTAGTCCACATGATTTCCTCCGCCGACGCCGCGAGCGCCAGGCGCGGACGGCCGAAGACAACTTCCAGCAACAAGCGGGCGAAGATAGGGGTTAGGAATGATGTCATTAGCTTTAGTAGCGACGACATGGCTCATGTAACCTCTCCCCACACTGACCCCCTAGTTGTATCGGCCCTTGTTTCAGCTGGTGGTGATAACTACCAACTGAAACGGGTCTTCATTGATAATGAAAGTTCACAAAATTTACTGTATCTCACTGCGTTCCTTAAACTTAGACTAAAACGGAGCCAAATGAAGGCTGCAAGTGGACCATTGTACGGCTTGGACAACAAGCCGATTCCCCGTCTGAGGATAGTGCGGTGGAAGTCACGATGGGGACACACCCGCTCCATGACACGCGAAATGTGGCGTTCCTTGTCGTCGACCTTCCATCCTTCTACAATGCCATATTCGGCACCTTTCTGTTGCCTTGAGCCGTAACGTCCATCCCACACCTAAAGGTGAAATTTTCCACCCCCTGGGGCGTGGGAGAAGTTCTTGGAGACCAAGAAATGGGACGGACCTGCTACCTGTCCCAAATCAACCCCGTAGCACCATGCAACCCGAGCGAAGACATTGATCTCCGCGACGAGACCTCTCTGCAACAGGCCCAGTCCGGGGAGGAAACTGAGGCGATCCCGCTTAACCCTTCCGATCCGAAACGGTGCGTCAACGTGGGGAGATCCCTTCAACCTGCGGAGCGCGATAGGCTGATTACCTTCCTTAGGGCTAACTCCGACGTGTTCACCTAGGTCCCCGCTGACATGCCCGGGATATCGGCCGAGGTCATAGTCCACAAACTGGGCATTGACGCGAGCCGAAAACCCGTCGGCAGAAGCGGAGGAACCACCCGTCGAGAAGTTGGTCGCCATCGGGGAAGAAGTGAAGAGGCTCCCGGATGCCGGATTCATCGAGAGAAGTCCAAGACCTGGAGTGGCTGTCCAACGTCGTCTTGGGTGAAACAGAAAGCGGCTGCAAGTGGCGGATGTGCGTCAACTTCACGGGCGTGAATAAGGCCCGCCCCAAAGATAGCTTTCCGCTTCCCGGATCGACCAGCTCGTGGATTCCACATCCGGGCACGAACTGCCGAGCCATGGATGCATACTGGGTACAACCAGATCGGATGGACCCGGAAGACGAGGAGCACACCTCGTTCATGACAGATCAAGGGACATATTGTTATAAAATGATGCCCTTTGGTCTCAAGAATGCCCGCGCGACGTACCAGCGCCTTGTGAACAAAATGTTCGAACCTCAAATCGGACGGAACGTGGAGGTGTACGTCGACGACATGCTTGTGAAAAGCAGAGTCGCGAGCTACCACGTCAACGACTTAGATGAGACCTTTCAGATCCTCCGGCGGCATGGAATTTCGGGGTGACTTCTGGGAAGTTCTTAGGCTTCATTGTGTCCCAACGCGGCATAGAAGCCAATCCGAGAAAAGATCAACGCCATACTCGACTTGAACCCTCACATGAGACAATAAAAGAAGTTCGGAGGCCGCGGGCGGATAGCCGCCCTCTCGCGATTCCTAGCCAAGTCAGCCGAGAAATATTTTCCCTTCTTCAAGGCGCTAAGGGGCACCAAATCGCACGGGTTCAAATGGAATGAAGAATGTGACGAAGCCTTCAGGGAACTGAAGACTTACCTCTCCAGCGCGCCGCTTTTAAGCTCGTCGCGCGAAGGGGAAGACCTCTATCTCTGCCTAGCCACATCGGCGTCAGCCCTCAGCTCCGTGCTAGTTACGGTGCACGAGGGCAGGCAACGGCCGGTGTATTACGTAAGTCGGGTGATGACTGACGTGGAGGCCCGCTATCCGCACGCTGAAAAGATGGCGCTCGCGCTTGTCTATGCGGCGCGGAAGCTGCGACCCTACTTCTAGTCTCACCGGATCGTCGTGCTGACGGACCAGCCGCTGAAGTCGATCTTGCAGAAACCAGAGACGTCAGGCCAGCTGGTTAAGTGGGCCGTCGAGCTAGGAGAATTCGATCTAGAATTCCAGCCCCGGCCAGCCGTGAAAGGACAGGCCCTGGCGGACTTTATCGTCAAGGCAGCGACGCCAGCACGGGAAGAGGATAGCAATCCAGGAGGTATGGAGGGCGACGATTCGCCTGCGTGGACCCTGAACGTAGACGGATCGTCTACCCAGACAGGCAACGGAGCTGGTATCGTGCTAAGGACGTCCGAGGGCATGGAGATCATATACTCCGTTACTCTGGCCTTCCCGGCCACGAACAACGTTGCGGAGTATGAGGCCCTTCTTACGAGTCTATAGCTGGCGAGGGAGTGTTCTGCGCGGTCGTTGGTCATGCGTAGTGACTCTGAACTCGTGGTCAATCAGGTGAAGGGGAACTTCGAAGCCTCGAACCCACAACTTGTGAGGTACCTGGCAAAGATAAGGGCCCTGATCCCTGAGTTCGGTCGGTTTGAGATCGAGCATATCCCGAGATCGGATAACAAACGGGCTGATCGACTGGCCCGGGACGCGGCCGCCAGAATGGTAGAACAGTACGCGAGGGAGCCCAGGGAAGTCCTGAACGTACCCAGCATCAACGCCGAAGACAAAGAAGTCCTCCATGTCAACACGAGGGACAACTGGATGACACCATACGTGAGGTTCCTAACTGAAGGAACCCTACTAGAAGACATCAACGAAGCCAAGCGAATCAATAAGACGGCAGGATGGTACACGGTCCTAAATGGGAGACTATACAGGCGAGGATACTCCACCCCTCTCCTGAAGTGCCTCACTCCGAAGGAAGCCGACTACGCGGTTGGCGAAGTACACCTCGGGCTGTGCGGATCACACATTGGAGGGAAGAAACTAGCGTTCAACGTCATGCGGCAAGGGTTCTACTGGCCCACCATGAAACGAGACGCTATGGAATTTGCCCGGAAGTGTGAAAGTTGCCAGGTCCATGGCAACATGACGCACCAGCCACACACCGAACTGCACTATCTCCAATCCCCATGGCCGTTCGCCTGATAGGGGCTCGACATACTTGGACCCCTACCAATGGTCATCGGACAGAGAAATTATTGATCGTTGGCATTAACTACTTTACGAAGTGGGTGGAAGCCGTCCCCCTCACAAAAATCACAGAGCAAAACGCGACGAAGTTCCTCCGTTAGGGCATCGTTTGCCGCTTTGGGATTCCTGAGGTCGTAGTAACCGATAACGGAACCCAGTTCACCGGTAAACGCTTTACAAAGTACTGCCGCGACCTTCGCATTAAGCCGGTGCACACGCCTCGTGGCACACCCTCAAGCAAACGCTACAGGTCGAAGTCACCAACCGCACACCGCCGCACGGGTTGAAAATCGATTGAAGACGCGGGGGGCTCCTGGGCGAGGAGCTACCGTCGATGCTATGGTCATACCGAACAACCGCGAGAGAGCCAACAAGGAGACGCCCTTGACCTTTGCTTTGGGCCGAGGCCGTGGTGCCCGTGGAGATGGGGATGCCAAGCCTGCGGATCGAATGCTTCGACCCAGCCACCAATGAACGAAGGCTTCGGAAAAGTCTGGACTTGCTCTCGGAAATTCGAGACGCCGCATGACTCCGAACCGCGGCCTACCAACAGCGAGTCGCACGGTACTACAACAAGCGAGTAAAGGCACGCCCGCTGGAAGTTGGAGATCTGGTCCTCCGGAGCGTAGAGGCGGCGGGAAAGATCGCAAATAGGAACAAACTCTCCCCCGGGTGGGAGGGGCCGTTCCTCGTCTCTGCAATCCTCCGGAGCGAAGCGTACAAACTCTGCTGCGCCTGCAAAAGCTGGTCGTCCCGGACCTAGAACGCCGCCAACTTAAGGAAATACTATCAGTAATGCAACTCCGGCTCAGGTAAGTCGCACACACATACATCATAACGAGTGCTTGAACATGAGCTTTATCTTCGATTAGCATAATCACTATCTCTATCATTCTGCATATTCATTTGTGTGAGTTAATGACATGCATCGCATTATTAAATCAAACGACCTAGACTGCCCCTAAGTCGGGAGGACAAGTGTCCGTCCGTAAAATCAGTCCTTGGCTCAGTACCAGGCGGTCCGGAGCAGACCGTCCCAGGACTCCGTCCTCACGCCAGGTGGCCTGGGGACGGCTTTACTCACCATGGCACCGCGCCAAAAGGCCCCAGCGGCCACCCAGAGACTAAGCCCCGTGCTAGACAGCCCGGAGGCATCCAGCCGTAGGCTGGGACAAAAGATCCAGGCGATCCATTCCAAAGGCTTCACACCAACGACCCGTGCGGTCAAAACATTAGGCCTGGGGGCCCCCTGAGTCCCCACTCTACGGCCAACAAAACCTTAGGGGGCAAAGAATCGCAGGCGTGCGGCGACCTTCTCCAACAGAAGAGAGCACCCTCAGTCTACAATGGTCGTGGGTTAGGACCTCAACTTGGTGATTATAATGCTTTGAGCAGGAGCGACACACCTCCCGCAATCGTACGCGATCGAGTCCTAGATCCAGGAGTCCGGTTACCGCAACCTGACCGCTGCGCTGACCCTCGTTGAGGCTCCAGGGGCTTGGTGACGACATCCGCTTCACCGGATCGAGCCCCCCAAACGTGTGAGCTGTGATGACATCCTCTTACGAATGACGAGCACCACGCAAGAAGGCGCCTGGATAGGGCCTTAGCAACGGTGGCTCCAAATAGCCCAACGTTCAGACATGAAGCATAATCCAACGAGCGAAAACAGAAGCAAATAGCAAACAATGCTCTACGATAGAAAAGGCACGGACGCGAAGTGTAAAAAAGATGCTTCTCATTCATACGGAAAGAACAAACATGATACAAAGACAAAGGCCAATCTCAAAAGCCAACATCAGCAAAGACTAATCAGGAAGACTCGATGGACCCGCTTCCTCAGGGAAAGTCTTCAGGCGGGACGCCTCTTCTACCTCGGCTTTCTCTGGATGGAGGACGCCCACTGGGATGTGAGGAGCCGCCAGGGAGACAATCCTGCGACACAAGCGGATGCCGTCCCAATAACGAGCATCCATCACCAGCCGCACCTCTAATAGAGAATGCCGGCCAACCATATCTCTGATCAGCCTGGTAACGCGGGCCTCCGAAGCGACAAGTAAAGCCTCCAGCTGCGCCACTCTCTGCTACAGGCGCCCATTCTCCTCTCTAAGAGATGCGAACTGGGCCCTTCCATTGACGATGGCCGGGTCAAGGAGGGAGGGGAGGCGTGTCAAGGGTGACCTCATCACGGAGCCTCGCATAAGAGGCGATGTCAAAGGCGCTACCCAAAGCATGCAACCAGAAAGAAAGATCAGGTGGCAACAGCTGTACCTGAGCAGGAGCCGCGCTCGGAGAAAGCGTGAGATCACCCGAAAGAGCCTCTCCCTGGGGCTCAGCTCCCTCGCCTGCTGGAGGAGGGCTGACTGGAAGGCTAGCTGCCGTAGGAGCGCTCGGGGGCTCTTGCCACGAGGACGTCCCGGCTTCCCCTTCGTCAACCTGTACCAGATCAGCAGCGGGAGCAGTGCCAACCTCTGAAGGTGCGACCAGGTCTTCGGGAGGCCTGTACTTTGAAATGGGCTCCGCAAGAATCGCCGGCGACTCCACAGATTCCCTAGCCTCCGGGGTTGGCTCAAGCGCAGTAGTAAATGGCTCCTCCGGGCTCTCGAGAGCGACGACGTCATTCGTCGCCTCCGCTGCGGAGCTGACGGGTGGATTCCCAGCAGGTAGAGACTCCACCTCGCAGACTTCGTGAGCGGCTAGTCCCGCGATCGAAGTCGACGAGGGTTCGGCGGTTTCCCTCTCGCGACCCGCGCTCACAGGGCCCCCTCGAGCCGGACCTCCCACAATGGAAGGACCGGCGACCCGTCTCCTGGACCTCCTCAAAGAGGTCCCTCCAGCTTCCCTTAGCCGTTTAAGGGCAGCCGCATCCTCATCGTCGCTCGACGATGACGCCAGCAACGAACAGCTTCCCTCCTCGGTCTCCCTGGGTAACGGAGCGGCGGCTGTATCTCCAGGACCTGCTTTACCTGGTCCAGCCATCACCCAGCCTGCGGGAGATCCCCACCTACAGACCTCGAACGTGACGGAGGTGAGGTAGTAGCCCTTAATCGAGAAGTTCTTCTCTTCAGCCTTAATGGCCGCCAACAGCTTCTCTGATGCGGCAAGATCCTCGGGGAGCGGCTTCTCCTGGAAATACTTGGAGATAGGGCCCCACGCCTCGGAGCTCGAAATCGGGGTTCTCGCAAGAAAAAGAAGCGCTCCTTCCAGCCCTTCACTGAGTCGGGATTGGTGCCTCGAAGATGGAACCCTACCTTGGGCGACATCGACACCCAATCCTCCAACTCCGTGAACCGGAAGATTATCCTTGCTGCCTTCGCATCGAAAGTGCATTGGTGAAGGATGGAAAAGACGCACAGGGACACCAAATAGCACATGGCGTTGGGATGCAGCCTGGCCATCGGGACACCCAACGCGTCAACCACCGCGTGATAAGCAAGCAACTTGGATGACGCCCCCTTCAGATGATACTTGTAAACCGTGATGAAGCCCGTGGGAGGGGCGAAGGCTCTATCCGGCGCCCGGGAGGGCGCATTCCCAATCGAGGGAAGGCCGTAATCAGCCATGAGAGCTGCGACGTCCCGAGCGGTGAGGATGGATTTGGTGTTGTAAACACCATGGCGCGGGACTCTGGGAGCGCGAGAAGAAGAAGAAGAGCTCTTTCTCTTAACCGCCATTTATCTCTCAAAAACCACGAGCGCAAACGGGGAGGAAAGTGGCAGAAGAAAGAAAACAGCTGCCGATCGATTTAAATAGGCAACGCCATACCAAAAGGCGGGAAACCCAAAATGGCACCGCCACCGGAGATTGGGACACGTGGTGGCATCGAGGCGCACCACAGGATCTCAATCGTTCGCAATGATGGCTAGATGCCAGGCTAACGGGCGCGACCCTTCAGCTGCCTGGCTAGGGTCCACGCTGGCGCCGCCACATTAAATGAGGGCTCACGATAGCAGAGCCCCTGAAGACGCGCACGATAAGCGCAAAGTGAAAATGCAAAAAAAAAAAAGAAAAAAGAGGGGGAAGAAAAACTCCTTCGGCAGACAAAGCGAAACGAAGAACCAACAATTCTTATTACGTCAACAAATTTTCGTTACAACGGTTACAACTAAAGGAGAAGAACGCAACAGTGACAAAACGGCTAGTGGTCCCAGTGGCCAATAGAAGAACTTTGGACGTGATAATCCACCAACTGGTGGCGAGTTCTGGCTTGCGAATTACGAGGATCTAGAACCCCCACGCGAAAACCTTTGATCCTCCAAAATGGGCTGGAGTCTCAGGAAAGCCTAAAGGCATCAAAGTAAGACCGCTCCAAGGCGGGGTCCACTCCCTCCAGCCGGAGCCTCATCCTCAGCTCCGACCACAACTCTGCAGCCTCAGCCTTGTACTGTTGCTTGAGCCGTTCGAGTTCTTCCTCGAGTGCCAGTGCGCGGGCTTGCGCATCCTCGTTGGTACCCGCGAGGCGAGCGATCCTGGCCTCCGTCCGCAGCGCGGCAACTTCAGCCTCGTGTTGCTGCCTGAGCCGCTCCGTTTCTCCTTCAAGCGCCAATATGCGGGCCTGCGCCCCCACGTTGGCGTCCACCAGTCGTGTGGCCCTGGCCTCTGACTCGGCCAGGGCGCTCTCTAAGTGCGCGACGCGGGCCCTCAGCCACTCCACCTGAACCGCAGCAGCCCCTCGACGTGGCTGGACTCTCTCGAAACCTGGAGGCGGTCCCCGGCTCCGTGAAGGGCCAGCAACCGTGGCTTCAGAGCGGGCCTCTCCTGAGGACCCAGGGGCATGAGAGCCAAACTCAGACTCATCGGAGGAGCGTTCCGAGTCGTTGGATGTGTCCTCCATTGATTTCGCGGCAAGGAAACACGCAGAGGAAGATCAAACAAATGTAGATGTGCAAGTCTGAGAGACGTGCAGTTCGGGAGAAAGTGGCGTATTTAAATAGGCAAATTTTCTCCTGAAAGGGAGGCAACCTCAAAGACGGAAAGCATTTAAGGAAGGGCCAATGAGGATTCTCCACGTGAGGCCCACAGAAAGCTTGCGTGTTTCAAGACGAAACGACGTCTTTTGCCGCACAGAATTAAATGCGCTGGCTATCCCGGGAGACGTGACGGTTGGCGTGGACTCCTGACTCCCAAAGGATGACGCGTGATCCTCGGGCAAAGCACCCAAACAGAAGAACATTCACGAAGACAAGACAAAAATTGAATACAAAAGAGGCTACTTCTTTTATTAATCAATGCTTTCTTACAAAGTACAAAATCTACAACCATGAAGCTGCGAGAAAGACGAAAGAAGACTGCGGTTCGAAGCCCCGTATGCTCCCTTGTCATGCCCCAGGTGAGCTCGGCGAACGTGATCTGCACTAGATCCCGACAGCGGAAAGCAGTCGGTATTTCACCGAGCGCACTGGACTGGAGGCAAGGAGCATCCCCTCGTGGAGGTTTAAAGAGTCCAATCCACGAGGGTCCGGGAAGCACCAAGGTCAGGCACTCCGAGAAAGTTGGGCAAGAAGCCCAGCTTCCACGGAGGGCTACTGACCTCGCACTCCTTCCGCGGTTAGCGCCCTGGCGTGGCTCGCGGAGTGGTCCCCTGCGAAAGCCGTCGTCTAACAGGCAAAGGCAGCCGCGGGGATCCTCCAAGAATCCGCTCAAGCCAGCCAGGCCACAACCTGGAAGGAAGCGCGTGGCGATAGCAGAATGGCCGAGCCACTCTCGTTAGCAAAGAAGGCAAGTCACAGGGCAAGGGCTACAATGGTCTCCACCAAGAGTCTCAGGCATGTGAGTGGTCCATCCAACTCCTTCTCGGGTGCCCGCCAAAGGCTGGAAGAGCCAGAATCTTCTCATTGCCTTTTGATTTGCTGATAAGGGATGGACTCAACTCGCTCAAGTGCCCCTCCTATTTATGGGCGAGGTGCAGGCTATCCCCTCACCCAGCGCAACACGGCATCCAGCAAACGTCTTTTGGGCAACAGCAGAGACCGCTGGTCAGACGCAACCCAAGGCGCGTGAATCTCACCTGATGAAGTGACGGGTCATGGCAGCGCCTGAAAAGCCTGCCTTGGCTCCTGGGAAAGGCACGAACCCGGAAGACGACAAAAATGGCGCGACACGAGGAAGGGTATGAGGCTGCGAAAATGGGCCCAGAGGACATGCCATGCCCAACCACCCGGCCCCTGGCATAGGGGCTAGTGTTGGGTCCCATGTCACGGCCCATGATATGCCTGATGCCCAAGCCCGCGGCCGCGGCCCACAAGGGGATCCGAAAGCCCACGTGAAGCGATCGGCCAGTCCCGAGGTTGAAAGCGCGAACCCACGATGGAAGAAGGCAACGGAAACTGCGCAGCGCATTAAATGCGTCACCGGGAACAGGCGGAAAAGGCGGAAAGGCAAGCCAATAGAGGCGTGGCTGGCGCAGCGCCAACGGCAACCGCTACCGTCTGCAGGTGGCTAACCAATCCCCGCATAGGGAAAAATCGGGCGTGGTCAACAACGCTCAGCAGCGTGCCAGCCACGGCAATAGGACAGCCGGCGTAACCGGCGGTCCATGACAGTGACTAGCGGCGCAATGGCCCAAGCAACGGGCGTTTTGGCGCCCAAGAGTCCAACAGGGTGAGGCGTATAAGAGCCCTCACACCCCACAGAGAAAGGGACCCTCTTCGAGTATCTCTCATCCTCTACTTCCCTTTGAATCGAGAATTCAAACGGCTAATCATACTCAACTGCTCCCCTCTTCTCTAATTAAAAACACGAGAGTGACGAGTCAGACAAGAGCACCATCTCATCCCCCACAGCAATAGCTAACTCGCTCACCTTCCCAGCATCTCCTGAGATCATGGGAAAGTCAGCCACCCGTTGCGGTGCATCATGAAAGCCAGGCCTTCCACCACCTGCTCATTGCATTCTCCACGTCACCGCACTAGTACCTCTTACGCTTACACAACATTCCTCCGCGCACCCCTTTAGCATGCGCCATTTCCATTTACTGCGGGAATTTGCTGACTTGAGCGTCGGAGCGGCCTCGGTGGGAGAAATCTTGCCGGACCCTTGACCTCTTGTTTGTTGTTTGTGTTGTGCAGGCCCAGGTTCGCAGGGACGGAGACCAAACCCTTCTTCGGAAGCAGCCGCACGCTTAGGAATCCGAAGGCTCTCTAATCCGTATGACAACCGTGAGCCCGGGACGCAACAATATGCATGTTAATAAAATCTCTAAATAACAATCAAACATTATCAAACACGAAATTAGGCCAAGGTTAGGGTTAGAGAATACTTACCTCAATTTCATACTTTGCAAATTAGAAGAAAGGATACTCCAAAATATCCGAACGGTACCTTTCTCTCTCCTACCGTGCCTCTTTCTCTCTCTACCAAATTGCTCTCTCTCTTACTCCACTGCCTCTAGCACTACTCGGCATCGTGCATGCCTCCTCCTGTCACCGCCAACCACTGGCGCATCACCGCCGTCCTCTGACATCTCGTTTTCAGTTATATTATACAGGGTTCAGGCAATTCAATAGATGATTAAAACCACCTGCCATTCTATAAATATCCTTTCGATCCCATCCAATAGAGGGCCTAGGGGAAAGGAGGCGGAAATGAGATGTTTCCAAAGGGAAGAGGCCAAAGAAGAAAGAGAAGGAAAAGGGAAAAGAAAGTTGGTGGGCACTACCCTTAAGTTCTCCAAAAATCTCTCTCCTCTCAAATGTCCAACCATCCTTCAAGAACACCCCTGCCACTTAAGACGCCCCTCTACAAGAAGTGCTTCTAAAACACCTCACGATAGGTACACCTCTAAGCCGTCCATCTTCCGAACATATTCAAACGCTCAACTCACTATTGCATGTATTCTTGATGTATCTTTTCATACTCTTAGAAAAATATCTGACTTAAGCGTTAGAGGGTTTATAGTATGAATAATTTCCGCTGTCCTATAACCTCTCGTTTTTAATTGTGTTATATAGGGTTTAGATTTGAGATTATAGAATTTGGATCCGCATCAAATCGACCAAATATGAAAGATCAGATTCGTGGCCCCCTAATCCGTAGACATCCCAAATTCATAGTACGCAACATGTAAAAGCATTCATTTTTGGCCATAAAATTAAATATTACAAATCTAATTTTTAATAAGTCCCTTATAATCATTAATTTTATTTTTTAGACTTCTATAAATTATAATAATATCCATAAACATTATAATCGACACCGAGAAAGGATATTAACTGTAAAATCCTATTATGTGCAGTTAATATCTTCAATTATTGTACTATATTATATTCTACACAGACTAACCAGATTAAAATGAAATCATTAATTAAATTCTTGACTCATATAATTTTTAAATTTTTATCTATAATTTGATTAGATTATAAATTATTTTTAAAACAATTTTTACAAATAATCATATTCTGTAATGGATATATATTGATATTAAAGCCGTTTTCATAAAAGTTTTACTAGCCAGATTTATTTTTCAAGTCTGACCACACATAGATAACTTGAATATATTATTTTAATTTAAGATTGATGGATTCCTTATTAAAAATTTAGACAAATTAATTTATCTTATATAAGATCGTATATTTGATCGTAGCAATCATCAATAATTAAATTAGTCAAATTATAAATATAGAATTAATAAATATATATAATTTTCTCATATTAAACAAATAATATCTAAGTTAATCAGGTTGAATAATATTCTCAACCTCAGTAATCAATTTCAGAAAACATTCATTAATTAAACCCATTCGATATATATATACTCTTATTGTACACTTATTTATTTTTTTCAGGCTATACCACCTCGGTAACAGAGTTTGCCACCCTATCTTATAACAACACATTAAATGGAAACAAATGTAATATATAAAATATATTTCTTAGAATAAAATAAAATAAGTAAATAAAAAATCAAAAAATCATCACTCTCTATCCTCTATTCCTAAATTTCACCTACCTTATTAATAATGTTAATTTAATTATTCTAATTTGTTAGGAGCATGAATATCCATATAAAACTGCAATTATCATAATCTATTTACTACTATATTTCCTGTCTTGGATTCGTGTTTAGTTGATCTTTTGTTTTTTTTATTTCAATGGCACCAAATATATTAAAGTATTGTAAATACTGTCAAATAAATATTTACTAAAATACTTAATATATATATATATATTATAATGAGAATTTAACATGTCTTATTTTCCCCATATTGTTATGGATTTATTTTATTTAAAAGTAAAATTTTACCTTTTGACCTTTCCAGTTGTGGATTTGCCATGGGCAAAATCCATTATATATAGAATCTTTCTATATGCAACCATATTGATTTTAAAATTTCAACAAAATTAATGATCGTAATTAAAATTTAAGATTTTGTTAATGATTTTATGCATAAACGGTAAGCCCAGTTCCTTCTAACTTGATTACAAATTTAATAATTTGAGTCCAAAAGCGACCGTAATGGTACAAGTAAAAATGTAACTAAAAATTAAAAATAAGTAAGTTTTTAAGTATATTTTTATTTTTATGAATTATAATATTAAATTTATCATAAAATAATTCAAATATAATTTATTTATTAATATTACTTTGAGTATTTTATTTTTTTTAAATCATTATTTCATATTATATATTTTTTATTTTCTTTTGTGCCTAATTCGATATAGCCTGAACAGGCCTAGCATAAATGGGCCAAGTATCGGACTGGGCTAGGTCTGTAAGGGTATTGCATACGCACAACACGTGTCCCAACCATGGGAGGATGGAACAAAATGGCGCAGACGGCCCCATAAATTAACAATACTATCAACGACATCCAATACTATCACTTATCACGGGCTTTAAATATATCTTAGGGATTAAGAAATGACTAGGATATGGTTAATTAACTTATCATTTTTATTAAGATATTAAAATAGTTAGTTTAGGCATTCCCTGTTAAACGATAAAATTATAAAAATTATGATTTTTTGTGATAATTTATATAAAATTTCTTTGTTCATTATATTGGATATGTCCTTGAATTAGACTCAATAAATTTTTAAGAATTTTTTAAATTATAAGTAATGTGTTAAAATATTTAAAGAAAAAAATGAAAATAAACTTGCAAAACCGTAGTAAAGGCTTTGTCATTTTTAATTTTTTGAAAAATGAACATTGAAATCCGTGTGGACATGGGCACTCTGATAAGGGACTCGGCTGCTTTTGGATCAATAGAACCCATTTCAAAGGATGATGTAGAAGTTTGGAATCCTATGAATGAGGCAAATTTGCCTTAGTGTGATGCTGCCCCCAACCAGGCACCTAGATCTGAAGGCAAAGATAACATCCGTATGGAGTCGGGCAATCCTACGCCCACTCAAGCTGCCTGCACTATGTTTTCTATAATGGCAGCAATGCATAAGAGCAGCCTCTTTCATCAAGGAGGCATTGGAGGGGATCGGCACCAAGCTGCATAATACAGTTTGTTATGCTGATATTATGAAGTGAGGTATTAATACGAATGAAACTGATTGTGAAGCCCACTTGTACATTCGACCTATTACTGATGCGGACCGTTCGGACGCTCTAGGAAGATCATATTGTCATGAGGAGGTAGTAGGCTCTACTTCATTAGGCACAGCTTCCTGCACCCTCAAGGTTATGTTGGTGTTGGAGTAGCTCGGTTCGCTAATTCAGAATCACCAATCCATGAGTGGTCCTTTATACTTTGGAGTCATAGATGATCATCATGGTGGGAACCAGTGCTCTTGCACTAGCCTGGGCAAGCTGAGGAGTAACCTTACAGAGCTAAGGAAGCAGTTTGATGTTTCTAGAACATGAGCCATTGAGGACTCTTCTAATCCTGGATCTGGGCAGGCTGGATTCATGAAGAAATCTAAATCCTAGAGACATTGTAAATCAACTCCTATGAATCTTAAGGGTACTGTATGCTAATCTGCTCAATGGAGTATTGTTAGCTAACTGGTTTGCCGATATGATGTTTGAATGACGATCTATGTTTTTTTCTTTGGTGTCATTTGATATACCATGGTGCTCGGAGCATACCATAATGTTTATAATTTAGCTCAAAGATAGAAAAATACTTGGAGATAAATCATAAATTTGTGTAACTTTTATTTTTTAATATATTTTTAATTATTTACCAAAAAAATGAACTTTTATTAATGTGTGAGGAAATTTTCAAGAAACGAGGCAAACAGTCGAGGGCTACCAATTGGATGCAACCCAACTCTAATTAATGGACCGCCGAGGCCCATTCTCAGGATATTGGAAATTTAAAGGGATCATCTTCTTTGAAAGGCCCACGAGATATGGGCCGAGGGATTGTATGGAGGGGCCCAATTCAAGCAAATCTGAAAGTGCTGAAACAAACAAGCCCAACATTAAAACTTTTTCCCTGTGTTTTCTTCTGCTGCTTCTCAGGAGTGAATAGTAGAAGAACCGATCACAAAATCTTGCAGTCGACTCTGATTTTAACTTTACGAAAACTCAAAATCTATAATGCAGATTCTCTTCACGTAGGATCAGAATTTGTAAAAGCGAAATGTGAAATTATGTTTGAAGTGTAATAATCTATGGCAATTTAGAGCGAACAAAATATATCAAATTTTCATTATGCTATATTATGAGTTTTATGTGTTTTAGTAAATTCTCACTTTGGTAGCCTCCACGAGAGTTCGAATACATATCATAAGCAGAGAGAGTACTTACATCTAAGGATCCCAAAATTAACTACACAAAATTAGAGAGCTAGGATAGAGAAAAAACATGAGATTAAGATAATTATTATTTTACATGGGTATGTATTATACCCGTGGCGCAAAAAAAAATTAGTAGTATTCATAAGATGGACAAAAATGACAGAATTTAGTTTCTATTTCCTACATTTCCTGACAGTTGGCTTTGATACTGCTTCTATCTATAAGGTGGACAATAAAGATTTAGCAAGACGGACGTAATATACTACTTAGAGAATAAGGCATACTACACATTTGAATAGAGGAAAGTAGCCAAAAAGGACGGGAAGAGGGGACCATCCAGAGTTGGAACAATGAGGGGCAGAGAAGAGGAGAGAACTTGTAGAGAATTGAGGGGAAGAAGCGTGTAACTAATTGTGTGTCAGCAAAACTGTGAAGAAGCCATCTGCAGGTACGTGGATGTGGGCCCTTCAGCGGTGCGGAAGTGGACTGCTGCTGAAATCGAAGCGGCGGCGTGGTCGGCAACTGTTGTTACCTGAGTTGTTCTTCATCAGATTACACCGTGAATTCTCTTATTGTAGCACACGGGATGTGATATCGAATGCCATTGGCAGAGTTCCACATGCCTAAGAACAATCACATCCTACTTCATCTCTACAAGGACCACTGCACTTCAACATTGGCTGATAATGTACGTACGTGTGATATTATCCAATGTGTGATGTCTTCATATCTACAGATTTCGAAAATATCAAATACACGAGGCATACCCCTACATTATAGATATGCTACTTATATGGTATGAACTCGTGATTTTTAAATGATAATAAGACTAACCATCTTTTAATAATATCTAGATTCACTTGATAAAAATTAAAGCAATCTAAAATTCAACATGCTATAAAGAAAATATTACATAATTATTGGATCATGATTTCTCTATTGATTAACAATTTAATATTTTGGGTAAGGTGAGTTCGGACAGAAAGAAACAATAATCATAATTCCTAATTTTAGACCATATAAGATTGCTTTTAATTCCTAAGTGATTACATACATTCTCATTTTTAAAAATAAAAATGAAAAATATTGGTTTGTTTATCCAGTTTTAGAAGCTTAACTGGGAGTAAAATTGATGTCCTAGTGAGCCTTAGTGATAATCGCGCAACTAAACAATTTGGCAAGTATCCAAAATTTTTCTCATTGTGAATCTCATGGAAAGTTTACATTGGCTTATCCTTGATTTCTATAGAAAACTTGCGCGTAGGAGGGCCTAAGTATTCGAACTTTTCACATTGAGAATTTGGATGAGAGTTAAACATATATAGTCCTGATAATATTTGTAGAAAATATGCATGGGCTAATTCAATATTATTACATTTTTAAAAATTGTTAGACATATGTTGTCTTATACATAACATTAATTGCCAACAAACTATATGGGCCAAGTATATGACATTATAACATTTTGAAATTTATGGGGTTGTTTGATCAATATATGCTGACTTATTTTTGATATTGCTGCAAGAGCAAGACATTATGGCTTTAGTCGTTGGTTGATCTTTACTATTGAAATTCGATGTCATGTTTATCTCTATTTAAAGTATTATTTGCTTTTAGTAAAAACGTGACGTACACCTAATTACTAGTCTTATCCTGTATGATTGTCTTTGAAAGGCAATTCAAAAGAAGAAGAAAGTATTCGAAGGATACCACATTTTTATTTAACCAATATGAGATAATCCATCCCATTAACATAGGCTATCAATGAAGAAATAACTATCCTATTATATTAGGGGAGTCATTATAAATTACCACTGATGGCACCATTGTTGAGTTTTAAGACGAGCCCATTCGGGTTCAAGGTATTATCTATTTTAAAAGAGGTATAAGATGTATCCAGTCACTAGTTTCATCCCATATAATTTTTACCTTTAAAAATGCTTATGGAAAGAAGAAAAATGTTTTTCTCCCACTTAGAAGAAAGAGCACGTTTCTTTATTCGGCCTGTTACTATATACAGAATTAATGATCTTATAAATTTTAATATTGTCTTCTTGGTCTCAATACATAGCAGCCCATGCAAGTTCCTTCATAAGAGATTATGCTTCACGGCCTTTAAATAATTACTCAAATTCTATTCATAGTTTCTTTGCCATTTTTTTCTCTAGAGTAACTTTCTTTCTCTAGAGAAATTCCAAAATTAATAGAATGAATAGGGTGTGAGGAGTGTTATGATGGAAAACCCACGACTTCATACATATAGCCTTCAAAGAATTCCTAGGCCATTCAATGACGTGAGATCCTTATGGATCTCTATTATTGGCCTTAAGATTAAATCTTAAAATTCTAAATTTTAATAATTATTTATAATTCTTTATTTTAATTTTTATGTTTTTATAATTTATAATTATGTCTATCAATATTATATTTGACCATAAAAAAAGGAAAATTGATTATGAAATTCCTTTACATATTCCATATGGTCCAACCAAATTGAAATAAAATAATCAATTGAATTACTGGCTCATAAATTCTTAAATCTTAATTTGCAATTTAATTAGACTCTTAATTATTTTTAAAATAATATTCACAGATAAATATACTCAATAATAATATGTACATTTTATATTAAAATAGTTATAACAAAATTTTTATTATCAGATTTAGTTTTTAAGTCTAATTATATACGGATAACTTGAATATACAATATTAAATAGAGATTAGTAGGTTTTTATCAGATTGGCAGATTCTTATCGAGAGTTTATACGAATTAAGTTATTATTATATGATCCAATATTATTGATATATTTGATCTTTATGGTCATCAATAATGGACTCAATCAAAATACAAATATAAAGTAAATAAATGTATAATTTTTTCAAGTCAATTGATATCTAAACTAATCATGTTAAATAACCTTTTTGACACTGGTGATTAATTTCACAAAATATTTATTTATTGATTCATTCAGTGTATATACTCTTAGAGTATACCCATTCATTTGTTTAAGGTCAACACCCCAATAATAGAACTTGTTGTCATATCTTATAGCAATACAATGAATGCAAACCTATTTAATCTATAAAGCTTATCTCTTAGTTTAGAATAAATTAAGTAAATAAAAAATTGAAAAATTATCATCATTACTTTTGATTTCTTAATCATTAGCATAATTTTTTTTACAATTTATTAATTATTATTTCTATGTGAAATCGTATGTCACAATTAAATATCCATTAAATAAATGATATGTGAACCATTAAGAATTCTCAAATAATTAAATAATTGTTAAATGGAGTCTCCATTAAATAAATTTTGAGGGGATAGTAGCCAACTACTTCTTACTTGTACTTAACCATTCTTCTATTTATCAGATGTTTATCAACTTAAAATATTTCTTAAACACGTTGTATATTTGGTTAGTGGGAATACAAATTCTATTTTTATCTTATTATCAATGAAATATTTATTCCTAATTTTAGTTTATTTTTTTATGCAAAACAATTATTCTTGAAATAATAAATATTCCTAAGTTTTTTTTATATTATTTATTCCTTGTATCAAAGAAATAACTATTTTTATAATTATTATAATTTTGCCATTCGTCCTTTTATTCTTCCTTCGAAACCCTGTCTGTTTCCTCCTTCATATTTGAGCCGTTCACCACTCTTTTCTTTTCCGATTCAATATCTGAATTCGTCCAAATTCGCAACTTGTACTCCTCCAATCAATTCCAAATGTATAAGTTCAATATTCATTGCCACACCTACAGCTGCAATCACGACTGGACTGTCTGCCTGTTCACTCACCATAGCAAAAAGGCCCATCGGTGGGACCTGTGAAAATACTACTACTTCAACACTGTGTGTCTGAAGTATCGTCTGGGATATCACAAAATTATTTTTTTAAAATAAAGATAAGAAGTTATTAATATAAATTTTTACCATATTCCTTATAGTATTATTACATACTAAATATTAAAATACTAATTCTTAATTTATTCTATTCAAATTATCAAATATGAGAATATAAATTATCAATTCTATTATCATCTTATTCCATTCTTGAGAGTAACGATTATATTTTTATATTATTATATTTTAATAACCAAATATATCATTATATTTTGAAATACTTCCAGCCTACTGTGTCCTCCTTTCCTAGGGAAGCCACAAACCCACATATAGATTATTAAATCTATGTATTAATTGAAGTCAACAGATCCTTACAACTAAATTTTAAAAAATATAGTATTTGGTTACTTTTAAATACTTAAGGATATGTTTCACAGCTGTCGAACATGTATAAATTATCATTAGAATGATATTTACTCACTATAATCACTTTTGGAGATATATCTGCTCTATTATGTGCATCATATAAATGAGACTACCAATGGTTGAAGAAGCTTAAGGATAGTATTTCATTTTCTCTCTCTGTTCCTGTGTTTTAGAACACATACTCTAAGAAAGGGCAATGACATGCAAAAAAATTAGTACTTCTTCAGCATATTACATGCTAGATTTAGCCAGCGTACACTCAATATAGTGTAGTTGTAAGAGTTTCCAAAACCTCTTCTTTCTTTTGATGTCTGAACAATTTGATATTGAATACGTAATACATCTTTCTTTCAAGGTGTTTGGCTTAAATTGGCCTACTTACCATATTTTCATCTGTGATATTGTCATAATAATTAAAATTATTCACATAAAATATTATACTCCCGTTAATTTTCTTATAAATACAATATTGATCTATGTTTGTTGAAAACTACGCACTATGGTTAACTTATCAAACTGGATGTTCTATTGACATGATATTTGTTTTAATACAGAATATAATGGACTTCAAATTAGCCACTATTCATAATTTCTTTAACATAAATACCATCCTAACTTGAAGGGTTTCTACATTTTCGAAGATCATTACCTCCTTTTGTAGACCTACTTAAAGCATATGATAACTTCTGATCAGTCTACTAAGGCACCAACCTCTTTAGAATACGTAGAGTTCACTTCTATTCATTTACCACATTTTAGCATAAAGCATTTATGCCATTGAATGCCTCAACATTTGTTCATGGATCATTATCCAATCCAATTGATTCCATATGACACACTATAATAAACATGATGTTTCAACTATGAAAAAATAGTATTAGTGCAAATTCTTATCGCTAATTATAGTGTCCATAAATTTTTAACAACGGCAAATTAAATATTCTCACTATTAAAAAAAAATTAACAGTAAAATTTGATCATTACTATAAATATCATTCATACACATATAACCATAGCATTACATATTCCATAACCAATTTAATGCCATTGGTTTTTAGCAATTATATTGCTAATAAAATATTTGGCATCAAAATTTGCACAAAAAATTAGCGGCAATATGTTAGTATATATATATATTTATTTAATTTTGACATTTAAGAAATATTACTTTTAATGATGAAAAAGTATCGACGATTTTACCATTTCAATAGCATCCAAATGTTTTGAACAATATAATTCCAATAATCACGATATTGTAAACTATTTAACAACTATTAAATATTAACCTTGATATTGACATCATTCATACTCATATAACGTTGGCATTTGGTTTGCTGCGAATGATTTAATACCATAATTAATAATCAATTATATTGCATTTCACATTTTCACAACCACAAGTCTCTCATAAAAAGGTGCTAATATTTTGATATTTTTGTCTAATGTATATATGTATATGTACATGTATATATATGTATATGTATATATGTACTGTATATGTATATATGTACGTGTATATGTATATGTATATATATTGGTAAATTTTTGTTATGAGTAGGATGAAAGGATGAAAACATAAGAAAAATGACGTCATTTTGCATCAAAACGGCGTCCTTCTATTTAAGCTGAGTAATATTTTAATTCGTACTCAAACAACATCATTTTAGATAAATTAACACTAAAACAATATCTTTTCAAATGTTTAAGAAGATCGAGTTATTAAAATGATGCCGTCTGAGCTCAAACGAATCCCCTAAGTAGCCCGACTCTGTTCTGCTGTTCCTCACAATCTAGCCTTTTTGACCAAATCGATCGACTGTGCTTCCCTTCAAATCGAAGTTCACTATGCTCCCACCGATAAAAGTAACCCTAAGTTTTTGCTTCTCTTTTCTCGACTTGAAGTTCTCCAAATCACCGTTACTTGCCATTGTTGACGCATCTACTTCCTTCATTCCATACCATTATTTGTTTGAACAGGTAATTTTATTTTCATGGGTTTGTTTGAAACTTTGCAATCTATCGTTTATTTAGTCTAGGGTTTGTTTTAAAAATAACGTGATTTGCCGTAGACTTGATTTCTATATGAAAATCGTGGAACGGCTATAGTAAATTGGGATTATACATTTGATGCATTTTTCAATTTGCTGACACAATTTCTTAAGCACATTTGTTGATTGGTGATTTCAAAATACCATGTGAGATGATTTGAGTCCAGTTGTTGACACAACTATATAATATTTAGTCGGTGTAATATTTTGTTTGTATAATACGACATAGATTGAAGTACATTATGAAAGTGTACTTTATTCACTGAGTTACATTGTGAAAGTGATGCATGAGTTGTTTATTCAATGGTTGAAGTAAAATCATGAGTAATTTATTTAATGGGTAGTTTATTCACTGAGTTGTTTAAGAGTTGCATTATAAATATAACATGGCTGAAGTAAAACCATGTTCTATTTGCTTGTACTACGTGAGATGTTTATTTAATGTTTGAAATAAATGAGTTGTTTACATGAGTTGCATTATAAATATGACACGGTTACAGTAAAACTATATTATAAGGTATAAGTTTTGAATTATAATTTTTATCATGATTCATTAAATTAAGATAAGAAAAATTTTGAGATTAAATATAGAATTGGGTCAAATTTAATATTCTAATTAAACCACATTAAATTAAGTAATACTTGATCGAAGACAAACATGTGTGCATGCATGTTTTAGGCAAAAGGGTCATGCTAAAGGACACCTCCAGGGCACTCAAGTATACTTTTGGTAAATTACTCATGTTCGATACATGCCTAAAAAAAACTTGTGGGTGATTTTGACAAATTGCTAGCCCATTAAATAGCATATGAGGGATACTCGTGCGTCGTACGGCAACTTTCTTGGCACTTAATGCATGCCTAATTGGCACATATACACGGTCAAACTTGATCTATGCCCAACCCGCACATGATGTACCAACTTGCTATAAAAACATATTTTTAACCAAATTTGGGTCATTTTGAGTTGGCCTTTGAGAGAGGAGAGAGATAAGATATAGGAAAAGAGATAAAAGAAGATAGAAAAGCAGAAAAAGTGAGAAATTAAAATAAAAATTTAAGCAAGAACTAAAAAAAAAAAAATTAAGAAGAAGTTGACCTGCCAGGGGATAGAGTTTGGGGTCAAAATGATTCCACAAGAGATCCAAATCGATAGGTAAGGGAAAAAAGGCAGCTGAACTCCATGGTACACTTGACCCTCAACAATCAAAGCCCATGTGCCCTTGTTGTAAAAAGTCCCATGGAGGAATACCGTGCTACAAGCTCTGGAGCATACTTCAATTGTAACCTATCCAGCCATATGATTAAAGATTACCGACATCCTTAAGACAAGCGAAGAAGAAATGAAGTGTTTTTTGCAGTGTTTTTATAGTGACGATCCAAAATACAGATTTGTCATTATCAGTAATTGAAGGTAAACTTATAATTTTTAAACTTTCAACTCATGTACTTCTGAATTTGGAGTCAACGTATTCATTTGTGTCTCCTAAATTTATCTGTCATTTGGTGTCATCCCCTAATGATGATGAACTTTTTATTAGTAGTATTAACAACTATGGGATCTTCTTTGGTGATGGATAGTATGTGCCCTAGGTATATTATTTGGATTGATAGATTGGAGATAGTAGTAGATTTAATTTTATTAAATATGTATACTTTTATTATAATTTTAAGCATGGATTGGCTATTTAGCCTAGATTATATTCATAATAGCATAGATTATTTTCATAAGTGGGTCCATTTTTTGATTCCAGGTTATAAACCTTTTTTTATTTTCAAGGATTAATACCAAAAGAATTTCCATACATGATTTCAGTATTGTATACATGCCATTTGATGAGGGGTAGATGTTAAGGCTATTTAGCCTATGCAATTACCATTAGGAGCCATAGTATTTCGGTGAAGGAAATACCCATTGTATGCAAATTTAATGATATTTTTAGAAGATCTTCTAGGGTTGCCGTCAAACTAAGAGATTGAATTTGAGGTTGAGATTATGCCTAAACAATGCCCATGTCAAAGGCCTCCTATAAAGTGGCACTATCGAAACTTAAAGAATTGAAGAAGTAATTGTAAAAATTGCTAGAGAATATTTTATCTGGCCAAGTGTGTAGTCATAGGGTGCTTCAACACTGTTTGTGAAGAAGGATGGGTCTATACTGCAAACACAATCGCTATTAAAAACAAGAATCCATTAACAAGACTTAATGACTTGTTTGACCAATTATAAGACTCCCAAGTATTGTTTAAAATTGATATTTGTTTAAGTTATCATTAATTGAGAATTAAAAAGGAAAACATGGCAAAGGTAGCTTTCTGAATGAAATTCCGTCACTATATATTTTTAGTTATATATTTTGGGTTAATTAACGTTTCTACAATTTTTATAGACTTAATAATTGGATATTTTAACCCTACCTCGATAAGTTTATAGTGATATTTACTGATAACATTTTAATATACTTGAGGTGCTATGAGAAGCATGAGACACGCTTATTTATTGCTCTCTAAATGTTTTAGGAGAGGAATTTGTATGTTAGATTAAAGAAGTGTGAGTTTTGGTTTGAGAAAGTTATTTTTTGGATTTTGTAACCTCAAATGGAGATATTTTAATCGATCTAAAAAAGATTAAAGTTGTAATAAATTAGAGTCAACCGATATCGATGATTGAGGTTAGAAGCTTTTTGAAAATGGCGAGTTCCTACCGATGATTTATGAACTTTTAAAGTATTGCTATGTTACTTATCTAATCAATATGGAAGAAAGTAAAATTTGATTAAACAGATAACTGCGATAAAAGTTTTCAAGAATTGAAAGACCGCTTTAATGACAACCCTAATTTCAACGATTCTTGAGAGAATTGAAGGATTTTTAGTCTATTATGATACATCAAAGACTGGACAATGGCATGTCCCGATGCTACACGGAAAGATGATTGCATGTAGATCGAAGTAATTGAAGAATGATGAAAAGAACTATCCAATGCATGACTTAGAATTGGTATTAGGAAGTTTTGCGTTGAAAATCTAAAGGCATTATTTTTATAGGGATAAATTATTGATATATTTAAACCACAAGAGTCTAAAATACTTATTCACCTAAAAGGAATTAAATATGGAGCAAAGAAAGTAGATGAATTTCCTAAAAACTTACGATTGTAAGATCCTGCATCAATCAGGAAAGACCAATGTGGTAGCGGATATTTGAGCCGCCGAATAACAAATCTAATGGCTCATTTGAATATTAAGAAGAAGAAAATATTAGACTGTATGAAGGAATAAGACATTAAAAGGCATTCCCAATATACACAAATGGTGTTATCATATTTTTAAATACAACTAGAAATTTTTTTAAAAAAATTAAAGGAGCCCAAATGGATGATTCCTTCTTGATAGATATTGCTGATAACTTAAATAAAGAGTCAAGAGAAGATTTTAGTGTACGAGTAAATTGAGTTTTGAGGTTTCAGGGGCAAATATATGCGTTGAATGTTGAAAAATTGAAGAAAAAAATTATAAATGAAATATATCGATCAAAGTACACTATCCATTTCAAAATTAATAAAATATATCAAGATTTGAAGGGGGTCTTTTAATGGTATAACATGAAATGAAAAATTACAGTTTACGTGGGAAGATACTTGATATGCCAACAATTAAAAGTCAAGTACAAGAAGTCACCAATCTTTTACATCATATCCCAACCCCCAACTAGAAGTGGGAGAATATAATGATGGATGTTGTGATAGGTTTGTCAAATATGCTGAGAAATCATGACGCTATTTTGGTAATTGTAAACTGACTTACTAAGTCAACTAACATCATTGCTATTCATATGACATTCTCCAAAGATTGACACGTAAGAGTATATATTAATGAGATAGTTAGATTTCATAGAGTACTAGCTTCAATTGTGTTAGATAGAGACCCCAAGTTTATCTCAAAATTCTAAAAAAATTTGCACTGAAATTTAGGAACTAATTTGAAATTTAGTACAGCTTATTATCATTAAACGGATGGATAATCGGAGTGAATGATTCAAATTCTAGAAGATATGTCAAGGGCTTTAATTTTGAAAATGAAGGACAAGGGAATAACTATTTGCCACTAGCCAAATTCGCATACAATAATAGGCATTAAGCAAGTATCAGCATGGCCCCATTCGAAACTTTGTATGAAAGAAAATGTCATTCCCCAATTCATTAACAGGAGACCAAGAGACTAGAAAATTTTGGGATTAAATGTTATTCAAGAGATGTCTAAGAAAATTCATTTGATTCACAATCATTTGAAGGTTTCTCAAAGTCGATAAAAGAGCTATATTGATCAGAGAATGTCGGAGTTGAGTTTCGCCATCGAAGGTCACATATTTTTGAGGATATCTCCATCAAAGGAAATCTCATGATCTATGATTAAAGAAAAATTGAAACCAAGATTTACTTGACCATTCAAGATTCTAGACAAGATCGATGAAATAGCGTATAGCTTAGCTCTAGCTTCGAGTTTGGGGGATGTCCATAATATCTTCTATGTGTCAATATCTTAACAGTATGTTCATAACCCATCGCATATTATCAAATATAAACCATTAAGATAATGACACATGACGTATAAAGAGGAATCGGTCTAAATTTTGGAAAAAAGATATCAGTTGCTTCGGATGAAAATAATTCCATTGGTAAAGGTTTTATGGAGAAATCATTTGGATGATGAATCTACGTGAAAAAGAGAATATTAGATCTGAGAAAAATATCCACATTGGTCTCTTCAATGATGTATATTAAATTTTGAAGATGAAAATTTTATAATGAGAGGAGAAATATAATGTGTAAGTTTTAATTTATAATTTTAATTATGATTAATTAAATTAATATAAAAAATTTTAAAATCAAATAAAAAATTAGGATAAAGTCAATATTCTGATCAATTCATATTAAGTTAAGGGACATACTTGAAAGATGCCTCTAGGGTGCTTGAGTGTATTTTTAACAAATTGTTCATATCCAATGGATGCAAGAAAGATGCTTGTGCACGGCGTTGGCAAATTCTCAGTGCTTGAGAGACACTCATACACTATATGACTACTATCCTTGTGCCTGTAGTGCGCCTAATTAGCGCACATGCAATTATGCCTGATCTACATTTGATCCACGCATGATATGCAAACATATTATAAAAATACTTTTTTTGGTCGAATTTGGATCATTTTGGGTTGATCATTGAAAGAGGAGAGACATAAGGTCTAGTAGAAGAGATAAAAGAAAAGATAGAAATAGGAGAAGTAGAAATCAAATAGAAATCAAGTAATTTTTGGATAAAATCAAGTTAAGGCAAATACATTTAAGCCATCTTTCCTTTGTTGCTGATCTTTTTTTATCTTCTTGAATATTTATTATTTTAAATACTCATATAAATGATATTTTTATAGTTAAAAAATTTATACTTTGTATGCATATGATCCTACTCCGATTCTATAAAATTTTTATAAAATTCATGCCTTATTTCTTATATATTATACTTCCAAACTAATTTTTTCCAACAATATCCATATATGTTTTTAAATTTTGTATTAATGCTATTGCATGTTTTTGATTCTCATGTATATGTTCTTGTATGTCTGATATTTTAAAATAAAAAAAATTATATAAATTGTATTGATTTTCTATAAATCTTGTAAAATTTTTGCTTGCATATCTTGAACATTGAAAAATAAAATTCTCCATACTTTAAAACTTTTTCTAATTGTTCCTGCACTCTTGAAATTTTCATCAATATTCTTGTATATCCATAGTTTTTTGTATGACATCAATTTGAAAAAATAAGGATGAAAACTCTATAATTAGTTAAAAAATAATGATATTTTTTTTGATGTGAGAGAATATAAAAGATTACTTGTATTTATATAGAGTTTTTCATTCGTTTATATACAGATCATTATGAAAATTAATGTTAATATATTGTGATATATATTATTATGTTATAGTGATAATCAAGGTTTAAACCTATCATCCACAGATTAAAAATGACATTCAGTTTTAACTACAATGTCATATGTATGACGACCAATTTACAAATTTTAAATAATAGTATAAAGTCTTTTGTTGTGTAAAAATATATATAATTTAAGTTTTAATTATTTGTTTCTTTGTTGGTGAGGTTCTACTGATTCTGAGTTCATAAGAATTTATATGATTTGAGCATATTTTAATAGTACATTATTAGATAAAGAAATTAAATTACTAGCCTAAAATTTATGCATAATGTTTTAAAAATTATACGAGTTTGCATTTGGTTTTGATTATATTCCTCTTAATATGATATAAATTATATGTTTGATTATAAAAATTTAATATATCTTACTAAAAAATTGGCTCACTCTTATTTTTATTTTTACTAACCCCTTTTATATTAATGAGTTTGGATTACATGTAAAAATTCAGATCAGAGTATCACTGAAGAAAGCTAGATTATGGTTTTTAGTTCAATTTATATATTATTATTCAGCAAAAATAATTGTTTATATTATTAGTTCCGGTTATTTTAAACTTCTTGGTGTAATTTTTAGACTTGGCAATATATGGTGTCAATGTCCAAGTTATTTTTTTTTTTTTTTTGTAATTCGGTTGAGTTATGATATTTGAGTATCCTAATATTGATAAAATACTTGTCATTATAAATATTTCTGGATTTGGTTATGGTCAGATTTTAAAGCCACTTGCAGGTGTGGTGTTTCAAATTCTATGATGTGATTTATTTTTTTTATTTTGAGTCAATTATTGATATTTGACTAATAGTTCACATTCAATACCAATTTGGGATTTTAAAATTTTGTCAATGAATATGTCGAGTCTTTAAATTTAAAATAAATTAAGATAATATTTGGATTAATATAAAATAAATTAAGTTTTTTGGGTTCAAGGATGTGATGTACATTCTATTTGCTGACACTACATGAGATATTTATTCAACGGTTGAATTAATACCATGTGGATCTTATTACATGAGTTGCATTATATATATATGACATGATTGAAGTAAAACCGTGCCCTGTTTACAAACACTACTTGAGATGTTTATTCAATAGTTAAAACAAAAACATGAGTTACTGTTGTAGTGAATTTTTTATATGTAAGATTATTTAAACATAGTTAGAATTAGTTGTCAAATTTGTGGTTTATTATAAAAGTCTATCTTGTCCAAAGAATTTCATATTACTACTATATCATTTTCTTTATCACTTTGATTCATCAGTTGTGACTTTTGAGTGGATGATTGTTTATTCACTTTGATACTACGTGTTAATTTCTTACAACTACGCGATTGTAGTTTGTGAAATTATATATGACTCTTAGTAAAGATTGAATGATTCTTGTTAATGAATGCCTTAGGAAAAATCATACACTTGGTGTTAAAAAATTTACAAGCTTTGCATGCATGAAGTTAGAAGGAACAAATAAAATTAGATGTCCATATGTCAATTGTATGAATACATACTTAGAAACTCCTGAGTAGGTCCTGTAGCAAGTGTACGATCCGTCACTAATACTATACACTCAACTTAAATATGGAACCAATAAAATATAATAGTAAGCTAAATACTCAATAAATAATAATAATCTATACATAATAAATAATAAATATTTCAAATATGCAATATTAAAAATATAAAAGGCACAATAGTAGTATAAAATCTAATAATAAATATTATCCGAGAATTTATAACTTGTTGTAATTCCGACTCAAAAGTAATAATAAGGACAAGTTTTATCGAATTCTCATACCATAAAAATAAAATAAATCCGGTAAAAATTTTCCCAGAGACTAACATCATAAAAAAGATGGGAATTCTTTAGATATGAATATCAGTATAAATAACTAGGATACCAAATAACAATAAGTGTCATAGACTCCATATAATCTGAATTTCAATGAATCTATGATATGAATTCTATTGAATACAACTTATAAATTCTATTGAATCCCGAAGTTAAAAGGTAACAATAATAATTAGATATCATAAAAAAATATTTTGAATCTTGTTTTATCATTATAAACTAAAGGTCGTGTATATTTGCCTCTAATAGCTGAGTACATACTGTGAGATAGTTAATACTTGTAAGTTTAACATATAATTAAATTTATGGTCTATCGAGACTCTACCAAACACAGTATAGACTTTTCAATGGCTTGCAATTCCTTCGCCCGTAAAGTATAGCAATTATCTTAACATGTCAAACCTAATATCTGTCATCGTAATACTTTTCGATAGCATATTATATAATAATCACGTAACTATAAGTATTACTCTATACTAATTAACATACCTCATCACCACAATAATACGAAATTAGTATTAAATGAAAAGCAATCACAATAAAGTTCTATAGATTCAATATTCCTTAAGACTGTAATATTTTTATATAATCTTTTTTTACTTTAACTGTAAGATATTAATAATGTACACCATGCAATCGAGTATAACGCAAATAAACTTTGCAACTACAAATGATAGAATGTTATTCGGTACTAATAATGACCGCGCTTATGCTATCAAAATTAATATAAAGAAAGTTATCACTAAGAGAAACAAAAAAAATCCACGAGCACACACTCAATATCTGACTACTATCATCCTACTTGCCCACGATGGCCTATTAAGTTCTATGACTTATAAATCAATGTTGTTAAACACCTGATTATACTATTAAACCCAAAGCTAACTCAATTCCTCCAACATTAGAACATTTGCTCATACATTGCTATGCGTGTCAACATGTCAGTATTTACATAAATAATGCCAACCCTACCAATTCACTAATATTAACTCTAAGGTCATAAAACAATTAATTACTCACTAATTTATCACTACAAAATGAAAGCTAAGAGATATAACTTTTATTCAGATTCCATCCTAGTATTCAGCCTAGCGCCACTTGGGCATGAAATTCTTAGTTTGAGGAAAAGAAAATGAGCTACTATCTCCCTTACTTTTACAAGCCAAAATTTTAGTGGGTACCTCGTGAATAATTGTAGGTTTCATGTTGAAGAATGTAACATAGTATTGGTTACCCAAAACTATAAGGTACATGTAAGAGAAGAAATTGGGCCTTATAGAATCCTAATCGAAATTATTGAATTTCAATATCACAATGGGAGTGGAGTTATTTTGTTGTAAATGGTTTGATGTGCATTATAGGGACAAATAAATTAAACTAGATGAGCATGGGTTCACAAATATTAATCACTAGTGACTTTCAAAACTAAATGAACTTTTTGTACTATCTAACCAAGTCGTATAAATTTTTTACATTACTAATCACTTTAATTAGGGTTGACATGTTATAATGAAAATACAACCTCATACTATGTATGATTTGCCAACTGAACAAGATAACAAATGTAATGATATGTGAAGAATTTTCAATACTTTATTATGTATAGCTCGGTGGGTAATTAAATATTAAGAATCAATCTTCCTTTAGTTGTTGGCATATTGATCTTTATTAATATTTTTGTTAACCAAAATAAGCTATATTTGTTATATTTGCATCCCCAGCTTCGATTTTGTCAAATTTGATTGTATGGTCTTACATTTAATTATTTTATCTCCAAAACTTAGATCTCTTTAGTGGTGAGGGAAATAACAAAGGAAAAAAAAATTAGGATTATACAAACCTGATTAAACAATTATATAGTGCCACGGGTGTTAGACATAGGGTAAAAACAATTATTAATAGGTAAAAAAAATATCATTCTATATTACGTTCTATTATGATTCCATATTATTGACTTGTCATATATTATAATTTTTTATTATATTTCTATTCTAATATAACATTCTCTTTAGTAGAATAATTTAAACATTACTTTTTTATTTATTTGGGTAAGTAGGTTAACAAAAAACATATTATTGATTATGATTGTATATCATATTTGAATATTTTAAATATAACTAAAAAATTTATTGATATAGCTTACGAAAATAATAATCCGTCGTTAAAAAATGATGATAATGTTCTTACTATATTAAAAAATATATAAAAATGTTAGAGACATCCATATTCTTATGCCAAAAGATATTATCACTGATCCTATAATGATATGTTAGCCCAAAGAAGGTGGTCACTCACTATTAAGTGTTTTAATAATTTATTTGTAGTACACTAAGTGATGAGATTCTCATTCATGTTTAAATGTTAATTTATTACTCTACTAAATTATTTGTAATGAATCTAACAGTTAAAAATGTTCAGATAAATGTGATATAAAAAAAAATATTGCTGTAGCTATTGTAATTGTAGATGATTGTGAATATATTTGTATAATTAAGTGGTTTAAAACAAAATTTGCATCATTAGTTAATAAGGATTATGTTGGGTCGGTATTGTGGGCCAACCGGAAACCAAAAGAGTCTTGAAGAAGCTTCGTCAAGGCGGGAAAGCGTTTTGATTTTGGCGGGAATTAGTTCAATTTGGAGGAAAATATCTGCCCCTTTTCCCAATAAAGGGGAGGCCACCTTTCGGGAAAAGTGGGAAGGGCAGGAGGAAAGAGGGCGCCCGTCTGCCCTCGCTCTTACCTCGACCTGCGGCGGCACGGAACTCTCTCTCTCGCGGTGGAGGACCCCTCCCGATGGCGTTTTCCCTCTCTCTGCTTGTCGGCCCGGGCTGGGTGAGGCTCGGAGCTTCCAGCAGCGACACCTAGCCCCTATCATCACGAAGAGAAGCCCGAGGTCACGATGGCGGATCACTCCCGGCAACCAGATCCGGCGGATTCCACTCTCACCACCGGGCGAGAATAGGACGCGCGCTTCCGGCGGCAGGCGTGGCTCCCTCCGTCCCCATCTTGAAACAAGGCGGACCCTCTGTCTTCGTGGAACGGGGCTTGAAACCCTTTGAGCCTCGGTGCCCAACAATTCCTCTCCCGTCGTGAGCGATCGAACCAGGCTCACCAACAATGGAGAATGACCACTTTCTCCCCTAACGGGCGGTGCAAGGCTCGCAATGGTGACCACCCTTCCTCCTCATGTTCTCACCCCGAAACAGGCGTGAGGCCCCCTTGAGCGGCGGCTGTCCTCACGGCAATGGCCTCCCGAAGGAAGAGCCCCGAGCATCTTGGCGACGAAGAGCCCGAAAGCTCTCTCGAGCCCAAATCCAAGGCCCTCGGCGGAATGAAGAGCAGGTTCACATCACCCATGGCGCCCCGTAACCATCCACGAGAATCCGGCCAAATGGCGCCGGTCCCATTTGGGGCGCCCAAAGTTACCAATGTTCTCGGTCTAGCTTGGCTCATTAGAGTCCTCCGAGGCATAACCCGGATGCATCAGCCCCGCGTGGTGGAAGTCTCTCAAATGGCGCTCACCACCCCTCGGCGGGAAGAGCGTCACGGCTCCTCGAGATGCCGTCCGGCATTTGTCAGAACCCACGATGCCATTCCGGGGGTCCGCCCGGAAGGGGCGACCGGGATCGCCTGGCCCCCTTTAGTTGACCCGTTCGGTCACGGTGAGGCCCCGTGCCCAACCCACTAAGGCAATATGGTTGAGCGGGTTGATGGGCCCCGCACTCGTCCGGCGTATTCGGGAGATCTCGAAATATTACTATGATTCACGATCACCTCCAAGCCGGGTCTCCGTGGGCGCACCTCCAAATCGCCCCTTCGGGGGCGCATCTCCCAAGCGCCCCTCGGCTGGCGCATCTCTAAGCGTCCTCCGCGGACGCACCTCCCAAGCCGCCCCTTCGCGGGCGCCTCTCAAAAACCGCCCCTCGGCGGGCGCATCCCTAAGCGCCCTCGCAAGGCTGCCCCCAGAGGGATTTCCTCTAAGCCGCCCCTCGCGGGCGCACGGATGCCGCCCTCAGGCGTGTCCATGGAGCTCATGCCTCCCATTACATCCCTCTCACACTCCCTCATTCTCGCATCTTATGCATGCATTTCTCCGTTTATTGCGGAAGATATCGACTTGAGCGTCGGAGTGGCCTTGGTGGGAGAAATCTGCCCGCACCCTTCACCTCTTGTTTGTTGTTTGTGTTGTGCGAGTCCGGGTTACGAGAGACGGAGACCGGATCCTTCTTCAGGCCGCGCGCTTAGGAATCCGAAGGCTCCTTAATCCGTACAACAACCTCGGGCCGGGACGCAACATTGGCGCCCGTCTGTGGGAACACGTGACAAAAGTCTCGCGTCTCCCTTCAATATTCAATCTCCGTATCAAAGTGGACCGGCTCAAGTCCCGGCAAGCGCTATGGCTCAGACCATGGCCTCCTATGGCGACGATCCCGCACCGGGTAGCTACGCCGGGGCTCCGTTCCTTGATTCTCGGACGGAGAAGATCAACACCCCGGCGCAAATCCTTTGTTCGGTTGGAGCAAAGTCACCTATCGCTACAACCCCATCGATCGAGCCATGCACAGGGCTCAATCCTCTAACTCCAAGATGGTCAAGGGACGTAAACATCAATGCACTGTGTATCGGCAGGAGGCAAACCTCCCATGAGGACACCCCACTTTTCGGATAACAGAGCGGGCGTACGATCGGCCGGGATGTGGAGGCACTCGGCTAGCGAGGTAGACTGAATCCATGACCATCACACTCATCCGGAAGATGCATCGGAGGCTTCACCCCCTAACTCTCTAGCGACGAAAGAAGGCCAGCCTTATCAAAGGATGCGTGCGTCGTCCCGACCAATCCCGACGCGGGAGCAAGGACCCTTGGAGCGTAGGGGTATGGGCTCAGAGCTCCTAACAAAGCACCCCACGACAATCCTCCAAAGCTGATGCGCGTAGACCATATGCCCGAACACTAGACGGGACCTAAGGGCGAACGCCACTGTCCATCAGAGATACATGACGGTTCCATGCCGAACCCAGGTAAGTCTTACATTCATCATGCCACTTGCCTGAATCACGGAATTATCTGCTCATACGCATAATTGCATAACACGACATAAAAAATATATATACGACCTAGACTGCCCCTAAGTCGGGAGGACAAGCGTCCGTCCGTAAACTTTGTCCTTGGCCCTGCGCCAGGTGGTCCGAACGCGACCATCACAGGACTGCGTCTCCACGCCAGACGGCCTGAGGCGGACCACACATCTTGGCTCCGCGCCAATAAGGCCCCAGCGGCCCCATACATCTTGGCTCCACACCTTGATAAGGCCCAAAGACCCCATACAACTTGGCTCACGCGATAAAGCCCAGCTCTCCATAAAACTTGGCTCCGCGCCAATAGGACCTAAGCGGTCCACCAAACTTGGCTCCGCGCCAATAGGACCTAAGCGGTCCACCAAACAGGCTTCGCGCCGATGACCCAGGCGGTCAAGACATCGCCACAGGGGCTTTGAAGTCCCCAATCTACGGCCGTAAAACCTTAGGGCGTGCGCGACCTTCTTGTGCGAAGAGAGCACCTTGATCTACAATGGTCGTGGGCTAGGACCTTAAACTTGGTGACCATAGCGCCCAGCGGTGGCCGCTCACCACCCGCATCATGCGCGGACAAGGACTGACCCGGGTCGGTTGCCGCCTCCTCAAAACCCGGACCCTCGTTGAGGCTCGAGGGCTTGGCGGCGACGTCCGCTTCACCGGACCGAGCTCCTAAACGCGTGAGCTGCGGCGACATCCTCGACGAAGGGCCGAGCACCGCGCAAAGGCACTGGATAGGGCCTTGGCGACGATAGCTCCAAAGAGCTTAGCCTTCAAATGAAAAACATGATCCCATGGTCACACTAAGCTGAGAATAGCAAGCAATGAGCCGCACCCCGAGGAGAACACAAGCGTAAGTGGTTGTCTCATATTTAACCACAAAGGGAAAGCAAAATACGAGAAAGATAAGAAGCCACGACAAAAGCTGGCCGGATATACGAACAAGCGAGAAAACTCTACGGGAGAACAGGCCGGACCCGCTTCCTCTTGAAAATTACTCGAAAGGACAACTCCCGGATCCCGGCATTCCACGGATAGAGTTTCATCTCCCTCACCCGGTGGCGAGCTGGCGGGAAGGGTGGCAGCCGTAGGAGCGCTCGAGGCTCACACCACGAGGCGTCCGGCATCCCCTTCTCTAGCCCCGACCGGGACAGCGCATGGAGGTTATTCGAGATCACACGTCGAGAGTCTCCTCCTGAGTTTCCTCTCCCGGTGGCGAGGCTGGGGCGGGAAGGGTGGCAGCCCATTAGGAGGCGCTCGGGAGCTCACACCACGAGGGCGTCCGGCATCCCCTTCGCTAGCTTCGGCCGGGACAGCGCATGGAGGTTGTTCGAGATCACACGTCAAAGTCTCCTCCACGAGTTTCCTCTCCCCCCAGTGTGGCGAGGCTGGAAGGGTGGCAGCCGTAGGAGCGCTCAGAGGCTCACACCCTGAGGACGTCCCGGCATCCCCTTCGCTAGCTTCGACCGGGACAGCGCATGGAGGTTGTTCGAGATCACACGTCAGAGTCTCCTCCTGAGTTTCCTCTCCCTCACCCGCTGGTGGCGAGCTGGCTGGAAGGGTGGCAGCCGTAGGAGCGCTCAGAGGCTCACACCCTGAGGACGTCCGGCATCCCCTTCGCTAGCCCGACAGGACAGCGCATGGAGGTTGTTCGAGATCACAGTCAACTCCCCGGGCCCCCTGGCCTCCGGTGTCAGCTCAGGCACCGCCAGATATGGTTCCTCTGGGTCGTCAAGATCCACGACATTGCCTCTCAGTGCCGAGGCTCTCAGCCTCCGCGCTTCATCACGGAGATGTCTCATTCCTCCGTCTGCCGGGAGAGTCTCGGCCCTCCTCTATCTTTTTTTTTGCGTCGGCGTAGGCTTCGTCCCACAGCACGGAGATGTCTCATTCCTTCGTCCAGTCGGCACCGAGGCTCTCAGCCTCCGCACTTCATCACGGAGGCGTCTCATTCCTCCGTCCTGCCAGGAGGTCCTCAGCCCTCCTCTATCTTTTCAGCGTCGAGGCGTAGGCTTCGTCCCACAGCACGGAGATGTCTCATTCCTTCGTCCTGTCGGCACCGAGGCTCTCAGCCTCCGCACTTCATCACGGAGACGTCTCATTCCTCCGTCCTGCCAGGAGGTCCTCAGCCCTCCTCTATCTTTTCAGCGTCGAGGCGTAGGCTTCGTCCCAGCACGGAGATGTCTCATTCCTTCGTCCTGTCGGCACCGAGGCTCTCAGCCTCCGCACTTCATCACGGAGATGTCTCATTCCTCCGTCTCCTGCGAGAGGTCCTCGGCCCTCCTCTATCTTTTTTTTTATCGGCGTAGGCTTCGTCCCACAGCACGGAGATGTCTCATTCCTTCGTCGTGTCGGCACCGAGGCTCTCAGCCTCCGCACTTCATCACGGAGACGTCTCATTCCTCCGTCCTGCCAGGAGGTCCTCAGCCCTCCTCTATCTTTTCAGCGTCGAGGCGTAGGCTTCGTCCCGCAGCACGGAGATGTCTCATTCCTTCGTCCTGTCGGCACCGAGGCTCTCAGCCTCCGCACTTCATCACGGAGATGTCTCATTCCTCCGTCCTGCCAGGAGGTCCTCAGCCCTCCTCTATCTTTTCAGCGTCGAGGCGTAGGCTTCGTCCCACAGCACGGAGATGTCTCATTCCTTCGTCATGTTGGCACCGAGGCTCTCAGCCTCCGCACTTCATCACGGAGATGTCTCATTCCTCCGTCTGCCCGCCAGAGGCCCTCGGCCCTCCTCTATCTTTTCAATAATCGAGGCATAGGCTTCGTCCCGCAGCACGGAGATGTCTCATTCCTTCGTCCTGTCGGCACCGAGGCTCTCAGCCTCCGCACTTCATCACGGAGATGTCTCATTCCTCCGTGCCCTTCTCTCTCTCTTCAGCGTCGAGTTGAAGCTTCCGCTCCTCAGCGCCGAGGCGCAGCCTCTGCTCCCGTTCACGGAGACGTCTCATCCCTCCGTCCCGCTAGCATTGAGACGCGCCCTCGCTATGTAGCGTTGAAGTGACACTCCGCTCATCGACACGGAGATGCTCATTCCTCCGTGCCCTTCTCTCTCTTCAGCGCCGAGTTGCAGCCTCCGCTCTTCAGCACCGAGGCGCAGTCTCTGCTCCCGCGTGCGGAGACGTCTCATTCCTCCGTCCCGCTAGCATTGAGGCGCGCCACTGCTCTGCAGCGTTGAGGCGACATTCCGCGCCTCATCACGGAGATGTCTCATTCCTCCGTACTTCATCATGGAGACGTCTCATTCCTTCGTCCCGTAGCACGGAGATGTCTCATTCCTCCATCCTACCAGCATCAGGGTTCTCGGCCTCCGTGCTTCATCATGGAGATGTCTCATTCCTCCGTCCTGTCAGCATCAAGGATCTCGGCCTCAACTTATCAGTACGGAGATGCTCATTCCTCCGTACTTCTCTCTTGAGTGTCAAGGTGCCCTTCGCTCTTCAGCGCCGAGGTGTCGCCCTCGTTCTCGAGCGTCGCGGCGCTGCCCACCGATCATCGTGTTGTGAGGTACCCTTATTCTCGAAGCGTTGCGGCGCTGCCCACCGATCATCGTGTTGAGAGGCGCCCTTGTTCTCGAAGCGTTGCGGCGCTGCCCACCGATCATCGTGTTGTGAGGCGCCCTCGTTCTCGAGCGTTGGGGCGCTGCCCACCGATCATCGTGTTGTGAGGCGCCCTCGTTCTCGAGCGTTGCGACGCTGCCCTCCGATCATCGTGTTGAGAGGCGTCCTCGCTCCCAAACTTGAGCCGCCGCTCTCCGCTCATCAATACGGAGGTACTTATTCCTCCATGCTCCTCTCACCGCATCGTCAAAGCGCCACCCTTCGCTCCTCAGCGTCAAGGTGCAGCCTCGGCTCTTCCACATCCAAGCGCAGCCTCCGCTCCTCAACACGAAGGTCCTCGATCAGCCATTCAGACGGGAGACCAACCGTCGTCCCAAAAAGTAAGAAGTCCCATTGTCTAGGCATCATGGTTACCCGACAGAGGCTGCCAAGACCCTTGGCGGGCCCAGCAGTGTGGAACTCAGAAGCCATCCGAAAAAGGAAAATGCATGTCAACCCGCACTGCACCGTCCCCTCGATACATGCCGAGGGTTGAAATTTTCAACCACTCGGCATGGGGGCTAGTGTTGGGTCCGTGTCGTGGGCCAACCCGAACCGAAAGAGTGCCGAAGAAGCTTCGTCGAAGGCGGGAAGCGTTTTGATTTTGGCGGGAATTAGTTCAATTTGGAGGGAAAATATCTGCCCCTTTTCCCAATAAAAGGGGAGGCCCTGCTCAGGAAAAGTGGGAAGGGAACAGAGGAAAAGAGGGGAGCGCCGTCTGCAGCTCTTACCTCTGACCTCTGGCGAAAACGGGAACTCTCTCTCTCTCTCTCGCAGTGGAGGACCCCTCCCCGATGGCGTTTTCCCTCTCTCTGCTGTCGACGGGCTGGGTGAGGCTCGGAGCTTCCAGCAGCAGCACCTAGCCCCCTATCATCACGAAAGAGAAGCCCAAGGTCCCTGATGACGGGACTGGGACTCCCAGCAACCAGATCTGGCGGATTCCGCTCTCACCACCGGCAGAATAGGACGCAGGCGCTTCCGGCGACGGCGTACGGCTCCTCCGTCCCCATCTTCAGAAACAAGGCCAGACCCTCTGTCTTCGTGGAACAGGGCTTGAAACCCTTTGAGCCTCAGTGCCCAACAATTCCTCTCCAGATCAGAGCCGATCGAAACCCGAGCTCACCAACAATGGAGAATGACCACTTTCTCCCCTAACGGGCGGTGCAAGGCTCGCAACGGTGACCACCCTTCCTCCTCGTGTTCTCACCCGAAACAGAGCGTGAGGCCCCCTTGACGGCGGCTGTCCTCGCGGCAATGGCCTCCCGAAGGAAGAGCCCCGAGCATCTTGGCACGAGAAAGAGCCCGAAAGCTCTCTCTGAACCGGAAATCCAAGGCCCTCGGCGGAATGAAGAGCGAGGTTCCTGTCCACCGCCATGGCGCCCGTAACCATCCACGGAAATCCGGCCAAATGAAGCCACCCGGTCCCCATTTGAGGCGCCAAAGTTTACCGATGTTCTCGGTCTAGCTTGGCTCCGTAGAGTCCTCCGAGGGCATAACCCAGATGCATCAGCAGCGTGGTCGGGGAAGTCTCTCAAATGGCGCTCACCACCCCTCGAGCAGGAAGAACGTACGGCTCCTCAAGATGCCGTCCAGCATCTGATCAGAACCCACGATGCCATTCCAGGGTCCGCCCAGAAGGGACGACCAGGATCGCACGGCCCCCTTTAGTTGACCCGTTCGGTCACGGTGAGGCCCGTGCCCAACAGCCCACTAAGGCAATATGGTTGAACGGGTTCAATGGGCCCCGCACTCGTCCTGGCGTATTCCGGGAGATCTCCAAATATTACTATGATTCACGATCACCTCCAAGCCGTCCTCCGTGGACGCACCTCCAAGCCGCCCCTTCGCGGGCGCATCTCTGCCGCCCCTCGGTGGCGCATCTCTAAGCCGTCCTCCGCGGACGCACCTCAGCCCCCTTCGCGGGCGCCTCTCCAAGCCGCCCCTCAGCGGGCGCATCCCTAAGCCGCCCTCCGCGGGCGCACCCCCAAGAGGGATTTCCTCTAAGCCGCCCCTCGCGGGCGCACAGGTAAGCCGCCCTCAACGGGCGTGTCCATGGAGCTCATGCCTCCCATTACATCCCTCTCACACTCCCCTCATTCTCGCATCTTATGCATGCATTTCTCCGTTTATTGCGGAAGATATCTGACTTGAGCGTCGGAGTGGCCTTGGTGGGAGAAATCCTGCCAGACCCTTCACCTCTTGTTTGTTGTTTGTGTTGTGCAGGTCCAGGTTCTGAGAGACGGAGACCGGATCCTTCTTCCAGAGCCCCCGCGCGCTTAGGAATCCGAAGGCTCCTTAATCCGTACAACAACCTCGGGCCCGGGACGCAACAGATTATCTTAAAAAAAATCAATAATTCATTTCATATAAAGGTTAATCTATTATATTGTATATTACTAGTCTTACTCACAATTCAACTCTAGAGATTGTATATTTTTTAACTTACCTACTACACATATTTAGGGGATTCAATTGGGTAGGAGTAATTGATTACTAAAACATTGTTAAGTGCACTCTAATGATTGGAGATGGTATCAAAAGTCAGCCTTAATTTGTCATATCAACCAAAATTATTAAAAGTAAATATTATTTTTATATGTATGTATTACCCAAATTTTATCTAAATTTTGTCGAATAACCTAAATTTTGTTTAACTTAAAAATTTCAGGCCCTCCAAAAGACAAAAATATTCATTGACCTAATAAAAACAAAAAAAAATTGTGAAGCTGAAAATTAGCCTGAAGCTTCCAATTTTATCTTTTCATAATCGTATAGTAAACGCAAACTCTAACTATTAGTTTAAATATTTGAAAAAAAATAGTGCGTGACAGCACAATTTGTGCCATTAAAGAAACAACATGTAAGAATATAGGAATAGTTAAGAAACAACACGTGGGCTTCAGTTAATGTTAGCCCACTTTTGTATACAATGTAATGTTATGTGAGATACTGTGAGATGAGAGTAGATATAGAATATTCCAATAGGAAAATGGATAACACATGAATCATATTCTAAATATTCAAATAAAATATCCTAACCAATGTTAATTTAATGGAAAGTGTACTAATTGCTCAATGATTAGTTATTAATGTTTATAAAATATTCAAATAAAACATTCAAACCCCATTGTATGTATCTATCCATTTAAGATCACTGCTTATTTTATAGAAAAGATTTAAATCTCAAAATTGAAAAATATCAAGATCATGCTATAGTACCCAATTTTTAGTTATAAATCATGATCGTATTAATTTATTTTGAGTCAAAATTAGAAATAATTGTATAATAAAAAAATTAGAGAAAACTCAGAATTGGGCATCAAGCCTAGCATCTAATGGGCATCTGATGCATGTTCATGTGCATTTCGGGTAAAATGTGCACACCAAAGGAGCATTATTGAGGCACTCATATATATTTTGGATTGATTATGTGACGCATGAGATGTAAATAAATAACACTTATCTGCAATTGCTCACCTTGAGTCACGCTTATGCGGTGCTCGTGCTTGCCTAAAGGTTCAAGCAATACTTGATGAGTATTTTGTTAGATTTAAAAGCTTGTTTGAACTGCGAAAAAATACGTGATAGACGATACCAAGCACACAATAAACAATCACGATCAATAAAGACGTAATTTTTACGTGGAAAACTCCCTATGAAACGAGGGAGAAAAATCACGGGACGCAGAGTCCGAAATTTCCACTATCAGCAGTTGACCGGTTACACAAACCCCAAATCACAAAAACAATATCAACTAACTGTGAACAATCCGTACAAGAAGTATAAGGAATAAGAGTAGAGATGGAACCCGATAGACGTTCTTCACAGCAGCAAGAGTCTCGTACATGGGATTGCCGAAGACTGAAAATTGATTGAAAACCCAAACGGATGCTCAATTCTTCCTCTTCTTCTTCTTCTTCTTCTCTCTCTTTTCTCTCTTTTTTCTTCTCTGGAACGGCGCTCAAATGGATTGCATAACCCTAAAAACGAAAAGGCGGCGTTTTATATAACCAGCGCCCGCTCGAGCGACTGTCGAGCGCGCGGCGAGCGCCGGCCCCCGCTCGAGCGCCTAGCGAGCTCCCAGCAAGCGGGGCACACTCTGGAAAATCCGCTCGAGCTCCTAGCGAGCGCACGGCGAGCAGGCACATTCTGGAAAATCGGGCGAGCGGCCGCCATACTGGAAAATCCGCTCGAGCATCTAGCGAGCTTAACTTAATCTTTCTCCATGCGATGAGGATATGCACCTCCACCCACCACATCAAGTGGGTATGGGCTAACACGGGAGTGACCCATAACCCAACAAACTTCCCCTCACGACTGTGTGGGGCCATACATTGTCATCCCGGCGATAGCACAGCAAGTTGCAAGCTTCCCCTTTTGTAATGTCTTGGTCATCATATCTGATCCATTCTCCTTGGTCTCGATCTTTTCCAACACCAATGAACCCGTGTCAATAACATTCCGCACCCATTGATACCTCACATCAATGTGCTTTGATTTGGCGTGAAAAGATGAGTTCTTGTTAAGATGGATTGCACTTTGACTGTCACAAAACAACACATACCGTTTCTGCTTGAGACCAAGTTCCCGAATGAATTTCTTCATCCATAGCATCTCCTTGCTTGCCTCCATAATAGCAATGAATTCCGTTTCAGTAGTGGAGAGAGCAACACATCTCTACAATCTCGATTGCCAGGAAACAGCTCCTCCTGCAAACATGACTAAATATCCCGAAGTAGACTTCCGTGAGTTGACATCACCCGCCATATCTGCATCAATATATCCAACCAGCAGGGGCTCATTGCTTCCAAAGCACAAACACTGTTTAGAAGTTCCTCGAAGATACTTTAGAATCCATTTTACAGCGGACCAATGCTCCTTACCAAGATTTGACAAGAATCGACTGACAACTCCAACAGCATAAGCTATATCCGGTCTTGTACACACGATGGCATACATTAGGCTACTTACGGCTGAAGAGTAGGGTATACCTTTCATACGTGCCTTTTCATCTTCAGTAGAGGGACATTGACAAGTACTTAGCTTGAAGTGATTGGCCAGTGGTGTGCTCACTGTTTTTGCCTTTTCCATGTTGAAGCATTGAAGCACTTTCTCCACGTAGCTCTCTTGTGGCATCCATAGCTTTCTTGATTTGCGGTCGTGAAAAATTCTAATTCCCAGAATTTGCTTCGCCGGTCCCAAATCCTTCATAGCAAAGGATTTCCCAAGTTGTCGCTTTAACTCCGTAATCCGAGAAGTATTACGCCCAACAATCAGCATATCATCCACATAAAGCAAAAGAATAACAAAATCATTCTCTGAGAAAGTCTGAACAAAAACACAATGATCCGAGGTCGTTTTCTAATAGTCCTGATTGACCATGACAGATTCAAACTTCCTGTACCATTACCTTGGTGCTTGTTTTAAGCCATACAAACTCTTCTTGAGATGATACACTAAGTTTTCCTTCCCCTTGACAAGGAATCCCTCCGGTTGCTCCATGTAGATTTCTTCTTCAAGGTCACCGTGAAGAAACGCTATCCGCATATCCATCTGTTCTACCTCTAGGTCAAGAACAGCAGCCAACCCAAGCACCACTCGAATGGAAGACATCTTTACCACAAGTGTAAATATCTCGTCAAAATCAATACCCTTTCGTTGATTGAAGCCCTTCACAACCAGTCTCGCTTTGTACCTCGGTTGTGAGCTGTTTTCATCTGTCTTTAATCTGAAGACCCACTTATTCTTCAATGCTCTTCTTTCCTTTGGCAGCCTTGTCAACTCAAATGTGTGATTTTCATGCAGCGATGCCATCTCTTCTTGCATAGCTTCCATCCACTCCGCCTTGTGTTCATCCTCCATAGCTTCCTTGAAGCATTCGGGCTCTCCTCCGTCTGTGAATAACACATACTCCTCGGCTGACGGGCGAGTAGGGGGTCTTCGATCTCTCGTGGATCGTCGGAGTAGAACAGGCTCAATAGCCTCTGCAGTGTCAGGAGGAATAGCCTCATCCTCATCACTCTTGGGCACTGCAGTCACGTGTTCTTCTTCATCTTTAGCATTGCCTTGACTTTCATTCTACTGACGAACGGGTGTCGGCAGAAGATCTGAATCACGTACCCGGCTGTCATCATTCTTGGAGACAAATTCTGAATCTTTGTCGATATCCTCTATAGTCTCGTTCTCAACAAACACGACATCCCTAGATCGAACCAACTTCTTCTCAATTGGATCATACAGTCGATACCCAAACTCATCTTTCCCGTAACCAAGAAATATGCACTGTCTGGTCTTTGACTCCAGCTTGGTCCTTTCATCTTTGGGACCGTGAACAAAGACCTTGCATCCGAACACGCGCAAGTGATCGTAGGATACATCTTTTCCGGTCCATATCTTTTCAGGCACTTCACCGTTCAAGGTACCGTGTGGTGACAAGTTGATGACATGAGCCACAGCCCTCAAGGCTTCCCCCCAAAACAATCCAGGGAGCTTCGCCTCCGAAAGCACACATCGGACCCTCTCCATCAAAGTCTCATTCATCCGTTCGGCTACCCCATTCAGTTGAAGTACCTTCGGTGGAATCTTTTGATGACGAATTCCATGAGAACGACAATACTCATCAAACGATCCGATGTACTCCCCACCATTGTCATTTCGGATGCATTTTAGTTTCTTCCCCGTTTGTCTCTCAACCAAAGCATGAAAATACTTGAAGAACAAAAGAGCTTGATCCTTCGATTTCAGCGGATACACCCATACTTTTTGAGAATAGTCATCGATAAATGTGATGAAGTAGAGTGCTCCTCCAAGAGTCTTCACCTTGAATGGGCAACAAATGTCAGTGTGAATCAATTCAAGAAGATCAGTCTTCCTTGTAGATGAATTGCCGTTGAATGAGATCCGTCGTTGCTTTCCAGCCATGCAATGAGAGCAAGTCTTCAGTTGAGCTATTTTTACACCCCGAAGATAATTTTTCTTCGCTAAACAGTTCAAGCCCTTCTCACCCATGTGACTCAACCGACGGTGCCACAAATCTGAAAGCTCATCATCTCTAGCAACATGCACATTTCCCACTGTAATCGAGGCTTGCAACGCATACAAATTGAAAACTTTTCTGCCCCGAGCCACAACTAGAGACCCTCTAGTCAACTTCCATGCTCCTGCGCAGAAGGTGCTACAAAAGCCCTCATCATCAAGCTTACCAGCCGAGATTAGATTCAGTCGAACATCCGGAACATATCTAACGTCCATCAACAGCAACTTGGTTCCATTACCTATGGTGAGACACACATCACCATAACCAGCAATACGGGACATAGTTTCATTGCCCATTTTCAACACTCCAAAATCGCCAGGAGTGTATGATGTGAAGAACTCCTTCCGTGACGTGACATGAAGTGAAGCACCACTATCCACCACCCAACTTGTCTCAAGATCAGCCAGATTACCACCTCATCCTCTTGGCATACCAACTAAAGATCAGTCCCGGTAACAATAGTAGCTCTTTCTTCCTCCCGAGTCTTGTCAGTCTTTTTCTCACTAACTTCAGCATTCTCACGCTTCCATTTGTAGCAGTGCTTCTTGATGTGGCCCTTTTTGCCACAGTGATGGCACTCTAGGTTTTGATATCTGGACCGTGACTTACTGCGTCCTTTTTCTCCTGATTTCTGGTGGCGACCTTTACTTCTTTCCCTGAATTCAGTCACTAGCACCTCAGAATGAGAAGACGATGATGTCCCTTATGACCGTCTGGACTCGTTCATAAGCAGAGAAGCAATAACTTCGTCCAACTTTAAGGTATCCTTGCCGAACAGCAAAGTTGTGACGATGTGATCATAAGTGGCCGGCAGAGAGGCCAGTAGAACCAGTGCCTTGTCCTTCTACTTGATTTTCTCATCAAGAGCAGACATCTGCGTCAATATCCGGTTAAATTCATCCAAGTGCTTCTCAATGCTCCCTCCTTCTGATAACCGTAAGCCATAAAACTGCTTCTTTACGTGCAGTCTGGTTGTTAAAGATTTGGACTTGTAACGGCTCTCTAACTTCTCCCAGATCTCCGCCGGATCAGTTAAACTAATAATTTCTTGGAGAGTGTTGTCCACCAGGCACAGCTTAATAGTGCAGTTTGTAAGATCTCTCTTATCTTGCCATTCTTCGTCGGTCATTTTTCAGACTTTTCATCCTTCTTCTTCAACGTCTTCACTGTCCTTTCTCTCGTCAGAATGTTCTTCATCCTCTCTTGCCAGAGAATGAAGTTCCCCTGCCCGTTGAATTGCTCAATGCCAAACGGCAGATTCTTTGACGACGAAGATGCCATCGATTCAAACAAGTCACAATACCCAACACGAACCAATATCTCTGATACCACTTGTTAGATTTAAAAGCTTGTTTGAACCGTGAGAAAATACGTGATAGACTATACCAAGCACACAATAAACAATCACGATCAATAAAGACGTAATTTTTACGTGAAAAACTCCCTATGAAACGAGGGAGAAAAATCACGGGACACAGAGTCTAAAATTTTCACTATCAGCAGTTGATCGGTTATACAAACTCCAAATCACAAAAACAATATCAACTAACTGTGGACAGCCCGTACAAGAAGTAGAAGGAATAAGAGTAGAGATGGAACCCGATAGACGTTCTTCACAGCAGAAAGAGTCTCGTACGTGGGATTGTCGAAGACTGGAAATTGATTGAAAACCCGAACGGAGGCTCAATTCTTCCTCTTCTTCTTCTCTCTCTTTTCTCTCTTTTTTCTTCTCTGGAACGGCGCTCAAATGGATTGCATAACCCTAAAAACGAAAAGGCGGCGTTTTATATAACCAGCGCCCGCTCAAGCGGCTGTCGAGCACGCGGCGAGCGCCGGCCCCAGCTCGAGCACCCAGCGAACGGGGCACACTCTGGAAAATCCGCTAGAGCTCCTAGCGAGCGCACGGCGAGCGGGCACATTCTGGAAAATCCACTCGAGCGCCTCTCGAGCGCACGGCGAGCGGCAGCCATACTGGAAAATCCGCTCGAGCGTCTAGCGAGATTAACTTGATCTTTCTCCATGCGGTGAAGATATGCACCTTCACCCGCCACATCAAGTGGGTATGGGCCCACACGGGAGTGACCCATAACCCAACATATTTAACTGACGTTCATGCATTGATTTATTTATAAAAGTATCACTTATAATGTTTTTGACCAAGTTCATGGGAAATGAGAGGAAATGGGAGAGACAGGTAAGGGATTGGATTTTCAAATTTTATTTTATCAAATTAATTAGATTAAAAAATTAATGTAAATATTTTTAAATTTAATCTTTAGTTTACTTCAAATTCTTTCGAGCTTTGTTTACATTTTATTTTTTATAGTACATGCATGCTACTTTTACTTTTCGATTTTAAATATTATTGCATGTATATGGTTTTCATCAAATGTTTTGAGGTTTTGCATCAATTTTATCAAATATTTGAGGATTTTATCCGATGGGTATAAAATAAGTAAATATTTGAATTATTATTATTATTATATATATATTTGTGAAAAAATCATAAAATCTTGCATTTAGACATTACATGTGATAATCCATGCATATTTTTTTGATCTAAACTTCATTTGTTATTTATTTTGATATTTATGCTTTTTATAGGGTAAAAAATTTTATAGTTATACTTATTTTCTATAAAGAGAAAAAGTCTTAAATATTTATTATAGAATCTCCCAAATTAATATTTTATTAAAAACTGATGGGTATACCAGAATATGGGCTGATTCAAAGTCAACGGGGGCCCAAGACGGTCAACTCAAAAACGGCCGAACAGGACACAAAGGCCCAAATCCTGAAAGACCCAAGACGATCAACGTCAGCGTTGACCGTCTAGACTTCAGCAGACGGCTAACTCGCGTTCGAATGGTCAACTCGAGCATTGACCGGATGCACTGTAGCGGCAGGCCCAAAAAAGCTTTAAACCTGCTACGGCCTAGGCCCAATCTGGCAGGCAAACACGTGCACAAAAAGCAACGGTCTTCTCATGGCCACGTGTCCTCCTAAAAGCTGATCTTCTCCAAAAAAAAAGCGGCAATGATCTCAGGGCCAACAAAATGGTTACAAAAGTATGAGACAGTCTGAAGATCCGTTGCACTGTACAACAGAAAGAGGATTCATCAAATCACGATGTCAGGCCACCAACTCTGAGAAGGCCGCCATTGTCAGTCCAAAAGGAGCACGCCACCTTACCAGAGAAGGAAGCTCTCCTGCTGTTTATAAAAGCTTAAGGTCTTCGTTCTGGAAGACACATGCTCTTACATGCTTTTACACACTTTCAGACACTCTTAGATGCTATCACACACTCTTATACGCTCTTAAACGCTCTCTTGCATGCTTTCTGAGATACCCATTCGCATACACACAAGCTCACTCAAAAACAGAAGCTCTCAGGCTCACTCTGTAACTCATCTTCCTAAGAACACTGAAAGCGAGCTTCTCAAAGGACTTTCTACAGGCTTCCACACAAACGCTTAAGGAGCTTGAACAGAGGCTCCTCTCCTCTTTCTCTCCACACAAGCACTCGTCTTCCAATCCCACCAGAGACCTCCGGATTCTTGGAGATCTCTTTGGCCTTCTGAGACTCATTCCCTAAAGCTTTCACGCTTTCGGGACGTCGCTTTCTTACGCTCTCTGCGAGCAGGAAGTAAGAACACACATTCTCAACAGACCGACACTCCAAACCCTCTCACACTCTCTCTCTTTTACTTTCTAGTTACCTTCCTTACTTAGAAGGATTTACTGACTTGAGCGTCGGAGTATTTTCGGTGAGACAACCTCCTGCCGACCCGCTGACCTCTTGTTCGTTTTAGTGGTGTGTAGGATTCAAACTAAGTGAATGGAGCCGAGTCACACAATCCAGACGAATCCGAATCTGTTCGAAAGCGGATCCAGATACGCATCAAAAACTATTATAAAAAATTAAATATAATAATATATTTAAATATCCTAATATATTTCGATATATCTAAGAATTATACCTATTACTACAAGTGATAAAAATTGATATTTGTCTCCATCTATAGAAAGTAATATATAAACAATCCGCCTATATGTCTAAATGGTAATAATTTGAGTTAAAGCTATCGAGAATATATATGTAACTTTTTTTGTAAATTACTCTTTTGATCCATAAATATCAACTTTTAGTATGTTTTAGATTTTTTATATTTTACCTACATCTGATTTGATACTTAAATTATTTAACTTTTGAGAATTACAGGATTTGATTAATATTTAGATTTATCGGATTTTCATGCTTTGAATTTTAAATTTTAAGACTTTTGGATTTGTGAGATTTATATATTTAAGTTTTTAGACAATTTTGTACATTTAAACTATTTGGTATTTATATAGCGATTACAAATTTTATATACAAAATTATATTTGAAATTTGGTTGATTGGATGTTTAACACATTTAGATATTTGACACATTATATATAGTGAATTTACTCACACGTTACCATTTTTGCTCCTTTATTCTAGTTTATAGACTTACGTGTTTTATTATATATAAATATATTGATACTTATTGAGTTTTAAATTTATAATTTATTATATTTCTAACTTCTTTCAAATTAAAGAGTTTGAAAACTTGTATGATTCAAACGAAAGATATTTAAAAATGTTAATTATTATATATTCGTACTTGGATTTTGTGTTTGATTTTATATTTGGTTGTATCTGGATTTATATTGAAGATTTATTGTATGCTCGAGTATTACAATCTATTGTTATTTTAGAATTAATGTATGGGTTAGTTTTGCTCAAATCTGATGTCATAATTGTTCAATATGTATTCAACGCCTTTCCTTATTAGTTTATTTGAGTCTTTGACCATATTTTATTATATATTTTGGAGAATAAATAGGGTTAGTGTGGTTAAATTTCATACCCGCTGTGATTTGTAGTTTTTTATTTATTTGGGTTTTGGGTTTGTTGCTTCTGACCTAGCTTTTGAGTTACAAGTTTTTGAACGTAACACATATATTAAGACAAATACTGAATTTGTGGAGAAATTAGTGTTGCGTTCTGGTTCCGCGGATTTTTCTGAGCCTGGCTCGTTGATAAGGGGTGTGGGATCCGCGGAATCTGATCGGACCGAGAGATGCAGAGGTGCGTCCGGTCCGATCCGTGGTTACCAGGCAACACAAGTATTTGAAGTGTTGGACACAAGATGAAGATTGAGACTGGATGTTTTACGTGGAAAACCTCCTCTTGAATGGGGAGGAAAAACCACGAGGCTCGGGGCCTGAAAAGTGCTTCACTATTTGGGTTGAAGGCTTTACAAAGTACAGTTGTGATGATTAATCCCTTCCCTATCTCTCGTTATGTGTTTCTCCCCTAGAGAACTGTGCTCGCTGGGAGCTTCTTACTCTTCTTTGGGGAGTTAGTTTTGGGAGAGAGTGTCCGGTCGAAGTCTGGGCTTGAGCGTTGTCCCTTTGAAAGGGGCATTGCTGCGTATTTATAGGAGAAGCCAGACAGCTGGGGAGAAAACACGTGGCGTCCATCCGGCCGTTGAGGAGTTGGTCCACCAACTCCCTTTAATGCTGCTGACGTTGCGTGGAGTGGCATGCGGACGGCGCCGCTGTAGCATCTGAGTGTATCAGGCGTACAGAATCTGAATATCAGTCTTGATTTGACTAGGCGTGCCCTGTTGAGACGGCGATTGGCAGTAACTGCAGGCTTTCTTGGGAACCGGCGAAGTAGCCTTAGCTGGCATTCCCGGCCATGAACGAGCGGTCCTCGTCCAGTTGTGATGTTCCTCGCGTGTTTGTGAGTCCGTGAGATGAAGCAGCTCCTGGAGGGCCTTCTGGGGAGAAGTCCGAGGGTCTCTTCCTGGCCGTTCGGGCAGTTCTAAGACTTCGCGAGACTTCTTGGGCTCTCGGCCCTTGGGCTTCTTACTTGGGCCATCTGACCTCCTCAACTTGTGAGAGTGTCTCTGGGCCTCTTATTTGGGCAGTGTCTTATGGACTCTCATATCGGGGCCCAACATAGCCCCCCATGCCAAAGGACCCGAAGCTCTCGGTCGTTTGGCATGAAGTCGCTAGCCTGCTGGGTGTGTCGACCGTCCGAGAGCGTGTGCCCTGGCGGCGAGCATTGCGTTGAGCTTGATGGGAGATCGTCCCCGGACCTCTTCTAGGCCGTCGTTTCGCTTTTCTGCTGGAGCATTAAATGTCGTATCTTGCTGATTTGATGTGCTATCAGGCGCCTTGGGAAGGAGGGATCACCGGAGTTCTGAGGCGAATGGCCTGTCGACGCGTGGCAAGGGTAATGAGTACGCCTTTCCGTACTCCAGGGTTTATTTAAAACGCCCCATTGCCCTGATTTTTCATCTTCGTGCCTGTTTTTCGTTCTCTTCTTCGTTCGAGCTTCGTCTTCTCCTTTGTTCTTTGGCTTTCATGGCGCCTAGAGTGAGAAACATTGCTTCCACGGTGACGCTCGACAAGCTCACGGAGATCCGAGCTCAGTATCAAATCCCTGAGTCTATGGCCATGATGATCCCGGAGCCGCATGATAGGGCGCTGTACCCTTCGGACGGCTTCATCACCGTTTATGAGGCCCACCTCAAAGGTGGGTTACGGTTTTCCATTTCGGAGGAGCTCTACGGCATTATGAGGGCGCTCGGCGTGCCCCTTGCCAGGCTTCAGCCGAATGCGATGAGGTATCTGGTGTCCTTGTACGTCTTCTTCCGGTGTCACGAAAATCTCTTGAATGCCCTTACGGTCAAGGTGATGTTCCGCTTTACGCAGAACCTTGACTGGATTGTAATGACTCACCGCCCGAAATTTTCTTCGCTGTGTGGTGGCAACCCAGATTGCACGAGGCGGTGGAAGGACAAGTTCTTCTTTCTCAGCGTCTACGAGCACTGGGCCATCCCTACTACGTGGGGGAAGGTGGCTAGCCAGTATTGCTCTGACCCTCCAAGGGAGGACTGGGAGGAAGTGAAGGCGTACACAGACTTAGTGCTGACCAATCTGTGGAGCTTCCATTTGAACAAGCGCAACATCTGGCTAGCTGCTGATAAATTCAGGGCAGCCAAGTGGGGACCGCGGGATGAGGCTCCCGGCCTAGCTCCTTCTGTAAAAGCCAAGGAGAGACCGAGGATCGAGGGACCCACTGCTGAGCGCTCCTCAAGTGATGATGAGGATTTTGATATTGAGGGTGTGAGCGATGATGACGTGGCTGCTCCTCTGCTCACTAGGTCGGGGACTGTCTCTTTTCCGTAGTCCTCGAGGTCTGGGGGTCTCGGCTTCACTCCCGCTGCTGATATTTCGTCTGAGCCCTCAAGAACTGTTGCGCGGATTAGAGAGCTTCCGGGCACCCAGTCCTCCTGTGATGACGATGACGATGATGTTCCTCTGATCAAGAGGATGAGGACTGAAGCCTCTCTTCTGGGGCCCTCAGGATTTGACGGTCTCGCCTTCACTTCCACTGCTAATCTCCTCACTACACCCGTGGAGGTTCTTGCTCAGACCACGGGGTTCTCGGACGCCTAGCCCCCCTGTGATGATTTTGCTCCCGGCGCTCCCGTTTATCTACCTGGTGAAGTCTCGGACAGGATTGATCACCCTTCTGAGGACATAGGAGGCGGGAGTGCCACGATGGATTCTGAGAGGGGACTGTCGGCTGAAATGATCCGAGAGATGGTGGAAGTCGTGGATTTGAGTGTTGACGAGTTCGCGCCCTCTGATCCTCTTGAGCGCCCTGCTGTGGTTGAGGCCGAGCGGTTGCCCGAGTTTCTTGGGGACATTGATTTCGAGGCAGACTTTCCAGCGCCTTTTGTGGCTGACGAGTCTGTGGCTGAGGTGGCGCCTGTGGGGCTTAGGAGCGAGCCACAGGAGTCCGAGTCCCACGTGGAGCGTGGCATAGGGGATGACCCCCTTGTTTCTAAGGTAGCCTGTTGCTTCCTTGCTTCCCTTGCTTTCCACTGTTCATGCTTTGATGAACTTTTCTGTTGCAGCTCCAGAGTTTGATTGCCGGCCTTAACGGACTAGTGGGAGTGATTGCCCAGTCCCGTCTAGAAATGAAGTCGTCGAGGGCCGCTCGTGAAGCTGCGCAACGGGCAGAAGCGGAGCTGGCTGAAGCTAAGGAGAAGATTGCTTCCCTGGAGGGTATTGTCAAGGATCTGCGGCTTAGGCAGAGCCTCCTTCAGGAGCGGATCCTTCGCCAGGAGGAGAGGCTGAGGACGTCCGTGCAGATTGCTGAGATGGCTCCTGTGTTGGAGGGCAAGTTCCGGGACGGTGTTCGCATGTGTCGCCGAGTGGCGCGATTGATCCGTCCGCGGTTTCCTGTAGCCGTCCTCGATCCCAGGAACGCCGGCGCCTTGAGCGTGGAAGACTTGTACGGTGTTGATGGCAGGCCTTTCCCTGGCCCTCCTCGAGCAGGGCCTGATGGTGAACCTCTTATGCCCGAGGAGGCAATTATGGTAGAGCAGACGGGATCTTCAGGAGCCCACGGGACTCAAAGAGGAGGAAGCCGAGCGGCACTCCCTTGACATGCTGCCCCCTCTTTCTCATTTTGTTTTGTCATACTTGTACAAAAATTCATCTTTGTGAATAAGATTTTGTCCTTTTCGCTTTAAAGCTTCGGACGTTTCTTTTGTGTCTTGTTCGTACGTTCGTGTGTTTTTTTTTTGCGGCGCATCATACAGCGCCTAACTTCTTTGTTTCAAGTGGGTGACTCCCTTCTGGCACTTGACCCTTTGCCTTTTTGGACTTGGGCATGCAGCCCTCTTAGGGACTTCTAGCTTTTAGCCTTTCGGCCTTATCTTCATCGCCCGGCCTCTAGGACCGTTTGGTCACGGCCGAGTTTTCGGGTTTTGACCTCTGGGGTCCGACCGCTAGGGCCACTCGGGCGCAAAATGAGTTTTGTTGCCTCGATCACTGGGTCCGACTGGGGTCGCTTGGGTTGGCGCCCAAGTTTTGTTGCCTGACCGCTGGGGTTCGACCGCTGGGGTCACTCGGGTTGGCGCCCAAGTTTTGTTGCCTGACCGCTGGGGTCCGACCGCTGGGGTCGTTCGGGTTGGCGCCCAAGTTTTGTTGCCTGACCGCTGGGGTCCGACCGCTAGGGTCGCTCGGGTTGGCGCCCAAGTTTTGTTGCCTGACCGCTGGGGTCCAACCGCTGGGGTCGCTCGGGTTGGCGCCCAAGTTTTGTTTGTTGAATGCTGCGAGTTGCTTCACTGTTGAGGAGAGAGTACGGGGATGTTTCATGGAGAAGGTAACAAATGCACGTTTTTATTAATGTACATTTTTCTTACATTGAGTGGTCCCCAGGGATTTTTATTTTTCTCTCTCCTTTTTTTTTTTTTTTTTTGTCAGTCTGCATTCATTATGGCCTTGCCATTCGAGCGGCGTGGATCGGGCCGCTTCTCTTTGCTCCGGTCGCACTGTGGTCATGGCAGGAAGCGGTCGAGATATCCTTCCATTACCGGCCGCTCGATTTTCGCTCGGAGTTTCGTGCAGTCCTCGGTGTCGTGACCGCGGCTGCCATGGTAATGGCAGTATTCCCATTGGTCGCCTCCCTCTGGGTTCTTCAACGCCCTGAGCCATCTTAGGAACTCCTCGTCCCTGATCTGCCTCAGGATGTTGGTGAGGGAGTCAGTGAAGGCCAATGGGCCTGAGTGTCTTTCTTCCCCGAGGACCATCCGCTCTGGCTTATCGTGCCCGGACGGTCGTTGGGTCTTCTGGTGGGCGCTCGCCCTTCTCCTTCCTTCCCCTGTCCTCGGGGGCAAGGGGTCTTCACGTTCTGCCGGCTGAGTTACTTCGCCGGTCTTGGGTCCAAAGACAATCTTCCGAGGCTGTTGAGCCCCCTCCTTGATGGGGCCGGGCTCATGGATTTCTTTCGATTGAGGTAGTCCCTCAACTCGCCTGGAGCCCGCGCCGACTGCTGTCTCTGAAGCGCCGTTTGGCGCGGGCTTTCGAAGCGTGGGCCCCTAGACTGCTCGCCCGCCTTCTCCTGGAGGTTGCAGACGGCTCTTGTGAGGCTGTCCACCTTCTCCGCCAGCTTGCGCACGCTGGTGCCGGGGCCGTCGCTTACTCTGTCGCCCGACGGGAGACATCCGTCGTGGCGCTCTTCTCCCTGGGTGGACGTGCTGCCTTGTCTGCTGAACATCCTTGGGGCGTTGCTTGTTGTAGGAGAGTGGGAAGTCTTGAGTTTTTTGTTCTTCTTTCCCACAGACGGCGCCAATGTTGCGTTCTGGTTCCGCGGATCTTTCTGAGCCAGGCTCGTTGATAAGGGGTGTGGGATCCGTGAAATCTGATCGGACCGAGAGATGCAGAGGTGCGTCCGGTCCGATCTGTGGTTACCAGGCAACACAAGTATTTGAAGTGTTGGATATGAGATGAAGATTGAGATCGGATGTTTTACGTGAAAAACATCCTCTTGAATGGGGAGGAAAAACCACGAGGCTCAGGGCCTGAAAAGTGCTTCACTATTTGGGTTGAAGGCTTTACAAAGTACAGTTGTGATGATTAATCCCTTCCCTGTCTCTCGTTATGTGTTTCTCCCCTAGAGAACTGTGCTCGCTGGGAGCTTCTTACTCTTCTTTGGGGAGTTAGTTTTGGGAGAGAGTGTCTGGTCGAAGTCTGGGCCTGAGCGTTGTCCCTTTGAAAGGGGCCTTGTTGAGTATTTGTAGGAGAAGCCAGACAGCTGGGGAGAAAACACGTGGCGTCCATCCGGCCGTTGAGGAGTTAGTCCACCGACTCCCTTTAATGCTGCTGACGTTGCGTGGAGTGGCATGCGGACGGCGCCGCTGTAGCATCTGAGTGTGTCAGGCATACAGAATCTGAATATCAGTCTTGATTTGACTAGGCATGCCCTGTTGATACGGTGACTGGCAGTAGCTGCGGGCTTTCTTGGGAACCGGCGAAGGAGCCTTAGCTGGCATTCCCGGCCATGAACGAGTGGTCCTCGTCCAGTTGTGATGTTCCTCGCGTGTTTGTGGGTCCGTGAGATGAAGCAGCTCCTGGAGGGCCTTCTGGGGAGAAGTCCGAACGTCTCTTCCTGGCCGCTCGGGCAGTTCTAAGACTTCGTGAGACTTCTTGGGCTCTCGGCCCTTGGGCTTCTTACTTGGGCCATCTGACTTCCTCAACTTGTGAGAGTGTCTCTGGGCCTCTTATTTGGGCCGTGTCTTATGGGCCCTCATATCGGGGCCCAACAATTAGAGATCATCGTTGCATAAAATTGGTAACTTGTATAAGTTATACAAAGAAGCTTATAGAAAAAGACCCAAAATATATAACAGATGGAAATTGGGGCTGGCTCCTCGATAACCTTTTTTTTTAATTTTATATCATTTAAAGTATGTTACTTAATATATTTTTTTATTATTTATATTAAAACTGATAGATAATTATTTTACTATTAATATAAAATATTTTAATTTATTTCACAAATCTAGAAGAGAAAATAAAAGAGATGTTTTAAAAGTCAAATATCAATGTTAGAAAGTATTATGAATAAGCTATATTTAAATAATACATTCAAAGTATTACAAATTTGAGAGATAATGACACTCAATTAGGTAGACAATTTTTAATATTTGTATGAATTTTTTAACAAGATCTATATAATTTTTATTTTTATTTTTTATATGCAGATGTGAAAATTCAAAGATTAAAGTGAAACTTGGTTGTTAGAAAATTTCTAAATTGCTAAACTCCATATTTGATCCTATTTATGTATTCAAATTTGTTTATGTTGTATTAGTACATTGGACAACAGATTATTATGTATTATACTACTATCATTTTTATAGTTGAAATTTTATTTTATATTATTGTTAGTTGATTGGTTATTTAAGTTTTGATAAATAAAAAAAAATATAATATATATACAAATATAATTATTGAGAAATGATAACGGGATATAATCTTGTAATGATTAATATACTTTTAACAACAGTGTTTTATTCTCAAAATTATACTATTGTTAAAAGTTTAGTTACTATTAACAATATTATATACTCATAATTATTTCAATTTAACAATAAGATAAAGACTATCGTTAAAAACTCTATTATTAAGAATAATATTTAAACTCACAATTGATCAGATTAATGACAAAAAAATATCATCGTTAAATGTTTAATTACTACTCGTGACGATATTTACTCTCATAATTGTTTACTTCTAATGATTTAAAAAGTTTCGTCATTAATGATATCTAAATTATTAATGACAGAAAATAAAATTTTATTATTAAAGATTTTCAATGACAAAAAAACAAAAACCAAAAAAATTTATCATTAAAACCTATTAGCGATGAAAATCATACGGCCATAATTTACGTCTCTTGGATTACTTTTTATTGTAGTAATAGTTCTTATTTATATATGCAAATCTTAGTATCACCTTACTATTTTAAGATTAAGAGTTTAGAACAATTCAGACTCACTGGTGGATATATTTGATTAAACTCTCGTGAAAACAAATTAATTAATTATTAAATAATAGAGAAATATGTTCTTTATTTTTTTCTGTAGATCTAACGGCGAGCGATGCCCTGACATGCAGGCGTGGCGGAATGTGGATCGTTGGTGCACGCCACCGGACTCCATTTATTTCATTTATTATCTGCCTTGAATCGCAATTAGAAGGGAATATGCCAGCACAAAATCCGCCGCCGGCTGGCAGCCAGTCTCCGATTTCATAGTTTATTATATTTTAATGCACAGTGAATTGGCAATGAGTAGATGCCAACGTCAGATCCCCAAACGTTTGTACTAGAAATTGCAGCGTCATATTATTTGGCCATATTTTAAAATATTATTTATTTATAAATTTATTAATATTAATAGATAAATAAAATAATATATTATTATTCTAATTTTGTCAAAAAAAAGTGTTCCCTTATCAGACATATTTTTTTTTATAATAATGTCAACAGTAAAAAAGCATGTAACATTTTTTTTTTTTAAAATGTAGTTAATATGATTAATTATTATATATATATATATATATATTGTAGTTCGTGAGTTAGAATATGCTGTATCCGACGCAACGCTGAGTCAGCCTTTGGGACAATTAAACTTATTTTTCTCTTCAACGTTTCTCATCCCATTTAGCTCCAGAGCATGAAACACGAATTATTTATTTAGATATAATTTATTTATATAGATAAATTTAAAAAAAAAAAAAAATTAATATGGCCTGTATGCAAAATAAAATAAAATAAAATTATAATCAAATTATAAGTATTACTCCGTCTAAATGATACCCTAAAACATATCCTTTTGGGTTCCTAGGGATTAGCTCTTCTGATTTTAGGCGTTGCATTAATCAACTTGGTCTGACATCTAAAATTACAAAAAAAAAAATTTATTATATATATAAATAATTTATATGTATATATTTATTTAATTTTTACGTAAATATATTGCCGTAGATAGATAGATATTCGGTGACGTGTTTCAAACGTTGTCAGCCCGAATATTTTCAAATCAAAATATACATAAAAATAAATTGTAATGACAGGTCGAAGAGTTTGGATATTTGCTGTCGAGGGCATTGACCCGTGCTTATTTCTTTACGAGGACTTCATTTCCGAGGTTCTTTTCAAAATGAAGGGCTTAACTAAGACCTAATTTGAAAGGAAGGACACTTTTTCCAAACATAAAAAATTGAAGGCAATGGCTTGCTCAAATGGGAGTATAAATAGGGCCCTCGTCCGACACCACCCTACTCATTATCCCACATACTACTTCTCTTCCCACGCCCGTTTGCCTCAATTTTCAGGCCTCCGACATGGCTGTGGCCGTTGGGCAGCCACTCTTGGGTATGTTTTCGCCCTTCCCTCTCCCTATGTTTTTACCTATACACATTTTTATTAAAAATATAATTATACTATGAGACATTGAGATTAAAATAATTATCTTAATATGTACTATTTATTACATTTAAAATGATTTCAACCCTTTAAAAGATATGAAAGATTGATGTTTGAGAATATCATAGTAAAATTATTTTCATAACTACTCTACCATGAAGAATGTTAGAACGAAACAGCCAATGAAAATTCCTAGCGTGCCATCAATGGGGTTTGGAATTCCTTTTTCTTCTTGCAAGTACTTGCTTCTTCGCGTTGGCCGTTGGATGAAATTAAAAATCAATAAATAAAAATATTAAAAAAATTTTAAAATTTTTTTTAATATTAATATCTATTAAACATTAAATTTAATATATTAAAAAATTAATAAAAATAATTATTTAAAATATATTATTTAACGTTTAAATTTGGACCGTTTGATTTTTTAAGTTAAGAGTTCAGATTACAAAAACCCCATCCCTCATTTTGCCATCAATGACCACCCATAAGGTACTATGAGTAAGGACTCGGCCCGGAACCATGCCACCGTATTAACGAGGTCATTGCCTCCAAACCTTGATTGGAAAGGCCATATACTAGATCTAGCTCCAGTCCAAGTTAAGTAGGCTGGCTCCAGGCTCAACTCAATTTTCTAGTAATATTTATTCATATATATGTTTGGCGATTGATTTGGGATGATGCAGTCTCATACATATATTCTTCATTAGTTTTATATGTTTGGTGTTTGATTTGGGAAGAAGCAGCTCAGGTGGAGGAGAAGCTTGCCTATGACACCAAGGAGTTGGTGTTGAATGGTGGATGTCAAGTGCCAGAGATGGAGTTGGTGGTGGCAGCAGCCGCGGCTATTGGATTTGATGCCCCAGAAATCAACTCCTTCGGCAATTCATTCAGGTCCTTTTACTTTTAATTCACTTTTCTCATCCTCCCGTTGAAAATCCTTGGCATCCTACATCAAATGACTTGGTTTCATTCTGACATATGAATTCCCATGTTGTTGCAGAGACTATGAGGCAGAGAGCGAGAGGAAGAAGATCGTTGAGGAATTCTATAGGCAGAACCACGTTAACCAGACGGTGGACTTTGTAAGTTGATTGAAGAGTAGAACTCTTCTTGTTTGCTTTTTTAAGACACGTTAATTTTTTGTGAAAAATCTCATCAAATCAAACCATGGAACTTCCACATTCAAACAAAATTTTACTATCCTCAATCACAGTCACACAAGCCCATCACAGTTCTCACATTCTAGTATACAACTTTTCTCTCAATAAAGTTTCACACACACCAATATTTGAGTAAAAAATTGAGAATTACACCAGACAATGGCAAACATGAGGATTTTAAATGGGAAGAAGTGTTTTACATTACTTAGTACAGCATAATACAAGACGTAAGAAATTCAAGCAAGACATTGTCGGGATATAATAATGACACCTACCCCCTTTCTCATTTCTATTCCTCTTTCCATCTCGTGTTTATTCTCCGGATCAAAAGTGAAATTGATGAGAAAACCATGCGAAACTTCATTTTTGCATTTAGTTTACATTAAAAACTAATTTATTACTTGAGCAATAATCCCGTATTAGGATTCTATCAGTTGCCTGCTCAGGCTCTTAATTCAGTGTTCGAGCTTCTAACATGTGCCAATTCTAAGAAAAACAAAAAAAAATAAAAATTAAAAAACGACATACAACGAGCCATTGGCATCATAAGAAAGTGACCCCACCCACCACCAAAAGACGAAGGTCAACCCGGTCCTAATGAAATGGTAAATTTGATGGAAATGGGCAGGTGAAGATGATGAGGGAGGAGTATGTCAAAATGGACAAGGCAGAGATGAGCATATGGGAATGCTGTGAACTTCTAAACACAGTGGTGGATGAGAGTGACCCTGACTTGGATGAACCGCAGATTGAGCATTTGTTGCAGACAGCGGAAGCTATTAGAATGGACTTCCCCTCTCATGATTGGCTGCACTTGACTGCCCTCATTCATGGTACGTACATCTCTCTCTCTCTCTCTCTCTCACATACTATAATTTGACAGAAAAATAATAATAATAAATTACATCCATATTGAACTTAAATTGATTAAACCCAGCAGCTGATATGATAAAAATTTTTACTATTAACTCACTCAAAATATAACCTTCAAAAGATAAAACTAATTAGCTCCAAGTATTAGCATCTTGTAATTTAACTATTTGATACCCACAATATCATAATACCCACCATATTAGACGAAATTGTTAGTATTTATCCTTCTATTTTCATCAACATAATAACATAAGCTCACAATACAAGAAAGTTTATGTACTGGGCTACACTTCCATTTACATTGGCGAAGAAATCAAGAGAGACAAGGTAGAGAGGATTCTTTATGTTTGTATGTATATAACTTGTACAAGTGAGATCTATTTATAGGGGAAGGGCCCTGAGAGGGAAAGGAATGGTATAAAATAAAGAAATCATTATAGATAAATAGTTTTCTAAGTTGAAAAATTGTAGAGAATTATGAGAAGGAAATATATGGAAATATGAACTAAGAGTATTCCAATATCTTTCCGCAAACTCAAGGTGGTAGCGCAGGTACCAACTTGAGTTTGTTGGTGAGCTCGAGGTGTCATTTAGGTAGGTGAGACTTTATAAAATTGTCTATCAGTTAATTTGTACATATGACTAAGCATAGAAGGTTGTTGCCATTTTTAAAATGAGCTTTGGTGAGATGGTAGTTGATATCAATATATTTATACATTCGTAAAAAATATCATTATGAGTAATTTGAATATCACTTTAATTATTACAATATAGAGGAGTGCTTGGGGTTTGGGGAGCTTCCATGTCCATGAATAGTTGATGGCGCAAGAAAAGTCCAACGGAAATATCTCTGAGTACTCAATATTCCACCTCTATGGTGGAGCGGATAATGATTGTTTGTTTCTTATTATGCCAAGAGTTAAGCAAAGATCCAAGTAAGCCCATGGTATAGCAATGATCGGTGAGATCTCCTACCAAGTCAGCATTTGAGAAGGGATGTAGAACAAGGGATGATTACGAGGGGTAGTGTAGGCCGTGAAATAGAATGCATTTGATGTAGCACAAGATGCAAGGAACAGAGGCATAGTAAGCGGAACGAGATTGGTGTATGAATCGACTGGCCATATGAGCTGCATAGATAATGTTAGCACAAGTGACAATGAGATAGATTAGGCTATTAACCAATTATTGATAAAGCATCGAATCATCTAAAGGGACACCATCTGTAAGAATAAGTCTGGCGTTGTACTCTATTAGAGTATTGGCAATTCTGCTGCTTATCAAGCCTGGCCAGGAGATGAGATTGAAGGCATATTTGGCTTAGGAGAGCTGGTATCCATCAACATAGGGAGCAACTTCAATGCCGAGGAAGTAGTGGAGGCTATGGGATCTTTGATCTCAAATTGCTAATTGGGGAAGGTCTGAAGCTCTTGAATGTCATAGGTGTTGTTCTCGGTGATGATCATGTCATCTACATAGAGAATGATGATGATAATGCCAACTTTAGTCTTGCGGTGGAATTAAGGCAAAGTCATATACTAAACCCTTGTTGAGTTGCAACGAATGAGAACTTGGCAAACTAGGCATGAGGGTCTTCTTTCTTGAGGCCATAGAGGGCATGTCAAAGTCAAACTTTGTGTGAAAGGCGTTTGTAGTGAAGTGGTGGCTTCATCTAGATTTTCTCGACAAGATCATTATTAAGGAAGGTATTTTTACATCTATTTAAAATAACTGTCATTGTTTGATGGTTGCAACCATAATCAAGGATCTAACTATGGTTAGGCAAGCAATTGGAACAAATGTCTCATCATAATCAGAATCATACTCATGAGTAAAATCCTTTCCAACAAAGCAGGTTTTACAGTGTTCAAGCTATCTATAGGCCCAAGTCTTAATCTTATAGGTCCTCTAGCAATCTGCCATGGACTTTTCGAGAGGTAGGTCTATCAGGTCCCATGTTTAAGTTTTGTGAAGGGCATCTATCTCCTTAGACATGTCTTTCCATCATATATGGTCAGTGCTTACCCCATAATAACAGCAAAGTTCATGAAGGGTAGTGAGGACAGAACGGCAATGATAGTCTTTGAGGTATGGGGGAGCACTTAGACAACTAGAGCAACGAGGAGCATTACTTGGTGAATTTTATGGTCCAAGTGGATCTTCTAGGCTTGGGTCATGTGGTGATGTAGTCTGATCGATGAGCATGTCAGATCCATGGGATGAGCCGAAGAGAGATTGCTTGTTGAGTTTGTGTCACTCGATAGAGTGTCGATGGGCTCAAAAAATAGGGGTATGGATGGGTCTCTAAAGATGGGTGGACAGGCATTATATGTGGAGGTGAGGGAGGAGATGATGGTAAAGAATTTGTATTCCCAAAAAATTACATGCAGGAGATCCAAATGCAATTGACCATGGGATCGTAGCAACGATAACCTTTTTGTTTGACTTCATAAGTAGCAAAATCTGGAACAGGGCTGTAATTTGTTTATTTCATGTGGTTGGAGGAGGATAAAGAAGCACAATCAAATAGTCAAAGAGAATCATACACAGGAGTGTGACCATATAGCAGCTTGAACAGGCTTTTTGTTTTGAACAATGAGTGAGGGAACATGGTGGATGATGTAGATGTCAGGAGGGCGGCTTCACCCCAATTAGTGCTCAAAGAGAGTAGTGGAGATAAATAGGGATCTGATTATATTTAGGATGTGACGGTATTTATATTCAATATATAACCATTTTGTTGGAAAGAATAGGGACATGACTAATACAAGATGGTACCATTTTATTGTAAGAGAGTGAGGAAAGTAGTGTCATAGTATTCCATAGCATTGTTAGAGTAAAGGATTTTGTTGGTGCAGGCGTATTGGGCTTGAAGCATTTTCTAAACTTTTGCATAAATATGGAGTATTTTAGATCATTTGTGCATTAAGTAGAGCCATATATAGTGGGAATGAATGTCTACAAAGATGATGAAGTAACATGGTCTCTGCTCTATGAGAATCGATGCTGGTCTCCAAATATCAGAGTGAATAAGGTTGAATGAAGCAGATGAAGATGAGTCAATTTTATTAAAAGATAAATGAGTTTGTCTACCTAATTGGCAAGGAACACAACAATAACTTGTAAAAATTACAGATCCTAGATAACCGCTAGATGCTAATGACTAGAGATGGGGTAATAACGCAAGAACTAGACAAGAGTGCCAGAGATTGGAGCAGGTGGTGGCGACAGTAATGGAGGCTGTGTTTATGGGGATCTTTAGGTGATCAATCTTGAACAAGTGCACAACCTTACAGCTTGTTTTAATTAGTATACATATCTGTAAATTTTACATATCACAACCGTAATTAGGGAAATGAAGCTCAAAGCCTAGGTCACATAGTTGAGCAACAAATAGTAGATTTAAATACAATTTAGGCACTAAGTATGTGTTATTAAAGAATATGCTGTGAGCAAATATGGATCCGAAGTGACTAATAGGTATGTGAGAACCATTAGTGGTGTAGTTAATGGGATTAGGGCTTAAAGTGAATTTTGTAGAGAATGGAGATGGGTTAGGGGTCATATTGTTGTTATAGGCAAAGTCTATAAGCCATGAAGATTTACCCTATGTAGAGAGAGTGTATTAGATGAGTGAGATTGAATCTGGTGAAGTAAGGCCTCAAGGTTGATCACAGTAATTGTAGTGGCTGATGAAAAAACTATAATAGGAGAATCAATTGGAGTGGTGGCAGCAGCAGTTTGTTGAGGGGATCCACAGAAGTCGTGTTCTTTCTTCCTTTGTAATGCTCTACAATCTTGGATCACATGACCCTCCTTACAATAGTACTTACAGAATGGTCATTGTCGACGTACTGCCATGACTATATTTGAAGGTTATATGTTCCTTGCAAAATAATAGTTCTCTATAGAAATTAGTTCAGTAACTGCGATATCTAGCAAGGGAGCAGAGTGCATAGAGAAGGGGGGCCCATGTGGGCTCAAAGTCATCTCAAAGGGCCATCATGAAGTGCATGAACTTCCTCCGGTCTCAATACATAGCAAAGAGCTCCTAATCATTGGGACATTTGAACTATGGTTCAGCGGCAATCAACTTGATCCTAGGGGTTGGTGACTTTAGAGTGAAAATTGGCTATGGATGGGTCTGGCTCCTAACACATTTGATAGAGTTTGGTATCTATTTTTAACTAAAGCAATGCATCGGTGCAATTACAATGATTTGCAGGGAATTCCCATGCAGCCTTGGCATCCCCAAGGTTGGGAAGAAAATAAATGGATGGGACGATGAGTTGACGTACTAAGAGAGGATTTTGGCATTGGATACTTTTCCATTCCTCCCAACGATTTGCAAAATCAACAGTAGATTTTGAAGATACTTTTCCAATGGGGTGAGGCTATCAGAGTTAATGGCGATAGAGTTTTCTTCTCTTTAGGAAGACTATCATCATCGAAGTCCAAAGGTTGTTTGTACCATCAAGAATTATCTCAATAGGACATGTGACATCATTTTGGGAAGACATAATTATAAAGAAAGGAGCAATTTATTTTTTTATATTGTGCTGACACTGAGATGAAGTCAGATATTGGCGTAGCAATGATTGGGCAATGGTGCGGCAATGACATGGTGGAGGAATGACATAGGATACCTTCTACAACATAGATCTCACATGCGGATATTGAGAGGGCACATGAGACAGTTTGGTATGGCAGACCCGCATGAAATTTAAAGGGGTGGTAGATATGGCTATGGCAAACGTTATGGCGGTGTTGGTCTTTTTCTTTTTCTTTTTTTTCCTAAAATCTAATTCGGAGAGGCGTTGGATTAGATAAACATCTTCTTGAGTGTGGAATAAGAAGGGTGTTCACCAATAGTGATTTTTTTAGCAATGATGGATGAAAAAGTCACATGGATGAAAACGTATGGAGGCACAGAACTTTTCTCTGATAGCATAATAAAACCGTGAGAGAGAAATTGAGATAGAGATGATTCTATGTGTTTGTGTGTATATAATATGTACAAGTGAAGCCTATATATAGGGGAATAGCCATGATAGAGAAAGAAAGGAAATAAAATTATTAAGGAAATAATTACAAATTAATAATTTCCTAAGTTGAGAGATTATAGAGAGAACTATGGAAAGAAAATATATGAAAATATGAATTTAGGTATAACAAAATCTTGTCATGCGAGAAATTTTGTACATTGAGACAACTATTCTATTTTTATCAGTAGTATAAATATGCTTGTTCTTCTGTTTTCCAGAGTTTGTATTTGATTGAACTTAAAGATTTTCTGCATCAAATACAATAATTTGGTATATCTAATCCATAATAATGGGCTAGAACCCCAAAATTTGATGTCAGATTATGTCCAATTTGATAAGCAAAATCTTAGACGTTAAATTTGGCTTAATTTAACTTGATTATTGCTTTTAATTAAGAAAAAAGATAATCAGATAAGTATAGGACCAAATCAGAATAGTAATCATTGGTGTATGGTTTTTTCAGATCTCGGAAAGGTTCTTGTTCATCACCGCTTTGGAGGGCTTCCTCAGTGGGCAGTCGTCGGCGACACATTCCCCGTCGGCTGTGCCTTCGACGAATCCATTATTCATCACAGGGTACAATTACCACACACTTTCATGCGGTCAACATCTGAATTGTTCTCCTAATCTTCAATTACTAATGTTGTTTAATGAATCTATGCAGTTCTTCAGGGAAAATCCAGACTGCAATAATCCTGCATATAACACCCAGTGTGGGATTTACTCCGAGGGTTGTGGGCTTGAAAATGTGCTGATTTCTTGGGGCCACGATGACTACATGTATCTGGTAAGAGTATTGTTACACAGATATATCTTTAGACATTTTTTATCTCGTCTATTTATATCAATTAATATCTTTAGACATTTTTGAAGGCATAAATAATGACTAAGAGATATCCCAAAAATATTTCTCCATCATAAATTGTTTCCCAAAATTTTTAAGTGAAATGATCTCACTTTAATTTGCAGGTGGCCAAAGAAAATGGCACAACACTTCCCCCTGCGGCACTTTTCATTATCCGATTCCATTCCTTTTATGGTAAGCATCAGCGTATTAAAATATCCTTAAAAGCTTCACTTAACAATTTAATTTTTTAATATTCTTGATGCGATATTATAACTTATAATATCAATTTAAGTGGTCATAAATTTAATTGCTAAAAATTATTATTTTTTTATAATTATTTTCAGCATAAAATATAAAGTTAAATTTATACTTTATCAACACTTTTACCCAAAAAAGATATTTGAGTGAGGCGTTTTAAAAGTATAAAAGTATTCTTGAAGCTTAATATCGTAAGCCTTTAATTCTATTATATTCATCACAATAATTAAAAATAGCTACAGTTGCTCTAGTTGTTTGAATTAGACCTCCTAAAGCTCGGGTTGATTTGGGTTCAAGAATGTAAAGTGAACACATTTACTGAGATTTTAATGGAAAATATTTTTAGAATACCTTCAATATTCATCTATCCATTTTTTTACAGTTTAATATTAATAAATAGATAAAATATCACATAATATAAATATCCTAAAGATGACTACTAAATGGTGTGTCCATGACACCCATCTTCAATATATTCCACATACAATGTGAATTAGTTAGGCCTAATAGTTTCAGCAATTGCAATTCCATCCCAAATGCACAACAATTCAGAATGATATCAACTACCGGGGTGGGGGGCAACCGGGTGGGGGACAACGCAGCCTAATATTTAACAGTATCATAATGTGATTTGTGATTAAACGAAGTTGATGATAATGTATTCAAACTATGGAAAAAAGTCTCAAATATAAGGCTGCATATATCTGATCATATTCAAACAACTTGCAGCTTTGCACAACGCAGGAGCATACATGCACCTGTTGAATGAGGAAGACAAGGAGAACATGAAGTGGCTGAAAATTTTCAAGTGAGTGCCCAAAATTTTCCTATGTCCTTTCATTTTTCTCCTCTTCTTGTTATCTGAACTGTTTAATTGCATTAAGATATAAATTATGTAATGAAATAATGGGGATGATAAACCTTGCACAGCAAATATGATCTCTACAGCAAGAGCAGGGTTAGGGTTGACGTTGAAAGAGTCAAGCCATACTACCTTTCCCTTATCAACAAGGTCACCTCTATGTCCTGCTAATTCTTCAATTCCTTAATTTTTTTCAATATTTCCATCTCTTTCCAAAGAGGGTAGTAAGATTGTATCTGTTGTAACTTAGAGGTCACATTTCAAACTCACAAAATATCATCTGTATAATGAAATGGTAAAGCGATGTATATCTTGTCTCCATCTCACTATAACCCTTTGATATAGGAGTTTTATGTATTGGAATGTCTTATTTTACTAACCGGGATAGAAGTTGATTGTGCAGTATTTCCCGCCGAAGTTGAGATGGTGAATTTGCAATTAGCTTGGCCAAATTGCTTTGAAGGGGGAGGATTAAATTGCAGTTATCAAGAGCAGGTTTTATTGTGTTTGATAAAATGTGTTCCTTCTCTTACTTCTCCGTAAAGTTCTCCTGTCTAGCCATGTATTCTCTTTTTTTTTTTTTTTTTTTTTATCTTTAATTTAAAAATGCAATTGGGCTGGAGTCTACAGCTTCTAAATCAAAGTTTGTCTGCGTATTGCGTATTTAGCAATTAATTGAAGGGTTACATACCTTCCGTAACCAATTATGGTTATTTATCAGTTATTTGGTGTGGGAACATCCAAAGATTATGTTTTTTTTTTTCTATTTTTCTATTTTTATTTTTTTACATTTGATTATCAATATTTTTTATAGTTTTCACGTGCCAATCACTCTTTTTCTCTATTTTGACGACATATATTTAGTATTATTTTCTTTCCATTTTCCATCTATAACTTACTTCCGTTACATTTCCAAGTAAAAATAGCTACTACTCTCTTTTTGAGATATGGAGTCTTGAGTTCTTAATCTAGTAGGAGTTAATTACTCATGAAAGGTCATTAATTTCATACCGTAATTCAAACAGATTAGTGTTTGGACACCCTTTGGACAGTTTTGAAACACTTTTGGATGATGTGACATCTCACCTATATTAACAGATTCACACAAAAATAGATAGATAGATAAATATCACATAATCATATCATGTCTCAACAATGTCCCCAAACATTTCTCTTTCAAGCAAATATCTGGTACAGAACTACGGACTGCTGGTTCACAGTGGAATCCAAACAGCCATTGAGAACCTCAGATCAAAAATAAATCATATTTCGTTTAATTAAATGGAAAAAAATGCACAAATCCGGTATTTGAACAGTGTTGAGGAACAGAAAAATTACCACATAATGCCGATGCAGTGATTACCAGAAAATGTGGGCACAGTCCATAATCTGAGTTGCAAAATCAAACAGCTTTTTCCATCAACTGTATCGGGGCCAAAATATTAGACTTGCTCGTCTCCACCATATGCCCATTCATCACCATCTCCTCCAGCATGAAATGTGCTTTCTCTAAATGGAACATGATGTCAAGCTCGCACTGCAATGTCATGCCCAGGGTAAAGACAAAGGGATGGGAATCCCCAAAAAAATAAAATAAAATTCAAGAACAGAAGGAATGATAGCTCGAAAGCCAAAGACGTTGAGGGATTTGAAAGACTCACCACATTGCCGAAGTGTTGATCCATGGTTTCAACTATTAGATGTATGAATTCCAGAATTGCAAGTTCATTCTGTGAAAGGGAAGACAACAAAGAAGAAAGCATTATTATGATAATTGGCACCACATCCGAGTTCAGTTGTGTCAATGCCAAGAAGCAAAAATGTAATCTTTTTACTTTGGAAAAACAAAGATTCAGAACGAGCTAACTAATATAGCAAGCAGATGAAACAAAATTGCAATCATTTTTCTTTGGGAAAAAAGAGTAATTACAGAAAACGTAGCTATAGGAAGGATATTTCTTATATTTATATCAAATACTGATCTAAATGGATCGCATACTGTATTTTCACTCCCAGCTACCTCACTAGATGAGGCATATTAACAACTTTATCAGGTCAACCCAATACAACTTGAATGTCTTGCTATTTGATTTAGTTTGAACTGAATTTTACAGTGGAAGTGTGAAATAAATTCTATTATTGATCATGGTGAAACTCCTTCCCTATCTTTATCATCTATTAACATATCTCAGAGTAAATTTTGGGTCCATAAGATCACCCATAAAAATCAAGGGCTCGGTAAAGCAAGGCATGCAGTCATAGAAATTCAATTCATGACTATGCCTCCAACTGTGTTTTTTCAAGTTATCTTTACTAACTAGGTTAACCTATGGAGATTGTGGAATCTAGAATAAATTAATGGATTATAATTTTGGAAGTTGGTGCATTCATATACAATTTTGGTAGTTTACAAATATGTAAATTTATATAGGTGCTTAACAAATTCGTGTAGTTGAACAAATTAACCTCCCCATTAGAGAATTATAGAGCAAATTGATGAGATGCATGTATGAATGACAAATATATATTTGATGCATGCATGATAAATGGACTTAATGCTAGCATAACTCTTGATTGAAACATGTAATTGTAATCAAATAACAGATCTCAGAATATGACATTTTATCATTATTATTACAATAAAAATAACAAAACCCTTAATTAGTCATAAAGAAAAAGCACTTCAAAATTATGATAGTTGGAGTGTGAAAATAAAGTACTACCTATATTATCAATAATCTAAACATCAGCATTGCTAAGAATTACCATGTCATTAGTAGCTATAATCATCTTATTAACAACTAAATATCATAAGTAACATTGCAAATAAATCGAGTAATATTTTGCTTAGACTCAACTTATTAATTTGTCAAGCTTAAAATTTAGTTTGAAATCAACTCATTATCTTCATGAGTTAAGCTCGAAGGGTTGGAGCTCAAACTTTTAACCAGGCTATCATATATAGAGTTCAAATTGCTTGATAGATAGTCATATTTCTATTGATGAATGTGTTGCCAACGATTATTAATAAACATAAAATTGTAGAAATGGACATGTTTCTAACGTTAACAAATGAACAAAACATCCAAGAAAACTATACAAAAACAAACGGAAAACAAAATTAGAAAACTAAAACCTAAAACTATTTTCCATAACGGACAAGCCATTATTATTTTTGCTCTTTTTATGTTAGCTTAGATGAATGTAATACATTAACCTTTGGCATCCTTGCAATTATATAGCCAGCAAGGAGCTCCCAGAACTTACATATTCATCAGCAATTTTTATGATATTATTTCACAAGAACATGACAGATTTTCAACCTTCACACTTCATCTTAAATCATTCTCATCAAAGCCCTGCATACCTAATTGTCTAAATATTTATGACCATTGCAATTGGAAATACAGCAGCAAACATGCTGCCTAATAACACCAGTATAAACGCCAAACATATGGCTCAAGAAAAAGATATCCACCAGGGATTTCAGCTTTTTTACTCTGAATCTGAGATGCATAATCTAGTTATATCGATCAGCATGCAAATGCAAAATCATGTGTTAAGGTGTGTAGACCACAGAAATAATGAGAATCACACTTTTCGAGAATAATTACATTTACATATTCACACACACAAAGTGTCAGTTCAACTTAAAGTAATCAACTAAGTCAAGATTTCATGCAGAAAATTCAATGTATTACTCCTTTCAATAATTAAAAAAATTGCTCGATCCATGCCCTTTTTCTCCCCATCATGAGCTCAACCAGATGGATGAAGACCAACTGTCTATCTTAGCGAATGATGTTGCAGGAATTCTTTCAGAATCATTACACAACCCCAGCTAAATTAGTTTTTTTTTTTTCTTTTTTAGTTTTTCTTGTCAGCAACAGTGGCCAGAAAACAAGCAAAATATGGGGAAGATGATTGTTGAGATGATCAACAAACGGATGAAACACAACTGCCCATCTTCCCAAAATATGTTGCAGGGAACTCTTTCAGCAAAAGTGCATTGTTTGTAGCACAATGCTGATACACACAATCCCTGCTATACTACACCCTTCAGAAAGAAGAATCAGCGAAGAGACTGAAAGAATAAAAAAACAACCAGATAAAAACAGAGGTAGAGCAAAAGATATATTAGAAGGTAATGATCATATAAGAAGAACAACTACAACAACAAAACCATAAATTCTACTGCATGGGGATTAGCTGCATTATTCTGCATCAACCATTCTGCTCAATTCAAAATAGCATCCTTCTGAAGATAAAACAATTTCAAATCCTTGTTTAATAACCCACTCAGATTTTTCTAGGCCAAACTTTCCAATTTTTATTGCCTTTAATTTAAACATAATCACCTTTTGTAATGTCCCAAACTTTTAATTGGTTAACTTGACCATTTTTTACCAATAATTTAATGAGTATAAATATTAAAATAATACCATTGTGATGGTGAAATAATTTTATTTGAACGTATATTTTGCTTTGGGTATGCAACAATTTGATGTCTTAGGTATAATTAATTATAAGTTGAATGAAGGGAAATATCAGGCAATTGGAGATGGGAATGAAGTTCGATTTTTCTTGAAATAGCAATTTTTTGCAATTTTTTTTTAAATTTAAAACACTATCAATCATATATATTAACCCAAAAAAAAACAAATCAAAGTAGCAATATTTTATCTTAATAAGGTTAGCTACTTTTATCAATGTAAGCACACATCTATGCATTTTGCATATATGGTCCTCACATGGCCTAAACAAATTGATTAAGATATAGCTCCTTTTTGGAAGTGTTGCCTTGTATTTTGCTCAGTTTCATGCATGGCCTTGGTTGTAAAGTCCACCAACCATGTAAATATATGAAAGAAAGTAAGACAAGGGAAAGAAGCACTGAGCCAAGTGAGAGGAACTAGAAGCAAGGGAAAGTAAGCCGAGAAAGAGGGGGCAAATGAAAGCGACACCGTTTGGTGAAAATACTCAACCCAAAGTCTCCATCGGCAATGTTATAAAAGGTGTCTAATCCTTTTCCTGCTTCCGTTTTTTGGGAGCATAATTTTATTCCATCTATTCCAGAGCTCGATATTGTTACAGCTCATTTTTGCCACTATACAGTATTCATTATATTGCCACATACTCAAGCTAAGTATTGATCATTGTACAGGCATTCTGTTGACCTCCTATGACTGGCTAACCTTCAAACTTATTTTGTAGTATTAATTTACACTAATGTTTATTTTTCAGCAATCCTAAACATGTGAATAGTCCCACAAGAATAATTTTAGTAGCCTTTGTTTTGAGTAGTGCTCAAATAATTTTAAGAAAGCAGATTTACCAGTGTGTTTTATCCCATGTGAATTTATAGAAAATTATTATGGAATTCTTATTTGGAAAAAGGAGCATATTAAAATACTAATTATTTAAGGCACAAACTCCATTTTATGCGAATAAATAATCAGCAGGCAAAAGTATGAAAATTTCTGATCTATGACTCTAAATTGAAGTATTTTTCCAGAATTTGAAGTGGCCTATCTAAAATTGACGGAATAAATGGAACACTCAGGCTAGTAATGACATGGCCAATTAGTGGGCATATACCGGACACTAGACAGACCCATTGGTGGATTCAGATGAGAAAAGCATCTAGCATAGGGAAATGCATTGAATAGTTGAAAGGTAAGTAGCTTACACTACAAAGCTGGCTGTGATAGTAGGGTATAATGTCAGTCATGGTGCACGGCATAGTATAGAAATGAGTTGTTAATACGAAACTGGGATGTTAAAGATATTATCAGCCCATCAATGAGGGATAAGCATTGACATATGGTTGCTGTTAAATATTTTAGTGATATTTCTATAATATTTTACCAATTTTCTATTGGAATGATCCGGTTCCTTTTTGTATGTTAATCTAATAGGCAATGGATATGTTTTGCTTTCTCTATCTAAACTCTTTGTTGCATGCTTAATGGATATGTTTTGTTCTCTATCTAAACTCCTTTGTGTATGTTTAATGTATATGTTTTGCTTTCTCTATCTAAACTCCTAATTGTATGCTTTGTCACTGATTCCTTAGGACTCCAAGGGAATTCATGGCTACAGGTGCTTACCTATTCGCTACTCATTCCATCATTTTAAAAATTTTAAAGTAATTGATGCTGGAAATCTCTGGAGGCAATCAGAGGCAAGAACAGTAATTTATTCATCTATCAAGTCACCAGAGAACCATGTTATGTAGAGTAAAAATTTACAGTAGTTCAGTGTGTTAGCTTCTTTATGGTGTTGATAGGTTTGGACCTCAAATCATGTATTGTATAAGAGTGGAGAATATGATTTCAAGTAAATGGAAGTTGCAACTTGAGATTTGCGAGGTAAGGTGCCAGCTGGTGACAGTTGACACCTTTTCTAATCAATGCATCACTTGGCCTAACTCTTAGATATTTGAACCATCTTAAACATCACTCGATCATCTTTTCTTCTATAAGTGCCATTTCTGAACTACTTCAAATATATTCATCAATATACCCTTTTGGGTTATGACAATTAGAAACATCACTTTTGCTACAACAATACAATAATAAAACAATGTAATATATAAATCACAATGGATTAGTGAAATATTTCATCCAAATATGAAGCTTGATACTTACTTCATCATTGTCAACTCCAACCAAGAAAAACAACGATGCATAACGCCGGTAGACGATCTTGTAGTTTCGGTGCTCAACAAATGAACACTGTAATCACAGATAAATAAGTAAAAGAACAAATATCTTCTGTCAAACATAGATCCATGATAGATGATATCGAGTTCTAGCACAAGAACTAGAGAATTATCCATGGAATTTGCCATGAATATGTTATATCCAAGTTACCTTGATGTAAAGTAGCTTCACCAACGACCATCACAAGTGAAAAAAACATAAGTAGAAGCAAATACAGTTTCACATTTTCAAGGCAACAGCATAACTCGTGCATATACAGGCCGATTACAGCTACTCAATGCTAAACTTTCCACACCAAATTCTGAGAGTCTAGAGTGGAAAGAAGGACTCGCATACTTTCTATAACAATGTGGCCTCTGACTTTAAGAACATAAACTATGTAGTCATAATTCAAACAGAAAGCAAAACATTAAGGACGTACACCACTCATTTATCTAATTGCAATTACCAGTTGAAGAAGCAATGTCATGTGCTTCCACATTCTAGAACTGTTTTGACATCTGATAAAAAAAAGGGAAAAGTTGAGTTTTCCTAATTTGGGGAGGGATAATGGCTAAGCAAGAATCAAACAGCTTCCCAGTTATCGAATAAGCAATAGCTAATATCGGGATCATATGCAGCGCCAGACCAAAATGAACGGATCTTAATAGAAAATTCTATCTTTTGACCATTTCAGCGAAACCAAGAAACAGAAAAGTCGAATTGATACAATTTTTGTGACGTCTCCAAACGCAACCTCAAGTTGAAATAAGACAAAAACTGATGAATGGACCCAATTTTGCCGTCCCCCGAACTACGTTAGTAATAATTAACAGCAGCAATGCCCTAAACTGGGCACAATATGAGAGACAAGTTGATGCTAAATGGACTGATTTTGAGTTTTATACGCTCCGATTCTAAGGTAGAACCATCAAAAACCGCCGCTAAAAGAAGAAAATGGATAGAGAGAAGCGTAAGGGAAGGACCTGCTGCTCATTTCGGGCTAGGCATTTGCGGACGATCTCACCTTCCAGGGCGCGCCTTTGTTCTAAGGTGAGATATTCGTAGTACTGGGCAAGACGTGTTTGACCCTGTTTGTTCACCATCAGAATGAATCTGATCCCCATCTTCGTCTTCTCTTTCCTCTCGTATTTACCAACACTGAGAGGAAGAGACAACTGTTCTTCTCATTGCTCTCGCCTATACCAACGCCTGAACGAGAGAGACACAGGGAACCGGCACAGCGCGTGTGCTGCACATTTGTGGCCGTTGGATTCAATCCAACGGTCGCACGACCTTTTTTTTTTTTTAATTTTCAAATAAACACTATACGAGTGCAGCCGTTTTTTTTCAAATAAATACTATACGAGTGCACAATATTTTATTATTTTTCCTTATCAAAAGTGCTGTCGTTAAATTCGTTTCTAATCCAATAATTGTAAATCATCCATCAAAACAAATAAATTAAAACCCTATTCCCATAAATAGCAGTAGCAGCCGCCCAAAGAGAGAGAGCGGTGTCTTCTCCGTCTCCCTCCGTCTCCATCTTCTTTCTATAAGCTTGTATACTATTCATTTGCCATCTACAACTGCAATCATAAATATATTTATTTTTTATATTTTTTTCTCTTCTTATCCTGTTGAGTATTGTTACATTTATTTTAAAATGTCAGATTTTTTTAGTTTTTTTATGGTTTAATGTTTTAGGATATTATGATAAAATATTATAGAAATATTTTATTATTTTATAAAAATGTAAAAAATTTATAAAGTCTTTATATCTCTCGTTTTTTAACTGCATCTGCAATCGAACTGCTTGAACCAAGGAGAGCTGAGAAATTATTGAAACTCAAAATGGGGCTTGCAGCTGAGAAATTGCTAGGTCTGTATTCAATTGTGGAAATGATGAATGAGAGTTGAAGGAATAAGTAAATGCTCGAGAGAGGGAGAAATGGGGTGTTTCATTTTTATAGTAGAAGACATGGGAGATGGCAAGTTATTACGAGGTTAGTATTGGGATCACTCCCGTGTGGAAGTCCTTAGGATTTGAACAGAATACGAATGTTTTCGGATGAAGAAATTTCGATCAACAAAGTTGACTGGAGTCAACTCTTTCGATCAATATGTTGACCGTTATAAGTTGTGAATCGTCTGAAGAAGCGGGACGGGCTACTTCGACCGGTCAACAGTGTGGTTGACCGGCTAATACGAAGTGACGGATAACAAAGTTGACATGCTGTATTTGGGAGACTTGAATGACTGTCATACCAAAAAAGTGTACAGTTGACCTACCATTTTTTGTGGTTGGTAGAAGTCATTCTCGGGATTCCAAAGGTTGATCGGTCTGCAGGAGCAGGCATGCGCCGCCTGCTGTAGGACCAAGCGTGCGCATGCAGGCAGACCTTGAAAGTTGAACACCAACCATAAAGTTATGGTGATAGGCGTGTATATATGTATGTACACTCTGCACATAGCGATAGAGGTGATAAGGCAAAAACAAGAAGAAGAAGAAGGCACCGGTCAAGTAGAGAGAAGAGTGTAACAAAGGAGTGAAAGTGAAAAGAAAGAGAGTTGAGAGTGAAAACAAAGCGAGAGGCCTTGTTTATTTTTACTCTGTTCTTATTTTCGCCTCCTATAATTTTATTATATTTAGTGATTCTTTGTGAATTTAGTATCCCGTGATTTTTTTTTTTTGATTTAGAAGGATTTTTCACGTAAAATTTGGTATTCGTTTCTCTTTTTCTGTCTCTACTTCACAGTACTTATTGTGCCTTATTAGTTGGCCGTCCATTCCGACCAATAGGTGAAAACTGTTCTTGTATTCTGTTAGGTAGGCCGCCCATTCCCCGCCAACAAGTGGTACCAGACAGAGATTGACAAATCCGTCTGAATGGCATCATCATCCTCAAAGAACATGCCATTCAGTGTAGAACAGTTTAATGGGCAGGGTAACTTCATTCTCTGGCAGGAGATGGTGAAAAATATCTTGACGAGAGAATGAATAATCAAAGCACTGAAGAAGAAAAAAGATAAGCCGGAAAGCCTATCGAGGAGGACTTGGCAAAATAAACGAGATCTTGCCAATTACACTATCAAACTATACCTTGTGGACAACACGCTCCAGGAGGTCCTTGGCTTGACCGATACGGCGGAGGTGTGGGAGAAGCTTGAAAGCCTATATAAATCAAAATCCTTGACAACCAGGCTTCATATTAAGAAACAGTTCTATGGCCTACGGTTGTCAGAAGGTGGTGGCTTTGGAAAGCATTTAGACGACTTTAATCGGATTGTAACACAGATATCCGCCCTTGATGAGGTAATCAAAGAGGAGGATAAGGCATTGGTGTTACTGGCCTATCTACCAGTTTCTTATGATCATATTGTCACCACGTTACTGTTTGGGAAAGACACTCTCAAACTAGACGAGGTCATTGCCTCCATACTCATGAATGAGTCGAGGTGGTCACAATGAAGCTTCACGTCTTCTCATAGTGAAGTACTTGTGACCAAGTCGAGGGGACGAAGCAAAGGCTGAAGCTAGAAGCCTGAAGAGAAAGGATGGAACAAATCTCGTTCAAGGTATCAAAACCTTAAGTACCATCATTGTGGCAAAAGGGCCATATCAAAAAAGCAGTGCTTTAAGTGGAAGTGCGAGAACGCCGAGAAGAAGAAAGGAGAAAAGGGAGGTAGTGAGGACAAGTCCTCCGTCTCAGTAGTCACAGGAGGCGACCTCCTAGTGACCTGTGAAGAACACGTGGTAAACCTGACGGACGAGGAGTCCGGTTGGGTGATTGACTTTGGTGCAACCTTACACGCCACGTCAAAAAGGGGGTTATTCACATCTTACACTCCAGGGAACATTGGAGTGATAAGGATGGGCAATGAAGGAACATTCCAAATTGTCGGTAAGGGTAACGTTGTGCTGATCACCAATAATGGGACGAAGCTGATATTAAAGGATGTTCGACACGTTCCTGACATCAGGCTTAATATCATCTCAGTAGATTGGCTCGATGATAAAGGTTATTGTAGCACCTTCTGTGAAAGTGAGTGAAAACTTGCCAGAGGCTCTTTGGAAGTGGCAAGAGGAAAAAGGTGCTCTAACCTATACATTATGAAGGCATTTGCAACAGCCGGAGATGTAAATGTTGCTACCGGTAAGGAAACCGAGGACTTGTGGCATAGGAGGTTGGGCCATATGAGTGAACGCGGATTGAATCATCTGACCTGGAAGGGCCTTATTGCCGGAGGAAAGAAGGACGGATTAAGGACATGGCCTCACTGCTTAGCCGACAAACAGAGGAGAGTCTTGTTTCATGGAGACTTGTCCGCCTTAAAGGTAGAACTGCTTGATCTCATCCACACAGATGTGTGTGGACCATTCAAAGAAAAGTCATTTGGTGGAGCTCAATATTTTGTCTCTTTCATTGATGACTGTTCCAGAAAACTGTGGGTCTGTCCGTTGAAGTCCAAGGATCAAGTCCTTGGTGTATTTGAGAAATTTCATGTCCTTGTTGAGTGACAGACGGGGAAGAAAATGAAGACCATTCGAAGCGACAACGGCGGTGAGTACATAGGGTCCTTTGATGCCTACTGTTGGTCACATGATATTAGGCATCAGAAGACGCCTCCAAAGACGCCACAGTTAAATGGAGTGGTTAAGCGGATGAACTGCACACTTCTAGAAAGAGTACGGTGTATGCTCTCGGAAGCTGAGCTCCTCGACACTTCTGGGCCGAAGTACTGAAGACGGCGGCCTACATTATAAATAGGTCATCCGGTAAACCCTTAAAGGGTGAAGTGCCAGAGAAGATATGGTCGAATAAGGAGCCATCTTATGATCACCTACGGGTGTTTGGATGTAAAGCCTTTATCCATGTTTCAAGAGACAAAAGGACAAAGTTGGAACCAAAGACAATGCAGTGCGTCTTTCTGGGCTACGGGAAAGATGAGCTACGGTACAGATTCTATGACCCAACTGGAAGAAGACTTGTCCGGTCAAGGGACGTAACCTTCGTTGAAAATGAAACGATCACGGATATTGATAGAAAAGCCAAGTGTGATGACGAGCGGACGGACAAAGAAAGTGTCGAAATTGTCCGTCTAGTATCTCAGGAAGGCGGGAACAATGGTCCTGAGGCGGTCGATCACAATGAAGAGGAAATAATAACTCCTGATGAAGGCGAGGATGAAGTCATCCCTCAACCGGCTAATGATCTGCCTTTCAGACGATCCTCACGAAACAGATGGTCATCCGTCCGTTTGTCGCCTAGTGAGTATATTATGCTCACTGATACTGGAGAGTCTGAAATTTATGAAGAGGCTATGGAGGATGAGAACAAGGAGAAGTGGCTGGAAGCCATGAAGGATGAGATGTATTCTATCCATGAAAATCACACATTCGACCTAGTCAAACTTCCCAAGGGGAAGAGAGCCTTAAAGAACAAGTGGGTCTTTTGACTAAAAATGCCCAAAGATACTGAGCAGCCGAGATACAAGGTACGACTAGTGGTGAAAGGCTTCAGTCAATGAAAGGGAGTTGATTTTGATGAGATCTTTGCTCCGGTAGTGAAGATATCTTCCATAAGGGTTGTGTTGGGATTGGCAGCCGCCCAGAACCTGAAAGTGAAGCAAATGGACATCCGGACAGCTTTTCTTCATGGTGAATTGGAAGAAGAAATTTATAAGGAGCAACCAGAAGGGTTCAAGGCTAAAGGAAAAAAGCAACTGGTTTGTCATCTAAGGAAAAGCCTGTATTGTTTAAAGCAGGCTCCGGGACAGTGGTACAATAAGTTTGAGTCAGTCATGGTCAGCCAAGGGTACCGGTGGACTACTTGTGATCACTGTATATTCACACAGAGATTTTCTGATGATGATTTTGTTATCATTCTCCTGTACGTGGACGACATGTTGATCGTTGGATGAAATGCTGCTCGGATAAAGAAATTGAATGAGCAACTTGGGTAATCCTTTGCCATGAAAGATCTCGGACCTGCGAAGCAGATTCTTGGTGTCAAAAGCATTTGCGATCGGGAGGTAGGGAGACTATGGTTGTCTCAAGAAAATTATTTTGAATAGATGCTCCAACGCTTCAACATGGACAAGTCCAAGTTGGTCAGCACTCCACTAGCAAATCACCGCAGGTTGAGCAGTCGCCAGTGTCCATCTTCGGACGGAGAGAAGACATACATGAGAGGCGTTCCCTACTCCTTAGCCATAGGAAGCCTCATGTATGCTCTAGTTTGCATTGGGCCGGACATAGCTCTTGCTGTTGGGACAGTCAGCCGGTTTCTGTCCAATCCAGGGAATGAGCACTGGTTTGCAGTGAAGTGGATTCTGAGATACATCCGAGGAACTTCCAAGAGGTGCTTGTGTCTTAAAAGTAACAAGCCTCAGGTGGTTGGCTACTCGTATGCTGATATGGCTGGAGACGTTGACAATCGGAAGTCCACTTCCGGATACTTGGTGAAATTTGCTGGAGGTGCAGTCTTCTGGCAGTCCAAGTTATAAAAGTGTGTCACTCTCTCCACCACTGAAGTCGAGTATATTACCGTGACGGAAGCTTGTAAGGAGATGTTATGAATGAAAAAGTTCGTTCAGGAACTGCGCCTCAGATAAGAAAAGTATGCAATACTTTGTGACAATCAGAGTGCCATTTATCATTGTAAGAACTGCTCACTCCGCTCCAGATCAAAGCACATTTATGTGCGATATCATTGGGTAAGAGATGTATTGGAAGCCGGCCTGCTGTCACTAGAAAAGGTTGATACTTAAGAGAATGGAATAGACATGATGACCAAAATTCTACCGAAATGGAAAAATGAGGCACGTTGTAAGTCGGCCTAATGATGAACTTAACTTCCTTACTACTACGAGGAAAAGTTTATTGGGATCACTCCGTGTGGAAGTCCTTAGGACTTGAACAGAGTACGAATGTCTTTGAGAAGAAGAAATTTCGGCCAACAAAGTTGACCGAGTCAACTCTTCTCCCGGTCAATATGTTGATCGTCATAAGTCAGAGTCGCCTAAAGGAGCGGGACGAGCTACTTCGACCGATCAACAAACAGTGGTCGACCAAATAATATGAAGCTTACCTGACAACGAGTTGTCATGTCAGTATTGGGAGACTTAAACGACTGCCATACCTAAAAAGTGTACAGTTGACCTGCCCTTTTGGGTGGTTGGTAGAAGTCATTCTCGGGACTCCAAAGGCTGATCGGTCTGCAGGAGCAGGCATGCGCCGCCTGCTACACGACTAGACGTGCGCATGCAAGTAGACCTTGGAAGTTAAGCACCAACCACAAAGCTATTGTGAGAGGCGTGTATATATGTATGTACACTTTGCACATAACGATATAGGTGATAAGGCAATAACAAGAAGAAAGAGAAGGCACTGGTCAAGTAGAGATAAGAGTGTAATAAATGAGTAAAAGTGAAAAGAAAGAGAGCTGAGAGTGAAAACAAATCGAGAGGCCTTATTTATTTTTACTCTGTTCTTATTTTTGCCTCCTGTAATTTTCTCATATTTAGTGATTCTTTGTGGACTTAATGTCCCGTGATTTTTTTTTATTTAGAAGGGTTTTTCACGTAAAATTTAGTATTCATTTCTCTTCTCCTGTCTCTACTTCACAGTACTCATTGTGCCTTATTAGTTGGCCGTCCATTCCGACCAACAAGTTAAAACTGTTCTTGTATTCTGTTAAGTAGGCCGCTCGTTGTCCGCCAACAGTTAGCAGATTTGGTTTTGTTTTTCAATTCCAAATTTGAAGTATATTAAAATGTCCTGTTGTACACATATTTATTCATGAAAGAGGCAATATACTATAGATGATTACAATCTTTCTAATTGAACAAAAAAAAAGGCGTTGCAGTTATGTTACTAATACCTAATGAAATCAATTTTTTTATATAAAGTGATCTTTACTTAAGGCTTTACGGTATCAGCTCTAATCACCTATTGATCAGAAATTAATTTTTCATTTATTGTCAAATATATGTACTAAAATTGATTATAATCTATTTTTATGAAAATTAATCTAAAATCAACTATCCTTAGTTCATATTTCATTTCATGAATTGAAACTCTTATAAAAATGTATCATAGTCATTCACTTCCATTTGATGCATTCTCTCCTTCTCCCTCCCCTCTCCCCTAATGTAGACACAAAATCTTATAAAATATTGAGAAGGCAATTGAAAAAAGCAATCTATTTAGCCCTTTTTTATTTAAATATTTTAACTATTTCTATCATTAATTACCATTTAAATACAAAAATATTAAAATATTATTATTTAGTTTAAATACAAAATACATGATGCGTCCTTGAATCCAAACTTCGAACAAATTCAGGCTGATCCACTTGTCTAGTTCCGGCTCCGTTCACCAAGTTTGGATCCTGCACACCACTAAAATGAACAGGAGGTCAGTGTGTCGGCGAAAAGTTATCCCACCGAAAATACTCCGACGCTCAAGTCAGTAAACAGCCTTCGAAATCTGGGGAGGTAACTGAAAATGAGAATTGAGAGGGAGAGTGTAAGCGTACGTAGGTTTCCAGATGAAAGAGAGATAATACCGTCTCTTGAATCTAGACGGTGGGTAAAGGTAGTAGGCGTCTGTCAACAGGAAGAGCGCCTATATGCCTTTGATTTGTGTTCTTTCTCTCGGCACGTTAGGATGCTTTGTAGAGAGCGTGTACAAAATCGTCTTCGAATGCATAGTTAAGAGCGCAGTAGTAAGCGTTGTGTGAGTGGTTGTTCGCATGCCCTGAGCAAAGACCCTATGGTTCTTTTTAATGGCGGCTGGGTGATCTTCCTTGGTTGGAAGGTGTGACCTCCTACGCCATGTTTAGGCGGCCTTCCTTGTGAGGAAGGCACGCGTTATCTAATTAGTTGGGATTGTTTCCTTCTCTGGCGGGTAGCGGCTTTCCAAATTTTTTGCCTTCCTTTCGAGTATATTACTATTGGAAAGCTTCACTTGATAGGAATTGAAAAGATCTGGTGCCTTCCTTATGAGAAAGACGCCGATCTTATCAACGTCCTTTTTTGAGCTGGTTGGATTTATGGAAGGCGTAGAGTTAGTAAAAGAGCCGTTGCTAATCGCCTGCTGGAGCGTGGGCCCAAGTGGGCTAGGCCCATGAAAAGCCTTTTATTCTTGACCTGTTACTACAGTGATTCTAGTCAATGCACGGATTGACCATCCTGAGCACGAGTAAGCCGTCTGCCTATGCCTCAGTCGGTCAACACTGGCGTTAACCGTCTGATGCATGTTTAGGCCTTTCAGGAATTCGGCCCTCATTTCCTGTTAGGCTAATGTTCACCATCCAATAGTAGATCTGGGCCGTCTTTGACTATTGGGCCAGCCCATTTACAGTACACCCATCACTAGCCCCCCATGCCGGTGGCCAAAATTTTTGCCTCCGGCATATTTATGATGGGATGCTCCTCACTGTCCTTTGCTGCTTGAAAATTTTAGAAAAATCCACGAATGGGTGAGGCATTGACAGAATCTGTTGACTGTCCTGGTCAAATCCGGAGAAGAAAGTTGACCAAATCTGTTGACCGTCTTTGGTTAGATCCGGAGAAGAGAGTCAATCGGATCTGTTGACCGTCTTTGGCCAGATTCTGGAGAACTTTATATGAGCCCTGAGTAATGCGTGACCATTAGCCGGCCTGTCAGGTTAAAAGTGGACACGTGTCTTCACACGGTTAAATTACTATCCCAACAATTAATGTGTCAGAAGATTTGTTTGAAAAGAGGCCCATTTAGAATGTGACACGTGGCAGTAATGATGGTGTGCCTTCTCGAGGAGGTTTAAGCCGTTTCGCACCTTGCCGTTTAAGTTTTCCTCCTCTATACTTAGTATTTTCCACGTCTTCTACTCTACTTCATAGTTTTCAACCTGCTTTCATTCCAAAGAGAAAACTCTAAACCTTCTATAAATATGATTTCGACCTCTGTTGCCAATATCTTTTCTATTCTACGAGAGAATGACGTAAAAGAGTTGTGCATTGAGTTCAACATCCCCAAAGACATCGCGTGGGGGGTTTCGGACAAGGACGACAGGGCCTTCTCCCCACCGGCGGGACACGTAATGGTGTATGAAGCCCACCTAATGAGTGGTCTCCATCTTCCTCTTCCGGATGACTTACAGTCGATCCTCCAAGCTTTGCGTGTTCCCGTCGCCCGGCTCCACGTCAATGCTGTACGGTATATTTACACATTTTGTATCTTTCTCTGTAAGCATTCTAGGCGGTTAACGATGTCTATGGTGAAGGGGTTGTTCAAGATAAACCAGGGAGGAGAGTGGATCTCCCTGGTTCCACGTAGTGGCTTAAAGGTTAATGTGGCCATCTACGACTCACTGAAGAACTGAAAGAATCGGTTCTTCTTTGTGAGGGTGACTGAGACCTGGCCATTGGCAAAGGATTGGGGCAAGTGCTGGAGGTTTATACGGGGATGCTGTCTGTGGCGGAGACGACGTCCTTGGAATGGCTGACCAAACTGGTCAAGGCCCATCTCTCTGACTTCAAGAGAGATTTCTTGGTCTCTAAGGTAGAGACCAAAAAGGTGAACTGGGAATCGCCTTCCCCTGTTCAGAAGTTCAAGGCACCGCCGCCGATGGTTATGATGCGACCAGAGAAGGAGAAGGTGTTGGCTGCCATTGCAAAGGTGATTGACCAGCCGGACCGGATGATCTCTGACAATGAGGCAAAGATTGCTCGGGCCGGATGCAAAGTCAAGGCGCTTTTGAGGCGAGCACCGGTCGGATGCCGCCGCCTTGCAGACCGTTCTGGCCGATATAGAGGTCGAGAATGCTAGTCTGAAAGAGGAGAATGCTCGGCTGCCGGAGGAGAACGAGCGGATCACCGGACGTCTTAGCCAACTTGGAGGGTAGCTGATGGAGCTGGAGAACCACCTGAGCCTCTGGATACGCCCCCACGAGATTGAGCAGCTGATGTGGTCGCGGATGTGGGAAGGGGTCAATATGTGTCGGCATATCGTGCGGCTTATTGACCCTAATTTCTCGGTGGACCTGCTTAATATGTCAAACAAGTCCGCCCAGACCCACGAAAGTCTCGTGAGGGATCCGCGAGACGGTCAGGCGCTACCTCCGCCGCCTCCCTAGCCTTTTTTCGATTTTTGGTCTTCCCTTTGTATCATGTATAATATAATACATTTGAAAGGAATAAAATAATAATTCTTCCACTTTGTGTCTATTTCTTTTTACTGTTTTGTGCTTGCATGCTTGTTGTACTGGACGGCTAACTCAGTTGGCTGGCGGCCATTACATTGCTGCCAAATGAGTGAAATCGTTAGGTTCTTTTGTAGGCGGCCGTGTATGTGTTAGCTGGCCTAGTAGTGGTGGCTTGTGAGTAAAGCCTGATGGCGCTGCCCAAGTGTTGACTTGGGCGGCCAGCCTTGGAAAAGAATTTTTCTCCCTTCGACCATTGTTGACTGATCAGGCTATCTCCCCGTAAAGGAGGTCGTTGTGTGTGCTGTACTAGCCCCCTAAAATTTTGACTGTTAACGGGTCACTTGGATAACCAATGTTTAGATTCGACCACCTATGGGCCGCCTGGATGATCAGGGTTTAATACGACTACTAATGGACCGCTCGGATGACCGAGGTTCATACTAGACCGCTTATGGACCACCTGGATGAACAGGGTTTAAATACGACCGCTAATGGGCCACTCGGATGAACGAGATTCATATTCGACCACTTATGGGCCGCTTAGATTATCAGGGTTTAGTAAGAGAGGGTGAAGACCCTCCCAACTTAGGGACAGTCTAGGTTGGGTAAACCTGCAAGGTAAACACATATATATACATGCACATGGAAAAGGGAAGGCAGTATGTTAAGGAAACACTTATTTTGACAAATTGAAACAAGCAGGCGAATGCGTACACTCAATAATGCAAATACATACCTAGGTCCCTTATTGAAAGTAGCGTTTGAGGTAGATCACGTTCTACGTTCATTGGTTTCTTTAACTAAATGCATTACCACGACTACTTTTTCTATTAACTAAATGGCGAATTAGTTGGTTTCATTAAGGGAGCAAAGGAATTTCAACAGGGTGATCCTCTATCGCCATATCTCTTTATGCTAGCTATGGAAGTACTAATGGAATCATTAAATGAAAGCTCGTCAGAATAGTTTTTTCAAATATCATTGGAAATGCGATCGAACTCAAACTGTAATGCTTGCCTTTGCGGACGATCTTCTTCTTTTCTCTAGGACCGATGCAAATTCTATAAGAATACTTTATGGTTGTTTCAAGGAATTCGAAGAGCTTTTGGGGCTGTCAGCTAACAGAGAAAAAAACGAACTGCTTCTCTGTACCACAAATGAGAACACTATACAAGACATCAAAAACATTATGGGCTGCAAACAAGGTCAACTGTAACAACCCGAGCTCGGATCCCCGAACCCAACTCGAACTGTTACGGTTAAAATCTTAAGTCATCTAAAATCATCAACTACACGTCATCAATAAACTCAACATCATTAAAAATTATCAATGATCCTCATAAATGCATCATAAATTAAACAGCCATATTAGCAATAATAATAATTTTAATAAACGACACCGATATCCCAAAATATCAATTCTCATGAAGAAAATCTAACACAAGTCGAACAATAACTAAATCAAAAATCTTAAATCCTCATTCGGAGAACCTCGAACTCTAATATCACCTTTATCTGGTGGCTACCCAAAAGTCGCGTAATCTCCTTGATCCTGATATCAACCTGTCTAATCTGGAGTGGATAAAATATAAGAGTAAGTCGAATGCCCAGCAAGTAAACATAATCAATAATAGATGAGTGCAATTAAGTATCCCGGATAATAAAATAATAAATAAAATCAATGATAGCAGGTAATAGATCAACCACTATCCGAGACTCAATAACATGTCGTGTTCACAACCCGAAGGCCATGTGAATGGCTAAGTATTAAGGAAGCAACATGGATTCTGTCGAATCTGATCATCAGCTCAATGCGATGTCACAACTGTATGAACGACAGCAGTCTCCATGGACCTTATTCTACCATAGTGAACCAAATGCCTCGTATTTATTCCCCCAACGATTGGATGAGTACCACGATATTACCTGGTATCCATGGTATCCCCACTACCCCTACAATCCTCCCAGAGGCTGTACCCGTAGTATGGTCATACCATCTCCGATACCCCTCGCTAATGATATCTCAGATATCATCCTCTACGATGGTCACTAGGTTATAAACATCCCTCTCGACTAACTGTACGAGATAATAAGAATCTGGATATCAGCTCAACTTGAGGTCACCACCGTACGAAATAATAAGAATCTCCCTGGACTTTATTCTACCATAGTGAACCAAAGGCCGCGTATTTATACCCCCAACGGTTGGGTGAGTACCACGAGATTACCTAGTATCCATAGTATCCCCACTATCCCTACAGTCCTCCCAGAGGTTGTACCCATAGCATGCTCATACCATCTCCGATACCCCTCGCCAATGATATTCCAGATATCATTATCTACGATGGTCATCAGGTTATAAGCATCCCTTCTCAATATTAACGACATCAATCCTCCGGATTGGAATCAGTAAGTATAGACTACTCTACGGTCCTACGAACTCCCATCCATCCGATTACCGTATAGTCTTCACATACTCTCCTTTACTTATCCATAGAGTGCCAATAAAATATACGCACACCACTAAGATTAACTCGAATAATCATTTATCGGGTTTCATCAATGAGATACAGGAATCATCACGTAACCGATCAATATTATTTCAAGTGTGCTAACATACACAACCGTAAATATCTTCTATACGCTTTACCATCTCTATTCTCATACATACACATATAACCATCCATTTTAGCATACATACATACATATATATATATATATATACATATACATCCAATTATATTACTACATATATCCATATACAAATCACACACATATACGTACACCATCCACCAATCTCCACCCACGGCCCACTGTGCTGCCCTCCACCAACTCAGCCCACAGCCCACTACTCATCCACCAAACACACACACACACATAGCCCAACTACTCATCCACCAAACACACACACACACACGTAGCCCAACTACTCATCCACCAAAACTCACACCCACACAGCCCAATACCCGGCCCACCAAAACACACACACACAGCCCAGCCCAACACTTGGCCGACTAAAATACACACACACAGCCCAGCCCAACACCTACACACACCCAGCCCAACTACTTCACCCACCAAACACACACACACACACACTGACTACGCCCACACTGTCAACACACAGATGCAGTACATATATATGGTATCCACGTCCATAAACCGCGCACAGCATACTCATATACTTACACATATATACATTTATACGCATTTATATACAGCATCCTTTTATACTTACAAATATACATATGTTACATCAACAATTCCCAAATTCTTCGCTCACGAAGCCACGGCCAAAAAACAAAACACAAAACCTTGTTTTCCCGGTTTCTGATTTTCTTCCCTATTTCCACCAATTACCACGATTTTTCCACTGAACAACCCTCCCATAACCTGATTTCAACAACCTCGGTGGTACATAGAGAGAGAGGGAGAGCAGATTTGAATCAGGAAAATTGGGTCTCAGAACACACAGAGAGATGGAATTCACGAAATCACGATTACTGAATAAAGAAGTGGAATAATACGGATTCGCTTGCAAAAATTCGAGGAGGATGACAGGAGAGGGATTTCACTTGCCTGGAGCGACGGCTAGGGTTTGCGATGGTGGCCTCGGCTTCGGCTCAGTAGCAACGTCAACGGCGGCCTGGGTAAATAGCGGCGACGGCTTTAACTAAAGCGGTCGGTTCGGATTGGTGATGGTGGCTTTGGCTTCGATCAATGATGGCAGCGGCAAGCATGACTCCAGACGGTGGTGTTGATTACAGAGGCGGTGGTGGCTTCAAAATTCACGGCAACACTCCCTCCGGCTGCTTCGGCTCGGGCGTAGCTTTCCTCCCCTCTTCCCTAATCCTAATCCCCCTTAAATAAGAAGGAATAGCCACTTTTAGGGTTTGTCGAAATCTTCATTTGAACCCTCAGATCCTGCTGCGCGTTCCTCTTTCCCCCTTCTTCCCCTTTCCTTTCCTTCCCTTCCCTTCCTTCTTCCTCTCTCCCTTTCCTTTTCTTCTCTTTCCTTCTGTTTTTTCTTTCCTTTTTTTTCTTTTTCTTCTTTCTTTTCTTTCCTCTCTTCTTTCGTTTACCGATTATTATTATTATTATTATTGTTATAATATATTTATTATTACTATTATTATTATATATATATTTATATATATTTATTTATTTCTCTTTAAAATATTTATTATTTAGTTAGTTATCTTATTACTTCTATTCAAAAAGTTAACCTAAATTTTTAATATTTTATTTATTTATTTATTTTCAACCAATCTTAATACATTATAAATATTTACCTAATTAATTTACTATTTACTCTAAATTTTAATTAATATTTTAAATATTCAGGCCCAACCCATCAATTCATTTAATTTACTAGGCCCAAAGATTAGATTTTAATCATAACAGTAATTAAAAATAAATATTAAAACTAACTTATTATTTTTTTATTCTAAAAAATATTTGAGATATTACATCAACTCCCGTTGAGATATTACATCAACTCCCGTTGAGATATTTGGGTGTGTCACCTATTATCACTCGACTGTCAAAGAAAGATTATAAACCCCTTCTAGACAAAGTTCTGAATATAGTGACCTCTTGAAAGAACAGATGGTTGTCCTTTGGTGAGTGGCTTCAAATTATCTCCTCCAATTTATTAACTATTCACTTCTATTGGGCTTCGATTTTTATTTGCGTAAAGTTGTGTTGAAGAAGATAGAAGGCTACATTCGTCGTTTTCTCTAGCATGGCTCTACAGAAGGAAAATTTGTAGTAAATGTCGCATAGGAAGATGTTTGCACCACAAAGGATGAAGGTAACTTGGAACTCAAAAACCTCTTTACTTCTAACAAGGTATTAATCAGTCCCCTTCTTTGGAGGATTATCACCAAAGATTCTACTTCTGTGTGGTCTACATGGATTTAGGCTTATCGAATTAAGGATAGATGCATATGGATCATTAAAGTTCCTAAATCGATGGCATGGAGTTGGAAGAAGATCATGAAATTACGACATGTTCTTCAACTCAAGATATGCCATCACATTAGGGATGGCGCTAAGATTTTTTGTTGAGCTGATAATTGGCATTCGTTGAGCCCACTATGCAACAAATATATGGAGAGAGTGATGTGTGTCACTAGATTATCCTAGGATGCTAAACCCCGAATATCATTAAGTAGTGAAAATGGAAGTGGTCTAATTAATATGATATGGAGGTGGCTAGAATTTTAGACAACATGCCAAATTACTATCCTAATACATTCCGGAGTGATGAGATCAAATGGTGCAATAGTCAAAATGATGTCTTCACGATGAAATCAACATATAAAATATTCCAAGGTCCCAAAGCAAAAGTGGTGTGGTACTATCTAGTCCGGGGCCCTCAACATATACTGGCTTATGCCTTTATTCTATGGTTAGCTATTTAATGGAGACTAAGCACTTTGGATCATATCAGCACATTCATTCATAAACCTGCCACATGTATCCTTTGCAACAATGGGAATGAAAGTCATGATTATTTATTTTTCAGATACCCCTTTTTGGCTGGCGTGTGGAGAATAATGTGCTGCCATGCTGAAATTAGTTGGTCGTATAATGACTAGTACTCCAACATAAATTGGGCAGCCCTCAAATGGAAGGAGAAGAACCTCTAAGTATAGTTTCTTTGTCTCACACTAGCTACTACGATTTACTTAATTTGGTGAGAATAAAATCAGCAAACTTTCCAATACTCAGCACCAAAGGATGAGACTCAATTGGCCAATTTGATCACAACCACAGTTCGACATAAGTTAGAAATGAATTCTATTGGCTAGAACCCGAGCAACAGATCCATTATGACAATACGAAATTTACCTTTAGCATGTATTAGTAGAAACTAAATTCGTTTACTACTTAATTTTGTGTTGTCAGCATGGCAAGTAATGTAAAATTCAGGATACACCCTAACTTATATGTTTTTAAGTCCAAGGCTGTAGATGACTTAAATTTAAAATATAGATTGTTGTAAATTCTTTTATCTTAGTATACCCATTACTTACAAAAAAATGATATTATTGTTTAACTTTATTTATATAATATTGTTTTATGGTTGTGCTTCTAACTCTCATCACCATCTAACACATAATATTACTCACAAGGCGAGGGATTTTTGACCACTAAAAAAAATAAAACTAACGTAAATGAAAATAAAACAAATACAAAATATTACTATAAATGCAGAAATTTATTAAACAAGAAATAAAAATAAATAAAATTAATATGTACAAAACCATATTTTTGACTATTTTTTCACAACCTAACAAAGTAAATGTTTTAATAAAAAAATGATGAACATCTCCTCACAACTACAAAATATAATTTTTATATTTTTATAAAATAATGGAATATTTTTACAATATTTTATCATAATATTCTAAAATAGTAAACCACAATAAAAATTTAAAAATCTAACATTTTAAGACGAATATAACAATACTCGACAGAATAGAAAGAGAAAGAAGTATGAAAATAAATATACTTACGATTGTAGTTGTAGATAGCAAACGTATGGGTGCACAAACTTGTAAAAGGAAGATAGAGATGGTGGGAGACGAAAAAGAGATTGCTCTCTCTCTCTCTCTTTCCTTAGGTGGTGGTGGCAGCTGTTGCTTAGGGGGGTAGGGTTTTAATTTATTTGTTTTGGTGGATCACTTACGGCTGTTGGATTATAAACAAATCCAATGGCTATGATTTTAATGAAAAAAATAAAATACTATACGCCTGCGAATGGGCTGCACGCACTCAATATTCATTTGAAAAAAAATAAGGTCGTGTGGTCGTTGAATTCGGATGCGTCTTTAGGTCCGAGTTCTTGTGCGGATTAGAGAGTCTTCGGATTCCTAAACTTGGTTGATCACAAACGAGTTTGATTTTCTCATATCTTCAACCTAGGCCCTGTGCACCATAAATTATAAATAAGAAGTCAAATGATGGCAAATGTTCTCCCACCATAAATATTCTGACGCTCAAATCAGAAATCTTTTCCAAAAAATGAAAAGATACTGTCGTAGAAGTAAACGTGATGGGGAATGCACGTATGCAAGTATGTAGGGTGCGTGTATGTTGCTTGAAGAAGGTTTGAACTCTCATTTTTGCACTGTTAAGAGTGACTCACTGTTATTGCCGTATTAGGGCGATGACTTGAGGGAAGAGAGATAATTCTTTCTCCTCGTTTTCTTGTGAGCAGGGTATTAAGATCGATTTTTTGATCTTTAGGCATTCGTTTTGCTCTTCTTTAAACTTGAACGGGAGTTCGAGAGTTCAGGGATTGAGAATCAGGATTCAGGATTGGGGGATCCCCTTCTTTGGTGAAAGAGAAGACATATATAGGCTCCGTGGAGGAGGTTTTCGGGCGTGAGAATCTCCAACAGGTGGCTTACTAGGATTCGCTGGCCGCTGAACACTGGCGGTGGCAGCGGTGTTAGTTATCTTCTTATGGTGGTATGGGGACCATTGTCGGGCATGGCTAACACTGGCTTGTTTGACCTTGCTTGGATTAGTCGAGCATTTGTCGAGACAGCGTGCGCTGCAGTTTGCCAGCATTGACCTCATCTTCCATTGGCTGACATTCTCTGAGTTGGCGCCTCCTGCGCCACCAATCTGCAACCGCTTCGATAGAGGTGTAGGCGAAGCTGATTGGGCACGTGCCAGGAGAGCCTAAGAGGCTTTGCCCTGATTTCTCTGAGTCGCTACTGCCTGTCTGGACCTATTCATTGGTTGTGCCTGTCTGCAATTGATTGGGCTTCATCGATTCTGGCCTAGGTCCGTGTTGGACCCATCAAATTCAATCCAATGGCCACAAATGTGTGGCATAGTGCCCCTAAGCTGGACCAATTCAGCCAATTGGTATTCTCATTTAATTATTGGGTCTTCCTCGTATAATTGTTTATGATATTCCAAATATGTATTCGGTGGTCACATACATTAAATTTTCTTAGTGTCATATATATTAATTAAAAATATTATATATATATATATATTAAGCAAAAATATAAAAATTGATGATAACGCTTTTTCATTGAGAAAATAAAAATAATGGAACGGACTAATTCGGGGACAAGTAATTAATAAATAAAAAAATGGTTAAAAATATTTTAATTTTTTAAATCGTTTTTTTTTTCAATTTTAGTATCAATTTTATATTGTGTTAAAAAAAATTCATTAAACTACATGTTTGGTATCACAAATATACGTGTGACGTAAAAAATATATATAATATAGAATTTGGATATTATTTAATTGGGGGGTTTGAACATATTAAATTGACCACAAGGTATGTTAATGAATGTGATCAACCAAAACAGGCCCTAATCAATTGATAAGTTAAGAGAAATTATAAGATGCCCTGAAATCACTATATTATTTTAAAATATCAATTAATTGAGATTAATATTAGGCTTCAATTTTTTGCAATGATACTCCACAGCCAAATTGGCTAAGGTCCACTGGCCAACTCACCCAAAGTGAAACCAGTAAGCCAATTCATGGGTGTTATGTCACAGGATGACACTTGAGACTAGCTTATCCACATGATACTTAGTGTGCCCGCTACTTTTGGATATATTAAATCGACCAAATAATCATATGTATGCACGAGTTAAGTGGCTTAGAAGTGAAATAAAAATAATAACAAATAAATTTGAAAGTATAAATAAAAGGATGTGAAAGAATGTAAAGATTGTATTGTTTGAGAACTCTTTACTTTGTGTCAGGTAAATGAAGCCATCTCTCCTTTTATGGTGGAGCTTTTCTCATCCATCTCCTTAATCAATGGCTATGAATACCCCACATGAATTGTTAGGATTGAGCTTCTATATTTCTTTTAGGATGTTCCTTCTTGTTGCTTCTTCTGAAATATTCCACTACCTTTTTCCTAAAATTATCTTCTAGAATATCTAGATAATTAGAAGGAAGAATTCTCTACACACATTAGAAATTTCTAATCTATTATGTTATACTCTAAATTACTCAATTATATACAAAAAATATTCCCATAATATTATACAAGCTTAGAACTATATAAATCTACAATCCAAAAATTAACATTGATTAACCTTTTGGTCCGTACTCAAAAACGATCCGTCGGTGGCATTCTCCCCCACCCAAATTCTCAATATCCTTAGCAGGCTTGCCACTTTAAAACCCCTCATTGGCATCTTGGAACTGCCACAAATCTTCTCTGTATTCCCAATTTGCTTTATTATTAAGCAATCCCTTTCATCGTACTAGATACATAGTATAATTGGGGATCTCGCATTGCCTCACAATATAATCTGTCACAGTCTCCTTGACCTCCTTGTCGCACAAAGTCATGGTCAAAAGTGGGATTCTATGTGACTTTCCTCTACTAGGATTTTCCATGTCTACATGATATGGCTTAAGAAAGTTTACATGAAAGGTCAGGTGGATGTAAAATTTTGATGGTATCTCCACTTGATAGACACCTTCCACACAATAAGATGTGGTCTTTGTACTAACCCTTTATGTACTTGTTTGAAAACTTCAAATTGCTAATATAGTAATTTTACTATTACTAGGTCTCTAACTTTGAAGTTCAGATGCTTCTAATATAAGTCTGTCCACTTCTTTATCTTCTTGAAAACCTTAATAAAGTATGCTGATATCCACATACTCAATCCACCCCTAGTAATTCTATAGGTTGAAGGGCTACTGCCTGCATATTCCATCATCTATCTTCTCAGAGAAGAAGGGTTGATGCCTAAACTGAACTCAGGAGCTTCGTTGTGCCGCCTTACTCCTTTCCATATTATAGGAGAATTAGGCTCCGTCAAGTAGTTTGGCTCAATCTCACTTATTGGTGCCAACAAAATGTCACAAGTATAACTCCAATAAAATATTCACCCATTCTGTACGGCTATCTATTTGTAGGTAAAAACTTGTAGAAAAATAAAGATCAAACCTATGAGCTTGAAAAGCTACCTCCAAAACTTCTCTGCAAAATAAGGATTGTGATCACTAATGATATTCTAAGGAAAAACCTAATACTTCATCATGCTTTGAAGAATAGACAGGCAATTTCCTCAACCATACAATCCCATGAGATGGGAATAAAAGTACCTTAATTAGAAAACCAATCTTCCACCACCATGAAAGAATCACTTCCCTCTAACTTGGATAATGCTGAAATAAAGTCCATACTAATACATTCTCAAGGTTACTTTGACATCGAAAGAAGCTCTATTAAGTCTATGGGTTGCCTTTGTTTTACCTTGTATTATTGGCACACAAGTCTATACATAGCGCTTCATGTTGTCCTATATTTAAGGCTAATAGTACACTTCCTCTAGAATGCCATTTTGCACTGCATCCTTAGATGTTCGGCCTACTTTAAGTTATGGCATTCTTTCATAAGCTCCCTATAAAAATTTCCCCACTTGTGTACTTAAATGCAGTTGTCTCTCATATAGAGTAGCCCATTAAACTCCCAAAATCTGATAGTCTTACCCTCATTAGCTATCAATACTAGTCTGATAGTTAAGGGTTCATGTGTTATTACCCTCATTGACATAGTCAAGGATATCACATATGGGTTGACTCACTACCGTAAGTGTGGATTTATGATTTAGAGCATTCGCAATGATGCCGGTCTGACCTAACTTGTGGACCATATCATAATCAAACTTGGCCAATAAGTCCTAGCAACGAGCCTACTTGGAATTTAATTTATTTTATTGCTAGAAGCAACTAGTCACCATATTGTTTGTCTAAATGATAAAATTACTTTTGAGCAAATAGTGTCTCCAAACCTACAAGCAATGTATGATGGTAGTCATTTCCTTATCATATACGGTGTACCGCCTCTCAGTATCATTCAACTTATGGCTGTCGAAAGTGATAGGATGTTTATCTTGTATAAGCATCCCACTGATGGCAAAGTTGGAGCATCCGAATGAATTTCAAAAGGTTTGGAGTAATCAAGCAATACAAGGAGTAGTTCTTGCACCACTACATGCATCAAGATTTTGAAATGTGTCCTAACAAACTTGCATCCACTCCCAAGTTGTCTTCTTTTTCAATAGATTCGTCAATGAGGGGCCCTTGCCAAATATCCATAGATAAAATGCCTATAATAGTTTACCAAGCTAAGAAATGACCCTGACTCAAAGATGTTATTAAGTGGCCCCAACTCTTTGATAGCTCAAACATTTGCCTCATCCATGTAAATATTTCCTCATTGTATGTGGTGTTCCAAGAACAACACCTTATCTTGAACAAACGAGCACTTCTCTAGTCTAATGTAGAGCTCTTTATCGTGTAGCATCTAGAAGACCTGCCTCAAATGTTATATATGATCTTGTAGAAATTTGCTCTACACTGTAATGTCATCTAAGCATACCACAACAAATTTGTCCAAGAAAGGATGAAAGATTTTGTTTATTAATGTTTAAAAAGTAACCAAAATATTAGTCAAGTCAAGGCATGACAAAAAACTCATAAGATCCACAGCATGTGATGCATATCGTCTTCATCTTATCTCTCTTTGCAATTCATACTTACCAACACCCTAATCGTAAGTCTAACTTGGAGAACTACCATGCTCTTCTAAGACGATCAAATAGATCCTTCACTAATGAGATTAGATACTACTTCTTCACATTCACCTTGTTGAGTAATTGGTAGTTGATACACATACAAATACTTCTATCATACTTAGTTTGGAATAATACCAAGGCCAAAAAATCTATTGTCAAGTAACTCTTTAAGTTACCTTCCTAACTCCTCTGACTTCGGTGGAGCCATGCAATAGGGTCCCATGGCTAGCACCTTGGCTCCAAGCTTTAACTCAATCAAATGAATAAGCCTAGGTAGGAGTTTCTTTGATAATTTTGGCAGCATTACCTCCTTAAATTCTCCGAGCACTCCTGCGATGTCCCTATGTACTTTAGGAGAGTTTTGCATGTTCGATTGCTCCTTCATCGCCTCCAAGTATGGTTTCTCACCCCTCTTGAATCTCTTTGAGAATCAAATAGCTAACAGTATCCGAACTTATACCTTCCCCCATTTAATGGATATGACATAAGATTGATGCCCTATCAAGATCTTCGTAGAATTATTGCCTGAGAATGATAGAGGCATCACCATACTCATGAATTCCATGCCTAGCACCATCTAGTAATCATCCATAGACACTACTGTTAAGTCCATGGTGTGTTTCCATTCTTCCAAATGAATAGGAATACCATGCACAACACCCATGATAGGCTATGATGAGAAGTTGACAAGCTTCATGCAGCCTGGCTTCTTAGTATATCGTAAACCTAGCGTCGTGGCTTTACTCATGGCCACAAAGTTATGTGAAGCCCCCTTATGGATTCATTCACCTTGGCTTTAACAAATATCAAGCCTTTCTTGGATTGTTCTTACATCTTCGGGGATTCAACAGTTTTTGCTTCTACATCAGCCTTACTAGAGATGGAGTTTAGAAACTATATTGATCCCATGCATGTTTCTTCCTGGTAGGCTAAGAATAAGGTCTTGAGTTGCTTCCTTTGAAGGCAATCCCAAATATAGCGCTCTCTACTACAAAGGAAGCATTCTAGTTGTCGGAACATGCGTTTCTCCTTGTTCTCAACACTAGACTTCTGCTTATCCGTCTCTTTGCCTTAGTCCCTATAAGTAGGTGGCTTATCTCCATTATAATGGGGTTTGTCTCTCTCACCTTTATTAGAAGTGCCCTTCTTTGGCTTGTCCTTCTTCGTGTTATGTTGGAACTCTATTAATAACTGCGCTACCATTATGATCGAAGAGAGATCTTGAATATTCCTATATATTAACTCTTGCTCCACCCATCTTTGTAAGTCGTTCACAAAGTAGAGTAGATAATTTTTTCCATCATGTTGAAGACCTCTTGCGTCGAAGTGGAATACTCATTGAAGTAATTTTTGATGGCTATTGTGTACTAAAGACTATGCAACTTCTTCATGGCCATCTCTTTGGTATTCTCGAGATAGAATTGGCATTTGAGTTTCCTCTTGAACTCGTCCCATGTGTCTAGGGTGGACATACCCCATTTAATACCATCATGGCACCTCCTCCACCATAGCATGGCACCGTACATAGGATATAAAGTACAAGTATTTCTTTTTGTGGTATCATCATTAATATGCATTGTATCTGCATAATATTTCATACATCAAATAAAATTATTGAATTCTTTAGTATCATACTTACTGAGTGCACATTGGGGGTTCCTAGAATTTTAGCTTAGAAACGTTGCTTTCCTTTGCACCATTTGCAATTGTCACCTTGCACACGGTTAGATTTGCCTTTACCATGTAGATCTTCTCCTATAAGGAGTGGAGTTTTCCCATTACTAGTCCATGAAACTCCTCTGTCTCTTTCTTTAAAGAGTTAGCTAATGAGTTGATTGCTCCTTGGAACATGCAGGCAAAACCTTTGGCATCTTTGTACTTCTCCACCCTAGAGTCAAGGATATTTAGGCATTCATGAATATCATCCATTCCAATCTCTACTTTAGCTACTCTTATATCAAGACTAGTTAGAGTATTTTTGGTAAGAGTTGTTCCCTTATATGAGTCCTTTTTCCTTGTCTCTTGGGCATGGTCTCGGCCACTCTTATTAATAATTTAAGAAGATATTATGATCCTTTTTTATCAACAAACATAATTATGATCATTTTTATAACTTAACTCTAATACAAACTAATTTACCTATATAATATTTAGCGTCACGAGCACCTCCACATGTGCTAAGTTAGCTGAACCATCACACTTAGGCACAAGTTAAATAATTGGGAAACGTAATAAGAGTACTCAGGAACAAACAGAAAAATACAAAGGAGAGAACATGAAAGAATATATAGATTATATTACTTGATAACTTTTTACTTGGTATCTTACAAATGAAGTCTCCTCCCCTTTTATAATGGAGCATCTTCCATCCATCTTCTTAATCAATGACTAAGACTATTTCACATAGATAGTTAGGAGCGAGCTTTTAGATATCTCTTAGAATATTTCTCCTAGATGCTCCTCCTAGAATTCTTTACGACCTTCTTGCTTCTAGAGTTCTCTTCTAGAACATCTCTATAATTACAATAAAAATTTCTCTATATACTTCCAGAGTTTTCTAGAATATTTCATCCTATTTTAAATAACTCAATTATATGCAATAATATGTCCACAATACCGTACAAGTCTAAAACCATAAAAATCTTCGGTGTGGGTACTAACATGTGTTAACCTTTGGGTCCCTGCTCGATAATAATTAGCTCTAAATATGACCTAATTTGTAAATAACGATGATATTTTTTTTTTTTTTGGTAAGAACTGTTATATAATGTTTTGTTATATATCAAACTTTTCTCTCCAAATATATGCTTCGCTACAAAAAAAGAAAAAAAAATTTTACCAAGGAATATTATAACGGTTTTTTTAAAGATGCTACTAAAAACATATAATACTATGATTGTTTTTTAAAATCAATAATATTTGTTGTTATTGAACAACGTTTTTATAGTAAATCTAAAATGCTTAAAATATGTATAAAGTGTATACTTAACATATGGTGTATGATCACTTTGTGTAATATGGGATTTGCAAGGGGTACACCCAATGGTTTGCTCATGGAGAGTTAGGTGCAAGATTGCTTCCAGCACTATCACGAACATATTTGAGAAGGTGCCAACACAAGAAGTATCTAGTGGAATGCACATTCCTTTGCAACGATGTGTTCATAGAGCTTGATCGTACAACCGTTGGATGCATGCTTTGGATGTGAGGTCGGATCATACCAGCGTGGAAGCCAGGTTCTATGAAATGCCGAAGTGCATGGACGGATGGAGAGTGATATCTCATTTACACGGCTACTGCAAGGCATTAGATGATGGCAAGCTACTTCCTAATCAAAGGACACTTTCACAGCTAAGAAATACGTAAAGGAATTGGAGCTCGGATACAAAAAGTTGCTGGTGTGTCACGATGGTGGTATGTTGCTCACTGAAGAGGCAGAAGTATGTTTGGTGTGTGGAGCATCCAAGTGGAATGATGAGAATGGTGGCTCGACCAGAAAAATAAAGAAAAATGGCTGTAAATTTACAGTAATTTTTTCTACGATAGTAACTACGGATGTCATTTGCATATTTAAAAAATGTCTAATATAAAAATGCATGGTAAAATTCGTACGAAATATGGTGTACTGAGGCATCCAAGTAATGCTGTAGCCTGGAAAGCATTTGATTCACAGTACGAGGATTTTGCCTTTGACCCCTGCAACGCTAGGCTTCATTTTGGAAACTTCACAATACTATTATTGTCTTAGCAGACCTGCGTGTAAACAACTAAATTTGTTTCATCGCCCCATCCCACTCTAGCATATGCTTTTGCCACAATTTTTGTTTGACTTAATTCACTCTGTGCAAATATGAGCTGAATATATATATATATATATAAAGACAATTTGGTGCACGAGACTCCCAGCTCCAGGGATGGCCAGATAACTATTAGTTCCAGTGCACATATTCTTGCATTGTATTATGCAAGATACTAACTTTACAACAAACCTTCGGAACCACTAGATCACACGCCGATCACTCTACCGTTGTGTCAAAACTTCTATCATTAAAATAACTTTGCCTAAGTTGTTAGTTAGTGCTACAGGCAGTACAAAACATTCAAGTATACGAAGAAAATTAATTAATCATAATGCTCTTTCATAGACGTGTATGCAAACCGCATTCATCCCTCACTGTACTCAACTAGCTTATACAGCAAAGGAAACTCCAGTAGTGTTGTTCATCGTATTAACCGCTCTCTAAACTATTTCACTGAAACACTGGGGATTTTTACTTATTTTATACGACAAATCAGTATTATAGGACACTGAAAATATTCTGAATAAAAGTCTAAGCTGGTAACTAGACCAGCAAAATTCTTCCCCTCAATAACCATTGGCCATGATTTTGCCTACTGGGTGCTCATCCATATGAGTCTTCTCTATCAACAGGTCTATCGAATGCTCCTCTTGATCAACTTCTGTATTTACCTTTGGCCTCATGAAGCTCGGCTGATTGGTCGAAGACAGGAGACGAGCCCACATCCGGTCGGTTATGACAACTCTATTCCGTTTCTCAGTAATGTGCTGCATACCCATTGATAAAGAAATAACTTGTTATAAACAGAATCATAGTGCACAATAAGAAACAAAGAAGGAGCAACTGTTCTCTCAACTAACCCGGAAAGGTATGTAACAAAATCGGCCATTTACTGGCCCAACAGTAAAGCCTGTGAACCCTGCCATGGCCCCATGAACAGCACTTTGAGCAAGAAGCGTGCAGTAAACATTGTCGGATGCATTGCTTGGTATAGCCCTTATCATGTATGTAGGATCTGGTGCAGCAGAAAACCAAATAAATAAAAAAAACTTTGTATTAGATCCGGCAACTACCGTTAGAGGAAAGGTGAGTTAGGTATGGTAGAATGAAACAAACAAAGAAATAAACTTGTCAAAACTTAGAATGATGTAATAAAAAATGAATTAGAATCAATTCTACTCTTAGAAAATATTACACTAAATCAAGTGGAATCCTACTTAGTAAGAATTAAGACTTTGTATGTTAGATTAAGTTTCAATAGAGATGTTGTTCCAGTGAACCTTTGCAAGACAGGTGTTATAAAGTATGGATACCTCTCTTAGAATGTCTAATAAGTTTCTAGTTTCATCTTCATGAAGATTCATTTTAGCTCCAGAATACTTGTTTCATAAGTAGAGCCAAAGAGGAACTGATGTAAGAAAAATTGAAGCCGACCCACCTATATATTTGAGATTTATATTCATCTTGTTTGGTTGTGCAAAATGATCCTGCAACAATATAAGAAAGTTCTATTAATTCAATACATAGTGAACCACTAAGCATGCATGAAAGTCGAAAAACCATTGAGATTACAATATAGAAGATTAAATTCCATGCCTTGATCCTTTGGGCCATCCAGAGGCCAGCGTCTTTGAGAACTTTATTTCCAGATGGATCTATTGCGTCCATGGTGTCAGCTATGCCTTCTGCTATTACAATGACCATGTGGCCATTATCTTTGAGTCGCTTTTCTATGAATTCAAGTAGTCCACCTTGACCTTCGAGATAGAAGGGTGACTCTGGAATCAGGCAGCAGTCCACATCTCTGTTAGCAAGGCTGGCATACATTGCTATAAACCCTGCAGCATAAACCTCTAAGTCAGTTAAAAGATAGAAAAGAAACACTTCAAGAAAAAGAAAAATGGGATATAGATAGTAGTTCTATATGTGAAGCATACCACTGTGGCGACCCATTAACTTGACAAGGCCAATGCCATTTTCAGCACTTTCAGCCTCAACATGTGCAGCATTTATGGCACGCTGAGCCTCCTCAACAGCAGTGTCAAAGCCAAATGATTTGTCGATAATCTGGGACAACAAAAGAGAGGCTCAAACAAAGAATTTCTTGCACAAATTTGGATGGCATTTACAAGAGAGTAGAAAAAGCATTTTTACTCCAATTAGGCATATTGTTTGAGTACCGGAATGTCATTATCGATAGTCTTCGGAATTCCTGCAACTATGGCTTTGAGACCTCGCCTTCTAATTTCCTGCAGAGTGGGGGAAAATACACCAAAATATATCATATCGGTTTCTGTGACTTTACGATGTTCAAACTTATCATTATGAGTAGAAAATTTGTGAACATAAACACTAAGAAAAGCAGCACTGCCTACCTCATAGATCAAGGATGCTCCTTTTTGAGTTCCATCTCCTCCAATTATGTACACCTGATATAGCAGAAGCATAACATCTCAAAATCACATGAAATGGGAAAAATGTGTACAACCAATAACTATGATGGCACCATGGAATGAAAATTAGCTGATATATACCGGCATTAGGGCCACGATACAAACAATATCACAAAAAAATCACGATATATCATTGTAACAGCGATATCATGATATATCTACTAATATTTTATTTTGTTTTACTTTATAAAAAAATTTGTATCCGATATGGCTGATATCAATATAACTATGACCAATATAAGTTTTTATATCCATGGAAATTAAAAAAAAAAAAAATCGTATCAAGGAGTTTAACACTTCAAAAAAAATTTATGCTCTAGTCTTACTTGGTTAATTCCACGGTCTTGAATACTATCGACTATCTTGGAGGTGATATGGCCTCCTCGTGATGTCCCAAGAATGGTTCCGCCACGCTTGTGAATGTGATTGACCGATTTAGGTGTCAAATTTATTGTATTTCGAGCATAGAAACCTTTGTATCCTCCCTACAGATGCTCAAAGGAAAAACATCATTTAAGGCTTTGAGGGATTGCAAAAGAACTTTTTAGCCCTCGGGGATGAAAAATAACATCAAGTCCAAATATAATGCTTCATTTGCATGGAGAATGAAATATTGAAAATCAAGGCAGCTACTCGAATTGAGGGCATGGAGCAATGGCTTACTTCAATCCCTACAATGTGCTTTACACCATACATGTAATCCAATCCACACACGAGTTCTCTAATCACAGTATTCAGCCCAGGACAGAGGCCTCCACAAGTTACAATGCACGCCTTAACCTCATCTGGCACAAAATACACCTGAAATCTCATCCGTCCAAGTGATGCTTATCAGTAACAAAAGAAAATCTTTTTCGATAGCATATCATTCCACTTGAGGGCTTGAAGATAATTACCTTTTGACGAGGCCCTTGTCGTCGAAAATGTATTCCTCGTTCTCCATCTTTATGCTGAACGGCCTAGAAAAAAAGAACAAAGCAAGCCTAGGTTCAATGCTCTTATGCTCAGCATCAAAGAATTTTATTTAATATGAGACATGTAAGGATGATGACAGGACAAAATATACAACAAAATATCGACTGGTATATATTAATCTTGGGCCCTCGGTATAGCCACCGATATAGATTAGTCATGAGTCCTCGATAATACAACAAAATTGTGATATATTATTATATCGTTGATATGTCGTCCTATATTTGTCCATAGGTTTCAATTCATTAACAAAAAATCAATCGCCTGATTTGTATCTTATACAGCTGCAACCAAAACCAATATTTTGATCTATATGACAAAAGCCCAATCCTTGTGCATACAACAAAAGAAAGACCCCAGAACAGAACAACAAGATAAAGAGCACATGATATGTTCCCATCAGCAGGCTGTTCTGAAGACATCAGAGTCACCTCCAGTGACAAAACATTAAGCATGTAGACTAGCCACTAAGACCGTAAGGTTATCATGGTTGTCATTAGGAACCCCGATTTTATAATGTAAACAAATAAGTTCGCCTTCTGTGAGCACGGTAGTAAATTTAAAAGAAGAATTGATAAATTTATTGAAGGAAAAGGAAGAGGGCTGACCTTCTGCACAACTGTGTCATCATCATCTACAAAATACTGCCTGACGGAACAGCAAAAATAGTATTTGTTAATAATGATGCCAACATAATTGATTTAATACTATGAGCAGATGTCAACAACAATAATATGTAAACTATTGAGAAACTGAAAGAGACTTGATCAACTAACTTGGTTACTGAGTAAGAAGGATTGTTCTGCAACGGGTTCGAATGGGTCTGCAGCGAATACACAATAAAAAAAATCAACAATTAGATTGTTAACAGAGAAAGCAGCTAAATTATGCCTTGATCATCCGACCCGAAGATTTCCTTCTCTTTGAGAGGCATACAAACTTACTCATCTTGAACCCAGTTTGGGTATCTCAAAAAGGCAATTGAAAGCAACGAAGACAGACTCAATCATAATAATTTGTGTGAGAGAGTGGCTACAATCTCTCAATGTTTCTTCACTTACCTTGTTCTTTCTAAATTATAAACAAACTGGAAAAGAATCAAATCCATATTTAATATTGATCATGGCCTGATACGAGAGAGAAAGCAGGAAAAAGAGAGTTCCTCGCTCTATGTTTATCAATCAGAACACCAGCCCACATGAACGCAGAAAAGTAAGAAGACTTCGAAAGCAAAACGTCCAATTTAGGAATCTGAGCACAGAAAAAGGGAACACACTTCTATTTATTTATTTTTAATACCTTTGGTTAATTTAATTTGCTAGAACGAAATTTGCACAATTTGAGAGGAACTTAAACGCCAATTTCCAAAGATTTGTCAACTGATAAGAATGCTAAGCAGAAAATCGAAATTAAAAACACGAGATTAAGAGAGAGAGAGAGAGAGAGAGAGAGAGAGAGAGACTGAATACATGGAGATCAGGAAGGTAATCCGTCAAGTGAGGAACATCGTCGAGAACATAACCACAATCTCCATGAACAAGCTTCGGCAGAGTGCCACCCAAACTTCCCATAACGCTTTTGATCTCGAAGTACCGAAAGTTTCAAGCTCTCTACAAAGGCTGTCACAGAAGTTTGGGAAAAGGGCTTTTTAGAATATAAAGTAGAAACAGAATTTTGAATAAGACAGGTACGATTTCGAGGAAGCTTATATGCATAGGGCTGCCGATGACTTTGATCAGAGCTAAAAGTTTGAAAATCGCTTTTTTATATATATATTTTTTTATAAAGAAGAGCTTATAATTTCTACTTGTATATTATATAAAGTAGAAAAAGAAGTTTGAAGGTTGCATCTGGTTCGATCACTGATGTTGATGTAAAGGACGAGGCGCTTTCAACTGTCAGATGAAGAAGATGGCGTCGTGGGTTACGCGGAGAGGAGGGCAGCACATTTTTACTGTTTTTTCCCGAAATTCAAATCTCTCAAATCCTTTTAACCGTCAGCTTCAAGAAAACGCAAGCAAGCGTTCATAAATATATTTTTTTTTTTTAATGTTTAAATTCACAGTAAGCACAAACTTATCGATATTAAATATTAATAATACTACTCCTGAAGGGTTTAATTATTTCGTTTTTTATAATTAAGAATATCATCATTAAAAAACGTTGTTATTAAAATTTACAACGATAGTTTTGAGTTGAGAGGTAGAGAGAAATGAGAGTGAACACACGAATTTAACGCTGAAAACAAAAAAACCACGAAAGAATTTTGTTTGTACCTCAAACTATCAAACAATCACAAGCGAGTGTCTAACTTTCTCTCTCTAGGTGTTTCTCTCAAAAACTCAAAAGAAAAAAAGACACACACCACAACTCACCAACCTTATCACACACACATTAAATGATAAAGACACCTTTATATACTAAATATATATATTATTCCATCATCTACCCGGCCACCCTAAGCGCCCGGTGGTGGTGGTAGGTGCTAAATTAAATTAATATCTTGATTTTGTGTTAACTTCCAATGCCCGCATTTATTGCCCTTGTCATTAATGAGAGAATAAGTCAACGACGCGTGGATGGAGTCTCGTCCAAGTCCTCTCGGACATACGCACTACAAAAGTCCTCGTCCATTATTCCAATGGAGTCCGCGACAAGGCCACTTTGACCCCAACAAACTTCCCTCACGACCGAGTGAGAGTAGAGTCGATTAGACTAGCAATGTCACAACAAGCTTCCAGCCTTCCCCTTTGGCAAAATTTGGTTAACATGTCCGAGCCATTGTCTTCCGATCGGACCTTTCCAATTGATAGTATCATCAAAAACATCTCTCACCCAATGATATCGCACGCCAATGTGTTTTGACCGAGAATGGAATGAGGAGTTTCTGCATAAGTGAATGGCACTCGACTATCACAAAGGATCTCGTACGCCTCTTGCTTTAGACCCAATTCTTGACGAACCTCTTCATCCACGCAAAGATTTCCTTGCAGCCCTCGGGGTCACGGCAATGAACTCGCTTCGTGGTCGAGAGCGACGCACTTCGTAATTATGCCAGAGACCGCCCCCGCAAATTTTCACCAAGTATCCGGACGTTGATTTCTAGAATCAACGCCCCCGCCATATCTGCGTCCGTGCTCACGCAATTAATCGAGGCTTCTCTTCTCAAACATCAAACCCACCTTGAGGTCCCGCGTAAATATCTCAAGATCCACTTCACCGTTGCATCAATGCTCCATCCCCCGGGTTTGATAGAAATCTGCTAACAAGGCCAACCGCATGAGCAATGTCCGGCCGCGTACATACGGCCACAGACATAAGATCGGCTAACGGCCGAGGAGTAAGGAACCTTACTCATGCGCGCCTTTCCGGTCCGAGACGGACACCTGCTTACTCGATCCGAAATGGTTGGCGAGCAGGGTGTCGGGGTGACTTGGACCCTTCCATATGGAATCTTTGAAGCACCTTTTCAATATAACCCTCCCGGGACACCTAAAGCTTCTTGCCTCTCGGTCGCGAAAATCTTGATTCCCAGAATTTGTTTCGTCATTGTCCGAGGTCTTTCATGGCGAAAGATCATCCTAGTTGCTTCTTTAGCTCCATGATCCGAGTACTATTTTGTCCGACAACCAAAAGATGTCGTCCACATAAAGGAGAAGGATGACGAAATCGTTGTCCGAGAACTTCGCACAAAGACACGGTGATCCGAGGATGTCTTATGGTAACTTGCTTAACCATAACACTCGAATTTCCGATACCACTGCCTCGAGCCTGCTTTCAAATACAAGCTCTTTCTTCAAACGACAAACAAGTCCCTCCTTTCCTTTGACTTCAAAACCGTCTGGTTGGTCCATGTAGATCTCTTCCTCTAGGTCTCCATGGAGAAAAGCCGTCCAGACATCTAGTTGCTCAACCTCCCGTGTCCAACGCCGCCGCTGACCCGAGTACTACACGGACCGAGGACATCTTCACAACAGGCGCAAAAATTTCATCAAAGTCAACACCCTTTTGTTGAAATCCCCTCACCACAAGTCGTGCCTTGTGTCTTGGGGCTCTCGGGTCCTCGGTTGCCTTCAAAGACCCATTTGTTCTTCGAGCCTTCTTCCCTTAGGCAACTCCGCCAACCGAAACGTATGGTTCACATGAAGGGAAGTTATTTCTTCTTCCATGGCTTCAAGCCATTTATCCTTCTCAAGATCGCTCATGGCCTCTTGAAATCCTCTGTTCTCCAAAGATCGCTGAGGAGGACAAACTCACTGGCTGGAAGGCGGACGGACGGACGCCTCTCACTGGACGACCGTCTCACTTGGGCTACCTCATCCTGCTGAGGTACCACTTCTTCAACCTGATCCTGAGGCGCCGTACTCGCCTGATCCCGATCTCGTTGGCCACCTTTGATCCGAGGACATCGGATACAAGAGGCACGGACGGACAGCTTTCAATCTCAACCGTGTCCGTCCGGGAGGTGCTAGAAGGGGACTTCACATTTTTCTCAATGTCCTCTATGGTCTCGTCCTCAACGAAGACCACGTCACGGGATCGAACCAGCTTCCTCGTTTTTGGGTCATAAAGCCTGTACCCAAATTCTTCCTCCCCATAGCCTTCACATTGTAGTGTCTTTGGCTCCAGCTTTAGTCCTCTCATCTCTCTAACATGGACAAAGGCCTTGCGGCCAAAAGTCCGCAGAAGTCCATGATCAGAGGCCTTTCTTTCTTTCCTGGTCCAAATCGGCTCAGAACTTCCCCGTGCGAGAGGCTTATCGGGCGAGCGGTTAATAACATGGGCGGCCGGGGCCTCGGCCCGAGATCCTCGCAGCCTTGCCTCGGGGAGCATGCACCTTACTCTTTCTAAGAGAGTGCGATTCATCCTCTCGGCCACCCGCTCACCGTGGGCGTCTTTGGTGGAGTCTTCTGATGTTTGATGCCATGAGCTCTGCAGTAGGCATCAAACCGTCCAATGTACTCGCCACCATTGTCGCTCCTTATTGCCTTTAGTCTCCTCCCGGTTTCCCGCTCAACAAGGACGTGGAACTGTTGAAAAATTTCCGCGACCTGGTCCTTGGTCTTCAGTGGAAACACCCACAACTTCCTCGAGCAATCGTCTATGAAGGTCACAAAAACCGTGCACCTCCAAAAGACTTCTCCGGAGAGGGCCACACACGTCCGTGTGTACAAGCTCCAAGATCTCGGACTTCTTGGAGTTACGTCTCCGAGAGAAGGAGACTCTTCTTTGTTTCCCACCATGCAAAGTGAGGACACGTCTTAGGCATGTCTCCATCCACCTCGTGGATGAGACCCTTCCCCGGCCAAGTGACCCATGCCCCGCTCACTCATGTGTCCGAGCCTCTTGTGCCAAAGATCCGAGGACTCCGCACTCCTCGTGGCATTCACCTCAGCCACTTCACCTCGAGCTTTTAAAACATAAAGCCCGGATGCCTTAGTACCTCGGGCAATGACCATGGAGCCCTTGGTCATTTTGATCACGCCGTCAGACGCCGCAAGAACCTTCATCATCGGAACCGAGATGATATTCACTGATGTCGAGGGGGTGTGACGTCCTTTAGAGTCACTGCTCCGGTACTCATCACCAACGTGATGTCTCCTCCCCTATGAACTCGGACGCCCCGCTATTGCCCATTCTCGGTACTCCACGGGGCACAAGGAGCATAAGTGGAGAACAGTTCTCTCCGGGAGGTAACGTGGGTCAAGCGCCGTGAGTCCACCACCCAATCCGAGGACCGGACACGGCCATCAAGTCCTCGGACTCACAAGTTAAGAGGAGATCCTCTTGTCACAACAGACCGAGGACTCTTCCGCCTCGTCTCTTTTCGCCCTTCGCTTCCCATTCTCACGCTTCCATTTGTAGCAGAACTTTTTGATGTGGCCCTTCTTGCCACAATGATGGCACTCCATATCTTGGTACCGGGAGCGTGACTTACTCCGCCCTTTGTCTTCAGACTTTGGGCCACGTCCTCGGCTTCTTCCCCTCGATTCCGTGACAAGGACCTCGGGCTGCTGAGAGGTAGACGTTCCCTGGGAAAGCCGTCGTACTTCCTCGTTCAGCACAGCTCCCTTCACCATCTCCAAAGTGTCACCACACTGCTGTTCGAGCCGTGTTGGCGATCGTGACCCTCATGGTTTCCCAAGAGTCCGGAGGGTTGCTAGGAGCCAAAGTCCTAGCACTTCGTCCTCGAACTTAATGCCCATACTTGTTGAGCCGGTCCACGCATCCCTCAAACTCATTTAGGTGGTCGCAATGTAAGATCCGCCCTTGTACCGGATATGGACCAACCGCATCAAGTGGTAAATTTTATTGTTACTGGAGGCAAAAAGCTTCTCCGCTTCTCCCAAAGGGCTTTGGCATTTGTTTCTCTACGAACATGGTTATGCACGTTCGTCCACAAATTGCCCGATGAACCCGCACACCTTGTTTGTGCTCCAACGCCTGCACCTCGTCCGTTTTCGCCGACGGTTTTCGGAGGAGAAGACCGGATCGTGCATAGACTTGACGAAAAGCAAGTCAGACATTTTGCTCTGCCAGATGTCAAAGTTTGAACCGTTCAAACAAACCATCTTGCTGCCAAACTCCATTTTTGATAACAAGCAAAAGATCACCGCACAAACAGCCTTGTCTCCATACCACTTGTCAAAAACGCGGAAAGACCGAGCGACACAACGCTTCGGACAGAACAGAGAGCAAAGCTCTCGACGGTCGGGAGAGGTAGAGAGAAATATGAGAGTGAACACACGAATTTAACGTGGAAAACCCTTCGTTAAGCAAGGGAAAAACCACGAAAGAATACACTATAAAGGATTGTTTACAAGTGTTAGCTACACAAGCTCAAACTAAAGTGAAACAATCACAAGTGTACAACTTTCTCTCTCTAAGGTGTTTCTCTCACAAAACTCACAAAGTGGTTGCTCACAAAAGCACACACCACAACTCACCAACCTCTCTCACACACCCATTAAATGATCTCAGCACACCTATATATATACATGAATAAATATATATATTATTCACTACCCTAGGAGTCTACCCAGCCACCCTAGCGCCAGGGTGGCAGGGTAGGTTGCCCACTGCCGCCGCCGCCGCACGCCCGGGCGCACGCTCGCGAACTGTGTCTTGGAAGTTGTGGCGGCCACCAACTTCCAATGCCCGCATTTATCACCCCAGATCATTAATGAGAGAATAAGTCAACGCACGCGTGGATGGAGTCCTCGTCCAAGTCCTCTCGGACATGACGCACCAAGCAAAAGTCCTCGTCCATTATTCCAATGGAGTCCGCGGACAAAGGCCACTCGGGAGTGACCCCAACATATAGTTATTAAAATTTACCGATAGTTTTGAGTTGCACAAAATCATTTCCTTGTACCTCAATTATCAACATAAAAGAAAATATTATCATTGTATTTCTTCCATCATCCCCGCTGCTAAATTAAATTAATATCTTGATTTTGTGTTATAACTCTAACCCTTGTAAACACAATCTACTTGATAGTAATCTATTATTAATTAAGCCATTTGTCTTAAGTACCGTTAAAGTCAACCCAAATTTTTAGACTCTATATTAACCTTGTAGAAATATAAAAAGATAGAGAGAATTAATAATTTCTATGTTTTTATATATATTAAACTGTATAATAGGTTAACTTTTTTTAAGTGAGTAAGACAATTTAAGTTACAAAAATTATAATTGATGGGTTCAGTCAGTCCAATCCAAAAAGAAGGACTATCAATAGAATGAATTACCTCAAAATCGGACAATGTCCAACCAGCCCAGATGACCTAAACGGACGGGTGAGCTCATCTGCCAAATCAGAATGGCCTATAATCCACTTCTCGGCTGCTAAAAAACTCATCATAATTGGTCAAAAACTGCAAGACAAACGATATTTTATTATCCATCTAGACGGTTCAATGAGCGGTTGTCAAGGAAAGTTAAATAGTTCTCTAACTCTATAAATATCCCTCACTCCGGGAGAAGAAAAGGGGAGAAGAGGAAAGGAAAAAAGAGAAAGAAAAAAGGATATAGAGGACACTTTGAATGCATATCTCTCTCAAATACATTTCCTGTGAAAATGCACCACATCCTGTCTCCTTATATATGTATTAACATTTTCATTGTACATCTTCCATCTTTCTTTTTTTATAAAAAGATCATAAACTTGAACGTCGAAGGTTATATTGGGGAGTGAGTTCTATGAATCTTTTGACATCTTGTCTACTTGTATAGTATAGAATCCAATTTTAAGGTTACGGAAGCAAACCCACTTTAAATCAACCCAACGCAAAGACCAAATCTATGACTCCCTAAGTCGAATAATAACTCAAACCCGAGGACGTATTATTGATACCATCTGTAAATAACGGTTGAAAGGCCGACTTAACCGCTACTTGCACAAAAGCAAAATTGGTTAACATCACAACTCAAGCGAGTGCTCCTACTAGGAAAGTCACCTTAGCAACAACCTTCCCACTAGTAGCCATGAAAAGGACTGGTAAGCGCTCCTCATGCAAGCGCTCAATGCTCAGATGGATGGCATATCCGGGATGCTTTAGACTCTCCGTGGATAGTGAGGTCAACAGAGGCCGGGAGCTCCTCCTTGACTACCCGCACTTCAACTTCGAGAAGAAGCACCCAGTTAGGAAGATATAGCGGCTTGACAACCTCGGGATCCGAATGGCCTCGAGCAACGAGGGACAATCGCATTGGAAGGCCAGTTTGGTCCCAGATCACAGGATGAAAGCCCCGAGCGGCAAAATCTTCACTACTCCCATAACGATCGTAAGCCTCCAGACCAAGAGGAGGCCTCCTGTAACATTCAGCCGGTGAACAAAAGCAGCTGCCCAGCTTCGCTCCAATCATAAAATTACTCAGAGTTGAGGAATTGCCTCAACATAAAAAGGACTACTGCAGCTACTTAAGTGGAAGAGAAAGTAGAGAAAATATGATAGTACATTTTGGAGGAAGTGTCGAGGGGCACTCCACAAACTTAATGAGATCCCCATTCACAATAGAGATCCAAACATGACAACTCCCTCACAAATTCAAAATACTGGTCCTGGACACCTATGATGGAAGCGTTGATCAGATGAATCAGCGAGATCACTTTCACACTCTCTTGAGCTTCTAGCGCTTGGATGAGGCGGCCGTGTGCCAATATTTTCCCGTGACCCTCAAGAGAGATGCTTGAATTTGGTTTTATTGCTTACCACTAAATTCAATCCAATCATTCGAGAAGTTAGTTGATAATTTTTTGTCACAATTTGCCTCTTGTTGGAGGGAAAAGAAATAGCCTTGGCACCTTACCCGTATCAAGTAGAGGCTAATCAAAAGTTGGAAGAGCTTCCTAACCCGGTTTACCAAAGAAGCCTGGCAGATTCCCCGACTCATCAACGCAGTAAAATTGAGCACTTTTATATCGACTTTGGAACTGGGTAAGTTTTTCAAGTATCTAACTCACAAGAACCTCAGACCTTCCGTGAGACTGGAGCCATCACCCATACTTACATAGCAGTAGAGGAGGCCAACGAGGTAAAAAAGCCAGGTGTGTAGACCACTTCCATATGAGGCCGATGAATGGAAAGGGAAGGAACGAAGATAGCACTAGCGTTTGGGATCCCAAGAAGCATCCACGGACTAAGTCAAGTGACTGAAAGAAGTACAGATCCCTGAACTTGACTCCTCTGAACAATACTTGCACCAACATCCTAATACAAATTTAGGATGAGAAATTCCTAAAGTAGCTAAAGGCATTGAGGAATCCAGATGGAAGAGACTAGTCAAAATACTTCTGTATCATAAGTTTGCAGGTCATAGTACTAAAGATTATCATACACTCCCGAAAGAGATCAAAAATCTTATCAGAAAAGGTACCTCACTCAAATCTTGCGAAAACCTGAACAGGCTGCCAATTGAGCAGGCAGAGACGAGGCCGAGAAGCTTAGGAATCGAGTGACAGTCGGGGTCATTAACATAATAACGATGCAATCGACGAAGAATAATGCCCCAGATCGCCGAGAAATGGTCGTTAGCAGCAAGAAGCCAAGAGTAAGGGTTAGAAATGATATCATTAGTTTTAGTGACAAAAATTTAACTCATATAACAACTCTCCACTCTGATCACTTGGTTGTATCTGTCCTCATTTTAGATGGTATTGTAGATTATCAATTGAAATAAGTATTTATTGATAATGAATGTTCTAAAAATTTACTTTACCTCAATGTATACTTTAAATTGAGTCTAAAAAGGGGTTAAATGAAGCCCACCGAGGGACCCCTGTATGGGTTGGACAACGAGCCAGTACCTATCTAGGGGGTGATCCAATTGGAAGTCACATTGGGGCATATCCGAGGACAGCCTCCATGGTGCTCACCTTTTTGGTAGTAGACTTTTTGTCCATCTACAACGCCATCTTGGGCCGGCCCTACTTGATCACTTTCGGGGTAGTAACATGATTTCACACCTAAAGATAAAGTTTTCTACTTCATGTGACATAGAAGAAGTCATCGACAATCAAATGACTAGTCAGACATGCTACTTATCTCAAGTCACTCAGGCGCTTCCCAGCTAAATAATTAAAGGCGTCAAATCTGAGACAAGATCACCTTACAATAAGCCTAATTTGGTGAGTCTACAGACCGAGTCCCCTTGGATCTCGATGATCCTAAGAGATATGTACAAATTGGGAATTCCATACCTGAACCTCTCTGAGACCAGCTGATAGACTTCCTCCAATAGAATTTCAACGTCTTTGCTTGGACGCCGGCTGAAATGCTTAAGATACCAACTAGAATAATAGCATACAAATCATAAAACCATTTGGTTGAAAGGAAGAAACCACTCCATCGATAAATTGGCCACCATTTGCGAGAAGGTAAGGAAACTTCTCAACATTAGGTTCATCAAAGATGTCTAATATCCAGACTAACTGTCCAACGTGGTCTTTATTAAGAAAAGTAACGGAAAGTGAAAAATGTACATCGATTTTACCAACATCAACAATGTGTATCCAAAGGATAGCTTCCCACTACCAATGATCGACTTGTTAGTGAACTCTACATTTGGTTATGAGTTGTTGAGTTTTATGGAAGCTTACTCGAGTTACAACCAGATTTGAATGAGCCCGAAAAATGAGGAGTATACATTGTTCATAACTAATAAAAGGGGCGTACTGCTATATAGTGATACCATTTAGATTAAAGAATGCCGGCGTAACCTACCAATAGCTTATGAACAAAATGTTTGAAACCCAAATTAGCCGGAATATGAAAGTGTTTGTGGATGACATACTCGTCAAAAGCAAAGCTACCAACGACCATATCCATGACCTCAGTGAGACATTCAGGGTCCTCTAGACATATCAAATGAAACTGAACTTAGCCAAATATGTGTTTGGTGTGACTTTGAAAAAATTTTTGGGCTTTATTGTCTTACAAAAGGGGATCGAGGCAAATCCCAAAAAGATAAAAGTGATTTATGATATAAACCCACCTCGGACCATGAAAGAAGTTTAAAAACTCACTGAGCAACTCGCAACACTCTCTCGATTTTTAGCACAATTTACGGAAAAGTATTTACCCTTCTTTAAGGTTTTGAGGGGGATGAACGTTGCTGGTTTCTAATGGACGGTTGACTGTGAAGTCACCTTCTGGGAATTGAAAGAGTACCTCATCAACCCTCCTCTTTTGACGCTCCACAAGAAAGGCGAAGAGTTATATTTATATCTAGCGGTGTCTGATACTGCATTAAACTCAATTATGATCCCACAGCTACCGGATGGGTAACACCCGGTGTACTATGTTAGTAAGGTATTGACAGATTTGAAGACCTGCTACTCACATGCTGAGAGAGTAGCCCTAGCACTCGTCTATTTCGTCCAGAAGCTGTCTTTACTTTCAGGCACACAAGATTGTGGTTTTGAACAACCAACTGCTAAAAGAAATTTTATAGAAACCCGACATGTCTAGACGACTGGTCAAATGAGCTATTGAGTTGGGAGAGTTTGACATAAAATTCTGACCACAACCGGCCATGAAAGGTTAGGTTTTGGCAGACTTTATAGTCAAGACAATGACCCTACTTCAGTCGACCTCGACCTCATCCAGGACGACGGCCAACATCCAACGCTGATGTGGATTCTGCACGTGGATGGTTCTTTAATGCAAGTGGGTAGCAGGGTCATCATGACCCTAGGGACTCTGACAAGTCGAAGACAAAATACTCAATGATCCTCGATTTTCGAGCAACCAAAAATATTACCGAGTATGAGGAGTTGCTTGTTGGGCTCCAACTAGCCAGGAAATGTTTAGCAAAGAGCTTGATCATTTATAGCAACTCAGAACTGGTTGTTAATCAAGTTCAAGGGAATTTTGAGATATCAATCCCTCTACTCTCCAAATACCTCACTAAAGTTTAGAGCATGACCCCCGAAATTTCACAACGTGGAGGTAATTCACATACTAAGGGAAGAGAATGGAAAGGCTGACTGACTAGCAAAAGTAGCGACAATGGGGGACCTGGAGCGATATGCACGAGAAATGCACAAAGTCCTTAGCACCCCGAAGTATAAATGTCTCGGGGTACAAAATGATGCTGATAGCCAACGTAAAAAATTGGATGGCCCTATACAGAGGTATCTGGCCAACGACATGCTACCGGATAATCTAAAAAGGCCAAGCACGTAAAAAAGATTGCAAGATGGTACACTATCATAGACTTGAAGATATACCATCACTGGTTTTCCATCTCATACATGTGGTGTCTTATAGCAGAAGAAGCTGACCACACCCTGGGAAAGGTGCACCTTGGTATTTGCAGACCTCATGTTCGGAGCGAGAATCTTGCCTTTAAGCTCATTTGATAGGGCTATTATTGGCCCACTATGAAACATGATACCATAGATTTCGTATAAAAATGCGAGAACTACAAGGTTTACAAGAACATCACCTATCAACCGCACAAGGAGTTTTAGACCCCACAATCGCTCTGACCGTTTGCACAATTGGAACTCAATATACTTGGATTCCTGCCCATCGTGTCTCGACAACTAACGATGCCCTTTGGACTAAGAGCATGCGTTTGGACAACTAATGATGCCGGTTGGACTGAGAGCACACACCCAGACAGCTAACGATGGTTAATGGACTGAGAGCACACATCTAAACAGCTAACGACGCCCATTGGATTGAGAGCACGCATCCGGATAGCTAACGATACCCATCAGCTTAGGAACACGCGTTCAGACAAATGATGACCCCTTGATGAACATACCGAAAGGCTGAAATTCATGCATCTTGTCATGGGGAACTAGTGATGGGTTCAATCAACCCAACCCAAGTAAAGGGTCTATTAACAAAAGAAATTGGCTCAAAATTGGACAATGTCCCAATCAGCCCAATCATCCTAGATGATCTGAACGAACAGGTGAGCTCTTCAACATAGTCGAACTGGCCTATAATCTACTTCCTGGGTGTTGAAGAAACCTACTATAACTGATCAAAAATTACAAGATAAATGATATCTCCTTATCCATTCGAATAGTTCATCGAACGGTTATCAAGGAAGGTCAAACAATCCTCTAATTTTATAAATATCCCTCACTCTGAGAGGAGAAAGAGTGAGAAGAGGGAAGGAAAAAAGAAAAAGAAAAAAAGGATATAGAAGATACTCTGAGTGCATATCTCTCTAAAAAACGTTTCCCGTGGAAGTGCACTACGTCCACTCCTCTTACATATGTATTAGCATTCTTATTTTATATCCTCCATCTTTCTTTTCTTATAAAAAGATAACTGATTTAAGTGTCGAAAGATATACTGAAAAGTGAGTCTCGTTAATCCTCTTACATTTTGTCTACTTGTTGTATTACACAGGGTTTAGGTCCAAGGCTATAGAGACCAAACCTACTTCAGATCAACCCAACGCACAAGCCGATCTATAACTTCCTGACTCGAACAGTAATTCAAACCCAATGACGCATCAATAATAATTACAATTATATAAATTACTTAAATTAGAAGATATTAATTATCTAATTTATAAAAGATATTATAAGTATTAATATCACAAGTGAGTTTAGCATTTTGAAATTTCAGAACAATGCTATAAATGAAAGAAAGTGAAATATTGATAAATCAAGAATGCATCTTATAATGAGATCATTTCCATTCATTAAGAAGCTCATCGAATTCTTCTGATATATCTTTGTTTGTTTTATGAGTTTATGTTTTGCTCCCGTGACATATGAAAAGAGAGATAATTGATGATTTTTATATTTTTATGTATACCATATTGTACAACAGGCTATATATATAGGAGACACCCTAAACTAATAAAATTATAATAATGGTGATTTTATATAAGTTATCAAACTTAAAAGTTATTAATCATTTAATTTAGAAATGATATTATACATACTATAAAATACCTAAGTAGCTTAAATTAAAAAATAATAGTTTTTAATTTAAAAATAATATAATATTTTTAATAAAGAAGACAATAATATATCATTAATAAACCTAATAGTAATAATTAAAAGTTAAATAGATGAATAATATATTAAATATTTATTTAAATTATTCAATTTAATATTAATTATTAATCTATTTAACTTTTAATTATAATAATTGGGTTCACATGGAGCCTACAAATCTAGGTTTATCTTGGCAGTGCTCATTTGTCTCCCACATAAATTCTATGTAAACATACTTGAGTTATTTTTATCAATTTTTATAGACCAATTTAGTTTGCCATACTGGGCAAACTTGACCTATCCTCACACTATTAATGAAGTGAAATGTCGGAAAGACAAGGAAATTAAGGGAAAGTTCAAATGAAAAGAAAAACACGATCAGAGTTGTCAATTTAATATGTTAAAATGTATAAACATATTATGAAATAAATTTATCGTATATAAATTTTTTTTAAAAGTAATAATCTAATACTATTACGCTACATGAAATTAGAATCTTACTTGCTTGTTCCATGGACGTCGCTTGATTGCACGTTACCTATGACTAGTCAATTTTTTGTTATATGTTAATTTCAATTTATTACACTATAATTAAAAGGATAATTTTCGCAATAAAATAATTAAACATATAATTTTAAATTTAAAAATATAAAATCCTCAACATGTTAATTTTTACTATTGTGACCTTTGAAAACATCAAGAATTTAGTTTTTTTGCCTATTTGAAATGATTAGAGAATTATCTTCAAAACGCCAACAAATAACAGAACATTTATATATTATATATTTTTATAAGCTTATAGATATAAATAAATAAATGAGTTAATATATTATTAAAATTATTTTTAAAATTTTTTTGAAGAATATCTTAATATAACTTTTTGACTGTTTCTTTTTTTTTTAATATTTTGGGAGTTGTTGAGGGGAGCTAGAAATTTTAAATTAGTCAAAGGTGCACGGGTGGTCCGTTTTTGACCATCGATCTTCCCGTGACATTGCCGCCTCCTTGTTTGATCGGCGACGGACGTGGAATATTCGTGCGAAGGATTCCCGATTCATTGCTAATTCTCCCGAATCTAAGAATCTTCCCACACATTGAAGAAAAGTGTCAAATTTCCTTGGATGGACGCGTGTCAAACGGCAACCACGGAAATTATTAATTTTGCTGGGATGGATGTAATAATTTATAAGATTAATATTATTTATAAATTTAATTGTATTTAAATTGTTAAAAGTAAATCTAGATTTTATTTTATTTTTGTTCTTTAATCTCTATTTTTTTATTAATTTTATAAATTTTAATACAAATAAATATATAAATACTATTTTTAAAAATTTTAATATGAAACGGATGCAAGTTATTAATGACGAATTTAATTTCAGAAATTATGTGCAAAAAATAAAAATAATTAGAGCAAAGGATTTTTTTTTTTTTTTTGGGTTTATATGTTTAAAAAACTATAAGAAAAAATTATGTGAAATTTTTTTTAAAATTATTATTTTTATTTTATTTTTCTTTAAAATTTTAGTTAAAATGAGTTTTGAGGAGCTTTTATAATCGGATAATTTTTTGGATTTTGGGGTTTTAATTATGGAGAATATCAAAAAAGCAAAAAATGAGAATGCTCCTATTTTTCCCATTTAAATTACTAAATAGTTTATAAAATATAAATTACTACAAATTTCATTCAGCTGAAACAGCCCCTAATTAAACCGTGCATGCACCATGCTTTGTAAATTATTTATTAGGAAGCATGCATCATCCTATATAATACATATATCATTAAGAAACGCACGCGTATATACATATAATTCAAGGCATGGGTTTGTGTTAATTTCAAATTAATTTGACCAAAATTAAATTTAACTAAGATTTTATGATTGATAAGTAGAATTAGATTGGATAAGGTCTGGTCACCCATGCCAAATTGTTTAATTGTGCCCGTCCATACAAGAATTAGGCCGATTTATGACGATCTATGATTTTTTAAATATATTTATCTTAAAATTATATTTATATAAAAATATTTAAAAAATATATAATATTTATAATAAATAAATTTATTTTTAATAAAAAATTTTTACATGAAATGCTGTAATTATACAATGCTACAATGTATTGAAATAATTTTTAAAGCTTAATATTTATTTAAAATTATATATATATAATATATAATCTGGGCCGTCTTAAGTTGGGTTGACACTTTTATCTATAAATATACTTATCATAAAAAGTTTAATAGGATATAATTTTATAATTATATTTGTTTATAATAATTTTATATATTAATTAAATCCTATAAAATTTTGAACTGATTGTACTAGGTCGGTAAGAGGTAATTCGATTCTTATCAAATCTAATATTGAGTATAAAATCTTATTTGTTGCGTTCTGGTTCCGCGGATCTTTCTGGTCCAGGCTCGTTGATGAGGGGTGTGGGATCCGTGGAATCTGATCAGATCGAGAAATGCAAATGTGCGTCCGGTCCGATCCGTGGTTACCAGGCAACACAAGTGATTGAGGTGCTGGACACGAGATGAAGATTGAGACCGGAATTTTATGTGGAAAACCTCCTCTTGAATGGGGAGGAAAAACCACGAGGCTCAGCGCCTGGAAAGAGCTTCACTATATGGGTTGGAGATTTTATAAAGTACAGTTGTGAGGGTTAATCTATTCCCCGTCTCACGTTTTGTGTTTCTCTCCTAAGGAAGTTATGCTCGCTGGGAGCCTTTTACTCTTCTTTGGGGAGTTAATTTTGGAGAGAGAGTACCCGGTCGAAATCTGGGACTGGGCGTTGTTTATTTGAAAGGGGCCTTACTGAGTATTTATAGTGAAAACCGAGCCGTTAGGGAGTAGACACGTGGCGTCTATCCGGCGGTTGAGGAGCTGGTCCACCGACTCCCTTTAATGCTGCTGACGTGTGGGGAGTGGCATGCGGACGGCGCCGCTGCAGCATCTGAGTGTGTCAGGTGTATAGGATCTGGATATCAGCCTTGATTTGACTAGGCGTGCCCTGTTGAGACGGCGGACCGGGCAGTGTTGAGGCTTTCTTGAAACCTAGCCGGGCATTCCTGGTCATGAACGGCGGTTCTCGTCCCTCATGGGCCTCGTGAACTCGTGAGATGAAGCGGCTTCTTGGGGTCTTCCGGGAAAAGTCCGAGCGTCATTCTGGCTGCGTCGGGCAGTTCTAAGTCTTCGCGAAACTTCTTGGGCTCTCGGCCCTTGGGCTTCTTACTTGACCACCCTGACCTCCTCAACTTGTGAGAGCGTCTCTGGGCCTCTTATTTGGGCCGTGCTTTATGGGCCATGCTTTTATGGGCCTCCATACTGGGGCCCAACATAGCCCCCCATGCCAAAGGATCTGAAGTTCTCGATCATTTGGCATGAAGTCGCCAGCTTGCTGGAGGTGTCGGTCGTCCGAGAGCATGTGTCTTGGTGGCGAGCACTACGTTGACCTTGACGGGAGGTTGTCCTCGGACCTCTTCTCGGGCCGCCGTTTCACTTTCTCTTTTGGAGCATTAAATGCCGTATCCTGGCGATGTGACGCACCGTCGGCGCCTTGGGAAGGAGAGATCACCGAGACTTCGAGGCGAATGGCCTGCCGACGCGTGGCGAGGCAATGAGTACGCCTTTCCGTACTCTAGGTTTTATTTAAACGCCCATTGCCCCGATTTTTTATCTTCGCTCGTTTTTCGTCTTCTTCTTCGTTCGAGCTTCGTCTTCTCCTTTGTTCTTTGGTTTCATGGCACTGGAGTGAGAGACATTGCTTCCACTTGTGACGCTCGACAAGCTCACTTGAGATCCGAGCTCAAGATCAAATCCCCGAGTCTATGGCCATGATGATCCGGAGCCGCATGATAGGGCGCTGTACCCTCTCGAGACGGCTTCATCATCAAGCTATGAGGCCCACCTCAAAGGTGGGTTGCGGTTTTCCGTTCCCGCAGGGAGCTCTATGACATTATGAGGGCGCTCGCGTGCCTCTTGCCCGGAGCTTGGCCCAACGCGATGAGGTATCTGGTGTCCTTGTGCGTCTTCTTCCGGTGCCATGAGAAGCTCTTGAATGCTCTTACGGTCAAGGTGATGTTCCGCTTCTTGCAGAACCTTGACTGGATTGTAATGACTCCCCGCCCGGAATTTTCTTCGCTGTGTGGTGGCAACCCAGATTCCACGAGGCGGTGGAAGGACAAGTTCTTCTTTCTCGGCGTCTACGAGCACTGGGCCATCCCTACTACGTGGGGGAAAGTGGCTAGCCAGTACTGCTCTGACCCTTCAAGGGAGGATCGGGAGGAAGTGAAGACGTACACAGACTTGGTGCTGACCAATCTGTGGAGCTTCCATTTGAATAAGCGCAACATCTGGCTGGCTGTTGATAAATTCAGGGCAGCCAAGTGGGGACCGCGGGATGAGGCTCCCGGCGTAGCTCTTCCGTAAAGGCCAAGGAGAGACCGAGGATTGGGGGACCCACTGCCGAGCGCTCCTCGAGTGATGATGAGGACTTTGACATCGAGGACATGAGCGACGATGACGTGGCTGCTCCTCTACTTACGAGGTCGAGGACTGACTCTTTCTTTGAGTCCTCGAAGCCTGGGGGTCTCGGCCTCACTTCCACTGCTAATATTTTGGCCGAGCCCTCAAGAGCTGTTGCGCGGATCAGAGAGCTTCCTGGGGCCCAGACCTCCTGCGATGATGAGGATGATGATGATGTTCCTCTGATCAAGAGGGTGAGGACTGAAGCCTTTCTTTCGGGGCCCTTGGGATCTGGCGGTCTCGCCTTCACTTCCACTGCTAATCTCCCATCTACACCCGCGGAGATTCTTGCTCAGAGCGCGGGGTTCTCGGACGTCCAGCCCCCCTGTGATGATCTTGCTCCCGGCGCTCCCGTTGATTTGCCTGGTGATGTCTCGTTCAGGATTGATCATCCTACCGAGGACATAGGAGACGGGAGTGCCACGATGGATTCTGAGAGGGGAATGTCGGCTGAAATGATCCGAGAGATAGTGGAGGTCGTGGATTTAAGTGTTGACGAGTTCGCGCCCTCTGATCCTTCTGAGCGCCCTGTTGTGGTTGAGGCCGAGCGGTTGCCTGAGTTTCTTAGGGGCGTCGATTTCGAGGCAGACTTTCCGGCGCCTTTGTAGCCGACAGTGCAGGCCGAGGTGGCGCTGCGCGGGCTCGTGGAGTGAGCCGCAGGAGTCCGAGTCCCACATGGAGCGTGGCATAGGGGATGACCCTCTTGTTTCTAAGGTAGCCTGTTGCTTCCTTTCTTCCCTTGCTTTTCACTGTTCATGCCTTGATGAACTTTTCTGTTGCAGCTCCAGAGCTTGATAGCCGGCCTTAACGGACTAGTGGGAGTGATCGCTCAGTCCCGTCTGGAAATGAGGTCCTCGAGGGCCGCTCGTGAAGCCGCACAACGGGCGGAAGCGGAGCTGTCTGGAGCAAAGGAGAGGATCGCTTCTCTGGAGGCTACTGTCAAGGATCTGCGGCTTAGGCAGGGCCTCCTTCAAGATCGGATCCTTCGCCAGGAGGAAAGGTTGAGGACGTCCGTGCAGATTGCTGAGATGGCTCCTGTGTTGGACGGCAAGTTCCAAGACGGTGTTCGCATGTGTCGCCGAGTGGCGCGATTGATCTGTCTACGGTTTCCTGTAGCCGTCCTCGACCCCAGGAATGCCAGCGCCTTGAGCGTGGAAGACTTGTACGGCGTCAATGGTAGGCCTTTCTCTGGCCCTCCTCAGGCAGGGCCTGATGGTGAACCTCTTACGCCTGAGGAGGCAGTTCCGGTGGAGCAGACGGGATCTTCTGGAGCCCATGGGGCTCAGAGAGGAGGAGACCGAGCGGCACTCCTTTGACATGCTGCCCCCTTTTTCTTATTTCGTTTTTGTTTTGTCATACTTGTACAGAAAATCATTTTTTGTGAATAAGACTTTGTCCTTTTCGCTTTAAAGTTTCGGACGTTCCTTTTGTGTCTTGTTTGTACGTGGGTGTTCTTTCTCTCCTCTTTTTTTTCTTTTTTTTTTTGCGGCGCATCATACGGCGCCTAACTCCCTTGTTTTAAGTGGGTGACTCCCTTCAGGTGTTTGACCCTTTGCCCTTTTGGACTTGGGCTTGCAGCCCTCTCAAGGACTTCAAGCTCTTAGCCTTTTGGGTTTATTTTCGTTCGCCGGCGTCTGGAACCGTTTGGTCACGGTCGAGATTTTGAGTTTTGACCGCTGGGGTCCGACCGTTGGGGCCGCTCGGGTTGGCGCCCGAGTTTTGTTGCTCGACCGGGTCCGGGTCCGACTGGGCCGCTGGTTGGCGCCCGAAGTTTGTTGCACGACCGGGGTCCGACCCGGCCGCCGCTTGGGTTAGCGCCCGAGTTTTGTTGCCGGACCGCTGGGGTCGCTCGGGTTGGCGCCCGAGTTTTGTTGTCCGACCGCTGGGGTCCGACCGCTGGTGTCTCTCGGGTTGGCGCCCGAGTTTTGTTGAATGCTGTGAGTTGCCGGCTGCTTCCTGCTGCTCCGAGGCCGCGCCCGGGTCGTGGTAGGAAGCGGTCGAGGAGAGAGCATGGGAATACTTCATAGTAAAGATAACGAATGCACGTTTTATTAATGTACATTATTCTTATATTGAGTGGCCCCCAAGGCTTCTCGTCTTTCTCTCTGTTTTTTTTTTAGTCCGCGTTCATTATGGCCTTGCCCTTCCAGCGGCGTGACGGTTGCTTCCTGCCGGTCCGGGGCCGCGCCCGGGTCGTGGCAGGAAGCGGTCGAGGTATCCTTCCATTGCCAGCCGCTCGATTTCCGCTCGGAGCTTCGTGCAGTCCTCGGTATCGTGGCCGCGGCTGCCATGATAATGGCAGTATTCCCATTGGTCGCCTCCCTCTGGGTTCTTCAACGCCCTGGGCCATCTTAGGAACTCATCGTCCCTGATCTACCTCAGGATGTTGGTGAGGGAGTCAGTGAAGGCCAATGGGCCTAAGTGTCTTTCTCCCCCAAGGACCGTCCGCTCGGGCTTATCGTGCCCGGACGGTCGTTGGGTCTTCTGGTGGGCGCTCGCCCTTCTCCTTCCTTCCCCTGTCCTCGAGGGCAAGGGGTCTTCGCGTTCTGCCGGCTGAGTTGCTTCGCCGGCCTTGGGTCCAAAGACAGTCTTCTAGAGCCTCTTGAGACCCCTCCTCGATGGGGCCGGACTCATGGACTTCTTTCTGTTGAGGTAATCCCTCAACTCGCCCGGGAGCCCGTGCTAATCGTCGGAGCGCCGTTTGGCGCGGGCTTTGAGCGTGGGCCCCTGCACGCTCGCCCCGCCTTCTCCCGGAGGTTGCGGACGGCTCTTGTGGCTGTCCACCTTCGCGCCGGGCTTGCGCACGCTGGTGCCGGCCGCCGCTTACTCGCGCCCGACAGAGACATCCGTCATGGCGCTCTTCTCCCAGGTGGACGTCTGACCTTGTCTGCTGAACATCCTTGGGCGTTGCTTGTTGTTGGAGAGTGGGAAGTCGTGAGTTTTTTGTTCTTCCTTCCCACAGACGGTGCCAATGTTGCGTTCTGGTTCCGCGGATCTTTCTGGTCCAGGCTCGTTGATGAGGGGTGTGGGATTTGCGGAATCTGATCAGACCGAGAGATGCAAAGGTGCGTCCGGTCCGATCCGTTGTTACCAGGCAACACAAGTGATTGAGGTGCTGGACACGAGATGAAGATTGAGACTGGATGTTTTACGTGAAAAACCTCCTCTTGAATGGGGAGGAAAAACCATGATGCTCAGGGCCTGGAAAGAGCTTCACTATATGGGTTGGAGATTTCACAAAGTACAATTGTGATGGTTAATCCCTTCCCTGTCTCACGTTTTGTGTTTCTCTCCTAAGGAAGCTATGCTCGCTGGGAGCCTTTTACTCTTCTTTGGGGAGTTGATTTTGGAGAGAGAGTGCCCGGTCGAAATCTGGGACTGGGCGTTGTTTATTTGAAAGGGACATTGCTGAGTATTTATTGTGAAAACCGGGCCGTTAGGGAGTAGACACGTGGCGTCCATCCAGCGGTTGAGGAGCTGGTCCACCGACTCCCTTTAATGCTGCTGACGTGTGGGGAGTGGCATGCGGACGGCGCCGCTGCAGTATCTGAGTGTGTCAGGTGTACAGGATCTGGATGTCAGCCTTGATTTGACTAGGCGTGCCCTGTTGAGACGGCGACTGGCAGTAGTTGCAGGCTTTCTTGGAAACCGGCGAAGTAGGCTAGCTGGCATTCCCGGTCATGAACGGGCGGTTCTCGTCCCTCGTGGGCCTGTGAACTCGTGAGATGAAGCAGCTCTTGGGGGGTCTTCTGGGAAAAAGTCCGAGCGTCTGTTCCTGGCCGCTCGGACAGTTCTAAGTCTTCGTGAAACTTCTTGGGCTCTCGGCCCTTGGGCTTCTTACTTGGACCATCTGACCTCCTCAACTTGTAAGAGCGTCTCTGAGCCTCTTATTTGGGCCGTGCTTTTATGGGCCTCCATACTGGGGCCCAACATTATTCATAAAAATTATACACCGAATAAGTTCAAACATGTGATAATAATAAGAAAAATCATAATCAAAGCGTAATGATTAGTAAATATGAAGATTTTTTCAAGTCGGGCCAATAATATTATAATATGGATAGATAAAATCCCAATCCACTTGATAGCTTTTACTCCTGAGTAAGTTTTAAGTTGGATGGTCGTTCCCATCCAGATATTCGGGTGCATGACTGAGAAATTCAATCCCATGGAAGTTAGCTCCAGCCATAGAACCGTCCCATAAATAATACGACACATAATTTTATTTTTTAAAATCATAAAAAATTATAACTATATAGGATCTAATTATAATTATTATTTAAAAAATTATTTTTTAACAGCTTAATCTCAATAAAATTATAATATTTAAGTAATCAAATAATAGACCTTTTCAAATTCAACGATAAAAGAAGTCAACTATATTTTTTACATTATAATTTATAAAGCAAAATAATAATTCAACAATACTAAAAATAATTTTATTTCTACAAAAATTCAGGATAGCTACCAAGCTAACTGGCAGATGACTATTGCAAAGTGGTCATGCCGAGATTACGGGGAGCTTCATTGTTGGAGGGCGATGGAGCCCTTCCATCTCTCTCATGATCATATTATTATTTATAATCCAATGTTTTAGACTTTAAGATAAAGAATAAATATAAAAATGATTATTTTTTCTATAATATTAAAATACAACAAAAAATTACAAGCATCTAAGGATCAAGGAAGCGATAAACCGGGCACGACGCTCACGTGGCATCCTACTAGGGTTAGTTCTCTAGCCTATCTTAATGAGTTTGATGCGTCAAGGATCCAAATTTTAAACAGATTCGGGTTAAGTTAGCTGTCTGAGTCCGGCTCTATCCACTGAGTTTGGATCTTGTACACTACAACTACGAACAAGAGGTCAGGTGATAATGGGAGGTTGTCCTACCGTAAATATTTCGACGCTCAAGTTAATAAACAGCCTTTGAATTGAGAAGGTAAAAGTAAAGAATGTAAGGAAATATAGAGAGTGTTTGAGATAGGTAAATAGTCTCGTTGAGAGAGGCTTTGTTGACTCATGAGGAGCGCTAGTTTTAAGCATTGCATTTGTTGGGAACATAGTGATAAAGAGATTGAGAGAGAGAATGTTAGAATATTGAAAGTATGAGAGTTTTGCAATAGAAGGTTTTTTGCAGGCATGTGAGAACGTTTGAGCTTATTATGGGCGAATAAATGCGTGCCTTGGAGTGAGGTCTCTACGGCCTTTTATAGATGCTACTTTGGGCTACATTTCTTGTGCAGAAGTGTTTGATTCCTACACTCTATTGGAATTGTTGCCTTTTTTAGCGTGAAGCTTTTATGGCAGTAACGGTCGTTGGATTGATTGCCTTTCTTCTACGTTCTGTAACCGTTAGGGTTTCCAACAGACGGGGAAAGGATTCTGGCATATTTCTTTAGGGTGTGCGTTGAATCTGTTGATGACCGTTATCATTAAGATTGTCTTCTATGAATGGCGCTAAATCAGGGGAGAAGATCGTTACTGATCAAGGATGGTCGCGTGGGCCAAATTGGGCTTGGCCCACTCGAGGTTTGGTTTGTAAACGACCAACTAGTCATACTTTTGGTCAATGGAAGTATTGACCGTCTTGCATAATTTCGGTCAACAGAAGTATTGATTATCTTGGACCTAAGCGGGCTGTCCTGTTCTTGTGCTTCTCTTGGCTCATTGACCTTTCGACCGGTCAACGACAAGCGTTGACCATCCAGGTGTTAATGGGCCATTGTGAATCTGCGTCGTTTCTCCTTCTTGAGTCAGCCCACTATTGGTGTACCCATCACTAGCCCCCCATATTGGTAGCCTGGGACTCAGGCCTCTAGCATGTTCTAGATGGGACATGAGTGCCTGGGTTACCTGCTTGAGGTGGCCCTACGATGATTCTTAATTTGTTGATCGTGTTGCGTACAGTTGTTGGCAGTATAGTGAAGATCTGGAGAGCTAGCTGAGCAAAGTGTTGACCGAATTCGTTGACTGTCCAGGCAAAAATTCAAAGAATCGGCTTAAGGAAATATTGATCGGATTCATTGACCGTCCAAGCCAAAATCTGGAGAACTGTTGAAGGAAGTGTTGACCGAATTTATTGATCGTTTGAGCCAAAATCCGGAGAACAGTTAAAGAAAGTGTTGACCAGATTTATTGACCATTTGGGCCAAAATCTGGAGAACTCCTAAGGAAGTGGGAGTTGAAATAATGTGCCATCATACCACAGGCCTGCCAGTCAAAAAGTTGGCCACGTGTTTGCATATATTGAATTTGCGATATCAACAATTAATGTGTCAGAGGATCTGATTCGACTACACCGGCTTAGAAAACGACACGTGTCAGTAATAATGGGTGCACGTTTACAAGACGGTTCGCCTTCTCTGGCGTTCACACTCTTTTATGTGATCCGTCCGTTCCTTTTTAAACTTTCCACGCTTTCTTTCCTAAAAAATTCTAAGTGTTGTGCCACCTTCCTTCTTGCTCCCATTCCCATGGCTTCTTTTATTATGAAAATCGCCTCGATGCTCACACCCGGTGAAGTTAGAGAGTTATATGTGAAGTTTCACATTCCATAGTAGATCGTCCCGATGATTCCCGGTGAGCTGGACAGGGCTTGCTTTCCTCCTGAGGGTTGCATTGCTGTTTACGAGGCCCATCTGAGAAGTGGGCTTTATCTCCCAATTCCTCAGGAGCTGCTTGACATCCTTACTAATTTCCAAGTGCTTGTTGCCCGACTCCATGCTAATATTGTGCAATATCTTTATTCTTTATACATTTTCATACGCCATCGCTCCTGTATGATGACGGTAGATGCTGTCAGGGTGATTTTTCACTTCACTTAGAGTGGGGACTGGATTTCTCTGTCACCTATAGACTTTCCGATCAATCAGGCCATTTACGACCCTCTGAAGAATTGGAAGAATCGCTTCTTCTTCGCCTGTGTTGTTAAGACGTGGCCCTTGTCTCGGGACTAGGGCAAGGTTGTGAAGGCCTTCACCGGGACGCCGAAGAAGGCGGAGATTGCCGCTCTGGCAAAGCTGTTGGAGCTTTTGAGAGAGAACCCTGATGAGTTTAGGAGAGACCACTTGGTTTCTCGAGAGGAAGTCAAGAGAGCACATTGGGGACCTTCCTCTCCAATCCAGAAGTTTAGGACTCCGCCGTTGGAGGCCTCTCAGAGGAAAAGGATGGCCGGAGCCATGATCGTTGGTGACGCCGGCACACCTTCCCCGACCCCGCTTCCACCCGGTTCAAAACAAAAGAGGGCTGCAATGGTGGAGCTTTCTTCATCCTCCTTTGGCCCAGATTACGTGGCAGTTGGGCACCTTGCAGGAGTGGGTGGCTACTCAGGAGTCAAAGCTGAGCCGACTCTAGAGGAGTACGAAGCCATGTTGTCCACCAGGGTGAGCAGCGTCGTTGTTTTGGCGCAACCTACATTGGTAGAGTTGATGCCAGAACCACAACATAAGCTGGAGGAGCTGGCTTTCAAGCCATCAGCTGAGATGTGAGAGCTAGCTGGTGAGCCATTAGTTAAGCCGTGGGAGCCATCTGCTGAGCCGCTGGCTAAGCCGCTGGAGCTAGCTGGTGAGCAGTGAGTTGAGCCGCGGGAGCCGTCTGCTGAGCCGTTGGCTAAGCTACTGGAGCCAGTCAGTGAGCCGCGAGTTGAGCTATGAGAGCCATCTGTTAAGTTGCTGGCTAAGTTGCTGAAGCCAGCTGTTGAGCAGCCAGTTGTGGAGTTGCAGGAGTTGATTTTGGAGCCACACACTACGCCGGAAGAGCCAGCTGCCAGAGAGCCTGTTGAGTTGGAGGACTCTATGACGGAGTTGTTGGAGGATTCTATGGTGGAGGCCACTGCTGTGTCTGTCAAGGAGGTCACTGTATCCAGTCCTCCGCCGTTAGAGCCTAGTTCTCGCAGCATGCCAATGAGGCCGAAGCACCGAATCTGGCAGGTAAATCTTCGCAGCTTTCCTTCTCCTTTTCTTCTCCATTGTTGCTATTTGACGTGTTTGGTCTTTACAGGAAGAGAAAGTAATTGGCGTAGTTAGCAAGGTGCTGCTACAAGGAAACTTGGTGATCTTTGATCGGGATAAAGAGATCGCTTGGTTCGAAGAGGAGATGGAGTTGTAGAGCGCAGAGCACCAGGAAGATACAGTTGCTCTCCAATCTATGCTGTCAAGTTTGAAAGTGGAGAATACCAGATTGAAAGAGGAGAACGTCTTACCGAGAGAGAAAAATGACTAGGCGATGAGGCATATCGACCAACTCACGGGATAGATGACATCTGTAAAGACCGCAATCCCGAAAACCAGGAAAGTAATTTGGGATTACTTATGTAATTCAGATTATGTTGGAATTAATCTAAAATAGTCTTTGGCAAATATACTAAGCCCCTATGTCTTAGTTTTCTTATATACTCAAGCCTGATTCCTTTAATTTAAGTTTTAAACCTAAAAGCCAGGAATTCATTCTGGATGTGTTAGGTAATTCGGATTTTGAGGTAAATAATCTCAGTTGATCATTGATAGATAGACTAACTTCCCATATAGCATTTCCCAAAACCCCGACACCCGATCTTTCAAATTTCTATTCAAACCCGAAAGCCAGGGATGTGAATCGGGAGATGATAAGAAATTTGATTTGGGACAAAATTAATACAAGACGATCTTTAGTGTCTATACTAAGCTTCCATGTCCTAAATTTCTACAAATACATGCCGGAACACCTTGAAATAAATCCTTCAAGATAATCGACAAAATGGGAAAATTCGGCAATCGAGGGGGACTTGGACAAATTCGATTTGGCAGCTGTACCAACAGGGAAATTAGGTGGATTTTTTACTCCATGTTAGACTATAGTAAGTATAAAATATAGTAAATTAAGGATAGATTATATATTAATAGGAAAAAAATGGGAATTTGAGGAAGGAAACTTAGAGGAAGTTTAGCTGAAGTTCAGCTGAATTATTCAATTCAGATATGTACACATGGCACCAGCATGCACAGCCACATTAGGGAAGAAATTAAGAGTGACACAGGTAGCACACATTAGCTAAAAATTTGCCAATAGGTAAGCAACAAATGGAAGGGTAAATAGCTGCCAAATCAAGTGGTGATTCAGCAATCCATTAGCCACATGGCAGGGATTCAAGAAAGGGAAATTGAGGTGGCAGCTGAGCTGATGACTCAGCCCCTCAATTCTGAAAATTATAAGTATGCATGAGGAGAAAAAGGAGAGGCTAAGTTGAGAGAAAAATTTGAGAGAAAGTAAAGGGAAAAAGGAGAAGGAAATCAGGAACAGCAAGAAGGGAAGAGGAATTGCTGAAATTTGGCAAGTGCACTTCGACCCTTTCTTTGATTGTTGAGCAATTTTTGGCTACTTTCTCTTGAGTATTGTTGATCCAATAATTGCATATGCTTCCTTAGTTATCATAAATTCATGAGGAGTTGCAAGAAAACATTTAAAATTGGGTGAACCGGCCCTGGACACATGATAGTGTCCAAAATCGGGTTCTGCTGTGGCAGTTCCTGATGTTTGCTTCATTTCGACCACTAAATGGCCGAATTAGCCAACGACCAAAACTTGTCAAATGATCCTTATTTAATGAATTAAAATTGAACAAAAATGAGCCTCTAAAACGTTTAAGAAGGGGTTCAAAATCGGACCCAAACTCGGCTGCAGAATCAGCTTACTGGTTCTGCTGATGTTGAAATTTCAGTTTCTGAAATTTAGCCAAACACGCCCCAAAATGGATTGATCCGGAGTCCAACCTGACTCGATTTGCTATTATTAGGTGTGGACTGTCACCATGTAAATCGGAGGCCCACGAAAATATGGGTCGGATACTGAACCGGACCCATGAACAGCAAGGGTCTTACTGAACTGCTTCTTTGAGCAGTTGGAGAAATAATTTTAAATAAAATACACCACGAGCCCAACATGGGCCAAATCGGTGCCAGAAGTTAGCTAAGGCCTTAGAGGTGATATTCAAGTATCTCCTCATAAAAATAGGATCCAAATTAAATATGATTTAGACCCTCAAAGTTGGAACAAAATCTGTCTGCATCAGCTGATGTTGATGTAGAATCTGTTCTGGAAATTTGATCTGAACCAGTCAATATTTTGACTTCGACCGGCCCTAAACCAAATTTATTCTCAAACATAAGTCCCTTGGCCACAAGAGGAAGCCCATAACTGATCAAAAAATAGGCCCGATTGAACCATAAAAAACTTAGGGAAGCAGAACTATCCTGGACAGTTCTGCTGAAACCAAATGGGTAGTCTGCGTTGGCAGACTGAACCGGCCACCATCCGATCACCAAACTGGCTCAAATTTTGTCAAGAAATAGCTAAGACCCATTTTCATGTTGTGTAAAAATTTCGCTTGAAAATGGGCTATATAACATAGTGAACCGGTAGCTCAAAATCTTTCCCGAACCATCTCAGCTTAAATGGTAATTTGAGCCCTTTATTAAAAAGGGTCAAACTGGGCCCAAATTTGACTAAAATTTGACCGAACCAATGACCAATAGACCTAAGAAGGATATTGGGATACTTATGAAAAATTTCGGGCGCAAAATAATTATGAAACCCGGTCCCTAGCCTTAACCGAACCGGTTCACATGAACCGGAAAATTTTCGGAATATGAGTAAAATATTCAAGACCTTCCCTGACTTGACTTACTAATTAAATTAAATTATTTAAGCTCCGGTAAATTAATTAGCCACCAAGTAGATTGAAAGACACTAAGTACGGAATAAAGTTTCAAATGTATTTTTCTGCATATTCAAGGCCTATGAAATATTATATTTGGGTATTGTTTGTTATGTTAAACTATATTCATGAAAGTTTGGAAGGGACTCTATGAAAATATGAAAACATTCAGTTACGTCCAGTGACGTTCAGTTAAGTTCTGTTAAAGTTCGATTATATGAGATCCCTTCAAAGTTGAAAAAGAAAAATTGGGCAATGGATTTTTTTAGATGGTGATATTTCCTGGCATGCCTTAGGATATTACAGTAAAAAATCGAAGAATTGCTTTTGTACCCCGTCTACCGGGATTATAGGTAGTACTGCCCACCTCGGGGTGTAAGAAGAAGGACAAGAATTGGATTGTGGAATTAAGCACAATCCCGATTGTGGAAATAAGCACAATCTTTCCTATTGCTAGGATATTTGCTTTAGATTGTGTGGGTTAACACAATCCTTTCTTCGATTTATCCGCTCCGTTAGCTAGTGAGGCCCACTGGCCCTAGTCCCTAAAGATAAGAGAAAATAAATACAGTCAATAAAAGTTGAGAAACAAAGAAAGGTAAATGCATTACATTTCATGTATCTGCTCCTATTTATATATGGTAATGTATCTTCTGTATAAAATGCATGCCTTTGTATGTTATGTACATTGTTGAGCATTTGGCTCACTCGCTTGCTGTTTTCACTTTCCTTCTGACGAGTCTCAAGAAATGATGAAGGACGAACATGATTAGGAAAGAAGTTGAGGTGGCCATAATTTTGTTATGACACATATGTTGTACTTGAGATGATGAAAAGAAGAAAAAAAATATATGTGTACTGTATAAAGTTGTATCTTAGATATGTTGTATTTTGATGATAATGGAGTTGCTTCCGTTATGATATAGAATCTATGCTTCCGTCAGATTTGAATTCTTATGGATGTTTAGTAAGCATCTTCCTTAATTTAGACTAATATCATGAATGACTAATGTGATATTAGAGCCAGTATAAATTATGGCTAATGTTAGGATCCTGTCTATGATAATAATAATATTAATAATAAGTACAACGACGTATGACGTGGGACGTCACAACATCATTAGAGAATGAGTTGACTACTCGTATATGCCCCCATGAGGTATTTGATATGTTGGTAGCACAGTTGTGGGAAGGTGTCAACCTTTGCCTGCGCATTGCACGGTTGGTTGACCCCCACCTTTTCAGTGGAGTATCTTGACCTATCGAATCATTCTTTCCAGGGTCGTGAGAGCCTTGTGGGACAGTCCCAAAGTGGTCAGGAGCGGCCACCTCCTCCTCTTGGGAGCTTTGCTTCTCCGTAGATTTTGTACTCTTTATTTTTTAAAATTATTATAATTGAACAGATTTAACTAATAAAAGGGACATTTTACTGATATTCTGCGCTCTCGCCTTTTTCGCCATTTTTCAATTAATTTTCGTTGTGTTGACCGGTCAACTTGGTCTGTTACACGTAAGTTAGCCGTCCGCCTTCCTTGAGATACTTGTGGCGCTATCTGATGGATTTAAGTCCTAGAGAAGATATCGAGGTGAATCTTGATGTTGGGTCAAGCCTATTCTATACTTGTACGTCAGTAGAGGCTTGGTGGCACTGCCCAAGTGTGAACTTGGGCAGCCAGCTTTTGGTTAGAGTACTTTTGTTCCTGTCGATTGTCATTGACTAATCACGCTATCTCATTGTGTAGGAGGTTGTCACGTGTGCTATTTAAACTCCCTAAAATTTTGATCACGAACAAGCCACTTGGATGACCAAGGTTTAATTCAACTGTTAATTAGCCGCCTGGATGACCAAGATTATAGAAAACCTGGATGACTAGGGTTTAGTTACAACTGCTTATAAGCCACTTGGATGACCAGGGTTTAGTTACGACAGTTTATGGGCCCCTTAGATAACAAGGGTTTAGTTATGAGTGGGTGAAAACTCGCCCGACTTAGAGGTAGTTTAGGTCGTATAACTCTACAAGTAGACACACATGTATATGAAAAGGGAAAAAAACATAGTGCAAATAAGAAAGAAAAAATATCTTCTTTTATTAATGATAGACAACACGTGCAAGTATATATCTGGATGACCTACCTGTATCCTTATTGGAAGTAGTGTTGAGGTGGACTGTATTCTACGTCAGGGGAACAACTTGTTGTTCTAAGTTTAGAGTTTGTATACGCCATCCGCAGAACGGCAAAGACTTGAAAAGGACCTTCCTAATTTGGAGAAAGTTTATTCCCGTTGGCGGTCTTACCCATAGTTTTGATACTTTGCAAGATCAAATCCCCAACTTCGAAGTGCCGCACTTTTGCCTTCTTATTGTAATAGCGTAGACTTGTTGTTGGTAGCTGCTGTCCGTAGTCTGGTAGCGTCATGAGTTTCCTTTACTAAGTTTAGTGTTTCCAAATTTCCTGGGAGTCGCCTTGCAGGTCGAAGGACTCGACCATAAGATTTGGAAGCTCAATCTCAACTGGAATCACTATTTCAATTCCGAAGTAGAGACTGAAAGGCATCTCATGAGTCGGTTCCTTTGGAGTCATCCGGTAAGACCATAGGACAGAGGGCAGTTTGTTGACCCAGGAGCCCCCTGCATCCTTCAACTTGGTCTTCAGACCGTGGAGTAGCGTGCGGCTTGTGACCTCCACCTGCCAATTAGCTTGTGGGTACGTTACCAAAGTGTAGACTAATCTGATAACTAAATTAGTGCAATACTTGGTCAAGCATTTTTCGGAGAATTGGGTTCTGTTGTCAGTCACTATGACCTTGGGAATGCCAAATCTGCTAATTATGTTCTGGCCGACGAATTCTAAAGCATTGTGTTCGGTGATCTTAGCTAGCGGGGCGGCTTCGACTCACTTGGTAAAGTAGTCGATGCCGGTAATGATGAACTTTCTTTGTCCAGTAGCAATGAAAAACGAGCCAAAAATATTAAGCCCCCATTGCGCGAAAGGCCAAGGAGTTTGAAAGGTCCTCAATTTAGCGGGCGATAGATAGTGAAGATTATCATGGAGTTGGCAATTTTCACACTTCTTCACGAAGTCGAGGGTGTCTTTCTTCATCGTTGGTCAGTAATACCCTTGGCGTATGATTTTGAATGTCAGATTTTTGCCTTTGATATGTGATCCACAAATCCCGAGGTGGATTTCACTTAAGGCGTAATCTGCCTCCGCAGGAATTAAGCACCTAAGGTATGGGATAGAGTAGCCACGGCGATATAACCGTCCATCGACCATAGTGTACCAACCGGTTGTCTTCTTGATCCGCTTAGTTTCGTCTGTGTTATTTGTCAATGTTCCGTCCACCAGGTATCTCTGGTAAGGAGTCATCCAACTTTTCATGTCGGAGAGTTGCGTTGCTTCCTGTTCCTCCATGCTAGAGTGCTTAGGACCTCCCACATGTCCCTCGAGTATTGTTTTGGATTTTCAGCCGTTGCTGCCCTGGTGAATTGATTGACCTTCTCGTTCTTGGTTTGGGAAACGTGGACTAGGGCCACCTTATCAAATCTCCGGCTGACTTCCTTCATCTTGGCCAAGTATTTGGCTAAGTAAGGGTTGCACGCCTCGAAACTCCTGTTTACCTGGTTAACAACCAGATCAGAGTTGCTGTAGACAGTCAGTCGTTTGACGGAGCACTCTTTTGCTAGTCTTAACCCATCTAACAGGGTTTCGTACTCAATAACGTTGTTGGCGGTAAGGAAGTCGAGTCTAAAGGAGTACTTCACCTCAAACCCATTAGAGGTCCTCAGGACTACTCCGACGCCGCTACCTAAGTTCGTAGACGATCTGTCCACATTGAGAACCCATTTTAGCTCTTCCCCATGTAATTCTGCGTCCTCAGTGGACTGTTCATCAGGAATTGGTGTCGTGGTCTCGACGATGAAGTCAGCCAGAGCCTACCCCTTGGTGGCTGGCCTAGATTGGAATTCAATGTCAAACTCTTCCAATTCGATAGCCTATTTTATCAGTCGCCCAGAAACGTCAAATTTTCGTAGAATACTCTTCAGAGGCTGGTTGGTTAAAACTACCATGCAATGAGCCTAGAAGTAAGGTTTTAATTTTTGGGCAGAGAAGACAAACGCCAAAGCCAACTTCTTTGCACATGGGTAGCGCATCTCTACGCTGGTCAATGTCTTACTCACATAGTAGACTGGCCGCTGAGAGTCAGAGTTTTGGCGTATGAGAATAGAATTGAGAGCCACCTCCGATACTGTCAGATAGAGGTATAACTTCTCTCCGTCCTTGGGTGATGTCAGCAACAGCGGACTGGCCAGGTACTACTTCAATTCGTCGACGATTACCTGGCATTCTGTAATCCATTAGAATCCATTTGCTTTTGTTTCCTTCAAAGCCTTGAAGAAGGGTAAGTACTTGTCTCCTGATTTGGCCAAGAAGCGGGATAAGGCAGCCAGTCGTCTAGTTAGCTTTTCGATATCTTTGGCACTCCGCGGCAGAGTCATGTCTGTGAGGGCCTTGATCTTCTCTGAGTTCACCTCAATCTCTTGTTAAGAGACGATAAAATCCAAGAACTTTCCTGAGGATACTCCGAAGACGCACTTAGAAGGATTCAACTTTATTTGATGCGCACGGAGCACCTCAAAGGACTCAGTCAGATCGCAAATATGGTCATTGGTGGTCTTACTCTTGACGAGCATGTCGTCAACGTACACCTTCGTATTACGGCCAATCTACTTTTCGAACATCTTGTTCACGAGCCGCTAGTAAGTGGCATCCGCATTCTTTAGACCAAAGGGTATCATCTTATAACAGTAAGTGCCTTGGTCTATTATGAACGAAGTGTAGTCCTCGTTAACCGGACTCATTTGAATCTGGTTATAACCCGAGTATGTATCTATGAAGCTTAGCAGCTCATATTTGGATATTGAGTCCACCAACAGATCGATATTGGGTAAGGAAAACTGTCTTTTGGGTAAATTTTATTAACGTCGGTGAGGTCAACACACATTTATAATTTCCTATTACTTTTATTTATCAGGACGACGTTGGAGAGCTAATCCGGGTATTGGACTTCTCTGATAAAGTTGGCATCCAACAGTTTCTTTATCTCTTTCCGGATGGCGATCAACTTCTCCACGGAGTGGTTCCTCCGCTCCTACCCGTAGGCTTGTGGTCGGGATCGGGGCCCAACTTGTGGACCATTATTCTAACCGAAATTCCAGGCATGTCAGCGGAGGTCTACATGAAGACATCAGCGTTCTGTCGTAAGAACGTGACTAGCTCATCGAGCGTGTCCCGGTGAGTGAGCCACCGATCTGTACACACCTCTTCGGGTCCTTCGAATTCAGTGAGATTAGATTGGTTGCTTCACCAGACTGTGCTTGTTGCAATGTTGCTTTGTCTCAATGGTCAAGTTCTCCTGTCGCCTTTATGCTGCCACTTGGAATGATCTAGGATATGTAATATGTCCTCTCAGTGACTTGGTTGCTCGTCACTTCATCAATATCACATACTATTGGGAATTTCATCTTGATGTGCGGTATTGAAGTGACGACTTCGAACGCTATTAGGCACGGGCGACCTAGAATTGCATTGTACACGGAAGGCAGGTTGACGACTAAGAAGGTGAGTGTATGAATCACCATTCTTGGGTACGTGCCAAGGGTGACCTCCAGTTGGATCATTCCTTGGACGGCCACTAGTTTGTTGTCAAGGCTATGGAGTGGGCTTTCAATAGATTTCAACTGACTCTTTTTAAAATTAAGTTTAAATAATGCACCAAGGTAAAGCAAATCATGGGAACTTTCATTATCAATAAAAACTCGTTTCAATTTATAGTCGATACTACCGTTCGAAATGAGCACGGATACAATAAGGGGATCTACGTGGGGGGAGATTACATGGCTTAGGTCATTATTGCTAAAACTAATGATGTTGTCTTCTGTGCGCTGTTTCTTCCGCCCAACCCGCTACTCATTGTGATTTGCCGGGGTCTTAGTCAGTCGGGTTGTGATCATATTAACCACTTCAGTCGTGACCCGATTCTGTAGTTGGGAAGGCTCTGGTTCTTCCCCTCCCGAGGTGCTAGAACTCTGCCTAGGATTCTTGATGAACTTGGTGAGGTGGCTCCTCCGGATGAGCTCCTCGATCTCCTACTGAAGCGTCTTGTAATCTTCCGTGGAGTATCCGGAAGATCAATAAAAATCGCAATACTTGGATGGATTTTCTTCCTCCACTTTCTTAAGTGGTTTTGGCCATTTAAGGAACTTCTCTCCATAGATGTGCATGAGGACGTTGGAGCGTGTGTCAGTTAGGTGCGTCAGGTTGATCTGCCAGTAGTCCCTCCTTTCTGGCGCTCCAGCCTTGTGCTACTTTCGGTGGAAGTAGTCATCGCAGTTGTACTTCCTCTTTTTCACAGTTAGGAAAGAACGAGGCTGTTGGGTCCGCTCAGGACGCTTAGTCTCGTTGGCCTCTTCCGCTGCTACGTAAACCCTGGTAATAAATTTTGCCTCTCGGAAGGTTTGTGGATTCTTATGTGTCAGGTCCCTAAAGAAGTCCCTATGCACTGAGGCAGAGATGACACTGCCAAATTTCATCTCCTCTGTGAGCTTGGGGATTCTTCTCGCCTCTACCATGAAGCGATCTAGGAATTTTTGTAGATTCTCTCCCTACTTCTACTTGATATGGGAGAGATGCCAAGGCTGCTTCTTTTCTCGGCGGCTAGAGGCATATTATGCCAGGAAGGGGTTAGAGAGCTCTCGGAAGCTCCAGATCGAATATGATGGGAGACCATGGAACTAGATGCGGGCATCCCTCTTCAATGTAAGTGGAAAACAGCGGCATGTGGCCACATCGTCCAACCCTTGTAGACTCAGATAGGTGCAAAAATAATTGAGGTGATCCATTGGATCAACGCTCCTATTGTAAGAGTCAAGATCTGTGCCGTGTAGGGGGATCTGTCTAGATTCATGGCACGCTCGTCATCTTTGAACACGCTTTTCATGATCTTCTACACCCGTGAATCCGTGGGGATGGTGTTGCCAATTCTTTTGGAGTTGAGGTAGGTTCTCAACTCCATCCTTTCTCTGACGTGGCGAGTGGTCGATCGGTTATTGCCACCAACGGATCTAACAATCCTAGAGGCTCCCTCCTGAGCCCTAGAGGAGGAGTCCGCCCGAGAGATTATGCGTGTCACCATGAGTTAAAGGTTTCATTCGGCCAAGTGTGTCACCATGGGGAGCACCTGTTCTCTTTGTCAAAAAGAAGGACGGGACCATGAGATTATGCGTGGATTATCGAGAATTAAATAAAATCACCATCAAGAATAAATATCCTCTGCCGAGGATTGATGACCTCCTTGATCAGTTACAAGGGGCTTGCGTATTTTCAAAAATCGATCTTAGATCCGGGTATCATCAGCTTCGGATCAACAAGGAGGATATAGCAAAGATGGCGTTCCGGACCAGGTATGGGCACTATGAATTTATAGTGATGCCTTTTGGGTTGACTAATGCTCCGGCTGTCTTTATGGACCTGATGAATCGAATTTTTCAACCATACCTAGACAAGTTTGTGATAGTATTTATTAATGACGTCCTTGTGTACTCGAAAAGCTATGAGGAACACGAGGAGCATTTACGAACTACACTTCGGATTCTTAGGGAGCATCGGTTGTTCGCCAAATTGAAAAAGTGTGAATTTTGGTTGGAGGAAGTAGGATTCCTTGGACACGTCATCTCCAAAGAAGGAATCTCCGTCGACCCTATGAAAGTGGAAGTAGTGGTAAAGTGGAATCGGCCAACTTCTGTGACCGAAGTGCGAAGCTTCTTAGGCTTGGCTGGGTACTATAGACGGTTTGTGAAAAACTTCTCCCAAATCGCATTGCCACTCACACAATTAACTAAGAAGGATGCCAAGTTTGAGTGGACCAAGGATTGTGAAGAGAGCTTCAAGACGCTTAAAGACCGGTTAACTTCTGCTCTGGTCCTGACCATTCCAAACGGGTCAGGAGGACTGATTGTTTACTGCGATACTTCAAAGATTGGATTGGGCTGTGTTTTAATGCAACACGGAAGGGTAATTGCCTATGGGTCGCGACAGTTGAAGGATCATGAAAGGAATTACGCAACTCACGATCTGGAATTAGCCGCAGTGGTGTTTGCATTGAAAATCTGGAGGCATTACCTATATGGTGAAAGATTCTTAGTCTACTCTGATCACAAGAGTCTAAAGTATTTATTCTCCCAGAAGGAACTGAACATGAGGTAGAGAAGGTGGATTGAATTCCTGAAGGACTATGACTGTGAAATCCGATACGAGCCAGGAAAGGCCAACGTTGTTGCCGACGACTAAGTAGGCAGCCTGGTATGCTGGCTAAAATGCAAGTTAAGCAAATGGAGATACTGGATTGTCCCATGAATTATGATGTCTAGCGTTATGTGCAAGGAAAGTGGATGATTTTGGTGTACCTTCAAGTTCAGCCAGAGGTGATTAATGAGGTAAAGGGATGTCAAATGAATGATTCTTTTCTTGTAAAGATTATGGGAGAGCTAGATAAAGAATCCCGAAGTGATTTTCAGATTTCGCCGGATGGAGCATTAAGATTTAGGAATCGGTTATGTGTGCCGGACAATAAAGAATTAAAGGAGAAAATTCTTAAGGAAGCCTATCGATTCCGTTATACGATTCACCCAGGAGCCAATAAGATGCATCAGGATTTGAAGAAAACATTTTTGTGGAGGAATATGAAAATGGATATTGCAGCTTACGTGGAAAAGTGCCTTATATGCCAACAAGTAAAGGCCGAAAGAAAGCAGCCGTCTCGGTTATTGCAACCAATGCCATTTCCAGGCTGAAAATGGGAAGACATTGTCAAGGATTTTATGACCGGTCTGCCAAGGACGCCAAGGAAGCATGATGCTATTTGGGTGATTGTCGACCGGCTAACAAAGTCAGCTCATTTCCTGGCAATCCGAACGACTGACTCCCGTGATAAATTAGCCCAACTGTATGTAAACGAGATTGTCAGACTTCATGGTGTGCCTATCTCTATTGTATCAGATAGAGACCCTCGCTTTGTTTCACGGTTCTGGAAAAGTCTACATAAAGAATTGGATACCGAATTAAAATTTAGTACTGCTTTTCATCCGCAAACTGACGGCCAATCAGAACGGACTATCCAGATTCTCGAAGACATGTTAAGGGCATCGGTCTTGGAGATGAAAAGGACTTGGGATGATTCATTAGCTCTTGCAGAGTTTGCTTATAATAACAGTTACCAGGCCAGCATTGGCATGGTTCCTTTTGAGGCATTGTATAGGAGAAAATGTAGGTCGCCAATTCACTGGGAGGAGCACGGAGATAAAAGAATTTTGGGTCCAAACATTATCAAAGAGACAACAGAAAAGATAAAGTTATTACATGAGAATCTCAGAGTAGCTCGGAGCAGACAAAAGAGCTATGTAGACCGGAGGAGATTTGCATTAGAATTTAAAAAAGGCGATTTTGTATTCCTAAAGGTATCGCCATCCAAGGAGAAATACAGATTTGGGGTAAAAGGGAAGCTGAAGCCACGATTTATTGGCCCTTTGAAAATTCTAGAAAGGATCGGAGAAGTAACTTACAGACTTGCACTACCTCCAAACTTGGCAGAAGTACATGACGTGTTTCATGTATCAATGCTTCAAAAGTATGTCCATGATCCTACTCATGTAATTGAGTATGAACCTTTGACGATCGACAAGGACTTGTCCTATATAGAAGAACCAGTGAAAATCTTGGATCGAAGGGAACAGAGACTACGCACCAAATCAATCGCTCTAATAAAGATGCTCTGGAAGAATCACACACCCGAAGAGGCAACTTGGAAACGAGAGAAAGAGATTCGAAACAAATACCCATATTTATTTTCTCGAGGTTAGTAATTTTATTTAAAATTTTGAGGATAAAATTCCTATAAGTGGGGGAGATTGTAACGACCCAAAATTTTAAAACAAGGAAAATTTCAATCATCAAGTCCGGTCAACGCAAGTTGACTGGAAAATGAAATAAGAAAAGTACATCGGCTTAAGATGGAATCAAGTTCGGCCTTGATTTGGGGAAAAAGAAGTCCGAATTTGCTTGAAAGAAGTCCGATTACCTTAGTATAAAGCACTCCGGATTTTCGAAGTAAAAAGAAGTCCGGATTTAATGAAAATGAAGTCCGGATTCCCTTAGTAAAAAGCACTCCGGATTTCCAAAGTAAAAAGAAGCCCGGATTTACTTAAAAGAAGCACTCCGGATTTTCGAAGTAAAAAGAAGTTCAGATTTAATAAAAATGAAGTCCGGATTCTCTTAGTAAAAAACACTCCGAATTTCCAAAGTTAAAAGAAGTCTGGATTTGCTTGAAAGAAGCACTTCGGATTTCCGAAGTAAAAAGAAGTTCGGATTTAATGAAAATGAAGTCCAGTCCTGTAAGGCCGGAATGCGGTGTGTGCAAGGTAAGGACGGAGTAGTTTTGGGTTCAAAGAGATGAAAAGTCGAAGTTGAAGTAGATAAAGGAGTAATCTGGTCAACGAAAAATGTTGACCGGAAAAACATGAACAAATGAATAGAAATGAAAGGAGAACGAAATCCGGTCAACGCCCGATAGTTGATCGAAAATTGTTTTGATGAAAGGCTGAAGTCCGGTCACAGAAAATAAGGAAAAAATATTGGGAAGGCACGACCATCAATAATCTAGCTATTTTCGAAACTTATTGGAAAATGTAAATCATAAATGACCCTCTTTGAAAAATGTAAAATCATAAATGATACCTTTGGAAAGTAGGAAATCATAAATGATGGCTCCTCAAAGCAGTGGCTATAAATTAAGAATTAGATAAGAATTAAACATAAGGCAAAGTAAGGAATTCTTAGCAAAGGAAGACCAAAAAGAATTCAGGCAAGATACTCACCCCTATTTTTAAAGCTCATATTTATGTATGTTGCTACGAAAGTATGTGATATTCTGTATGAAGTATGCCTTTCTGTTTTATGACTTATCGTTCTGAAGTGCATGTTTAGAAAGAAACTCTGTTACGCATGATGTTAGATTTTATTCTGTTTATGATTTTCTGGCAAGTGTTATGAACTTCGATATTTCATGTTTACAGAAAAAGAACTTTGACCTTAAGAGGAAACTTTTTTGTTTTATGAATTATTATTCTGAAATGTATGATATTCATGATGTTATGGTTATTATGCTGAACGTTGATATTACATGTTTACGGAAAAAGAACTTCGACCTTAAGATAGAACAAGAAATTTTATTATTAATATCCGTTCTGTTAAAAAATAACTCTGGATTTAAGACAAAAGAGCTCCGACATTTTACAGAAAATGACTTCGGATTTAGAACTCCGGCATTTTGGAAAATGAACTTCGGATTTAGAGCTTTGTTTAATAGTAAATAAACTCCGGATTAAGAGCTTCGGATTTTAAACAGAAACGCACTCCGGATTTAAGAGCTTCGGATTTTAACAGAAAGTGCACTTCGGATTTAGAACTTCGGATTTTAAATAAAACGCACTCCGGATTTAGAACTTCGGATTTTAACAGAAAGCACTCCGGATTAAGAGCTTCAAATTTTAAACAGAAACACACTTCGGATTTAGAACTTCGAATTTTAAACAGAAACGCACTCCGGATTTAGAACCTCGGATTTTAACAGAAAGTACTCCGGATTAAGAGCTTCAAATTTTAAACAGAAACGCACTCCAGATTTAGAACTTGGATTTTAAACAGAAAACACTCTGGATTAAGAGTTTCGGATTTTAAACAGAAACGCACTCCGAATTTAGAACTTCGGATTTTAAACAGAAATGCACTCCGGATTAAGAGTTTCGGATTTTAACTGAAAACGAACTCCGGATTTAAGAGCTTTGGATTTTGAAGGAAATGAACTCCGGATTTTAGAGTTTCATATTTTAAAAGAAAATGAACTCCGGATTTTAGAAATTCGGATTTTATAAGAAAATGAACACCGGATTTAAGAACTTCAGAGTTTTGAAAGAAAAGTACTCGGTTTTTCTTCAAGAAAAGACACTCCGTCCCTTTGAAAACAAAAGCACTTTGATTTTTCTTCAAAAAAAGGCACTCCGCCCTTTTTAAAGAAAAAGTACTCCGGCAAAATAAGGAAAATGGACTTTGACTTTTTGACTCTGGATTTAAAGACCTTCAATTTTAATCATGGACTTCGGTTTCGAAAGAAAAGAACTTCGGATGATATGGACTTCAATGAATGAAGTAAAGAACAAGGCTACATGAAAACATATGAATTATGGACAGTAAGTGGAACTCTTACGACTTTTGATCTATGATGATTGGCCATTAAAGAACACGAACCAAGAGCCGAGTTTCCATTAAACTTGCTGTTAAAGATGGATGAAGGATATTGGAGTGACACTCGAGAATGCCTCCTGGGCCATAGGAGGGAACCTTTTGGTGGCATAAGAACTATGGACTATGGCCCCGTATGCCGGGTTAAAGGCATTACCTCCCGCCCCGGGGGGCATAATGAGGGGATACGGCTTTAGGTTGTGGGGTTACACACAACCCGTCCTTGATGTTGTTCGCTCCCATCCGGTCCCTAAAGATGATACGAATTCCGAATGATTTTGATGAATTTTCCGAAGACAAGATGAAAAGAATAAGAACTGAAGAAGAAACGATATGATGATTTTCATATGCTATGCTATATTATGAAATTATGTTTTGATCAAATTATATATATGTTTATGTTTTCTGTATGTGAGTGTCCTGTTGGGCTTTGTAAGCTCATTCTTGCCACTTTTCAGATGACAAGCTTATGGAGGATGAAGTTGAGTAGAACCTTATGGTGTAGCTGAATGGTTAAGTTGACCGGAGCAGATCTTTGAGAGCTTTGTTTATTTTGCTTTTGATATTTTGAGGTGACTTGTAAAAATTATTCCGCTACTTATGAATGTTAGTATGTTTCCGTGATACTTTGGGATTAATGAAATTATAAATCTCTAGTATGCATCTCAGGTTTGAAAGAAAATAAATAAATAAAAATTTTATGTCCACCTATATATCTTTTCATAATTTATTTAGAAAGCAAGGACTTTAGATTTGACGGTGGCTTTTGATGGTAATAAAAGTCGGGTCGTCATAGGAGCTTAGGTGTTGGCTGGCATCTTGGTCTTCTTGGCAGGTTTCTTCTTCTGTCATCCTCTCTTGGAGGCTAGAGTAGGGAAAGCTGCGAGTGGAGCCCTCTGCTGACCGTTTTCCTGGTGGGCACAGAGCATTTGAAGCAAACTGTTCATACTGCTCATGTACTCCGCCAGATTTTGAAAAAATGGTGCTGGCACACCGTTTACCACCCCGTTGACTTGGTTACCAGTAGAGTGGTCCTGGTCGAGCGTGGTCGTGTCTCTAGCGGGACTGCTAGCTTGCATTCTCGTGCTCACCATTTTGTTTGATAAGAGGCAAAACTAGAGAGAGATTGTGGAAAAAAAGTGGTTGGCTTTTTACAAGCTTTCCACAAACGGTGCCAGTGATACGTTTTGGATCCAAATTTAGAACAGATTTGGGTCAAGTTGGTTGTCTGAGTCTGGTTCCGTCCACTGAGTCTTGATCTTGTATACTAAAACTACGAACAAGACGTTAGGTGATGGCGGGAGTTATTTCACCGTAAATACTCCGACGCTCAAGTCAACAAATAGCCTTTGAATTGAGAAGGTGAAAGTAAAGAATGTAAGAAAATATAGAGAATGTTTAAGATGGGTGAATATTCTCGTTGAGAGAGGCTTTGCTGGCTCGTGTAGAGCGCTGGTTCTAAGTACTATATTCGCTGAGAACATAGTGACAACGAGATAGAGAGAGAACGTTATAATGTTGAAAGCGTGAGGGCTTTGCATTAGAAGGCTTTTTGCAGACAAATGAAAACTTTTGAGTTTATTGTAGGTGAATGAATGCGTGCATTGGAGTGAGATCTCTATGACCTTTTATAGGCACTACTTTGGGTTGTCTTCCTTGTGTAGAAGGGATTGATTCCTACGCTCTATTAGGATTGCTACCTTTTCCTACGTGAAGCTTTTATTGCAGTAACAGTCACTAAATTGATTGTCTTTCTTCTACATTCTGTAACTGTTAGGATTTCTAACAGACGAAGAAAGGATTATGGTGCCTTCTTTTAGAGATGTGCGTTGAATTTGCTCATGACAGTTGCCATTGAGATTGCCTTTTATGAAGGACGCTAAATTAGGGGAGAAGACTATTGCTGGTCGAGGACGGTCGTGTGAGCCAAATTGGGCTTGGCACACTCAAGGCCTGGTCTGCAGACGGCCAATTGGCCATACTTTTGGTCAAACGAAGCGTTGATCGTCTTGTATAATTTCGGTCAACAGAAGCATTGACCGTTTTGGACCTAAATGGGCTGTCCTGTTCTTGGGCTTCTCCTGACTTATTGATCTTTCGACTAGTCAACGGCAAGCATTGACCATCCAGGTGCTAATAGGCCGTTGTGAATTTGGGCCGTTTCTCTTTTTTGGGCCAGCCCGCTATTGACGTACCTATCAGTGCCCATGCTCGATGACAAAAATGGGGAGATCTTGCTTTTCATTAGGAAAAGTAGAATCATATTTCTCTCTATAAAATTATCAAATTAATATTTAATGGTTAATATTTAAAAATAAAAAATATTAAATAAATTAATTTTTTATAATATTAACCTTTATTAAATATCAAATCTAAAAGTAAATTTTTTAAAATAAAATAACTATTTAAATAATATTATTTAATATTTAAATTTTAATCGTTAAATTGTTTAATTAAAAAAAAAGGCGTCTCGTTGGAACGTTGAAATCAAACAGGGCCCGGCCCATTAAGAAAATGCGGCCCGTAAAACACTCAGTTGAATTGTGCAAGCCCTAACACGTGTAGGAGCCCACCACGGCCAATCTCTCTCTCTCTCTCTCTCTCTCCCTCCCTCCCTCTCTCCTCAGAAGTCCAACAATCGTATGCTCTATAGCCAATCTCGGATTCTGCGGTGGCTGAAGTTGCATAGGAGAGAGAGAGAGAGAGAGAGAGAGAGAGAGCAAAGTTCTCAACGCGTAGATTGCTTGAGGGTTTTTGACTGATCGATCAATCATGTACAGACTCGCAGCTTCTCGACTTAGGGCTCTTAAGGTCAGTGATCACCAGTTTCAAATTGTCCCGGAACCATAGCGTTAAATTCATTGGTTATGTTTCAACTTTGCATTAGCATTGGAATGTTTGATCACCTATTGATTAGTCATTCATTTTAAAATAATTTTCTTGATTTTTTGTTTCTTTTCTTGATCTGATCGTTGTTTCTTGTTAATTTCTATACAAATTTCCAACCAGTATCGATATGCCCTTTGTCGTTGTTATAATAATTGAATTTTCTCTGTCGTGAAGACATTAAAGACTATCCTTTTCGGGTTATTTAATGTGCTCCCAAGTTGGAATATTTATTTAGTGTGCGCAGCAGCACAGTGGTGTAATTTTCTTGTTCCCTTATTATCCGGAGCGGAGCAGCAATTTTGGCTTTTCTTCTGATCCTCGGGAAGAAGGGGCAGGAGGGAAGCTAGCTTATTTTGTTAAAGTATTTGTAAGATAGTCCAAAATTGTGTTTCTAAAGGTTTTGTGATACTTTAACTTCAGCGATTCATTGTTCCGTAGAAGTGTCGTCATCCCTTTGTTTCCTGACCGCCACTTGTCCTTCTTTCGTGCTATCAGTTTGGTGTTTTTTTGGGCCAATGGACATCTCTGTTTAATTTTATGTGACTCTAGACCAATGTTCAACTAAAATTGGAGGAAGTGGTTGTTATTGAAGGGAGAAATTGGAAGAGGGACTGTCAACTATGGTTTGCTTTAGATATTGGGAAATGGATATGTGCTAAAATGGAAAGATTGTCAAGTGTCAAAAGGTATTCATTTGAGGATTTGGAAACGGTCATTAAAATCTGTAAAAGAATTGATTGAATTGGGTAAGCATATTGGTCTGTTTGTCAAAGGTGGATTTTGGTTGGGAAGAGTTACCTGTGGTGTCCTTATTCCTGGACACTGGTGGTATGTGCTGGAAGTTGTTCTCTGAGAATCTAATGTCATTTATTTTTCAAAGTGTGGTTAACCTGTGGTGTCGATGGTAGAAATTGGATTGATATTCTTAAAGGTAATGGTTCATCAAAGGTGAATATGATGGAAAACGTAGTCCATATTTTGGCTGCTTGAATCTTGTTATTGGTTCTCTAATGGCGGAGAAAAAATTCTTGTTTTGGGTTTTGGCTGAGTTTCATGGTGGTAGGGGATGGGGATCTATTTTCCTCATGTGATGGAGGGTGTGTGGGGATTGTGGGACATCCGGTGACCTTTTCCTGGAGTTTTGCATTTGAATAAGGCTTTCCAAGTGGGATGCTATTGTTATAGGCCCACATCCTTTGTTGTCTTTGATTTTAAAGCGGACGTGTATTTTTAGGGGACTTAATATTACTTGACTAACAGGGCATGGGCCTGTCTGGTCAGTGGCCTAAGCTCGTTTAAGGTCAGTACTTGTCTGGGCTTATTTTTGACATAGAAGTTAGAGAGTTGAGACTTGTGTATAATGCTATGCTTCTCATCGTGAGGCACTTTATGGCTAATGTTGTCATGTCAGCTTCTTCCTCCCTAAATACTGTCGATAAGATTTCAACTGTTTCTCAAATTAATGTGATCATGGTACGTGACCAGACTAATCTGTGTGCTGCTTTTTTGGGAGTGCGAGATGAGCCACCTTTTTGATTGGGGAGCTGCTTAGTGGTTTAGTAACAAGGGTTTGACAATGATGATTGTTTTGGATTCAATGATGACTGTTTTTTCAGTGACAAGGGCCTTTTGATTGAAACTTTCACCCTGGAAATGAATGTGTTAAAGGAGCTCCATTGCATTTCACTGCTCCACTGTCAATTTGTCATTCCTGGGAATGATGTTTCTTGTGAATTTGCAGAGTTTTGTCTGCTGAGGAGAATCCTGAATTTCCGGGCAGGCGGTCAGCAGATGATGGTGGTTTTGTTTTGTTTAGGAGTATTGGTGCTTCTTCCTTGGATAGCACATATGCGGTTTTTAATAGGTTGAAGGAGAATTCATTCAAAACATTAAATATTATTATCTATGAGCTTAAGCTGTAGCCTATTAAATGAGGGGCATTAGCCATCTTTTGGGTGGTTCTTTCGCCAAATTGAGGCAAGGAATGATGGAAGCTAGCAAGTTATTGGGTATTTCTTTGTGACATTAGAGCAAAATCCTGTTCAGCATGATAGGACAAAGGCCATTGACGTTGACAGGATCTTCATTAAAGAAGAGCTGGATAAGAAGCTAATTTGTATTCCTTTTGTGTACTGTTGCGATCAATTACTAGATATCTTTACCACCACACTCAGTAGTATCTTATATAATTGTAATGTTTGCAAGTTGGGCATGAGAGATATATGTGCTCCATCCTGATGAGAGTGTCGACAGTAAATTATTTCTACCTTTGTTCACTTTGTCCACTATTTAAGGGTACCTTGTAACCATCTTATTTGAATATATTATTTACATAATAGGGCTGGGGAGCAATATGACCATCGCCTTAATTTCATTCTACTTTCCCCCTACTCTTCCTCTCGCTTTGATAAAACTCTATTTCCATATAGTTTATCACTTCTAATATGTCCATTATTTAAGAAATCGGATACCAAAAACAATTGAAGTTTTAAATGCAGATGGACAATTGGGACTTCTTGCTTATCAGGGGGAAAAAACAGTTAGATCCTACTGTATAGAGTTAGTTGTATTAATCCTCTTTCACCATCTTATTCTTTCACAATGAAATCCATTTACATTATTAGTTTACACTGCTTGTCTATCACTTCTATCACCCGTAGATGTTCATGGTTGTCTGGTATACTTTCTTCTTAGGACCTCCAGATTAAGGCATATTTTTCATCCCTGGTTAATGGATGGATTTTGCCGCTAAATTTCCCTTCTTTTGCATCCTAGGTCCAACCTCTGATGCCGTTTGTCATAGTTATAATTGGACATTTTTCATGTTAATATCTTGTCTTGTCTATCTACTGTTAACAACAACATCTTATGGTTAACCAATCGGCAGGTTTCACAAGTTGTAGAATGATACTGATACCTGATCAAATGAGGATGTTATACAGACATGTTACATTTCTTGTTAAATCTGACTGGCTGTGCATTTGGCTAAATGTAACATTGTAACTTGATCATTAAATTGAGGGGAAATTTTCTCATCTGCGGAGAAACCCACTAAAGCATCTTCTACCTGCAACATTCCAAGAACTTGTTTGTCTTCATTCTTAATGAGCATGTAAAATTTGCTTCCCCAATTGAAAATGGAAAAAGAAGCTGATGCAAGGAAGGGAGAAGGAGGGGAGGAGAAGAAGAAGAAGAAGAAATTGGGAGAAGGGGGAGAAATAGGAGAAGTGAATAGAGAAAAGAGAAGTATAGATTAGTAGAGAGAGAAGGAAATTAAAATCACTCTATATTTGTTCAATTCATCAATAATACTTTCAACATTAGAGTTATAATCATTTTATAGAGAAACTTTACTCCTAGGTAAATTAGAAAATAAATATAATTTCTTAACTAATGATATCTCAAAATAAGAAAATAATATGACCTAATTGTCTAAAATAAAATATTATTAAAATCAAATTAATCTCAAATCATTTAACTTGTAATGTCTCTAATTTCAGCATCTAGTCTCCCTAGGTGGTTGAGACTCGATTCCGTATAGTAAAAACTCCTATTGTCAATTTCCCAACCATAAACTGAGTGACAGTGTAATCCTCCACTGACACCTGTTGACATGTGTGAGTGGGGGCTAAAGTCTAATGGAGTCATCAATGCCTCTAGAAGGAAAGGGACTTGGGCTTGGAGACGGGCAATCTTACTGACTCTAATAAAATTCTAAAATATTTGGGTCTAACTCTTGGAGTGTCTTTCGAGAGATCCAAGTATTCTCGAACACTGGTCGGCCAACCCAACGGACAAGGAAACGCTAAACTGCTCCATTCTTGGTAAACATAATTGGCTCATTTAGAATAATATCAATTTGATCATTGTGTGCTGGTAGGGTGGAGAGTTGTGTAGAATTGGGTAGACGTTCAATATGTGGCGTATTTGGGGATATGTTAAAGGGATTAGCCGGTGGGTTAAAATTATCTTTAGAAGCGATTAAAGTTTTAACATTGAAAATATTATGAAAACTGAAATGAGATGGAATATCAATAATATACACATTTGATCCAATTTGCTGTAGAATTTTAAATAGACCAGTATTACGAGCCTACAATTTAAAAACGGGCCCATGTAGGTGCCGTTCTGGCCTTATTTGAATCATAACATAATTTCCAACATTAATATACATCTTCTCTATTTTATCAAATATAATTAGGAAATAAATATAATTTTCTAAATAACGACATCTCAAAATGAAAAAATAATATGATATAATTGCCTAAAATTAAATATTATCAAATAAAATCTCTCAAAATCTAATAAAATAAAATCTCCAATCAAATACAATAAAATCAAATTTAAAATAAAATTAAAATCAAATAAATCTCAAATCACTTAATTTGGAATATCTTCAATGTCTGCATCAGAAGTCACGTTTATAAATCCTCTTTTGTGTTTTTACCACCCTTTGTTTTGGGTTTTTTATAGCAATATATCTTCTCTATTTCGATCATTTTATACTATTTTTCCACCTTAACTAATAAATGTGATTTTTTTCCCAATTTATCCAAATTCATATGTCCAATCATTGTGAGCCAATATTGTGATTCTTTGCAACTTCCATACCAATTATTACATCTGGATTAACAATTTACGCTAATACTTCTATGCGTTGTTTGAAATTTAGAAGGATATCTATTTAGCTGTCAGAAAAATTGAAAAAAAAAACTGCAATGATACAGCATATTTTAGTGGTATCACTGATTACCTCTTGCAATTAGTTACACCCCCAACATCTTGATTATAGGAGTCATTTTTTTTCATGATTAGACTGTCTTTATGATGGAGAGATCTAAATTGTCTATTTCAAACTACAAATGTAGGATTGTGCAGGGAGTAGGTCTCTGGTAAGGTTTGCTAGTTCAACTGCTGTAATCTCGAAAACATCTTCTTCAGGGGGATTCTTCAGCTGGCTCCTTGGGGGAAAGTCCAGTTCTCTCCCGCCTTTGGATTTCCCACTTGAAGGAGTTTCTTCCTCTCCTCCTCTGCCGGACTATGTTGAACCGGGCAAAACCATGATAACAACACTCCCTAATGGAGTCAAAATTGCATCAGAAACATCAGCTGTAAGTCTGGATTGAGATGTTCAGGTTCATGAACCATCCATTAGTGGTTTGGGTAAGCGTGCAATAGACAACTTCTTTTTTGGTTTTTCTGCTGCAGAACCCGGCAGCCTCAATCGGCTTATATGTTGATTGTGGTTCAATTTATGAGACACCAGCCTCATTTGGGGTGACACACCTGCTGGAGCGCATGGCCTTCAAAACTACTACAAACAGAAGCCACTTGCGAATAGTGCGGGAAGTGGAGGCCATAGGTGGAAATGTGACAGCATCTGCGTCTCGGGAGCAGATGGGTTATACTTTTGATGCTCTGAAGACTTATGTTTCCGAAATGGTAGAGCTGCTCGTAGATTCTGTAAGGAATCCCGCATTTCTGGATTGGGAGGTCAACGAACAGGTAGTATTCTGCCTCATGCTTATTACCGTTGTCTTTGGGGCTCTTGATGCCATATTGAAATTAAACTATGTGAATGCAGCTTGTCAAGCTGAAAGCTGAGCTGACTGAGGCTTCCAACAATCCTCAAGGCTTGCTCTTGGAGGCAATTCATTCTGCTGGCTATTCAGGTGCCCTGGCGAATCCTCTTCTGGCTCCAGAATCTGCTATCAGCAGACTGAACAGTACCATTTTGGAGGAGTTTGTCTCTGTAAGTATGAAATAAATATTATTCTTGTATATATTGCGATTTAGACTTCTATCATCTGGATTTGTGATGCTCTCATCTGCATGGCTTGTTAGATCTTTCTAATTGATTTTCCTTTGGATGTCTCAGGAAAACTACACTGCGCCTCGGATGGTACTTGCTGCATCTGGTGTGGAGCACAAGGAGCTCTTGTCCATTGCTGAGCCACTTCTCTCTGACTTACCTAGTATGCCTCGTCCCGAGGAGCCGAAATCTGTGTATGTCGGAGGTGATTACCGTTGTCAGGCAGGTTCAGGGGTGGGTACCACTTTCTTTTCCACCCTCTTCCTTGTGATTTAGTTGTTTGTTATCTGACATAACTCTCACATTGTCGTTTGCATGGCCAGACAACACATTTTGCTCTTGCTTTTGAAGCTCCTGGTGGCTGGTTGAAGGATAAGGAAGCTGTGACTTTAACTGTTCTTCAGGTAGAGTTATCACTTTAAGATTGAGAAGTTCCATCAGATTATCCCAATGGGGCATGGGCATATAGGACTCCAGGACAATGTTATGAATATTTTTATTAATTTAATTATTTCCTTGACAATCTTTTTTAATAGTTGTAGTAGTTTTTTTAAAAGTTGTCTAGGACATTAAGGAATTATCTTTATTTAAGAGGGGTCAAGGATTCAATATTGTTATCTTTACATTTTCAGTAATGTTTAGGAAGTTATATTCTCACTTAGAGGAGGAGCCTGGTGCCTATGTAAGTGCACCTCTAGTTTATCTATTCAGAGCATCAGATGATTATCGATTATGTTGATTTCCTCCTCCCCTATTGGTTTGGTCACTCTTGTCCTTGGTTTCTCATCATTTCTGGTTTGTCCACCACCCTGTTTCTTCTCATTGCCCTCTGTATTTCCTGTCCCCTTCCCTTTTCTTTCAATTTGATGCCCTACATCAAGTGTTATCATCTTATCGGAGTTCATAGTTATGATCTACATTTCCGCTGCAATATCAGACACAGAATACCCCACCGTTAGTTTCTGCTCTTCTAAACCATTCACTGCCAACAACAGCCCATTTGCCATCTTCATTCAAAGAAACCTCTCCGCAACAATCTCCCACCCCTAGCTGATCTGAAATGCATCACCACTATCAACCAGTGACAAATTACCTGAACCACTGCCTTCCAGAAATTTTTCTTGCAGTAATTGGAAAAACAGAGTAGAATTGTAAAACAAGAGAAAATAAAAAAAAGAAGTCAAACAGTCTGAAGTGGAGATGGTTCATTAATTTGCTGTAAATCCTGAAACCCTAGGAACAACTCTCAAAACCCAAACCTCCAGCCACAGCCGTCAAATACCAAAGCCTTAATTTTTTGAACATTTGAATAAAGAACAGAGAAAATGAAAGTGATTTAAGAATGAGTTTCCAGTAAATTGAGTGAGACATGAGGGTCGATATGGGAGTGAGATCAGGAGCAGGAATGAGGGGAAAGATTTCCAGCAAAGTGTGCGTGTGATTACTGTACACCTCAATGCCGGCATAATTTCCCTGTCATAGTTGTTATTGTTGCTGCCTGATCTTCACCATGTCCTGCTGAACTCTTATGTTGTTCTCACTTGTCAATCTGTGTGATTGATGGATGCCTTTCTTTTTGCATGCTCCATCATAAGCCCAGATCTAGAGGGATTCCATCCATCTCCTTGCTGTCCAATCCAGTCTTAGTTGGTGAACCCAATATCATACCAGGCTTGAGAACTGCCCTGTTTGAGTCAGCAGTTCAGCCCAGTCATCGAGGCCTCTTCCTTGTGACAAGAATGCCCCATGACTCAGTTTCAATCCTGGTTTTATTTGGTTCTTTGTTAGTGTTACTTAAAAAGCAGTGGGGAAAAATTAGTATCCGGGAAAAGGAAATAAAAAGGCAGTGTGAACAAATGGGGAAAATCAGTAAGAGAAAAAAATGCCATGCTACTGTCATGCACATTGTTCTCTGTTGCTAATTCTTCATAAATAAATTTCTAAAGTTGCACTGAAATTCAATGTCCAGTATTTTTTTTTTATTTTGCAAGTGGAGAAAATAAGAAAGTATTGGCGTTCAGTTAGTTTCCTTCTTTTGTCCAGTTTATTCCAGAGATGATTCCATTTGTGGAAAATGTGCTTTGAAAAGAAGGTTCATCTATGATAATTGTTGCCAGTTAGAAATTTGGTTTGCTAGTCTGTTTTTTTGTGGTTATAAAATTGATTAAGTTCTGGTTCCTGTCAATGTGAGGATGCCTGCAGCTTTTTGGCTAGTAACCATGAAGTTGCCCACGAAGTGGAGTCATCAGCACAATGCTTTGCTGACTGGTGTGCCAAAAATTTTTAAAAGTTATTGCAGATTGTGGGGAAAGTTCATCAAGCCAATAAAGAGGAAAAGAAAGAAGTCTGTTTTACAAGATTTGCATGAGTTAACTTGGCATGTAGGCTTTGTTGAATGAAATTTCTTGTAAGAGCAATTATCCAAAGATGTCATTCCTAAAGAGGCATCTTTTGAGATAGGTAATGAGCAAAAGTAGCAAGCTTCTGAAGAGTTTGAGGATGTAGGGAATGTTGGAAATATAATTGCAAAGAGTTTCTAGTTCTAAAGGTTACCTAATGTTGGTTAAGCTATTACACGATGAGATTTTATGTCGGACCAGGTTTGTTAGAAGGTGCTTCGTGGTGGAGATGCTGTTCCATTGCCTAGTTTTCTTCATTATTCACCTTTTCAAAATTTGACCTCCAACAAGGGGAGAATAATGGGGAAAGGTAAAATTTCATAGTTTCCATGATAGGGAAGTTTAGAATAGGAATTGATGTTATTTTTGAGGTGCTAGGATTGTATTTTGTCATTGACATTTTTGCTTCTTGTGTCTTAGAAGTTCTTATTTCCTGGTTAGAGTTGGTGTCTGGATCCTATGTGATTGCACCTCTAATTCGTTACAGAATGGATGATGAATCTATGTATTGACACTATTGATTCCTACTTCATCATGGTTTGGTCACTATTCCTCTGTTTTCCCTTCTCCTCTGGCTTCTGCTCTTTGTCCCCCTGATTTTCATTCTCAACTTCCCTTTTTTTTCACTTGTCCTACACCTTATCCTTTTTCTAAAATAATTTCTTGTAGTTAATGTTTCAAAGGTTTGCTCTTTGTTTCCTTCCGTACTTGCTGAACTACGTTGAGAAGCTGCGATGAATTTGAACTTTTGCAGATGCTCATGGGAGGTGGTGGATCTTTTTCAGCTGGTGGGCCTGGAAAAGGAATGTATTCTCGACTATGTATGTAACCTACGAATTTGATATTTTATTCAGATTTTATGACAAATGTGTAGTTAGTTGTTATCCTCTCTCTCTCTCTCTCTTTCTTTGTGCATGTGTCTTCTTAGATATAGCCCTTATATATTCTTACACAATAGGTTGCAAAATGAAGATTATTGTTTTATATGCTCACATCTTTTATATTTTGTTACATACATATTTACTTGAACCAGATTTGAGAGTTTGTTATTCATATTTATACGTGGATGGACATCTGGAGAACTTTTGCCCTGCTGATTGTTTCCATTGATGTGACCAGATCTCCGTGTCCTGAATGAATACCCGCAAATTCAGGCATTTTCCGCGTTTAACAGCATCTACAATAACACTGGCATTTTTGGGATTCAAGCTACCACTGTAAGCAAATCTCACAATAACTCGAAGACATTGCATCTCACTCTTTCATATATCATGATGTTTTCTTTGTTGTCCCTACTGTTGCGTGGCTTGAGCCATAATCTGTATGAAAATGTCTTTTTTGTTGGGCCTATGTGGGCATTGTAGAATTGATGATTTACTAGGGATTTTTTGTGCCTCTATTATTTGGGATTCTGGAATGTTGTTCCTGCTCATTCGTGTAGGTGCTCATATGATAATTGTTAAGTTTGTGCTTGCCTTTAGGCACATTTGTGCCCCAAGGGATGGTCTCATTCCAGTTACAGGCTTGATATGCACAACCGCATACTGGTCAACTGCCCCCTTTTATTACGTTTTGAGAAAGTTTTATGGTATAAAGATTCTGTATAATAGTAGTCCTAGCACAACTACTACACTTGGAAAAGGCACTATCAGATTTGGTCCAATTGAAGGGAAACTAGTACTGCCACTTAATAGAGATGCAGGAGTTATTCTAAAAATATTCTTCTTTCTCCTTTTGAAAATTCTCATTTCGAAAATTTCAGTTGGGAAACATTTCAGAGCTAACAAAAAAGTATAAAATGCTAACAACATTCAAAGTTTTTATGTTGAGGGTCATAGATGAGATCTCTTGTGTTTGAAAAATTGGGTGGATCTCTTTTCTTTCAAGTTGAGGAATGGATGATCACTTGGTTAGTGAATTGTAGGAGTTAGACAGTTTGTGTAGCACTTGAGACTTTAGGGACATGTAGAGAATAATATTCACATAGAATTGTGAGATTGATTGGTTGAGGACTAAGAAGCATGGCCAGAGGAATGAGACACGGATAAGATACAACATCAACACCGAGACGCTATTTTTCTAATAATTATTCCACACTGTGAACAAGCTAGTGAAATTTCATAATTCATGGGAATATGGTTGAACAAACAACAGTATTTTACACTAATTAGCAATCAGTACTTTGCTCTGCAATGTCCAATTGCTCTAAGATATTTCATCATGAGCAAAAGTTCCTAAACAAGCAATTTACCAGAAAAATGCAGGGACATTCATGAAAAAAAGGTAGCTATTAAACAAAAACAATGAAGAATTAGAGGAGAACCCAAAAAAACACAGTCAAGGTTTGCTCTTGTTCATAACTGAATAAAAGCTAGAGGAGGAAACCAATCAACTAAACACATGGCTATAATTCAACCGAGAGAGCTAGGAAATGAGACGGGCCTCCTTTCTAGCCAGAGAGGGAATGATGGAGGTAGATGAAAAACCAACCATGGGAAAATAGTCAAGCAACAATTCAGCGGCCAAGTTAGTTGATAAATTGAATATAGTGAATGCATACACAAATTTTCACAACATAGAAGAAGAGAACAAGAAATAGCGTTAAGGAGATAAATTTATTCTAAGAGAATAAATGAGACCTTGGGAAATGTCAAATCTTTATCATCATCCATCCAGTAGCCTCGCCTCATTGGTTAGTTCTTTTCCTTTGCCAGATGCTTAATTGTGAATGGAAACTAGTGACGTTTGTCACTCTCAATTTAGCTTTATGTTTTGAAATTTTTTTGCTAATTATTTAGTAGCATTAATACATACCCAATTTTCATCAAATGCCCTGTTTACTTGCTTGAAAAATTAAATTAGCACAAATGTTTTCTAAGTGTCCTTAGCATGTCCCCAGGCTCCCAGCCACTCGTATTAACAAAAAGGTTATATATCCCAAGTTCCCAATGTGTCGAAGAGTATCAGAAAAGCGCCAGTGAGTATCTGATGTGTTATTGGAGAGTGTCTGGGGAATATTTATGTTTGATACTTGGCAGACATTGACATGCTACCCTAGAGGAGGTGTCTGTGCTTCTGAGTTCGATGATGAAATCCATTTATAGAAGTCCAAATAGCTGAGATTAACACCTAAACATGTAACCATTTCCGTTACACCCAAATCCGATTAACGTAGATAACCTCGTTCAGTTGGCATGTGCTGACTTGGTTTTTGCTGGTATAGCCATAAATCATCAACCTGAATAGGGTGAAATGGGGCTGTCTTTAACTCTGGTTTGGGGATGGCCATTTATTTGCAGGGAAGGTTTGTGTTTGGAAGCCAAGTTGACCCATCCATTACATTTGTAGAACCTGAAATTGTTACCAATTTGTCCTATTAGTTTTCTAAATAACTTGTGCTTTGTGGGGATAGGAAAGGAAAATTGTCCAAGGTTCAAGGTCCAAGGTCCAAGGATTACTTTTGTGTACTCCATTTTGGCAGTTCTATTTATCTTTATTACCACAAGTTTGCATTTTCATGGGAGCTTGTTGGATCTAGTTCATCCCAATCTGACCATCCATGTTCCCTCACATACAGTGAGCACAGAAGATAATATCGGTATTCGCAGCTATATTAGTATCGAACATGTTAGACAATGTGTATCTCTATTGGATATCTCAGAAGCAAACAATTTCCTATGATTTGTAAGCTGACAGGCAAATTGAGTGGGACATTGAACAAAAACCTGCTTAAAGTGGCTTCTCGAGATAAGATGAGACCATCAAATAAAGTAACCATAGATCATGGCTGATTTTATGAACTACGTTATATATTAGCCGATATATTAGATATTGATCGATATTTCATTCCATGACTCTAAGATTTGATTGATAAAGCTTTGGCCAGAGATCCGGAAACCTATCACCTTGGATGGACTCATTTTTTGTTATGTAGTTCACAAGATCAGTCATATCCTATTTATGGTTACTTCATTTGATGTTCTCTGCTTTCTTGGGAAACCACTTTAAGCAGGTTTTTGTGCATTGGCTAATCTTTGACCTTTAACTCCCTTGAATTCCTACCCTATCCCCTTTCGTTGGGGTGGGGGGAGGGCATGGTGGTGGGGCACACTGCTGAGAGCTAGGTTGAATGGTATTGGTGCCTAGAACATTGAGAGGCATTTCTTTTCTAATTGTAGGCCCTCTTTCATTTTTTAATCAAATATTCCTGCCTTTGTATGCATCTGTAATTTCTGGAGCTAAGTGGATGCAGCTTCATTGTGCCCTGTGATGCAAACTTTAGAGAAGTGACCCCTCTTTGAAGTGGGAGGCAAGGATTTAATAAGAACTTAGTTTATTGTGCTTGTGTGCATTGGGTGTCTATTTTTGAAATGTTATGAAGTTGAAAGGGAAATGTTAACATGATGTTGTTTTGTTGAATATGGCTAGTTTCTCTAATTAAATTCTTTGATATGGTAGAGTGGCTACTGTTTCTCTGAAATTTCATTCTTCACATTTGTTTAGGTGCGTACATCTTGCCTTTCCCATACCCTATGTTGTGGGAGTTTCAGGCTCTGGATCTTCCCTATTATTTTTATTTGGATTAACTTGGCTTTACATTTGGAGATTCTTGTTATATACAGGGATCTGATTTTGTTTCAGAAGCCATTGATATTGCTGCTAAAGAATTCATTGCAATCGCAACACCTGGAGAAGGTTTTCTGCCATACCTTCTGATTGGGGCCACATTGTTTAATGATTTCTACACTTGTCTCTAGATCGTGTTATTTTCTTGCCTAGATCTTTTTTCATTTGTCTGTGTAGTTACCCAGGTGCAGCTGGACCGTGCTAAAGCATCAACAAAATCGGCTATTTTGATGAACTTGGAATCAAGAGTATGTTCCTACATATGTGTGCATAATCAAGGAACTTCTTGTACTTTCTTATTACCTGATGTATATTCTGCAGATGGTTGCATCTGAAGATATTGGTAGACAACTTTTGACATACCGAGAGAGGTAGGGATAGGCTGTTCTTTCAAATAAACTCTTCTCTACACCTCCCTATCCAGATCTCTCTGCTTCTTTTCATTTTCTCTTACATATCTGTCTTATTTGTAATATACGTGCCTTTTGTCTTGCAGCTGTAATATATTATGACATATCTGTAAAGTTTCTTGTAATGTTCCATAGCACCTTTTCTTATAGATGGAATAATAGATATTGACCCTTGGAAGCTGCATAATTAATGGTCTGTTTTGCATGGCTGTTGAACAACTTTTGGAAAAAAAAATTATGAATTGAATTGAATTGAATGATTCCTGAAATGCCTCCAAAAAAACTGATTGAGATTCGCTTAATTTGCTTTGGGTTTTTAAAATAAGTATTCAATTCAGAACTTTTATTATTATACCTCAAAGTGCTTTTGCCAAAAGCAAGAAACTATAACATTTCTTAAAATACTTTTCAAAATCTAAACAAGCATCCTCTGTTTTAATGGATGTTCAATATTTTGCTGTACAGGTTGCATTTTCCAAATTACCTCTAGTGTCAACATAAAAGAGGTTCACTATAATGTTTTGCTTTCTCATTCTTTACTCATTAGGTGCATATTTGAGAAGTGTCATCTGGGGAATATTTAGGGAAAATGTAGGCATGCAAATGACCCTTATAAACAAATGAAGTGGCTTTGATATGTTGTTCCCAACAATCAGATCCAACTAGCTTACCTTGTATCATATTGTAAAATCTGAGAGTGTCAGATGTATACATCCTTACCCTTGCATTATGGAAAAATTATTTTCATGGTTTAAATCCATGACCATTCTTGAATGATGATGACTTATTTTACTGTTGTTTGATGTTAGTTATTGAGTCAATGATGGATGGCAGACTTAAAATCTACACTTAATTTCTGGTTCTGCAAGTCAGCTAACTATACATACCTGTTATAATCACCTTTTTTGTTTTTTTCTTGTTTTGATTTTACATTTTTTCCCTCTTTTTTTGTGGGGGTGGGTGCAGGGGGTTAGATGAGTGATGGGTCTTTGGGCCATCCCATACTTAACAACCATGCAAAGTGCTATTAGCCAGCTTTCTAACACATTGATGTGTGTCATCCAGTCCACTCTATCTGCTTGTTGTGGCTTTGAGACTGAGTGCAACAGTGAATTGGTACAAATATTTTGTACTTCATTGGCCACTACAATGGTTTATTTTGACATTTCCGGGATAATTAAAAGGGCCTTTTGGTTAAAGGAGAAAAGAAAACGGCAAAAGCTTCTTGGAAAGTGGTTTACTGCCATATTGGTATTGAAATGGTTAAGAATATTGAGTTAGTGAGAGGGATTTCCATTTTCTTGAGGAATACCACCTTTGTATTCTGCTACTATTTTCTTGCATTCTTGAAGGTTGTGCATGATTTGTGATCACAGTAGACATGCTAAATTAACTATAGAACAATTATGACTGTTTCACAAAATCTACTATTTTGGGATACATACATACACCGACTTTACAGTTGTATGCAAAAATGAAGTTGCGGATACAGCTATCTTGACATGAGGACACCAGCTGTCTGATGCAGTAATCTTTGATAAAATGAAAAAGTTCTCTAATTCATCGGTTATGTTTTGTTAGTAAGCTACTTAATTGCTGGAAATATTCTCAATATCTGTGTGTTTTGGTGTATATAGCCATCACTGTTAAAAACAACTAAGATCCAATGAGACCTTGTGCATAGCTTCTGTGTTGTTAAGAACAACTAGATTGCCTCTTCTAGTTGCATTTGTGTTGTTGTAACTTTTTTTCTGACCAGAGTTCCTAGGCTTCTTTCTTCAAATTATCTAGGGCCCTTTATGCTGTCATAGCACTTGACAAGAAGAATGATGATAGGACCCTGCTGAAGCTGTGAAGTACCCTGAGCTTGTTTTCCCCATGTTGCTCCTGTTTAATTGTATGGCTGTAAAGATTGAGAGATATAATATGGGACATCATAAAGTCCTTTTAATAGTTTTATCAAGAGCATGATAGAAAAAACTTATCAAAAACAAAAAATCTCCCTTCTTGGTTGAAGCTTTTTCTAAGCCTAAATGTGTTTAAAATCTCTTTGCTTGTCTATGGTGGTCAGCCACTTTTGAGCTTTGAGTCTTCAGAAACTCTCTAGATGCCATATGCTCTGAGTGGCTTCTTTGTCATGGGTAAAACTGCAGGCGTGTTGAGGATTAGGTGCTCTAGGTAGGAACCATGGTAGTTCTTTAATCACGAACATTCAGGAAGGTCTGCTGCATGTGGGAGTTTTCACACATGTTTATAACTGCTGATGTGGTAACTGCATGGTTCCTCCTCTTCACACCTTTCCGGAAAAATCAGAGAGGGGAGGAGGGGGGTAGATCCCATGGGTGCTTATGAATCTAGAAAAGCTATTGATTTCTACACTCAACGTCTAGGTATAGGCCCTTTTTCTGGTCATTATGTAGGAGCAATGACTAACTAAAAGCAGGTGCTTCCATTAAATTCTTTGTCATCCTCGTGTTTTTCCTCTTCATCTTTATGTTTGAATTGCACAACATATTTAAACATAATTTTTGTTCTGCATGCTGCTTCAAATCTTCAAACCCATCCAAGCTTTTGCACTTGTTTTTAAAAGAGTATGTCTTGACCAGGAAACCTGTGGATCATTTCTTGAAAGCCATTGACGAAGTTGCAGTGAAGGATATAACTGCCATGGCAGAAAAGCTCTTATCTTCTCCTCTGACGATGGCTTCACATGGTGATGGTAATTTTTCGTGAATGCTTATGCTTATTCTCTATGTCTACCTGTATCTTTTTACATCCCATTTCCATTGGAAGACAGAGTTGATGATTGCTTGTCCTAATTTCCAACCCATGTTTTCAGTTCTTTATGTCCCAAGCTATGAACAAGTCAGCAGAAAATTCCGTTCACAGTGAGAGCACTCAGACAAAAGATTCAGGCTTACATCTGTTTCCATTTCCTTTCCTCCCGTTGATCTACAAAACCCGAGTTCTTTTATGGGCTTAAGGTGCTGAAATAAAATCAGAGTACAAAGCTCATTCTCGAACTATAATTTGCTATCCATGCGCCCACGGAATTTGCTGGGCAAACGCTGTGGCCTAAAATGCCTCCATTGGAAACACCATACGACTAATTTTCGTCTCTTGTTTGATGCGGTGACTGCTGTCATTTTTGAACAAAACTTTGCCTTTGCTATTTATCAATTAATTTGCTCGTTTCTTTCTGCTGAAAAATCAGTTACTGTGGGATCTCCTCTCTTCTTGAATTGCTATTTTATACGTGGCTTTAATCCTGTAATATTGAGAATCCATCTTTATGGTTGGATTTCATGGCTCGCTGGCCGTATCATTGCGATAAGGTGGATAACAATTCTCCGTGACTTGACTTTGCACGCACGATAAAAATCGTAGCATGAGCGGTTTGTTTGGTGGTTTTTTTTCTTTGGTTAAATTGGAATTGGTCAAATTTTGTTAGGTGGAATTGAACACGAAGAATGAATTCTGATAGAAAGTCTTTATTGTGATGTGTATCTTTTATGAGATGAAGGTAATTATTCTATGATTTATTTATTTAATATATTTCTTACAAAGCATTAGGCTTACAGGGGAGGGAATCCATCAAATTAATTCTCTCTGCCAAAATATAGTAGATTAATTCCATTTATTTTTTATTTTTTTTTGGGGAAGAAATGTGAGTAAAATGTCTATTGTACAGCATGTTTATAGTGAAATATATTGGAGATATGTTTAGTTATTATTGCGTATCCAGAAGATGACATAATATTTAATATTTATTTATTTTATATAAATTTGATAAATAAATGAGATAGACATTTCATGGGACGCGTCTATAGTGGTTGAAGAGCAGCACCGTGTCAGTATAGATAAATATGGTAGATCAATTGATGTATATTTAATTCAATCTGAATGCTGGCAGATTTATTTGTTTCTCATGCACATTTATTATCTTTCTAAAGTGTAATTAATATTAATTTTCCTAAACAAACAATCGCAGATGCTGTCAATAACAGGCGTAGAATGACGAAGTCAGCTTTACATTCACAGGCATTCTATACCAAAAATCTCTCAAACTAATAAAATAAAAGGAAAACAAGTATGTGAGAGTGCGTACATTTAGCTCGCATGTCACTATCTATGTAATAACCCAATACGCATCTCAAGTGAAATAACAAAGTTATTAATGCTATATATTTCATTTAGCCAAAGGGTGGTAATTAAAGTGGTTCTTACCAAGTTCAAACTTTGGGATGCATGATTGCACTTCATACATATATTCATATACACACATAAATATATACATACATAGGCCATTAAGATATATATTAAGATGTACATCTATATGTGTGTATGTGTGTATGTATATATTTTTAAATTTATATATTTGTATGTGTGCAAGTAACATATGTAGACAATTAAATAGTGGGATCGTGCTCCTTTAGCATGATGATTGAGAATATGTAGCAGCGGTGATAATGATGATTATGTTGGCATGCATGCCTAGCTAGCTATCCTATCCACAGGAGATTGTACCGCTGCACGCTGTGTTTGTATGATCTAACAGCAAACGTGCATATCTCCACTTTCTTCCCAACTCGTTTGGGCTACTCTTTTTAGTCGTGTTGTCGAATAAACCAGGCTTATATACACGATAGTTGTTATAGTATAATTGTTCATATTGTAAAAATTATAATACAATGTGTATTAATAATAATAAGATAAAGAAAGAAAGCCCTTTGAAGATAAATACTTAGCATAGCGATAAGGGTTGCTCTTTAAGAAGATTGGGTGTTCCCCACCATTTGATGATTGGAAGAGAGATGTTAGATGGACAGCTATTTTTTTTTTTTTTTTGTTTTGGTTGGGAAAGAGAGCACACTTAAGCAAAAATCGGTTAGAATCATATTAATAGTTGCTATTTACTTCATTTATAATGTTACAAGCAAATGTGTCTTTGATGACATGGTCATTTTTTGTACTGATAATATAGTGGTTGTTATATGTAATGCTTTACTAAAAAAGTTATTTCTATGGAGTCTATGAGTGTAGTTGGTATAAAAATCTTTAATTATTGGGGTATTTTGAAGGCCTTGTGAGGACTTGTTGCTTCTCATGTCTCTATTTAAATATCAATTTTTTATTGTTTGGTTTTGCCTTTTTATTTCATCTTGATTTTTTATGGTTTTTTAAATTAATAACTATCAATGATCTCCTTATTCGTATAGGATATCTTTTAAATATACACACATCTGTTGGATTTGGTCTGAAACAAGATCGACCTGACCCGATAAAATATAGGGCTTCACATTGCAAGTTTATGGAAAAATATGAAATAATTGAGTTGTTAGACCTAGAATAGAAGAGAATAAAGAATTTGTCCATACACTAGCTCGCCGAATATTCGATTGACTAGATTGTTAAAAATAGAAAAGATTGAGATGCAAAATGGCCCAATAGAAAATTAAACTAGGCATTAATTCCTGACAAATAGTTATATGAATTCAGAGTTGAATTGTCATATTAAATAGGTAATTATAGCCACTAAATAATAAGTATTAAACTCTGAATGGTTACATGATTGTGTGACGGTTGGGTTTTCAATTAATATAATACCTCAATTAATGTATAGTCATACAAATTTCAGAAAGGCGCATTGATTAGCAATAAATCTTAGAAATATGCCAATCTCTCTTAGTCAAATGGGAACCGAATTCAAAAGAGAAGACAAAGTATAGAATACTAGACCTTGATATACTCATGTCTTTCAATAATTATAGAGCCAAATCATTCGATCCATGAATTCTCTTAAATTCTATCATTTCTAAGTCCTTATTATCTTTCATTTTTACAGAAAGATTTCTAATTTAAGTGTCAATAGATATTTTGGGAATATGTTTCGTATTTTTTAACTTCTTATTAATTGTTATAATATGTAGAATTTGGATTAAGAGATTCGAAGGTCATACTTGACCCTATTTGGACTATGATCTAGATCCTAAATTTACATCATTGGCACCATCTGTGAAAACAAAATTAAGTCATTTGTTCCCATTTGATCAAGATTTCAAAAGAAATTTCTATTTTCAACAAATTAAAATGGTGAATATATGGGCACAAGGCTAAGTAAGACAGCTGTTAAGGATATCATGTCTCATGGCTTCAACTCAGAGGAGGGTAGCCATAGGATATTCGTCTACCAACAAATCTTGACATCAAAGCCTTGACGGCCTAGATCAAAGACATATTAAAGATGCTAAAATCTCTGTGGGACAAAGTTGATAGCAAAATACACAAAACAGTTGGCCACTACTCACAAGCATCAACCTCAAGGAGAAGGTCGAGAGGAAATAAGACTATCATGAAGGAAGGCCATCAATAGTTGAAGATTCCAGAGTCCTTCGAGGAAACCTTTCATATTAATCTTTCTCCGCTTGAAGGATACCTGAACTTTGAGGTCATAGAAAAAGTCCCGAGCAAACAGAATCCATGATATACTTGGGATTTTAGATACTCATCTATTTGAGAGGAAATGTCTTGTAGCAGCCTGCCTAAAATCCTCCGGACCTAACAAATATTATGTATATTTGCTAACTATTTGGAGTTGAGTACATTCCTTAAAATTAAAAAAAATCACCTCCACAACTGAGTTGGAGGAGAGGACAAGGCTGATCAACAAAAGATTTTTTTAAAAAATACTACTAGAAAAATGATAGAATTGGGTCATATACTTTTCAACTATTAAAAGGTATTGGCTCCCTTATAAATTTTAAATGCTAATATTGGATCCTATGACAGAAGTACTGATCTAATGGATTAGTTAGACCACTTTTAAATGTTGTTTGGCTTCTAAAACCCGGAAAACTCGCACTATGCCTATGTTTCCCTTTAACTTTAAAAGAAGATGTAAGAATTTGGTTTTATTGGTGAAAATGACTAGGGAGTCCCTAATCTCAATTCATTTCGACCATTTTTTAAATTGTAAATAAAGATATACATGAATGTATAATATACGTAAAATATATTCGGATCTAGATATATTTAACTATTAAGAGGATATAAACAATAAGTATAATAAATAACAATAGTCAAGACAAAGTTTTTAATGACAAATAAAAACCTCAATGATTATGGTTATTGAGTAAAACCTTCCAATATTTTATGGCCGGTAAAAACAATGCACAAAAAAAATCAACTTATAGATCGGTTGATATAGAAGCAATAATTTATTCAACTTACTCCCGACTTATAACCCTACCAAGGAACTCATTGGATTTGCCTTTGACAATGGAACCGGATACCTTACGGTCTTCTTGTCAATCTTATTTCATGAGCTGTAGAACTTTTGCACACCAATGGATCTTAATATTTATGCCACCCATGTCTTGTACAAAGGTCAATAGGTAGAAATAGGTGTGTATAACACAATATATTTATTTTATAAGAATGTAGTGAAAAAACTTTAAGATTAATACTCAATAATTGAGGAAGAGTTTTCTAAAAAATAAGGCTTTTACACACTTTAAAGAGGGGATCTTTAGAGTAGTTGGCTTATGCAATATAATCTCAAGAATTGTTACATAAGTTATGGATGATAGGTATATATAAAGAATGTCCGAAATTAGGTAAAAAAAGCAGCAAATAAAAAATACACGCCTACCGCTCGAGCACCACACAGGTGCGCATTAGGCCTACATTGGGTCTGATCGAGCACTCATCGAGCCCGCGTAATATGGAAAGTACACTCGTGCACGCCTTAGGGGCACCTTGAACACGGGCATATTGGAAAGGGAGCTCATGTGCGTATCGCACCTCGTGTGTGGACATACGATAAAAGGTGCTTGTGCATTGATTAAGCGCAATGTAGGCGTGGATATTGAGAGTTGTGCATTTGTGAATATTATGTGTAAATTTAATGCAAATCTTTATGATATTGGATAACATGCCAATGACCAACTAGACTCAATCATGGAATATAGTAATACATAATATGCCTAATAGTCTCATTCTTTGACAATTTTATGACAAAATTCTTCAAAAATTATAAAACTAAAATATATTAATAACGAGTTTAGATACTATCGAGATAGAATCTATATATATAAAAATATATTTCTAACAATATAACCGACACAGTAAACTCAAACGGTAAAAGACACGAGAGTTTGTTGTTCTTATTCAAACATAGTGTCTATAGAAATATATAGAATTGAAACAAGCTATGTATATAAGGAAAGTAGTAAAGCAATAGTAAACACATAGTCAAAAAAATATATTGTAGAAGAAAGTAGCAGTTACATCATGAGTACAAATGAAAAACTAAAACTTGATACATCAAAGTCCTCCCCTTAAGATATAACTGACCTCCCCATAAAATATAAACTTCCTCTAAATGATAATCTCCCCCATAAAGATAACATCCCCCTCATTATGTACCCCCAATGCCTTGTACCTTGAGTTAGACTGATCACTTGTACCTTGAGATGCCAACTTGGCAAACAAATGGACAAATTGCTCCTGCATATAAGTCTCTTAGGTATTGAGTCGAGTCTTAAGGAGGCGAAAGCCCTCAAGAACATAAGATTCCACCCATGCCTAAGATGTAGATAGCCACGCAAGCTGATCAAAAATCTAAGAGAGCTACCCCATGATCAACGTGGAGGAGGAGGTAGAGGATAGAAGAGGGTTGGAGGAGCCAGTATTAGCGGGGAATGAGGGGTCCTCAAGAAGATGATCATCTAAGGGTCATCATGCATTTGGGAGAGATGATGAGTGTGGGCTTAGCTTTGTTCAAAAGTGGTTCAAGTAATGGGTTTACTAAGCCACACACGAGGAGGGTTAGAGAACGGGATGTCTAGACTTATAATCAGGCATTGGATGAGACAACCATAGGAAAGGTTGCCACTCTTCTTGGATATAAAAAAAGAAAAGATGTGGGAGCAAAGATGAGATGGGAGATCAATTAGGCGCCTACTAAGAAGGGTATACAAAAACAATGTTTTATCAAGGGGAATAAAGATGAGTTGTGTGATTGAAAAAATATTGGTCAACATAATATGGCACACCACCATACTCTGAGGGGTAAGGTGTTTGGTCTTAAATGATTTTCCATGCTATATCATGGGAGAGGCGTGGAGAAATAAGGCTATCTTAACAAAATGTGGTATGGAATGAAAAATGTATGGTTAGTCAGGATTAGAGACACATAGAATGCCTAAAGAATGAGGGATCACCTACGGAGTAATTTGAAGGGTACTTCCCCTCAAGAAGGTAGAGAAGGAATCAAACATGTGGTCTAGATCATGAATGTTTTCATAAAACTCTTAAATTAAGAGTGTAGCAGGAAGGATGAGGTAAGTCAAAACCGACTTCCAGTGCTGGTAAATAAATAGTGAGGAAATGGATGGATCTAGGGTCATGAGGTGAACGTCTCATTCAAGGGTAAGTTGTTGATGGGATATGCATTTATAAAAAAAGATCCTCAATGGAGGGATTGACAAAGCAGTCTGGAGTGAGGACACGCTAGCCCGGGGACGCTTACCAGTAGTCTTTTTGAAGAAGGATATTTGAGGGGTAGACATCTGTATAGAAAAGTAGAGAGAGACGGCGAGGCACATCAATCTGAGACAAAGCCGGCAAATAAGGAACCCACTAGACTCCAAAACCACGGGTTAAGAGAGGGGCGAAACCACTACAAGTCTACACAAAAGAGGTGTAGATTGGACATTGGGTATCCCAAAAACATGGTTGGGTTGCACATCGAAAATCTCAAAACCCAATTCCATAACAAGGCTAGATCTACACAAGGTTTACACAACTAATTACAATTTGGGACTAAATATGGTGAGACATGAACAAATGAAACAAAATAAGAGAAGAAAAATGGAGATCATGGACTAGGATGAAAAGCGCCATCAATGGAGAGATTAAGCATAAGAATGAAGGAAGGGGAAGAAACTTACCTTAGATTTGCTCACAATTGGAGGAGGAACATGTAGATCGAGAGGATTTGGAGAATCTAGAGGTAGGGAGAGGAGGAGAGAATGTGAAGGGCACACACATAGCATTTGAAGATAAAGTGTGCTCAAACATGCCTTAGGTGTATGTCAGGCACACTTGAGAAGGAGGGAGAGCGCTTGAGAGTGAGGGAGGTGTGCATAAGGTGCACCTAATTTGAAAAAGACACAAGGAATAGGACATTAATTTTTTTGTGAAACAAATTAATTTGGTATAATACATATAGCATTGAGTTAACATACCAATCATGTTTCTCCATGATATGTAAGATCATTTTTCTTGATCTATACTTTTTTTTGAATTTAATTATTTTGCATAATTTCTATTTATCCCATATTTTATGATGAACATGCATATAATTGAAAGCATGTGAAGATATGAATGTATAAGAAACGATTATTTGTATTTGTATCAAAGAATTATAAAAGATTTACAAAATATACGAAGGGAATGCCACAATTTGACAAGTTTATGATTCGTTCTTTTGGAATGAGAACTTTGTAAAAGAAGTTTGGTGGACTTTTTTCTTAAAGAATAAGAAATTGTATCTGGACCACGAATTTGTTTTTCAGATGGTAGTATTCCATGACATGCCTTAGGATATTACAGTGAAAGATTAAGGAATGCTCCTAGATCACAGGAGATGCTCTGGTGGTGTATCTATTATCTGGCCCTGTATATCGAGTGAAAGGTATACCATCCGTCACGGGTCGTTAAAGTTGCGTGGGTAACATATCTGTTATTTGGCCCTAAGTATCACCGTCTGCCACGGGACGTTAAAGTTGTGTGGGTAGCATATTTGTTATTTGGCTCTAAGTATCGAGTACAGTCCGCCACGGGACGTTAAAGTTGCATGGGTAGTATGTCCGTTATCTGACCTTGTACATCGTGTGAAAGGTATCCCGTCTGCCACTGGACGTTAAAATTGAGATTTGTGAATAGCACTTTAGAATGTGTAGGTGCAAACACATTCTATTCCTCGATCGTCCACTCAATTAGCTAGCAAGGTGTACTTGCTCTGGTTCGCAAAGATAATGAAATTTATACATGTTTTAGAACTAGAGAAAGAATAAGTCAAATGGAAAAAATCAATGTATTTCAAAAATTTGTATTTATTTATGTTTTATGTTTATACATCTCTGTTATACTCTTATATCTTTCCTCTGCTTTATATTGCGTATATTATTTATTGTCTGTAATTATTATATTTGTTGAGTATTTGGTTTACCATTACTATTTTTTTTTCTTCAGATGAGTATGAACTTATGCCCGATGAGGCGGGGTAGAGGATTAGAAGTCGGTTAAGTTGAAGACCTGGAGGATAATCTTGAGGACTTAGTTTTTGTAGAATTGTATCCCATTTTATGGAGTATTAGTATCTTTGAGAGGGTTTTATATATTGATGTATGTGTATGATGATGATGTTCATGTAGTTTAGTTTCCGCTATATTTGATGGATGTATATACTTTCACATGTATGTATAATTTATTTGGAAATCTAGTGGTATCTTATCTGAACCAACGTCATACATGGAGTTATAATGTTGGTGCTATGTTTTGTTATGGCTATTTTTGGATCCTATGATATGATGTGTGGATATATATTGTTTATCGTATAGGGTTTTGTATAGATTGTATTTATTTGGCGGTCATTTTTCTGTTAGAATTCTGTCAAATTTTGATCGGGAAAGTCGGTCCGTCACATTAACATTTATTTTTATAAAACCTTTTGATCTTTGAACGATGGGGGCAAATGGTATGATTTTTCATCTTTGTACGGAAGTAGTTGGGTCAAAAATAGTTTTTCAGACAACATTAACATTTAAAGTATTAGTAGAATATCCCAACCCTGTTTTGTTACCACCGACTTTTTCTAGACCGAGCATGCGGTCAAATTGCTTGGATCCACTCAAAAATTATTTTAGAACATTTTGAGTACTTTTAATATCTGATTCAAGAATTTTGATTTTTTTTTTTTTGTAAATGACTTGTTCAATTTCTCAAGTTATTGTGTTTTAGAGTTTAGTTTAGTTCTAAGGTCAATTTTTCATTTTTTGATTTTCATCAATTTTTGCTTCATGGATGTACTTATTTCTTGATTTTTAGACACTCCTAAACAATTTATCACACATATCTTGTATGACGTAAAATTAAGTTTTTGACTCGTTCTTATAGTCATTAGTTTGATCCAAGTTCTCTTCTAAATTCTCATCATTTCTATTTATAGAAGTCATTAAAGCCATATAATTAACTTAACCATCTTCAATACATTTTTTATTATCTTTCTCTTCGACATTACTCAACGTAGCATTAACTTTTATTGCCACCACTAGATCTTATTGGTGTTTAAAATTTGGGCAATCGGCTTTAATATACCAAAACCTTGGCATTTGTGGTATTGTATTCCTTTAGTGTTTTTTAATTTTATGTCATTGTTCTCACATCTGTTTTTCTTGCCATTTTTGGAGACATTAAAGTCCCTTTTTATTTTTCTAACGAATATTTGTTTTTCTTCAAAATTTTTTTAAAGTTCTTAACAAATGGGCCAAATCTTCATCCCGAAGGAATTCTTTATTAGAATTATTATTTATCACTTCCTTTATAGATTTTAATGCAATGGATTTATTACTCTTTGATTGTGGTAAAGTGTGTTTATATGTTTGTAGTGATCCGACAAGTTTTTTAATTTTTACCTTGTTGAGATCCTTACTCTCCCCGATCACAATGACTTTGAATTTAAATCACTCAGGGAGTGATCTTAAAACTTTTTAAAAAAATCTCAATTTTAGGAATTATTTTTCCTAAGTTAAACATTGAGTTTACAATATCATTTAATTTTACAAACAATTCATCAAAGATTTCGTCATCTTTCATTCTGATTTCTTCAAATATAATAGTGAGCATTTGTAACTTTGAATTCATAACTAAATTAGTACTTTCATGAGTAATTTTGTGGATGTCCTAACTATCTTTAGAAGTTTTACACATCGAGATGCATTTAAACTATTTTAGAAATATAACCATAAAAATAGCATGAAATCTCTCACTATTCCAGTTGTAAACATGAAGTTCTTCTTTTGTTCACAAGAATAGAACTTTTGGTTCATTTTATAGCATTTCTGGGGGGAGTTCACCCAGATTGTGTGCTACCCTATACCTATTCATCCATGGATTTGAGGAAAGCTTTCATGCATACCTTTCAGTACGTATAGTTGTTCCCATCAAAATAGAGAGGAACAGATATAGAGTAGCTAGTATACATCTAGATTAGGGTCGAGAATCGGAGTAAGTTTCTAATACCAATTGAAAAAGACTAGGGAGTCATTAATCTCAACTTGTTTCGACTCTTTTTTAAATTACAAAATAAAGATTTATACGAATATATAATATACGTACAAAATATTCAAATTTTGATGTTCTTGACTATCAAAAGGATATAAATAATAAGTATAATAAATAACAATAGCCAAGACGGGATTTTTAATGATAAAGAAAAATATCGATAACTACAATTATTGAGTAAAATCCTCTGAGATTCTACGACTAGTAAAAATAATATACTCAAAAGTTAACTTACAGACCGGGTGGTATAAATATACTAACTTAACCGACTTATTTTTAATTTGTGACTCTTACCAAATAACTCTTTAGATTTACCTTTAATAATGGAATTGGACACCTTCTAATCTTTTTATTAATCTTACTTCATGAGCCGTAACATTTTTACATACCAATGGATCCAAATTTTTATGCCACTCACTTCTCGTACAAAGGCCAATAGATAGAAAAAAGTGTGTATAATACAATATATTTATTTTATAAGATTATAATGAGAAAACCTTAAGATTGATACTGAATAATCGAGGACGTGTTTTCCAAAAAGGAGGCTTTTATAAGTTTTAAAGAGGAGATCTATAGGGGATCCACCTTGTGTAATATAATATCAATAATTTCTATATGTATTGTGGAAGGTAGGTATATATAGAGAGGGTCCAAAATTAGATAAAAAAATACAGCAAATAAAAATAATGTACACTTGAGCACTGCGCAGGCATGCATTAGGCTTGCATTGGATTTGTGCTCTAGTGCTCAAGTGTATTTGGGTGCTCATCAGGTGTGCATAATCTGAAAGGTGTGCTTGTACACGCCTCGAGTGTCCGTCGAGTGCAGGAATACTAGAAAGAATGCTTGTGTGCGTTTCAAGAGCACATTGAGTGTGAACATACGGGAAAAGGGGTTTGTACACGGATTAGACGTAAAGCAAGCATGGATATTGAGAGTTGCGCGTTTACGAATATTGGGCAAGAATTTGATGTAGATTTTTATAATACTACATAATACGATAACAACTAAGCAGACTCAATCACAAAATATACCAATATATAATATCCCTAACACCTTGTTAGGCTCCGGCAGGCTCCAAGCCAAAGTTTGAAATGTTTTTTTGGCCATATTTAATGTTGAGACCAGATGCATCTCAAAGCTCACTAGTGAGATGAAGTTAAATGATTTCATGGTCATGATTCAATAGGGTGAGTTTTTCAAATAATCAGCCCAATAGGAATTCAAGACATTCTTCAAGTAAAAACTTTCACCAAGTGTGTACATCGTGGTTGATGAGGCTAATGAAGCTAAGTGGCTAGAACTCTTAGAATATGAGTGCCAACCGGTGTCAACCAGTGGAAAGAAGTGAAACGACAACAACTCTTCCACTCGAGATCTCAGTAAGCGCAGAGAATCAACTTGAGTATTTATAAAGAGTACAAACTATTAAACCTCACACCACTGAATAATACCTAGACAAATATTCAAATACAAATATAGAATGAAAAATTTATATAGCGGCCCAAACCATTTAAGAACCTAGAATGAGGTAATCAAAGTATTATTTTTATCATCGATTTCTAAGACATAATACTAAATATTACTTGATGCTACAGAAAGAGATTGAAATTCTAATACAAAAGGTTATCTTAATAAATATTTATGAAACCAATGGGTTCGTCCCAAACAATATTAAAGATGATGAGGAGCAATCAAAGCAATCAAAAAATTGAGTGGTGGCAGGAGTCATAAATATGGTATCAAAAAGGCCTGCTAGCAGAAAAACTCCAGATTATCTTGAGAAAACTTTCACTAACAAGTGACAGGAATTAGGGATAGAAAATAACATCATTAGTTTTAATAACGACAATATGAACATATAATATCTCCCATTCTGATCATTTTGTTGTATTTGCACCCATTTTCGGTAGAGTCCACGACTACTAGTTGAAACAAATCTTTATTAATAATAAAAACTCAAGAAATATTCTCGATTTTGATATGTTCATTAAGTTAGGGCATAAAAATAATCAAATAAAACCATCAAATAGACCACTATATAGACAAGACAATGAATCGGTCCAGGTGAAGGGGAGAGTGTAACTAAAAGTTACATTAGGGACATATCCGAAAATAGTCTCCCATATGTTAACCTTCTTAGTTGTAAATCTTCCATCAGTTTACAATTTCATATTGGGTTAGCCATACTTTACAACTTTTAAAGTAGCCACTTTAATCCCATATCTAAAAATAAAGTTTTTAAGTAGATACGAGATTAAAGAAGTTAGAGGAGATCAAGTCACCGGACGAAATTGGTATTTATTGCAAATAAATAGCTCGACTCCTCCTCAGCTAATCAAAGAATTTGATCTTTGGGATGAGAACTCACTTCAACAGACTCAACCAAGAGAGTTACCTTTTTGAATTTCTCTAAATTTGACGAACCTGAATAAATGTGTTTTGATTTGTAATTCATTGAATCTAGATCTGAAAGAGAGATTATTTAAAATTTTATGGAACAATGTGGAGTCTTTACCTAAATTTCGGAAGACATGTCGGGTATACTAATAGAAATGCTGATTCACAAGTTAAACCTCATACTAGTGCACAAGCCAGTTAGGTTAAAAAAGACAAAATTGCTCAACAGAAAAATTCATTGCCATTCGTGAGGAGGTCAAGAAATTGATAGATGCTGAATTGATTAGAGAAGTAAACTATCCAGTTTGGTTATCCAATGTCATTGTTGTCAAGAAGAGTAACAAAATTGGAGAATGTGCGTTGACTTTATTGGCGTGAATAAAATATATCTGAAAGATAATTTCACACTATCAATGATGGACTAGTTGGGGAACTCAACGTCCATACATCAATTGCTAACCTTTATGGATACTTACTGTGGATACAACTAGATTCTGATTAAACCAAAACATGAGGAGATGATCTTATTCATGACAGATTAGGGAATCTACTATTACGAGGTACTGTAATTTGAATTGAAGAATGTCCGAGCAATATACTAAAGGCTGTTGAATAGAATGTTTGAGTGATAGATCAAAAAAAATATGGAAGTATACATTGATGACATTCTCCTTAAAAGTATACTCACTGAAGGCTATATTAACCATTTGGTTGAGACATTTGAAGTGCTTAGGGCATATTGAATAAAGTTAAATAGAACCAAATGCGCCTTTGGGGTGACTTTCAATAAGTTTCTAGGGTTCATTGACTTACAACGATGAATAGAAGTGAACCCAAACAAGATTAGAGCAATAATAGATATGAAGCTGCCTCAAACTATCAAAGAAATTTAGAGGCTACCCAGAAAACCCAACGCCCCATCTCGATTCCTAGCCAAGTGAGTCAAAAAATATTTCATATTCTTCAAGACATTGAGAGGAGTAAGATGCAGAAGTGCCAACAAGCTTTTTGATAGTTGAAATATTATCTGACAAATCCACCTCTATTGACTTGCCCCACAGAGAGTGAGGAGTTATGTTTTTATCTAGCCATCTTAGATATAGCATTGAGCATCATTCTGGTTAGGGAAGAGATAGGGATTCAGTAACTGATATACTATATTAGTAAGATTTTAACAGGCAAAGAGACCTAATATGTTCTAGAAAAAGGCTTCTTTAGCTTTGATCTTTGTTGCGAGAAAACTTTGACTTTATTTTTAGGCCTATAAGATTGTGATATTGACCGATCAACCATTAAAGGAGATTTTGTAAAAATTAGAAGTATCTAAACACTTGATCAAATGATCTATTAAATCGGGAATTTGACAAAGAGTTTAGAGCATGACCATCCATAAAGGGTCAAACTTTCTTAGACTTTATTATCGAAATAGTGACCCTAATCTGAGAAAAAATAGACGAATACATTGGGACAACCTCAAAGGGTGCATCTCCCACATGGACGTTGCTTGTAGATAGAGTGCCTTCAGAATCTGGGAGCAAAGTCGGAATGATATTAACAATACCTGAAGCATTTAAAATTAAATACTCAATAACATTCAAGTTTTAAACCATAAATAATGTGGTGGAATATGAGATTCTACTAAACGGGTTGAAATTGGCTAAAGATGGTTTTATCGAGAACTTGGTCATCTATAGTAATTTTGGGTTAGTGATCAATCAAATGTTGTTTAACTTTGAAGTATTCAGTTCAGGCCTGGCAAAATACTTTCACAAGGTACATGAAATTTTGTCATTCATTAATAAAGTTGAAGTTATCCATATATTAAGAAAAGATAATTGAAAAATTGATTGATTTTTCAATATGGTAACATCCGGTTGTCTTGAAAAGTATGCTTGAGATACAAAACAAATACTTTTAAAATCTAGCAATGAAGAGCAAGATGGACTTCTCTAAGTATCTAACGATATAACTTGCATGACCTCATATCAAAGGTACCTTTAAAATTGAATGTTTGCAAATGATCTCGTGGATGCAAAGAACATTATAAAAATAGTTAGTAGGTATATTCTGGTGGATGGATCACCATATAGAAGAGACTACTTAGTACCTTACATGCATTCTCTAACTTCAACAAAAGTTGGTCACGTCCTCGGTGAGGTGCATCTTAGCATATGTGGAGCACATATTGGTGGTAAAAATTTAATCTTCAAGATCATATGGTAGGTTTATTATTGGTTGATCATAAAGGAGGACATGATGAAATTTATTAAGAGATATGAGAATTGCCAAATTCATGGTATGGTACCTAGGCAACCACACACAAAACTCTAGGCTTTGCAGGCTCCCTGGCCATCTGCACAGTGAGAGCTGGATATGTTGGGTCTATTTCTAATAATGACTAGGTGAAGGAAATTCATCATTATTGTGGTTGATTATTAAACAAATTAGGTTAAAGCTTCTCCATTGGCTGAGATTATAGAGCAAAATATAATAAAATTTGTGTGCTAAAATATTATTTACTTATTTAAAATATTGGATATCATAGTAACCAACAATAATGTCCAATTTTTCAGCAAAAGGTTTACAAAATATTGCATTAGCCTAAGGATTATATTGGCCCACGTGTCAATCTCTTATGCACAAATAAACAAACAAGTGAAAGTGACAAATCAGATTATAGTGAATGGGTTAAAAGCAAAGTTAGACAAGATTTGTAAGGTATCGATTTTTAAAATATGGTAATTAGAAGTAATAAATTAATATAAAATAAATCAAGATCAAAGGACATGGGAGAAATTGGATCAAAAAGTCCAAAGACCCAAAATTGGCAACATCAAAAATCGACATTGTAATCATTGAAAAGTTGATCCGTAAATAAGATTGAAGTTTTAAATTATGATAATCGTAACTTATTAAGTTAGTATAACTAATATTTGGGCCCAAAGATGTGAAAAATTAGGTTAGAAGGGTCGAAACGGGTCTCGGATGGTGTGTACGTGATGCAGGCTCGCTGCAGGCTTGATCCGCGCTCGAAGCGCAACTCAGGCACGAAAAACAGATTTGCCACGCTTGAGGCGGTCTCGAGTGTGCCTGGGGCGTGGGTGGCAAAATCGAACGCCTTAAGAGTGCCCTGCTCGAGCACCAGTTTGATTATAAAAGTGCATTTGAGATTTACGCGTCATTTTTAACGGTTTAGAGAGAGAGGAGAGAGAGTGAAAAGGAGAAGAGAGAGGAGTAGATCGAGGCTTTCAGATTTGATTAGGGTTTGGAATTAGTTAGAGAAGTTATAGATCGGGTCGGTGCAAGTGCGCCTATACCCTCCTCTTTCATTTCTTTGCACTCTTATTCCGTTTTTTTAATATTCTCGTTTTGATATCCGATTAAATTTATATTTTATGGAGCCCATGATTTGAGCATGCATATATGTTGATTTCGTGTCCAATTTCTTAGTCTTGACCGATTTTTGAAAGTGAAACCCTAACCCTGCGCCCCAAACAATTTTACCAATTATTTTGGGGCTTTTGTATAAATTGGCTCTAGAATATCATTACCGATGCCTTGAATATATTAATTTATCAATTGGGTGTCCGATTTGATAGTTTTATGTGGCATTGTACACTTAAAAACTCTAACCCGCGGCTTGGTATTTTTACCCATGAAATCTAGGGTTTGTGCATGATTTGATTTTAGAACTTGAAAATCCTAATTTCATGGATTTGGGTACTCTAATTATTTGGTATTTATGTACATATATTTTATATATGTTAATTTTATGAATTTTGATAATTTATCGGACGTAAATTGAGATATTTATCCACATGTACATTTCGTATGTTATCTTGTATATATTTTAAAAATTATGTTGCATGTAATTATGAAAGTATTTATTATCCGAAAACTCTAAAGTTACATTTAGCTCGTTATGGTAAGAACATCTAAATTGTTCCAAATTTTAAGATAATTTGTGCATGTATTTAAAGACATGTGAAGATTTAAACTCACAAGAATATAAAAAATATGTATCTATATCTATTGGAATATGAGATTTGTATTTGTATTTGTAAAGATATGAAATTATGAATTTGTGTCAAGGAAATGAAAACTCTATAATTTGTTATCTATTATCTGATATTCAAAACTTTCTCCTGGTGTAAGAAGTTCTAAAAAAAAAAGAAGTATGAATATTTGTATAGAGTCACCAATATGAAATATGAATTAAAATTGTGTAATAGGATCAAGAATTTTTATATCTGAGGGTACTATTCCCTGACATGTTTTAGGATATTACTGTGGTAAATTGATGAATTGTCTTTGGGTCATGGGGGACATGGTGGCATAAGAATATGGACTATAAGCCTAATATATTCAGGATTATAAGTATACCGTCTATCACGGGTTGTTAAAATTTGAGATTCGTGGTTAGTGCCTTAGATCATGTGGAGTAACATGATCTTTTTCTCGATTTGATTACACCGTTAGCTGATAAGGCCTATTTGTCCTGGTCCACAAAGATAAAAAAATATCTTTTTATTTTAGAATTTAAAAGAATTAGAAGTAAAATGGAAAAGATAAATGTGTTTCAAAAAATATATTTATTCATATTTTATATTTATGCATCTTCATTATACTCTTATACCCTTCCTCAATTTTATTTTACTTATATTATTTATATCATTGGTTGTATTGTACTTACTGAGTATTTGACTCACCCTTACTACTTTCTTACCTTCAGATAGGTACGAGCTTAGGTCCGAAGAGGCAGGGGTAGAAGATTAGAAGTTACCTAGACTGCTGACCTTGGATGATGACTTTGTAGACTTAGAATTTTATAATTTTGTACATTATGGAGTATATTTTATATATTATGAGATGAAGATGTGCTTGTATATTGTTGATATACCAATTGTTTAGTTTTCACTACATTTTGATGGATGTATAGGCTTCCGCAGGTGATTATGGTTTCTATTTTTGATATCCAGTGACATCTCTCTATTCGACATTATGTCCGGAGACGTGACGTTAGAGCCACAAAAATAATATGGCATTTGAATCCTATATTTGTGTGTTGTGGATATATATATATTGTATAGGGATTTGTACGGGATTATATCAGGTTAACGGATATTTTTCAGTCAAAACTCTATTGAATTTCGATTAGAAAAATATGATCCGTCACAAGGTTGGTGGTGCTTGAATAGACGAACTCTTGTCTATTCTATGGGCTTATTAAATGACTCTAAGAGTGCCAATTTGAAAAACACCTTTTAATATATATTTTGGAATAAAAATGATAATCCCAATAAAGATAAAATTGTTCTTAATATATATTGAGTAAAAAATTTTGCTCTTAATAAAAATTCTCAAACTCCTAAAATAAATTTGGATCTTCCAAAAGAAGCTAGAGAAACAACAAGTATATGAGTGACAATTTATCAGTAGAGAGTTGCTCAGTACTACAATAAGAAGGTGAAAGTATGGATTTTTGAGGATAGAGACTTGATATTAATAAATATTGAGTCAATCAAAAAAATTGGCACACATGAATAAGCCATTCCTAACTTAGAAGGGATAATTTCTAGTGTCGGTCATTCTTTGAAATAGTACATATAAGCCACGCTTTCAAAATAAAAAACTAGTTTCTCAAACTTGAAACGCCATTCATCTCAAGAAGTATTACTAATAATAAGGTCAACTTTGGAGCATATAGGTACGTCCTGTCCATTACTTTGGATTGCTTGTATGTTGAATGTAATTCTTTCAATTAGTTAATAAAATTCTAATTTTCTAATTCATTTACTATCAATTTATATACTTGTATGTAATTAATATAGCTATGATTAACCTTAAATTAGACAATTGGTTTGAAGACTCTAGGAACGGTTTACAGTGCAAATTCAATTGGACCATGTGGCCCCAAATGTGGTGTTATAAAACTAAACTAAAAGTAGATAATATTAATAATTAACAATAATTAAAATCTATAAAAATAAATCCCTCAACTAATAGACATCTAAATACAATACTCAAATTTGGATCAAATATGACAAAATACTAGATAGCATTATCAATAATATGCATAATAATAATCATTACAGGATCATTCCGAATTACCCATTTGGATAACAAAGCTAGTCCCAACCTGCTCAAAATATTTGCAAGGAGAAATAATAATCTAATAATATAAACTACATCATCGACCTAACAGAAACCAAAATGCCATAATCCAAGTATCAAAATACTACCTTCAGGACAATATAATAATATATCAACATCAATTTGTCCATCATTCTCTCAGTTTTAAAAATACATTAAATATAATACAATCCATCTATAAATTTAAAGGTCATAAAATATAAATAAAATGTTGATTGGCATCTTTGTTCGAGTTCCTTGTAAGATATTCATAGTCATCTAATCTAAAAGGGGTTAAAAACAATACAAATATAAATTAAATACTTAACAACTATTAGTATATATATATAATAAAATAGTATGTCCATAATTAGAGTAAATAGACAAAATCAATAAAATAGGTACAAAATTCAAAAGAGTCAAAATCCAAATATTCAATACGACAAATTGACAAATATCTTAACGTAGTATTATACGCAAAGTGTAAAATCCAAAGGTGAATATTAAACAATCTAAATGTATGAAATCAACCAAATTCGATATCCAAATTTAAAGGCAATCAAAACCTACAAGTCTTAAATCTAAAGTTTCGAATGTTAAAATCAAATGTAGATAAACATATTAAAAATCTAAAATATACTCAAATCGAAAAATTAAGAACTAAAAAACTAACTTTGAGAAAGGATTACATATACCTTCGGTAGCTTTAGGCCGAATAATTACTTTTAAAATCCATAGGTGGGCTATTTGTATATTTTTTCCTATACAAGAAAGCAAATATTGCTTTCTTTTGCTACTTGTGGATGATAGGTATAATCCTTAAGTTTATCTGAATATATTATAATATTTAAATATATTAGTTATGTTTAATATTTTACAATAGTTCTCATTAAAATATCAAACCGGGAGATTGTATAACAACTATTCAAAACTTTTCCTCTCTAGTGAAACAGTATAAATTTTTACTCAAAAAAAAAAAAAGCACAAAACGTTTTATCTTGTGAGAAAATATAAATATCAAAATGAATACAAAACGGAGCTCAATCAGAAGTATATGCGTGGAATACCACATGTAAGGCTTATATGCAAGTTTTTATGGTATTTGTGTTTCAAATATTTCAAATATAAGTCCAATATTTTAAAATAGTTACTTATTTTATTCAAATCCTTAAACTTATCAAATATTTGGTAAAATCAAGCAAAAACCTCAAACTATTTGATATGATTATATGCATGCACGAATAATCAATTATGGGATAAGAAAAAAATGACATGAATATACAATAAATCCTCTAAATGTAAGCAAAATTGAAAGAAAATAAAAATAGACCAAAGATAGGAGTTAATGATATTTATTTTGATATGACAAATATGATCAAAAGATATTTCAATAGCCCTATTCTTCTCTTCTACTCTCTTCCTTCCCTTTTCTTTCTCTCTTCTTCCTCTTCTTCTCTCACAAAAATGTCCAAAAAAGTGATAGGCGTTCTTATATACACAAATCAATACACGAATAAGTGCCGTGTTAAATCTCAATTACTTACGAGTGTCACCTTAGGTGTGGGCCAGGTATGAGTAATTTGTCAAAATTGTGCTCAAGCGATCTAGAGATACTTCTTTTGTGCACCCAATTTGCTAAAAGTGCACCTGAGCATGTGTCAAGTATGCCTTAGGCACCAAGCATACCTCAGGCCCCAAGCCTACTTTATTCTTTTTTTTTTTTTAAATTTACATTATATAATTATTTTTAATATTTTTAAAATATATCAAAAATAAATTAATAATATCAAATTAATTAAATGATGAACTAGGTGTTACATGTGGTCACACAAAAACAATTCCAAAAGATTTTGGCACTTGAGAACAAGAGTTCTATTCCCTTTTAAGAGGTGAGAATACATGTTGGATAAAATCAATCAAGTCAAGACTAATAACAATCGTTTGACCTATTAAACATTAGGGATACTTCCAATGTATGTATTAATACACTCTTCTATATGATACACATGATCAGTTAAATGGTTCAGGATTAGAATTCAACTTAATTGATAATAATAGTTAAAAGGCTTAGCTGGCCATATGGTCAACCATCTTATGGTTATCTAATCGATTAAGATAGTTAAAAAACCAAGCTAGTAATTCGGCCATCAAGCGGTTAAAACTTCATAAGCATAGTCTCGAAGGTTATGTCACCCAATCAGTGTCAATAAAAAAAATGATGTATATTTCAGGTTAGAAGAATATGAATATATACATTGTAAAATTGATTATATTATCCTCATCTACAAGGCTATGGAATTCATGGGCACAAGTAGCTCAGTAGTCCTATGGCTAATGTTCAAGGCTAGACCTCGAGGGTTTGGAGCTCCCTTGCTTTGTAAAGGCCTCAACATCAGATGCTAAGGAAGCTTTAGCATTCCTAACATCTAAACAAATAATAGGAACATCAAGGGTAATTGAGGAGACGATCCTATTGCAAAAAATGATTCCCTTTATGAATTGAGTCTAGCAAAGGGCTGATTTCTCAAGCTATATCCTAAAGCTCATCTATTCAGCCAACCTGTTTTCAAGCAAGATCGATTGATCTCAAAATAATGACGCTTTAGCCTTAGTAGTCAGAGCTTCAAATTCTAAATCTTAGACTACAAAAGGATTAATGTATCATCAAGATAGGTGTGTAATCTCCATATCTTAGCTATGAAGCCTATCTTTAATTATGCACATTAAATTTTGGGATTACAAAAGAAGCAAGTTTTGAGTCAGAAACTTAAGTGACAAGTGGATGGCTTGGAAATAAGGTTTCAAATGATACCTCTTGGGCTGGACAATCCTCCCTGAGTTTAAAACCTGATGATGATTTCATTGAGTCAGGGTTTGGAGTAGACCATTGTCTCCAACAAAGGAGAGGTAGAGATCTACGACATTGTAGAAGTTTAAAACATGTGGCAACTTACGAAGTCTCAAAGTCCACTGGTGTTGGAGAGGACAACGAAGAATAAACTGTAGCATCTCTATCTATGTCAACATTATTTTTTAGTTCTAAAAGGCAACTCGAGTTACAGTAGATGCAAAAACTGGTTCACTTGATGTTGGAGAGTCTGGTAAGGTTAGAATTCCAAACTCAATAATGATAGGAGTATTAATTGACTGATCCTTATGCAAGGATAGGAGTTAAGAGTCTTACTGCTCAATTGAAGAAATAATGGGACTCCTCTCTTTCAAATTTAGAGCAAGCATCTTCTTTGAGAATTAGGCAATGGAAGAGGCAATAATTAGAGTTGATCGGTGTGAAGATCCTTCTGCACTCTTTTTTTCTATCTTAGCACAAATTGCATCTAGAATTCTTAAGGCCTCATTATCATCTGAATGAGGTTTTGGAATAGCTACTATTTGAACTCTAGGCTGATCAATTTTAGCATGAGGAGGAGAATTGATGAAGAGGCCTATAACATCCTCAATTTTTATCCAATTTAATTAAAATTATTTGTTATTATTATTATTATTGGATAATATGGGTGTGATGAAGGTTAATTAAATATTATGAGATTTTGAGGAGTGATCGGATTTGTGAAGTGGCGCTCGGAGTGTGACTGTACTGTTGTCCGAATACCGATTTGGATTTTGGGAATAAAAGAAATGTAAAAAGAGAATAATAATAATAATAATAATAATAATAATAATAATAATAATAATAATAATAATAATAATAATAATAATAATAAAAAAAAGAGAAGCAGAATGGGGGATCGGGGAGAGAGAAAGAAGAGAGAGAGAGGAGGGTATCGCGGGAAAGAAGGCGGCATGGGAGGCCATCGGCTGTCGTCGCCGGAGCAAATTGGCACCGAAAATGGATGCCCAACGAAGCCTTTTTATGATTCAAACTCCATTTTGTGCAATGATGTGAGAGGAAGGAGAAGTCTTGAGCCGAAGGATGAGCCGCCACCATCACCAAAGAAGATGAGTGAAATTGAGGCAAGTAAATCCTTCCATTCTCTTTGTGAATGTTGACTTTGAGATTGCATGTACTGATTTTGGGAGAAATCAAGTGAATTGGGAGAAAATGGGGGAGAGAGGCGGTGCGCGGCATAGGGTTGCACGGAGGAGGGAGAACGACGGTGACGTGCGGCAAGAGTGGCGCTGTGTGGGTGGTCATCGGCGGCACACAGGGGAGGCCATGCGCTGGTGGTTAGCGACGACGTGCGGCGAGGGCCTCATAGAGAGAGAAAATAGTGTAGAGGAGAGAGAACAACAGCGCTGGTGGCGAGGAGGTGACACCGGAAGGCCGATGATGGCTGCGCGGGGCAGCTGGGGCAATGGCAATCACGGGCGAGGTGGTCTCGTGTAGGAGAGAGAGAGGCAATGTGCGAGATTGTCGTCAACAGCTGAGGAAGGTGTCGGTGGCAGCGGTGCTGCACAAAGCTGAGTGGCACCGAAGACAGTGAAGCAGGAGAGAGAAAGTAATTTGGTAGAGCGAGAAAGCCACAATAGGAGAGAGAAATGTACCATTCGGGTATTTCGGACCATCCTTTCTTCCGATCTGCAGGGTATAAGATTAAGGCAAGTACACTCATACTCTTCTCTTATATTTTTATGCACATATGTGAATTTCATGCCCAATTTCGTGATTTTAATCGGTTTTGAACACGAAACCCTAAACCGCACTCCTCTTTGGGATTTATTCGAATTAATCATAATTTATATATATATTATGAATATGTTAATTTAATATGCTCTGAAACCATGACATAAACCAATTATAAAAGAATTATCGATCAGAAGCCTTATAATTCTAATTGGCATGAACTGAAAAGGAATTCTTAATCATTCCAAACTCTAAAGAAAATTACGCATAAACTATAAACGCGTGAGAACTCAAACTCACGAAAAATATGAAAATATGAATCTGAACAAATTTAATAAAAAAGAACCAAGAAGGAATATTCTATAAGTAAGTGATGAACTAACGAACTGTTCTCCGGAATAAAGAACTGATTGAATTATAAAATGTTCTCCAGTAAAGTGAGAACGAAGAATTATACGCTTAAAATCAGAATTTCTTAAAGAACTAAGGAACTACGAATTTGGACCGAGGATTACGGATAATAAATTTTGACATGTTATAAATATTATAGTGAAAACTCAAGGATTACTCTGACTGTATATCTTGTGCCGCATTTTTAGCGAGTAATTTTATTTGACATACCTTAGTATATTGTAGTGGAAGGTCATTGTCTATTATGGATGCCGCTTGCGGCTTATTGACTACGGTCCCGTTTATAAGGTTGATATGTAGATAGCTCATCTCTAGGTCAAGAATAGGAGGGCATCGACTTTTGATTGTGTGTAGTGAATATAATCCAGACTACGATCGATTGCTCATTTGGTCAGGAAAGCCTACTAGCCTTGATCCCTTAATGAAATAAGTTTTCAACAATGAAGTAATAATTAAAAAAATGACAAGGAAATGAACCAAAAAATTATGAAACAAATAATGAAACCATTCTTTTTAAACCATGATCTATAATCTCATATACATCCTTGTATGCTCCTATATGCATTATTATGTTTTGGAATATAAAAATTACATGTCCTTGATTTATATATGTGTCTTATTGAGTTTTTGGGTCATTCTTACTGTTTTTTCTCTCCAAGTGAGTATGAATTACACCCGTAGAGGTAGGGTAGAGGATTTGAGTTGGCTAGGTTCGAAGGCAATGAAGATGATATTAAGGACTTAGTTTTATAGTATTATGTCTTCTGATGAGATTATTCTATATTTCTATTATATTTTATTCATGAATGTATGCATATGATGATGTTGATGATAATGAAATATCCACACTATAGTTTCTGCTATATCGATGGATATTTATACTTTCGCAGGTTTTTATGGTTGGTTTTAGGTATCTAGTGGCATCTCCCTGTATCTGATACTGTGTCTGGAGACATAACATTGGAGCCACAGAATGATTGTGGCAGTCTTTAGGAACCTGTTTTGATTTAATGTGTTGTCTAGATGTTGGGGTTGATATTGATGGATTTTTGATATTGTTGAGATTATTTATTTGATGTACAAGATTATTGTATAGGTTTTATATTTGACTGACGTCAGTATTATAGTCGAAATTCTGTCAGATTTTCGGTTAAAAATACGATACGTCACAAGGCCACCCTTTTGTTTTTAAGCGATAAGGTGGCATATTAGTAACGACCTCTCCTCCACAAACAATATACTAATTGACACCATTTAAAGCATCATGGGTCAAAAAATTACCAGTTCTGTGTAACTCGGCCACAATTTTTTTAATGAGATCAGTTTGGGACTTAATCATAAAACGTTCATTTTCAAGGACTGAACCAACAAATGTAGTGTTGGCATCATTCTAATTATTGAACAAAATGAAGTTGTTAGAATTCCTAATAAAGAAGAACCTATCTTTCTAATTTTTTATTGAGTCTAGATTCCCACCACTTATTTTAAACCTCGTTTTGGGGGATAAAGAGATTCAATCTTTCTCTTGATTAAAATGAAAGACCACCTTAACCATCTAGACATCTAATATGAAGCCCCATCAATGAAATAAAAAACATAATGCCATAATATACTTAATGGCATTAGGGTGGAGATGATCGACTGGAATTCCAAATACTTTTATTATTTTAACAAATTTCACAGTAAAAGAAATTTGGAGGTCATTTTTCAAATGGGCCGCAAAGATGGCAATAAAACTCTCTATCGAAGAGTAAATACTCTGGCATTAGGGTGAAAATGAGCAATTGAGATTTTTTTTTTAAAACTTCAATTATTTCAACAAATTTCTTAGCAAAAGGAATTCGGAGGATGTCCTTCAGATAGGCTCCATAAATGGCAATAAAGCCATCCCTCAAAGAGCAAACCTTCTCCTCTGGGGAAGGGACGTGAGAAGGAATAGTAGAAAAAAAAATTGTACTAGTTATAAATGCTCAGCACATGTTCCATGGAAATGTAAGAAGCAATACTAGCGACACCCTTCAAGGTGTTTCATGGAATTGTGTGATTAAGAGTCAGATAAACAAAGAAATCAAAAAATTAGTACTCATGAGTATGAAAGAATGCACAATCAGGGTTTAATGTGAAGAATGAGCTGTTAGAATTTATAAGGGCAACTAAAGTTGGAAATGAAGTGTTTTGAATACTAACACTGGTCTAAATGACATGTTGCTCGACTAATAACACATTTTCTCACCTTCAATTTGTAATATTCAAGTTTCAACAATTGCATTTATCATGATTAATTAAATTATTATAATCAAAATTGAGGTCAAACGATAGAAAAAATTGGATCAAAAGAGTTAAAATTGGACTCGGATGACTCGTATCTAATGCAGGCCTTATGCGTGCCTAAAGAAGGCTCGAGCCACACTTGAGCGCTGATTCTAGTTTGTTTGGTGCTCTATGCATGCTTGACGCATGGTTGAGCTTGAATTCCAAAATGTTCTTGCCTGAAAGGCGCTTGAGACACAATCGTGGGCAAATTCTAGAAAGGTCATGCTCGAGCAGCGCTCAAACGGTGCTCAAGCGTCGAATGCCGAATCGTAGCATCGATGCACGTTTGACTAGTGCTCGAGCGCTAGCATAGATAGAAATGGCGAGAGGGGATAAGCTTGGCCATTTAAGCGGTGCAAGGCAAGGTAGAGAGAGAGAAGAGAGAGGAAATTAGGGAAAATAGAGAAGAGAAGAGCGAAAAGGCTTTCGATATCTCAAGTTAGGACGATTAGAGTAAATATTTTGGTAAAATCAGGTTGAGGTAAGTTCACTCTAAACTCCATCTTTCATTTGCTATTATTTATTTTCATTTTCTCTGAATATTCTTATTCTAATACTCGTTTAAACTAATATTTTAAAATTAAGATATGTAAATCATACATGTATATAGATTTTTCTATAATTTGCAATAAATTAAAAACTCATATTTATATATCTGTATCATAGAATATGTGTTATATTTTAAAATTAATTTTTTTTTTCTTATGTTTGGAAACATAATAATTGTTCATATCTATCTGTACTTTAAAAGTGTAAATTATTACATATTTAATTATATACTGCATTTTGCTAAATTTGTGTTAATTTCAAATTCCTACTGCATGAATTGTATTAAACTTTATACTTTAAGAATTTTCATATTAAAAAAAATGTAAGATATCATAAAAAAGAGAAAATTATGTAATTATGATAAGAAATGATGAACCATTCTTTACAAGGATGAAAATTAAGAATTAAAAAGTAAAGTGTAGAGTTTTTTCTAAGTCAAAGATTGGACTAATGTGATGATTCAATGGGTAATATATTTTGACATGTCTTAGTATATTATAGTAAAAAATTAATGTCTGAACTTGTGGTGCCGCAAGTAAAGAAGCAGCGTTTAACCTTATCTATAGGATTATTTATAAACGGCCCACCTCTGGGTCTTGAATAAGAGTATATGACCTTTAATTGTATAAAAATAAATACAATTTGAATTTTGATTGACTACTCATTTAGTTGGTAGGGCCTATTAGCCCTAATCCCTAAAAAAAAATAAATTTTAAGTATGTTTTGATGATTAAAACCAAGAAAGAATAAGACAAGAAATTTAGAATTGCATCACGAAGTTTTTCTTACCCATGTTTTATGTTATTATATCCTATTATGATTGCTATTCCCCTCGATATGTTTCTAAGTATTAAGTATGTATGTTTCTTGATATATATTATACCTTATTGAATATTTGACTAACTCTTTATTATTTTATAAACCCTTCAAATAAGTTGTACGAGTTTTTACCAGATGAGTAAGAGTGAAGATTGAAGTGATTAGTTATACTTTTATGGATACTTATATTTCTAAACAATATTTAATGTACTTAGATGTGGTATTTTAGTTTGATTTAAAATGTGGATGAAGAATTGTGAGTTGTAAAATATTATAAGTTTTTGGATTGTATATTGATGTTGAAAATGATGTTTTGTGGCTTTTGGCTGTTATGAATTGTGTCTGATGTTTATTACTTTCATAGGTCGTTAGATGATTAATGGCATTTAAACAGACATCTTTCCTTAATAAGATCCGGCGTTATATGATTTTTGAGTTGGTGGCGAAGTCATAGATGAAGTGGCAATACATTTGGATCATGTGCATAATGTTTTGTTATTATGTAGAGTCGAACATGGTATTAACCTAAAAAATTCACATCCGGTTAATTAATTAATTAATTTATTAGTCCAATTTATAATTAAAAGATAATTAATTATGATTATAATTAATGATGAGATTTAGGATGTAGTCCGTTATACTTTTAAGCCTAAATGCTACAAATTAGATGATTCAACTAGGGCATAATTTTCAAGCATCCTAGTGACGTTGCCAGTAAATTATTTCAATCACAAAAGTAATGATGCTGTTGACACAATCATTCAATGTTAACAAAATTATGTAGTAAGAATTAGATTTGCCTCAAGAGGCAAACTTGATTTATTTGAATAATATAAAGTTATTCAATTAAGGATCTCAATTTATCAAAAATCTAAATTATTAGAAACCAAACTATTAAAAATTTGAACTGTTAGAAGACCGAATTGTCTGTATACTAAAGGGTTGAATACCTACTAAACAAAAGTCCAAAAAATGTTGAGGTATAAAGATTAATAATAGGAGAAAACTCTCCATTTAAATAATTTTGTTAACATAAACTTTTAGTAACTTATAATTCCATGTGGATAAAATACAAGTCCAAGAAAGGAGCAAATTAAAAATTGTGATCTGAATGTGAAAATGAAATTCTTCTTTATTGATTCGCTCATATATTAGATATATTATTACAAAGTAGATCCTATAGTAAATCAACTTGAAAAAATAATAAGGGGACAATCCAACAACCATAAAAAGAAAAGGCAAAATGTTCAGAGGATGCATCCCATTGTTCTCAAAATGCAACATCCTGTTGATCGGCCCTAGTTGTGTAATATCTGCATTATGATAGTATCATAACACATAAGCTGAGACACATTGAAGCAACTAATCCACTTTGAGTGCATCAAGAAATGTGGATGCCCTATAACAAATGTCGATGGGTATCAGGAGTAGCCACTTGGAAAGAAAAGCACCTCGGTTCAAGATGTTACATAAAAGAAAAAAATCAAGGTAGTTTTCTATATAAAAGAGAGTAATTAAGATGGATCTTATGAATATCTCCTGGAAGAAAATGAAAACACTCAGGAGAGTTATCTCTTTAGGTTTACCGAGTGAAAGTTCTATTAGATGTTAAGACTAGATGTTTAATTAAAAATAAAAAGAAACTCCATCAAATATTGAGATTTAGGATTTGGTTGAAGTCCGAATGGGAGCATCTTTTTATAGCAAAAAAAAAAAAATAAAAGTCCATAAAATAGGGTATTGTAAGAAAAAAGAAAAAAAAGTCAAGTGGTCAAAGAATTTTAGTCAATGGTACAAAAAATCAAACTTTGATTGATATAATCAATCAAAATCATTGTGTAATGATTAAGATCTCATTAGAAATGAGCATATGGATGATGTTCAAAGTGAACCACTGTGGTGTTCATTCTAGCATACTCAACGTTTGAATTTAATCTTCTAGTATAAGGGGTTAGTGTTGAACTTGAAAATAAAATCGATTTGATCTAATGAAATATGGGGCGACCAAATTGCAAGTTGATGGATAAATATAAAATAACAAAATTGTTAAACTTATAATGAAAGAGAATTAGGAATCTATACAGATACTTGACCTGCCAAATATCCGAATGGTCGACGTACTTAAAAAAATGATCAAGGCACATGATGACCTGGTAGAAAATTAAACCAGGTATTAAATTTTGACAACAATTATATGAATAGATAGATGAATAATCATATTAAATAGACAATTATAATTACTAAATAATAAGTATTAAATCCTAAACATTTATAAACTTGTGTGATAGTTGGGTCTCTAATCACATAACATCTCAATTAATGTAAAATCACACTAATTTTAAACAGACACGTTGATTGATAGTAAGATTATAAATAAGCCAATCCCCCTCGAGTAAGATGGAAGTAGAATTTGGAAGAGAAATTCAAGTTTGGAGCACTAATCCTTGATATAATTACGTATTTCGATAATTATGGAGCTAAACTCTCAAATCTTCAAATTCTTTCACATTCTTTCTTTTCAATTCCTTATTATTTTTCATTTTCTAGAAACATTTTTATTTGACTATTGAGAATATTTCAAAAATGAGTTATATACTCTTTGACCTCTTATTAACTATTGTAATATAAACAATTCGAATTAAGAGATTTAAAGGTTTGACCTAACTTTTATTCGGGGTATAATTCAAATTTTAGTACGCATTAATGTTAATTACTTATAATAATAATAATAATAATAATAGTGAATTACCAAAGTAACCGGTCTATAGTTCAAGAGTTACGATGCGTACATCTGCCTCTTGCATACTCTTCGAAATTGAAACCTTCTTACTCTTTGTTTTCTATTTTTTAGAGTTAAGCTCTTTAATCCTCTTTGACGCGTTGCATAATGCTATAGGATGTGTATGTGATGATAGTGAATGACATATAATCCATGTTACTTTATGGATTTATAAAAACCATTGCTTGGTATGACATTAGGGTTTTAGCTTATGATAAAAATTTGTAATGCCTGAAGAATTAATAGTTCTTTTATTGTATTTTTATTCTATTTTATATAAAATAAACTTTAGTTATTTATCTGATTAAAAATATTTCAATTGAATGGAGAGATTTAATATCATATTGAGCCTATCCAAATTTTATACAACTTTTGTACGGCACAGATCAAAAGTTGGTTATCTTATTTCAAGTTATATATATATATATATATATATATATTGAAGAAAGGACGCACAAAGTCTTCTAGTTGCTTGCAATTCTTCCTCGGCTAGCTGGTTGAATAGTTCTCCAACAAAGGACTTAATCTTCCTCATATCTTGAAAGAAAAACTCTTCGTCTCTCTATCCATATTTATAATTTCAATTGAAAATCCATATCTATAAATTTACTGATATTGTCATAAATCTTGAAATTATTTCAATATTTTGCAAACTAAAATTAAGGATTCTGATATGTTTTTTAAATATTGCAAGATTTTGCTACATACCAATCCTTGATCAATATTTCTTTCAATATTTTTGGGGATTCACTAATATGAGAAATTTAATGGAAATGGTCCTAAGTTTTGATTCAATAAATGATCACTCACTTGTAAAGTATCATTTAATATGATTTATTTCTAACGTGTCTTCTTTTAATTACAATTCATGATCATTTGTTTGGATTATTGCATCTAGGTACGTACAACTATTTTAAAAAAGTACTCATTGAGACATCTTTATCATAAATTTTCTTATGTAAACTACTTGTGTTACTTCTTTCTTTCTTTTTTTTATGAACTTGATGCAAAATTCAGTAAACGTTTCATTACTTCTAAATGTATGTGTATGTATGCATGTGTGTACATACATATGAATATACATATATATATATATATATATATACATGTCATTTTTCAATATGGAATTCTTCTGAAATGAAATTGATATTTTATAATTTAATGTATTGGGATGTATCTAATTAATTTCCATGGCGATTCTTCTGCTGGTAAATATATATATATATAACCTGATTCTTACAAAGATTTTCTGAGACGGGATTGTAGTGGTTCTCAAGTACACTGCTTATTTGTCTTGAATATCAAGCAACCCTCCTCTCTCTCTCTCTCTCTCTCTCTTCTTGCTCTGCCTGCAAATATTCATGGCAAAGGAGTCATGATCGCAACTCCAGCTCAAAATCCATGTAAGTTCTTATCATACTTTCTTCTTTGTTTTCTTCCTTTTGCCCCAAAAACAGAGCTTCAAGCTTCTCCAGTATGCATGAACAAGGTTAGGTTTTATCTAAAATTCCAAATTCAATTTCCCTCCCTTAGCTCCTCCAACTTTGCTTTCCCAAATTGTTATTTCCTAGTTTGATTAACTATTACCCTGAATAATACTGCTGGTAATCTTGATCAGAATTTTCTTATGAATACTCACGGCATGTATTTGACCTAGATGGGATTTTTTCTGCTGTTGCTTAGGAACGGTGTGCCTTCGTAGTCAAGCTGTGAAGGCCGTTTCTTGGTTTTTTTTTTTTTTTGGCTATAGTAGTCAAGTCTGAAGCCTGCCTTTAAGATGAAGCATAAAACCATATCTCTCTATCTATATACGTTCTCTTTTCATCTCTCTTAATTCCCTGGCTCCTTCCGTTACTTCAACAAGCAAAGGACTTAAAGGCTCTATGTGTGAGAATTGAGGGCACCTTTTCCTTTATCTTACTGGCTTCAGTTAAAGTGGAGCGAATTCCGGTGTTTTTCATGGTTAAAGTAGTTGTTTTATAGCTCAATTCCACTATTTCTGTATCTTCTTTTCCTCTCCTTGTCCCTCTGTCTCTCCCTATATTTCTCTCTCTCTGTCTCTCTCTCTTCCTCCTCCTCCAATCTCCCTAGTTTTTTGTCCGCCCCTCTAACGAAAATAAAATCAATTTTCTTTCGGGATTTCTCTTGATATCTTTAAGCTATATTAAAATCAGCCTGGAAATAAATTTCAACTTGAAAAAATCATAATCCAGTCCTATTCTTATTCCTCTTTCTTTCTCTTATTAGGTGAAATTCCAAGATGTTCACTCCTATTATTATTATATGTAGAAACAAAAAGATTTCTTAATTCCAATTTTTTCTTTCTTTTTCTTGCTTAACCTGTTTCCTTGCTCATTATTCTCACATACCTACCAAGTTATTCTGTTGCTTTTCTGATTCACAGAGTGCGTAGTTCAGATCTTGACAAAGTTCGACAGACCTATGCAGATGGGTCATGGCTTCCTTGCTTGCTTGCTTGCAGTATATGAACAACTGATCTAGAGATATGATATAGACGTTTTTTGACTGGGGCATGAGTGGCGGTGTAGTACCAGTGAACGAAGCTGAAATCTTGCTTATGAGGAGTCTCATTTAACTACTTACTAACGGAGGAAGCAAATTCAGTCACTAGTAGTAGTTGTAGAGCCATGAATAAAGGCCAGTTAAGCTCCATCAGCAGCGCCTTCGATCTCATCGATGCCACACTCGAAGAGCATCAACTCTGCGGATCTAAGCAGTGCCCCGGCTGTGGCCACAAGCTCGAAGGAAAGCCGGTATGCATACAGATTTTTAGTATTTTTGGATTGAACCTTATTGAACATTGAGAATCACACACCTCTATAATTTGATGGTAATTAATAACGAAACCACATGTAATAAATTTCCTTAAAAGTTGTTTCTGGATTTTTCAGTTTATGATTTCGTCAGACTTTACATGGAATTCTGTAGGATTGGGTAGGTTTACCAGCTGGAGTTAAATTCGACCCAACAGACCAAGAACTGATAGAGCATCTTCAGGCAAAAGTGGAAAGCAAAAGCATGAGATCTCATCCTCTGATTGACGAATTCATACCCACAATTGAAGGAGAAGATGGGATTTGCTACACTCATCCTGAGAAGCTTCCAGGTTACAAGCTTAGTAATTTACTCTTTTTTTAACCAGAATTTTTGTTGCCTTCTCATCCTCTTGTTATTTCTTGTTTGTTACGACTTTGGAAGATAATCAATCATATAGCTATATGTATAACATATAGTCACTGTCTTACAATATGTATATATATATATTTAGGTTTGTTGCACCTAAGTCTGACCTAACTTTGATGGCTTATAATTTTCCACACTTTCTCTTTCTTAGGGGTGACAAGAGATGGCTTGAGCAGGCATTTTTTCCACAGGCCATCCAAGGCCTACACAACCGGGACAAGAAAGAGAAGGAAAATTCAAACCGAATGCGACCTCCAAGGCGGCGAAACCCGATGGCACAAAACAGGCAAGACAAGGCCGGTGCTGGTGAACGGGAAGCAGAAAGGGTGCAAGAAAATACTCGTTCTATACACGAACTTCGGCAAGAACCGGAAACCCGAGAAGACAAACTGGGTCATGCATCAATACCATCTGGGTCAGCATGAAGAAGAGAAAGAAGGGGAGCCTGTGGTGTCGAAGATATTCTTCCAAACACAGCCTAGGCAGTGCAGTTGGTCTGACCGAAGCTCAGCGTCCATGATGGCCGGAGAAGGACACAGTGAGCTTAGTGCCGGAAGAAGGGAAAGTGGCAGTGGAAGCACTTCTTCTTCTTCCAAGGAAATGGTTACGCAGAAAGATGAACTGTCTGGACTTGGAGCAGTCGGTGCTGCTCTGTCTAGTTACACTGCTATGGATATTCAGCAATTGAAGCCGGATCATTTCAGCTTTGTTCCTTTCAGGAAAAGTTTTGACGAGGTACGTAGCATCTTTAGTAATACGTTTTTGTGTTTAGAAATTATTATCAAATTCATCTTACAAGCTAATGTTGTTGTATGAGTGTTTTTTTTTTTTTTGGGTCATTGAACCTCTTAACTAAAAGCTTGAGTCATTAAATAGTTATACCTGTTCAAAATAAAACTATAAATGCGACCTGGCGAAACTTTTGAGGGCTTGAAGTTAATACTATGAATTAAGCAAATGTGTACCCTCTAAGTATTAGGTGGTAAAATATAAATGTGAACACTAATGCGTTTCAAGGATTTGTTTATAAACAAACCATTACAATAGATACCCAGAAATCAATCATCTTGGATGGTTAAATTGTAGGATGAAGATTCAATAGTAGATCTTATACTCTTTACATTTCTTAAGACGAACCCATGATTTTACAGAACAAAAATAAATAATAAGGCTGTGTATTCGTGATTAATCCAGAGATAACCACGCGAACGACAATATTAATTAAAGTTTATTATCGAACTTTTATATATTAGTTTAAGCTTTCAAGTAAGTATCTCCTTGACGTCGTCAAATGCATCATGCAATTTTCCATGTGAAAAATAATGATATATATTATTTTTATATATATGGAATTGCCCTATAAAACAAAGAAATACTTGATTCTACCTGGAGATACTAGCTCACGAGCGTAACAAGGAATATTACAATCTAAAATGGGAAATTAAAGTCAGTACTAAAAAAAAAATAAAATAAAAGAAATGAAAAGAAGATGTTTTGATGTTTGCTTTTCTCATGATGAGTGCTTGCAATTGTCTAGCATGCTGCTTAGCCTTACTGTAACTTGTTATTTAGCAAAAATACAGGAAAAGAAATACTGCCTTAATTTACGAACCAGGAAGAAGGGAAATTTAGCGTAGGGAAACAAGAGAAACTAAGTAATGACAGTTCTTTCGCTGTTTGAATTGTTGCAGGCGGGAATGAGAGAGGCTTCAACAGCAAGAGAGGCAGCCCCCATATCATCGGTCGCGTGCCGAGAACACCAGATGGCCCCGGCCGCCTTCCTAGACAGCAGACCTTCGAACCCACTCTCTCAGATAATCTCTCCTCCTCCCCTTCATCATGCCTCCATTAATATCCTTGATGAAGAGTCCTACCACGTCCCAAGAATAATGCTCCCCAATCAAAGTTTTCAGGTATTATACACATCCAAATCCTTTAGCGCATGCATGCATGGATAAATTTCATGATATTCCTCCATAGTAATTAGGGAAATAATGGACATTCTAAGTGGAAAGACCGACAATTAACAAACTATAGAAAGCATCCCCGGTAGATTTTTAGTGAACCCGACGGCCGAAAAGTCCTGCAATCAATTATATTTCAGCACTTTTCCTGTGAACCTGTTTTGTGGGCATGTAGTTCATGTGATGAGAAATTTTTTCTTTTTTTTTTTTTTGGGGGAACAAATCATAGAAAACGATGCTCAAATAGATTTAGTCTACGGCATACCTAGAGAATTGCTATGAAATAGAGCACAACCATTGGGACAACCTCATGAACAACCCAAAACGCAAAGAGAAAGCGTTTTGCAAAACAAAGCCACGGTAATGGAATACAACATGAATAACTGAGAAAAAAATAAAAAAAATAAAACAACATTACCAACTGATAATGACACACCCAACTTGAGTAACCACAGACGAGCCTCAACAATCAAAGGGCAATATCCGATGTGGCCCCATGGTGGATGGCAGCTATTCATAGCAGAAGTCCAGGAAATTCAGTAGAGCACGTCCCTTTTCTTGCGTGTTCCATGCTATACTAAACATTCCACATGCATGCATGCACGTTTGGACATCCAAATATTTGTGCATCATGTAGCATATATATATATAAAAGGCAGTTAGTGATCAGACCTCCAGTTATATATGAGATTCGAGAAAGTGTCTTCTTTTTAGTCTATTATATGTTGTCTGATATCATATTATATAGGAAGCCATTGAAATGGCTAAACATACTAGTGAGATTATATTACAAAAACTATATATATGGGTGTGTGTAAAAGAATGTCTTTTCAGTTTCCTATTAATTGTTGCCCAAACATGTTCATTTAAATGATAAAGTGGTGTTTTCCCTATGCTTTCAATGGCGGCAGCCGCAGCAACAGACACAGCAACAGCATCATAAACTAGGAGGAAGGCCTGCAACTGGTCTGGAGGAAATAATAATGGGCTGCACATCATCATCATCTGATATAAAGGAAGTAAGTCGTATGAACTTTTTGACCCTGAAATCTATGAGAACAGAAACCAAGGAAAAGCAAGAAGGATTAAACGTAGCAAAAGATGAATAACCTATAATAATCGTTATTATGGAGTAATATTTTAAGATAAAGATGTTAATTAACTGGCTAGAACCTTTTCCTTTTTCTCTTTAGCCCTTTTCTCTTTTGATTTTATTTTGTTGTAGAATATTGTAAGTAAACCACTGTGGCTCTTTCTAAAGCGGAAAGGAAAGCTGGGGTTCTTTGTTGGTTTTTCGTTAACTACCGGTAATGGGGAATCTGGGCTGCTTCGGAGGGTGAGAAGTAGCCCTACCAGTCATATTCTCAGTCATCTTTTTTGAAAAAGAGATAACTGGGATTTATTCACTTTATAAAATTTAAAACATTTGAATTTAATTGATTTTTAATTTATTAAGAAGCTAAATAGTTCCTAGTTGAATATGATACGATTACTAATTTGAGAGGTAAAAATAGCAAAACGCAAAGACAAAAGCCCTCCAAAGAATGTCCTCGTCATGATTTCTTAATTTTCTACTAGGGTTTTTAACTTTTGGAAATGCCATTGGACAGAAATGGGTGGGTCAATTATGCAGTTTTGTATGAGTTTAAAGAGATTTATAGTCTGTTTAAATGCTTTACCGTTTCATCTATGTCCATCCCTTACTTAATTGTGTCACAATGATGATATTTGATAAAGAAAAACGGTTTTATTATAACTCCTAAATCTCAATATGGGAAAGGAATCCTGCAATTTAGTCTATAATAACTTGATGGTTTATTACTGATAATGATATCTCCTCATTTTTTTAAAAATATTTCTTTAGGATATAATATCTGAAAAATCTTGATATTTGGGCCTATAGTCTGCTCAAGGCATTAATAGCCGTTATTAATTAGTAACTGTAGCAGTAGTACATGTGCCAATCACTTTCTACTCTGGTAACATTCGTTATTACAACATCTTGATACCCTTTGATATATATTTTCCCCAAAGCTCAATAAGTAGAGTGAATAAATATATGTGGGTCCCCTTATCTGTTTCTCCTCTGTCTTGCCACAAGAGATTACTTCTTTACATTTAACAGGAAACTAGTTTAGATGGAGGTTGAATCCATAGAAAGCTGTCCATATTCTACAACGCACTGGATCGAAGAAAATTCTGATACAACTATACCCTATTAGGCTAGCAATTAATTTCTCTGCTAAAAAATTATCAAAATTTTTTAATTTATCCTTTAACTGGAGTTTTATTGTTAAGGTAGGTTTGATAGAAAGAAGTCAATTTATTAAGAATATATGAGAAATATCTTTCAATACTCTTGAAATATATACAAATGACATGATGTTTATCAATTAGCCTACAATAATAAGCTCATGTAAATATATAATGATTGGTGTGTGTTATATCACCCACAAGTATCTCAAATATGTTTAATTGGTTATCCCAAACATCTTACTTTAAAAATTGTTCCAACTACAAGAATGGTTAAAAATATCAACCTATAAGCTGATGTCAATTGATATATATTGATATTGGGTATTTTAATATTAATATTTTTTAATATCAATGTAAAATTATGATATGCTACTATATCAGTAAAATAAATTTATCTTTGGCCAATATATTAATTGATATTTACCTATTAACTTACTTTTTATAATTTTTTTCATATATTTGATAAAAAATATATATTATTTGATATACTTAATATTAATATAACCGTTTTGATATTGATGTTTTTACCCATAGCTATAAGTGATAAGTACTGACCCTAAACCTAAACCAAGTGCTTTGGCATGCTTTGATCATATGCAATTAATCCTTGCAGGAGTCATCCATCACAAACTCACACGAGGCAGAATGGCTGAAGTACTCCTCCTTCTGGCATGACCCTGACAACCCAGATCATCACGGGTAAGAGAGCAAAAGATCAAATTGATTCCACGAGGGGGGATGGAAAACTAAGTAATAAAAGAAGATACGCATTAGAGACAGCACCATTGCCATAGGACTTGAAGCCTTCCCTTTCAAGAAGCAGTCAAGAGATTTTTTCCTTACTGGTTGAGAAAACCAAGGAAGAAGGAAAGAAAAACAACGGAAAAAATAAAAGAAAAAAGAAAGCAAGAGGAAAAGGCTGCTGGCTGTCTACTGACAAAAAGGAGGAGGAACCCGAAGATAGACCACCCCCCTCCCCTCCCCCCCTCCCCTCGGCATGGAAATCGCCACCTCTTTGATTACAAAATCATCTATTCTTATTATTTTAATTTTTATTCTTATTTTTCTTCATATATTATTATTTTTTTCCTTCTACATATGGAAAGAAAAATGCCAAGGAGTTTGTGCAAATTGCAAACAGAGACATTGTTAATTGTGTTGTGATACGACACGTCTCTTGCCGAATGTGAATCAAAGTGCAAGTTCAATTATTTTCTCTTTGTAGCAACGAAAATGTGCTCACAGAATTTTGCATGACATTGGCCTCTTTCTTTTTCCACTTGCAGCCTTTTTTTGATACGGTGAATATAATGCGAATGGAGCGCAATGTTGTCATCTTTGACATTTGACTTTCATAAATACGTACTTGACATAATTTTAAGTCCCATCCTCGTTCTTTTTACTGATTGTTAAAAAATATACAATATTTAAGTAATTATCTTCTGACAATTTTTTATTTTATTTTTCTTGTAGATTAATATAATAAATGATATATATATATGTCATATAAAAATATTTATTTCGACAGTTTCTTCTGTGCAATGTGTACCATATTTTAAGGGTGGAGGCATATCTTTTTTAATTCATATATGAAATTCTTACTCTTAGACCCTTTAACACCCGGAATAAGGTGAATAATTAATTTTTATAAAATTTAAAAATATTAAACGACAACTAATAATATGTTAAAAATTTTGTTAACATGGTAACCTCGCAATTGCACTTACACAGTCATCAAACAAATATTAGAAAGTTTAAAATAAAATAAGATCCAATTTTAATGGAGGAAAAACCAAAATTTTAAAAACCTCAATACTTTTATAGCCGTATCAAATGAAAAATTCATTATAAGATGTTCAATTCATAGGCCGTTGGTTTAGATGCAAGATACATTTTGACTAACTCTAAGAATTATAAGGAATGAATTTTTAATTTATATTTTTATTTAAGATAGAAAATTATTAAAGTTAAATAAAGATATGAATCAAAGTCAATTTTTTTATCAGATCACATCGCATCATGTTGAGCGACACCCAACCGATACTTGACACGCATACATACATATTTTTAATAGAAAGGATGTGCCTGGTATATGTTTGAGAAGCACTCATACATATTTTAAACAGATTACTCACACCTAATATGTACTTGAGGGTTACACGTGTATAATTATGGAAGATTACATGTGCCTGATACTTGCCGGAGTGACACTTATGTGTTATACGATTTCTGTTTTAGCATTTGATGCGTGCCTAAGTCTCTTTCATCTAATTTTTAATTATTTTTGTCAGATTTTTGAGAGAATAGAGAGAAAGAGAAAAGTAGATAGATAAAAAGAGAAAGTTAGAGGGAGAGAATTTGAGTAAATTTAAGAAAGGTTTTAGTAAAATTAAGGATATGATAATGCCTCCTAAGCCCCCACTTTTTTATTGTTATTTTTTCTGATATTTATAGCTATTTATTATCTCAAATACTCATATATGCGATAATGTCATATATATATGCGATAAAGCGTTTATATGCTTTAAAATTTCACAATTAAGTTGTTGTATGAATTACGAATTTTTATATGCTAAATATTTAAAAAATTAAGAAAAAAAATTCTATAATTAATGAAAAAATAAGAATATTTTTTCTAATATAAGAAAATATAAAGAATTATTTATATTCACATAGAGTTTTTCATTTGATTATATACATACCAGTATAAAAATTAAAAGTAATATATTATGACATATTTTAATATATTATAGTGATAATTAATATTTAAATTTATCATCTACGACTTAAAAGTGACATTTGACTTTATTTATAGGGTTATATATATAATAACTCATCTACTCATTTTGAATAGTAGCATGTAGTCTTTAATTATATAAAAATATATATAACTTGAGTTTTGATTATTTACTTCTTTATTAGTATTGACCTACCGATTCTCAATTTATAATAATTTATATAATTTAAACATATTTTAATGATACATAATTCGATAATCAGCCTAAAATTTATGCAAATATGTTATAGAAATTATATGATATTATATTTAATTTTAGCTCATATTCCTTCCAACATATTTTGATATAAGTTATATGTTTGATTATAAACATTTATATACCTTGTTAAGTAATTAGTTCACTCTTATTTTGATTTCTACTAACATTTTAGATTATAGGAATTGGACTATACTTGCAAGTGACAAAAAACGACGGAAAGACTGTCTAAGGATAGAATTAGGATTTGTGATTTCGAATGATATATTTTTATATCTAAATAATAGATTTAGGATATTTATTTCACTTTGATTCAATGATTTTGTATTAAATAGAAATTGTGGCATTTCAATGGTGATGTAATTGCATATCAGTTTGTTCAGTCCAAGTCTAAAGTATGATTTTTATTTCTTATTTTGAATTTAGTATAGACATATCTCTTTAAGTATGTTCTGTGGTCATTACATAGTCGATATTTGAAGTCACTTTTAGGTGTAACAATTTGGATCTTATGATTAAATTGATTGCTTTATTTTGTGTTGCTAATTGATATTTGATTTGTAAGTTCATGTTCAATATTTATTTAAAATTTTTATTTAGTTGGTACAAAAAGATGTTATGAAAATTTTTGTTAGAATGATGGACTATAACCTGATTCAAATTAATTAAGAAAATTAATTAAAAAATTCAGTAGTGGGGATATGACAAAAATTATGACTTCTCCGAAGTAATATTTTAAATTTTCTATCTAATAATAGATCCGTGATACTCAGACATCTCCTTCATGTGAATATTCCTCTTTAGCACTCAAACATAATAGTAGTTAGCAGTTACAAAATGATCTTCCTTTACTACAGCAAGTCGACCCTTTTAATTCAAAACCTAGTAAGGATAATCTCTCTAGTTGGCGATTTTATGACAAAACATAGTAAGCTACAAAAAGTAAATGAATCACAAGTTCATATACCACCGAAATAGAATATGTATATATAAAAATTTATTACTAGGACACAAGCCAGGAAATGAGTGTTGGGACTTTAAGTCACTCTTGTGTAGGAAGCGGCAGGAATGGAAGAAGGACGGAGTGATTTTTGCTTGACGGGAATGGAAGAAGGCTGGAGTGGTTTTTGCTCGGCTGGAATAGAAGAAGGCTAGAGTTCTTTTCACTTAGCCAGAATGGAAGAAGGTCAGAGAGGTTTTCGCTCAATCGGAATAGAAGAAGGCTGGACTGGTTATTGCTTGGCCGGAATGGAAGAAGGTCGGAGTGATTTTCACTTAGTAAGAATGGAGGAAGATCTAGAGTGAAACTTTTAGAAAATTTCACAAGGCAGGAGGAGTTGAAAACTTGCCGAATGATAAAGTTACAAGGAAGGTCAACTACTAACGATGGATGACAGTTTGTCTGAAAAGGGTTGATCTGTGAAGTCTGCTCTCAGATAAAGAAGTTGACTTTTAGAGATGACAGTCGTTTTTACAAAGAAAATCAACTGTTCCCGGCAGGAAGACGTCTTATAGAATAGATGGCAGGTTTTGTAGTGCACGCTACCACCTTGTAAAAGCGGGAGGTTGTCCGAAGCACATGTGTATATATGTGTGTGTGTATGCTGTAGAGGAGAGATTGTGAACAGTGAGTGAGAAAAAAAAAGATAGAACATAAGGAGTCATCATTTTTGCTCTTGTATTCTACTCTTACTCTGTTCTCAACTCTCAATGGGTTGTGTAGTCAGGATTTTTGTGACCAATATTTACATAGTAAAATTATTTATAGATTAAGTATCTCATGATTTATTTCTCTTATTTAGAAGAGAATTTCTACGTAAAAATTGTGTTCGAATTCTCTCCTATTTCTTTATTGTGTGCATGTGCATTTGTCATCTTTGTCCTCTCGGTGTTTCCCAGATTGACCAGCATTCTTTTCCCTAATAAGTGTTATCAGAGATAGGTTATTCGTGTCGGTGTTAAAATTTATTAAAACTGATGGAGGTGGAAAATAAGATGATCTATTTAAACGGCATAAATTATGATACTTGAAAAAGTAATATGATGGACCTGTTATTTGTGAAGACAATAAATCTTCCAGTGTTTGTCGCGCAAAAGCTTGAGGCAGAATTAGAGAAAGAATGGGATTTTGAGCACAAATAGGTTTGCGGCTACATTTGACAGTTTGTAGACAACAATGTGTACAATCACATTCGAAATGAGATGAATGTAAAAATACTGTGGGAGAAACTAGAAACTCTCTATATTTCTAAGACAGGTAATAACAAGCTATTTCACATGAATAAATTGATGCAAGTGGAGTACAAGAAGGGAATACCCATTGCCGACCACCTAAATAAATTTCAAGGGTGCGTTGACTGGCTGAACGGAATGGGCATCAAATTTGAAGACAAAGTGTTGAGTTTGTGGCTTCTAACAATTCTACTGGACTCCTAAGAGGTGATACGAATCACCATAGCCAATACTACTCCAAATGATATGGTGACCCTGAAAATGTCAAAAGGTGCTGTACTAAACGAGGAGATAAGGCGTCAATTGCAGGCCTATTTTTCCTCTTAGTACTCCAACCTGTTGGTCACGGAGTCTCGGGGAAGGAATAAAGGGCGTGGCCCAAAGTTTGGAGAGAAGGGTCACAGCAAATTTCGGTCGAGGTATCAAAACATCTAGTGTCATTACAAAGGAAAGAAAGACCACATCAAGAAATATTATTACAAGTAAAAACGTGATAATAACAGAGAGAGTAAGGAGAGTAAAACCTAGAAGAGACGAGGTAAGGAGAAGGTCTCAGTCTCAATAGTCACCGGAGGAGATCTTTTTTAGACTTATGACGTAGATGATGTGGTAAACTTGATCGATCACGAGTCTAATTAGGTGGTGGATATAGGTGCTTCACTCCACATTACATCCAAGAGGGAATTGTTTACATCTTACATTCTGAAGATTTTGAGTGATAAAGATGGGAAATAGAGGAACATCCCGGGTCGTTGGTAGAGATGACGTATCACTTGTCACTAATAATAAGACGTGGTTGTTGCTGAGAAACATCTTATATGTGCTTGATATCTAGTTGAACATAATCTCAACTGGCAGACTAGACGATGAAGGGTACTGCAACACTTTCTGTGAGGGAGCATGGAGATTGACTAGAGGGTCTCTAATCATTACCCGTGGAAAGAAAGTCTCTGACCTGTATGTGGTGCAAATTTCTGATACGGTCGGAGAAGTGAATGTTGTTAACAGTGAGGAGTTCTCAGATTTATGACACCATTGGTTAGACCACATGAGTGAAAAAAGACTGAGCAGCCTGGCCAAGAAGGGCCTCATTCCAAGAGGAAAGAAGACCGGCCTGAGGGCTTGCTCTCACTACATAGCAGGAAAGCAGCGAAGAGTCTCATTTCGAGGAGACTCGTCCACCAAGAAGGCGAAGCCGCTTGAACTAGTACACATTGATGTGTGTGGGCCGTTCAAAGAGAAGTCATTTGGAGGAACACAATATTTTATCTTGTTTATTGACAACTACTCGAGGAAGTTATGGGTGTACCAACTTAAAATCAAAGACCAAGTCCTTAGAATATTTGAGTATTTTCATACTTTGGTTGAATGGTAGGTAGGAAGGAAATTGAAGTGTCTTCGAAGTGATAATGACGAGGAGTACATTGAGGCCTTTGATACCTGTTACCGGTCTTATGGTATTCGACATCAAAAGACACTACCGAAGACGTCACAGTTAAATGGAGTGGTCGAACGGATGAAGCGCACATTGATGGAAAGAGTCAGATCTGTACTCTCTGAAGTAAAGCTCCCCGGAACATTTTGGGCAGAGGTCTTGAAAACTGTTACTTACATCATTAATAGATCATCGTCCGGCTCACTAAATGGAGAAGTTCCAAAGAAGTTGTGGTCCGAAAAGGATGCGTCTTACGACCACCTCTGGGTATTTTGGTGCAAGACCTTCATCCACGTTCCAGAGGATGATAGGACAAAATTGGAGCCGAAGGTAATGTAATGTGTCTTTCTGAGTTATGGAAAAAATGAGTTGGGATTTAGACTCTATGATCCAATTGAGAAAAAGCTTGTTAGATTAAGGGACGTGGTACTTGTTGAGGACAAAAATATTGATGACATTAGCAAATAGAAGAAGGCCGTGTCTCGGACTAATCGGATTGATATGATAAGTGTTGATATTGTCTAATCGACACCTCTTTGTTAAGAGGTTGACAGCTAAGGTGTGGCTGGAGAAGATAATGAGGAGATACAAGCATTGGACGAACATGAGGATGGCGAAAACGCTGCAGAGCCTGTCAAGATCGTTCATGTGCTACGATCTTCAAGAAATCGATGGCCATTTGTTCACGTGTCAGTCAGTGAGTATATTTTGCTCACTGATGGTGGAGAGTCGAAAAGCTTTAAAAAAACTATAGAAGGTGAACACAATACAGAATGGAAGGAAGCCATGCAGGATGAGATGGGCTCACTATATGAGAAAACTACGTTTGAGTTTGCTGAATTGATGAAGAGAAAGCAAGTTCTGAAGAACAAGTGGGTCTTCTGTTTGAAGAATGATAAAAGCACATCGCAATCGAGCTACAAGGTGAGGCTAGTGGTGAAAGAATTTAACCAGTGAAAGGACATCAACCTTGATTAGACTTTCACTTCTGTTGTGAAAATGTCTTTTATTCGAGTGGACTTAGATTGGCTGCTGTCCTTGATTTAGAGGTGGAACAGTTGGATGTGTGGATAACTTTTCAACACGGTGATCTCAAGAAGGAGATTTAGATGGAGCAGATAGAGGGATTCCAGGTTAAGAGGAAGGAACACTTGGTGCGTCATCTAAGAAAAGCCTTGTATGGTTTAAAGCAAGTGCCGAGACAATGGTACAAAAAGTTTGAGTCTGTTATGATAGGTTAAGGTTATCGAAAGACTACTTTAGAACATTGTATCTTTGTTCAAAGATTTTTTGAAGATAATTTTGTCATTCTCCTGCTCTATATAGAAGATATGCTGATCGTTGGGTGAAATGTTTCTCGGATTATCGAATTGAAGCGACAACTTGAAAAATCCTTTGCCATGAAGGACTTGGAGCCGACGAAGCAAATTTTGGGTATTAGAATAAGTCCAAACATATGAGTACTACATTGGCGAGTCATTTCAGATTGAACAGTCGGCTGTGTCTGACCTTGGATGATGAAACAACTATCATGAGAAGCGTACTTTACTCGTCGGTCATAGGAAGCCTAATGTACGCTATGGTTTGTACCAGGCCAGACATCGTGCATGCTGTCGACACAGTTAGCCGATTTCTATTAAATCTTGGTAAGCAGAATTGGTCCGCAATGAAGTGGATACTAAGATACATTCAGGAAACTTCCAAGATGTGTCTGTGCTTTGAAAGTAATAAGCCTCTGTTAGTAGGATATACTGATACCGATATGGCCAGTGATGTTGACTCCCAAAAGTCCAATTCGGAATACCTAGTGAAGTTCACCGGAAGAGCTGTTTCTTGGCTATCGAAGTTGTAGAAATGCATTGCTCTTTCAACCATTGAGGTAGAATTCATTGCTATGATTGAAACTAGTAAGGAGATGTTATGGATGAAGAAGTTTATCCAGAAACTTGGTATTTAATAGGTGAAGTACATGGCACTTTGTGATAGCCAAAGTGCTATACACTTCTACAAGAACTCCTCATTCCATTCGAGATCGAAACATATTGATATTCGATATCATTGGGTGAGAGATGCTATTGACACAGGACTGCTGTCACAAGAAAATGTCCAAATTAAGGAGAATGAGTCAGACATGATGACCAAGATACTACCAAAGGGGAAGCTTGAAACTTGTTACAGTACAGTTGGATTGACAGATTTAGTTTCTCCACGGTCGTGAGAGAAAGTTTGTTGGGATTTTACATCACTCCTGTGTGGGAAGTGGCTGGAATGGAAGAAGGCCAGAGTGATTTTCACTCGGCCAAAATAGAAGAAGGTTGGAGTGGTTTTCACTCTGTCTAATTGGAAGAAGGCCGGAGTGATTTTCGCTCGACCGAAATAAAAGAAGGCCGAAGTGGTTATCACTCGGCCTGAATAAAAGAAGGTCGGAGTGGTTTTCACTTGGTTGGAATGGAGAAAGATCCAGAGTGAAACTTTCGGAGAGTTTCACAAGGCAGGAGAGATGAAAACTTGCCAAAATAATAAAATTACAAGGAAGGTCAACTACTGAAGGTGGAGGATAGCCCGTCTAAAAAGGGCTGATCTGCAAAGTCCGTTCAGATAGCAAACTTTATAGATAAAGAAGTTGACTTTTAGAGTTGATAATCATTTTTGCAAAGCAGGTTAATTGCTTTTGACAGGAAGGCGTTTTGCAGAGTAGATGACAGGTTTTACAGTACACGCCACCACCTTGCAGAAGTGGGTGGTTGCCTGAAGCACATGTGTATATATGTGTGTGTGTGTATGCCGTAGAGAGTGAGAGATTGCGAGTGAAAAAAAAGGGAGAACATAAGGAGTTACCATTTTTACTATTGTATTCTACTCTTATTCTACTTTCATCTCTCCAAGGGCTTGTATAATTAGGATTTTTGTAACTTACATTTGTATAGTAAAATTATTTGTGGATTAAATGTCCCATAATTTTTCCTTCTTATTTAAAAAAGGATTTTCATGTAAAAACAGTGTATTTTAATTTTCTCATATCTCTTTATTGTGTGTGTATACGTTTGTCATCTTTGTCTACTCGATGTTTTCCAGACTGACCGACATTCTCTTCCCTAACAATGAGATGGTTAGATAATAATAAGGTCATTGAAGCTCCACAAGATCCACCTTTTGTTCCTGTATATCAAGATTAGTATGCAGAGACAAAATAGTATAGCAACACAATATGTTTATATGGTTTCATGATAAAACTAGTACATATCATTGGATAAACCTGAGTTCTTAGGATAACACAATCAACCATACCAAAGAGCAAAAGAGCACAATATCAATGCTAATAAACAACATCATGTAATCTCAATTCCCTTTTTTTTTTTTTTTGCCATGGAGACAAAGGAGTGAACTATTTTTCATCAGAGTCACGACGCTAATCATATATTTCATGAAGTTCTCTAAATAGTTGAGCAAAGTTCTTTGCCTGACTCTCCCTGAGATGAAGAATTCTAGCCATGAGAGCCGATTAATTGGTATGAGCCACAACTAGTTGGGTCAAAAATATCAAAAAGACTAGGATGCAATGAGGTACAAGTCCATAGACCAGCTTTTTATGAACCAGGGAATGAGGAGAACGACGGCTTATTTGGCATCAGCTCAACAATAAAGACATAATTTACCTTGAATAGGGGCTTGACTTTGATCAAAAGTGATACGACTTATAGGTATTCCAGGAGAAGCACGAGGAAGCTTAGGAAAGAAGACATTAAGGGCCAACGTGAGTCTTTGGATGAGACAGTTGAAAGGTTGTCATTATTCTTTGACTCAAAAGTGGAGATAATATGATTACAAAGATGTGTTGGGAGATTGATTGGTCTCCAACAAGTAGAGCATATAAAAACATGGTTTATCAAAGGGAATAGAAGCAAAGTGCATGACTAGAAAAATATTGGTAAGAATTATTTTACATACCACAAGGCGTTAGGGGGAGAAAAGTTTAATCTTGAAGGAGTAGCCATTCCATTAAATGTGTGCTCCATGTAGAATGTTGCTAATGGCATTTAAGGAGGGATATTAGGTGGGTAATATGGATAAGCTGTAGGATTAGGCATAGGGAGTGCTAGCAATGACTTTTGAGGTGATGTGAAGAGTATAACCCCTTAGATATGTCATAAAACTAGCAGAGGATGAGTCAACATCGTGGATGTTAGCATAGAAGTCCTAGACTAGTATGAGGGAGGGAATGATGAGGTTACTAAGCATGGGCTCGCAATTCTTCTGAATAAAAATGGAAGAAATTGATAGATTGAGAGAAGCAAGATTCACTTCTCTCTTAAGAGTTAACTGGCAATGACTAATGTGACAAGTAAATAGATCGTCTATGGATGAATTGATAAACCAAGTGATTTTATGAGCTGAACCCACACGTAAGTTTTTTGTAGCTTGTTTCTTGGTACCGACCATATGAGAAACAAACAACAAGTAACCACAAGATGTTAAGAACAGTTAGTGCAAACTTAGTTAACAATGTAATTGTAAAAGTGTGCCTAAATTCAATGATTGTGCATCCCACCGTAACATATGGCACAACTACGAATAATACATTAGTTCCAACACAAAACGTTAGATGCCTTGACTTGGCATAAGAAACACAAGCTTGTGACCTAAGATAGTCTAAAAAATAGCGACACACATGAGTCTTATATCCTAATCTTATGTAATCCTACTAAAATTACAAATCAATATACAAATGCTAAAGAAACTACAATGAGGCTAATATTAGGTAAAAGCCCTAACAAAATTTCATACTAGGACTAATGAAAGCAACCCACTCATACAAAAGACACAAACTAAAACCAATGGTGAAAATCTTGGAGAAGAAAAGAAGGAGAAAGAAGAAAGGAGAAATTATCTTAAATCTCAGCAAGAAGAAGGATAAGCCGTCCAAAAACGAGAGAAGTTGAGTAGAGAGGTGTGTCACAAGAAGAGAGAGGAGAGAAACAAGAGGAACTTATGGTAGCAACAAGAGGCATGCACAACAAAACAAATGCTTAATGGAAGACAGGTTTCGTAGCACATGTGGGCGATGTAAGTGCTTGTCAGGCATCGTGCAAGAGAGAATTTGACATTTGAGCACTAGCCGAGCGCACCCCATGTGCAACATCTTTGATAAGTAATGCACGCGTGTGAATCATGCATAGGTTAGGTGAAATAAGATAAAAGCTGTAGAGAATTCATCAAATGCTTGTATTGATATTTTATTTTGCTTTATTATTATTATTATTATTTTATTTGAAATGTTTATAAAAAAATGGTTTTGTTTTTAAACAAATGATAAAAAAGCAATAATAATTAAAAAAACCCATGCAAGATCGTTGGGTGGCATTTATCATGTCGGCCATGATGCAAAAGAAATAACACAAGAAATAATTCTAAATTCTATATGAAAACAAAAGGGACATAAACACTGTATCACAATATCAAGTTAAGAAGACTCAAGACCTAAATTTTGACGGAAGTCCTACAAGGATTAAAAATTCGTGAAATCCTGAGAGTGGGTAGCAAATCCATTACGAAGGAAGTCAAACCAAAAACTCTTAAGACCCACAGTTCTCCCCCTTAAATTTACTATTTTTTTTTTTTTTTAGGAAAAAAACAAAATAACAATAGAAGACAAATACAAAAATACAAATATCTCACAACCAAAAGAGGGAAAGTGAGCGTATGGCTCGAGGACGAGTGTATATAAATAGTGGCCCTCCTTAGACTTTCAAACTTAAATTCATTTTTAAAGTTTAGTGATAAGGTTTGCCAATTGGTTTTAAGTGAAGAGATGTTATAAAGCAATAACCTAGGACTCAACTAAATCACGAATGTAGTGATGTTTGAAATCTATGTATTTGATGTGTGAGTGTTAAACAGAATTTTTAAAAATATTAATAATTATTGTGTTGTCATGTTAGATAATTATGATTCTTGCTCAACCCCACAACCATGAAGCATTTTCTTAATCCAATGTAATTGAGTGTAACAGTTACTAGTTGCAATAAATTCAGCTTCTATAGTGGATAGCAAAATACCATTTTGTTTTTTACATATCCATGAGACAAGATACATGCCCATATTGAAGTATTTTTCTTAAAGGTGATCTTTTAATTATCAGCATTTTTGGCCTAGTCAATATTGGAATAGACTACAAGATCGAGGTTCATCAACCTTTATTTTGTGACATCCTAGATCAAACTTAGGGGAGACATCATAATAATTATCGGGGTTTCTTATGCCATCTATGACCATAGTTCCATTAATATATGAAATCATGCATTTGTCAGCCAAAAAATTTAAATTTAAATTCTTCATCACAAAATTAACTTATGCTTTAGAGATTGGCTTCAAGGCCCTTAACATAAAGGACATTTTGAAAAATAAAAAGATTTAGAATTTTTATAGTTCCTTTTTTTCAAAATTTGGTGTAGTGACACCATCCCCTAAGGTATGCATTCCCACATTGCATTTTTCGTACGAAGGAAAAAGAGATTTGTCACTGCACATATGACATAAATAGCCACAATAAAGATACCACATATTTGAATTGTTGGCTTTCAAGATAATTTGAGTGACATTAAATGTTAGTCCAAGATTTTTTACAACTTTATTTTTATTGATACAGACTTGTTTGCAAGAATTAAGTTTTTCATTCAAGTCAACCAATTTAATATTTAGTTGTTTAACATGATTTATAAGTTAGATTGTTACTAAATTGTGGTCTTTTAGTTCAAAATTGAGGTAGTTTGGGTGAATGTGCCCCTGTTTTCCATAGGCACGGTATGCTAGAACAAATCGATGGGGTTGATTCAATTTCAGTCTAACTTCGTTCGAAGGCTCCTTATGAGTAGCCTTGGAAGAAACGTGTTTTCTTGTTCTCAATTTTTCTTGTGTGAAAGACATGAGCTGCCATTTTCCCTTTATTTGTAGAATTTGTAGGAACAAATATTGCATTAGTTGTTTTCTTTGAGACATTTTTATGCTCATCAAAGCCCAAAGCTTTTCTATCTTCGACAGTTTTTTTCAATCCTAACATGTGAGCATTTTTTTGGCACTACTTGTGAAGATTGTAAGCTGGGTAGGAGATTCATCGATATCATTTTTAAGTATTTTGATTTTTTTGTTTAAGCACTTTTCAACTTATTTAGAATTTTCTAGGCTTCTCATTGATTTTTCTAGTTTATCTATAATTTGTTGTATTTCATTCTCTACTTCACTTGATTTTTGGTTTATGGATTTATTTAATTTTTTCAATTTTAAACTTTCTTTATAAAGATTGTCATATATTTTTTGCAACTCATAATTATTATCTTCATCAATGTCAATTTTTATATTATTAGTCATGTGATAGTCATTAATTTCATTTTCTTTTGAGTTATTTGATATGAAAGTGATTAACACCATATAATTCACAAAATCATAACTACAATTTTTATCACTCTCATTGTCAGAGAGAAGTACTCAAAGCATTGCCCTTATTTCTCATAAAGTTTGGTCACTCAAATCTAATGTGCACATTTTCATGGCATTCAAGACAATGAACCTTTCAAGGTTTATTATTTATAGGATTCACTGAGTCTCTTTTGACACTATGACTTTTGATTTGATTCTAGGTTGTCCCGTTATTTTTGGTAAAATTTGTCTTATTTTTGGTAAATGCTTTCCTTTTTTTTTTTTTTTACAAATAGGGCTACATCCTCATCTACAAAGGATTCCTTGTCCAACTCTTTATTAGGGCCTTTAATAATGCTTGAAGTACTATAGACTTATCCTTTTTTATGTGGGGGTAATGAAAGCTCGTAGATTTGAAGAGATTCTATTAATTTTTCTATTTTAATATTGTCTAGGCCTTTACTAATTGCTGTCTAGGTTAAGGATAAATCTCTTCTATGATGAGACTTATCCTTAATTGTCTCACACATAGACACACATCTAAATCCATCAAATGAGATAGCCATAAAAATAGCATTGAGATTGTGACTATCTCAATTGCATTTAGTTAACTCATTGCAAGGCTATACCATGGTGACCTTAGTAGTAGTGACACCATTTTTGGTTTGTGAATGGGGGTCCATCCTCTTTAACTACTAATCCAGACATATTTATTTATTAGTTTTAAAGAGGCTCTCATTCAAATTTTTCAATATATATAGTTACCCCCATTAAAAAAGAGAGGTGAAGACAATGATTGACTCTAGCACGTTTTTAGTGTTGGCGTAAAAGGAAGAGTGATCGGTCGAACAGCGAGACAACACTCATGTCCACACACACACAGACACTCAGATAGAATCAGCAATAGGGAGATATAAAATGGAATAGAAGAATACAATCAATTTTACGTAAAAATCATTTCTAAACAAGGAAAAATTATAAAATTTCAGTCCATAAATAAATCCACTATGTGTGAGAACTGGTTACAGAAACCCACTCGACTACACAACTCCCTTTGAGAAGAAGATGAAGAACAGAATATAAGAATATACACGGTTATCTCTTTCAATACTCTCTATTACACTTTACTCTTTTCTTTACTGAAAATTCTCACACTCTCACACACCCTATTTTTTTTTTCTCTCTCAAATATATACTAGTGCTGTTGAAAGCGACAGCCATGCTAACGTGGGGAACATCCCTACAATTGGCTGTCTAGCAGCCTACAAATCTGCTACGACTCTGCAGATTGTCAGCTCTACATAAACGACCCATCATTCTGCAAGGACCGTGATTATTCCCGACAGATCTTACATGCTCTAAAGATCTTCTAAGTTGGCCTCCATGTGTGCCTTTGTTTTCAAGTCTTCGGGCCTCCATAAATGCCTCCAGGTATTGCCCATGGACCTTAGGTTTCAACAGCAGAAGGTTCTTGGACATTGCATAATGTTCGCGACCATTTCTAGAGTCCATGGACAACTTGCTTACAAGTCCGCAGACAACGCAAGTGCATAAGTCCTTGTACCATATCTGCGTAATAGTCTGCAGCTACATTCCCACAAAAAGGAGTGACCCCAACAAACTTTCCCTTACGATCGAGTAGTAACAAAATTAATTAGCTCAGCTATGTCATAGCAAGCTTCCAACTTTCCATTTCGTAAAACTTTGATCATCATATTTGACCCATTTTCATCCGATCGGACCTTTTCAACTGACAGCTGCCCCTCATCAATAACGTCTCTCACCCAATGATATCGAACATCAATGTGTTTTGATCTTGAATAGAATGAGGAGTTTCTACGCAAATGTATGACACTTTGACTGTCACAGAGTACCATGTATTTTTCTTGCCTCAAATCCAACTCTTGAGTAAACTTTTTCATACATAACATTTCATTGCTGGCCTCGGTCACAGTAATGAACTCGATCTCCTTAATAGAAAGGGCTACGCAGTTTTACAGCTTAGATTGTCAAGAGACTACCCCTCCAGCAAATTTGACCAAATATTTTGAGGTGGATTTCTGAGTATCAATATCTTCGGCCATGTTCGTGTCTGTGTAGCTGTCCAACTGGAGTTTCTCTCTTCTAAACTATAGACACATCTTTGAAGTCCCTCGGAGATATCTAATAATTCACTTCACAGTAGACCAATACTCCACCCCTGGATTTGAGAGAAATTTGCTGACAACACCGACCGTATGAACAATGTCTGGCATGGTGCACACGACCGCGTACATTAAACTACCAACGACTGAGGAATATGGTACACCTCTCATCCGGACCTTTTCTATGTCCGAGGGAGGACACTACTTCCTACTAATCTGAAGTGGTTGGTCAGTGGGGTGCTCACTGGTTTAGACATGTCCATTTTAAAGAGCTGTAGCACCTTTTCAACATAACTCTCTTGAGTCAACTAGAGCTTCCTATTTTTTTGGTCACGAAAGATTTTAATCTCCAAAATCTGCTTTGCTGGTCCAAGATCTTTCATGGCAAATGATTGTCCCAATTGCTCCTTCAACTCCTTAATCCAAGCACTATTTTATCCGACAATTAGTATGTCGTCCACATAAAGGAGAAGGATGATAAAGTCATCCTCGAAAAATCTCTGCACAAAAATACAGTAGTCGAAATAGTCTTATGGAATCATTGTCCGATCATGATAGATTCAAACTTCTTGTACCACTATCTTGGAGCTTATTTTAGTCCGTACAGGCTCTTTTTTAGACGACACACCAATCCTTTCTTCCTTTTGACCTCAAATCCTTTCGGTTGTTCCATATAGATTTCCTCTTCCAAACCACCATGAAGAAATGCTGTTCGAACGTTTAGTTACTCTATCTCCAAGTCCAAAACAGCTACAAAATCAAACACAACACAAACTGAGAATATTTTTACCACGAGTGCAAAGATTTCATCAAAATTCACACCTTTGCACTGATTAAAACCTTTCACGATAAGTCAGTGCCTTGTACCTCGATTGCTTAGTGTCCTCGGATATTTTTAATCAAAAGACTCACTTGTTCTTAAGGGCTCTATTACCCTTGGGCAGCTCAACCAACTCGAAAATATGGTTCTTATATAATGAAGTCATCTCATTATTCATTACTTCCAACCATTTCTCTTTGTGTGTTCCCTTCACAGCCTAATCAAAATCTTTAGGTCGCCTGCATTAGTGAACAGGACATACTCACTAGATGACAAACAGACGAACGAAATTCTTTCTCTCAAAGATCGCCGCATAGGAACCTTTTCAGCCTGTTGATGAGTAACATCATTCTCATTTTTATTTGGTGTCGTGCCTACTTCATTGTCCTCATTGGCCATTCTTGGACAATTGTCTTTGGACTCTAGAGGTACCGGACGAATTATTTTAACACTTACCTTGTCCGTTCGGCCAATGTTAGATAAAGCCTTCTTTTCTTTCCCAATATCTTTAATGGTTTGCTCTTTAATAAAAACTACGTCACGTAATCAGACAAGTTTCTTCTCTATTGAGTCATAAAATATGTACCCAAGTTCAATTTCGTTATAGCCCAAAAAGACGCATTGCTTCGTCTTTGGCTCAAATTTACTCCTCTCATCTCTCGAAACATGAACGAAGATCTTACAACCAAAAGTCCGAAGATGATTATCGGCTGGCTCCGTTTCAGTCCGAATCTTCCCTAACACCTCACCATTTAGAGACTTACTGGGTAAACTGTTGATCATATAAGTCGCCATCTTCAGGGCCTTCACCCAATAGGATCCTGAGAGTTTAGTCTCGGATAGCAGACACTTGACCCTTTTTATCAATGTGTGGTTCATCTGCTTGGCCACGCTATTTAACTACGGCATCTTAGGAGGTGTCCTTTGATGTATAATGCTATGTGACCTACCGTAACTATTAAAGGTCCCAATATGTTCTCCACCATTGTTACTTCGGATAGCTTTTAACTTTTTCCCCGTCTCACATTCAACAAAAGTATAGAATTACTCAAAAATTTTGGAAACATGATCCTTGGATTTAAGTGAGAATGCCCACAGCTTCCTTAAGCAATTATCAATATAGGAGATAAAGTTTTGTATTCCTCCAAAGGACTTTTTCTTAAATAGTCCACAAACGTCAGTGTGAACATGCTTAAGGACCTCAGACTTTTTGAAAGACAAGTCTCCTTGAAAAGAAACTCTCCTCTACTTCCTAACTATGCAATGAGAGCAAATCTTTAATCTGTCCTGATCCATTTTTGGGATGAGATCCTTTCTTAGTAGATGACTCATTCTTCTCTCGCACATATGACCAAATCTCCTATGCCACAAGTCTGAGGACTCCATACTGCTTGTGGCATTGACCTCTCCGGCCTCAGCAGCTGCCTGTAACACATAAAGGCCAGACACCTTCTTTCATTGGATAACTACTAGAGACCCTTTGGTCAGTTTATATCCCCCGTCACAAAAGACTTACAGATGCCAGCATTATCCAGTCTTCCAACTGAGATGATATTCATCCGAATGTCAGGGACATGTCGAACATCTTTCAGAATCAGTTGTACTCCATTGTTAGTAACAAGAGACATGTCACTTCTGTCAACTGCTCTGAATGTCTCCATGTTATCCATCTTTAACACTCCAAAAATACCTGGAGTGTAAGATGTAAAGAGCTCCATTCTAGAGGTGACGTGGATAGATGCGCTAGAATTCACCACCCAATCGGTCTCATGCTCAGCCAAGTTTACAATGTCTTTTGCTTCACAAGTCAAAAGGAGATCAACTCCAATAACAACAGAGACCGAGGACATTTTGTCATCGTGTCCCTTTTCAACTTTTTTCTTTCCAACGTTTTCACGCTCTCACTTGTAGCAAAATATTTTAATGTGGTCTTTCTTTTCGCAGTAATACATCCCATGTTTTGATACTTTGACCGAGACTTACTCCGATCCTTTTCTCCAGGTTTTTGTCTGTGACCTCTACTCTTTCCATGTGACTCTATCTCGAGTACCTCGGAAGGCTGAGAGGATAAGGTCTATTGAGATCTTCATCTCATTTACTCATTCAATACAGCTCCTTTTCCTTTCTCTAGGGTCACGATACCTTCAGGAGCTGTGTTGGCAATAGTGATTCTTATCACCTCCCATAAGTCCAGCAGGGTTGCCAAGAGTCATAAACCTAGCACCTCGTTCTCGAACTTGATACTTAAACCAGTCAACCGGTCCACACAACCTTGAAACTCGTTTAGGTGATTGGCAACGAACAAGCCATCCTTATACCTAATCTGCATCAACTTCATCAAATGGTGGATATTGTTGTTGCCAATCTTGGAGGCGTATAGCTTCTCCAACTTTTTCCACAGTGTCTTGGCATTTGTTTCGCTCCTAGCGTGGTTATTCACGTTATCATCTACAAACTGCCGTATGTAGCTGCATACCTGCTTGTGCTCGGTGCCCATTCATCGTCCGATTTTGCGTCCGACTTTTGAGTGGCATACACTAGATTGTGCATGGATTTGACAAACAACAAGTCTGACATATTACTTTGCCAAGTATTGTAGTCGGTGCCGTTCAGACAAACCATATTACTCCTAATCTCCATGACAGTGTTCAACAAAGTCACTGTACAAAGAACCTCTTTGATACTACTTGTTGGCGCAAAAGGAAGAGTGATGATACGATCACTGGCTGATCGTTAATTCGATTGAGTCGATTTTGACTCTTGCGTGGTGAAATCGAACGGAAGGGAGATCTCCAGACTTAGAGGACGAAGGGAGAAGGGAAAACAGATGAGGAGATTAGAAGAAGAGAAGGAAGAAATGAGAAGTAAGATAATTTGTCTATTCCTTTTATTGTTCAAGATGATGTTAACAACCCAACTCAGCAATTAACAAATAAACACGAGAGTTCATAACAAGCAAAACAGAAAAAGCGAGAAAATAAGCGAGAAAAGCAGAGAAGGGCAAACGCATTTTGTTAGCCGAACAAGCTTAACAAGAGCAAATGGTCGAGCTTCACATGGCACAAAGAAACTCAGCCATTAACAGACCGGTTAGTCCCGGATATAATCCCGTAATTGCATCGGTGCTTGGGTGATCCGAGTAGTCTTCCGTACCATCGAAGTATCCCCGTTAATCAAACCGGTAACATTGCCGTCGCCATAAAAAACGACCTTGTCCTCAAGGTTAAATTCAGGAAAATCCTGTATGAAGTCAACTGCTATTTCCCAGGTAGCCTCACTTAGTGATTGTGCTTGCCACTGTACCAAAAATTGGGGGATGAAGTGACCCTGGACGAGTATTTTTCTGAAGCCCAGCAGTGTAGCAGGTTGGAGGAGTGGTTGGGAATCATGGGTCTCCTGCGGCAGCTCCATTGAAGTAGTGGAAGGATCACCTTTGAAGTGTTTTAGGAGAGAGATATGGAAAACATTGTGGATCTTGGAGCCTTCTCACCGATCCGATGCGATCAAGAATTCAGAATCGCTTAGCCAATTTGTTGGATTGGCGGTGTGCGGCGATGAGATTGCCGGTAAGGTTGTAATTTTATCGTAACCCAATCGCCCACTTCTGATACACCTTCTCGGTTCGGTGAGCATCCGCACCGCTTCATCGCCGTCTTGGGCCCTCCACAGATGAATCGAAGAGTGGTGATGAGGTTGGTTCGATCCGTGAGGAGTTCATCGATGGCTACCACCGCAGAAGTGCCTCGTGTATAGTCTAACAAGGAAGGAGGTGATCGACCATAAACCGCCTCAAATGGGCTCATTTTGATCGAAGAATGCCATGAGGTATTATAATTCCATTCAGCCCAGGGAAGATATTGAATCCAGGAAGCAGGGTGATCCGCCACAAAGCAACGTAAGTAATCCTCTAAGCAACGGTTCACCACCTCCGTTTGCCCGTCTGTTTGTGGATGGTACGCACTGCTGGTGGCCAGTTTGGTCCCATGGAGTTTAAACAACTCACGCCAAAAGTGACTCATGAAAAGTGGATCTCTGTCGGTTACCAACTCCATAGGAAAGCCATGTAAGCGGCACACGTCTTGAACAAAGATGTTGGCAAGTTCTTGAGCTGTAAATTGGGTATGTAATGGGGAAAAATGGGAATATTTTGAAAGGCGATCCACCACCACTAAAATCACTGTTTTTCCATGGGAAGGGGGCAAGTGAGTGATGAAATCCATGGAAATGGATTCCCAAATTTTCCCTGGAATGGGAAGAGGCTGTAGCAATCCTTGTGGTGCGGTCGTGAATGGCTTGACCTGTTGGCAGATGGTGCACTGCTGTATAAACTCCCTGATTTCCTGGCGCATTTGAGGCCAATAGAAGACGTGAGCAATGCGAGTGTAAGTGCGCTGGAATCCGCCGTGTCCTCCAGTAGGCGAGTTGTGGTACTCTTGCATAATAAGATGTTGCAATGCGGATTCGGGAGGTACCAGAATTTTGGTTCTGTAGAAGATGAGTCCATCCTTTATCGAATAATCAGCATGGGCTTCTGGCTGATTCTGTATGGCATTGATGAGATCGCTAGAGATGGAGTTATGCTGGTGGAAATGTCGTAGTGCCTCTAGCAGTGACAATACTGGTCTGGAAACACCCTGTAGAGCATGGTAAGATGGATCGTGGTGGCGAGACAGGGCATCTGCTGGTCCATTCTCCTTCCCTGGCCAATATATGATATCGAAATCATAGCCTAAGAGCTTTGAAATCCAGCGTTGCTGGTCTGGAGTGTGGATCGTTTGTGCCAACAGGGTTTTAAGGGGTTGGTGATCTGTTTGTATGACAAATTTGGACCCCAAAATGTAGGTGCGCCACTTACGAACCGCCTCCACAATCGCGCAGAGCTCTCTGACATAAGTGGAAGAGTTCTACATCCTGACTGACAATTGTTTGCTATAGAATGCAATTGGATGGCCGGATTGTGTTAGGACGGCGCCTATTCCAGTTCCGGAGGCATCAGTGTGAATGGCGAAAGGCTGGGAAAAATCTGCAATGTTAAAACTGGGGTAGTAGTGAGGGCTTTTTTGAGGGCGTGAAACGCTTCCTCTGCTGCTGAGTTCCAGACAAAGGCTGCTTTCCGCAGCAGTTGGGTGAGAGGGGCGGAAATTTGAGCATAGCTGGCCACAAATCATCGGTAATAGCCAGCCAGTCTAAGGAAACCACGAAGCTGTTTGACATTTTCTGGTGGTGGCCATTTCTGTACTACCGCGATCTTCGAGGGATCCACCATGACTCCTTGGTCAGTGACTATATGGCCCAGGTATGCTATAGAAGAACATCCAAACTCACATTTCGAGGACTTGACGTAGAAGGAGTTATTCCATTTGTAAAGCCGATTGAGATGTCAAGATGATGCTCCCGTGATGGATCAGACTAGGATGTCATCGAAGAAAACTAGGATGAACTTTCGAAGGGCTGGTCTGAATATGTTGTTCATCTCGGCCTGGAAATGTTGAGGAGCATTAGAAAGTCCGAATGGCATGACCAAGAATTCATAGTGGCCTTCGTGAGTCCGAAATGCCGTTTTATGGATGTCGTCTTGATCCACTCTCATTTGATGATATCCTGCCCTCAAATCCAGTTTGGAGAAGAATTTCGCACCATGAAGCTCATCCAGTAATTCATCGACAGTTGGGAGAGAGAAATCATCTTTGATGGTAATGGCATTCGTGGCTCATTAATCCACACAAATGCCAGTGCCATCTTTCTTCTTTACCACCAACAGGAGAAGGGACTGGTGCTAGGTTGGATTATGCCTTCATCCAGCATGTCTCGAAGCAGTTTCTCAATTTCGGCTTTCTGGAAATGAGGGTAGCGGTATGGTCGTACATTAACTGGGGCAGAATTTGGTTGGAGAGGTATGCGGTGGTCTGTTGCCCGGTGGGGAGGTAAACCATGTGGGGTAGAGAACACATCTATGAAGGATAAGAGGAGAGTGTGAAGGGTAGTAGCCTGTTCTGTGGACAGATGTGCGTGGAGCTTAAATTGGGGAACGTTGTCTTTCGAATCATTGGGCAAAAGTTCTCCAGTAATCATCTGTACGGTGAGTTGTAAACATGTGGCAATCGACTGAGTAACTTCTCCTCTCCGTAATTGGCCGAGTGTCATGGTGGCTATGGTTGCTCTCGGTAGTCCATGCAATGTGATTGAGTCTCCTTCATGTTGGAATCGCATCCATAGTGCCTTATAATCACAGAGCACCGGTCCAATGGAAGCTAACCACTGAACTCCAAACACAAGGTCAGCTCCATATATAGGAAGTAGGTAGAGATCCACATTGAACTTGGAGTCTCCCACGGTGGTAAGGACATTGGTGCACAATCCTTCACAGTGAAGAGAAGCACCATTCCCCACTGTGACGTTGAGGTGTTGGGACGGCTCGATTGGAACTCCCAAGTGTCTGGCCAGGCGTGTTTGAAGAAAGTTGTGAGTGGAGCCACTGTCTACCAAGATAATGACAGGATGGCCTCTGATGGATCCTTGCAGTCGCAGGGTAGAAGGAACAAAGTGGCCCTCTAGTGCGTGCAGTGAAATAGTGGGCGCATGATCAGAGGTTGGCCATAGTGATTCAGCTTCTATGCCTGAATCTATGGAATTGTCCTCTTCTGCCATCAAATTCTCTGCTGTAGCTGTTGGCAGTCCATTTGAGCTGCTTTCCTCCACCAGCATATATAGAAACTGGGGAGGTTTACACCTGTGGCCCGGTGTAAATCTTTCATCACAGTTGAAGCATAGGCCCTTTTCCCTTCTAGCTGCCATCTCTGCTGGTGTGAGTCGTTTGATGGGTAATCTGTTGGCAGTATTAGCTGGCAGTAACAGCTTTGGGAGGGAATGAGGGGCACTGAGTTGCGGTTTGGTAACTGGAGCACGAGAGTGTAGTGAACGGTTGCTATCGAGTTTCTCTTCCACCAATTTGGCCATTCCAATAGCCTCTGACAACGCCTGTGGTTTCAACAGCAGCAACTCTGGACGGATGTCATCCCTCAATCCAGAGATAAAATAGTTCGGAGGTTGTTAGCGAGATGAAGTAGTGCGTGTAGAGGTGGCTTCAAATTCACCATGTATGTCGACACCGTAGTGACTTGATGAAGTTTATACAAGGTGGCTTCATGATTTATATACGAAGAAGGGCCAAATCTCAATTCAAGATCTCGAGAGGATACCTCCCAGGATGATAACTGACGGGTGGCGTGCATCCAGTGGAACCATTGAAGGGCAGGTCCGGCCATGTAAAACGCTGCAATGGTTAATTTCTGGTCGGCTGGAGTGTAGTGATACAGGAAGAAACTCTCCATCTGAAATAGCCATCCCACCACATTATCACCAGCGAAGAATGAGACTTCTAATTTGGGCAATCGAACCGATGGTGTGTGAAGAGCTTCATAAGTGAAAGTTGAGGAAGGTTAACAAATTGGGAGGTAGACATGAAAGAACTCGGGGAGGATGAGGAATTGAAGTAGGAGTCGGTAATAATGGTGGATTGGGGGAGGGAATCGAATGGCGCTCGAGACGATTTAGGGATTGCTTTGAATATAAGCCTTTGAAAGTCATGGAGAGTTTGCTGAATCTATTCGTTCGTTGTCATTTGGAGGTTGAATCGCTCCGAATGCTCCTTGACTTCCTGGGCGACACTGGCGATGGCGTCCTCCAGAGCTTTGTACCTGGTGGTCATGCCCTCTACCATTGCCTCTCAATGAAAGCACCAATTATGATACGATCACTGGCTGATCGTTAATTCGATTGAGTCGATTTCGACTCTTGCGTGGTGAAATCGAACGGAAGGGAGATCTGGCAGAGGGGAAAAGGAGAGGGAAGAACAAACGAGGACGATGGGAGAAGGGAAAACAGACAAAGGAGATTAGAAGAAGAGAAGGAAGAAATGAGAAGTAAGATAATTTGTCTATTCCTTCATTGCTCAACGCTGAGATTTAACAACCCAACTTCAGCAATTAACAAAAAACACCCGGAGTCCATAACAAGCAAACATAAATTAAAAACAGAGAAGGGCGTTGGCAAAGATTGTTAGCCGTAACAAGCGAACAAGAGCAAATTGCGCGTGGACAATCACATGGCATCTTAATGTAATCGGTTAGTCCGGATATAATCCCGTAATCGCATCGGTGCTTGGGTGATCCGAGTAGTCTTCCGTACCATCAAGTATCCCGTTAATCAAACCGAACAAGTGACCAATCGAATAGTAAGATAATACTCATGCCCACACACACACAGAGGCACTTGGACAGAACCGGCAATAAGGAGAGATAAAATGGAGAAGAAGAATACAGCCAAATTTTACGTAAAAAATCATTTCTAAATAAGAAAAAAATCACGAGATTTTAGTCCATAAATAAATTCACTATGTGTAAGAGTTGGTTATAGAAACCCACTTGACTACACATGCCCCTTCGAGAAGAAGATGAAGAGCAGAGTACAAGAACACACAGTTATCTTTCTCAATACTCTCTATTACACTTCACTTTTTTCTCTACTAAAAATTTTTACACTCTCACACACCCTATTTTTTTTTCTCTCAAATATATACAAGGGCTGTTGAAAGCGACAGCCATGCCAACGTGGGGGACACCCGTACAGGTGGCCACCTGGCAGCCTGCAAATCTGCTATGATTCTGCAGATTATCAGCTTTACAGAAATAACCCATCACTCTGCAAGGACTGCGTGCTCATTCCTCACATATTTCGCATGCTTAGAAGATCTTCTGAATTGGCCTCCACGCGTGCTTTTTGTCTTCAAATCCTCAGACATCCATAAATGCCTCCAGGTATTTCCCATGGACCTTAGGTTCCAACAGTAGAAGGTTCTCGGACATTGCATAATGTCTGTGACCATTTCCAGTGTCCACGGATGACTTGCTCATAAATTCGCGGACAACGCAAGTGCATAAGTCTTCGTACCATATCTGCGTAATAGTTCGCAGCCACATTCTCACAAAAGGAATGACCTTAACATTTAGAACAAGGGTCAAGGATCAAGCTTGGCTTTGATACCACGTGAAATTTATATGTATAGACTCTTTAACACTAAGAGGGGTGAATAGGTTATTATTATTGAATTTAAAAAAAATTATATGATAACTAATAATGTGTTAAATATTTTGCTAACATGATAAGTTTGTAATTATATTTACACCAACATCAAACAGATATTATAAAGTTAAAAATAAATTAAGATCCAATTTTGATGATGAAGAAAAAATTAAACTAATAAAAATCTTAGGGCTTTTGTAATATGTTAAATGAAAAACTTATTATGAGACATTTAATTTATAGACCGGTGGTCTAGATGCAAAATACATTTCGACAGACCTTAAGACTTATGATTTCTCTGTAGTAACTTTTAAAATTTTCTCTTTGATAATGAATCTGAAACACATGGACATCTCATTCACATGAATATTTCTCTTTTAGCACTCAAATATAGAAGCATTGAGAAATTACTAAATCATCTTCCTTTGTTGGGGTGGGGTGACCCCTTTAATTGAGAACCCAATCTTCTCAAGAACGTAGGCATATAGTATGAAGATCAACCCACCCAAATATGGAAAGTTACCCTATCACAATTGAATTGCCTCTTGTGCAATATTTTTTCCCCCTAACAGTCCATGGGTTATATATATATATATATGGAATTGAGTCCCCAAGCACAAGCACAAACAAAAGTGCGCATGAGCTTACCTCATTTTGCTAGTCATATATTAGAGTGAACAGTAGGTGCAAGAGTATATATATATATATATGTGTGGAATTGAGTCCCCAAGCACAAGCACAAACAAAAGTGCGCATAAGTCTACCTCATTTTGCTAGTTATATATTAGAGTGAACAGTAGGTGCACGAGCAAATTTTGTTCTGTCGAGCAACACACGAGCATGAATAGTAGGCACAGGAGTGTGTCCTATGCTGTCTTTGCACATGTGAGCACGAGCCAATTAAGCATGTGCGCTCCCCATTTTGACACAAGAATAAGAGTACGCCTCAAGTGCGTATGAGTGCGTGTCATGTGTATAATTGAATGTCAGGAACACATGAAAAACCAAACAGGTGTGCAATGAACTCGAAGCCAACCCTACGTGTACAAGAGTACACCTCAGGATCCATAACCACAAATGGGCATGTTCACATGTTCGGACTCCATGAGTCCGTAACAAAAGTATATGAATGATGGTGATCTTCATACTGATGAATATTCCTTATTTTATAAGGATATAAGATTTAGTAGATCTCTAAACTAGTTATGAAAATCGCCAATAATAAAATCCTAACAATATTAAAAGTATATGAGTTTTTTCATTAATTTTTTCTCTGAAGTTGGGCACCAGCAACTCATACAGACCACAGAAAAAAAATTTCAGTGCAATTGTTTCATTTTTATTAAAATTTTGAAAGCAATATTGCTTTCAAAATGATAAAATTCTTTAAAAGATGATTGATGCCTTTTATTACGTGGACGTTATTTTCTCGTGTTTTATATGCTATTAAATAAAAAAAATAATTCGAGCAATGAAAGTAATAAATGAGGATAATATATACAGTCAATCTCATGGGAGGATGTTTAATTTGATTTCGAAAGATATTTTCCATCCAACCAAGTTGGATCCGGGAATTCCTACACGACCCTCTGACTCAAGAACATCACTGAATTTTCCTTGTTTATCCAATGGTCCACATTCAATTTATTTTTTTAAAATATCAAAAAAGCTTTTTAATTTTTTTTTTCTCTAAATGTTAAAAATCAAAATACTTATATCATAAAAAAAATTTATTATGATATTTTTCAGATAAATCTTAAAAAAATTAAATGTGAGCTATTAAATGAGAAATCAAAAATATCTAATGCGATGCTTCCTTTGAATAAAGAAAAGAATCCTACACAAAAGCGCATGCAAAAGGCTCCCTCCCAACTCAACCAAAGAGAGCCTAAAATACGTTGAAAGAAAGCATCGTTTGGTCTTATTTACACGGTATGCATGGGACGCGAGTTCTGTGTTGCTTTATTCTATTCCCATATTCCTGCTTTTCGTGAGCAATATTTAACTTTTTCTCTAGTTAATCATTAATGTATTAATAATAATGTTATTTTACTATAATATAAATATATAAAATTAAAATTATAAATTTATACTTTGTTTATAATTCATGAGTAACTTAAGTACATTTGATTATTCTTACCTTATTTTCTATTGAGTAATTAATTTATACATGAGTGAAAAATATTTGCCCGATTAAAAGTTTCTGATGACATCGAAAACAGTAAAGAGCTTATCATAGAAGGACCTCCAACACTGAGCTTAGACATTTCAGAGAAAATACTTTGCTACAAAAAAAAAAATAACTTTTAGTGATAATAAAAAATTAGTGATAAGTATATTTTTATCACTATTAACAATCAATATTTATAATTTAGTGACGAAAATATTATTTTATAACTAAAAATTTAAAATTAAATAAATACAAATTTATGAAAAATAAAATAATTAATACTAAATAATAAAAATAAGAGTGATAAAAATATATTATTACTAATTATAAAAAATACTTCCTAATACTTAAAAATATTTAAAAAAAGTTATAATTTATTTACTAAATTATTATTTTAAAAATCTAAATCTTATAAAAAATTAGGAAATAAAATTTAAAATTTAACAACCGTACGTGTAAAAATATTTTTAATTTAACATTTTATATTAAATTAATTTAATGTTTAATTTAATATGGCCGTTATCATGAAGCTCAGGAAGCTTCTAACGAATTGCCTTCAACCACGTACGTACACATTATTTTTTTTATTAAAAAAAAGGGCGACAGGCAGCCGTTGGATGAAAGGGCATCCAACGGCCGCAGGCATATAAGGCAAATTAAACCCTAGTCCTATTCAAGATTCCTTTCATTTTGCTGAGCATCACACTCTCTCTTCTTTTTCTCCCATTCATTTTATTAAGCGTCGCCATTCAGCCGTTGTCGTTACTTTCGTAGCCTTGCCGTTGCCGTCGCCTGAGAAAGAGAGCTACTGTTGTCCTAGCCATTATTTCTTATCGCCGTTGTCCATCGTCACTGTTTGAGCTATCGTTACTATTTGTTCTCGCAAATCAGGCAAACAATTCTTCCATTCCTTGAAACAATTGTAAATCTACCTTATTATTGTTAAACTATAACGATTTGTTGGTTAAATTTTTTTGAATTTCAATTTATAAAATAAGATTTATTTTTACATTAAAATATTATTCACTTATTTATTGTCATTATCGTCGTCTATCGTTCAACTGTTTTTCTTTAATTTTTTCTACTTTCTTATTTTGAATATTTTCTTCAATCTTATAATTGACGAAAAGCCGTGACTGAAGTATTGTGTTTGAGGTATCGTCCTCTTCCACTCAATGTCACTATCGGAGTAGCTGTTGTTATCTATTCACCGTTCGAGGTATATTGTCAATTTTGAGCTATATTATTTGTTTTTAGTCGTAGATGATTTATGCTAATGATTTTACTTGATCTATACTTGGCCATTTAGAATGGGTTTCTTGTTCAGTTGTCAATTTATGCGTCATACTTGTTTCGTTAAATTTGCTTGATCATAGCCTTCCTTTTTTTTTTGTTGGATTGCTACTTAAATAGATTTACCAGCTTGCTTTCTGCTCTTGCCACTTACTTTTTTTACTTTCTTTTTTTTTTCTCTCTAATTTTTTTGCTAGCTTTTCTAAATAAGTGATGGTAATATAATTGGTGAAATTATTAGCCCTGGTCAAAAGTGTATGTCTGAAATTAAATGTCCAAGTTAAACGCTCAAACTTTAAATGAGATGTGTTTTTTTATCAAAACTAACTAGGTAGATTTGGTAGGAATTTTTTATTTTTGACCGTTCATGAGGCAATGGCTAAGTTGTCTTTTGGCATGTTCTACCTCTTACTTACAATCTGCATTGTAAAATTTATGCTAAATTTCATATCTTATCATCTGGCTTACTATAGTATTACCTTTTCGTTGAGTTTTTCTTTCAGATTGTTTAGGCTTTTAGTGACTCACTTACTCAAGGTAAGTTAGTGCATACACATGATATTTGCCATCATTATGAATAGAGAAGCTTCCTTTGAGTCTAGTTGAAGGAACATAAATCTGTGTTCATCATGGTAGTGTTCACGGGGATGTGGGTGTCATCATTGTATTAGATATGAGCCTATTATCAAATGCCAGAATATTAGGTGTTTAGCCCAACAACTTGAGAATATAATTAATTGTTGAAGTGATTGTGATGAAAATCATGGACTTGTAGAAACAAAGCGATTTAGGATGCTAATGAGTTGAAGTAAAATTTTCTATTTTTTTGCTGAAGGTGATGAAACTTGGGAGCTAACATATCTAGTGAAGCTAATCACTAAAATATGTCCGGAAGGAAAGAGGCTTATATGATACATTATGTAGTAGATCGTAGAATAGTGTCTCTTTGTACAAGTGTGGATTTTCCTTATACACTTTTTAGATTGTATAAATTTAGAACCCTAGTTTTAGAAATAGATGTAAATATTTTATGCTCGGTTCGCTGCTTGTATCTTCCTTAGTTACTTGCCGAAATTCTGCTAAACATTTATCTAGCTACAAGTTAGTTTAGTTCCTTTTTACGATGCAGCTGCTCCTAAGCTTGTGCCAGCCATATGTTCATACATAGCAATATTTACAATGTCTACTGTAGCAATCAAACTATACAATAGCCTGAATAAATAGATTCACCGTTAACAAAATGGATGTAATTGTTCTAAAATAGGAGACACTATTGCAACTAGACATTTATATATGCCTTATTGATAATTCAACATGTCTTGATTACTGTGTGATTTTGATTTCCATCATCTTATTAGGCTAAAGCAGATGAGGTTGCGAAGTTGATGAATGAGAATGAACATCTAAAATCTATGATTGAAGGTTTGCAGGTAGGTACCATTTGATCTTGCTTGACAACAACTTTGCCTTTTCTTTACCGTATTTTTTTTCTTTTTTTCTTGTTAGTTAATCTCTTATTCTACCATTGAAGACTAGAGAAAAGTGTGAAAAGAAACCGGACAAAAGTATGCAATCCTGTGCAAGCAGTCCTTTTCGCAACCGACCAAATTACATCTGGCCAAAACCGCAAGCGGCCAAATTACAATCGGTTAAAATGCTCCAACCGGGCAAGTCGTTGCAACCGGCCATATTATCCCTAAATTGGCAAAATGGCACATCGGGCAAAATTCCGTGCACCTTCAGCAGGAATTCATAATTGGCCGGTCAACCCATTGACTGGCCAGTTTTTCTTCTTGCAAACATTCTCGGCCATTTTGCCTCCTCATCCGATCAACCTATTGACCGACCACTTTGCCAAAATTGGCAAAGTGCATTCCGCGCACCTTCAGCCAATTAACATTTTGACTTCTTGCAAACATTCTCGGCTATTTTGCCTCCTCAACCGGTTAACCTACTGATCGGTCACTTTTCCCTAATTGGCAAAGTGCATTATGCGCACATTCAGCCGATCAATAGGCATCTTTCAAACATTCTCGGGCATTTTGCCTCCTCAGTCAGTCAACCCGTTGACCGGCCACTTTGTCCTATATTGGCAAAGTACATTGCGCACACCTTCAATCGATTAACCCATTGACCGGCCATTTTGGCTTTCTCCAAACATTCTCGACCATTTTGCCTCCTCAACTGGCCATTTGGGTAGGATAGAAACAAGATTCAACCGTAAAGAAAGAAATTTTGATGGCGATGAAGTACAATATGTGGGGTTATTTATATTTTCTAAATTTAAAAGACCATTAGGCAAGAGAAGTATTAAAGAGTTGAGCTTTCAAGATTAGAGAAGAGCTCAATTATATATCTTGAAAAATTATAAGGAAGTGCAGCCTTTTATATAGTAAGATACTTTATTATTATGGTATATAGTAATTTTATTATTGTGGTATATATTTGTTTTAATCCACCATCTATTAATATAAAGAACTCCAATAATTAGTGATGAACAGGGAGTATGAAAATATCAATCAAGATTAGAATGTTGATTTGTTAGAGTGGTTTGAATACAGAGTAAGTAAATTTTTATACATTTTGTATGGTTTGATGCGTGCTATTAATTCTTACTAAATTATAATACTTATTAATATCTTTTAATACTTATTGTGTTTAATAGATTATAAAATTGATGAACAAAGGGAATGAAAGAGTAAGCAAATATCCTTTATATTTGGCACAGGTTCCAATTAGAAGAGTAATTTATTATTCATCATATGTGGTCAATGGATACCGATTTCATACAGAAAGTCGAGCAAGAAAGCGTAAAATATAGAATAATGGAGTGGTGGTAAAAGGTAATTTACATAGTGGGAAAATAGATTACTATGGATTATTAAGAGAGATTATTGAATTAGAGTATAATGGTAAAAATACGATAGTACTTTTTTGTTGTGATTGGTATGACGTATACGATATGAAAAAAGGTATTAAGAAGGAACCAAATGGGCATACAATAATAAATGTCGCTCCATTTTTACAAATAGATAAGTCTTATATTTTAGCATGCCAAGTTGAACAAGTTTATTACATGATAGACCATGCAGATTTGAATTGGTGAATTGTTATTAGGTCAATGACATGTAACTTTTGTGATATTCCTATTGGTGAAGAGATGAATGATTTTTACGAAACATATGTAGATAGTAATGAGTCAATTTTGGAAACAAACTTTTATTATATGGTAGTGTTAAGTGATATGATGGTATCTTTAGTTAAAGCTGATATTGAACCAAATATTGTAGATATGAATTATATTGACAGATCTAAAGATATGTACAAGTCTAGTAGTGAAGAAGACAAGTCATTGATGTGATGATTGTTCAAGATTGTAATTATGTAAGGTATGTGTTTATTATGTGCTACTATTTTATTTTTTATTATTATAATACTAGTTAATTACAAATCAATTGACTATATGTTAATACGTTACAGAAGGTGTTAAAATTATTGGTACTTTTAACTTCAGTCTGCCTAAGCAACTGGATGTTTTTTCTTGTTTGAAGAGGGTTAAATTTATATAGCGTGTTTGCTTGCAATCCTTGAACATAAAGTAACTGTTAAAACTTTTATGATGTGGTTTATATTACCAAAAAATCCTTGATCAACATTGCCATATATAATGAAAATTTTAACATATATATAATAGTGCCTGTGTTGTGTGGACAGATACAGTGGTGAGAGAGGTAGGTTTTTTATTATCCTTAAACATAAAGCCTAAGTTAGATAGAGTTGAAGATCCAAATTTGGTCAGTATCAATAAGGTTTTATTATTGTACAAAATCATTATTGGGTTCTCAAGTAACAACTTAAATTATTAAATAAGTTTACATATATTTGGAATATATGTGTTTGCTGCTATATATATAATGGCTGTATTATTAGCATATGTACATAAATTGTTTGCTGCTATTGATGCAGCTGATCTTTACTTTTCTTGCCCAACCCTCGCCAGAAAATAGGTGTGTTCTTTATTTTTTTTATACTTATTTTAAAGCATGACTTTTTTAATTTAACTCAAAGGCTATTAGTATTTATAATTTTAATGGATAACGAATATCAAATTCAAGAAATGGTTAAAGGTTTAAATTAATGAGAACTAACAGATCGAGGTATAAAAGAAAAACCTTAGTATAAATATGTTTAATATCTAATGACTTATATATATTTTATTTTTTAACAATTTAACCAATACGTGGAAGAACTCATTGTGTTAAATGGAAAAGAAAGAGAGATAATAATCCCGTACCTGTGAAGATTGATCTACTATCATCTCTACGACGCATTGTTGGAGAAAATGCGTAATAATTTATTACAGAGATAAGTTATCTTATCAAACAATACTATCCTGTTAATATTGAGAATTGGAAGCAAATGGATAATCATATCAAAATCAAATAGATATAAAAAGTGAAGGTAAATTTAATAAATATATAATGATGTATCAATAGATTTGGTTGTATTTCTTTTTTGTATTATTTGGTATATATGATATATTGCCATTACTTGCTTGTTATAGAAAAATACGTATTGTCAAATAAAAATCGTGTGAATATAACAATTCAAAAAGAATTGATGAACAGATTTCATACTTTGCATTTTGGTTTGTGAAGAGACCATTACAAAAAGTATAGAATTGATAAGGAACGGATTATTGAACAATGAAAATGATCGGTTCTAGAATATTGGATAAGTCAAAAGTTTCAAGTAAGTATATCATCTTTTATTTAATATCATTATTTAATAAATAAAATATGAGTAAGAATATACTGCAAAATATCAACAAATAGAGCATGGAGTAATGAAACAGAGCACTCGAGTTCTGTTTTTCATGTACTCTTCACTGTTTTTTTTTTTTTTTTTTATGTTGTTTCAATTTCTTCTCAGCACTTCATGTTATTTCAATTTTTGAGTACCTTTTGATGGGCTTTAAATCAGGATTCCATCTTCTCATTGAAGATTTTATCTTCTTAGTGCTTTAAATTGTTAGAATTAAAACAATCCTTTCTTCTTTATTTTCTATTTGTAGAAGATGTACAGTAGAAACATATTTTCTTCATGATTTAACAGCAGCAATGAAGATCATTTTGCATGCTCCATATGTATATCTCTATATTGGTTGTTAGACACACACATATATATACTTAGATGATTAATATTATTTATTATTTCAAATGCAGAATATGAGTGAAAACAATTCAAAGAATAGAAGTAAATATATAATGATGAGCTACGTTGGTACAAAATCTATCGCACGAATTTTACATAAGGTGGTAATTTTTATCTTTAATATAAATCTACTTATAGGTTATAAATATATGATGAATTTTATTATTAACTAATATTTAAAAATTTACAAACAGTGAAGTGTCCCACATTCACATTCCGAAGAACCGATAGAACTTATGGAATACTTAAAATTATTTGTAAAAAAAGAAACAAAAAAATAAAAATTGGGTTGACAATGAGTCGAAATATGCATATTAGAGTTGTTAGAATTATACGAGCTCAAGTTAAACAAAATTGTGCTGATAACTTGATAGCAAATGATTTTTTTTAATTATTCTTGGATGTAAGTCTACATATATAAGAGAGATGGGAGAAAATCCTCGCCAACTAGAAATGACAATAACTATTTAGAAAGTCATAGCGAGATGCCCATATGCCTAGAAAATGGTATTAATGTTCAGATTGGGGCTGAAGTATAACGACAGTTAGCAGATCTGCTAAGTCAAAAGGAAGTCGAGATTCGTTCTAAATTGCTTGTCGAGCTGAAAATCGATATACATTATGATATGCGATCTTTGATTAAAGAAGAATTATACACAATACAAACTTAAAAAACGGTAAGTTTATAACTATCTTTTCTGATTATTCTTTTAATTGTTTATAATGAAAAATGGCATTAATGCTCTCTATTCATCATTTTGCTTGGAAGCACTCTGTATTGCCATAATGGGGATTTAGAATTGACACTAAAAGAACCTTCATTTTGATACTGTGCATCGTGAAAATCATGATCTGCATTTTATGTCGTCATTTGATTGTTTCCAGCCTAATTTAGAATAGAATCTTATATTCTGTTCACAGGAAGATGAGTGAACATGTAGTTGATATAAATCCAGAGTTATTCTCATGTTAGTTCGTAATGTATTCAATGGCTGTTATGTACATTGTTAAACACCTACTATTCGAAGGGTTCCATATACACTTGATAAGCACTTTACATTTAGTCATTTGCTTGTTACAATTAAATTTTATTGTGACTTAACTGTGCACTGTACATGTTATTCATTGAAGGTAAAAATTATAAAGCTGTTTGACAAGAACATGAAGCAAACTTGTGATCAATCTAGTAAGCTTGTTAGCGAAATTACGAGTCAATCTAAAGTTTTAAAAGACAAGCTAGTTTTCTCTTCCTCGGCTGATCATGTGCTAAAATAAGTGGATGTTAAAGCCTTTGAGGGGATGTTAAAAATGTTATTTCCTATATTTGTTTAGTTTATTCTCATATTGCAAGGTTAATTGTAAAATAATTTATTGTCTGTAACAATTCAATATTCAAAAAAATAAAAGATCAAATCAGATGATCTCAATAGTTAAAGGAGGCAAACATGCAAGTTTAAGTTTAGGTTGTAAACTTTAAATTCAAGTATATTTTGAGTGTTTAATACGTGAATCAGTTGATTACTATCTCAATTTTTTTAATAATAAATTAAAAATATATTTTAGTGATAAAATTATTTTGTCACTAAAGAATATTATTTAGTGACAATTTATTTTTTGTCACTAAAACAATCTTTTAGTGACCAAATAAAAATCCGTCGTTAAAGATTTAGTAACGGATTTTTAGTGACGATTATTTTAGTGACAAATTTACAATCATTAGTGATAAATTATTTTGTCACTAATGATTAATATTGTTGTAGTGTTTGTATCACTATATTTGTAGATGAAGTACATAGTGGCCAAAAGGGTAACCGTGAATGTTGTCCTTGCCAGCCAACTTAGGTAATGTTGAGCTTATATACCGTCTCATTGTTCATAAGGTCATGAACACCGACTTCTAGCATAGGCTGCGGCCCAAATATGTTTGATAGCTGTGCATTATAAGAAAAAATGACTACAGATTTTATAAAACCTTACAAAAAACATAGAAGGGAAAGCAAAGTCACGGTATTATTTCTGCGTTAAAATATGGTACATTGGACTATTACTATTTTATTTTAAAAAAATTTGGGTTTCGTATGATTTGACGTGAAGTAAATTTAAAAGCTAAAGTCAACACACTGGTGGGGCAATTTTCACCGCTGTTTGTAAAAGGTCAAATAAGAACAGAACAAGGAATAATAAGACTACACCAGAACGATTAATCTTTGAGGATCCTAAAATGTTTTTGAAAAGAATGATATCAAGCAGAGATTTTTTAGATGATTTTATTAATATAGCATTTTATCTATATATATATATATATATATTAATGAAATTATATAAAATAAATAAATAAACAAAATTTAAAAGCATCACCAAAACATTACCCTTTTAAACATTCTATGCCTAGGGAAAACCTCTATTTGTTGGGAGCACCTACCACTAAACAAGTAGGTTTTTACATACAAATATGTTGAAATAATTAACCAGTTCAGTTTTTAGCATAAACAACAAGCATTAATTTTTATAGAGCTTTAGGGAAAAATATTAAAGTTGTCTAATCTTTTTATTTTTTAATTTTTTTTAAAAATTATTCTCAGGCTTCTATCTTATTAACTTTATATTATGTAAAATTTTATGTCAAATTAATCATATTTTAAAACATATGTTGGTAAACTTGATGTGTGACGACCCAGATTTTAAAACATAGAAGTCCCAGTCATGAAATCAAAATAATCAAAGAATTGAAAAAAATTAAAGGATGCTTAAATTGGAGAAAACTGGCCTTATATGGGTCAAAAGGAGGTTCAATTTTTTCCTTGTATCTAAAATTAAGTCCGGCCTTGTGTGAGGTAAGAAGAAGTCCAACCACCTTAAGTCTAAAGAAGTCATGGGCCTAAAACAAAACCAACTTGCGTATAAGAAGAAAAGAAGATCGGCCCCTTGAGGCCCAACAACCTCGGCCTTCCCCTTTCATATAAAGACGTTCGGCCTCCTCCCACGAAAATCCATTCCGGCTCCTTAAGCACTTCGGCCCTGTAATCAAGGCCGGCTGCGATTCAAAATTTGGCCCTTCCTGATGAAAAATGGACTGGCCTTCTCCAAAATCGGCCCGTTTAGTGAAATACACAATCCGTCCAAAAAGGTTGACCGGCAGAGAGTGGGCCAAGCAGTTGGCCTGAAATAAACTAATGGCAACTAAAGAAAAAGCAGACTTTACTATTTAGTTTGAATCTAACTGAGCGGCGTCCAAATGGAGTAAGTGAACTAACCTAGTTACTCCACCAACCCTCTGAAAAGAAGTGTAACTTACCCCAACTTACCCCACCTACTCCCTCCTCTATATAAACCAGCGATGGTTGAGGGAGAAATGAGGGAACCAGGCAAACAGTAAGGAAGAAGTGGAGGAAGGAAAAACTTCAGACGGTGATATTGGGCAACCGACTGTTAGGTAAGTGTACCTCGGACGCCGTTTTTAAATTCATTGCAAGTGTATTCTGCTCTGTTTCTAAATTCATGTTTTAAGAATATTGCAAATGTACTCTACTCTGCTTTTAAGCTCATGTTGGAGAATATTGAGGTGTACTCTTTTTTTTTTAAGTTCCTACTTTCTGCATTAAATATCCACCTTCTGCAATGTAAAATGAACTCCGTCTATTTCAGAAAAATAAGCTCCGTCCCCTAGCACTCCGTCCTTTTTGTTGGAAAAAGAGCTCCGGCCTTAAATGAACTCAGGACTTAACATGAACTGAATCCGGCTTTTGATAAAATGAGCTCCAACCTTTGAAGAAAATAAGCTCCGTCCCCTAGCACTCCGTCCTTTTTGTTGAAAAGAGGAACTCCGGCCTTAAATGAACTCAGGACTTAACGTGAAATGAATCCGGCTTTTGATAAAATGAGCTCCGGCCTTTGAAGAAAATAAGCTCCGTCCCCTAGCACTCCGTCCTTTTTGTTGGAAAGAAGAACTTCGGCCTTAAATGAACTCAGGACTTAACGTGAAATGAATCCGGCTATTGATAAAATGAGCTCCAGCCTTTGAAGAAAATAAGCTCCGTCCCCTAGCACTCCGTCCTTTTTGTTGGAAAGAAGAACTCCAGCCTTAAATGAACTCATGCCTTAACGTGAAATGAATCCGGCTTTTGAGTTTACGCAGTCTGTCCTTATGAAAGAATAAACTCTGACTTGTATAATAAATAAAAAGAACTCCGGATTTGGATGAAAAACAACTTCGGCTTTTGAACTCCGGATTTGGATGAAAAACAACTTTGGCTTTTGAACTTCGGATTTGGATGGAAAACAATTTCGGCTTTTGAACTCCGGATTTAGATGAAAAATAGCTTCGGCTTTTGAACTCCGGATTTAGATGAAAAAGTACTCCAAAAAGAGCTCCGACCTCTGTCAAAAGAGCTCCGACCTCTGTCAAAAAGAACTCCGTTTTTTAAAAAAAGAACTCAAGCCTTGTTGTGAAATGAACTTCCGCCTTAAGATAAAAAGAGTTCCGTCCTTTGATGTGAAATGAACTTCCGCCTTAAGATAAAAAGAGCTTCATCCCTTGATGTAAAATGAACTCCCGCCTTAAGATAAAAAGAGCTCCGTACCTTGATGTGAAATGAACTTCCGCCTTAAGATAAAAAGAGCTCCGTCCCTTGATGTGAAATGAACTTCCGCCTTAAGATAAAAAGAGCTTCATCCTTTGATGCGAAATGAACTCCCGCCTTAAGATAAAAAGAGCTCCTTCCCTTGATGCGAAATGAACTACCGCCTTAAGATAAAAAGAGCTCCGTCCCTTGATGTGAAATGAACTCCCACCTTAAGATAAAAAGAGCTCCGTCCCTTGATGTGAAATGAACTTCTGCCTTAAGATAAAAAGAGCTCCGTCCCTTGATGCGAAATGAACTCCCGCCTTAAGATAAAAAGAGCTCCGTCCCTTGATGTAAAATGAACTCCTACCTTAAGATAAAAAGAGTTTCGTCCCTTGATGTGAAATGAACTTCCGCATTAAGATAAAAAGAGCTCCGTCCCTTGATGTAAAATGAACTCCTGCCTTAAGATAAAAAGAGCTCCATCCCTTGATGCGAAATGAACTCCCGCCTTAAGATAAAAAGAGCTCCGTCCCTTGATGTTAAATGAACTCCCGCCTTAAGATAAAAAGAGCTCCGTTCCTTGATGTGAAATGAACTCCCGCCTTAAGATAAAAAGAACTCCGTCCTTAAAATAAACTCCGATTTTAATGAACTCCGTCCTTTAAGAGAAATGAACTCCGACTTTTTGAGAAAAAGCAAATCACTCCGTCCAGTTGTGAAAAGCACTCCGTCTCTTTTTATAAAAAGCACTCCGTACTTTGAGTTTTGAGAACTCCGGCCTTTGAGCCACTCCGGCTTTTAAGGACCCTAGTTTTTGAGGAAATGCACTCCAGTTTGTTAAGTTAGTTCACTCCGGCCTTTATGAAATTCACTCTGGCTTTGTTAAGTTAGTTCACTCCGGCTTGTATTGAAAGTCAATTCTGACTCCAAACTGAAAATGAAGTCTGACTTTACTGAAAATGGTTTTTAAGAAGGAAGTATTTTTGTTTCTGTTATTTTGGACCCTGGATTCACTACAGCCCAGGTAAGTCCTTGGGTGAGGCCCTAGAACTTATGGAGGTAATCGAGGATAGCTCTGTCTATGGAGTTATTTGTGGTCCGCCCCGCCCCTCTCGGGCGCATGCATGAGAGGGATACTGTTCTTCGGGCCCTTCGGATGGCACCCTGTTCTGATCCCTCGAGATGGGATACTTCTGTTACTGGCCTACCTTCGGGTGGGACCCTGTTCTGATCCCTCGAGATGGGATACTTCTGTTACTGGCCTACCTTCGGATGGCACCCTGTTCTGATCCATCGAGATGGGATACTTCTGTTACTGGCCTACCTTCGGGTGGCACCCTATTCTGATCCCTCGAGATGCGATACTTCTGTTAGTAGCCTACCTTCGGGTGGCACCCTATTCTGATCCCTCGAGATGGGATACTTCTGTTACTGGCCTACCTTCGGGTGGCACCCTATTCTGATCCCTCGAGATTAGATACTTCTGTTACTGGCCTACCTTCGGGTGGCACCCTGTTCTGATCCCTCGAAATGGGATACTTCTATTTCTGGCCTTGGATTGTGTGGAGTGAACACAAACAATCCTCGATCACTCGCCCTCTCTGCTAGTAGGGTACGATAGCGAGATCTATACTATTCTACTATGTTAATCGCTTTCCGATTTTTAATTTCGATTTACATTGTCTCATCAGATCGATTACATCGTTATCGGTTCATCAGACACATATTGATGTTACCGATTTCTGACTATCGATTTCTGTTTACCGAGTACTGATTCCCGATCTTAAGGGATGATTTCTGTTTACTGATTTCTGATTTCCGATTTATGAAGTACCGTTTACTATTTTACTGATATGTTATGTTACTATTTACTGATTATTATACCAATTACTGATTTTGAAGTATAGCACTGTCAAGGTATGTTTTCTCCATTTCTTGGACTGCATTCTGATTTACCGTTCTGTTTATGTATAATTACATGACCGTTCTGTATCATCGTTTTATTACCCATGTGCATGTACCTTGCTGAGCCTCGACTCACTGTTTTATATTTTCCCCACAGATAAAGCGTTAGAGCTTGTGCCTGACGAGTTGGAGTGATTAGAGCTTGTCTGAAAGATTAAAGACCTTGGAGGCTTATTTGGAGAAATATTATTGTAATAACTTAATGGACTTCTATGGTTAAACTTTTTTTGGCTATGTATTCGGAAATGAATATTTTGGAATGAATATGAATGCTTCCGTAGTATTAGAATAACTTCCGCTATATTTATTATGGTTAAAAGTAATTGTGTCCTAAATGACATCTGTGATCCTGTGCTACATCCAATTGGTTTAGTTGGGTTTTTAATGGTGTTTCTGTTTGACGGAAGCTTTGAGGACAAAAAAAATCCGTTCCGTCACATGATGTGTACTTGAAATCTAAATTATGATTCAAACAAACTTAGGTTGGATTATTAGACATTTTTATTTGTGTCCTTGATGATGAATTGTGACTCGTCCATTAATATATCATTCGATATTCAAATTAATAATTTTTTTTTAAAAAAATAATATGGGAAATATTGAGAGGATGAGAGAGAGAGAGAGATTAAAGACTTGACTTTATATTATGTGGAAGAACAAATGAGTAAGAGGGCTATACTATATTCTTGTTTTATGAAATCCATCCCCGTTTTTAGAAAGAAAAAAGAACTTAATTATAGTTATATTACCTGTTAAAAATCGATTAGTTTAACCGCTATGACACATCTTCTGATAATGAAATTGACAAGAGGCAATTAATGCCTAAAGATTGAGCTAATAATGAACGGTTAATATTTAGTAGTTCAAAAATTCTCATCTATATTAATTATAAAGTCAAAAAATCACTCGATTAGACAATTTACTTGATTGAACACTTAGATATGTAACCATTTTAGTATATAACTCATTCCAATTTATATTTTGTTATATAACCGCTCATCAACTATTGAATTTTGATTTATCTTGTCTAAGGTCTAATTAAGATTTTCCATTGTATTATCTGAGTTTGGGCCTTATAGGTTTGATTATACTTTCTCATTTTTGAGCTTATGGCTCACTAGGCTAATAGATTGGACCAGTTTAATTAATGTTATACCCAACACTAGCCTCCATTCTTGAAGATTGAATTCAACACTTGGAGGTTGAATTCAACTTTAAAAGATAACCGAAAAAAGGATCAAATTAGGTATCCTTTTAACTATTGAAACATTCCTTCCTAAGGGACTGGAAGTCGGTGTATAGTCATTACTAATTAGTTGTTTTAATCATATCTTGTTAACCTCTGGCTTTAGTAGAGATTTTTTGACTGTTGATTATATGTCACTACTTCAAAAGCATCATTTCTTGGCACCTTTTTGGCCATAAATGGGACCAAATTTTTATTCTATTTTCTTCATATGATTTCTATATCTTAGTAGCTGATGGGATCGGCTGGATATTTTAAGTTTATTCTTACTTGGTAGATCATTTATTCTGAATAGAAGAGAGATGATCTCGGTGTTATTGCATTCCGTCGAGTGTCATTAACAAAACCCATCTTAGTTTTTTTTAAATGATAAGTCATTGGTTTTTCTCTTTTTCGTAATATCACTGGCTGAATTAGTTTTTTACTTGAGTAATCACATGGGGAACCTTAGGCAATTGGGTACATCCTTGCACATGCATCCTTCTTTTCATGAGAATGGCATATAGGTTAGGATGCATCCATCGTGTATATTTAGTTGACTATCATTAGTTCACAAGAGTCATTTGGCTGGGTTTTGCTATTATTCGCTCTCCATTCAAACGAGTTGGCACTTGAGTGATATATGATGATTCTTCCACGGCTACTAAGAGTCATCTCCTCGATCTCCTTTCCTTTTTACAAGTCGATTGGCTTAATATTTTCATTTTGAAATGTATTTTATACATGATTTCTGCTAAGAATGAATAAAAAGCTAATATTTTTATTTTACACGTTCACATTGTATTTTTAATCTGATTTTTTTTTTTGTATTTGGACTTGTATGCATCTGTGTAAGAATATATAAGTCATCAAAAATTTTGATTAATCGATAGAATTTTCTAGATGAAATTTTTAATATTGAGGCTTAAAAGTATATCGAGTGATAATTAGACAACTAATTTTTTTGATTTTCATAAAAATGGACAACTCAACCTTCTAATATTTGGAGGCCCTTAAGCAAACCAAAATCTTAAGAGCTTAACTTGTTCATCTTTTAGGATTAGTTGGATTTTTATTTCGTTGTATTCGAGTAGCTGATTGAACAACAATTAGGATGATGTCAGTTTCATGATAACTTTTGTGATATGGTACATTTATTGCCAAATTAGACGATGTAATTCTCTTTGAGACATGTGGTGTTACCTCTTAGTGTTCCCTTTTGTTACCTATCAATATTCAACATTTTGATTATTTTAAATGAAGTGGGAAACATTGCCTCGACATAAGAGGTTTTAGAAAAAGACACATTGTTTGGATCAATATTTCTCTTTAAATGCATTGTTTTCAAATATTGACTATTTTGCCTATGTTTATGTCATTTCCCTTTCTTCTATTCAAATTCAAGTTGAACACTTTGCCTCCATGCTTTCATGAAATACAATTTCTAAGACAACATATTTTTAGAGTTTTACAATCTTGTTTCTTACTGTCATAAATAGCTCTAACTAGGATTGGATGCTTGTCCCTTTGGAATATTACTGATATTGTTTTGTTATCATCAATACCTAATATAGTAAATATCTACGACAATTATGACAATAATTTCTTATGTTGTTTAGTTGTCAGATGAAAGATTAAGGATGTCAATTTAAAATAATTAATTATAATTTTTAAAATTTAAAATCTTATATAAATTTAACCAATAATTCTAAATTTTAAAAATTCAGGTGTGACAATCCAAATAAATAAAACCCAACAAACTAAAATCCATACAAGACCACATTGGACAACTGTCCGGATATACATAAATGTGACCTGCTCTATAAATATCGTAAGAGAGATAACAATCTAATAAAAAAATATAACAAAATATAATAAAACATCTGAACTATTCCAAAAATACACCAGGGATATATAACCGACCAATTCCATAATCCAATTAGATCAAATGTCAAATTTAAATCATAACAAACTAAATTCACTAAATCAGACGAATAGATGAAGATCACATCCTAACTCCTGCAATGCGTCTAAGCCTTTTACTCTTAAGGAAAAAAAAAAAAAAAATGTGAGCTAAATACCCAGCAAATATCATATTTTAGATAAAATAAGTCCAATAAATGAGAGGGAAGGTCAAATGGGTGAAAATCCAATCAAATTACACAATAAATCTAATTCGCCGATATAACAAATCAAATAAAAATCCAAGATCTAAATTTCAAAATCTAATGATAGTCTCGTACTCAAATCAAATATCTAAATCCAAACAAATGTCTAAATTTTAAAAATAGTCATTGTAGGGACATACATATATATATATATATATATATATATATATATATAACAACAACAGAAGTGATCCAGGCGAATTTCAAAAGTCGATGTCCAATCCGAGTCCGAGTCCAAGTTCAAGTCCAACTCCAAGGCTCAATCAGCTTGTGATTTGGGGTAGAATTTGATAGTCGGATGATTCAATAGCGTGCACAGAAATTAAAATAGTACCGCAACAGATATTTTAAATATTCGGATCAAAATATATAATCAAAATAATTTATACGAGACATACCAAACCCAATTATAGGCAAAATCGACGAATCTCAAATCTAAATCTAAAAAAACATATCCAACTCAAAGTTTAATACCAATCAATATAAAAATATAAATTATGCACGAAATCTTAGTTCTAATTATTTAAAGACTAGTTTGAGGAAGGGTTACACGTAATTTCTGTAACCTTAGGCCAAAATCTATGTACTGTGTACCCACAGATAAGGTTGCTCACTATGTTTTGCTACTCGTGGCTATGAGTGTATTCCTCAAGCTTGTTAGATATATTAAGACATCTGAATATATTCTAAGGTCAAGTCAAATTATCCAAATGAGAAGGGTCACTATTCCAAACCTTTCCTACCGGTGAAAATGAATTTTTAAATAACAAATATCTCCCCGTTAGGAGCTGGTCAGAGAGTCCAATTTTTAAGTCTAAATGTAATGACCACAACCCGACACGTGTATGTGAAAATACACAGCTTATGTAAAATTTTGTGTACATTTTTGTTACACATACTGTTATAAATATACACCGAGTTTAATAAATTTTTAAGCTTTAAAAAAAATAATAAATTTCTAAAATTATAAAATCCATATTCAAAGTCCCCAAAATAATCCAATGAACTACAAATGCATATCCAGAATAAATAAAATAAGTGTATAAAATACATACATGTTAGTAAAAATTTTAAACGGTGTCTAAAATAAATCAGACCAAAGAGGGGGTTTACAGATACTTGCCTTGACCTCATACTTTGCCATCTGAGTAATGAACGTCCCAAAGTGCCTCAATTGGCACCTTCTCTCTCCTATTGTGCGTACCCGCCTCAACTTGTGTTCTTCTCTCTCCACACAGCTGCCGTCGCATGCTGCCGTCACCCACGCCGTAGCCAGTTACTAGCGTGTCGCCACTGCCATCGCCGACCACCATCACAGCGGCACCTTTGCACGCCGCCACCAAGAACGCTGCCGACAACCGTCGTCGGCCTCCTCGATGGTTTCTCTTTGTGAAACACCACCACTGGCCACCACTGCGCCACCCATGAGACACCGACAACCACTGACATCAGCGCCTCCTCGCCATATGACGCCATCGTCGGCCACCGCTTTCCTCCCTCTCCTCTCCTCTGCCGCACGCCGTGAATGCCAGTTGAAACCCTCTCCCTTCTCCCTTACTTCTCTCTCTCCTTGATCCCCAAACCTTATCTCTTCATTTCCTTTTTCTTTTTTTCCATTATATATATATAATATAATATAATAATAATAATATTATTATATATTATTACTATTATTTTCTATTTTAGATTTTATTTTTTTTCAAATTTTAAATCGATATTTGGGCGATAGTACAAGTGCACCTCTGGCGCCAGCCCGACAGATCCAATCATTCTCCCAAAATTTTTCAATATTTAATTAATTTTGTTACGTCCAATTTACCCAAAATCACAATTAATATTAACTTAATTCAAATAAAAGTTTGGGATATTACATTCTCTCCTCTTTACAAAAATTTCGTTCTTGAAATTTACGCATCTTGATTTTAACCTCAATTATCCAACAATAAGGATATTCTTCCGAACTTCGACTTCGCACTTCTGAATACTTTTCCTTGATCAAATGATTTCTCTAAATTTGATCTTTAACAAATAGGGATATTCTCCCAGACTCATCCTCGAAACCCTTAACACTTCTTCAAGTTGAAGGTTTCCTTAAAAGCATAATGGTCGATGAAAATATCTTATTCCTTACACCAGATTCTTCCTATTCCAAAATTGAGGTCACAGCTTTAACCTAAAACACTTCCCGTTGATCAAAAACGACTTCAACCCCATCACATGCGAATGATCATTCATATAAAATATATCATATCCAACTATCAAATTTAAAAGTAAGGCCAATCTGAAAGCCACTTCTCTAAGCTGCTAAAGACTATAAATATCCTAATGAACCTCCACTTCAGACTACCATTCGATTTCAAAACTCAAAATTCTTCTCTTCAAAATACTTTCAGAAACATCTAACGACTCTTCTCGAGCTTCCAATCAGTTTGCAAAATTGATCCTCTATTTCAACCCAATCAAATCCTGTGATTGATAGCGGTGAATCCACATGCTTCTACTGCGCCACTCTGATCGATCATTAACCTCAAAGCAAATTAAAAGCCTCGAAGTAAGAATACCTTACAATTTCCACATCTAAAAAATATGCCATCAGCTAATTTTGAGGATGACATCCTGATAAGCAACGATAAACCAACTTCATCAGCTCATCTATCGTCTACCTCAAATCTAAGCAAATAATGAAAAGTCTTCATCAGCTAAACTATCATCAAGTCCTTTATAGCCTGAGGCAAACCCAAAACAAAATCTCGAAAGTTTCTTCTCCCTTCTTCCTTTAGGCACAAGACCCATCTTATCATGGCTCGTAATCAAACCGTCGTCAAACTCTCTCTCTCCACTCCACTATGTGGAGAGTCTTTGACGTTCCCATCAAACTTAGATCACTCCAACTCAACCATAACTGCTGACGACCTTATTTGTTTTCGAACTTCTATCTAATCAGTTTCTAGACATTCATCCAATCAGCTGAAACTCAAATGAGAGAATTCTTGAAAACATACCTCCTCTCGAACGTATAATGAAAAGCACTTAGCAGAATGTTCGATTGCCTGCTCGATCGCTTCCAACTTCAAGACAGCTCATCTAAAAAGGATATCACTATTGATCTTTATAAGAACTTTTTTTTCTAATAGGAGTTTCGTTCAGAATCAAATTTTGACAGCAAAGGAGGAAATCCCTCTGCCCAATCTTCCTATTGGCATCCTCAACATAACATTTGTACGCAAAATCTTCCAAACTGTGACACATTCCGAACTTTCTTGAATAATATGTCGGACTATGCTAAATTCATACAAATTTAGATCTTTCTTAGGAGCATTACTAAACACTGCCAATCTTTCTGATCCATCAGGGATCGACAAAATCGACGCTAACGATAATTCATTCTTCAATTATTGAAAACTTTCCTCACAAGTATCACTTCAATTAAATATAAATTGTCTCCATTTAAAAAAAGTTAACAGCACTACAATCCTCGAGAAACATTCAACGAAACTCCCATCATAACTAGGCAAATCTAGTAAACTTCGCACTCTCGTGACCTTAACCGGTCTTTTCCAATATACCACTGCTTCCATCACCTTCAGATTCACAAATGTTATCTGAAGGACCATATAACTCAAAATGACACCTTCTCAGAGTTTACAACAGACTTTCCAATCTAATCTCATATTTCTCAATATTCTTGAACTAAATTAAAAAAATTTAGTGACAAAGCCATCATAACTAACCCAAATACAGTCAAAAATTCAAATTGATATGATTCATAAAAGACACTAACATATTCTACAACCCAAAAGCACCATCAGAAATCACATTGATCAAACCTTGACTTGAAAGATGTCCTATACACATCCTCCCTCTAAATTCTCAATTAAGAATACCTTGAACACAGTTCGATCTTAGAGAAAATTCAAATTTTCTTAATTAGATCCAACGAATTCTCGATCATTGAGAGTTGATACATATCCAATTCCCAAATAATCCAAACATAAACCAATCGATCCAACTTTATTCACTAGCAAACATTGAAGTATTTCACGCTAAGACACTTGGTCGAACGAAACCTTCTCAACAAATTCTGCAATTGCTGTCACAATTTCTTCAGCTAAGACGGAACTACCTATTACGGAGCCTTCGAAATAGACGCAGATCCAAGCACAATACCAAAAACAAACTTGATATTCTAATCTAGGAACAATCTATTCGAATTCTCTAGAAGAACATCTTCAAGTTCGCAGATGATCAAAATATCTTCAATGGTCACAAAATAACTCACTGATGTGACCATATATGCCAGATGAGTTTAGCACCCATCTCTCAATAGATGACTCGTTTGCAACGTCGAAAATCAACCTTCAAGCCTTCTTACTGATCCTTCCTTAGAACTCAGATGACTCATATCCCAAAATGCAAAATGGTACGATCATACCAAAATAGTCTTCCATGACCAAAGATTCGGTTCTAGCTTCATGAGCTATAACTTCAAATGTTTCCATCTGGAACCGTCTGACTTCTTTCGAGACGTCTAAAATCCGGACGTTTGAAATTCAAACGATCCCTTGACAAATGGCCTATCTGGCCGCAATTGAAGCAGACTCCATTCTGACGAAGAAAACTTGTCTCACGTACTTCTTGTTGTCAAACTTGCAGGCTAACTTCATAAACTGAAATTCCAAGGAAGAAGACTTTACTTCATTTGACTTTCCTTTGGTCTATCTTTTGAAGGACAACCGAGTCCATCCTTCGAGCTCTGTCTCTAATGTTTTGATTTCTTCTAGAAACGCTTCTCTTGAAACTGCTCCTACTCGATCAACCGGGTCTAGTCCAATTCCTTGCCATGAGCCCGATGTCAAATAGGCACTGACTGCATCCAAATTGGGTCTTGAAGTCTTCAACTACTATCCTATTTCAACAAATCTTTCATATTCTTCAATATCTTCCTATGCATTGCTTTAGGGGCCAAGTCTCGAGCACTTAATTCATCAATTCTTCAATGATGAAGGATTTGTAGAGACAATTATACATCCGATCACAGCGATGAGTGGGAATGGACAATCTTCAGTCTTTCTCTTGCTCCAACTGTAACATCAGACTTCTACATGATCAGTATCATTACTATCAAAGAAATCAGATTTACACTTCATTGTCCTGTCTTCTAGTAAGAAGAAATGAGTTGATTTGACTTAAATTTCTTCATCTTTATTTGCGGCATCTAATCTTGAAAAATCTTTATTCATCTCTACTTCCACCGCTAACATTTCTATTGGCCAAAAATTTCTTTCTACCCTGCGAGATTTCGAGTCGACCAACTTTATCACCTGCCCTCTGCCGACCAAAATCTCCTTCTACTTCTCAAGATTTCAGACCAGCTCCAATTTCAGACCACTATTCTTCTAAAATTATAAATTCTAACAAAATCTCCACATATTTATAAAAATTAAATAAAATTCTAATTCAACTGTTATATCAAACCATCCATTATGTCGCTTGTGTGACTCATCATTATCAGATGATCATCCTTCCAATCTATACCCAAACTCCTACAACTCGACCTTTTGATTCAAACCCAAATCTCTACAACTCAAATTTTCTATTATCAACCAAAGGCAATACTTATTATACTTAAATATTCAACAAATTATTTATCCAAAATAACCCAAAGTACCTCTCCTTACGACTTTTCTCTGATACCACTTTTATCACGAACCCGATCCAAACAGGTCAATTTAAAATAATTAATTATAATTTTTAAAATTTAAAATCTCAAATAAATTTAACCAATAATTTTAAGTCTCAAAAATTCGGGTGTGACAATCCAAATAAATAGAACCCGGCAAACTAAAATCCACACAGGACTACACCGGACAACCGTCAGAACAAAAATAAATGCGACCTACTCTTCAAATATCGTAATGGATGTAACAATCTAATCAAAAATCATAACCAAGTATAACAAAATATCTAAACTATTCTCAAAATATACTAGGGGCATATATCCAACCAATTTTATAATCCAATTGTATCAAATGCCAAATTTAAATCATAACAAACTAAACTCACTAAATCAGACGAATAGATGAAGATCACATCCTAACTCCTACAATGTGTCTGAGCCTTCTACTCTGAAGGGGCAAAATAGAAAACGTGAGCCAAATACCCAACAAGTATTATATTTTAAAAAAAAGAGTCCAATAAATCAGAAGGAATGTCAAATGGGTAAAAATTCAATCAAATTACACAATGAATTTAATTCGTCGATATAACAAATCCAATAAAAATATCCAAATTTTAAAATTCAATGGTAGTTTCATATTCAAATCAAATATTCAAATCCAAACAAATGTCTAAATTTTAAAACTAGTCATCGTCGGGACATACATATATATAAATATATATATGACCAAAACAGAGGTGATCCGGGCCAATTTCAAAAGCCAATGTCTAATCGGAGTCTGAGTCCAAGTTCAAGTCCAACTCTAAGGCCTAATCAACTTGTGATTTGGGGCAGAATCCGATAGCCGGATGATTCAATAGCGTGCGTAGAAAGCAAAACAGTATTGCGATAGATATTTCAAAGATCCAGATCAAAACATATAATCAAAATAGTTTGTACGAGACATACCAAACCCAATTATAGGAAAAATTGACGAATCTCAAATCTAAGTCTAAAAATCCATATCCAAATCAAAGTTTAATACCAGTCAATGCAAAAATACAAATTATGCACCAAATCTGGGTTCTAATTATTTAAAGACTAGTTTGAGGAATGGTTACACGAAATCACTGTAACCTTAGGCCAAAACTCATGTATTGTGCATCCATAGATAAGGTTGCTCACTATGTTTTACCACCCGTGATTTTGGGTATATTCCTCAAGCTTGTCAGACATATTAGGACGTTTGAATATATTCTAAGGCCAAGTCAAATTATCCAAATGAGAAGGGTCACTACTTTAAGCCTTTCCTACTGACAAAAAAGGATTTCTAAATAACAAATATTTTCCCATCACAAGGTGGCCAGAGAGTCCAAGTTCTAAGTCCAATTATAGTGACCATAACCTGGCACGTGTATGTGAAAATGTGTGCCTATGCAAATTTTGTGTACATTTTCGTTACACATACTGATATAAATATATCAAGTCCAATAAATTTTTGAGCTTACAGAAAAATAATAAATTTTTAAAATCATAAAACCCATATTCCAAGCCCCTAAAATAATTCAATGAACTATACATACATGTCCAGAATATATAAAACAAGTATATAAAATACATGCATGCTAGTAAACATTTTAAACGGTATTTAAAAGAAATCAGACCAAAGAAGGAGTTTACAGATACTTACCTCAACCTCATACTTTGTCGATTTGAAGAAAAGATGTCTCGAAATGCCTCAATCGGGACTTTCTCTCTCCTACCGTGCGTACCCGCCTAAGCCCGTGTTCTCCTTCTCTCTCCACGTAGCTGCTGTCGCACGCCGCCATCACCCACGCTGTAGCTGGTCACTGGCGTGCCGCCACTGCCGTCGCTGACTACCATCACAGCNCCACCTCTGTACGCCACCGCCAAGAACGCTGCCGACAACCCCCATCAGCCTCCTCGACGGTTTCTCTTCACAAAACATCACCACCGGCCACCACTGTGCCACCCATGAGCCGCCAACAACCACTGGTATCAGCGCCTCCTCGCCACACGACGCCATCGCGGTCGCCGCTTTCCCTCCCTCTCCTCTCCTTCGCTGCGGGCCGTGAATGCCAGTTGAAACCCTCCCCCTTCTCCCATGCTTCTCTCTCTCACCGATCTCCAAATCTTATCTCTTCATTTTCTTTTTCTTTTTCTCATTATATATATATATATATATATATTATTATTATATTATTATTATTATTATACATTATTACTATTATTTATTATTTTAGATTTTATTTTATTTCAAAATCTAAATCGATATTCGAGCGATAGCATGAGTGCACCTCCGGCGCCAACCCTACCGATCCAATCATTCTCCCAAAATTTTCTCAATATTTAATTAATTTTATTACATCCAATTTACCCAAAATCACAATTAATATTAAATTAATTCAAGTAAAAGTTTGGGATATTCACAATGTCTTCTCGTGATTGTTTCATTTCCATTTATGAAGCCTACTTGAAGAACAATCTCCACATCCCAATAGCTAGGAAATTTATGAAGATTATGGAGACCTTGGAGATTTATATCACATGGCTCCATCCAAATGCCATATGGTACTTCGTAGCTTTGTGTGTCTTTTTTGGTGTCATGGGCACAAGATGGACGCCAAGAAGATAAAAATCATTTTCCACTTCAATCACGAAAATTATTGTATTTCTTTGACTCCCTGAAATGAGTTTAAAATAAGTAGAAAAAATATTGATTCTGTGAAGAATTTGGAGGATTTGTTTTTCTATATTAAAGTCTCATTTGATTAGATACTATCAAATGATTGGATTGACATGAATTTAGACTACTTCAAAGAAATAAATATTTTAGTACCAATCCTCGCATGGACCTTATGAACTTACGTGCGGACGTGCTGTGCAAAACTGGTAGCTTCCTTAGCCTTACTACTATGATAATAGTGAAATGGTATACTATTGTTGGAGGATATATAGTCGCTAAGTTGCCTCCTCACCCCTTGGAGAAAAAAGAGGGGAATCATATTGGGGACACCCCCTAGGGTTCACCTTGATATTGGTTGCACAAATAGCCATCTGATAACTTCTCCAACCACTTTAGTTGCTCATGAAATATCAAGGGAGATTGATGCTATCCGTTTTGAGTATGTGGATAAGGTGAGATTCAAGGAAGCCATCTTGTCTTTGACTTCAATCCTCACTTCTTATCCTATGAGACCTCTAGAGGAGATGCTTGTTTTCCTTATTGATGAGAAGATCCCATTTATTATGTTAGATAAGGGGCATGATTCTTCACATCACTTTATAGACAGCAGCATGCTATTTGCTGCTGCTCCCATCATTGTTGTGTGTGGGATTCCCATTATTCCTAATACACCTTCTTTAATTGGACCAACGGTGATGGCTTTGATTGCTTACACCATCTCCTTAGTATTGGAAGGTGTAATGAGTGATGTCTATGTTGCAAGAGAAAAAGAGATTTGCTCGGTATCTCCTTTTCTGGGTAGCAAGGTGGCTAAATCTTCATGGGTTGCTCTAGGTTTTGAGACTCCCACGTTTTAGCTGATCTTGCTGCTTCTTTGCTAGGCACATTCATCCTTTTCGGGTCTTAGAGCTACTAGCCCTTTCTCTTATTCTATTGTTAGAGAGAACTCTCCCTTCTAAGAGGTATATTTTTGTTTTTGGAATTGATTTGGTTACTACCTTCATGATTGTTGCTAACAAGTCTTTTGCAATTCTTGGTGTTGGTAAACCAAATTAGGCAAAGGCTCTTCTTTTTGGAGCAAGAAATTTAGTGCTTATCGAGGGCATACATTGACTTGGCTGTAGTTAGTGCCTTGGAGTGTAGAGCTGTGACTATGAAGACCAGGGCACTGAGCCTTGAAAATTCAGTCTTATCCTATGAAATTAAATTCTTGGATCTATTTTAAAGTTAAAGAAAAATAGAGGTACAATATAGTATCCTGTAGATTCTAGAAGTCGAATAGGGTATAAAAGTAGTCTAAATGATCAATCAAATCAGTGTTTTTATCATACAGCTCCATCATGGCCAATTTAAATTTATCAAAGAATTGGTGCTTTTTTATCTCAATGGTGAATGGTGTACAATCCAAAGGGGTCATCTGGCCAGTAGAGCTTACTCAGAAGATCTGTTACTTTATCCTTTTGATGCATTCCTCCACTTCAGTTGTGGAGGCAATTTTTTTAATATTGAGAAATGTCTTCAACTCTGAATAGTTGATAAATATATTTGGTATCTACCTGGTCGAGAGGGTTTGGACATATTATTACATGACCCTTCCTCTAGGTTGGAATGACACTCAAAAATCAGAATGTGCCAAGGATTTCATTACTTTGAGCTCTCTTCCCTGACTTCGAAGTTGATATGACCTCTGACTCAGAAGAAAAACATATTAGTTCTCTCTCAATGGCCATGAGCTTCTTTAGCCGAGAGTAGCTCCCTATTAAGGTGACTTTCTCACCTTTTGACCTCATCTTCGAGATTGAATCTTGTAGGTGGAGGACTTGAACCCGATTGACTTGGTCCTCAAATTTGTCATTGAAAGAGTTCAACATCTTTGACATATCCTAAAGTTGAGCAACCTTAACTCCAACGACTAGAGCAATTGGCAAATAAGCACTTCTTTGACTACATTCTTAAGAAAGGATGCCGTGAGAGGAGATGTTCTTTGATAGTTAGCTTAATTGTCCATTTGTCATTTTATTCACTATGTTGAATAGTTTGTCAAATATTATTGGGTCGTCAATGTTTGTGTATATGACTCTATTAAGATAGGAATAAATAGATTGACTACGTTTTAACACCAATAATATGTACCTAAAATCTAAATTATAGTTTAAATAAATTTAGATCAAATTATCTAACTTTATTATCCGAATCTTACACACTATAATAACAAATAAAAACTTTAAAAGAATTAAAACTCACTCATTGATATATTTTCTAATATTCAAGTTAATAAACTTTCTAAAAAATTAAAATATGGGAGAGATTAAGAAGATAAGAGAGAGAAAGAGATGGAGGATTTAGTTTCGTATTTTATAGAAGAATAAGTGAGTTAAAGGGTTGTACTTTATTTCTTCGTTTTAGAAATTCGTATCCCTTTTAGAAAAAAGCCATATTTTTAATTGTTGGCGATTTTTTAAAGAAGAATGATTCGTCACAATCTAAGTGATTATATTAATTAAAAACTAAGTAGTTCAACAATCAGTGTACACGTTGTGATCATCATATTAATCGAAGGCAGCCTGCGCCTAAAATTGAACTAATGAGAGCAGTTGATATTTGATAGTTCAAAGATTTTTACCGTGGCTAACTGTAGAGTCGACAAACCATTCGGTTGGATAAATTACTCTATTGAACACTCATATATGTAGCTATTTGGGCATATAATTTAATCCAGTTTATATTTAGATTAATAACATGATCGCTTATTAGATATTTATTTATCCTGATTATGGCTAAATTAATACCGGCCATATTTTCGGGTTTGGGCCTAATCGGTCAAATTATAAGCTTGCTGGACTAATTGCTTGAGCCTGCCCAATTGATACCGTACTCCACAAAAATCATACGGTAGAATCTCTAAAACTTAGATCACTATTTGTTTGAAAATAAAATCCAAGAGAGCTTTATTTCTTAAAGCCATTTCACCGTGTAGACTATAACCGTTTTTTCCCATCATTTAAATGTGCTTTGGAATGGCCAAAAAAAAAAAAAAAATGATATCTTCTTTTTTTTTTTTTTTTTTACCTATTTATAACTTTTTTTTTTTTTTTCATATATATAGGATATATTTTTAAAAATTATAATGAATCCTCTATATAGACTGACTTATAAGTAAATGGGACAAATAGTATTGCTCTATGACGAAAAAATAAATATTTTGCAGTGGAATTGTAAAATCATTGTCAATCGAAAATTGTCCCTCGCATACAATAAAGATCTCTTAGAGCACAACTCTTACAGGTGGTTGAAGAAAAAAATACTATAAAAGATATAAAATAATTGGATAAAATCAATTTAAAAATATTTTATCATGGGAGATATAATATTAGATCAAATAATTAAAAAAAATCATATAGATAATTCATCTTCATATTGAATATGACAATTAATAGTCCGCCTAGCTCGAAATCATTTGTGTCGGTGCTAGAGACTATACCTTCAATATTAATACTCAGAAATCAATACAAATGCTAAGACAAGCTCGCAAAGCTTGGAGAAAATTAATCATAACTTGAATTTCATAACTGATTCATCAGCCAATCTTCAACGTGAGTGGAAGAATTCTCACCAAGAAAAAGAGAAAAAATACGGACAAACGTACGCCATGAAAATAATAATTTGAGATATAAAAACAGTACAGTTAATAACTAATATATTTAATATAAATTTGAGTATAACTTTTTTTTTTTTACTGATTATTAATTATATGAACCTCCCCAAAATTGTAGTTCTAAAAGAGGAAAAATAAAAAATAAACGAAGAATAGACGGAAAGGAAGGATTTTGTTATCGTTTTTTTTAACGCAGTCCAGGCTACTGAAGATCAATTTTTGATGAGATGAGCACCCATTATAACAGTTAATGATGAAGTGATAATTTATACTTAAACTCAATACTCGATTATCAACCAATAATAACAAGAAAGCTGGGAGGTAGACAGTGGCCGGGCGATTCAATGAAGACGCACCACTCCGACCACCTCGGCCACCCACCCTGCTGGATCCATGAGCTTGGAAAAGGGGCAACAATTGAGAATGATACTAAACAATCTTGTTTAATAAGTTTATGAGTATACTGCACATCAGGTGTTATTTATTGAAAAAATTGGATAATTTTTAAAGATTATAGTTTTAGCCATTTACGGTGAAAGTCTAAATTATGTAAATATTCAATATATGTAAATAATATTTACCCCTAGATAGTATGAGTATAAAATACCAATCATACTCATTAACATTACCGATATACATAATAAATAAGATGCAAAAATGAATGAAAATATAACATGGTAATGAAGAAAACTTTTAACAACTAAATAATTTTTGAGTAAAATTCTCTAAACTTTTTCAGTTTTAGTCAAAATAAATTTACTATAAAAAAGTTAACGTATAGATCAGGTAGTATAGACGTATTAATCTTTATTCAACTTACTGTTAACATGTGACCCATTAACCGAAAAATTCATCTGATTTGCTTCCCAACCTTTAGTAGACTTACCAATCTTCTTTTAGACTTTACATTAATTCCTCATGAACAACCAACCGTTTTGAAGTTCTAAAATCTAAGCCACTAACGAAATTATGAAAGCTCACAGGTTTATAATAAGTATTTGAAGGTAGTTAATAATTTTGGGACGAGAAAAACCTCTTAATTTGTATTACAACTCATAGAAGAGGTTTTTTCTTTTTATCTTCACTTCTTTAGCTTTCTCGCTCTTCTCTTTTACATGAGTCGTAGTTAGATTAAGAAAAAATAATCTATTGATAATTGAGGCTAAAAATTATAATAAAAAATATAAAACTGTGATTCTATATGTTACTGTTCGAACAGTGGGTCGAACGCCAGTTTGAATGTAACATGGGTACATGCTTAGTCCAAGGACACTTGTTCGTAAATTATTCTGTTAATTTGGTATGTGTGAAACAAGGGTGCATCCTAGTATAAGACTACGTGAGTGCACGCCCTATTGTTTAAATCCTAGGTCAAACACCAATTTACCTTTGTAAGTTTTAAATGACTTTGAGTACCCGATCATTTGTAGCATTGATAAGTATATCTTGAATCAAATTAAATCTTAATTAATCAATAAAAAGATTTAAATATAACTTAATTTATACTAAATTTTATCACAAAAATAGGTCGATTAATATAGACCTAAAATTTATTGGTGTTGATCATCTTGAGTTTGAATATTCATTTGTAACCTAGAGTTTTATAGGAAACTCTAATATTCTAATTTGACAGATTCCAAATTATATTCTATTTTCTCATTTTTTTAGCTTGAAGTTTGATAATTAATTTTAATTTTTTTAAAAAATCGTATTCCTTTCAAAATCTCTTTGCTTCATTTTGGCCGGTGTCACTTCTAAATATTATGCTCTATTTTCTTCTCATAGGTAACATCTATTTTTATAATATTGAAGATTAATATTAAAATGTGACATTAAAATAGAGCTTCAATCTCTATTTTTTTTTTATTATTTCTTAAAATGATCTCAACATTGAAGGATTAAAAACACTTAATTTTCAAAAGAACTATAAGGTAATACAAAAAAAAAAAATACTTAAAAAAAAAACATTAAGAAACTACTATGCTTAGGTTTATTAAAAAAATACAAACTAAAAATATTAGTATGATTAGAATTACTCCTACAAAAATACTTTTGTGACACATTCATTGAAAGCATCAGAAATATAAGAACAAGATTAGCTGTCTCAACAAAAAATTTATGGTGACTACCACACTGATCATGGTGTCATGCTTTACATAAGGTTTCACGATTATAATACATTACTTGCTATATGCATTCATCATTGTCCATAAAATGGAGAAATCTTTTTTCCTAGGAAAATATTTTATCAATATTCATATAACTACATAATCTTGGCATCCCGTGCTCGTCTTCAATTACAGATAAAATGCAGACTGTTTCTAAGAAACTTTCCTTGGCTAGTTTAGTAGTCCTTATCCTGCTTTAACTCACTATTTTCATTATTATCTTAGAATCTTTGATATTCATTCGAAAGATATTTCAAAAAGTATATTCATATTATTGATAGATCACTAATTTAAGTACTACATCTGATTCAACAGCGTTAAAGTCTATTACAAATACAGCACTGAATTTACTATTGTCTAGTTTATCTTTTAAAACCATATCACATCCCGAATATGATAAATGGAGACATTATATTTTAAATAGCAACTACCTTGTATATATTAAATTTTTTTTATATATATTTTTAATCCGTTGAAATTGACAAAAAAATCTTATTATTTCCTAAATAATATTTGATCTTGAATGAACATTTCAGCAAGTCTTAAACCTCGATAAAATTATGATCATCTGTCAAAAAATAAATAAATAAATCTTATGAAATTTTCAAAAGCATCTTCGATTTGTTGGACAAATAGAACTTTTGGAGGAAAGATGAACAATGTAGAGATTGGTGAAGGCATTCTACTCAGCCCACGCCAAAATTGAGAGACAAAAACTAAGAGAGTAAGAGTGTGGGGATCCTACTTTTCGTACCGGCGAAGTAGAATCCTACTCCAATATTTTGGATGGTCAAATTATATTCTTGATTGAATCCGACCATCCGAATTTATTTATATTATAAATTAAAAAAAATTATAACAAATTCGAGTAGTCGGATTCGGTTGGGGGTGCAATCCAACCGCCCGAAATGGAGGAGCAGGATTCTGCTTCGTCCATATGCGAAGCCGAATCCCTGGCTTCATAAGATTAGATACCTCAATATTCCTGGCCTTAAACAACAGATACTGGGTGTTGTGCGGATCCAACCGTTCAATTTTGTAGGTAGCATATTAAGAATCTGGGTGTAAGTATTATGAAGTCTATCTTACAGGCTGAAATTTTGCAACTACACCATTAGTTAGAATTTACACATGGGATTCTGATTCTAATAGAAACATATCAAAGATGCCTCGCAGCACTATTTTCACGTGAAAAGAAGAAAGAAAGATAAATAGATGGAAAACTTACAGAGACATGATAAAGGAGAAGGGCAAGGGGGAGAAGCGTCCCTTCCCACATGCAATTTGAAGGGGAAAAAAATAATAATAATAAGGAGAAAGGACGATATGTCTTGTTCAAACCCTAAAGAAAGGTGGAATTCAATTTCTTTCGCTTTGTGGAAAGAGTTATGGAAGCTTTTAAAAGGGGAAGAATTGGCAGAAATTAGGGTTTTAATTTGTGGGCACAGATTTGGTCACGTAAAGAAGCTGCAGGAAGAATTTGTGCAGTGCAGATTGGAATATAGCAACATGGCCAATGCCCTTCCTTTTTCTGATTCTTCACCAACGAAAAGGGATTAGCTCAACCCTAATGAGTTGCTTTTCCCAGGATAAAGACAATTCATGTCTTGGCTAGCTTTTTGGGCTCCCATTCTGTTACTCTTAAATATTTTAATATTTAAGATTTTATTTATAATATAAACGGTTAGGACTAAAATAATACATTCAAAATTATCAAATGTTAACATTGAAACAGTACAATAAACGTAATCTAAACTATACCGCTTTTAACTAAATCTGAACTGTCAAAAACTGAGAGAATCTAATATTAAAAAGACCACACCAAAACCTAGCTTTTTTCCTGCCATACCACACTATGCAAACTATCTAGAATTTAATTCGAGATATTTCGTAACTCGGTTTATATATATGGTTTATTAGAAAGTTATGTAAAAATTAAAAATACATCGTAGATTGTTTAGATCTTATTTGATTAGATTGTCAAAAATATTATTATTATTTTACTACTATTCACTGTATGATGGTTTGTCGTTGATATTAATGTTAAATATAAATTTAATATTTAGTTATTATTATAATCCGTTAATGTTTAATTATTAAATGATCAATAAAGACATTTTACATTTTATTTGATAAATTTATTTATTTCTCTTTCTTTTTCCAAAAAGTAGGTATTAAATAATTATTTAGAAAATATCAAATACATGTACAAATATATTTTACGTACTAAAAAGCATACCATTGTATTTAAAAAATTATCTTGATATTTATATGTACAAATGAAAATTTAATGATATGAATTATAAAATTAAAAAAAAAATCAAAAGTATTGCTGTTTTAATTATGTGTTACAAGACAAAAAAAATTAACAAACTACAATGTGATGGATTATCTCTGCATTTTATAAGAATGTAAGATGATCGATTTCTTAATTATATAAATATTTTTCTTTCATTAAAATCGGATGAAGTAAAAAAAATAACTTTTCCAATGCGATGCTCAATAGAGTCCTAGAAGTTTGAAATTCACCACCAGATGAAAACATTAAAACAGATATCTCTAATTATAATTCAACAACAAAGCCAATGGCTAAGAGCTTTGAGTATTTACAAGGAGAATGTGTACAAGCAACTCTTTCATAGTAGAAAACCTGAGGCAAGCTGTTTGAGTACACTTATCTTTGATCATTCCAAACACACAAGTAAAGCAGATCACCACTTTCTAATTGATTTTCTTTCACAATCCGAACAACAAGGGCATAACCTTTCTTCGCCCAGGCACTCCACCAAACATATCTTAAGCTAATCCATCCACATTACAATCTTGTTGGCTCAGTTAGAGCTTTTGCAGAACCGTTGTTTGCGAGGGACTTCCATGAAATTACTGTCAATAGTGAAGGCAAGGAGACTTCTTGCATGTAGGAAATTTCATTCTTTTCCAGCTTCAACTTCTTCGACAACCTCTTCAAAGATTCAAGGGCAACCCAGAGGCCTTCTTTTGGCTCAGTTTCAGCTCATCATAGAGAAGATAAGGTATAGTTCAAAGTCACACCAAATCAACATTAAGCCCATCGTATAAATGCCAATTAGGAACCAGTTGATCCTAATCAAAGGTTTCATTCCCTCTTAAAGCCCAGCTCTCCCCACACATAGTGCAGTCTGGACTGAGTTGGATGTATGCAATCTTATTTTCACATGACAGAGATGTTGTCTCCATAGTTTGTACCTGTAACTTTCAAGTCACAATGAAATAAAAATACAATTGTTCCAAAACTCAGCATCCTTATTTTCTGAAAAGAACTAAGAAGATTGTAGGGTGAGTAGAACCCTTGATTAGGAGTCAAATTGTTTGTTGGCTAATGAGTAAGGCCCTAATGATTTAGGAATTAGAGATTTATAGATCAGGCATTGAGAATCGATGCAGGATTGGTGTAGCCATTACAACTACTAGTAGTTGATCCATTAGAAGACCGAGATCTCTAACCTTATTACTGTTAAACAACCCAACAGCCCTTGCTGCTCTTGCTGCATCATCTGTTGTCGGCTGCTTGGCTATCTTCCTGGCTATGCCATCGGTCGATACCCACCTGCTTGACCCATGATAAGGCCACAATCAATCTAATTCGTTTTTTCATACATTATTCTTCTCTTCATGCCGGGCTTCCCATCAACTTCTGACTTCCCACCACACCCATAGTATTGCACAACTAAGCCTACACAGTATGCTACTTAAGTGTCCGCCCATGAATTCGTATGCACCTGCTAACATGACTTAAAGAGGCCAAAAGATTAGACAGCTTAGATTTCTTGGGCAGCCCTACGTTTTCAGCTTTAGGAACTATTTCCTCATCCTTTCTGATACCCACATCACAAATGTCATCATACCCATCAATATGAGACTCCGTTACCAGAACAGTATCACTTGATGGGGGGAACTCTTGTGATATTTCCAAACCACGTGTATAATATTCTTGAACAGCCTGCTTTTACATCATTGGTGATGCGAGCCAAATGCAAGAATAAATTAGCAAATTATAGAGTCCATGTCACTAGCATGTGAAGACAAATTTAGGATTTTCAACATGCCTATAATATTTGATGGAAAAATTAAACAAGTGATCTTCCACTGCTAAGAAAGCAGAGATACCAATAATTTACAAAGTGATTGGTTAAGAATTAATTCGGTGGTTTAAAGCTGGTAATACAGTTACATCGTAATTTAAAAAAAAAAAAAAGCTAATCATATTCAACAACTCATTTACAGTTCTTTGTGCTCTATTGAAAGGAAGGAAACCTCCTCTGGGCTACCAAAGAAATGAAGCAAGAAGACGAAGAGCCAGAAACTCCTCGTAGTAAGCTTTTCAATAATTAAAAACCTGTGGCCGTTTGTTATTTCAACTTGGGTTTATAAGGTAGATGGATGCAATATCAAAAGAACAAATTCTATTTTCCTTTCATTGTACTAGCCAGAATACAGTGGGCTCCAAAGTTTGGGAGTAAAATGAATTTCAAAATAAGAAACCGAGCAAAAACATCATTACTAACCTTTTCCTGTGAAGGATGTAATAACACTCTCGGTCTTTTTGATCGAATCAACTCCAGGGCAGCAGCAGGTGTCATATGCTTGTATTTCACCTGAAATGAAAGAGGTTCAAATACTTGAACTAAGTGCACTCAATATAACCAAAAAAAACACTTAGACTAAGGGCAAAGTTCCTGGACTGGCTACTCTCTATCAAAAGATCGAATAATACCAAATAGCAAATAACAATGGTGGGGCTCCTCCCCCTCCCAGCTTTGCAGTGAACATAAGTTGTTCTACCAGAAGATGCGTTCCCTAGCAGAGAGATCAAAATTTTATACTTCAATAATTAGCAGAAATCACAAAATATTCCAACAGAAAACTAGCTCTTTAGAACAGCAATTGTGGCATAAAATATCCGTAGTTGTATACTTCACTCACTATGAATGAAATCCAGAGCAGTATCGATATCAATGAGAGAAGGAGCATACTGGTAATCTCTAGTGGGGATCACCAAATGGTCTATCCCATAAGCCTGAAAATGGAGAGGTGGAAACTCATACTCCAGTAAAATTGGATAAGAAAATATAAATCATGTAAACTTGCAGCTAATTTTCTTGGACAGGAATTGGGAAAGAGAGTTGAGATCAATAGGAACTCCAAGTTACGATACATGGACAATACAGATTTAAATTTCTACGTACTTACAACATTTTGCAACAGTTACGCATCAGAAGGGAATACTGAACCTCAACTTCGCTCAACAACACTCATCTGGCAAGAAAATACGGACCAGCAGAGCGGAGGGGAAAGGGCAAAAGAAGAATATAAATTGAAAGTCACAACCCTCTCTGGAAGACAATATACGATCAAGCAAATTGCAGCAACAAAGAAAAAGAAATACATCAAAATGAAAGAATATGCACATCAGTTAGTGACATATAAAGTGACAAACACTCTTTTCTGGGAGAGAAAACTAAGAAGTCCCATGCATACAATCCCTGCATCCTTCATTGCAGCTCTGAATATGATATTCTAGAATCCATTGCATATTATATTGAGCTCTAGTAAATATTACAGCCAAGTGTTTTTGAATTTTGATTTCTACCAAAAACAAAAAAAAAAATCAACACCGGTAGCACTCACTCCGGTGCTTCATCTCATAATTATCACAATACATTTATTTATTATCAAGTACCAACAACAAAAAATACTGCCCTTTGATGTTTTTACCTCAAGCGACTCTTCCTTTTAGGATGGAATTGAAAACATGACTGTGACCTGATAAAGGCATTTGTTATTAATGATGAATTACTAATTTTTATATTTTTTTTCTCTACTTATTTATTTTTATTTTCTAGCAAATTTTATTTAAATTATGTAATTAAATTGTATATTTTTGTTGTTTCAAGATTATCCTTAAGAAAGAATTTTTGGAATAAAAACATATAAATGGATCAAAGGACACCTTCATTTTGACAATCTAATAATTGTAGATTTTATTTGGATTTAAAACAAAATTATATATATATATCATCACCTCTCCTCTCTATAAATGGAGAGGAGAGGCAGCGGGAAGGGGGAGCCACTGCCGAAAGGCAGAGCAGGAGGAAGGAGAGAGAGGGAAAAAGGACGAGAGAGAGGAGAGTGAGAGAGAGGGCAGAGCAGAAGTAGCAAGGGAGAGAGAGGGGGGAGAGAGAGAGAGAGAGAGAGAGGAGGCACAGTTGAAGGAGAAAGAGAGAGAGAGGAAAAACAAAAAGAGAGTAAAAAAAGTTCGGGTGAAAATTGAGGTTGCTAGTTTTTGTCTTAAAAAAAAATAGTGTTTTTAGTGTCAGATTTTATTTCAAATTCATTATTTTGTACGTTCAAATTTCAGTTTAATATCAAAGTTTATTTTCAAATCAGTAGGACTTCTTCAACTTTTATTCCATTCACTATTATTTTATAGGCTAGTTTAGTTTCGTATTGAAATTGGAGTATTGTACATTTATGTTGTATTGTGTTACGAGAATCAATACATTACGGCTAGCCTTTCTAGTGCTACAATTTAATTTTTCATATTTTATTTATAGTTCTTATATTTTCTCAATATTGAATAGTTGAATAATCGCTGTTCTTGTAACTTTAAATTTTTTTCATTTAGTTTCTCACACTTTATTTATTGTCATTTTATTTTCTAAGTTTTTGATGGATAGTTACTGCCGCTCTTACAGCTTTAAATTCTATCATTTAATTTCTTATATTTTATTTCATGTTATTTTATTTTCTGATCTTTGGATGGCTGAACCACCGCTACTCTTATAGCTTTAAATTTTCATTGCTTAATTTTTCACACTTTATTTCATGTCACTATTGGACGGCAGAGCTTCCATAAGCATTTTAATTTTTAATAATTTAATATTTTATAATTTAATTTATGTATCATTTAAGTAACTCAATGATCATACCACAATTATTACGACAGCCCATTTATCTTCGCGACTTTAATTCTTTTTTTTTTTTTTGTTATTTTAGGATATAAAATAGTTAAAAAATTAATTTTGTGTAAAAATTTAACTCTTTGTGAAGATAATACCCAATTTAGTGAGAAAACTATACCGAATCTTTATGCACTTGCAAGATTAAATATACACCATTGACATTTGGTCAATTAACACATACATTGCCCGTCTTCTAATCATAAATGACATTGGCAATCAGTTTCATTCACTGCCATGGAATGAATCTCATGCATGTGAACACACGCAACAGAGATAGTGTTGCTCATAAATAAAACCATGTCTGCAATAGTTGTAACAACCGAGTCCTAATCTTCAATAGTTTACATCTAATTAAATGATGCAGTTCAAAAATGCAGAGGCAACAGTAAGAAGATGGATCATATAACTTTATATTACAAGATAGGATTTGGGAATCACGACCCCAGCAAAGAGAATTACTCATTCTTTAAATAGTCCATTTAGGAAATTATTCATCTAAGGGTTGAAAATTACTCGCCAACAAAAAACCTTCAAATTCTAATAATCTACTTACAAAATTACTTACCTAGGGACTAGAATCACTCACCAACTAGAGGACTAACATACACTCAAGGAATCTAGAGCTTAGAATGAAAAGGAATACTTCAAATTGGACATCAGCTTCTTTGCTGCTGGTTTTAAAGGCTTTTGTTGAGGAACCTGTGAACCGGATCATTGGTCAACTGCTGTTTTCTTGGGAACTGGAGCAATAAAAGGCAACTTTTGGAAACCTTCACAGCATTAGTTAGTTGTTTGGGGGTTCCAAGGTGTGACTTGTTTTCTAAGTATTGCCTTCTCTACATGGCTTTGTCTCAAAGCCTTAAATGAAGGCGGTGGTCTCATCATTCTCCTTCTCTCCCAAAAAAAAAAAAAAAAAAAAAAAAAGCCACTATTCGAGTTTAGATTTTAAAAAGATTGATTTTTTTGTTCATTGTTTTTATCGTTCTACTACTCTGATGCCAACTGATCTTGTATTAATTAAGAAAACAAAAAGAGAATACACGCAACCAAATCTGAAACCTGATTACTGCTGTAAAATGCCAATTAGAAGAAAAGATAGAAAATAAAGTGGATAGGGATTGATCTTCTAAAAGGGAGATTATAAAATGGGAAGGGATCACTGGACCTTCCAACAACGTACTAATGAATCACTCAACTAAGGAAATAGGCACTCATCTAATAAGAGGATCACAGGCACTTCAAGTGGTTGACCTCTTCTTCCTTGAAAAAGAAAGGATTCTTTTCACTCTCCTCTACCTACAACTGGATGGCCCACTGAATTCAATGGGAGGTTGTGGTGATATAGGGGGATGTGGGGAATTATTGTTGGTGGTCTAAGGAGGCTTGAAAATAGAAACAGACTTTGAAACCATTAAAAAATTAAAGGTCCTCGAACTCTTCCCACTTCCCCACATGGCCAGACTGTGGAATTCTTCCTTCATTGTTGTTGAGACATGGCCGGGCATTAACAATGGTGCATGGTATTATATTCTGAATCATTCCCTTGTGAGTGGAACTACCAATAAACAATTCATCTAGAAGTTTGCTCTATTTGGTGCAAGGACTTGCATGAGTAAATGATTGGAGTGGCACAATAGATCAGCTCCTGAGAAGGCGCATGTGTTGAAATTCCAAAGCCAAGGAGTGCCAAACAAAGAGTGAGGGGAGAAAAGAAATAAGAGAAAGTCTTTCAGCATCCGATTAATATTTAATTCAAATTTCATTATTCGCTAAGGTTGGTATATTATCCTAAATTTTATTGTAGGACATTTTACCAATTAGTTGCTCTTTTTCTCATAGTATTTTTCTATTGTGGGTTGCTTGGTGTGTTAGGGGTTGCACTAAACCGGTTATTTATATAGGCTGTTGTGAAGAGCCTTCAGAAGGAATTATTTGTAACCAAATATTCAGAAAGAATATTATTTGAAATTTATCTTATGGTTTTTCCTTAGTTAAAAATGATTTTTCACGTTAAATATTATTGTGCAATTTTTTATACTTAATTGCGTATTGTTGTTCATTGTACTTATATGGGAGATTGGTGATTAATGATTGATAAGGGATTTGGATTTTATTTTGCTACACCAGTGGTGAGCATGTTTCGAATCTCAACACATGGTTTAGAATTATTCATCAAATGGAAATTAGTTCATGTGCCAGCAACAATGAAGGAATAATTCTAAGATCCAACCGTGTGCAGAAGAGCTCAATGACCTTCAATTTTCTAATGGTTCCAAGGCCTATTTCTGTTTTCAAGTCTCCTAGAGAGGCCGACAATAATTCTCCACACTACCCTAAGTCGCCATAGCCTCCCTTAAATTTAGTATGTCATCTCAATTTATAGGTAGAGAATACTGAAGAGAACTATTTTCACATTAGGAAGAAGGGTTTAATCTCTTAAAGAGTCTTTAATTCTCCGATTGGTTAAATGAGTCCCAATCCTCTGGGCAAGTGATTATCTAATAGATCATTGAAAAGTCAAGTGATTCCTTTGCTATTTTGTAATCTCTGTTTTGGAAGATTAATCCCTATCCCCATTATTTTCTATCTTTTTCCATTCGAGAGATTATAGTTGTATTTGGCCTTTAGATTTGGTTCGGCAACTTCTCTATCCATTTCCTTTATTAATAAAAGTGTTATATGTTCTTTATTTTGATATTTATCCAGTGCCACCGATTGGAGCAAGCTTCCATACTTTTTTGTTAGTTTTTATTTGCTTTTATCTTATCTCAAAACACTTCCTGTGGCAACCGGAATCAGAGCAGGAAAACAATGAAAAAATATCAAAAGAAAAGGCTAGCTGTTTTTTTTAAAAAAAAAAATCTAAACTCTAGGGCTATTTTTTTTTTTTTAAGAAAATGAGAATGGCTGCCATCTTCACTAAAGGCTTCGAGGAAAAATCCATATAACAAAGGCAATACTAAGAAAACTAGCCCCACCTTGGAATCACAAAACAACTAATTAATGCTACAATAGTTTCTATTCATTGCTCTATTTCCCAGGAGAACTGTAGCTGGCCAATGATTGTTTCCCAGGTCCTCCATTGGAGGCCTTTAAAACCTGCAACAAAGAGGAAGATGACAGATTCAAAGTATAACTTTTTCTTTGTAATCTCCAACTTCTATGAGAGTATGCCAGTTTTCTAGTTGATAAGTGAATCATAATCCTTAGGTGAGTGATTCTTTAAATAGACTATTAAAGTTTATTGTCAGTGATTCCATAAGTAGACTATCCAAAGGTGAAGTAATTATATTTATAGGTTGAGTGATTTTCCAATATCATTTATAATCCAAAGTTATGTAATCCCTCTTTTTACTATTGGCTTTGAAGTTTTGTACTGCATCATTATGTGTGTGATCCATGTTGAAGTATTAAGGCTGGCTTGCAGGTTGAGATTGACAAGAATTTTAGCTTTGGTTATATCCCTAGAAGATATTGGAGCTTTATTTTACTGATTTGAGCAACTTCACATTTTCACTTGATGTTGGTTTGAGTTTTTTGTTTGAATGAAAATGGTTTTTTGGCTTAATTTTTATCTTGAATGAAAATGGCATTTTTGTGCCATTTTGGCTCAAATTTTCATCAAGTGAAAATTCAACTGTGATGTTTTAACGCTGAAGTGAACACTTGGCATTCCAGATTTGTTCAAATGTTGGAGCTCTGGAGTCATGGTGTTCGAGTTGGAATTCTAACAACAATTCTTCCTGATGCACGTAGGGGAATTTTGACTGAATTTTGGCACCAAAGTAAGATACCCAATGGCCAGAGGAAACCTCAGATGACTGAGGGATTAGTATAACTCAATTAGAAGTAATCTAAAGCCCCATTTGCTACATCACCTCAGTTGAGAAAATAATTGTAATTTGGAGAAAGGTTGTATAAGTCTTCGGAGGCTTTCGTTAACTTCATTTCTACAGAAAATTGGAGAGTTTGAGAGAAAAAGAGAGAGGGAAGGGGAAAGAAGGTGAAGGACTAAATTTTGGTGAAAATTCACTATTTCTTATACAATTTGTCGAGGCAAAAGTGTATTCCAAGCTTTTGCTCCACTTTGTTGCTAACTTTCAGAATTGTTCTTTTCTTTGTTAAAAATATGATATTGCTGTATAAAGCCTCTTTACATGTGTTTGTTTGTGCCCCTCATTGAATTTTATTAGCATGCCTGGCTAAGTTCTATTCACTACTCTGAAATTCTGAAGTCCTTGGCTCATTTTGGAAATTTTATGCTGGAACCCCATATATTTATAGGTTTTGCTCAAGTATCATAATCTCTACAAATATAATAAAGTTATGCAATTTGTTTAATAAATTCTGAAAATAAGCTCCTTTTTTGTAGAGATTCTTATTTCAGGAGAACCATTGTAAGTAATTAATGGTTTATATAACATATGATATGTCCACTATATAATTTGCATGTGTTGGGGAAGGTCCATTATCGACGGGTTGAAATAGTGGCATTTGGTTTTATCTACAGGGTATAATATATAGACATACCGATCTTCCATTATGGCCTAGCCATTGGGAATATCATTGGACCTTGGTTTAAAAGTTCCACAAATTTTGTATATGATCTTTGTTAACCCTTTCATTTAGTTGTGGTGATTTATTCATTTTTATATTTGCATTATCTTGCTAAGAAATAGGTCATACATGCAAACTCACCACATTTCAAATTAGTAGGCTTGGCATCGAGTGGTGGTGAGCAGAAGTCAATCATTTTAGTAGGGCAATATAGAAGATCTTTGCTTTCGAAACTGGGCTTTAATCTTTGATGTCTCTGATATATAAATTACGCTGAAATATTTATGAGAATGTGTTGTATAAAGGATAACCTTTTTGGGACGGGTACTTTTTGCATGGATGAATTTTGGTATCTATGATGATTTGAATCATTGAATATCTTTCATCCTGAGACTTTTACTATTATATTTCTATATGTTGTACGTGATTTTTAATGCATCATCATAATTAGTAATTGAGGTCTGCATATGATTACATAGTCGGGATGTGACAATAGTGACTCCCTTCTAAAATCAAAGCATAATTTCAAGAATCTAGAGACAACAAACCAGATGGAGGATGAAACCTATGACAATAGACTCCTTAAAATCAGCAATCTGTGCCAAAAACAAGATAATATATATGTATATAGGTGTTCCAGACCAAATGTCAGGAGCCAAATTCACAGAATAAACAGCATATAATAGAGAGAGGAAAAACTCACCTGGTACAAGGATGGTGGAACCAATGTCTCAAAAGGTTCACTAAGGGTAATTACCCCACCAACACCAAGTTGCTTCAATCTTGGGACATCCTTGGAAAATGGAACTGCACCCAACAAGAGAAACTGTGTAGCAAAAATAAAACAAGAAATCAAAACTCAAAAAAAAAAAAAAAAAAAGAAGAAATATTTTAGTTTATAAAGAACAAAAAAACAATGGAAAATGCCTTTGATTTCTTATCCCTTTTTCATTGATTTGGATGCTCTAGTTCTCTTTAGTGAAGGCTATCCGTTTTAGTGATAGAATGACTCAATGCCTCTCTTCCTCTAGTGAGCGGACCTCAAGTAAGATATGCAAACATTCCTTTCTGTAGTTTTGTTCTGTCACCAAAGCTCAAAGAGTTCTATCAGTCTCATCCAAGCAATTTTTTTCTGATTTTCTCTAGTAGCTCATATAGTTGAATGATGTGTTTTAAACTCTGAACCACCTATGTTACTTTCTTTTTCACATAGCTTCCATTTTTTTTCCCTTTACTTAAAGTCATCCACATATATTTTTTATTACCTTTCAATTTTCCACCTACAACCTATAATGGCCACACTTTCAAGCAAAGTTAACAAATTTTGTTATCGGTTTGGCAAACGTATTTGTCACGGATGAAAATAACGGTATCAATATCGATTACAGCTATATCAATATTAAATATATTGAATAATACATATTAATATTAGATATATCAGAAAGAAAAATTTTTTAAAATCGTAAACTAATAAGGTTATATCTGTCTATATATCGGCTAAATATTGATTATATCAGCCGATATATTGGCTAAATATAGGCTGTATTAGCTGATAATCTAAATATCAATCGATATATTATAATATATCGCCAATATAAAAACATATCAGCCGATATCATAATGTATCGGAGAATCCTGATATCGATATATATTTACTAATATATATTTCATTGATGATATTCACATAACATTAGAGAATAAAGGCATTTAGCCATTTACTAGAAAACTGAAAGAAATTTAGGGAAATATCATACTCAAAGTGGGCACAAATTATAGGTGGTTAACTAAAATATATATATATATATATATATTTCAAATATAAATGTGGACCCTTGGATCATCTCAATCCAAAGGTCCATACTTGTCCATTGCATGATTGATGCAAGATGGATAGGGGCACAAAGAAGCGCCCTCGAATCCCTTTGTCATGAACATCATTTTATTTTTATGACCAACATTATACAAAGGGATTCGAGGGCGCTCCTTTGTGCCCCTAACCATCCAACGTCAATCATGCAATGGACAAATATGGACCTTTGGATTGAGATGATTCAAGCGTCCACATTTATATTTGAAATATATATATATATAAAACTATTTTTTGTTGTTGTTTTTTTACAATGTTGAAATATTAAAATACTCATATTTAAAAGAGAAAAATACAACCATTTACATTTTTTTAAAATTTTTTCCACATAAATTTTGGATGCGTGGATTTTTTATCCAAGGGCGCTTCGTGCATCCATCATGAGACAAAGGAAATGTTGGGTTTTGATTACTCTCTTATGGGTGTTTCAACAAATGAAAAGTCGTCGGAAGATCAGTGGGTTTCATGTGAGGATTGGAGTGTTTGCACGGTGAAGCGACCAGAGTGCAAACTAGTTGCAGAGACTAAAGGACAACATGGTGGCAAAATAGAGTGCCGGCCGGACTAATGAGGGGCGATCGAGCCACAGAGTGCTGGCTGAACTGATGAGTGCTGGCCGAGCTGCAAGGGGCCAAACAGATAGATACCGGCCGAGGTGAAAGGCTGACGAAACAGATATCGGCCGAAGTGAAAGCTTAGCCAAACAGATGCTAGCCGAGGGTGGCCGGATAGATGCTGGCCGAGGGAACTGAACTACTAGTTGGCTGGACTACTAGTTTGAAGGCAACTGAACTGCTTATACTGAAGGATGACTGACTTCTAGTCTCAAAGATCCAAAATGAAAAAACACACGAACACAATGCACAGGAAAATGAGTAAGCAGGCATAACAAATCACCTGCAAAGTTCAGAGCAAGTGGCCAACTTGTAGAGTAGGTGACCAACTTACAAAATAAGCACCACCAATGACAAAAAGCACAGGAAATGCGTTTTCGTATTTATAAAAAGGGGAGCGATAGTGGCGAAATAAGGACCTTCCTCTTCACCAAGGATTCTCAAATCTTTCTCTACAAGGGGCGCTGCAAATAGAGAGAGGAGAGAAAAAGAAAGAAGAGGAAGAGGTTCGACATCCGGTCGAGGTCCAATTTGACTTTCGTTCTTTGTCAAAGTTGGGTGCGTCGTTTTGGAATTAACTCTAGAAACATATTTTCGTTTGGTTACTCTTTTTCTCGTTGTATTTCTCTTATGAATTGTCGAGCGTGTTGAGAGGGAGTTGCATTTAACAATTCTTTACTCGGGTTTGGAGTGAAAGGATTTCGGAAGGGGTTTTGTAACCGACACTATTTATAGTGGATTTGTTCAGAATTTATCCTATGATTTTCTCTTGATTAAAAATGATTTTCCACGTTAAAAATCGTTGTGTATTATTTATTTATTGTGCTTATAATTTGGTGGCTGACGGCAGACGAGGGGATTTAAGTTTGTTCTACTATGCTGGGTTGGATATATTCAGGCGTCGAATTCCCAACAATTGGTTTCAGAGTGGTTCGAAAACCTACGATTTCATGGCGTTGACGTCAAGGAGTTTGCCATTTTATGTGGAATAGTTTAATGGGCAAAATAGTTTCACCCTTTGGTAAGAAAGGATGAGGAATATTTTGACTCAAGAAAAAACGGTAAAAGCACTTTGGAGAAAGGAAGATAAGCCAGAGAATTTAACGGAGGAAGAGTAGCAAGATAGAAGGGATCTTACTAATTGCACGATCAAATTGTATCTTGCAGATAATACTCTTCAGGAGGTCATTGACTTGCCGGATCCAGCGGAGGTCTTGGAGAAGTTTGAGAGTCGGTATAAGTTAAAGTCCTTAACAACGAGGCTGCATGTGACGAAGCAATTCTATGGCCTGCGTCTATTGGAAGGGGGAAGTTTTGAGAAGCACTTGGACGAGTTTAACCGGATTGTGATGCAAATGTCGGCACTTGATGAGAAGATTGAGGAAGAAGATAAGGCATTGGTGTTACTGGCCTCTCTGCTGATCTCGTATGACCATATCGTCACGACACTGCTGTTTGGGAAGGACATGCTCAGGCTGGATGAAGTCATCGCTTCTTTGCTTATGAATGAGTTAAGGCGAAGGGGAGGCATTGAGGAATTAGGGGAGTCGAGTTTCCTTGTAGCCACCATCGGTCAGGTACATAGAAGGCCGAGGGCATGAGACGGAAAGTCAAAGAGGAGCAAAGGTCAACCCAAGTTTAAGGATATTGAGTGCTTCTACTGTGGTAAGAATGGCCACTTGAAGCGGGATTACCTGAGGAGGAAACAGGATATAGAGGACGGAGGCAAGCGTTAAGAGAGGGGGGATCATGATGATGATCGGGTATCTGTCGCTCTCTGCGAAGACCTTTGGATTATCCACATAGGGAAGACATGGAGCTTTTTGAGTTTGAAGACGGATCGGATGATGAATAGTGATGCCTCGCACCATGTGACATCGAGGAAGTCCCACTTCACAAGTTATACATCCAGGCATCACGGGGTATTGAAGATGGGTAACAGTGGTTTGCCGAGAGTGGTTGGCATCGGGCATATTTGTTTGCGGACAAGCAATGGGACGAAGCTTGTGTTGAAGGGCGTAAGACATGCCCCAGACCTACGGTTTAATGTGATTTCAACCGGAAAGCTTGATGATAATAACTTTAGTACGGCGTACGGAAGAGGCCGGTGGAAACTCACCAAAGGCTCCTCTGTTGTGGCAAGGGGAAGCAAGCCATCAGGTTGGTACCTGATGAAGGCTTTTGTAAAGCCCGAGATCTTCTGATCAAGTAAATTATAATTAGTTGAGGTCAAAGGGGGTAGAGAAGTTTGATATGAAAGAAATTACTAAAAATAAAATGCATGAATTGAAGACTTCCACCGGTTTAAAATTTTGAATCAATATATATTATGGAGATTAGTGTGTAAACCCGGCAGTCGAAAATTTATCACGGAACATAACGGTAACCCGAAAAACTATCCGATGAACCCGAATAAAAACCAATTTGATTTCGGTTAATAAAAGGACAATTCAGTCACCGAAATTGACCGAAATGACAACTAAATTAATTATGAGATATTAAGAGGTTAGCTCAGGTACCAAATTAGTAATCAAATTTAATTCGATCGGCAAGGGACTCCTCGGGACAATTATATATATATATATGAGCACTAGGTAACAAATATAAATACATATTTACATACACAACCAATCATCAACTTTACAAATGACGGGAGAGTAACTCAGGAGGGCTGCTCACTGCAGCAGCTGCCGCAGCACACTGCTGTTTCAGCAAAGAAGATTAGCAGCAGTTGTTTAATTAAATAAAGGGGATGGAAGGAATTACACGGCACCCCAACACAACAAAAATAATAGATGAAGTAAGTAAGGAGAGAACTCCCAGACAGCAACTCAACAGCTCAAGGAAATCAGCAGTTTCATGCTGCTGTAGCAGCAGTGGGAGATTGAAGAGGTGATGATTCACCTCTAGCTGCCAGATGTTCAAATTAGAAGAGGAATTAAAGGATTAGGGGGTGACTCAGCTCTGGCTTTTATAAGGAATACGTGAGGGAAGAGGTAAAAAAAAAAAAAGAAGGTAAGTAAAGGAAAATTTGAGAGGAGGCAGAAGGAAGAAGAAGGAAAGAAAACAGAAGGGAAAAGCTGTAACTGGCAAGTGTACTCTGATTCCTTTCATTCTTTGTTGTTTTTCATTGTTAATTCGAAAAGTATTATTGATCTAATGCTTGCAATTTGTATGAATTTGATTATAATTATCCAAATTTCATGAAATTGCTGAACTGGAATCTGAAATTTAAACTAAGAAACTGTTTTCTAAACTTTTGCCAAACAGCCAACCAAACCATGTCCAATTGAGTCCAAATTCGGTATGCTATAAGTTCAGTACCTTACCTAAGTTGTGTCCAAACGGTTTGAAAAGCCGAGTTGAACCGGTCACGAACCGGCTCCCAAAATAGTAACAGAAAACTAGCTGCATCAGAACACTGCTGATGCAAAATCCGTGGTCACTTCCTGGGCCTGAACCAGCCAGATTTTGGCCTGAACCGGCCACAAGCCCAACCAATTCTAAAACTTGAGGCTTTTATCTATTATTAAGACTCCATGGACCAACCAAGAACCAACCTTAAACTGGCTATAACGGTCTCCCAAACAGAACTAGTCACTGGACCTTTCTGTTGAAGCAGGACATGGCAGTCTGGGAACAAACAACCAAACTGACCATAATTCGGATGAACCGGAAGCCGGTCGAATTACTGTATAATTTATTAAGGTAGACCTACCCACATGTGAACCGGACGGCCAATATGATTTAAAATAGGTACTAAACCAGCCCTTTCTATTTGCCTTGAACTGGCTAGTACCCTGAAAACCTGTTCTGGCAGTCCAAGGGAAACGGACTGAACTGGCCCTGAACCGGAGGATTCAGGAGCCTCCCCGGCCAAGCTATTTAGTATAAGAGTCAAGCTACCAACAAACAAAATTGAGTCCAAAAATACCTTAAATTGAATAGTGAACCAGCCCCTTGAAGAACTGGGTGTCAGCACCCATATGCTAAAGGATAAGCTAAATGAATCGGTTTACCCTTTTGGTTTAGACCAACCGAACCGGGCCCCTAAATTGGCCCAACCTGCATTCAATTCAACTTAAGAATGTTAAGATAATGTTAAGATATTAGGATATTAAATTTGACCCAATTTGGATATTGAACCGACACCGAACCGGTCACCCAAACAAACTGGTACACGTCTTTGTTAATGAAATTTGGGCAAATTGACCCGGCCATTAAACTAGCCATAAAATGACCACTGAAAGTGATAAATTATCCTTGTTGATGTAAGAATTTATTGTACGTAAAATAACTCCGTCCATGGAAGGATACATGGTCCGTTGTCCTCGAGGCGTTGTATAAGAAGAAAATGATATGATATGACTGCCATCATCGGGGCGTTGTACAAGGAGGAAATGATATGATACGACCGCCGTTCTCGGGATATCGGCCTCTGATTGTGTTGATTGAATACAATCTATCCTCTGATATAATATGACATCCGTCCTCAGGGCGTTGTATAAGGAGGAAATGATATGATATGACCGCCGTCCTCGGGGCGTTGTATAAGGAGAAAATGATATGATATGACCGCCGTTCTCGGGGCGTTGTACAAGGAGGAAATGATATGATATGACCACCGTCCTCGGGGCGTTATATAAGAAGGAAATGATACGATATGACCGCCGTCCTTGGGGCGTTATACAAAAAGGAAATGATATGATATGACTGCCGTCCTCAGGGCATTGTACAATGAGAAAATGATATGATATGACCGTCGTTCTCGAGATACCAGCCTTTGATTGTGTTGATTGAATACAATCTATCCTCGAATGCAGTTGTAGGATGTCGGCTTTTGGTCTCGTCTATGGATAATGTATGTAGTATTACTCACCTTAGAGGGTAATATGGAGGTAAGGCCTACTTGCCCTAATCCCTCAAAATAAGAAAAAATAAATAAAGTTCAGTAAAGGCTTCTTAAGATAAGAAAGTTATGAATAAAGTTCAATAAAAGTTTAGCAAAGAAAGAAAGACAAAGGCATTGCATTTCATATATCCGATTCTTATATGTATATTAAAGTATGTTCTATATAAACATTGCATATCCTTGCATAATATGTATACTGCTGAGCACTTTGCTCACTCCTTGAGATTTTCCTTCCCTTCAGATGGATCACAGGAATTGACGATTGATGAGCAAAGTAAGATGGAAGCTTAGAGACTATTTACATTTTGTGGTACTTTGGAATTATGTACACTTTGAATTTAGCATAGAAGAAAAGAACGTGTACCTAATAATGTTGTAAACTTAAAAGTTATAATATGTTATTTTGATGATTTTAGAAATTGCTTCCGTTATTTTGATAAATCACATATGTTTCCGCCAAGTTTAATGAAAAAAATGGCTTATGCATGTTTAGAATGCATCTTCCCTATTAAGACTAACACCGTAGTTTGATAATGCGATGTTAAAGCCATTATGATTTTGGCTGACATATAAGTCCTGTGTATGATAAGACTATTATCCATAAATGAATGGATACAAGAAAGGCTCACGTCCCTATTATGGTATAAAAAAAAAATATCAGTACGTGGAATGTCACAGCTTTGGTTGCCAAAAATAATGCCAAGGTGACCAATGGGGGTATTCATTAAGGTGGCCAAAAGAGGATGTCGTGGAAGAGTGCAATGGAGAATGATTCGATCACGGAGGAAAAGATGAAGGGGAGTAGGACTACTTTAGGTTCGATGAAGCGGAAAAAGGTATCATTCAGGCTTGTGGAGGTTGATACCGGGATCCCAATTGAGGGGAAGCTGCTGAAAGGCAGGCGATGACGGTCACCGGTTAGAAGCATAGGGTTCCTCTACAAGATCGTGAGGGAAAATTTGTTGAGCTTTGGTCACTTCATTGTGGGTGTCTCAATAAACGGAAAGTCATCAAAAGATTGCGTGGGATTCATGAGAAGATTGAAGTGTTTGCGAGCACAAAGCACGCACGGCAAAGCAACCGGAGTGCAGACTGGTTGCAAAGTTTGAAGGACAACCTGATGGCAAAACAGAGTGCTGGCCAGATTGATAAGGGATGACCGAGCTGCAAAGTGCCAGCCAGATTGATGAGGGCCAGCCGAGCTACAAGGGGTTGGACGAATAGATACCAGTCGAGGTGAAAGGCCGGCTGGACAGATATCAGCCAAAGTGAAAGGTCAATCGGACAGATGCTAGCCAAGGGCAGCTTGATTGCCAAGCCGAAGTCGGCCAGACTACTAGTTTGAAGAACCAAACTACTTATGTTGAAGGATGACCGGCTGCCGGTTTTAGAAATCCAAAATGAAAAAGCACGCAAACATAATATACAGAAAAATGAGTGAGCAGGTGTAACAAATCACCTGCAAAGTTCATAGCAGGTGGCCAACTTGCAGAGTAGGTGACCAACTTGTAAAGTAGGCACCGCCAATGACAGAAAGCACAGGAAATGCGTTTTCGTGTTTATAAAAAAGGGAGCGATAGTGAGGAAACAAGGACCTCTTCGTTAAGGATTCTGAAATCTTTCTCCACAAGGGGCATTGCACATAGAGAGAGAAGAGAAGAGGAAGAGGTTCAACATTCGGTCGAGATATGATTTAAGTTTTGTTTTTCGTTAAGGTTGGGTATGCCATTCTAGAGGTGATTCTAGAAATGTATTTTTATTTGGTTACTTTTTTTCTCATTATATTTTTCTTGTGAGTTGTCAGGTGTATTAAGAGGAGGTTATATTCAATCATTATTTACTCAGATTTAAAGTGAAGGAATTTCACAGAGGGTTCTTGTAATCGGTACTATTTATAGTGAATTTGTTAAATTTATCCCGTGATTTTTTCCTTGGTTAAAAAGGATTCTCCACGTTAAAAATCATTGTGCATTATTTGTTTCTTGTACTCACAATTTGGTGGCTGACAGCCGACGAGTGGATTCAAGTTTATTCCGCTGCGTCAGGTCGGGTGCATTTGGGTATCGAATTCCCAACAGGTGGGCGCATCATGGAGCATTCCTATGACAAAGTCGTATCCTTATATCATCTATGACTGATCTATGGTATTTGTTTCCTCTAATTTGTTAGGTATTAATAGAATTTCCATTACTTCTTGTTACTTTGTGAATTGCAAATAAATTACAAAGAGGACATATTATAAGAGTGTAGATCAAAATATATTGTAAATTTACATAATGACTCAATCGCTATCGATCATTCTGATCTGCCAAATTCCCTTAGATTTTAGTTTATCAACCCCCCACCCCAAAAGAAAAACAAAGAACAAACGGGAAGAAGAAGGCATGCTCCTAGGTTTTGTTTCTTACTTTCGTCTCTCTTTTCTGGTTGCTGCACATTGCCCAGCCGGACCAATAAGTTAGATTTCAAAGGCCAAAGAAGGGAAATTTAGTCACTGCATTTAAGAATTTCTCCACTTCTTCAGCTGAAAAACAGATTAGGGATGACAAATTCTACCTATCAAACTATCCCACAATCCAAAATGAGACCCATTTAACAACAATACCAGGTATAGAGATTAAAGAAATTCTCAAGCTCAAACCAACAGCAAAACACATTGATCAATGAGAACGAACCTGATCAACTTGGTCCCACCATCTAAATTCGGACTGGATCTTGTTCCGGACGACATTGTACAAAAGGGTCGGGTAGAAGAGGATCCGGGCACCGGCTCCGACCAGCACTTTCTTCGCATCGGCTTTAGTTTTAACAATCTTCCTTGGTTTGGAATTCGTTTTTTCTCTCTCACCGGGATCATCAACGTGTTCGCTCACCTTCATTTTGATTCAAGATCCAAGTTGATCGCAAGCAAGTAATTCTGATCGAAAGATCCCACAACAACACAATTCCTTAAAAATCCTCAGTCAAAAGCATAGCGTAAAGATGGAAGATGTCGTGGAACAGTTTTCTGGACTTTGTCGACTTTCCGAAAAAGAAGAAAATGAATAGAAATGGAAGATCCGTGGTGTTGTTTGCCGTCGGAACTAATATTTAAGTGCCGTCTGCGCATAAAAAAGCAAAGACGACGAAGATTCGTAACTCCGATGACTGTGCAGCGAGTTGAAATCCCAAAAAGCGAAGAAAGGAAAACAGTCGATTTTTATTTTAAATGTTATTTTTCCCCGTCCTTTACAACTTATTTATAATTTTCCTTTTAATTTAAGTTCATTAAAATTCAAAAAAAAAATCAAATAAAAAATATAATAAATAAATAAATAAATAAATATTATATTATATAAAACAAATGTCTATTTTTTAAATGTTTAGGTAAGGCAAATCTTATTTTATGGTAATATAATAAATATAAAAATTGAGAAAAATATTGAAAAAATAATAATGATTTAGAATAAAATCCAAGATGAAAATAAAATTAAAAGTAGTATGAACATTTTTTCCCAAAGAAATTGCCTCCCATAAACACTATAGTATTTCTATGAAAGAAAAATTGCTAACAAATCAAAATTTTTTTCTTACATTTAATTTCAATTTTATTTTGTCTAATAGTATTTTCGACTACTATTATTGGGTCCAAAAAATTTTTTAAGTTAATCTGAGTCTACTAACCTAGCCTAATGATATATAGGAAAGCCCAAAGATTGTCAATGCAAGCTAATGAAAATAGATACAATATGGCCTAAGAAAGAATTTAACAACCAATGCTCAGCTAAAATTTTGACAAGTAAAACTAGTCGATTAGGTTACAAAATTGTTGAGATTTTAGTCTAGACCATGTCCTATGAGATGGTTAATACTAAATTAAAGGCAAATTGAAAAATGTCAAGTTATTTTACTAAGCAGACGGCTAACTTCTTGCACTTAATCGATATTCTTTATCTTAGCTAATCACCCCATGACTATACATAATTAGCATGATCTAGTACAAATACAATGATTTATGATGCATGAATCAAAATGTACATAGACATTACTGACCTAAATAATTAGCATCCAATTCAACTTTTGGATAATATTATGTAATCTCACTATGAAAGAATTGATCATTAATTTTTTAAGTCACTATAAATACTAATCTTCTCATTACAAGATATAGATGAATCAAAGCCTAGAGGAAGAGATTACTACCATTTACATCATTAGAGTATTTCGGTCACCAATTTATTACTACAATATCTAAGATACAATCTTACAGCACTCAGTTTGCACAAAGAGATTTGAAATTTGTTCTTCAAATCACCTCATTCTTCTTTTAAGATATTCATGGAGCCTAATCCTTCATTCCTCCACTATGTCATTCTCTCTCTTTTCCACACTTAACTATTAAGTCAAAAAAAGTAACTTGACTTTAAGATGATAATTCAAAAAACAAATCTCAATTCCTTTAAAAATATTATTTTGATTTATGGTGTATAGGATATGGGTTAGAAGGTTTAAAAACCCAATTTAGAATCTTTTAAACCAAAATTCAAATCTATGATATTTATCGCTGATATCATATGTGGGAACGAATTAGTTAACCTATTCTCTCCAAACAAGAACACACTCATGAAAATCATTGAACTATCATCCAACATGGTGAATGCTATAGCTCAGGGCCTATTAAGTCATATTCGTTAGGACATTCCCTCTCACAATATCTCTCTTAATAATGACAACTAGTTAAGCACTCATTTACTAGTAGTCCTAGACATAGAAGCAATGGCCATAAGGCTTCAAGATATGTCTTGAATGCTGAAGTCCCTCTAGGGTAGTTTTGGGGACCAACCTATCAGGTTGATGCCCTACCACCACAAGCTTTGACCACAAGGAGGAGGTCAAAAAGTTAAAAAAAAAAAAAGAAGGCCTTTAAAAAAATGCAAATGAGGCCTAAGTTGTCCATGGTCTACAAGGCATGCTACGAGCATGTCTCCTCGCATCTCAAAGGCTGCCTAAACTTTAGAGATAGGAAAGAAGCCCTAAAAAGGCAAAATCCTTGTTGTGTTTTGGAGTTCAAATGACATTCTTGCTAGGAGAAAAGATCTTGCAATAGTGACTTGTGTACACTCCTAACTAAGTAGATATCAGTTATATCTCTTAACTACTTAAAATTAAGAATTTTTCCTAATGCAAAAGGAGTAGCTTCTATGATTAAAGTGGAAGAAAGAATAAAAGAATAGAGAATCAGGTTTTTTTATATGAAATTTCTAATAATATAACCCAATTGGGCGATTGCCATTGACTTCTAAAATTAGGAGTCATGCCCTCCCTAAAAATCTAAAATACCAACACTTGAGTCACACGATGAAAGTGTTGATTCAATATATCATCTTGACCACTTTCATATCTTATTTAGCTTCTAAACCTGGGAATGTCGCCTCGTTCCTTTTTTCCCTTTAACAAGCAAAGGGAGACGTCTAGATTTGGTTCTATAAATTAGAACCAAATTGCATTAGGATATTTCAAAAATCAATCAAACATTTCTTGTCCCATATCGCATCCAATAGGAAAGAAGAAAAATAACCTTGGCACCTTGTCAGGGTCAAATAGGCTATTAACGAGAGGCTTAAATGTTTCCTCAACTATTTCAATGCAAAAGTTTGGAGTATCTCAAAGTTTACCGACAATGTGAAGTTGAATGCCTTTGTGGTAATCATTTAATCTAGCAACTTTTTTAAGTTGCTTGTCTATCATGATCTCAAAACATTCTTAATGGCAAAAGTAATTACTGGAGCCAACATTATGGCGGAGGAAGCCAATGATGCCAAGAGGCTAGGATGCCCAAGCTATGGAACCCCCTAGGATAATTTGAAGGAGGAAAGCGGAGAAACAACAATAACCAGCCTACCCATGGCTTATCGAAGCAATAAAGATCTGGGTTAAATATGCGCTGAATGTTTAAACAATGTACCTCACGCCCCTCATGTATATCCAAGCTAATGTATTGATGCATACTTAGAATAAGAAGTTCCTAAAATGATCCAAGTTGATTAAGAACCCAGAGGAGGAGATCGGTCAAAATACTATCTGTACTATCAATCTTCGGTTTACAATACCAAGGATTGTATGACTATATAAAAAAGAGATTAAAGTCCTAAGTCAAAAAGAATATCTCAAAAAATATCTATAGAACCTTGATGTTGCCTACATGAAAAACAGATGGTGAAGAGCCAATCGAGCAACCAAGCAACCAAGTTTTAATCGGAGTCATCAATATGATATCTATAAAAATAGCGGGGGACATGACCAAGGAGCATCTAGATGGAGCTTCTCTCACAAAAGATAAAGGTTAGGATTATGAAAAGGAATAATTAGTTTTAGTAACAGTGATAGAACTCTTGTAATTTTCATCGACTCCAACCATTTTATTGTATTAGCACTCGTTTCAAATAAGGTCAAGGATTACCGGTAGAAACAAATCTTCATTGATAATAAAAATTTAAAAAATATTATCTATTTTGATACATTCACTACATTAGGACTAAAATGTCACTAAATGGACTTATCAGATGTGCCTTTATACAAACTCGACAATGAGTCAATCTAAATAAATGGGACCATACACCTGGAAGTTATGTTGGGAACACATCCTTAGACAACTTCCCATCGCTTTACTTTATTGGTAGTAAATTTGCCTTCGGTCTAAAATATCATTCTAGGTCGGCCATATTTAGCCATATTTACAGCAACAACCTCTATCTCACATCTAAAATAATGTTTGGAACTAAATATCGAATCGAAGAAGTAAAAGGAGACCTAGTTGCAGGGTAAAGTTGCTACTTAATCCATATTAATAACTCGACTCCTCTTCAACCTATCAATGAATTTGACCTTAGAAATGAAACTACTTTGCAACAAAGTTAACCTAGTAAAATGCCAGACATAATCACTTTAGATCCAAAGGACCTGAACAAATATGTCCAAATCTTGTCTTCTTTAGATAAATATCTAAAATAAAGCCTAACAGGCTTCCTACAGGGCAACTTAAACTTCTTTGATTGGATATTGGTTGACATACTAGGAATTGTAATAAAGATGATGACTTACAAGTTAAGCATCATTCCCAATTATAAGCTTATCTGACAAAAGAGATGAAACTGTTTCATAGAAAAACTACTAATCGTACGGAAAGAGGTCAAGAAATTAACCAATATAGGATTTACTCATAAGTCAAATATCTTGACTGGGTATCTAGTGTCATCCGAGTAAAGAAAAATAATAGAAAATGATGGATCTGCGTCAACTTTATAAACATGAATAAAGTATGTCCTAAGGAGAGTTGTTCACTCTCAAAAATTGATCAATTGGTAGACTCTATCTCGAGTCACCAATTATTGAAATTTATGGATGCCTAGTTAGGGTATAACCAATTCTAGATGGACCAAGAAAATGAAGAGATGACCTCATTTATGACAGATTAAGACACTTACTGCTACAAAGTAATAACTTTTAGCCTAAAGAATCTTGGCACAACATACAAAAAGGCTCGTAAACAAAATATTTTAGTAGATTAGCCATATTATGGGAGTATATGTGGATGACATGCTGGTCAAATGTATATATACTAGTGACCACATCAAAGACCTAGTAGAGATATTTAATGTGCTTCAGACTTATCAAATAAAGTTGAATCCGACCAAGTGTATATTTGACAAAACTTTGGGTAGGTTTTATAATCTCTCAATGCAATATTGAAAGCTCACCCATAGAAGATCAAGGCTTTCATAGATAAGGAACCAACCGAGTTAGTCAAGGATATCTAGAGGCTTACCTGATGATTAGCCGCATTATTACGGTTCATGGCTAAACCTACCAAAAAGTACCTAATGTTCCTTTAAGGCCCTGAGAGGAGCTAAGATGAATGGCTTTCAACGGACAAAGGTATGTTTGCAAGCCTTCTAAGAGCTAAAAAACCACCTAGCACATTTGCCACTGATGAACCTCCTTAAAAAATGCAAAGACTTGTACTTACATTTGGTCATATCAAACATGACCATGAGCGTTGTCCTTGTCATAGAAGAGTAAGTAACATAGAACTCAGTACACTATATTAGTAAGATCCTAATTTGACTCAAAAAGTAGCTATACTCACATTGAGAAGATTGTGTTGGCCTTAGTGTTCATTGTACCAAAACTTGGATGAGCTCTTATATGAAGAATCTTCGATCTGGCAAGTTGCCAAAGGATCAACGGGAAGCCAAATGGATTACAAAGATTGTAGATTGGTACATGATAATGGACAAGTTATTATACCATAAGGTTTATTCATATCTTTACATGTGTTATGTGACCCCAGCTAAAATTGGTTATGCACCCAGAGAAGTGCATCTCGACATTTATAGGACATATACGAGGGAATGAACATTGCTTTCAAAATAATAAGGTAGGAATATTACTTGCTAACTATGAAAAATGATGCCATTGAGTTTTTTAAGAAGTACCATAATTGTTAAATTCATGGAAGCATCACAAAACAACCACCTATAGATTTCAATGCCTTAAGGACTTATTAGCCCTTTGAGCATTGGAGGCTAGATATATGGAACCTCTTCCTGTGTAACCAGGTAGTGAAAGAGTGTCATTGTCGATACTGATTACTTTGTCAAGACAAAGGAAGCCTCCTTGTTAGCCAAAATTATAGAGCAAAATGCCACCGAGTTTGTACAATAGAGTATCATCTACCAGTTCGAAATTCCAGAATTTATAGTTATCGATAACGCCAACCAGTTCTCTAGTAAAATATTCATAAAGTTCTATTAAGGCCTCGAAATTTGCCCACTCCATACATTAGTTAGTTTAATATCTAGAGACAAATAAGCAAATAGAGGTAACCAACCTGGTGATCATCAATAAGTTGAAAACTAAGTTGGATAAGGCCGGGGGGAATGGAGTAGAAGAACTCCCCTCGGTACTTTGAGCATATTGAACAACACCTAGTGAGACCACTTGGGAAACACCTTTGAACCTATGTTTCAAAACAAAGTTACTAATCTTGATAGAGATAGGCTTGCAAGTTATTGAGTGATGAACTTCAACCAAGAGTAAATTTCTCAGCTCCTAAGGAAAGATCATGACCTCCTAGAGAAAGCCAGGAAAGTGGCGCTTATTCGGACTATAACATACCTATAGAGGGTGGCTAGATATTAAAATTGAAAGGAAATGATGCCAGTGCTTGAAGTTGGCAACTTAGAACTAAGAAGTATCAAAGCCACAGGAAAACTAACACATCAAAATAAGTTGTCCCCATCTAAGGAGGAACTATTTTTAGTGTCGGTAGTACTTCGCAATGGGGCTTATAAATTACTGTCCTAGGCCGGGAAGCTAGTCCCACAAATGTGGAGCACCCTTCATTCTAAAAAGTATTATCGATGATAAATCGAGCCTAGGAGCATAGAGTTATGCTGTCGCCATTTCTCTAGTTTGCTTGTACTATATTTCCAAATTAACGAATAAGATGAGCTTTAATCAATTTGAGTTTAGTTATGCATGTATGTATATCTATCTAAACTATGACCAATACTATATATAGATTAATGTTGATTTTGAGTCTGACAAGTTATTTTGACACCTCATCTATTGAATATGCTAACCTAACAAGGCTGTCACCTAAGGTATAGTTCCAAGGATACCTCATAGCCCTCATCATTGTCACACACCAATATGCTCAAAGGCTCGTAGACTCGAGACTTAAATGTCCAATGGCCACATAAGATACCTAATTTCAGGCGGGTAGAGGCCCTTAAGGACTCATCTACAATTATAGTCACCTGATTATTCAACCTCAAGGACGAGTGTAAGTAGAGATGAGCCTCCAAGGCGCCACGCACATTCAATCACGCAATCAAGGACTAGGATCTGCATAAACTAATAATGATAGTCTAATGACTCAGTTGGAAGCCCACTCAGCAATCAAGCAATCCGTGAGCTAAGACACTCTTATGCTTGTAATCTAAAAGGCCATAAAATGCATATTGCAAACGGGCAGGTGGGTTACCGGATGAGTGTCAAAGGACAAACACTAAACTATCAATACTAACCTCAAAGCATTCTAACATAGGTAGGATTCCCAATTAGATCAATATTCAAAATTATTAGTCCTTTCCACTAAAGTTTGAAAGTTTTAGTAAAGGAATGCAGAAGCGAAAGTGCTTGATATAGGAATGAAATAGAGAAAATTTTGATAATTTGTTATTATTCAGTTACATACTTTCATTTACGGCTTCTAAAATGCATAGGTGCATAATTAAAATCAATCTAAGCCATCCAAATGATTAAATCTAATCCATAAGCTAATCATAAGATAATTATGCTAGTTTTGTGAGAGATTATGTAATTACGTATGAATAAGTATCCATGTGCTATGATTGTAGCTGTTGCATTTCAGATCGTAGGATCACGTGCAATACAAGTGTTTGGGAGTGTAAGATGTGGAGAAAGAGAGATTGAAACCGGATTTTATGTAGAAAACCTCCTATTAAATAAGGAAAAAAATCACGAGGCTCTGGGCTTATAAAAATACTTCACTATGATTCGAAGTCTTACAAAGCACAAGTCTTTGGAGTATCTTCCCTTTTTCTTTCCTTAGTCTTTCTCTCCGTTGGAAGCTCTCTCTTTGGGAGCTTTTTTGCCTTCTTTTCCTTTTGCTTGAAAGAGCCCAAAAGAAAAATCCTTTGAGGAGAGATTTTGCTGGGTATTTATAGAAAAAATTGTGCCGTTGGGAGGGAACACATGGCAGCCAGCGTATGGCCAGAAGGCTATCCACCTGTCTTGTCGGTCATGCCAAGTGCATGAGGGAGCCGTCCATCTAGCTTGCTGTCCATGTCAGGAATGATGGCGTGTGTAGGGAAACACACCGCTGGTGCCACTGGTAGGGCCTGAGCATGTCAGGCGTGTAGACTTTAGGTGTCAGTTTTGATTTGATTAGACGTGTTCTGTGGAGGTGGCGTCTTGTAGTGGCTGCAGGTTCCTTACAAATCGGCGAAGTTGCTTAGTTGGCGCTTTCGGCCATGCATGAGTTGGTCCTCGTCCTTGTGTGGCACGCCTTGTCCCTTTGTGAGTTTGCGGACCCGCTCAAGAGAGGTAACTTTCGGGTGTCAACTGCCTTTTGGAAGGACTTGAAGGATCTTTGGTTCCGTGTGAAGGGTCCTCGGGCCTTTTTTTGACTTCTCGGACTAATCTAAGGCCTGATGGAACTTCTAAGGTTCTCGGGCTTCTTATTCTGGTCATTGTATTTGGATGTCGTCAGCTATTTGCAATGTCTTTGAGCCCCTATCGGTCAAGGGGACCTCTTGGACCTTTGCCGTAGCTTTGACTTTTGGGACACTAGCCCGTGTTCTCGGGCTTGTTAGGCCGGTCTAACGTAAGGAGCTAGCCTGGATTTTCGGCCTCTTGGGCCATCCAGTCCTCTTGGTCCGTGGACACATTTCTGGGCTTTTCACTTGGGCTCTTCCTTTGGGCCGTATTTTATGGGCCCCTATATTGGGACCCAACAATAACCAATCAAAATTAGAATCCGTGTGCTAGAGTCAAATGAAAGTTGTTGTCTTCGGATAACTAATTTAACAACCTTCAATACTTATGATATTTGTAATTTAGCTGATGTAGCACGTGCTATATGTTGTGTAAGAAGTAAATGTAGTGTTGAATCATTGTATAGAGCAACTGGCTATTTGACAGTATAGATAATTAGTGGAACGATAACATATATGTTACGGGTCTTGTAAATTCGGATATGGATATCACCGCACCTATTGATTCGTTGTGTTTTCGGCAGGGTACACGGTTGACTCAATGACCGCTCAAATTCCAAGATTACATTTAAGATTCTGTTTATTGTTTTCGGTTATTGTTTTCAGTTATACATACATATATATTTCTTTTCGATTATTGGGTTTTATGCACTGTTAGTTATTGGGTTGTTATACTTCTAGTTAGATTCTTGTACTTCTGAGTTCTCATTCTGTTAGCGCATTATGCTTCTGGTTGCCTTCAATTACGATAGTCACTGTATACAATATGTACAGTGTAGTTATTGAGAAGGCAGACAATATAATATATTTTCTTTGATTCATTTCCCTCTCTCTTCTCTTCTCTCTGAAACTCTCTCAACCCCCTTTGTCAAAATTTGCCTCCCACTTTCGCTTCCCTTTTCTTCTTCTTCCCCTCGTCTCTCTGATTTGTGTTGTTGTAGGCCATTTGTCGGTTGATTTCTGGCCACTATTACAATCACGCCGCATCATTGGTACTCTCATTGAGATCATGGCAGAAGAATTGTTTACGAGCCTATCGACGAAGATGAACGAGGTCATTCCCACTATTCACCAACATGCAGAAGACTTCACTGCTCACGACACCACCACGGAACAAATCCAACACCAAACCTTGAACTGAATCGAGCGACAACCTTCTCCACTGCCAGCACCAAACCCTCCCCTTACTACCCATTCCTCCCTCGTTCATGGTGTCCCTCTCTATTATTTCCCATCCATCGACACCATCCCTACCACTAATGTTACCTTTCCAACCTAATAGCCAGATCTCTTCTTATCCTCAGCTACCTAGGCACGAGATTTCATTTTTCTCCGATAACAATGTCATCCAAAGGTTACTTCAAATTAAGAGGTTCTTCATGTACTACAATACCCCTCCTCAGCAGAAGCTACTTATTGCCACATTCTACATGACGGGAGCAGCATTACAATGGTATCAATAGTCGCATGCAACCAAGCAATTATCTACATGGGAGATTTTTACCAGGGATCTGGAGCTACGTTTTGGGTTGCCCTCCTACCTCAACCATGAAGCAACTTTATACAAGTTTCGTCAGACCTCCACTGTAGCACTTACATGGTCGAATTTGGGACTCTTTTGACGTGCACGACAAGTCTAACTACTCTTAATCTACTCAACTATTTTATTTTCGGATTATGCGATGACATTTGGCGGGAATTATTCCTGCTAAAACCATCATTGTTACTGGAAGCAATCAGTATGGTCAAACTGGTGGAAGAGAAAATTGATGCCGAGCGATAACCTTCACAGCGACCATCCAACCCTAAGACTATCCCTAATTTTCTCACAAATTTAAAAAAAAAATCCACCCCACATCCCCCTTTACCCAAATTACTAATAAAAAAAAATTAACTCCAACTGAAATTGTTGCTCGTCGAGATAAGGGGCTATGCTTTAATTGTGATGAGTGCTTCATACCGGGCAACCATTACAAACCCCAATTCTTATGTTTGACCACTAATGATGATAGTTCTGTTCAGTCAGTGTCCCCAATAGACGAGGTTGACCCTACTGATACAGACTCTCCAGTTGACCGGATTGTATAGTCAGCTAGTTAAGAATAGTTGACCGGATTAGAGTAGTTGGCTAATTAGGATAGCTGATCGGATTAGCTTTTCGGCCAGTTTTGACAAGAGTTCTGACTGGCCAAAGTTAGAGTAGGTGACCTGCCCTCACTTGCTCTGTTGACCTTTCCGGTAGGAGAATTGAGCGGGAAAAAAAAGTAACAGAGTAGGTGACTTACCTCCACCTATTCTCACCTACCTTGTTGTCTTTAAATATAGGATTTGAGGGTTATGGAAGAAAGTTTGGAAAAGAAAATGGGTACAAAGGAGAAGGAGAGGGAGAATTTTCAGGCTAGATTCGAGTAAGAAAATTCGTAGAGTAGGATCAGGTAAGTGTACTCTATACTTTGTCTTTGGTTGATACTGATTCTTGTTCGATTCTTTCGGGTATTATTGTTCTAATACTCTTCTCCGTTATGTTTTTATAGATTGCATATCACGATAATTACTTTATCATATTTTATGAAGAAACTTCATGTTTCTATGCATATACTATGTTTTATATGTTAGATTTCGTTCCATGATTCATGTTCGAATATTGCTAAAATTTTTTTCTTATGCTTGAACTCGGTATTGCAACAAGATTTGGTAAAAGTTTAAGTTTTGGTATGCGGAAAAAGTTATCTTGCATATTTATTCACTATTTGTAAATATTAGTTTGCTTATTTAAATATTTCATTTGTTTAAAATTTAAGATATAAGCCATAAGACCAAGGAAAACTGTATACATGAATAGCAAATAAAAACTCTGTAATTTGATTTTTATTATTTGATATATGGCCATTAGATGAAAGAACTTTGTGTAGAGTTTTCATCTAAAATGATAGTCGAGTAGCTACTAGCCTAAAATGCAGTCGATATGATAAAATGATGGCTAAATAGCTGCTGGCCTAAAATTCAGTCGATATGATAAATGATGGCTGAGTAGTTGCTAGCCTAAAATGTAGTTGATATTAAAAATTTGGATTTAGTTTGGAAAATGGATTAAGGATATCGGAGTGATAGTTCGAGGATTACCCCTGGACCACGGGAAAATTTTTGGTGGTATCTTTGGACTATAACCCCGTACGCCAAGTTAAAGGCATTTTCGCCCTCCTCTGGGAGTATAATAAGATGATCACCCTTAGATTGTGTGGAGATTACACAATCCTTTCTTGAAATTGTCCACTTCTATCTGGTCCCTAAAGATGATTGAGTTTTTAGCATGATTTCGAAGGCAAAGTAATTAAGAATAAAATAAATGACATTCAGATTTAAAGGAAACCAGTACCTATAAAAATGTCTTCAGCTCATGTTTTATGTTCCTATATGCATTATTCTCCCATCTCGTTTCTTTTGATTTTATTTTGAAGTAATAATTATGCATGTATTTACTTATTTGTACCTTATTGAGCAATCGGCTCACTCATTACTATTTTTCTTACCTTCAGACGAACAAGAGTTTATACTGGATGAGGCAGGGTAGAGTTGGACGGATTATCTAGGCTTGGGAGGCTGAACTGGATTCACATAGCAGTTTTAAGATTGACTTTTGATGTATTTGTGGTCATTTTGGAGACACTTTTGTATAAACAATTTCGCTGTGTAAATTAATAAATATTTGTATGATTCTGCAGGGTATTATAGTTAAGTATTTTGGTTCCTAGTGGCATCTCATATGGCATTGGTTTTGCCTCAAAGGCGGCCGACCTAGATAAGGCTAACCTAGATATGTGGTCGGCCTAGACATGGCCGATTTGAGGATCTGCGGTTCATATCCTGTGTGTCTTATTGTTATATATCGTATGATTATTTATGTTTGCCTTATTACTCTATTTGTATTTAAAAATTGATGAACATAATAGTGGCCTATTAGTTATCCAATCTGTCACATGGTAGATAGTGGCTCTACTTATAATTTCTTGCAAACTCGACTAGCCATGCACTTGAGCCTCTCTATTGAACCTTCCCACAATCTCAATGTCACGGTATGAAATGGAGACTCTCTCCAATGCGAGGGGCTATGTATACATGTCCCAATCACCTTGGGTTCTACAGAGTTTATTGTTGACCTTTATCTATTGCTGATATATGGAGCAGATATTGTATTGGGAGTCTAATGGCCAGTAACAATTGGGCCAGTTCTATTTGACTACAAGATCCTCTAGATGAGATTCCACCACGAAGGGGGACAACTCACTTTACATGGATTGCACAAGCTGCCATTTCCACTATGTCAGTGTGAAAATTGAGGCAAAGTGAGCTTACCCATTTAGCCTCTACTTACTTCCAACTAACATTCACCCTTTGTCATGGAAACCACTCTCGACAACAGTCCAGAAATGACTCTGCCTCCATTCCAATTACCTCAGAACATTGATCTTGCTATTATGACCACCCTCCGTGGCATTCTCTATTCATTTATGGATATCTTCTCAGTCCCACAAGGGTTACTACCTTACCACTCCACGGATCATCAAATCCCTTTGAAACCACATGCCCTACTAGTTAATGTTAAACCATATCATTATCCGAATTTTTGAGAAGGCGAAAATGGAAAGGCTAATCCAAGAGATGCTGGTAGAAGGTATCATCCAACTTAGCACTAGTCCATTTTCTTCTCCGATTCTCCTTGTTAAAAAGAAGGATGGTAGCTGGCGCTTCTATGTAGACTATCGCGCTCTCAATGCCTTAACAATTAAAGATCGATTCCCCATTCCAACCATGGATGAGCTGTTAGATGAATTACACGGTGCTCAAATATTCTCCAAACTGGACTTGTATACTGGTTATCATTATATAAGGGTACACACAGATGATGTACACAAAATAGCCTTCTGGATACATGAAGGATATTATGAATTCCTTGTCATGCCTTTCGAATTATCAAACGCCCCTTCTTCCTTCTAGTCCAAAATGAACACTATCTTCCAGTCGATACTGTGAAAGTTTGTCTTGGTATTCTCTGACTAAATTCTAGTATACAACCCCTTGTGGGAATTGCATTTTGAGCATCTCTCTCGTGTCCTCCACATCTTGCGGGAGAATCGGTTTTTTGCCAAATTATCCAGGTGTGAATTCGGACGTACTTTCTTATCCTATTTGGACCACATCGTGTCCAGAACAGGGGTGGCGGTCAACCCCAACAAAATTGCAGCAGTACAAAATTGGGCAACACTAGTTAATATCAAGCCGTTAAGGGGTTTTCTTGGGCTTGTCAGGTATTATAGATAATTTGTGGCCCACTATGCCTAGATTATAGCTCCACTTATGCAACTATTGCATAAGAATGCATTTATTTGGAATATGGAAGCTGATGCAGCCTTCAATTCACATAAGACAGCCCTTACTTTCACTCCGATTTTTGCTTTGCCAGATTTCTCTAAATCCTTTGTCATCCACACTGATGTATTTAGCTATGGAATCGGCACGGTGCTCATACAATCGGGCCAATCCATTGCATTCTTTAGCCGCCAACTCAACCCATGGTTACAAGCTTCCTCCACTTACCTTCAGGAGCTTTGCACCATTGTGGAAGCAATAAAAAAAATGGCGCCAATATTTGTTGGATGCCAAATTCACAATACAAATAGATCATCAGCTACTAAAAGCACTACTAAGTCAATCCATCCATACTCCGAAACAACAATGTCGGATCACCAAACTAATGGGATACGAATTCAACGTTATTTACCGGCCTAGGAAGGAAAACACTCGTGCAAATGCCCTGTCCAGGCTCCCTGAAGCTTCCTGTCACACTCTATAGGCCATATCTAAGTCTATGGTGGCTCTGTTGAATGCCCTTCAGAATTTTCATAACTGGCACCCAGATTCAAAAGACCTGATTAATGCTCTACAAGAACGCCTAAGTGTCTACGAGCATTATACTCTTTGCAATAGCCTAATCTTATATGAAAATCAGCTTTTGGTTCAAGCCGATTCGGCTTACAAAATTTAATTTTGCAGGAGTACCATAACTCCCTATTGGCCGATCATGCTGGGTTCCTGCGCACACTAGCCAGAGTTGTGGCTTCCTTATATTGGCTCAACATGCGACAAGATTTTAGGGAATTCGTATCCTGCTGCGTCGTCTGTCAGCAGGTAAAACCTCTAAATTAGGCCCCCTCTGGGCTTCTACAGCCCCTTCCTATTCCCAAAAAAATTTGGAAATATATCTCTATGGACTTTATCATCCACTTACCCCCTTTAAATGGAAAGATTGTGATTTTTATGCCAGTGGAGCAGCTGTCCAAGTATGCCCATTTTTCTCCCTTGGATGCCTATTTCATTGCTGCGGGTTTAGTTGATGTATTTGTTAAAAAAAGTTGTCATTTACATAGGTTCCCAACTGACATTATTTATGATTGAAATCATGAGTTTATGAGTAAATTCTGGTGAGAACTTTTTAAGTTGTAGGATACCACGCCGCCCACTAGTTGTTCCTATTATCCACAGATAGATGGACAAACCAAGGTACTAAATCGCTGCTTGGAAGATTACTTACGATATTTTGCAACTAACAAATCTTCCACATGGGTCAAATATTTGTTGTGGGCGGAATGGAGCTACAATACGGCTTAACATTCTTCCATTCAAATGAGCCCTTTGAAGCTGTTTAAGGGCGACACCCTCCAACCTTAATTGATTATGTTCGGGGCTCCTCCTCGGTTGCTTCCATTGTTGAACTGTAAACTAATCGTTCTCATGTTCTTGCCACTTGTGAGGTTCCAATTTTTAGAACATTATGATTAGAAGTAATTAAATTAATATAATCAAAATTAGGTTTGAAGTATGCAAAAAATCAAGTATCGAAAACATATATGGATGTGGGAGGCCCAACGTTTGAATGGCGCCCAAGGACCATCCAGGGCACGTTTGGTAGAATAGTTACTCCATTTTCTAGAATGGTCATGCTCGATGGGCACCTGAGGTGCGTTCGAGCGCATTTTTCCAGAACCGTCGTGCCCAAGCGGTACCTGATGTGCCCTCGAGGGCGGATTCTAGAATACCCGCGCCTAAGCGGCGCTCGACCGGCACTCGAGCGCCGAAGTGGTTATAAGGAGTACCTGCTCCTTTTTTCGCCATTTTTGCATGAAATTGGAGTAGGATGCGAGAGAGAGAGGCAAAAGGGAAGAGAAGAGGAGAGAGAAAATGTGAAGGAGAGGTCCTAAGAGCATGAATTCGGACGATCTGAGTAAGAGAACTAGTAGTTAGGCCATGACAAGTACATCTAAGCTTTTTCTTCGGTTGTTGTTTATTTTCATTGATTTTGAGTATTGTTACTCTAATACTCATTTTAGTTGGGATTTTAAAACAAGAATAAAAAAAATGTGCATATTTGTTATTTCTCCATGTTTTTATAATAAGATTTGTCGAAAACCACCATTTATTTGCTCGTATCTTAAATATGCATGTTATGGAAATTTTCTCTCCATATTTAGAGGCTATAAATCTTATTCCTACTTGGTTGTGCTTCAAGTTTATGAATTTTAAATTATTTCATGCTATTTTTATATGCTCAAGATATATTGTATATTTAATTTTTATATAGTGTGTTTTATTTTACTAATTGGATATTTTGTTGTATCTGTATTATCAGTGAACTCTCATGACTAAGAGATGGCTATAATAAAAATGAGCAAGTTCTATGGAAAAGGATTATGGAGGAATATTCTATAATTATGTTAATGACTTATGAACCGTTCTCTAAAAGAGTGAGAATGAAGGATGTATGGATTTAAGAACAGAATTCCCCGAGAACATAAGAAGTTAAGAAATTGGACCAATGAATGTTTATCAGATAGTATATTTAAGCATATTTTAATATATTATGGTGGAAAATTATTGTCCGTTATAGGGATTGTATGTAAACGGCCAGTCTTTGGGTCTTTAATAGGAGGAGAAAGATTTTGATTGTGTAGGAGCAAATACAATCTAAGTTTCGATCAACTGCTTCTTAAGTTAGTAAAGCCTATTTGTCCTGGTTTCCAACAAAAATAAATTTTCAGTATGATTTGATAATTAAGAAAAGAAAACGAAATGAATTGAAGAAATTTGGAATGTATAATAAAAGTATTTCTTTTCTGATCATATTTTATAATTATTTATTCGTCAATATTACTTCTGATATGTACTATTATGATTCAAATATAAAATTTACATTTTTTTTGATGTATATATGTACCTTACTGAGTATTTGGCTCATTCTTTACTGTTTTTACTAACCCTTCAGATAATCAGTACGAGTTTATACCCAATGAGTAGGAATAAAGAATCAATGCCTAGATTTAGGGCTTGGGATGTTGTATGATATAATTTAGGCATTACCCTTTATATTTTTGCTACAGGAATGATTCTTTTGGACAGGAGAATTATATGTATGTATTATTTTGTGATTTAAGGAAGTAGATGCAAGTTTAGTTGAATTTAGAATCCTTATATATATAGGACTATGAAATGTTTTCACAGGTTTGATGGCAATTGTAGGCATCTTCCCGAATAGGTCCAACAAGGGGATACGTTTCAATTCGTTGTCAGAGCCACAAGGTTGTGGCATATTGTAGATTCTGTGTATATATGGAAGTTTATTTGATAGATTTTTATGTTATGATTTGTATTTAGTTTAATGGATATTAGGAGAGTGATATTCTGTAGTCGGATCCGTCACACCACCCTCAAGAATAATCTCCAGCGCTCTCAACTGCGTATGAAAAATTAGTGACGTTCAGATCGTGAATTCCAGGCCGACAATTGGGTCTTCGTCAAACTGCAGCCCTATCATCAGTCTACTGCTGTGCATCGGCAAACTAATAAACTTGGTAAACGTTATTATGGCTCTTTTAGCATCATCGAACGGATTGGATCCGTAGCCTACAGGCTGAAACTTCCAGCTTATGCAAAAATCTACAATGTCTTTCATGTCTCTCTGTTAAAAAAATGTCATGACAATCTTGCTGACCAGGGTATTCCCTTGCCATCCAAAGCACATGGTTCCCAGCCTCTCTTGACTCCCAAACACATTTTGGGAGTCCAAAAGGTGCTGCAGCATAGGAAATTTCTTCCTCAATTAATTGTACAGTGGGAATCACACTCTCCCGCCAAGGCCACTTGGGAACTAGTTACAGAATTTATCCAGGATTACCCCACATTTAACCTTGAGGATAAGGTTTTTTTTTTTATGGCAGTGGTAATATTACGAGTCTTGTAAATTCGGATACGGATACCACCACACCCACTGATTCGTTGCGTTTCCGGCCGCTCAAATTTCAGGATTTCGTTTAAACTTCTGTTTATTGTTTTTGATTATTGTTTTCAGTTATATATATATATATATATATTTCTTTTCGGTTATTGGGTTATTATACACCGTTGGTTATTGGGTTGTTATGCTTCTAGTTAGATTCTTATGCTTCTGGGTTCTTATTTTGTTAGTTCATTATTTCTCTGGTTGCCTTTAGTTACAATAGTCACTGTATATAATATGTACTATGTAGTTATTAAGAAAGCAGACAATATAATATATTTTCTGTGACTCATTTCCCTCTCTCTCGAACTCTCTCGACTCCTTCTGTCAAAATGCTCCTCCCATTTTCCCTCCCCTTTTCCTCCTCTTCCCCACATCTCTCTGATTTTTTTCGTTGCAAGCCATCTGCCGGCTGATTTCCGGCCACTATCACAGCCACGCTGCATCAATATATCAGCCACGCCATAGTGGATAATCTCTTTTTAAGAAACAGAGTAGGCTGCAGCATGGGAAGCAGATCAGACCATGTTTACAGCTCAAAAAGTCAGTAACTGATTAATAAATTATAATGTATTGGTTCAGATCACGCCTCAGTTGAACCATTTATAGAAAAGCCGTGACAATAGCATAGAATGGAAGCATATGTCAGCAAAACTTATCTTCAATAACCCCCCTCAAGATGGAGAGTAAACATCATCAACTCCTGTCTTGGAAAAGAAAAATTGTGTTTGAGGAGAAGATAAGCACTTTGTATACATAGTAACAAGTTGTAGATGAGAAGAAATGTATTTCGTAACAATAACACCTTCTTGAATCTTGTCACGGATAATATGGCTTCATAAAAGATAGGATTGGCAGCTATATGTAAAGCTGCTCGATTATCACAATATAGGATAGCAAGTTGTGGATGATGAAGGTGAAGATCAGCAAGTAAATATTTTAACCAAATGATTTCACAATATGCAGTGGCCATGGAATGATTTCACAATATTTTATAACCTTTTGCAACAAGTTGTGCTTTATTACAGTCAATGGATCTATCTGTCTAGCGATTGATTTTGTAAACCCATTCTAATCCAATTGCCTTTTTACCATGTGGCAATTAAAAAATATCCCAAGTGTTATTATTCTCCAAAGCATTTAATTCGAATTGCATTGCTTTGCACCAATCAGAAGATAATGAGGCCTGTAAATAAGTCGTTGGTTCTGTTTCATTGAGAATAGAAGAAGAAAAAGTAGCATGTGTGGGGCATAATTTTGAATATGACATGTATGAAAAAATATCATAAGGTGTAGAAGGAGTGGAAATATCTTGTCTTTCATGGTCTGATTGGTTAGAGGATGAATCGACAACTTGATAACAATATGTATCATGGTAAAGTTCAAGTTTTCTTTCGTTCCTAGTAGATCACCTTAAAACTGACATAGGGTCAGGTGGCAAAGAAATAGTGGTCAAAATATTTTCATTTACTGAGTTATGAGGAGGATTTTTAGAGGTATTGCGTAGACGAGTAGGACAACTAGATTTGTACTCAATAAAGGGTGCTAGATCAGATGGACCATCAGAAGGAATACGATTAAAATGATAGCTTGGTATTAGAAATTCTTGACCTAGAATACAACTTCTCTTGATCATAGGAAAGCAAGTTTATATAGAAAAATCAGATCATAGAAAACAACTTCTCTTGAAGTAAAGACTGATTTTGAGTTTAGATCAAGAAGTTTGTATCCTTTTGTTGTTAGTTATTAATGTGGCTAAAACAATCACTAAAGCGGAATATAAAATTGATTTTTATACCTCCCGCCATTTGCGTGCTCTATTTTCGAACGTGAGATTCGGACCAACTTTGAGCTTCTGGACACTCCTTCACTCCTTTAGATGGTGTAATGCTTGAGTTGGGTGCCAGGGATAAAGCCAGAAGGCTCAATTTATAGGCAAAACCATCATTCACCTTAAACAAGCGTTTCGTACTCAAACCGGCCAAGAATTGATAATTGAGTTAATGGGAGAGTTATCATCACTAAATGGACCACTGATACTTTAGCAATTAATTGAGTAAAACGGCAAATGGTTACAAATCGATCGAGGAAGACGAAGAGAACAAAACCGGTCTGCGGCTCAAATTCGGCTCAGATTCGGCTCGATTAAGCCGTTTGGCTCACTTGGCTCTCGCTCGGCTCGGCTCGGCTAATGGGCCGGACTTGTTAATTTGGGCTGAAGCCTATATTCTCCCACTTGGTCCATATTTAACTTGATGTGATAATCAAACTCATCAATTCTCAATTTAAGAAATAAATATACGAATAATGGCGATAAGTCCTTTAATAATGAGTAATATCTTCCATGTATTACAATATATTATATTTTTCAAGTCATCCGGTAACTTTACTTTATGAATAAACCCTATATTTATTCTTTATCCAATTTAATGATATTCTCAAATTAATTAATGTGTACAAAATTTTGAGAAATATCACAACAATAAAATAGAAATTTACAACATCATTATCCATACAATGAAAATTACAAAATGGAACTCAATCCCATTTTAGTTACAAGATCCTTGAACCTTAATGGTGGCATATCTTTTGTCAAAGGATCAGCGATCATCAATTCAGTGCTGATATGCTCAATAGCAGTTTTCTTTCCTTTAATGCGCTCCTTTATGGCTAAAAATCGAATGTCAATGTGTTTACTTCGACTGCTATTTTAATTATTTGTAGCCAGAAAAATAGCAGCTGAATTATCGCAAAATATCTTCAATGGCCTTGAGATGGAATCAACAACTCTAAGCCTAGACATGAAATTCTTCATCCATACACCATGCTTTGTAGCCTCGAAACAAGCAACGAACTCGGCCTCCATAGTGGAAGTAGCAATCAAAGTTTGCTTTGCATTCTGCCAGGATACAGCTCCACCGGTAAACAAAAATATGTAACCGGATGTTGATTTAAGTAAATCAATGCATCCAGCGAAGTCTGAATCGGAGTACCCCAATACTTTCAAATTGTCGGTCCGTCTATATGTAAGTATGTAGTCTTTTGTACATTGAAGATACTTCATGACTTTCTTGGCAGCTTTCCAATGTTCGATTCTTGGATTACTCTGAAATCTTCCCAACATTCCAACTGCAAATGCTATGTCAGGTCTTGTACATACCTGAGCATACATCAAACTTTCAACAACGGAAGTATACGGAATGTTTTTGATCTGTTCCCATTCTAAATCGTTTTTCGGGCATTGGCTCAAATTGAGCCTATCACCATTCATAATGGGTGCTACACTTGGTGAACAATCTTTCATCTGAAATCTCTGTAAAACTTTATTGATATAGGTCTCTTGAGACAAACCCAGAACACAATGCGGTCTGTCTCGATGTATCTTTATGCCAATGACATAAGATGCATCACCCATATCCTTCATTTCAAATTTTTCGCAGAGAAATTATTTCACCTCATATAACAACCCTTTATCATTGGATGCAAGTAAAATAGCATCCACATATAAGACAAGGAAATAAGTCTTACTCCCACTGACCTTTTGGTATATACATTGATCCAAAATATTCTCTTCAAAACCGAATGAAGAGATAATTTTATCAAATTTTAAATACCATTAACGGGATATTTGTTTCAATCCATATATGGATTTCTTTAATTGCATACCAATTGCTCACCATCACTATAGGAGAATCCTTCTGGTTGTTTCATGTAAACCTCTTCCTCTAGATCACCATTTAAAAATACCGTTTTCACATCAATTTGTTGTAACTCCATATCAAAATGAGCAACCAATGCCAAAATTATACGAAGAGAATCCTTTTTAGATACAGGAGAAAATGTCTCCTTATAATCAATTCCTTCTTTTTGAGTATATCCTTTAGCAATGAGTCTTGCCTTATGTCTTTCGATATTGTCCAATGAGTCTTTCTTTATTTTAAAGACTTATTTACACCCTATGACTTTCGCCCTTTTAAGTAATTCAATAAGATCCAAGACTCCATTGCTACTCATGGAACTCATCTATTCTTTCATGGCATTATATCATAATTGTGATTCATTACAACTCATGAATTATGAAAACGTTTCAGGATCATTTTCAGCTCCCACATTGTAGTCAGATTCTTTCAGATATAAAATATAATTACTAGGGATTGCTGACTTTCTTATTTTAGAAGACCTTCTTAATGTTGTATTATCATTCTCAACAGGAGTATGTTGTACAACTATTTTAGATAAATCCTGAATTTCATGGTTAACTGGAATATAATCAACATTTTATGGAATGACATTGATTAGTTATTCAACACTAGATTGATCTTGAGGGGTGTTGTGTTCATCTTTCAACCTATCATATGAAGTGGAGGGTTGAGAAACCAAATGATCAGTTCTTGATTGTTTTCTCCCACTCATTAAGTCATTCTCAAGAAATTTTACATTTCTTGATTCCACAATCCTAGTGGTGTGAGATACAGTAAAATCTGTATCCCTTAGACCGTTCAACATATCCAATAAAATACCCATTAATAGTCCTTGGATCCAACTTATTCTCTTGTGAGTTATAAACTCTTACTTCGGATGGGCATTCCCATACGCGTACATATTGTAAACTTGATTTTTAAACTTTCCATAACTCAAAAGGAGTTTTTGGAACAGCTTTTGTTGGGACCCGGTTTAATATATACACCGTCGTTTTAAGAGCTTCACTCCACAAAGATTTTAAAAGTTTAGAGTTACTAAGCATACTTCTCACCATGTCTAATAATATTCGATTTCTTCTTTCTGCTACACCATTTTGATCCGGAGAACCAGGCATAGTATATTGGGCAACAATCCCATGTTCTTGAAGAAACATTACAAATGGACCGAAAATTTGTCCATCTTCAGTATATCTACCATAATATTCTCTACATCTATTTGATCTCATAATTTTGATATTTTTTTTAGATTGTTTCTCTACTTCTGCTTTAAACAATTTAAAAGCATCTAAGGCTTCATATTTATTATGAAGCAAGTAGTGATACATATATCGTGAGAAGTCATCAATAAAAGTGATGAAATATTTTGGGCCATGTGAGTCTATATCAGGACTACAAATATCAGCATGTATGATCTCTAATATGTCCGAACTCCTCTTGATATTTTTCTTAGTCTTGTTGGTCTGATTTCTTTTAATGCAATTCACATAAATCTCAAAGTTAGTAAAATTTAGAGTACTAAATACTCCATCATTTACTAATCTTTTAATTCTTTCAATAGAGATGTGACCTAATCTCCTATGCCACAATATAGAGAAACATTCATTCATAACACATCTTTTAATTCTAGTATTAGCATGCACAATATTGAAAGATTTGTTGTTTTATAAATTTAAATAATAAAGACCATCAGACAATGTACCATTCCTAATAATATCAAACTTATAATGTAAACTGAAGAATGAGTCTGAAAATGTAATGGAATATCCATAGGGCACAAGTCTTGAAATAGAAATCAAATTTCTAGAGAAATTTAGAATGTAAAAGGTCTTTTCTAATTCAAAACAAAACCACTACTCAAAACTAAACTGCATGTGCTGATGGCCTCCACATGTGAATGAATCTTATTTTCGGAGAAGATACATTGTTTACTGCCGACTGGTTTCCTTAGGTTTTGCAAGTCCTGTAAGAAATTTAAAATATGGATTGTAGAACCAGAGTCAATCTACCATGTGTTATGTACAACATTAACCATATTAGATTCATAATATACAAAAGAGAATGGATTACCTTTCTTTTCAAGCCAATTCTGATACTTGATACAGTCCTTCTTAACGTGTCCATTCTTTTTACAGAAGAATCACTTGGACTCCTTCTTGATATCAGATTTGGGAAGTACTTTACCTTTTTTCTTCTTTTTGGCTTGCGTCTTGAACTTTTCTTCTTTAAGCATGTAGACGTTCTCACTTTGCTCCATCATGAGCCTTCCTTCTTCTTGAACACACATGGTCATGAGTTCATTGATTGACCATTTATATTTATATATATTATAAGAGATTTTAAAAGGTCCATATTACGGTGGAAGCAAATTTAGAATATAATGTACAAGGAAAGGTTCAAACATTTCTACTTCTAAGCTTTTTAATTGAGCTGCAAGATGCCTCATCTGCATTATATGCTCACGCACACCTTTAACACTGGTGAGCCTAATAGATAAAAACTTCATTATTAGGGTGCTAACAAGTGCTTTATCTGAAGTCACAAATTGCTCATCGATAACCTTCAGTAAATCTCGCACTTTAGTATGCTGGTCGACAGAACCACGAATACTAGTAGAAATTTTTATCTTTATGAATATTAAATTGAGGCGATTAGATCGCTCACAGCGTTTATAAAGAGTTACCCCGTCTGGAGTGCTGGTAAGGGTAAGAGCAAGTGGGTCGTCTTTCCGGATAGTATAATCGATATCCAACCACCCTAAGTGAAGAAGAATTCTCTCCTTTCACACTTTATAGTTGTCACCTTTTAGTTCAGAAATTTTACATCTAATATCGGAAAGATTTATAGATTGAATAGCTGTATAAAAATAAATACATACTTAACATCCAAAAATAAGGCTAACAAATTACAAAATTACGTTTTACCAATGTAAAATATACATTATGAATCAATAGACAAAAAATTACCTGTGGGCTAAATTTTAATTTCAGTAGATTCATATCTAATTTTATGATAAAACCATCAAATTATATCCATTCTTAATTCCTGTGGGTAAATTAAGAAAAATAATTTGACATTTCATCCCGATTAATTAATTTAATATAATAAAATTTTTTGTGAGATAAATTTTATTATATCAAAATAATTATCCATAATTTATGTCTTTATACCACACGTAATAATAAAAAAATAAATTTATTAATTAAGGGTGCTGTGGCTAATCCCCAATCAATTAAATTATTTTAATCACAAGATATTATTTATACATATATATAATTATATTTTGGATATTATATTTTATTATTTATATATAATAATATAATTATATATATATAAATATATACGTATATATATAATATATATATACAGTATAAATGTATATAACAAATTTAAATGCGAAAAATAACGCAAGGCGCATAGCAGCGCAATGGTGAAATGCCGCCGTTTTTTTCCAAATGACCGGCGTTCGAAACTCACCCGCGGCGTTCGAATTTAAATTTCGCGTACTGCTACAGTAATGGGCCTGAAACCTTGGGCCGCGCTTGAAACAGTTTTGGGCCGAGAACGTAATCGGCCCAATAAACCGATATAATTTTTTTTTATTAAAAACACTGTAGCAGAACGACGGCGTTTTATAATGGAATACGTTTTCACGAAACGACGTCGTTCAGAAACTCAAAACCGAAGCCAAAAAACGACGACGTTTATTACTGTCGAAATAGGAAACGACGCCGTTCAGGTCGTCTTCTTCCTTCGTCGGTTTCACCCAAACCCGACAACGACGGACTTGACCCGATTAACAGACCCGATTCAAACAGCACCATACGAATACCATAAATGATAAAAAATATATGAAAATTTCAGAAATTAAATTTCCCCTCAATTTCCAGTGCTCGTTTGAACCGAATGTTTAAAAAAAAGAGGACATTAGGTTTTTTTAATTTCGGAAAAAATCAAAAAAACACAGAATAGCAAAGGCAGAGTTGAAACCTTTCTTTGATACCAAATGTTAGTTATTAATGTGGCTAAAACAACCACTAAAGCGGAATATAGAATCGATTTTTATACCTTCCGCCATTTGCGTGCTCTGTTTTCGAATGTGAGATTCGGACTGGTTTTGAGATTCTGGACACTCCTTCACTCCTTTAGATGGTGTAATGCGTGAGTTGGGTGCCAGGAACAAAGTTAGAAGGCTCAATTTATAGGCGAAACCATTATTCACCTCAAACAAACATTGCGTACTCAAACCGGCCAAAAATTGATAATTGAGTTAATGGAAAAGTTATCATCACTAAATAGACCACTGATACTTCAGCAATTAACTGAGTAAAATAGCAAATGGTTACAAATCGATTGAGGAAGACGAAGAGAACAAAACATGTCTGCGGCTCGAATTCGGCTCAGATCCGGCTCGATTAAGCCGTTTGGCTCGCTCGGCTCAGCTCGGCTAATGGGCCGAACTCGTTAATTTGGGCTAAAGCCTATATTTGTTCCAAAAGGATATCCCAACAAAATGCATTTACGAGCTCTAGAGTCAAATTTATGCCATCCTTGTTTAATTATGGAAGTATATCATAGGGAACAAAATACCATTATGCTGGAATAATCATGTGTCTTGTTGAATAAGAGTTCATAAGAAGATTTATTTTTAGTGTGTGGTGATGGCAATCTGTTTATGAGAAAGACAGCGCTAAGAATTACATCAATCCAATACTTTTGAGGTATTCCTGATTGGAAAAGAAGTACACGAGTAACATTTAAAACATGTTAATGTTTCCTTTCTATAACACCATTTTGTTAATGAATTTCTGTAAAGCTCTGCGTGGAGAAAATGTTAAAACAGAGAGGAAGAAGAAAATGAATGGCAGACACGAACAGGAAGAGAAGATAGGGCAATGATGAAGAAGCGGACGCCAGCCGTTTTATTTATTTCATTGTTACAATTTACACAAGCCTCAACCACCACCTTATATACAAAAGATTAACTAAAAATAAAGAGCTATATAAAAGAACAAAAATACAGGAAAAACAACTAAGCCAAATAAGGTAGAAAATATAGAAGGAAATAAAATATACAAATATATTGCCAAATATTGGTTATGTTGTATTTCTTAATGCCCCCGATAAGGTGGAGCATATATATTGATTATGCCTAACTTGGGCAAGTGAATCTTCAGATGATGTGATGGTAATATTTTGATAAACATGTTTGCAAGTTGATTATGGGTGGCACATGGTGGGTGCGAATGCTTTTATCTTGAATCTTGTTGTGAACAAAATGACAAGTCAGCTCAATGTGCTTGGTGTGTTCATAAAAAACAGGATTTGCTGAGATGTGAAGAGCAGCTTGGTTTCGCAATGGAGGTCTGCGGCATGAGAGTGTGAAACCTACAAATCAAGTAAAATATAACGTAGCCAAGATAGTTCGCAGCATGTAGTAGCCATGGATCGATATTTCACTTCTGCTAAAGAGCGAGAAACAACGGATTCTTTCTTGCATTTCTAGGAGATAAGAGAATCTCCAATGAAAATGTAGTAACCGGTAATGGACAATCGAGTGTCGGGATGTGAAACCCAACCCGCATCACAAAAAACTCGAAGCTGAATGTTTGAAGTGGAAGAGAATAATATTCCTTGTCCCAGATTTAATTTGTGATATTGAAGAACATGATAGGCAGCATTCATATGACTAAATGTTGGTCGAGTCATGAATTGACTCAAAATATGTACCGCATAGCATATGTCGGGCCTTGTCATGGTTAGATAAAAAAACCTTCCAATTAGCCTTCTGTAAACACTCGTATCTTATAGGATGGTTTCGGTCTCCTTGCTCAACTTCACATTTTGGTCCATCAGGAGTTTAAGAGACTTAGAGTCAAGGATACCAGAATTAGCAAGAATGTCAAGAGCATATCTTCTTTAGCAAATATGTATGTCTTTTGAGGATCGTGCTACCTCTATGCCAAGAAATTATCGTAAAACACCAAGGTCTTTAATCTTGAAGGCATGATCAAGGAATGATTTGATAATGGTAATGAAATCCAAACAACTACTTGCCACAATAATATCATCAATATATACAAGTAATACTCTCATCACTATTAAATTTTAATTTAAATATATATCGGCATCCAATAGTTTTCTTTCTAGGGGGTAAATTAGTAATAATCCACGTCTTGTTTTACTCTAATGCATTTAATTCACTTTCGATGGCTTCGCGCTATTTTTATCACGAATGGCTTGAGCATATGTTTGTGGTTCACTCTGAGTGTTATGGCGGATGAAAAATGACTAAAGGTGGGAGACAGTGTTTTTATGTGAGATGCAATTTATAAGAGGATATGATTTACCCGGAGAAGTCTGGATTTCTTATTGAGTGAGTGAAGTCTGAGATACTTGATGGTAATGAAATTTCTTCATATATTCGGGTGCCTTTCTAACTCTAGTAGTTCTACGAATAGGTATCTCACTAGCTGTGGGAGATTGAGCATTAGTAAATATATTGTGTTCTGAATAATAGTCTATTAACTGTTACTGATTTTCACCAAACTGACCTTAAACGGGGACAGTAGGTATTTCTGCACTATCTTTAACTGTTGGTTCAGCTCCAGGATTTAAAGAGGGATCATGCAAATTTGACGGCTACGGTTGAGTTTGAAACAGTTGTTCATTATTAATCACAATAGTGGGCTGTTCTGATGAGTATGTATCGGGTAGAGTATCTGAGCTTTAGTCAATGTTGTCTTTCCGGAAAGGAAATATATCTTCATGAAAAATGACGTCTCTTGAATAAAATGTACTATAGTTATTCAGGTCAATTAATTTGTATCCTTTAACTTCAAAAGGATAACCTAGAAAGACATATTTCCTACTTCTAGGATCTAACTTGGTACGCCCATGAGAGATGGTGGAAGCAAAATACAGGCAACCAAATATTCTCAAATTTTCATAATTGGGTTTGACTCCAAAAAGAGTCTCGTATGGGGTCCTATTATCTAATAACGGAGTTGGTGTTCTGTTGATAATATATGCAGTTGTAAGAATACAATCACTCTAGAATCTTAAGGGGAGCCCGGTTGAAATCTAATCGCCCCTAGCAACGTTCAACAAATGTTGATGTTTACGTTCAACTATGTCATTTTGTTGCGAAGTTTCAACACAACTCCTTTGGTGAATTATGTTTCTTTTACTGTAAAATTCTCCCATGTTAAATTCAGACCCATGATCACTTTTTATGATTCTAATTTTAACATTAAATTATGTTTTAATAAGTTCGTAGAAATTCTCTAAGCATTGTTTAGTGTCTGATTTTTATTTTAAAAGATAGACCCACGTGCTTCTAGAAAGGTCATCAATGATAGTGAGGAAATATTTGTAACCATCATAAGATACTTCAGCGAAAGGTCCCCATATATCACAGTGAATCATTTCAAATAAGATGTGTGACTTATGGGTGCTGGAAGGAAAGGGGAGACGATATTATTTAGCCATGTGACAAACAGAACAAGGATTATTATTAATAGAACGTACTGCTCCTTTTACAAGATGATTATCAATTAGCTTAAGTTTAGAATAAGAAATGTGCCATAAATGACAATGCGAAATATCAATTGGAGACAAGGCAGAATAACCTGAAGGTTTCACGTTTAGATGGGAAATCTTGAGGAGAAAAACAGCCAGATATTTGAAGGTATTTCAGTACGTTTCAGATGATATAACCCATTTCTTTCTTCACCCATCTCGATCGTTGTCCAAGAGGTAATGTCTTGAATCAAATAGAGGTTAGAAAAGAAAAACATACAGCAATTGAGGGCATCAGTTAGCCGCTTTACAGAAATTAGATTGAAAGAGAAGGAAGGAACACAAAGAACATTTTACAATATCAATTGATCCGTAAGTTTAATATTTCCAATATGAGAATCAGATGCTTTACTTCCATCCAGCAGTTTGACAGAGTATGAAATCTGGACTTTATAATGAACATATAATGAAGGATCACATATCATATGATCTATGACCCTAGTGTCTAGAATCCATATGTGCTTTCAGTTATCAGAACACTTATGGGAAGGAGATACATAAAAGGCATTACCAGTCATATTTGCAACCTTCGATTGCTCGATGAGAGGGTCAAATATAGGCTGGTTTCTTGGCTATGTGAGATATAACAGCCATGTCCCTTGATTGAATCAAGTCCATAAGTTGCTTGAATTGGGATTTAGGTAGTGCTACCCCGTCATCTGCATCTTCTTCTTGATCGGTATGGGTTTTGAAGCTCGAGAGATTGGCAGAAGACATCATGTTGCCAAATTTGCCATACAACTTGTGGTTAGGAGGAAAACCATGCAATTGATAACATTTATCCACAATGTGCCCAGTTTTATTACAATGGGAACACATAGGAACCTCAGTGTTTCCAACTTTGAAACACTGCTACACAGAGTGTCCCGTGATACAACAATGAACGCAAAATGGCCTGTCTCTCTTGACAGAATGAGTGCTTTTTGCAACATTTTTTGGGTAATTAGAACTTCTTTTAGCTGTTAAGGCCATTGTGTTCGAAGGTTGGGTAATAGACAATATCTGGTATTGTCGTTCTTACTGTTGAATAACAGAGAAAATTTTGTTAACAGAGGGGAGAGGATCCATCAACATAATTTTGTCGCGGATATTAGCATAAGAGTCATTTAAACCCATCAAAAATTGGATTACATAATCTCGTTGATATCGATCAGCAAGAATTTCATCTTACTGCAATCACAGGTCGGGATGGAGGTCATAAACTAAGAGTTTATCCTATAAAAATTTGAGTTTACCGTAATATATGCTTACTGGGTCTTGTTCTTGCAGAAGACTGGCCAACAATTTCTTCAATTGAAAGATGCATGGCCCATTTTGTTGAGTGAATCGATCGCGTAACTCATTCCAAATCTCAGAGGCATCATTGACGAAGACAACACTAGATTTAGAGGGGCTAACGGAGTTTTGGATCCAGGAGATTACCATATCATTGCATTGGCCCCAGGCTTCAAAAAGAGGATCGCTTGAGTGGATTGGTTCGGGAATAGTGCCCTCAATGAACTGAAGTTTGTTTTTGGCTTTCAAGGCTTGACGCATGGCTCTGGACCAGGTTAGATAGTTGTCGATGGTGAGTAAATCGGTTACCAGAGTGACGACCTGATTGTCACCGATTTCCAGTCGAAATGGATTTGTGAGGTCTGTGAGGGTTTGAAAACGCATGTGTTCTTGTGAGGAGGTGAGAGATGGGTTGGCTGCGTTCGATGTAGTTTCGAAAGTGGTTTGGTGAGACGCCATTATTTCTGATACTATGTAAAACTCTGCGTGGAGAAAAGGCTAAAACAGAGAGGAAGAAGAAAACGAATGGTAGAGACGAACAAGAAGAGAAGACAGGGCAATGGTGAAGAAGCGGATGCCAGCCGTTCTATTTATTTTATTGTTACAATTTACACAAGCCTCAACCACCACCTTATATACAAAAGATTAACTAAAAATAAAGAGCTATATAAAGGAACAAAAATACAGAAAAAGCAACTGAGCCAAATAAGATAGAAAATACAGAAGGAAATAAAATATACAAATATATTGCCAAATATTGATTATGTTGTATTTCCTAATAGTTTCAATGCATCTCGTTTGATGAATAACACCATACTCAGGATAAAAAGATTGCATAAGGAATTCTGGTCCATTATCTGATCTAACACAATTCATATCTCATTGAAATTGTGTTTTAGCAAAGGAGAAGAAATTTTCAATATGTGATATGGCTTCACTTTTGTGTTTCATCAAACAAATCCAAGTACATCTAGTAAAATCATAAACAATTGTTAAAAATCCAGTAATATTAGGTCACCAAGTTCCACAATGAACGAACTCAAAGGAAGAAGTAGATCTGTTTTCTTTACAGGGAATGCCAGTCAGTTATGTTTAGATAAAGGGCAAATTTCACATGCATTATTATCAAGAACATTTAGATCAATAATAACATGTTTAAACAAGTATAAACGAGACAAAGAAGGATGGCCAAGTCTAAAGTGTCATAGTAATTGTTTATCAATTGATGTATTTGTACATCTTTGATAACTAGGAAATGAGGAACATAAAGAAACTGAAGAATCAGAATGTGAAAATCTAGGAGCCAGGTTTGAAGATATAATATTTGTCTTCAAGCGATATAATCCATTCTGAACATCATTCTTCCCAATCATGTTCTATGTAGAAAGGCCCTGTACAAAGCAAACAGTTGAAGTAAAGACAAAGAACAATTGGAATCAATGCATAATTTTTAGACTGAAACCAGGTTAAATTATGGAACACACCTGTGTTCAGGAGTTTAACATGACATTCAACTTCTTTGGGCTTAGAATCAAATAAATTATGGAACACACCATGTGATCAGTTGCACTAGTGTCAATAATCCAAGTTGTAGTTTTATCATTGTGAGAGAATTAAAAGGAGCAAGCGACAAAATTATACCTATGATGCTATTTGCAATGTGATTGGGTTCATTAGGAACATTTGGAGATGTCACCTTCTGATTTTGAAGCAAAGCAATAATCTGTTGCAAATACTCCAGTGACTGTGCTGGAGCTGATTCTAGGATATCATTTTGACTTTGTTCACTAGCAGCATTAGCAGGGAATAGTACTTTATTTCTGTAAAACTATTTACGTCCTTGAGGAAAGCCACGAATCTTGTAACACCTTTCAACAATATGTCCCAATATTTTACAGTGTGCACACAAAAGTTTTTGAATAATTCCTAGATTAGCTTTGAAACATTCATTAATACTATGTCCATTTATTTTGCAATCAGTGCCATATGATTTCCTAGACCCATTCTTATTTTCATATCTTTGCAGACAAGACAAAGTTTGTATTGTTGCTTGAAAACAATTGCCTTCTTTTCTCTTATTGTTGAACAAGAGCATATGCTTCATTTATATTAGCAAATGACATAATAAGCAAAATTTGTGCTTTTGTATTAGCAAAATCTGCATTCAATCCCATCAAAAACTTCATAACCCAATCTCTTTTCTAGTTTGAGTGCATGATCAACATACCTCCACAAGTTCGAGAAGGAATTGGTTCAAAGTCTTGCAACTCATCAAACAAACCTTTAAATTTTGAGTATTATATACTAATACTATCGTCACCTTGATGATGGTCATGTACCATTTGTTTGATCTCATACAAACTTGATCCATTGTCCTGAGCATGTCGTTGCTTTAATTCCTTCCATAATTGGCATGCATTATCAATGTAAATGATACTACTTCTGATTTCAGAAGATACTATATTTTGTAGCCATAGGACCACAATATCATTGCACTCAATCTATGAATCATAAAGAGGGTTACTTACATTTGTCGATTGTGTTAGACTGCCAACAACAAAGGCAATTTTTTTCTTTATTCGAAGTGCTCTGATTACTACTTTTGCCCAAGAATGGTAATTATCTGTATTTAACATAATGCTAGCAAGCAAAGTACTTGGTCCAACCTTTTCATTGATGAAATATGGATTGTTTGGATCCTTAGGATTGATAGTGATCTGATTTCGTGATGCAGCTGAAGTTGCAGGTGTGATGATCATTCGATTATCTACAATCATCTTGCTCTGATACTATGAAAATTTTAGTATTGGAATGCAGAAGCAAAAGTGTTCAACGTAGGAACAAAATGGAGGGAACATTTGAGAAATTGTTATTATTCAATTATATACGTTCATTTACAGCTTCTTAAATGTATATATACGTGATTAAAATCAATCCAAGCCATCCAAATGATTAAATCTGGTCCATCAGCTAATCATAAGATAATTGTGCTAGTTTTTAATAGATAATATAATTATGTATGAATAAGTATTTGTTTGCTTTGATTGTGACTAGTCAGAATCAGAACCCATGTGTTGGAGTCGAATGAAATTTGCTGTCCAGGGCTAACTAATTTGTTAGGGTCATTTTTATGATTGGTATATTCCGTAACCATATGTAATCTTATGTCGATGTTGGACTACGTTTCGTCGAAATGCTACATCAACATATTTCCGTAGTTGTCCGTTCCGACTTCCAGGAGTACCGTGCCTGCTGTGAGCTCTCTACCCGCTCGAGCTCGAAATCTCGACGCCCCATGCTCGCCGTGAGCTCTCCACCTGCTCGAGCCCAAAATCCCGAAACCCTGCGCTTGACATGCGCTTGAGCGCAAATTTCAGAAACCCCCCACTCGTCACGCGCCTCCTTCCCGCTCGAGCGCCACGGTAACGGACAAATTTTTTGAATGCGTTTTTCGAGCCCTCTATAAATATTCTCTTTATTTTCAGTTGCTCTTATCCAAATTGCTGCATTTTTGGAGCGCCCCTGTTGAGAGAAATTCATCTCTTAGTTCACTATTCTTGCTCCAATTGAGAAAACTGAAACTATATCGTTGTACTTCATATTCTAACAGTTTTTCTCACAATTTCTCTTTCTCGATTTAATACACCTACCATTGTACCTTCGTTTGAGCTATCGGTATGTTGAAGAAGGGGATCCTATCGTGTTCACTACTTCAAGAGGTCCGAGAGGAATGATTGACGTGAAGACTGAAAAGTGTCCGGTTTCGTTACCGCGGGCAAATCTAAGGAGTTCCTTGATAGGGATCATAAGATGGGAGTAAATCGGTTAGGTTAGCATGTTATTATCACCTGATCTGTAAGTTGATTTTCATAGTGCATTTCTTCCCAAACCGTTAAAACCCGAAGGATTTTTCTCGATTATCGTGGGTATCGAGTTTTTCTTTTATCACCAAAAATTATATATTTTTATTATTGCTTATTATCATATATATTTTGTATACTTGTTATTATTATTGGCATATATAAATAAATATTTATTACGTGTATTGAATATTTAATTTTTTTATTGCTTTCACTATTATTGCACTGGGTCAAAACATTGTTATATAATTTGGGATGACAAGTCCTTTTTCATTTTGTATTAGAGAAAGACCCCGATCCGCGACCCCTGATCTAGATGTATACGAGTGGATCGCTCTTCATATTTCTCTTATTTAATGGGAGCAACTATACCTATTGGAAGGTTTGGATAAGAGCTTTCCTCAAATCAATGGATGAGTGCATGTGGGCTAGTACCCAAATTGAGTGGACTCCACCTAAAAGTGGTGATGAACTAAAAGTTTTGTCTTTGTGGTCAAAAGAAGAACCTGATGCATGCAATTGGAATAGTAAGAGTTTACATGCTATATTTATGGTCATATTTCCAGAAGAGTTTAAACGTATATCTATGTGTGAAACTGTAAAAGATACTTAGGATATACTTGAAATCATTTATAAAGGAACCAAACTTGTAAAAAATTCAAAATTCTAAATGCTAACTACCAGATTTGAAGAAATTTGTATGAAAGATGATAAAACTTTTGATGAATTCTATTCTCAATTGAATGATATTGTGAATTCCACGTTTAATTAGGAGAACAGATTTATGAAAATCAAATTGTTAGAAAAGTTTTTAAATTATTCCCTGAACGATTTAGACTCAATGTCACTGCTATCAAAGAAAGTAAAGATCTTGATAAAATAAAGAATGAAGAACTTGTAGGATCTTTCCAAACTTATGAGCACACACTTCCACAATCAAGGAAGCAAAAATCAGTTACTCTAAAATCAAGTAGGGAAGAGAGAAATCGGGACTCTGATGAAGAATCGTGTAGCGATGGCAATTTTTTTGTTATTTGTTAAGAATTTTAAAAAATTCTTAAAGAAAAATAAATCTTCATCAATCAAACCAAATGTGGATTTAAAACGATTACCTAAATTTGAGAAGAAAGACCGATGTGAAATTAAGGACTCCAAATCGAAAAATACCCAAGGAGTTCAATACTACGAGTGTAAAGGTTTTGGCCACTATCAAGTTGAATGTCCAAATTTTAAACGCCAACAAGGTTACGCTTTAAAAGCGAATGCAGCATTAAGTAATGAAGAAGAAGATGTTGAAAGATGTATTGATGAAGGCCAAGCCAAATATATGGCTTTTATAGCCTCATTGTGTGGCAATGATGAATATGTAGTAGAAAATTTTAATTAATCTGATAACTCTGAGGATGAGTCAGAAGTTAAATTTGATGGGCTTCAAAAAGTATATGATAAATTATTTAGAAAATATTTAAAAGTAAAATAAAATAAAATATTAAACAGTAAACTCAGATTTGGAAAAAGAAAAGGTAGAAATTATAACCAAATTGAAGAGTGCTACTTTTTCACATCATGAACTAGAAATGAAACACAACTCCTTAATCGCAAAAATTAAATCCCTTGAAGTGGAGCTTGAAAACATTAAGAATGATATGGAAAATTTTTCTAAGTGGAACCCAAAATTGGTCACATATTGGGGCTTGAAAAAGGTGTCGAAAATACAAAGGGTTTGGTATATGTTGAGAAAATTTTCCAACACGGCCCACAACCTAAGACTTTCAATGTTCCTGCCATGAAAATTCCACATAAGAATATGAACACATTTAACATTTCTCAATTGATGACTCAACATGTAGAGAAAAGATTTAATTCAAATCCTTTGCCTGATCCATATAGCCAAGAAGTCATAAACAAACCAACTAAGTTTGTACCTACTTGCCAGGGTGCGGCATTATTGGCCATATCTGTCCCTATTGCCCTATAATATTTTTTTCAAAATAATTTTCAACAAATCTAATGATAGATAATCTTGTCAATCATAGTCACTTTCTAAAAGATCAAGTGACACACTTATATTATGTTTGTTTATACTAACCATGTTTAACTAAGCACCCCAATTATAGTACGGGCGTGTCAGTTACAACATTGACATAACAGTGCTAGTATAAATTTTTATATTTTCACGTACTATTTTTATTTCTCACTAGGTGTAGATTTTTATGTATACGGGTTTTATCTTGGTATATCTGAACCCGTGCTTCTCTTGTATTTTTTTCTTTATGTGTTTTTGTCATGGAATTGCCAAAAGGGCAGATTGTTAGGGTCATTTATATAATTGACATATTCCGTGACCGTATGTAATCTTATGTCGATGTCAAGCTACGTTTTGTCGAAGTACTGCATCAACATATTTCCATAATTGTCCGTTCCGACTTTTAGGAGTGTCGCGCTTGCTGTGAGCTCTCCACCTGCTCGAACTTGAAATCCTGAAGCCCTGCGCTCCCGTGAGCTCTCCACCCTCTAGAGCCCAAAATCTCGAAGCCCTGCGCTGGACATGTGCTCGAGCACAAATTTTTGAAACCCCCCGCTCGCCGTGCGCCTCCTTCCAACTTGAGTTCACATAGGGTTTCTCATAAAGCAGTTTTTCGAACCATCTATAAATATTATCTTTATTTTCAGTTGCCCTGATCTGAATTGCTGCATTTTTGGAGCGTCCTTGTTGAGAGAAATTCATTTCTTACTTTACTATTCTTGCTTCAATTGAGAAAACCGAAACTATATCGTCATGCTTCATGTTCTAATGGTTTTTCTCACCATTTCTCTTTACCGATTCAATACGCCTACTATTGTACCTTCGTTGGAGTTGTCAGTACGTTGAAGAAGGGGATCCGATCATGTTTACTACTTCAAGCGGTTCGAGAGGGAAGATTGACGTGAAGATCAGAAGGTGTCCGATTCCGTTGCCGTGAGCAAATCCAAGGAGTTCCTTGGTAGGAATCACAAGATGAGAGTAAGTCGATTAGGTTAGCGCGTCGTTACCACCCGATTTGTAAGTTGATTTTCATAGTGCATTTCTTCTTTGGCCATTAAAACCTGGAGGGTTTTTCTTAATTACCGTGGGTATTGAGTTTTTCCTTCGTTATAAAAAATTGTGTCTTTTTATTAATGTTTATTATCATATATATTTTGTATACTTATTATTATTGTTGGCATCTAAAAATAAATATTTATTATGTGTATTGAATATTTAATTTTTTTACTACTTCCGCTATTATTGTACGGGGTTGAAACATTATTGTATAATTTGGGATGAAAAGTCCTTTTTCATAATTTAAGAACCTTCAATACTTCTGATATATGTAATTCGGCTGATGTAGCAAGTGCTAGATGTTGTTTTAGAAGTAAATGCAGTGTTGAATCATTGTATAGGGCAATCTTAGAGAGTACAAATAATTAATGGAACAGTAACATATAACAGCCATGCCATAGTTGATGTGATCTGTTTAAGAAACATAGTAGGCTATAGCACGAGAAATAGATCAGAACATGTTTGCAGCTGAAATATCAGTAACAAATTAACAAATTATCACGTATTGGTTCAGATCATGCATCAGCTGAACCATCTATAGAAAAGCTGTGACAGTAGCATAGAATGGCAGCATATATCAGCAATAACATATCTTCAATAAAGTTACTAAGATACACAATGAAAAAACTATATACAAAAGTTATAGTCCGAAGGAAGGGGGGTCAGCTTGACTCTCCTTTGGCAAGGCTTTTGGCTCAGTGGCTAATGCTTCAAGATTGATTGACAGTCTTTAAATTTTTGACCTTTAAGGCGAGAGTGGCTCTAGAATTCCTTAAATGAAGATAACCCTGATGAAAGTTGGGATCGATTAAAGAAACAAGGTCCTAGGAAGATAAATTCCCTCTCTAACACAAGCATCTAGGAGGGAACTAATATAACACAAGCATCTATGAGGGAACTAATATAATCTGGGCAGATACTCCTTCGATGCCTCTCATTAAGTTAAATGCATTCAGTCTGTCGATCTTTAGTCACATGCTTAATGATTGTAGCTTGTTTGCTTACTTCAGCCACCTTATCCTTAGTAAGGCGAAGAGAATTCTCAAACCTGATCCTCAACATTAATGGCCCTCCCTATCCATGTGGTCAACTCTCTTTTAAGTTCACCCAACTTTCCCAAGGCATTTGTGGCCCTCTTTGCCAATGCCTTACTACTTCAAGTTGAATAGAAGTCCTTGATAGGCAAGATATTTCTTGATCTAGGTGTAGGATCCTATTCTTAATTTGGTCTAACAGAGCCAAGGACTACAATAAGATCAAAGTTAGCAAATATCATTGTGCAACGATACTCAAATCATAAGTAAAAGCAAAAAAAAACAAACCTCTTTGGAGAGGACGGGATCCTCCTTCACCATAGAGCTAAATGAGGGAGCAGTTATGAGAGGGTTTGCAGAGGAAGAGAAGCGAATGCAAGAAAGAAAAAGAGGAAGGATGGGCAATGAATGATGGAAGCAGGGAAGGGACTAATCAGCTACAAAATTTCATTAATGCATTCGGCTTTCTTCAGAATATACGCTGCCCAACGTGGCTTTAAATAATAAAAAAAATCATTCAAAATGTAGCATAGCCAAGATAATTCACAACAATTATGGCTATTAATTGATACTCTTCTTCTACTAAAAAGTGAGAGATAACTGATTATTTTTTACATTTTCAAGAAATAAGAAAATCTCTAATAAAAATATAGTAGTCAATAATGGACCTTCAAGTATTTGGATAGGAGGCCCAATATGCATCGCAAAAAGCTCGAAGCTATATGTAAGAATTGGAAGAAAATAATATCCCTTGTCCTAGATTCATTTTTAGATACCGCAGAACTTGATAAGTAGCATTCATATGATAAGAAGTTGGTTAATTTATAAATTAATTTAAAATTTATACTGCTTAACATATATTGGTCTTATCACAATTAAATAAAGAAGTCTTCTAATTAATCTTCTATACACACTTAGATCTTGCAAAACAGTCCCTATCTCCGTAGTTTCAAATTTTGATCCTTGGGTAGTTTAAGAAGCTTGGAGCCAAGAGTACCTGAATCAACTAAAATATCAATAGCATATCTTTTTTGACAAATATATATACCTTTTGATGATCGTGTCACTTCTATATCTAGAAAATATCATAGAACACCAAGATCTTTAATCTTGAAAGTTTGATTAAGAAATGATTTGATAGAAACAACTAAATTCAAACAATTCCTTGCCATAATGATGTCATTAATATACGCAAGAAGTATTGTAAAGAACTTATCATTTTATTTAGTAAACAAGTTATAATCAACCTTGGATTGAATGAAACTTGTGGCAGACGGATTTTTCTTTTTTTACTTCGCCGGTCTCAACACAGGGTCACAGATGCCATCTAGGACCCATATATTTTAATCACAAAATGCATAGCGGAAACCAATCTAACATCTTGCGAAAACATTCATATTCATTCCATAACATTCATTTCCGAATGGGCACAAATGTCTAATTACAAAAGTTTATGGAGTCTAATAATTCATTACACTAATTGATTCTCTGTTACGATCTTCAAAAGGGGCTCCTGAATCCTTATGAATCCTTCAAGTCGGCTTTGATCACTCCGTCTCACAAAATACAAATTCTAAATTTTCATCCGAGGGGGAATAAAACAAAGATGAGCCGAGAGCTCAACAAGGTACATGCATTTTTCATAAAACGTTCGTGGCTTGTCATCGATTCTGAGATATATATACAGAATATCATTTGTCCGGAATCATGCAGAACACTTATAACGGTTAATGCAGTAAATCAGGCATCATATATATATATAGCATTTGGCCGAATAAAAGCAAATCGGAAAGTCAGAACAGATAATACTTGGGCATAACACAATGCAGATCGTAAATTTAACTTCTTTTATTTATTTCATAACAGAAGGGAGGCTTTAAACGAGGATAGATTGTGCACATCTCCTCACAATCACGGCAATACTTCCTTGTACAAAGCCCCGATGACGGCTCTCACTTCCTCATTGTACAAAGCCCTCAGGACGGCTATCACTACCTCATTGTACAAAGCCCCGAGGACGGCTCTCATTTCGATTATCCTCGATTATCACCTTAAGGTCCTAAGGTATGCCAGATAACCTTATCTCCCAAAGCTAAAGTCAGAATTTATTTGTTTTATCATAAAGCCGGTTCATGTTTCCTTCGTTCTTTTTCCAGATGGCCATTACAGCCGGTTTCAACTTTTAAAATAATATGCCAGGCTGGTCTTAATTTCACATGCAAGAGGAACTGAACTTGATCTCACATGCAATGGTAAAACTAAACTTGATTTCACATGCAGGGGTAAAACTGAACTCAATTTCACATGCAGGGGTAGCTGGTTTCATTTTTATACAAGGGAAGGCCGGTTACATTTTCTTACACAGGAAGGTTGGTTTCATTTTCTTACAAAGGAAGGCTGGTTACATTTTCTTATAAAGGAAGGCCGGTTTAGATTTCATGCTTAAAGTGGCCAATTTAGATTTTCATACTTGAAGTGGCCGGTCTAGATTTTATCAAGGAAGGATCGGAGCTCTTTTCACATCAAGGGAGCCGATTTTATTTTTATGATGTAAGGCCGGTTCAGATTTTCATCTCACCAAGAGGCCGGTTGAGATTCATAAGGTGGGAGGTTGATTCATATTTTCATCTCACCAAGAGGCCGGTTCAGATTTTCTTCTCACAAGGCCGGTTGTGATTTTCATAGTGTGGAGGCCGGACTTGATTTTCTTCACACAAGGCCGGTTGTGATTTTCATGGTGTGGAGGCCGGACTTGATTTTCTTCACACATGACCGGTTGTGATTTTCATGGTGTGGAGGCCGGACTTGATTTTCTTCACACAAGGCCGGTTGTGATTTTTCATCTTACAAGGCCGGTTGTGATTCATGAAGAAGGGAGGGCCGATCTTGATTTAACAAGGGTGGCCGGTCTTGATTTACAAGGGGTGGCCGGTCTTAATTCACAAGGATGGAGCCAAACTTGTTTTGCACAAAGGGAAGGTCGAATTTCTTTTACACTAAGGGAAGGCCGAACTTGATTGAGGCTTAAGGTGGCCGGTCTTCTTTTTACCTCACACAAGGGCCGGTTTGGATTTTATTAAAGGGTGGAGGCCGGACTTCTTTTTGCAATAAGGGAAGTTGGTTTCAATTTTATCATGCCAAAGAGCTGAGTTCACATTATGCATGCCGGTCTCATGATGTAAATGCAGGTTTCAATATTTACAATGCCGGTTTTATTTTTAGTCAGGATTTTATATGCTTTCAGTTTGAGTAGGGGATAGAAAGTGGACAAACAGAGAATATGAGATTGATCATGAAATCAGTCATGTGAATATGCAAATTAGAAATACAGCATAACAATCAGCAAGTATTTAAACTAAACTGGAAGGGTAACGCTTGCATTTTTCTTGAAGCTGAGACTTGGAGACGGGAGTGCTTAAAGCATGAACTTTCTAAAACTGGGTACAAAGCAAAACTTTAAAAGAGTATCGTTCGAAGTAAACTTGCAACATTCTGGAGTTAAAAACAAAGTGTACACTTGCAATATTCTTAAAAATAAAACTTAAAAGAGTAACGTCTGAAGTACACTTGCCGGACAGTCATTTATTCACCCTTACCGACTGGAAGCTTTCTCTCCTCTACTCCTTACTGTTTTCTCGCTGGTTACTCGTGCCAACTTCCTTGGTTGAAGTTGAGTATTTATAGAGGAGGGGTTAGGTGGAGTAAGTGGGTTAAGGCACTTGCTTCGGTATCTCTTTTCAGAGGGTAGGTGAGAGTAAGTAAGTTAGTTTACTTACTTCGAGTACTTCTCCTCAAACTGTAACGAGGTAGTTTACTTACTCCATTTAGTCGATACTTAGTTGGATTCTAACTAAATAGTAAAGTTGGCTTTTGGTTTTAGTTGCTATTCATTCAGGTCAATGTTTCGGCCAATGCTCCTTATTCTAATTAAGCCATTTTTCTTGTCACATTTCATTTCTTTCATTGAAGACCGGTCAACATTTTCAATTCCAACCTTGAGCCTCTTAATTTTTTTGGACCTCACAAAACCAAAGGCAACAAAAGAAGTAGAAAGTTTTGAATATTATTATCTAGAAACTTGCTTGAGACCATATATACTTTTTAACAACTTGCATACCTGATGAGGTTTCTATTTGGTATAGCCAAGAGGTTTTTGTATGTAAATTTTTTCATCTGAAATTTTATGTAGAAAAGCATTATTGATATCAAAATGATGTAAATGTTATGTTTTAATTGTTACTATATCTAAGAGATATCGCACAGTAACAAATTTAGTAATAGAAGAAAAAAATTCATTATAATCTATGTCTTCTTGTTGCGTGTATTCTTTAGCCATTAATCTACATTTATATCATTCAATACTTACATTATTATTAAATTTTAATTTATAAATATATCAACACCCAACAATCTTCTTTCTAGAAAGTAAATCGGTAATAACCTAGGTTTTATTGAGTTCTAAAGAGTTCAGATTATTTTCTATACTTTTGTACCAATTGGGATCACAAATAGTTTGGGTATGTATTTGTGGTTTAGTTTGATATGTGATGGAACATGAGAAAGAACTCAGAGTAGGAGATACTTTTTGATATGTTATGGAATATATGAGGGGATGTGGTTTATCGGAAGGAATTTGGACCATCAATTGAGCAGGTAAAGTTTGAGACACTTAATGATAATGAAAATCTTTTAAATATTGAGGAGCCCTTCTTACTCTAGTGGTTCGGCAAACAGGTGTATTATTGGTTGTTGAAAATTATATATTTGTGACAAAATCGATGGACATATTTTATTGTGGTTCATTGCTGATCAATTGTTCTCGATCTGAATGGAACTGGCTATGAACCAGTATCATTGGTTGCTCTTTATTACTATGAGCTTCAACTGTGGGTTGAGCTTCATTTTGTGTAAAATCTATGCTAGGAGTCAAAATTGATTCATGGACATTAGAAGGTGATTTTTGAATTTGAAGATAACAGTCATCATTTACAACAGATGGTAATTCATTAGATTAGGTACACGGAATAATTTTAGTGTTGATTTTTTGAAAAGAAAATACATTCTCATGAAAGATGACATCTTTGGAATAAAAAATGACATGGGCATGCAAATCAAATAGTTTATAACCTTTAAATCTGAAAGGATAGCTTACAAAAATATATTTTTTATTTTTAGAATCAAATTTCTTTCATCCACGAGATATAGTGGAAGCAAAATATAAACAACCAAATATTCTAAAATTTTCATGGTTTGCTTTAACTCCAAAAAGAACCTCATATGGAGTTTTATTTTTTCAATAATGGAGTTGGAATTCTACTAATAATGTATGTAGTGGCAAGAATATAATCACTTCAAAATTTTAAGGGAAGTCCCAATTGAAATCTAATGACCCTGGTAATATTTAATAAATGTTGGTGTTTACACTCTACAGTACCATTTTATTGTGGTATTTTCATACAATTTCACTGATGAATAATGCCTCTTTTACTATAAAAATTTCCTATGTAAAATTCAAACTCATTGTCACTTCTTATGATTTTAATTTTAACATTAAATTAAATTTCAAGAAGTTTATAAAATGGCTTCTAAACATAATTTGGTGTCTGATTTTTATTTTATAAGATAAATCCACATGTTTCTAGAGAAACCATCAACAATAGTCAAGAAATATTTAAAACTATTATAAAATATTTTATAAAAAGGTCCCCATAGGTTACAATGAACCATTACAAATAAGGTGTGTGACTTATGGGTACTGGAAGGAAAAGAAAGACGACGTTGCTTAGTCGTGTGACAAATAGAATAGGGATTATCATTAATAGAATGTAATGCTCCTTTAACAAGAGAATGATCAATCAACTTTAACCTAGAATATGATATGTGTCATAAACGGTAATGCTAAACATCTATTGAAGGTAAAACAAAGTAAATAGAATGCTTCATACTTTGATTAAAGAATTTGGTAAGAAGAGCAGCCAAAATATTTGAAGGAACTTCATTTCTCATTAGATGGTATAAGCTATTTTTTTTTACCTAACCCAATTATAGTCCAAGAGGTAAGGTCCTAAATTAGACAAAAATTAGAGAAGAAAAACAGGCAACAACCAAAGAGTGTCAATAAGTTGTTTGGCTTAAATCAGATTAAATCGGAAAGAAGGAGCATATAGGATGTTTTGCATGGTTATTTTATCTATGAGTTTGATAGTTCCAATATGAAAAACTGAAGCACTACTTCCATCCGGAAGGTTGACAGAGTAGAAAATTTGGACCTTTTGATAAATGTATAAAGATGGGTTACAGATCATATGATCTATAACCCTAATATCTAGAATCAAAATATATTTTTTTATTATCAGAAGATTTGTAAGAAGAAGAAGATAAGTAGAAAAAGGTATTAGTTATATTGGTTGCTTTTGGCTGTTCACCAATGGAACCAAAGATGGATTGTGTTTGTTTTGTTGTGTGAGAAGAAATGAAAGAATCTTTCGATTGAATTATGTCCATAAGCTATTTAAACTAATCTTTAGTCAATGCAACTTTATCATTCTCATTTATCTATTGGTTAGAATTGGTTGTGAAGCTCTATTGATTGGCAGAAAAAGTCGCAGTTCTAGTCTTGCCATATAATTTGTAATTGGGAGGAAACCTATAAAGCTGATAACATTTATTAATAACATGTCCAAGTTTGTTGCAATGGGAACTGATAGATATTTCAACAATCTCAGATTTGAAACATTGTTGTAAAGTATGTCTTGAAATACGGCAATAGACATAGAAGGGTCTATCTTTTTTTAGAAGATGGGCTGTTTTAATCACATTTTTTGAGTTCTTAAGAACTCTCTTGGCTATTAAAGCCATTGTGTTGGAAAATACACAATGAATAACATTTGATGCTATCTTTCTTGTTGTTGAATAATAGAAAATACTTTGTTAACAAACGGAAGAGGGTCAATTAACATAATCTGGTCTCGAATATCGGTATATGAATCATTCAAACCCATCAAAAGCTGTATTACACGATCTCTTTAATATCGATCAATAAGCACTTTTATTTTACCATAATTATAGTCCAGGAGAGGGTCATAGATTAAGAATTCATCCTAGAGAGTTGTGAGTTTACCATAATATAAACTCATCGGATTTTGTTTTTGTAGAAAACCCGCCAAAGACTTCTTTAGCTGAAAAATACGTAGCCCATTTTGTTGAGCAAACGGTCACGCAACTCTAACCAGATCTCAGAAGTATCATCAACAAAGACAGCACTAGTTTTGATGGAGCGGTTGATGGAGTTTGGATTTAGGAAACTACCATGTCATTACATCGTCTCTAGGTTTTGAAAAGAGAATCGTTAGGTCAATCGGTTTGGGAATGGTGCCCTTAATGAACTAAAATTTTTTTAGCCTTCAAAGCTCGATACATGATTCTAGACGAAGTTGAATAGTTGTCGATAGTGAGTAAATCAGTGACCAAAGTAATCGCTGAATCGTCACTGACTTCCAACCTAAAAGGATTTGTGGGATTTGAAAGATTTTAGAATTATGAGAGTTTTTGCATGGAGATGGGATTTGAAGTTCTTGTGTTCGACGTGGTTGCTCAAGTATTGTGTTGATACTCCATTTCTTTGATATCATGTAAGAAAACACGAGGGTTTGCATAGGAAGAGAAGCGAACACAAGAAAGAAAAAGAGAAAGGATGGGTAATGAATGATGGAAGCAAAGAGGGGACTAATCATCTGCAAAAGTTTATTAATGCATTTGGCTTTCTTTAGAGTGCACTGCCCAACGTGGCTTTAAATAATATAAAAAGAATATACCCTAATAATAATAAAGCTAACAAATATCTCAACTAATTAACAAAACAACTACCTGCAAAAGAATAAAATCATAACAAGACTCATAGCTGGCCTACAAAGGAATAAAAGAATAAAACAAAGTAACAAGATATATTATGTATCATTTTCTAATACAGTTGTCCCATAACCAGGAGATTGAGAAGGCAAAATACAACTAAAAACGTAATTGGTTGAAGATCAGGGCTAGCATGGCTAGAAGGCACATTATCAAGAGCATTGCCCTGGTTACAGGTTCATGCCTCCGAAATGGACTTAATACGGATGTTGGGCTCTACATAAGCATTGAACTCAGCAGGGGAAAAATGCTTGCATGATAGGGTTATCTTTGCCTACCAAAAGGCAAGGAGACTTGGGCAATTCATCGATGGCCTCCTCAATGGAAGCAATTGGATTTCCTCTCTCTCCACTAATATAAGAACCTCCCTCATGGGGATTGCTAGAAAAGATGATGGAGTAGTCATGGACTGTGACTTTCCTTCATTTACACTGTCAGCTTCACATTTCAAAAGGATGGCATCAACATCATTCAATCACTCTAACTCGAACTGGGAGAGTGGTCGCAGGAGCATTTGGAATGAATGTGGGAGGATTGCATGCACTCTCCTCATCTAAATCAACAAATAATCACTTTCCATCTCTTTAAAGGACGAGGGGCGATGTTACTAACAGCATCACCACCAAGGACATTATATTGTTGGGTTATGGGTTACTCCTATAAAGGTCCCATATCCATTTGACATGTTATTCAGTGGTTTGTCAGATGATACACGTGTATTATATTAGTCCGGAGATATTGCAGATTGGTGTACGATAAGCAGCTGACTTGCATATGAGCATCGTTTCCAAATTAAAGGGTGCTTGAGGAGTGCCCAAGAGATGCATGAGCATGATTTTTTTGATTGATCGGTACTCGACGTGCGCTTGAGAGGGTGCTGATGCACAAAGTACAGTAGGCACGTGCTCAATGCATACCTGATTGGCGTTCAAGTGCCACTCCTGATATAAGTACATTTGACGCATTTTAGAATTAATCACTTTGTAATTTTAGAGATCTAGAGGGTTGACACTGTGAGAAAAAGAAGAGAAAGAGAAAAAATGGAGAAGATGAAGGTTCGAGTATCCGTGTATGTTTTAAATCATATTTTAATCTCCATCGACGTTGAATACGCTATTCTAGAAGTTGAGAAGAATGTTTTATTAATCTTATTTTTTTTCTTTTGTCTTATACTCATTATTGCTTGAGCTTATTTGTTATAAGATATTGTTTCCTTATATTTATTAGGGTTTGTGTAATCGAACATTTATTACATAGTGGATATTTCGAGCATATAGTTCCTCGATTATTTTTCTCATTTAAAAAGGAGTTTTTTTACGTAAAATTGTGTATTTTCTATTATTTATGATTATTACTTATTTATTATGTATTGTTGATTATTTTCTCATGGTTTAAATAAGTGGTCTGGTCTTAACAAATGGTATCAGAGACACAATTGGTGTTGTTATATTTGAAACTTGTTTGAATCGATAAAGGTTGAAAACAAGATGATTTGTTTGAATAGCTTAATATTTGGAGAAGTAAGATGAATGATTTGTTTGTCAAAATAATACACTTTTTGATATTTTCTATCCAAAAGCTCGAGTCAAAATATGAGAAAGAATGTGCTTTCGAATATGAATAAGTTTATGGCTATATTCGACAATTTGTTGATGACGATGTATATAATTACATTTAGAATGAAACAAAAAAATGTTGTGAGAGAAGTTTGAGATGCTCTATGCTTAAAAAATCGATAACCATAAATTATACTATTTGATGAAATTGATTAAAGTGAGATACAAGGAGGGCATGTCTATTGCTAATCATTTAAATGAATATTAAAGATGTGTTGACTAATTATGTGGTTTGGGTATTAAGTTTGACGATGAGTTGTTGAGCTTGTAGTTGTTGACCACATTACTAGATTCATGAGAGGTGATATAGATCACCATCGCCAATACCGCTGTAAATGGTGTGCTGATCCCTAGAAATAATAAAAGAAGACGTGCTGAATAAAGAGATGAAATGGTAATCACAATACTGTTCTTCTTTGCACTCTAAAGTATTAGTTTTAGAGTCACGAGGAAGAAGTAAAGGACGTGACCTAAAATCTGACCAGAAGAGTTGAAGTAAGTCCCGATCAAGGTACAAAAACCTCAAATGCCACCATTATGAAAAAAAAGGATACATTAAAAAGTATTGTTACAAGTGAAAGCGTGAAAACGATGATGAAAATAAAAAAAGAGATGACAAGGCCAGATATGAGGAGAGAGTCTCAATTGTTACCAAATTCAATATTCTGTTAATGTGTAAAAAAGATGAGGTGATCAATCTGGCAGATTATGAAATTAATTGGGTGGTAGATAGAGGTACTGTGACGGAACAATTTTTTTTTTTGATTCCGTCATTCATAACACAATTGAAAACCCAAACTAAACCAATTAGATGCAACACAGGATCTCAGATGCCATCTAGGACCCATATACTTTTAACCATAATAAGTATAGCGGAAGTTATTCTAACACTACGGAAGCATTCATATTCATTCCAAAATATTCATTTCCGAGTACATAGCCAAAATGTTTAACCATAGAAGTCCATCAAGTCATTACAATAATATTTCTTCAAAATAAACTTCCGAGGTCTTTAATAATCCTCCAAACAAGCTCTAATAACTCCAACCCGTCAGGCACAAGTTTTAAAGTTTTATCTGCAGGGGGAAAATATAAAACAGTGAGCCGAGGCCCAGCAAGGTACATGCACATGGGTAGTAAAACGATGATGCAGAACGGTCATGTAACTATGTATAAATAGAACGGTAAATCAGAATGCAGTCCAAGAAATAGAGAGAACATACCTTGACAGTGCTATACTTCAAAATCGGTGATCGGTACAATAAACGGTAAACAGTAACATAGCATATCGGTAATCGGTACGATAAAAGGTGAACAGTACATATCATATCGGTAAACAGCATTTCATGTTCGATAATCAGTACTTCATATTCGGAAATCGGTACGGTAACAAACATATCAATAAAACAGTAAACGGTACTTCATATCACGTCGGTACAAACCCTGCCAGTATACCCTACTAGCTGAGGGGGCGAATAATCGTGGATAGATTGTATTCACTCCACACTATCTAAGGCCGGTACTGTCATATGGGTATCCTATCTCACGGGATCGGTACAGTATGCCACCCGAAGGTAGGCCGGTAACGGTAATTTCCTCTGTCCATAATGCCCCGAGGGCAGGGCGGATCACAAATACCTCCTGGACAGAGTTATCCTCGATTACCACCGAAAAGTCCTAAGGCATGCCAGAGAACCTATCCGAACTGTAGTCAGTCCCGGGTCCTAAAATAACAGAACAGAAATATCTCCTTCTTGAAAAGCCATTTTCAATAAAGCTGAACTTCATTTTCTGTTCGGAGTCAGAATTTACTTTCAATACTAGCCGGAGTGAACTAACTTGACAAAGCCGGAGTACATTTCATAAAAGCCGGAGTGAACTAAATTAACAAGGTCGGAGTGCATTTCCTCAAAAACTAGGGTGCTTGAAAAGCCGGCGTGGCTCAAAGGCCGGAGTGCTCAAAACTCAAAGGACGGAGTGCTTTTCATAAAGAGACGGAGCACTTTTCACAACTGGACGGGGTGCTTTGCTTTTTTCTCAAAAAGTTGGAGTGCTTAGAAGTCGGAGTGCTTTTTCTTAAAAAGTCGGAGTGCTCAGAAAATCGGAGTGCAAATTCCTTCTTAAAAACGGAGTGACATTCCTTTAAAACCGAAAGTGCATTTCCTTTAAAACCGGAGTTCGTTTTCCTCTTAAAATTGGAGTTCTTTCTTTCATAAAGACGGAGTGCGTAAACTCAAAAGTTGGGGTTCTTTCTTTCATAAAGACGGAGTGTGTAAACTCAAAAGACGGAGTTCTTTCTTTCATAAAGATCGGAGTGTGTAAACTCAAAAGTTGGGGTTCTTTCTTTCAAAAGACGGAGTGCAAAAACTCAAAAGTTGGGGTTCTTTCTTTCATAAAGACGGAGTACGTAAACTCAAAAGTTGGGGTTCTTTCTTTCATAAAGACGGAGTTCTTTCTTTCATAAAGACCGGAGTTCATTTTAAGGAGCGGAGTTCATTTAAAAGATAGAGTTCCTTAAAGCCAGAGTTTATTAAAGCCGGTGTTCTTTTCTTCAAATCTGAAGTTCTTAAAAGCCGGCGTTCTTTATCATTCAAAGTCCGAAGCTCTTTTTCTTAAAGTTAGAAGTCTTTTCATGACATTATTAGAGTCCATAAAAGTCGACAATCAATTATAAAAATCTAATATCATGAATATCATGGTTTCCTTTAAACATGCCATTACAAACGATAAATCATAAGAACAGAACAAGTATCATACATACATAATTTCACACTGGCGTAGTAAACATGCAGAATCATGAACTCTAAAAACAGGGGTGAGTATTCTTGCAATATCTTTAAAGCATGAATTTAAAAACGGCGTTCGAGGTACACTTGCCTGACTGCCTTCTCTGGCCGACTCAAAGTTCTCTCCTCCTTCACTCCTTATTTTTCCTTCCGTTTGCCTTCGCATCAACCAGCACCGGTTTCACTCTCTTCCTTCTTCTTGCATCAACCAGCGCCGATTTATATAGAGGAGGAGTTTGGTGGGGTAAGTCACCCACTTCGGTACCTTTTTTCAGAGGGTAGGTGGGAGCAAGTGGGTTAGGCTACTCACTATGAAACTTTTTCTCAGGGTGTAATGAGGTAATTTTTACCTACCTCATTTGGTCGAGACCTAGTTGGTTTCTAACTAAATAATAAAGTTTGCCTTAAGGAAACTAGACTGATTTCTTCACTTAGAAAACCAGACTGATTCTTTGACTTCCTTGCAAGGCAGGTCAAACTTGATTGTTCTTTGAAAAGGGCCGGACTCGATTATTTTATGCAAAGGGCCTGACTGGATTATTTCATGTAAATGGCCGAAGTTGATAAGTTCAGGCCGGACGGACCTCTTTTCAAAAGGGATGGAGTTGTTTTCACATTGAGGTTGAAGTTCGTTTTCTCAAGGGACGGAGCTCGTTTTCTCAAAGGACGGAGCTTGTTTTCTCAAAGGACGGAGCTCGTTTTATCAAAGGACGGAGCTCGTTTTCTCAAAGGACGGAGCTCGTTTTCTCAAAGGACGGAGTACTTTTCAGACGGACTGCTTTTTACTCAAAGGATGGAGTACTTTTCAGACGGAGTACTTTTCTTAAGGGACGGAGCTCTTTTAGATAGAGTATTTTTCTTAAGGGACGGAGCTTTTTTGGACGGAGTACTTTTCTTAATAAGGGAAGGAGCTCTTTTGGACGAAGTACTTTTCTTAAGGACGGAGCTTTTTGGACGGAGTTCTTTTTCTTAAGGACAGAGCTTTTTGGACGTAGTTCTTTTTCTTAAGGACGGAGCTCTTTTGGATGGAGTTCTTTTTCTTAAGGACGGAGCTCTTTTGGATGGAGTTCTTTTTCTTAAGGATGGAGCTCTTTTGGACGGAGTACTTTTCTTAAGGACGGAGCTCTTTTGGACGGAGTTCTTTTTCTTATACAAGCCGGAGCTCCTTTTCTTTATTACGGCCGGAGTTCATTTTATATTACAAGTCGGACTTCTTTTTGGATGGAGTGCCCTTTTTGACGGAGTTCCTTTTCACTGGAAGCTGGAGTTGTTGTGTTTTCGTGCTTTAAGGGTCGGACCTGATTTTACTATGCACAAGCCGGACGAACTTCTTTTCAAAGAGCTAGAGTTGATTTTTCGTGTAAAAAGGGTGGACTGGATTTTCACATGCTCAAATCCGGACTGCACAAAGCCGGACTTGATTTTAGACACAAGGGAAAGTTGAACCTCCTTTTGACCCATATAAGGCCGGTCTTTTCCAAATTTAAGCATCCTTCAATCTTCCTCGATTCTTTGATTATTTTGATCCCACGATTGGGACTTCTATGTTTTAGAATTTGGGTCGTCACAGGTACCTCACTTTATGTCATGTCATGAAGAAAATTCTTCATGTCTTAAACTTATGATAATTTTGGAGTGTTAAAGATGGGAAATGAAGGCACATCTCGGATTGTCGATGATAGTGACGTGTGCCTGATCATCAATAGTGGAACCAAACTGTTGTTGATGGATGTGTGACACTTCCTAGACATTCGATGAATCTTATTTCAAGTAGGGAAGCTTGATGATGAAGGGTTTTGCAACACATTTTGTGAAGGGATATAAAAATTGACTAGAGGATCTCTAATTATAACTCGAGAAAAAACATTTCTAATTTATATATGTTGCAAGCCCTAATTCAGCAAGAGAAATGCATGTTGTGAGAAGTAATGAGTCTTCAGATTTGTGGTACCGATGGTTAAGCTACATGAGCAAAAAGGGGCTAAATTATTTGGCCAAGAAAAACTTCTTCCGAGGTGTGTAAGAAGCTAAATTGAAGACTTGATCTCATTGTATGGTAGGGAAGCAATGGCAAGTTTTGTTCTATTGAAACTTGTTCACGGAGAAGATGAATCTTATTGAGCTAGTTTATACCAACAAATTTGATCCTCTCAAAGTTAATATACTCGAAGAAACACTTTATTTCATCACGTTTATTGATGATTGTTCAAGAAAGTTATAGGTGCATTCGTTAAAATCAAAGGATCAAGCTATTGATATTTTCAAACAATTTCATGCCCTAATAGAGAGACAAATGGGAAAGAAGTTTAAGTATATCCGGAGTGATAATGGTAGATAACATATTGGAGCATTCAACGTGTATTATCGAATTCATGGATTTCAACACAAAATGACCCCACCGAAAACACTGCAGCTAAATGATATGACTGAACAAATGAACAGGACGCTGATTAAGAGATTTTGTTGTATGCTTTTGGAGGCAAACCTCCCCGGTTCATTTTGGGGGGGGGGAACCTTAAATTTCGTGTCTCATATAATTAACCTATCACCTAGCAATTCACTGAATGGAAAAATACTAGAGAAGGTGTAGTTCGGAATGGAAGTATCTTATGACCATTTGTGCGTATTTGAGTGCGAGTACTTTGTCCACATCCCAAAGGATGAAAGGTCCAAGTTGGAATCGAAGACAATACAGTACATCTATCTTGATTATGGAGAAAATGAGTCGGGATATCAATTCAATGATCCGATAGAAAAAAAAAGCTTATTCGATCAAGGGATGTAGTGTTCATTAAAAATGAGATAATTGAAGGTATTATTAAAGTGGAGAAGGTCATTTCCAACAACGACAACAGTCAGTATTGTGATACGAATCTTGAATCATTGATATCGGTACCTATTTATAATGAAGATTGTGATCAAGGCAATACCGAAGAAGAAGAAGACCATGGGACTCCTATGCTCAATGGAGAGGATGACATTGTTACTCATGATGTTGCCGAACCCACCGAGACCATTCCATTCTGACGATTTATAGCAGATCAAAGGCTCTCTATTCACTTATCAGCTAATGAGTACGTGCTGCTTACCAATGGGGGAGAATCCAAAAGTTTTTGTGAAATTCTGGAGGATGAGTATAAATAGAATGGATAGAAGTCATGCAAGATGAAATAAAGTCATTGTAGAAGAACCACACATTTAAGTTAACTAAATTGCCTAAGGGCAAATGAGTTTTGAATAATAAGTGAGTCTTTTGTGTGAAGGCTAACGAGAACGCCCCACAACCTAGACATAAGGCGAGGCTGGTTGTGAAAGGTTTCAATTAGAGGAAGGGTATCGACTTTGAAGAGATTTTTACTTTTATTGTAAAGATGTTGTCAGTAAGGATGATGCTTGGATTAGCTATGGTTCTTGATTTGAAAGTGGAACAATTGGATATACGGATGACATTTCTTCATTGTGACCTTGAGGAGAAAATTTACTTGGAGTGGGGGGACTCTGACTTTAGTGAATGGAGCGTTTAATGTGTCATCTAAAAAAAAGCTAGTGTAGACTAAAGCAAGCTCCAAGATAATAGTATAAAAAGCTTAAGTCTGTTATGATAAGTCAAGGCTATTGAAAGACTATTTCAGATCACTATATCTTCATTCCAAGGTTTTTCAAAGATGATTTTGTTATTCTCCTACTCTATTTGGATATTATGCTCATTATTGGAAGAAAAGCCTCTCGGATCACCGAATTGAAGTAACAGCTTAGAAAATACTTTGTCACGAAGGATTTGGGGCTGGTGAAAATTTTTCTAGTTATAAGAATATTTTGCTATCGTAAAATAAGAAAATTATGGATGTCCCCAAAGAGTTACATTAAAAAGGTATTTCAACATTTCAACATGAAGAAGTCCAAGCTGGTGAGCACTCTATTGGTAAAATATTTTAAATTGAGTAATCAGTAATACCCTTTTATGGATGACCAAAAGGCAAGCATGAGAAGCATCCCCTACTCTTCATCCGTGGGCAATTTAATGTACTCTATGGTATATACAAGACTAAATATTGTTCATACTATTGGAACGATTAGTCATTTTCTTTCAAGTCCCAGTAAGGAGTATTAGTCCACGGTGAAATGGATATTAAGATATCTTTGAGGAACTTCCAGATGGTGCTTATATTTTAGAAGCGTTAAGCCACTTTTGGTTGAGTGTACTGATACAGACATGACAGGTGATGTCGACTCTCGAGAGTCCACCTTGGGGTATCTTGTTATGTTCACGAGCGGAATTATTTCTTAATAATCTAAGTTGTAGAAGTGTGCTACTCTCTCAACCATCAAAGTAGAATTCATTACTGTGACGAAGGCAAGTAAAGAGATACTGTGGATAAAGAAGTTCATCTGAGAACTCGATTCCAAGTAAAAGTAATATGTATTGTTTTATGACAATAAAAGTGCAATTCGCCTATATAGAAACTTGTCATTTTATTCCAAATCGAAACATATTGATGTGAGATATCATTTGGTGCAAAATGCCATTGATTTAGAGTTGTTAACGTTTGACAATGTTAGGAACAAGAAGAATGAATCGGGCATGAACCAAAGTGATACAAGGGGGAAGTTTTGCCAAACTATTAGCGGGATGATGATTGCCTCCATAGGTAGTGAAAGGAAGCTTGTTAGGTTATGGGTTACTCTCGTGTGGGTCATATATCCATTTGACGTGTCGTTTGGTGGTTCAAACAAGGACGCACATGTATTATATTGGTCCAAAAAAGCTGTAAATTAGTGCACAATAGGCAGCTGCCTTGCGCATGAGCGCCATTTTTAGATTAAAGCGCACCTGAGGAACACCCGAGCGATACATGAGCATGACTTTCCAAATAATCAGCACCCGACATACACTTGAAGGGATCTCATGCATCGGGTACAGTAGGCATGTGCTCAACGCGCGCCCAATTGGAGCTCAAGCACCCTTCTTGATATAAATGTATCTAATGCATTTTAAGGTTAATCATTTTACAATTCCAAAGACCTAGAGCACCAACACTGTGAGAAAAAGAAGAGAAAGAAGGAGAAAAGGGAGAAGATGAAGGTTCGAGTATTCGAGTAAGTTTCAAATCGTGTTCCAATCTCTACCGACCTTAGGTATGTTATTCTTGAAATTGAGAAGAATGATTTATTGGTCTTATTTTTTCTTTTTTGCCTTATACTTATTACCGCTCGAGTTTATTTATTATAAGGTATTATATCCTTATATTTATTGGGATTATATAAATGAACATATATTATATAGTGGATATTTCAGATGTATGGTCTAATGATTTTTCTTTCTCATTTAAAAAGGGAGCCTTTTAGATAAAATTATGTATTTAACTCTGAGTGGGGAAGCTGGTTGTGGTTGTAGTGGTTGGTTCGGCGAGTATACCTGATTGTGGTCTAGGGATGCTGCTATGTTGAAGATTTTCCATAGGAAGAGACCCTGTGCTTTGGATGTGCTACCCCTGACTGATTAACTATGTGAACTTGTTTGGTGGTCTGCTGTAGGGGTAGCTGGGTTAGCGAATTGTGGTGACTGATGTTCCTGCTGGCATGAGAAGGATCTGACCTGCTGGGAAGATTAAGTCGGCTAATGCTATACTGGTGTGAGAGTGAAGTGCATGAGGCTGTCCCTGGTTTTTTTTTGCTCTGTTGCAGTATCAGCATGAGGAATTTTAAATCTGGTTCTATTCATGTCCCTAGATACTGATGGTGTCAATACTGCCTTGTGATTTTAAGCTGTCAAAATTGCTTTGTTGTTGCACTCGAAGAAATTTGCTGCTAATTTCATTCGCATGGTCCAGACAGTAGGGATAGGTGTGAATGACCTGCTGTTTCTTCTGATGCACTATTGGTGCATTTGATGCTACTTGGGTTCGTCAATGGCCTTGATGGGGTTGGTTGGTGGTGCCACCTCATTGCTGCTATATTGGCATTCTCTCTGTGGAGTGCTGGGATTGAGCATGGTGCTGATATTGTTCGGATTTCCCTTGTTGCCATCTTGATGCTGGATGTTGGTGCTGATTAGTATAGTAAGAATGAGATTTGATGCAATTGCTGAAGTCTGATATGCTGGTTCGGTTGCCATTGTTGGAGTGAGTGGCTGTGATGCTAAATCATTTTCAGTTGCCTGTCTGCATTGATGTTGCAGGTGCCGCGGCTTTAGTTCTTAGCATCCTTGCTGTCCTGAGGCGTTGTGTTGCTGAAGAATGATGAGATTGCCTAATATACTCGATGCTGACGGGTGAGCACTGTACTTAACTGGAATGCTGTTTGCTGCTTGCTGAAGCCAGGCGTAAACCAAGCAGGCAAATGGTTGCTGCTGGAGCCATTTGTTGGTGTTGGGGGCATTGGAAATCTTGGGGCAGCTCTCGGTCTTGCTGGAATCGATGCAGAACAGCGTTAACACTAGTCCTAATTGTTTGGGCTGGGGTTGTGCAGCTGTTCTTGGCTCTGCTGTCCGGATGCTGCTGGTGTTTGCTGGTTCAGAATGTGCCGGCTGCCTGTATGGATGTTTCTAAGTTGTGGTTACTGGAGCTGATGTTGCTGAAATTTCAGATCTGGATTTTTGCACTGCTGCAGATGCTTCGGGCTGTTTTTTTCTAGTCTATGATGGCTGGCTTGGTTGTTACCCGTTTGCTATGTTTCTCATGTCGATTTGCAAGCGGCGGTTTTTGAGTTAGTTCATTTATTAGGCTGGTCTCATATTTTGTTGATTATGTTGATCGCGTATCCTCCTAGTGAAGTTTTTTGTATTTTCTGATGTATTTGTTGCTCGGGGTATGCCCCAACAGTTTATGTTTTTACTCCAAGTCAAAATACTTGGAGTAAAAATATAGATTCTGTAATATTTTTCTCACTATAATCCAAAACACTTACTTACCAAAAAAATAAAAAAAAAGATAAAATTATGTATTTTCTATTATTTGTGATATTATTTATTTGTTATGCTTTGTTAATTATTTTCTTACATTTTAAATAAGCAGTCCGGTTCCAATATATAGCACTCAAAGACAGATAAAACCTGGATTGTTAAAAACTTACTAGTTTGATGGCACTCATTTGCATGAAGCTTGATTATGCCAATTTTTTGCTGAGAAAAAAAATCTCTCTCACTCACGAGACCATGAGACCATTGTAAGCCAAGTTTAGGTTGTCTCATCTATTGGACAGAGGTTGACTGTCTAGGACCTTAACGAAGAAAAACATTTCCTTTCAATTCTTCTTGAGTCAAGGTTCTCTTCTCTAATTCTCAATTTTATTTGAGGGGTTAGGGAAATCCACCCACTCTTCTAGTTAAACATAAAAAGGACTTCAACAACACAAGCATCTAAATCTTTCATAAGCTATCTAAAGAAGATGCACAAAGCAACCAAATAACATACCGCGTTAGGGTGGAATCTTGCAATTGGGATTTGAAGCCCATTCATTACCTCCACAAACTCCCTCGCAATAGGGAGGTGGAGCCAACTTTTCATGTGGGCCTCGTATACAGTCATGAAACCCTCACGTGGGGATGAAATCGTATCTTCAAGGGTGTGGATGACATGAGAAATAGTTGGAGGAATGTTATACTTATTATAAAGAGAAAAAACATCAAACAATATTAAAATTAAGGCAATGTCAGCAACACCATAAGTGACTGGTCCCTTAAATTGACACGAAGTAATGGATGAGTGTGGAAGACAAATTTGTAGCTCTCAAGACTTTCAAATCACAAGGGAATCTAATGGGAAGTGTGACTATTCACTTTGAAAATGTTTGGTTTAAATAAGCCCATAAACATGCAACCATATAAGTTGAAGGGCCACCTAGGAGCCAATAAACGTTGCGTTTATGATGCGTGCTCTACGGTTTAATTGTGGCAATCGTCGGCGAGCCAGTGAGAGTGATGAGGAGAGGGGAGTTCTAGCAAAAGAAGGCAGTAGGAAAAAATAGAGAAGAGAAGGAGAAGCAGAAGTATGAGACACAGGAAAGTAGGGAAAGACAAGGAGAGAGAAAAAGAGAAGTAGAGAAAGGGGGGCAAGGAAACAGAAAGAGAGAGAATAAAAGGCAGTAAAGGTTTTTCTTCCCTCTAGAACTACAGGAATAGGCTTCTTAAAGATGGAAGGCAATAGCCCGTGGCCCACCAAAACAGAAAAATAACCATGCCAAATCATCAAAAAATAGAAAGCAGAAATGGGTTACCAAAATCATAGAGGGGGTGGGGTACATGTGCAGGAAAAAATAAAACAGCATGTAATATTCAGTGTCATTGGCCAAGCCCTTCATCTCTAGGTCAACGTCAGTGGTTGAGCTTCCAAGGGTGTATCGAAGAGTTCGTAATATTGTCATCCTCATCAAAAAAACCCTGTCCTCAAAGTTAAGCGGCTTATGCACAAAAGTCCTAGGCCTGGTGTAACAACACTGTCCGTGATTGATGAATAGAGCAACGAAAGCAATCTCAGCTGCTTCATCAACGTCCACATCCTCAAACACAACTTTGCCTCTGAGCTCTGAGTGCACCAGCTTAAGGTTGCTATTGCTAGCTATCAACGCATCTGGCTTCCAAGATCCATCACTGGTAGCTTCTTATTGTTCAAAAGCTTTGGATTCAAAGTACTCAAGCTAAGCAGCAGCGTCCTGAGAACGCAGATCATTAGGGCCCAACTTCACGGCAATTTGAATAGGGGCTGGACCGAGGAATTTGAGTTGCTTTGTTGAGGCAAAAACTGGAAGAGAGGGTTCAACCCTCGTAAAGAGAGCGAAGCGTTGCAATGCAATTGTCTTCTGTAATGCTGGAATTTCTTCAAATTTAGAAGTGGTGTAAGAGTATCCAACAAATTCCTCCAAGTGATCAAATGCTCCTATCTTGCGGCACAATGATTTTGCTGTAGTCTTGTCGTCCCCTGCTACAATTACAACGCGTATACCAACATTCGTGCATGGTAGGATAGCATCTTGCACTTCTTCTCTTGGTGTATCAAGCATTCCGGCCAACTCAATAAGTGTAACATCTTTCTCATCCTCAAATGCAAGCAGTTGTTGACCCATAGGTATCCGTTTGAGGGCCCAAGCGATACATCTCAAAGTTTCTTTTCCTGCAAAACTATTAAATCTAGCCTCCCGTTCAGCTCAAATTTCGAAAGTTAATGGAATTATTAAACCATCTTCATTGCATAAAATGCTTGTGCATCTAGACATTATACTTTTCAAAGAACCTTTCAAAAACATAACTATAGATTACTTTCTGATGCACAATACACTCATCATTTTATGATCACGAAAAAAGTTTAATACAGAGAGTTTTTTTCTAGTGTGGTCAAATTCTTTCCCAAGAGATTCCCTAATCAGCTGCTGCGAATATGTTGCAAAATACCTACTGAAGAGTAATAGGCTATCCTTGTATGGGAGGATAGCCATGTCCTTTGATTCGACCCCATCAGAAGCCCAATACCAGCATAGAACCAGCAATGCAGCAAGATTACTTTTCAACGTATTGTTTCTAGTTGCCTCATCCATCAATGATGCACCCCCAAGCATCTCTTTAATATCAATACCCTGAAGTGCTGCAGGAAGTAAACCGACTGTAGACATTTCATAGGTTCTACCTTCCACCCAATCAAACATAGGAAATCTAGCCAACCACCCCTCAATTCTTGTAGTGTTGTCCAATAATGAATTCTCTTGCGTAACAGCAACAATCTATTGTGAAAATCCCAAGCTAGCTTCACGAAAGGCCTCCTGCACCTCCAGTGAACCGTTTTGTGTCTCTGGAGTGCCACCACTCTTTGAAATTGCAATTACAAGGGTAGAGGCTAACTTGGGCCTTAATTGCACAATTTGATGATTGATTCCTGCGGGATCGGTATTGTCAATAAATTCTATTCTTATAAGGATTTGAAAAATCAGTGGTGTGCAACTGTAATGCTGAAGTATAAGCAGAATGGTAGCTTTAACGGTAGTCCAATTGGAGAATAGAGCTAGTGCTGCAATTCATCACCCGGCAACCCAAATGCTCCAGACCACACACCTCTAAATTGAGGTGAACAATTAGTACACCAATCTATTTTGTCCCGCAATGGAGGGATTGACTACCTATCTGGGAGCTAGGAAGGAATGAGGTTGAGAAGGCTCAATAGAGAGTTTTGTTCAGTGGAATTGACAATTTGTGCCATCGTTGTATAGAGTTGTCTACGTTAGTTATTAAGCATGAGATTTGGAATGGCAAGCTTGGAAGCGAGAGTTTGCTGAGTAGAGCTAAGGTGGAATTAGTGGATGGTTGAGTAAGTGGGGAGTGTTGTGAATAGGTTCGACCTGCATCCAATGATGTCTTGCCTGATTTTTTCACACTGGTGGCTTTCGGTAACGGTAGAGGCACCCATAATAGGAGCTCAACCTGGGTTGTCATTTCAACAGGACATGGTGGAGGTAAAATGGAAGAAGAAGTAGAGGACAGTGGTACCTCCATGGTGTGTAACAATTATTTGGAAGGCTGTAGGCAGTAGATATTTGGGCATCCAGAATCTTCAATGCTGTTCGGGGGACATTGAACGGGAGTAATGATGTAAAATTTGGGTGTTGCTTGGGGTAGTAAGGGTTAGTTCTGAACAATTGGCGGTGAGAAAGTCGGGAGCAAAGAGGAACTTGTAGTCGACAAGGATAGTTGGCCGATGAGGTGGGTGCGGGAAGGCCGAATTTGCTCTATGGAGGGGGCTAAAATGGCGAGTGGAGTTACATGTGGTGGTACAGAACCCGCAAAGGAAGGGATTTCGGGTTGACGAAGGTGAAGTTGAAGATCGATTGTGGCGCTTGGTGATGATGGTAGCTTGTTGGGTGAGGCGTGGGTTGGGGTTTACGGTTGTGATTGTGGACATAGTGGTGGAGGATGAACAGTAACAAATGGAGAAGCCACAAGTGAGGGAGGATTTACTGACCAGTTTTGCTCGATGCGGTTGAGCGATCGACTGATTTCAGTAAAGGAGTGATGGATTTGTGCTGTAGTGGAGGCAATAGTGGTGATTTGGTCTGCGTGTTGTCGAATAATTGTCGTTTGCCTGTAGACGGTCTCTACAGTGCACTTCATCTCCTTCGACAACCATGGTAGCTTTGAGCGCTTGCAATGCTTATGCTTCGGTTGCCATTGTCTCTGTCGTTATCTCAATGAGAGTACCATTTGATACGTGCTCCATGGTTTAATCGTGGCAATTATCGACGAGTCGGTGAGAGCGATGAGGAGAGGGTAGTTCTTGCAGAAGAGGGTAGCAGGGGAAAATAGAGAAGAGAAGGAAAAGCAGAAGTATGAGACACTAGAAAGTAGGCAAAGACAAGGAGAGAGAAAAAGAGAAGCAGAGAAAGGGGGGCAGGGAAATGGAGAGAGAGAGAATAAAAGACAGTAAAGGTTTTTCTTCCCTTTGGAACTACAAGAACAGGCCTCTTAAAGATCGAAGGGCAACAGCCCGTGGCTCACCAAAATAGAAAAACAACCATGCCAAATCACGAAAAAATAAAAAATAGGAAGGGGTTACCAAAATCAGAAAGAGGGTGGGGTACATGTGCAGAAAAAATAAAACAGCATGTAATATTTAATAACATTGGCCGAGCCCTTCGTCTCTAGGTTAACGTCAATGGTTGAGCTTCCGAGAGGGTATCAAAAAGTTCGTAACAGTTTAGCTCCTAAACAAACCCATGTGACGCCCAACTATCCAGAATGACACAACGTATAGAGGGGAAAAGACAATCCTTCACAAGGGAAGCAAACGCATTAAATGCATTGCCAGCTAGTCTCCCCAAGCTTAGAGAATCCACCATGACGCTGATATCACCTCGTTCCCTTCAATCAGGCAATCCTATCCTAACAAAAGCCTTGGGAATCTAACTGAGCCTAGATGGAGGCATGTGTCACCCTCAAGGGCTAGAATTTGACCTGTGTAATGATCCCAAATACGGTGAAAAGCTTTTACTGACCCAGATTTACATATACTAAGTTGAGTTTAGCTGAGGGGCCCAGTTCGTCAAACGGCTGAGCTGTCAAAGTCTTCAAGGATTGAACGTAAACAAACAAAGTTTATTCCTCGGCCCACCAATCATATGGCCAGATGCTAATAAGTTGCAACAGAGTTATTATTTAATTAAAAACTGAGCAACTGAGTTTGTTAAAAAGAACAGGCTAGGTCTAAAAAGAAAAATAAATTAACAGTTTGGTCATATTAATGGAAAATACTGATATTTTATTACTTTTTGCTTTAAAATCTGTAAAAATTATATTTTCAGTCAAATATTTCCTCTTGGGACTAGCACCCGGGGCAAGGAAACAAAGGAATAAGGGGGCACTAAAGGCATCTGCAGTCAGAATTTCCAGCCAAACGACCTAGGGGGTCAGCTTGGGTATTTCCTCCCATATATAACAGGATATCACTAAAGAAGAGTGCTGGGATATTTTTAGCCGCTACAAGGACCTAATTGACCATCAGATTGAAACTCCGATCATGACCTTAAGGCAGAAAGATGAGGAGATTACCTCAAGCAATTCAATTGCCCCTATATCCTTGAAGGATCCAGCCGAGTGGAATGTTGGGGGTATCTCGTAGTTTGCCAGCCATTCTCTTTGTGATAAGTTAAATAATAAGAGAGCCTGTCCAACCACCGATTATGTGATGGAACGAATTTTTTTTTTTTTTTTTTTTTCTAACACAGGATCACAGATACTATTTAGAACCCATATACTTTTAACCATAATAAGTATAGCGGAAGTTATTCTAATATTTGCTGAAGCATTTATATTCATTCCAAAATATTCATTTTTGAGTACATCGTAAAAAATGTCTAACCATAGAAGTCCATGAATCATAATCAAGTCATTACAATAATATTCCCCAAAATAAACTTTCGAAGTCTTTAATAATCCTTCAAACGAGCTCTAATCACTCCAACTCGTCAGGCATAAGCTCTAAATTTTCATCTGTAGGGGGGAAAACAGAAAACAGTGAGCCGGAGCTCAACAAGTTACGTGCAGATTTTCATAAAATATTTGAACTGCCAGGCGAATGCACAAATATTAATAAACAATAGTGGATCAGAAAACTAATGTAATCAACGCAGGAAAAACCAGAACAGAACCATATGCAATATTATAATCAATACTTAGCCGGATGAAGGTCGAACAGAATGTCAGAGCATAAAACAGTGTCGGTTTCGTTATAAAAGTCTTCTTTTATTCTTCTGCTTGCTGAGGAGGCATTAATCGAGGATAGATTGTATTCAGTCTACACAATCCAAGGCCGATAACTGAGCAGAAGTATCCCGCCTCGTGGAATTGGTATGCCACTCGAAGGTAGGCCAAAAACTATGCCTTCCTCCTGACCGTAACGCCCCGAGGACAGGGCGGACCACAAATAGCTCCATGATAGAGTTCGCTTTCCTCGTGACCGTAATGCCCCGAGGACAGGGCAGACCATGATTAACTCCATGGACAGAGTTATTCTCGATTTCTATAATAAAGTTCTAAGGCATGCTGGAGAACCTTATCTCCTGAAGCTAAAGTCAGAACTTATTCGTCTTATCATAAAACCGGTTCAGAGTTTATCTTTATTTGGATCTTATGAGAAGGGAGGCCGGAGTTCATTTTCTTCACACAAAAGCCGGAGCTCAAATGCCGGAGTTCTCTTTTTCTCAAAAGGCCGGAGTTCAAAAATCCGGAGTCCAAAAAGCCGGAGTTCTTTTTTCTCAAAAAGCCGGAGTCTAAAAAGCCGGAGTTCTTTTTTTTAAAAGAGGCCGGAGTGCTTTTCAGACGGAGTGCTTTTCGGTCGGAGTGCCTTTCAGACGGAGTGCTTTTCAGATGGAGTGCTTTTCACTCAAAGGGACGGAGTGCTTTTTAAAAGCCGAAGTTTCATAAATTCGGAGTGCTTTTTACTGAAAGCCGGAGTTGTTGTGTTTTCGTCCTTTAAGGGCCGGACCTGATTTTAATATGCACAAGCCGGACGGACTTCTTTTTAAAGGGCTGGAGTTGATTTTTCATGTAAAAAGGCAGACTAGATTTTCACAAGCCAGACAGACTTCTTTTCAAAGGGTTGGAGTTGATTTTTCGTGTGAAAGGGCAGCCTGGATTTTTACAAGTCGGACGGACTTCTTTTCAAAGGGCTGGAGTTGATTTTTCGTGTGAAAGGGCGGACTGGAGTTTTACAAGCCGGACGGACTTCTTTTCAAAGGGCTAGAGTTGATTTTTCATGTGAAAGGGCGGACTGGATTTTTAAGGGCCGAACTTGATTCTTCAAGAATCCGAACTTGATTTTTTTTTTTGTTTAAGCAACCAGACTTGATTGCAAACAAAACCGAACTTGATTTCAGGGCAGATTTTGATTAAACCCACAGAGACCGACTTCGATTTTGACAAACCGATTTTGATTTCTAACGCCAGGGCCGAGTTTGACTTTAATGCAGGCCGATTTCGATTGAACCTACAAAGGCTGATTTTGGTTCCGATTCTCAAGCCGATTTCGGATTTTTGATGCAAGGCATGATTTCTATTTTTAACGCAAGGGCCAAGTTCGATTTTATGCAGCCGATTTCAAGTTTGCAATGCAAGGGCCGATTTCGACTTTGATGTACAGGGCCGATGCACAAGCTGATTTTGATTTTTCTGCCGATTTCAACTTTGATGCACAGGGCCGATTTCGATTTTGACGCACAAGCCGATTTCGATATGCAAGCGCTGAATTCGATTTCCATACCCAAAGCCGATTTTGTTTTTTTTTTTGATGCACAAAGCCAATTTCAATTTAATCTATAATGCCGATTTTGATTTTGATGCTCAAGGCTGACTCCGATTTTGACGCAAAGGCCAAATTTCGATTTTGATGCAAATGCACAAACTGATTTTGATTTCCAATGCCAGGGCCAATTTACATGCCAAAAATCGAGTTCAAAAACATGCATTGCTGAGTTCAATGCAGCCCAGTTTACTTACAAGTAAATGCCGGTTTCATGTTTTCACCAAAAGTCGGGCCTGAGTTTAATTACAAGTATGCCGAGTTCATTTTTTTACATGCAAATGTCGGTTTCAACTCTTGTTTTAGATGCCGGTTTCATGCAAGGCTGGTTCATACCTTGGCCGGTTTCGATTTTGGTCCGGATTTCATGTAAAGCCCGTTTTAAGGCGAAACAAAAGTAGGAGACAGAGAACACGAATACAGATGTGAAATCAAAATAGAACTTAACTAGTGATTAAGAATGGTATGCATTTGAAATTGGAAAGGAAATACTTGCAGTTTTTCTTGAACTGGACATTTGAAACGGAAGAGTACTTAAAAATCTTGACTTTGAAAAGGGGGAGTACACTTGCAATATTCTTAAAGATAGAACTTAAAGAGCAATGTCTGAAGTAACTTGCCTGAGAGTTGATCGCCTAGATTTTTACCGTCTTGAAGCTTTTTTCCCGTCACTCTCTTCCTTCTGCTTGCCTGTGCATCAACCAGTGTAGGGTTTATATAGAGGAGGGGTTTGGTGGAGTAAGTGGGGTAAGTGACTTACTCTCGTACTTCTCTTCAGAGGGTAGGTGGAGTAACTACGTTGGTTTGCTTACTTCATTTGGTCGTCGCCTAGTTGGATTCTAACAATAAAGTTTGTTTTTGTCTTTAGTTACCATTAGTTCATTTTAGGCCAACTGCTCGGCCCACTCCACTGCTGGCCAACCCCTTTTGGGCTGTTTGTGATTCTGAAGGGCCAATCTTTATTCACAAAAGGAAGCCAGTCTTGATTACAAGGCCGGACTGGATTTGTCATAGGAGGAGGCCGGGTCATATTTTATGCAGGCCGATTAAATTTTGGATCTCACAGATTACCCCCAATCAATATTCAACATAATAGACAGCACCACCTAAAAAAACAAAATCAAGAAAGTTCTCTATCTAAAAGAAAGAAATCAAGATAAATTTCATTACCAATACCCCGCAAGGCACCTTCACAAAGTATGCTTTGTCGCTCTCTTTCTTGGGCAAATGATCCTCTAGATGAAGACAGAATAGGAAAGCCTACAGTACTGATTTATGGTGAATGCAAAAGTTAGTAAGTGAAGAAAAGTGATGGCAGATTTACCCTTTTTTTTATAGGCAACAAAGCAAGCTAAAAATGTTGCATTTTGGGTAACCATCTCATCAATGACAACTCATTTATGTAGCTATCATGCGAATCTAATGCAGAGAATTTCTACCATAATGACTAGTAAAAATACAATGATTGAGTGACATTGTAATATTCGGATTCTCTTTTGATTCATTTCGATAATATTTAGTATTTTCAGTATTTTAAAAGTATTAAAATTAATTAAATATTATAAAATTTTAAAAGATATTCGGATCAACGGGTTGGTACCTGAAGTGCGTCCTAGTGGCGCCTGAGCGCCGTTTGTCATGGGCGAGTGCCCGAGGCGATGCTCGAGCGCCGATGGCTTATTTAGGCATGGTGGTGGTTTGTATAGGCATTTTGTGCAAAATAAAAAGAAGAAAAGAAAGAAGCAAAAAATAAATGAAGAAAAAGAAAAATAAAAGGAGGAGAAAGAGACGTGCGAGAGAAGGAAGAAAGAGAGAGAGAAGCAGAGCATAAGAGGGACAAAGCGGGGGAAGAGAAGAAAAGGAGCAGAAAGAGAGTGTGTGTGAGAAAAGATAAGGAGAAGAGAGAGAAATCTCACAGAAGAAGAGAAGAGAGAAAGGCATGTGCTGGAGGAAGGCAGAGCGAGAGAAAGAGAAAGAGGCATGAGAAAGGAGGAGAAAAGGGGCGTGTGGTAGGAGAGAAAAAAAGGAGAGAGGTAGAAGAGATTGGATAAATCAGAATATCTTTTTATCAAGTCTACTTGTTATAAGGTCGAGACAAGTATTTATAAACCCTATCCTTGATCAATTTCAGTGTCTAATATATTTTGACTACTGTTTGGTGGTTTAATGTTCATGCATGCAAGTTTTACCTAGCTTATTTGTTTTCTCTCCATGCATGCATGTATTATACCGATTGTTTGAGGTTTTGCTTTAGATTTATATATATTTGAGGGTTATGTTATTTTCTACTATAATAACTAAATATTTGATACTATATATTTTTATATCACCTCTACCGTTTGTTGTTAAGTATTATATCTATAGTACAAAGCTGTATCTGTGGTTATCTGTTGTCAAGTGTCGTATTTGTGGTATAGAGCCATATCTATTGTTGAGTCATATCTGTGGCTATATGTTGTCAAGTATCGTATCTATAGTATGGAGCCATATTTGTAGCTATTTATTATCAAGTGCCGTATTTATGGCATGGAGTAATATTTGTGGTTGAGTCGTATCTATGTCTATCTGTTGTCAAGTGTCATATCTATGGCATGGAGCTGTATCTGTGGCTATTTGTTGTCAATTGTTGTCAAGTGCTATATCTGTAGCACGAAGCTATATCTGTGACTATCTGTTGTTAAGTGTTGTATTAGGGGGACGAAACTATATTTGTGGCTAAGTCGTATTGTGGCTATTTGTTGTCAAGTGTCATATCTATGGCACGGAGCCATATTTGTGGCTATCTATTATCAAGTGTCGTATCTATGGCACGGAACCATATTTGTGAGTTTCTATTATCAAGTGTCGTATCTGTGGTATGGAGCCGCATCTGTGGCTATATATTGACAAGTACCAAATCTGTAGCATGGAGCAATATTTGTGCCTGAGCCGTATTTGTGGCTATCTGTTATCAAGTACTGTATCTATAGCATGGTGCCATATCTATGGTGCCTCTTTCGATGGGGAGATATTTATTTGTCTATCACCATTAGTTTTTTGACGTCTGATTTGTATTTATTATTAATTTGAAATTTGCTTATGGATCCTCCTTATAATTTATTAGATCTACTTATTTAATGATGAATATATGATACTTATTGAGTTTTAGGCTCACATTTTCTATTTTATCTCTTAAGAGTAAAGGGTTTGGATATCTTACAGGAGTTGAACATGATCTGATATAGCATTATATATTATGGCGAGTATTATATTCATTCAGACATTATTGAGTCTATATGGGTTGCATTTTGGTTGTTGGATCGGTTGGGTATAGGCCTTTGGACAGTGTATTGAGATTTTATGGATTTATTATATTATATGGATGAGTTATTGTCACTATTTAAATACCTCCCTTATAATAAGTGGAGTAGGTCATATTTATGTTATCTAGATAGTTATTTGACGAGGTCTTATGATGGGTTTTAGGGCTTGTCTATAATTATTATTTGGATTATGAAATTTTATGGTCTATCTATTTATATCTCACCCGATTTAAGATTTATTTGTATGTTATTTGAAATTTAGTTATTTATTATTTTCACCTATTTTTATCCAAATTTGTGACAAAAATGGTATCAGAGAAGATTCATAATAAGAGGTATTTTATGTCATTTTTGATAAATAGTTGATCAAATATGTTGCATAATGAGTATTGTCATGGCAAACAATAAAACAATTTGGGTTGTGGAGGTTTGGATTTGAATCGAAAAGACGATTATTTGGTTACGATGGGTCATATGGGCGACATAATGGATAGATGATTCAATGGCGGAATGAGGATTTTGCTGCTATGAGGAGGTTGGCAGAACAAGGGCAAGGCAGGACGCCCTTTGATCGATTTGAAGGTGAATCCATCTCAGAGTTGAGTTTGATCCAATTGAAATAGAAAATTAACTGCAGAAGATGGAAAAAGTGTTTGAGGCTATCTGTTGCCTAGAGGAGGATAAAGTTAACTTCACTACCTACAAACTAGAAGGCGAGGCTTTCTAGTGATGGGCCACTCATGGCCACATCTTGGGAATGAAAAACGAAGAGATTTTTGGGATATTTTTGTGGAGACATTTTTGGATAAGTTTTTCAGTCTCACATTCGAGAAATTAAGGAAATGAATTTAGTTAGTTGAGGCAAAGGAAGAAGACTATGACCCCTAGATTTTGTGTGCAAATTATGTATGCTTTCCCAAATTTTGGAATATGCTTTGATGGTGTGTACTCCAGTATCCAGTCTAGGTTTGTAGATATGAATGGTTGATGGATCTCATTTTATTTGATATGCTGGACTTTGAAGTTATTTTGAGAATGGATTGAATAGTATGCTTCCACAATAGTATGGATTGTCCCAGTATGACTGATTTGTTTTGTATATGGGGTTGCAAATCTTTCGGAATCTCAAGGGAGAAATGATAGGGAGATGGTGGGATTGGTTTCGATTTTAGCATGCAAATCATAAGATGAATAACAGATGTCGAGTTTAATCGATATATATGGCCACATTTAGGAGTCATTTTGTAGCTATTGAAGATTAAATGGGAGGATGTGCCTAAGGTGATTTCTAGGACAAGGTAAGGCCATTTTGAAATTTGATGATACTTTTGGGTTGTTGAATGTGTTGGCATATTTTATAAATTCGATGAATTCGGTTTTTCAACCATATTTAGATCAGTTTGTAGTAATTTTATTGATAATATTTTGATTTATTTGAGAAATTTGAGACCCATTCGAGGACTGCACTGCATATTTTGAGGGATAGGCAACTGTTTTCCAAGCTGAGGAAATGTGAGTTTTGCGATTGAAGTATTATTTTGGACATATTGTTTTGAAATGTGTCGTGTCTGTAGATTTAAAGAAGATTGAAATGGTGGCAAATTGGAATAGATCGACAAGTGTATCAGAAGTATAGAGTTTCTTGGGTATGGCTAAATCTAATAAGCGATTTGTTGGAAATTTTTGGGGATTTCTTTAATTCGATTGACACATAAGCAATTAGTGTTTTTATGGAATGATGATTATGAGAAGTTCTTTCAAGAGTTGAAGAATAGATAGACAACAGAGCCGACTTTGGTAAATCCCTGATGAATAAAGTAGATTGTGGTGTACTGTGATGTCTCTAAGAGAGGTTTGGGATGCATGTTGATGCAGCATGACTGAGTGATTGCGTATGGGTTAAGGCAGCTAAAGGTCTATGTACAAAAAAAAAAAAAAATTCCCCACCCATGATTTGGAATTGGTGGCTGTGAATTTGCTTTGAGAATTGAAGGTATTATGTATATGGAGAGAAGTTCGTGGCTTATTTTGATTATAAAGGTTTGAGATATTTGTTTTCACAGAAGGAGTTGATTATGTGACATCACGGGTGGATGGATTTGCTTAACAATTGTGATTGTGAGATTTTATAGCAACCCGGGAAGGTGAATATGGCTACTGAAGCTTTTGGTCAAAAGTCTTCAGGTTTGATGATGCATTTGATGATTAATGAATGGAAGATATTGGATGGAATGAAGAATTGCATTATTAGGTTATACTTCCAAGGGTCTTCAAGTACAGCCTTTGAATTTGAAGAGGATAGATTTGAATAATGAGCTGTATTTGATAAGTAAGCCATATTTGGAGATTACCGGAGATTTGTATAATAAATCATGGGCAGCTTTTCCTATGTGAGAAGAGGATTATTCACTTTTGGAATAATATTTGTGTTTTGAATCTTGAGGAATTAAAGGAGGAATAAATGAATGAGGCCCATAGATTGGGGGTGTACATTCATCGCATAATGAATAAGAAGTATTAAGATGTGAGGAAAAAATTTCTGGTGGTGAAATATGAGTTGTGAGATTGTGGTTTTTGCGGCAAGGCGCATTGTGTATCAATAAGTGAAAGTTGAATATAAGAAGTCTCTAGGATTTTTGTTGTGAGGTTTTGGTTTCTAACTTATAGTAATTAGGAGTAATTAAGTTAATATAATAAAAATTAGGCATAATACATGTGAAAATTTAAGTTTCGGAAGCGGAAGAGGATGAAAGGGGAGGATGCTAGCTGAGTGCCCGAGGCAGTGTCGAGGCGCCCATTCCAGGGAAGTGGCTTCCGCTGGCTGCTTAAGTGCCAACAAGAGGTGCCAATTCCGGGGCATGTCGCGCCTGATACACGCTTGATTAGCGCTCGTTCACCAGTCTGTGTATTTAAGCCTGTGCGGGTTTTTTTTCCATCATTTTACATAGACCAGAGAGAGAGCGCAAATGAGAAAAGAAAGAAGAGGAGATTGAGGCTCGAGGGCTCATTTCTAGCGTAGAATTAGTTGAGGGAATTGTAGATCGGGTCGAGGTAAGTGCACTCATATATTTTTCTTTCTTTTGTTGCACTTTTCGTTCCATTTCTTTTCGGTATTTTTATCCCGATACTCATCTAAGTATGTATTTTATGATATCCATATATTAAGCGTGCATATATGTTAATTTTGTGTCCGATTTTGAGGTTTTGAGAGGTATTGTGTTCGTTGGAAACCCTAACCCCACGCCCCACCATTTTCTTCCATTTATTTTGGGGTTTATAGATGCTTTGACTTTAAAAAATTAGAACCCTAACTTTATGAATATTTTTACCTTAATTGTTTGATATTTATTTGCATGTACTTTGTTTATAATGTTTTGTATGTTTTGAAAATTACGTGGGGTACCTTTTGTGAAGAAATTTGTGGTCAAGAAGCTATAATATTTTATTTGGCTGAACATGGTAAGAATTTTTTAATTTTTAAGCTTCAAGTTAATTTATGCATGTATTTAAAATTATGTGAATATTTAAATTCACAAGAATATGAAAATATGTATTCAAAAAAGTTCACAAGAATACCTAATATGTATCTATATTTGTAAAAATATGAAATTTTGTGTATGTATTCCAAGTATATGAAATGTGTACCTATTTCTGCAAGAATATGAAATTTAAATCTGCAACAAGAAATTGAGACTCTATAATTTGTTATCCGTTGTCAATACCGGTACCTATTATCAGTTCCGTTATTTGTTATTCGTCGTCAGTATCGGTATCCGTCATCTGTATCCTTATTTATTATCCATTATCAGTATCCGTTACCTGTTACTCGTTATCAGTATCCGTATACTTGTACAGAGTTTACAATTTGAATTATGTAAAGTAATCATGAAATTGGACAAAGAATTTATATTTCAGATGGTAGTATTCCCTAACATACCTTAGAATATTATAATGGTATTGAGAAAAATGCCCTGCCGTGGGGGTTTATGTGACGGATTCTGTACATTTTGGCCTCTAGTAGAATTAGATGTATAAGGCTTTTCGATTATATGGAGTGAACACAATTCATTTTCTCGATGTCTGCTCCATTAATTTGTAAGACCTACTAGCCTTGGTCGCTAAATATGATTGAAGTTTCTATATATTTTAGAACTAAAGGACTCCGAAGTAAAATAAGAAATTTAAATGTGATATCTGTATCTAAAGAAAATCAAAAACAAGATATAAAAGTTAAACGTATTCTGAAAATGTATTTGGTCATGTTTTTACATTTTTACATCTACATTATTATCCTATCTTCTTCCCATGATTTATTTTAAAGTATAATGCATTTTCTTTGTTATACTTGTGCCTTACTAAGCATTCGGCTGATTCCTTTTTTTTTTGCTTTCAGATAAGCACGAGTTTATACCCGATGAGGTGGAATAGAGATTTCCAATGGACTAGGCTGATAATTCGAAAGATCATTGTGACGGAATTGGTCATAATCCTCTAATGACCTCCGTCAGTATTTGTATTAAGTGTGACAGACCAGTGTTCTTGTTGGGCTATAGCATTCGTCCATCTATATCACAATGCAAATGAGTAATGATACGAACATTAATAATTATGCATAATTTAAATAATAATAGCGCACACAGGATCCAAACTGGGCGAAACTCTTAAGTCGGCCTCATCTTGGCCGGCCAAGAATCTAGGTCAGCCTTGTCTAGGTCGGTTAATTTTCAGGGAAAAATCTTTGACGTATGAGATGCTACTAGGAATTAAAATTTCTTAAACCATAAAGTTCAACTGAAGTATATAATTATCCATTAATTTATACAACGGAATCATTATACAAAAGTCTCCAAAATGACCAAAAAAACATCTAAGTCGATCATATACTACTACATGAATCTAGATCAGCCTTCCCATCTAATTAGTCCGTCCGACTCTACTCTTTCTCGTTCAGTATGAATTCTTACTCATCTGAAGGTAAGAAAACAGTAAGGAGTGAGCAGATTACTTAGTAAGTTACAAATAAGCAAAGATATGCATAAATATAGCTTCGAAATGAAATCAAAAGAAACGAAATAAGAGTATTTTTGCATACAGAAACATAAAACATGGGCCATAGACATTTTCATAAGAACTGATTTTCAAAACGAATTCAAATCCAAAACCAACTCTTCTTTATCATAATTGGCTACATTTTAAGCTTGTAACTACTCGGCTATCATATATCGAAACTAGCTACATTTTAGGCCAGCAACTACTCAGCTATCGTATATCAAAATTGGCTATAATTTAGGCATGCAACTACTCGGCCATCATAAATCGTAAGTGGCTATATTTTAGGCCTGCAACTACTCAGTCATCATATATCAAAATCTTGAGTTTCAAAAGACTGAAATCCTTAAAGAGCAAACATACTTTTACAAATGGTGAACAAACATTCAATCGGATGAGATCGTTAAATAAGCAAATTGATATTCATTGACAGTAATTAAATATGCAAGATAATTTTTCCGTGTACCATGACCTAAACCTTACCAAATCTTGCTATAATACCGAACTCAATAAACATAAGAAATTCTATCAATATTTAAGCACAAACCGTGGAACAAAATTCCACATGTAAAACATAATACATGCACTGAACATGAACTTGCTTCGTAAAACATGAGAAAACAATCAACATAACATACATTACGTATAAACATAGAGAAGAAGGGTATTTGAACAATAATACCCAAAGGATTTGAACAAGAATTAGCAACAGCAAAAAAGAAACATAGAGTACACTTGCCTAATCCTAATCTACGAATTCCCTTATTCAAATTTGGCCTGAAACTCTCCCTCTCCTTCTCCTTCATACTTCTCTCTCGGATTTTTGAACTTCTTTCCTAACCCCAAAATTCAGTATTTATAGACAATGGGGTAGGTGGGAGCAGGTGGTGGTAGGTCACTTACTCTGATACTTTCTTTTCCCACTCAATTTTCCTTTCGAAAAGGTCAACAAAGTAGGTGGGAGTAAGTTACGAGCCTGAACTAGTTCTGTTAATCGTCTCACTATCTCCCGCTCTCTTTCTCACTGAGTCCTTGGTCTCTTTCTATGAGTCTTCGGTCTCTATCTAATTTTTCAAACAACCTTGATCGTTACTGTTCATTTGTAGGTCATGGTTTCATGGTCATTTAGGTTAACTCCCCAATTTTGGTCAACTGCTAGAATTCTGGTCAACTTTCTTAATCGGTCTACTTTCTAATAAGGGCAATCATCTTTCAAGTTGGTCAACTGTTTACTCTGATCACTTATCTAGTCTAGTCGGCCATCTTAACGGGTAAACTGTCCTGGCCGATCAACATGCTACCTAGGCCGATTTTTCCATTATGGCTGAGTGGCTAAATCTTAGGAACCTGATCCTTACAATACTCTACATCATATAAAATGTTATCCTTAGAATTTTAATAAGACTTATATACCTCATGGAAATATAATTTTTGTTCCACCTAAATTACCTAAAATAATAAATAATTGTATAAAAATTCAGGTTTCCACTTACAAAAATTTTGTTCTTGGAATTTAAGGAACCTTAAATTTCAATCAATTGGAAAAAAAATCCTTTCAGATTCCTACATACGTTCTGATATCACAACCTTATCACAAGACAAATCTCTAATTTCCATGAGGCTTAAACCAATCACATACTATTTCCACAATCATTGACGCAAAGGAGACTTCAGGACAATCCACAAGATCTAGAGGCAACCCAATTTACTGGCTATTTCCTCGATTTGATTCAAAACCTTGAACAAACTGGTGAACTTCTACTTCAGTCTATCTTATGCATCGAGAATGGTTGTCCACCTTGATCCTGAATCTTATTTCGAATTTTCTAGGCTAAGGGCCACATACCGCTGCTACGCTACTCTGATTGACCATTTACTTATATACCAAAATCATCTTACAATCTTTGTCCAACAATTCATATCAGACACCTTATCCGGACAGCAACCATGAATATAAGGAAATTTTCAAAGGTATCAACACTGCTAAGGGAAGGCCCAAAATCCTCAGATTACAATTAATGTTACAACCCAAGTTTCAGAATACCATAATTAGTATGTAATTAAATTAATAATGATTAAGGATTAGGTTTAGAAAGTAGGAAATTGAGTTCGGAAGTAAAAAGAGAAAGTTAGACCCTGTAAGTTATCGGTTTTCAAGATATGGTTAATATAGGTGGTGAGGTTTTGAATTTCCAAAATATGATGATTGGAAAGTAATTAAGTTAAAATAGGTGAATTTTGATCAAAAGGTACGGAAAGAATCGGATTGAAAAGCTCAAAGATTCGGAATTGATGTATCGGGAACCAAAGTTATAAACCGAGAAATATTAATCCGTAAATAAGATTTTAGGCTTTAAATTATAATAATCATGACTTATTACAGTTATATAATCAAAATTAGAGTCTAAGGATGTGAAACATTGGGTTGAAAAGGTCAAAATGGGTCTCAGACGGCGAAAACACGAAATAGGCTTGTTGCAAGCTTGACGCGGGCTTGACCAAACCGCAGCCACCAACCGGGCACAAAAAAAAGAACCTCCGTGCCCGAGTAGTGCTCACACATCACTTGGGCGTGAAAAATAGAATAGGCCCCCTGATGATCGCCTGACTGGCGCTCGAGCGCTAGTCGGGGTTTTTATATCACGCGAGGGTTTCTCCTTCGCATTTTTCTAGCCTTTTTGGAATTTTAGAGAGAGAGAGGGATGAGGAACTAAAGACAGGAAGAGGAGATGAAGGCCCACGAGTCCGAATCCGTCCAAGAGCCAGTTAAAAAGGTGATAGATCGGGACAAGGTAAGTGCATTCATATTCTCTTCTTTTATTTTCTTACACTTTTGTCTTATTTTCTTTGGGTATCCTTTTTTCAATACCCAATTAGATTTATATTTTATGATTCCTAATATTTAGGCAAGTATATATGTGAATCCTATGTCCAAATATGTAGATTTAACAGATTTTCAGACAAGGAAAACCTAATAACCATGCTCGGACATATTAGCCACAAATTTTTGAGACTTTTTCTTAATTTGGGACTAAGATATGATTGCCCATGACTTGGACTTGTTATTTTATCGATTGGGTACCCGAATTTGTGGTTTGAGGTAAAAATTCGTTCGCGGAGCCCCTAACCAGTGCCCGAACACCGTTTAAGCATCGATTTGGGGTTTAATGTATAACTTGACTTGGGATTATAGTTACCTATACATTGGGTTTGATAATTTACCCGTTGGATGATCAAAATTTTGAGAATTAACCAATACGTGTAACTCGTGCACATTCATGTGCACTGTTCACCGGTACTGTACACCCGAGGATTTCGGATGATATTTTGCATAATATTTTCATATTTAATTGCTAATTAAATGATACGCATGTTTGTATAAATGCAATTGAATAATCTTGAAGCTTTGGTATATGCATTTGTGAAAAAAATTTGCATTTGAAAGCTCTCAAAGTCAATTTGCTCTTCGATGATAAGAATTTCAAGTCTTCTCTATGCATATGATATTTGTATATAAATCATGTCATGAAAAGATTTAAATCAACAAGTAAGATAATAAGCATATTAATAATTGGAGGGAAGTTTCACAATTGATAGGATATTATACGTTGCAATTAGGTTGTGAATTTCGAATAAGAGATAGAGCTAGTCAAATCGAGGATAGGTGCTAAGTCTAATTAGTAAGCGAGACCATCCCATTAAAGTTAGTTGGTTGTCGTTAAGAAATCTAACTATGAAAAGTTTTGATGATATAAATTTAGAAGAAAATATTGAGCCAACTTGTTTTAATGGATGATTGGGAGTTTGGTTGGAATCAACATTAGCCTCTGAGGATTTTGTATGGAATTAGAGAAGTATTGGTTAGGTACTATTGTGGATACCTTAGAACCTCTAGGAAGTAAGATAAACTAATGAGATTATTTGTGGATGATTGAGCAATTGGTTACTCGGAAGAATGATCAATTGATAAGCGGGCATAGTGAATGGATAGGTGATTTCTAAGATCGATCTATATCCATGGCATGTAGATTGTGGATAATTGGCAATTATGTCCGCGGCAGCATTCAAGATAAGGATATGGTTGCTACGAAGTTCGGGAACACCATTTTGGTTTTGAAGGTCCATGGGCATTTCATAAATATTATGGGTTGAATCTTTCAGTCATATTTGGGTCCATATTGAGATGACCTCATTGATGGGTTCAAAGGAACGTAGGAAATATGTACTCCATTTGAAAATTGTGTAATGAAAATATCTGGTTGTCTTGTGCTTAACAGAATGTATTAAGCAATCCAACAAGTGTTCTTTGAGGACTGTAGTGTCCATGAATCATTTAGCTTGAGAAATATCTGTATTCGTTATAATGAGATACAAAAGGTAGTTCGAGGAGTAGAATGGGTCAATTGACTGCCATGTCATTTCGGATGACCCTTAATGGGTCTTGTAAGTTAGCATAGCATGTAATATTTTTGAGGAAGTTAGGATTTTGTAATCCTGGTGTCGTGATAGGTGACTACCCCCATATAAGTGGGGGAGAGGTTCATATTTAGAATTACTCCATTCGTAGGTTGAAATTAATAGTTGGAGTCTTGCTTTGGGAACTTGTGGGTGTTACCTTGGAAGTAGCTAATACCTGATAATTATAAGGGCTAGAATAGTTGTGCCATAAAGAAAGAGATAACTTTATGATATTGCAAATGGATGGACCCATTTAAGAATTGTTGGGATAAACCTTAGTGTCTTTAAGGAAATCAGCCTTAATGCTGATAATCGACATTAGGAGTTATTTGACTCAGTGTGTTTTGGTATTTTATAGGAGATGTGAAAGGAAAATTGTGAGTAGGTTCAAATTCTTGGGCAATAGGAGGTCGTTTTCTTAAATTGGGAAATAGAAATGTATTCGATGTATTAGAGCCATGAAGTTTTGAGATGAGAAGTCCTTATGGTTTTGCTTCAGGACGATTCACTTATTATAATTATGGAGAACGTGTTTGGATTGAATTAGTTGGCCCATCGGTATTCCAACGAAATCCTGAGGTTGATAAATGTTTGGATTTTGAGATTTAGGTGATGGCCTAAAGTTGTTACAATTGTAATTTTGAATCTGGCTGTGATTTGAGGATTGTGAGTTTTATCTATAGGATACAGATACCTTGAGAATTGCTCTAATTGTGGCTGTCGTGTAATCTCAGTATTCCGAATAGATTATGTATTTTGAGGAAATGCTGGTTTGGTGGTATACCAATGATATAGTGAGAATGTGAAGTATTCTGTCTTCGTGGTTTAATGATGATTTGAGGTTTATATCAGACTCTTGGCCTAACTTGATAAGAGAACTTGAGTATCAAGTCAAATAAGATATAGCAGTGAGTTGCAACTAGATGATTCGTGATTGGGAAAGATAATCAGAGTGGCATAGCAGAACTATTGCAAGCTCACATATATGAGGTTTAATCAGAGGTTAAGAAAGAATAATCTTTTGAGGTAATAAGGATTCTCAGTCGATTGAGGTTTGGAGTTAAGTCGGAAAGGCAATTAATAGTTTTGGGTTACCCTCAAACTTGGTAGGTTAGTGTGAAGTCTTTCCCAGGTATTGTAAATGTAGAAGTAGATAAGTGATTGTGATGAGTTGTGTCTGGAAATTTAGAACTTATTCCCATAACAAAGTTTCAAATTGGATTTTGATTGATCGATTAGGTAATAAGGATTAGAACAGCTCGAATGTCTAAGGTTTCATGGGACTGTAGTTAACCGAGGGGATAATTTGGGAACGCTTTGGAGATTGCTTCTGACTTGGGGATTTCGAGGTCTCAAATTTAACAAATACCAAAAATTTAACAAATACCCCAAATTTTCGCGAGTCATGTGTCCATCTGTGGGGGTTAGGGTTTTCCTTGTCCGATTACATACCAATACTATGTTTTCGGACACCAAATTTATATATATTCATACTTAGGGCGTGGGGATTACCAAATATATATTTAACCGAGTATCAAAATAAGGATACCTGAAGAAAATACGACAAAAGTGTAAGAAAACTAAAGAGGAGGGTATGAGTGCATTTACCTCGACCCGATTTATAACTTTTCCATCTAGCTCGAAGCCAGAATCGGACCCGAAATCCTCCATTTTCTCTTCTTCTCCTTCACGTGGCTCCCACCTTCGCCGGTCTCCCGCGACTGCTATCGCTGCTCCATGCCGCTGCCAGCCAGCCACCACCACGCATGACTGTCACTAGCCACTGCCAACCCGTGCGCCGCCTCCGCCAGCGCTACTTTCCTCCTCTCTCTCTCTCTCTCTCTTCTTTCTTTCCCCCGAAACCCTCGCCTGAACCCTCTCTTTTCCCCTTGATTCTCTCCCGATCTCTCTTGTGCTTCTATTTTCCATCGTTGTTATTATTATTATTATTATTATTATATTTTCTTTTAATTTTAAAATTTGAATCGATATCCGAGCGATCGAATGGGCACACTCCGGGCACCAGCCACACAATTCTAAATATTTTTCAAAATTTTTATAATATTTAATTAATTTTCTATCACAGTTAAATTATCCAAAAATAAATAAATTTAAATTAATTCAGATAAAAATATTCAGGATATTACATTCTCCCCCACTTATAGAAATTTTTTCCTCAAAATTTGACGAGCTTCAAACTTTCCTTGATCGAAGTAAATCTTTCTAACTTTTTCCCAAGTCATCTTCTCAATTAAAATGATTATTTTATCAAACCTTAAGCATCCCCAAACATCATGCTCTTTATTATCCAATATGTCCTATCAGAATCTTTTTTCGTCAAGTCCCAAAAGCAGCTCAATTTCATTGATTTCTTCAAAACTTCAAACGAATTTCTCATCTTCATTCACGTGAAGCTTTAAGAACCTTGAATTTATCCTTAGGATATATGGGCTCACTACACTTTCGCTGCGCAACTCTTATTGTTTTATCTAACTATAGCCCATACAGCTACACGTTATCATTATATTTAATCTACCCTAATACCCAATATTTCTCTGAGCTTGGTTAAGATTTTTGACATAAGCCACTATTCATAAGTAAACCTCAAAGACAGAGCACCCTACATTCTCATTCTTTCGTTGGTGTGTTCTCGAACTGAAATTCTCTTAAAATACAAAGTCTATATTATATATCCTTGAAATACATGGCCATTCATTCTTAATCTTTTTTGATCACATCCCAAGAGTGTCGTACCAAGTTTTACGATTATTCAAATTTATCACAAGGACAGAAACCACAACTATAATATTCTTCAAGAATTCGACATAAATTTAGATTATCACCCAATCTCAAAATTCAGACACTAGCAAACTTAAGATCTTATTGCATATTAATGAGCCTGTTGATTAAACTCAAACATGTCTTCTATAATGAGTAAATTGTTCTAATTGTCTTAAGACACAATCATAAGGGTTTCTTAATTCAAAATTTCATAACTTTAATCTTTGAATACTATTATGTCTCCCAATTTAAAATACAACATTCTATTACCCCAATATTATTTGCCAGTACAAAAGTCCATTACAAAGGTCCATTATTCTTAAAGATATTGATGTTTGTCATTGAAGTCCTTAGACAGGTTTATCCATTCACCATATCACATGATCATATTTTCTTAGTGACGTAACTACTTTTGGCCCTTAAAATTTATTCAACAAAATCTATCTCCAAAACACTATCCACAAGATCATAGAATGGAGACTTCACTTACTCATTCCGGCCTATGGGGGGTTAATTCTAACTCGGAGTTCTTCCTTCTAAGGACATCATTTACAAATTATCCTAAAGTAAAGACCTTAACAGTTAATCCTGGCTATGGGTAGAGCAATTTAAATTGTATACTCCTCCCCCACTTATAACGGGGATAGGCACCTATTGTGATGTGAGATTATCATCATTTTGTCTTTCCTCATTTACATGACATCTTACTAGACCTATCAGGGGTCAACCCAATCAAAACGACCAATAGTTTACCCATGATTTCCTCGAAGGTTTTCTTTACCTATAGCATCCTTATGAATACTAATCATCCCTAAACCAAATGTCTCTTGACTTTACAATCCTTGAAAAATACTTGTCATATTGCTTGCTAAACCCAAGAAGACCATATACCATTCACAACACCGATCGTTTCTTCCTAAAGGGCCTCATTAAACAGGGTTATTACTCTCTATCTTTAACAAGGTTATCACAAAGATCAGGCTAAATTTATCTAGAAGATCCAACCCAAAGTTTTCCATGAAAAGTCAACAAACTTACGAACCTCAAATGACGCCATCGGAACCCATAATAGCTATGTTTAAATTTTAACAAGTCACCACAAACATTAATCTTGATCATCTATTATTGACAATACTACAAATACGGAATATCCTTAGGAATATTATCTCCTTATTTATAGGTCAAATGAACCATCTATTCATCTTTTAGTAACCACGTATTTAATCAGTCTCGTGTACTCTTTATTCATTGATTTACTTACCCCAAAAATCCTAAAGTAGCTCATAATGAGTATTAATCAGTATGTCTCCGATTCTACACCAATTTCAACTTTCGGAGATAACCCCAACACAGCCTCGAATCACCAAGTAATAGAAAAGAAATCAGTCGAATTCTCTTTTTAAGAATCATCCTCAATTGAAATATACTTCTAGAATTTCTTTCAAAGCATTCCACTACAAACATTCATAGCATATCCTAATATATCTCTTTATCCTCGAGATCTATGGCACTCTCCATATCAACCATCCAAGGTTAACTCCTCCTTCTAACTGTTATGAGACAACATCAACTTGTTCCCTTCCAAACATCAGATCGCCACATCACCATCTAAGTCCTCAGCATCTCTTAATTTCATGTGATCAAATTCTACTTTATTTGTTGTGCTTGATCATCATATTCAAACAACCCCTTCTGAGCAGAGTAATTACCTAGGGACCTTAACTCAAGTCTATTCGAATTTAACTAAACTATCTACTTAAACCTCAATTAGGTATCATCATATTCAACACTAGCTCGGCATTGGTTTAATTCGAATTCCTAAGGTGTCTTCAACAATTTCTTCTCTTCATCCCCATGGTCAACCAACATTCCGAGGAAAGATCTTAGCCTAGTAGCCTTGCTGTTTCCTATGACTACATACATCCTAATATTATTTATCCTTAAATAATCAGATTAGAGAGAGGGTTAGGATCAAACAATACCTTCCAAAATAAAGCCTTATGGCCGAAGCCTAAATATTCCATCTAATCCTATCTACTTCACCTTATCTTGACTTAGAATAAATCAACCTAGATTTTTAAACTAGAATCAATCAGCCTAGGCCTGCATTTGATATCCAACAACTTAACCACTAGATCCCAATAAATTCTGATCTAACTTATGCAACTAAGATACCTAGGACTATCCAATCCAACTTTCATCCTATGCTTTTGCCTACTCTTTTGATCAATCTTGCTCGATCCTAAGTTTTCACATAAGATCCAAATCAAAACCTAAAGCATCTCTTTTTTATAATACCATTTGTAATGGAACGAATCCTTATCTTTAAAGGATCCTCTGTTCGTCGCTCTTACTTAATCAAATACAAATGACCCAATAATTAAAATATAAAATCTGTAACAATTTTGGCAGAGTTTCCTCTGCAATTGAACGAAAACCAAAAATATAATATGTTAATTTGAACCTATACAAACATATAAATATCCACACTTCAATATTTTTATCACCAAAACACATGCACAGGATTCACATTGCCATATCATCCATGATTCCAACACAGTACACTTAAATTAATATGTTGGATCTAAGAGAAATGTCATCTAGGCTTAAACAAAATACAAAATATCCAATATTAATGTGGAAGTAGAACTAGATTCAAAAACTTACGGAAACATAACAATAACCATAAAATAATAATAAGCCATAATATAACACATCACATTAATCTAACCTGACTATTTATATTTTATTATATTTGATATATCCAAATTTTTAAACCTTCAACGTCCAGCTAATCTCCTCAAGCAAATCCCTCTCCTTACTCTAACTAATCGGGCGTCAGCTTGATACTCTCATTTGGAAGAAAGAAAAAGTAAGAGTGAGCTAACACTCAATAAGTACAATCATATACAAATACAATAAATAATAATAACGAAATTAAATATAAAATAGATACATGAATATGAACGGAATACATAAATAGGATTATGATTAAACATACTTGGGATACAATTTACTTCTTTCTTTTGTTTTTATTTTCTTTAGGATATAGATTAAACATAAACATTCATTTTTGTAGACCATGGGCTAGTAGGCCTCCAACTAAGGGAGCGAATAATCGATGATAGATTGTATTCAATCCACACAATTAAAGGCCTTAGTTCTTGTTCTCGCCATGCATGCATCATTTCATATGTCCTCATCATTACGAGAACCATTTATTCATTTCATGGGTCATTCTTTCATATCAAAAGCTTTAATTCATATTCATAAATCTTTATTTTTTCTCTCTGTAAAATGCCCTGAGGACAGCGGATTACGCATCGCTCTATGGTTGAAGTTCTTCATATTCTTGGTAGGATCTTGAGTAGGTTCATGGTGGGTTCTTGGGTTTGTCCTCTCTGTACAATACCTCGAGGATGGCAAACCTTATATTACTCCATGGACGGAGTTGTCCTTAATTACCACTATAACTTCCTAAAGTTTGCCATGAATATCACCCGCTTCAAATAAATATCCAAGACACTAGGCCATGGTATCCTTGGGTCTCCATCGCAGTTTTCATGGCGAGCCAAAGAATGTTACCCTTTATAATATGAATTCGTGGTCATAATTTCATGATTTCTTATTCTTTTGAGGAAGGATTCCACCAAATTTCTTTCACAGATATAACTTATTTATCAAATATCTCTATCTTGGATATCAAATCCATCAAAATCCCAAATGTGGAATCTCCCTCCAATTATTCATGTTCTTATTATCTGACTTGCAGATTTAAATCTTTTTATAACTTAACTTACATACGAATATCGAAAGTATAGAGAAGATTAGGAGTTCTTATCGTTGAAGAACGAATTGATTTTGAGAGCTTTCGAATGGACATAGATTTCTTTCACAACACATATATCGAAGCTTCTAGATTATTTGATTGGACTTATACAAATATACATATCACTTGATTAGGAATTAAACATGAAAAATTATATAAAATATCATCCAAAATTCTCGGTGAACAGTACCCATGAACAGTGCACAGACTACGTATATTGATTAAGTCTCAAAATTTCGGACATCCAACGGTTAAATTATCAAACCCAAGGCATAGGTGACTAAAACCCCAACTCAAGTTATACTTTAAATTCCAAATCGAAGCTTAAACAGTGTTCGGGCGTGGATTGGGGACTCCACGAATGAATTTTCACTTCCAACTACAAATTCAGATATCCCATCAATAAATTAACACATCTAGGTTGTGAGTAATCACATTCTAGTCCCAAATTTAACAAATACCTCAAATTTAACAAATATCCAAAATTTTCGTGGGTCATGTGTCCATCCGTGGGGGTTAGGGTTTTCCTTGTCCGATTACATACCAATACTACGTTTTCGGACACCAAATTTACATATATTCATACTTAGGGCGTGGGGATTACCAAATATATATTTAACCGGGTATCAAAACGAGGATACCTAAAGAAAATATGACAAAAGTGTAAGAAAACTAAAGAGGAGGGTATGAGTGCACTTACCTCGACCCGATTTATAACTTTTCCATCTAGCTCGAAGCCAGAATCGGACCCGAAATCCTCCATTTTCTCCTCTTCTCCTTCACGTGGCTCCCTCCTTTGTCGGTCTCCCGCGACTGCTGTCACTGCTCCATGCCGCCGCTAGCCAGCTGCCGCCACGCACGACTGTCACTGGCCACTGCCAACCCGTGCGCCGCCTCCGCCGGTGCTGCTATCTTCCTCTCTCTCTCTCTCTTTCTCTCCCTTGAAACCCTCGCTTGAACCCTCTCTTTTCCCCTTGCTTCTCTCCCGATCTCCCTTCTACTTCTGTTTTCCATTATTATTATTATTATTATTATTATTATTATTATTATTATTATTATTATTATTATTATTATATATTACATTTTCTTTCAATTTTAAAATTTAAATCGATACTCAAGCGATCGAATGGGAGCACTCCGGGCACTGGCCCAACAATTCCAAATATTCTTCAAATTTTTATAATATTTATTTAATTTTCTAGCACACCTAAATTATCAAAAAATAAATAAATCTAAATTAATTTAGATAAAAATATTTGGGATATTACAAAATGACTTCTAGATTAATAAATTTAAATGGTTAATTCTGACGAATTATTACAAGAACTTAGGGATAAATAGTTGAATCAAGTGAAGAGTCACCGTGCCTAACAGACAAACATTAGATTTAGAGTTTACGTAATGGTTGGACCATTCAATTTCAACAAATATAATTCTTCAATTAATACGCAATCATACATCTTTAGGAAGAATGTGTGATTAACAATTAGATTATAAATACATCTATTTCTCTCAAATAAAGGAATTGAATCGAAATTACTTATAAAAATAGTAAGCACAGAGCTGTAATTCTCAATACATTTGAGAATTTCAAAAATAGCAGAGCTAAATTCTCCATTTCTTTCTTTCTAATCCTCAATGTCTCACAATTTTTTATTTTCATAAAAAAGATTTTCATTTAATTGTCGAAGGATATTGTGGGGGAGTAAATCTTGTATCATTTAATCTCTTATCAATTATTATGGTTTACAGGATTTGGATTAAAATATTCAAAAGGCTAACTTAATTTCATTCGGATGACAATCTAAATTCGAAGTATGCATCATTAGCACCATTTGTAGGAACACGGTTATTCCATTTATTCCTTATCGATCGGAATTCTACCCTCCGAGATCAACTCTCATTTTCGACAAAGTAAAAATGGTGAATGTGGGAGTGTAGGGATAGTCAAGCCAATCACCAAAGGATGTCCCATCCCATGGCATCATCCTACATGAAGGCAATTCTAGAAGTGCTAGCCCATTGGTTGATCCTGACAAAGGGGACCTGGTCACTCAGATTTAAGGCATGTCAAAGAAATTAAAGTCCTTATGGGACAAAATTTAAGGCCAAATAGTTTTAATCATTGGTTATATATTTTATTAATTGGAATTGAAGTCGATTTCATTAAATAAAATTTTATCATATTTCGAGGTGAGTCCCTGACTTGTGGGTTTTTATCGTTTATTGAGCTTAATTTTATATAAATTAATTTTAGCTTACCAAATTATGAGTCATGGAATCTCGATCCTTACAATTCTACCATCCTTAAAAAAATTTCGTCATCAAATTTTTTATACTTCCGTTCCTATCTCCATCCTTAATTAGATAGGAGGATTTTTTGAGATTTCCTATGCTAATTCGCAAATCAAATTTTATATCCATATACAATAACTAAGATACTTTCGCTATGCTACTTTGATTGGTCATCTATCTGAGAATTCAAAGCCAAAACAATTCCAGACCCAACATTCAATTTCTTATACTGTCTAATCCTAAAATTGGCATAAGCAATAGATTACAATCAAAACCTCAAAGCTGGATTTCCTAACTAACATTGAAACAAAATCCATAGCTATATGCATACATTCGCTTATGAGAGATGACAATGAATCTAAAAAATTCTAGAGGCTTCTCAAGTTCTTTATGATTCAAATAAATTAGATTATTATTATCAAGGCCATTAGAAAATTGGTTTAAACAAATTATCTAACAATTTTCTTCTCTTACTCGTTGATGATTAAATTCTTCAATAATAGATTCATCAATTCTAAATTGCCAATCAAAAGATGAACTAGGCTAAATTCTTCTCCAAGAATTGTCCTTGAATTCACATATATTCACAACCAAGGAATCCCACAAACATTGATACAACCAATGCAAAGTCTTATTGCCGAATCAACAATTATACTTAAAAATCTAGAACAGGGTATATACTTCTAATCCACAAATAACAAAAATCGGAATGCCAAAATCTAAAATTTTTACCTTTCCCTATGGTAGACGACGCGCCTACATCTAGAGTTGTCCTCGTATGATATTGATCCATGGCATTAGATTTCCTTGCTGCTAGCTCCAAAGGATAAGGGCAATCATTAATCATGTGGCCATTTCGTCCATATCTAAAACAAGCTCCCAACCTTTTGTAGCATGGCTTCTTTCCATGAGATTTTTCACAATACGAGCATATAAGTTTTAATGATTGTGGGTCCAATACAACTTGGATTCCTGCATATCTTTTCTCTCCACACCAGCTTTAACTTCTGGGAAAATTCCTTACACATTGATCCTTTGCCGAAAATTTGATTACCCCGACTGGCTAACATCTTCTTGAAGAACTTTTCTTTCTCCTGATTCGTGCTCGGACTGAATCCTCCATAACTTCTAAGTTTTTTTCATTTCTTAGTCCTTCCTAAAATATCAATCAAATAAATCATCTTATCTTAACTAGGAAATCAACTTAAGATTTCAACCTAAAATCAAACAAATTTAGACTTCAAATAGAAATCTAGCAACTTCAAATCTTAACCTAAAATTACTGAAATCTCGACCACAAACTTTACTCAAACAACTCAACCTCAAACAAAATTGATCAGCTTGCATCCTAAGGCATCTTCATTAATCATTCTCTGAAACCAACTGTCACGTTCTACATTCTTATATTCATATACATACGAATTATCCTTTATTCAATAATATTACTTGTTAATATCTGAAAGTGGACATGTGCTACCTCATTTTATATCATAATCATCAACATAGCAGGATCCAAATTACAATGCCACTTTATTAATAGCTTTGACATCTAATCCGCAATAAAAATCTTGTCAACCTCATAATAAGGAAAGATGCTAGCTAAAAATCTAAACCTATCACAAAATAATCTTACGAAAACATAAAAGATAATCAATACATTTTTAGAGGTACAACATCATCATCACATCGTACATTCTTCCAAACTAAAAAAAATTTGTAACTTATACATCATTACAGGCTACCAAAACTTTAAGTAGAGTAAAACTAAAATTTTCTTCTTTAATATTGTTCATCAGGCTTGAATTCCCACAGAGTATCTAAAAACAAAAGTAAAAGGGTAAGCCAAATAGTCAGTAAGAATATAATAGTCAATAACATATATATTTCTATACAAAAATACATCATATAGAAGAATAGGAGTCATGATGCATGTAAAAAAATATATATACTTTTAAAATATTTTCATGATACAATTGACTTTCTTTTTCTTGTACATAATTTTTTTACTTATTCACACTTCTTACCTTTCTTAGTTTGAGAAACCAAAATTAGTAGGCCTTACTAGTTAACAGAGTGTTCGATCGATATTTGGATTGTGTTAGTCCATACAATCAAAAGGCCAAAATCGTACAGTACAATGATACTTCTTCCTTTTTTACATATCGAAAACATGATGGACTGTATTCAATCCATGCAAATCAAAGATTTTATCTTTCTTATTAACATCTCGATGACAGGATGATAATATCTATTGTCTCTCGATAGATGGCGCTAAAATTATAAAATTATACTTATTCAGATAATGATCTATATTATAATATTTTAAGACATGTTAGGGAATACTATCCGCTGAAATAAATTTTTGGTTCAGTTTCTTTACTTATTAAAATTTTATAGTGAAAGTCTTTATTCATAATCTTGTTTCTTCTTCTTAATTTTCTCATCTTAAAAAAAATTTATATTTTCTTGGTATCATATTAGCTTTAACTCATATATAACATATCATATATGTTCATAGCAAAATCACGACAAAGCATATCAACAAAATCAATTCATATAAATTTTTACACGTGCTGAACTTATTTTTAGACAATATATTATTCCTGGTCTATAAATTTTATAATTTACAGGTTCACTAACCAGTTCAATTCCATTTCATCTCTTTAACCAGTTTGATCACAAAGTCGGTTTATAATTGGTTTAACTTTTCATAATATTTTGTTGGTTTTACCACAAGAGTCGGTTCACCATTATGCATCTATTAAGTGGCCGATTCAACATTTAAAAGAATTATAAATAAACCGGTTCACTTAATCATTTTACTTACTGAATTTGAGGAGTTGGCTGCTGAAACTGGTTCGGTTCCCACTTTCGACAGCCGGTTCTTTGAATGATGGTTTAGGTCATTTGATATTTAATCAGTTTACTATCTTAACATACTATATTTGATCGGTTTCTTTAAAAATTTCTGGCCAGCTCACCCATTTTGAGCGAAACTGCCAAACTGCTATGACGGTTGGTTCAGTGGCAATGTCCTATTTTTCGGCTGGTTCAGTGGCCAAATCACCATGAAAAATTACATTCCATATATTTTCAAGATCAGCACAAAATTCTGGACCGGATCATATAATAATTACATTTTTATCCTTCTCCAGTTCAAAGTTATGTACTGATTTTTATACATAACTCTGCTTCTGGCCAGTTCAGTGACACTTTATTTTCTTTGGATTGGACTGGTCAAATTTTATAAGATAAATTTATGCCAATTTTATGGCATATTTTTGCTTCATTGAAGTATCATACTTAATTTTTGTTGAATTTGAATCGGTCAAAAATTTGGTGAAAATAGCAGTCAAAGTCAGAACCAGTTGCTGCTCTGTTTTCAACTAATTAAATCTGGTAGTCTATTTTGTTTCCAATGAACCGGCTGATTTTATGGAGAATAATTTTTTCACAAATATATTGTGATTTAGCTAACATCTTAAAATATATTCAATAAAAATTTTATGATATTAATCAACCAAATAAAGTATGTAAAAATTTTGATATCAACAAGGTGCAACATATAAACATGTTGCTGAACTTTTCCTATTCTAGTATGGATTCGGTGAGAATTTTAAGGATTGAACCGATAATATTTCAAGATAAGATCAATAATGTAACAATAAATCAAAGAGAGAGAGGAGTTCTTGCCTGATTTAATGTAGAATAATTTTTACAAGTTCCTACACCAAATTGCCAGCCCTTCTTTCGGTTCAGCTTTCCTCTCTCATTTGGCTTCTCTTTTTTCTCTTTTCTCTCTCCGTTTTTTCCTCTTTCTTTTGGTTGATTTCTATATTTATTTGCCTTCTAAATTGATGACTCATTGATAAAATTTTTAGGAGTTGTCACATGCCCCAATAGGTGGTAATTCCTTGACTGCTCAAGGATAACTCACCCTTTGCATGGGGGTGAGTTGTTGGCTCCTTAATAAGTCACTTATTGATATCTTGTTGGTGGTTAATTTTTTCTATATTAACATTAGTTTTGAGCCTCAAAGTGCTGCGTGTCTCTCGATTTATTTGGCCATGTAATTTATTTTTTACTCAATTAAAATTAGTTGGGTATTAAATAAGGGTGTAGGGTGTGCCATGTCCTTATTTTCCTTCTTCACTTTCAAATTTTTACTAAATGTTGGATCATGAGGAGGTGATATGTGTCCCTCAACAGGCATTAAAAATTTGATTGTTAATGGAGTAATGAAATTAGCTTAATTTATTAAGTTGGCCCACGCCCCCTTGAATTTTCAACTTCCACTAATTTTTTTAAGTATATAAAATTTATATCGCTGCTATCAGATTCTTCTAATTATAATTTTGATCATAAATTTAAGTTAGATTATTGTTCAAAAGTTTTGGCAGCTTTCGGGCCACTTTCAGGTTTGCCAAACTACTAATTCATTTAACCGAAACTTGCTCGGTTATAAACCGAGTCTAGTGATTGAGAATTTTTTAACTGAATTACTTTCGTATTATTTGATTTTATCTTTTATTAATTGAAATTGAAGTCAATTTTATCAAATAAATTTTTATCATATTTCAGAGTGAATTTTTGACTTCTAGGCTTTTACCATTCATTGATCTTAATTTTATATAAATTAATTTTAGTTTATCAAATTATAAGTTATTGAATCTCAATCATTACAATTCTATCGTAAGACTTAATTTGGTCAAAGAAAAAAGATAAAACTACTCCATAGAAAAATTCATAATAATTTGTAAAGAGGTTAAGAAGTTAACTAATGCGAGTTTCATTATAGAGGTAAATTATCCAAATTAATCATCCAAAATTGTCCTTATCAAAAAGAGCAACGAAAAATGAAGGATGTATGTCAATTTTATAGATGTCAATAAAGTATATCCCAAAGATAGCTTTTCACTTTCAATGATTGGCCATCTGGTGGACTAATCGTCCAAACACTGACCACTTAGCTTCATAGATTCTTGTTTTGGGTGCAACCAAATCCAGATGAATTCATAATTTGAAGAGATAACGTGAGGTTCCGGGTTTAAGGTTACGGTAGTTAAGAGATAATCGTCGTATTGGTAATTAATAATAGACCTATTGAATGATGCGAGGATGTGTATCTGGTGAAAAAATTAGAAAATAATTCGAAATTTCTTCTGCTGAGTTGCGGGCCAGCAGCTTGAGCTCCGCTCGAGCGGAAATTCCAAAATCACGCCGCCCGCTAGCCGCTCGAGCAGAGCTCGAGCGAAAATTCTAGAATGGCGCCGCCTGATGCTTGGTCGAGTTGCGCTCGAGCGGTGGTGCGATATAAAGTCGTGCCCTGCCATCTCCTCTTAATTTTTCTCACGGCCCTAGGGTTTTTAGTGAGAGAGAGGGGCGATCCTAGAGAGAGAAAAGGGGAGAACGAGGCCCGGGAGTCCAAATCCGTCCGAGAGCCAGTTATTAAAGTGAAAGCATGCGTCGAGGTAAATGTTCTCATACCCACTAACTTTCCTCTTTCGTTGATTTTTGTTGATTATCCGATATTTTCGTCTCGATACCCACCCGTAACCTAGAAAATATAGTACATGTGTCTTGAGACCAAGGATGGTATGGTTTGTTGGTTGATTTGCTCACCGATTCGTTTGGTGGAGCTTCGTAAAACCCTAACCCATGAAATTTTTGGGTTCTCCCATTTTCCGCCCGTGAATCGTTAAGTTGACTTCAAAATGTGAATCCCCACATCCTTATTGTGTATATATGTTGGCCGCGTGAGTGATCTCGCAAATTATGACCCGTTCGCGGCCTCCGAGTCCTCTAAAAACGCACTGTTACTGTTAACCCATGATTAAAATGTGAAATTGAACATTTTGCTCCTATCTAATTGTGATGAAACTCAAGTTATGTGTTGATGTGAAAGTGTAAGTTTCAAAATGTATAATTATGCATCGGAAGCATGGGAATGTGTTCTGGAGGCTTCTAAGGTGGTGGTTGTCCACCGGAGGTAAGGAATTTCAAACTCTTTGTGAATTCGAACTAAATTGTTATAAAAATTAATTCCAACGAAGGAATAAAGTTAAGTAAGTAAATGGAGGGAGACCCACTAGGTATGTCGTGGTGAACGGGATCTCCCGGATGGAGACATGTGATGGGAATGGGATTTCCCAGATTGTGAATGAGTATGCCGAGTAGTGGGTCCTCCCTCCTGAAAAGTTGAACCTTGAAACTATGACCATGATTGATAGGGGTGGTGTCCTCTAGCTTGCCACGTACGTCATGGTGGGAACCCAAGGAATACTCCGGCCGCCCTTGGGGGTGGGTAATGTTCATGGCATGCTCTAGGACACTACGATGAAAGAACGAGGTTTGCCCTGGTCCCCGGGGGATATGGGGCTTGTTGGCCAAGTGCTGCAGGCAAAAAATGTGGCCGTTTGGTTAAATGTTGCATAGTAGAGATGCAACCGATGGTCGAATGCTGCAGACCTAAAATGTAGTCGTGGCTTTAGAATGTGTAGCAAACACATTCCTTTCCTCGTTCTCTCGCCTCATTGGCTAGTACGACCTACTGGCTCCAGGGTCCGCAAAGATAAATGTTAAAATGAAAATGAATTAAAAGTAACTGACATAAGTAAGTGAATCGGACAATCCCAAGTGTTCTTCTCCCTCTCGCGTTCCCTTATATTGTTCCTATACTTTTTCTTTCCAGCTATTGTTTACCATTACCTGTTATTAGTTAGTGGTGTATGATTTCATTTGCTAGACTTTATGCTCACCCTTACTCTGTCTTTTTCAGATGAGAACGCCTTGATGCCTGACGAGGCCGAGTAGATCATAGAAGCTCAGTAGATAGCTGTTTTGCGCGCAGGGCTTAAGATTTGGACTTAGACTGATTAAATGTATGGCAGGGATCTTTTTGGGTTTGACTTTTGTAACTGATAAAACTTGTATGGCGATATCTTATGATAGTGGATGATGGATGACTTATATATGTATCAGTCCGCTGTGTATTGTGATCTTTATATACTTTCGTAGGTCTTGCCTTGTGGTGAGTTTGAGGTTCCTAGTTGGCATCCTTCTTTGCCGGTGTCGTCTGGATCACGTCACCGGAGCCACCTCGGTTGTTGTGGCGTTTAGATCCTGTGTGGTTTGTCATTGGACTTTATGGATTTTCTTGTGAATTTCTTTGGATTATTGTGCAGGGTTGTATTTCAGGTGTTTGTATGTTGAAAATGTCTAATTTACAGACGAAACTCTATCCAAGTTTCTATAGAAATTTATTATTGTTATTTTACCTGCTTGTCTTTATCTTTCTGACGGAGGTTATTCGATGGAGAATAATCTGGTTCGTCACAGATAACCTCATCAATGGTCGATTAGGAAGGCTACTACTATAAAGTAATATCCTTTGGATTGAAGAATGCTACTGTATTAAGGTTATACAATCAAAATTACGGTCTAAGGTTGTGAAAAATTAGGTTGAAATGGTCAAAACAGGACCCGGATGATGAAAACGTGAACTAGGCTTGTTGCATGCTTGACGTGGGCTTGATCTGTGCCCGACCAGCGCCTGAGGTGCCAATCAAATGCGAAAAATAGAACCTCTACACCCGAGTAGTGCTTGTGTGCCACTTGGGCGCGAAAAATAGAATGGGCCACCCGATGATTGCCCGACTGGCATTGGGATTTTTTATTGCACAAGGGTTTCTCTTTCGCATTTTTCCAACCTTTTTGGATTTTCAAAGAGAAAGAGGGAGATGAACTAGAGAGAGGAAGAGGAGATGAAGGCCCATGAGTCCAAATCTGTCTGAGGATCAGTTAAAAACGTGATAGATTGGGACGAGGCAAGTGCACTCATACTCTCATCTTTCATTTTCTTACACATTTATCTTATTTTCTTCCGGTATCCTTATTCTGATATCTAGTTAGGTTTATATTTTATGATTCATAATATCTAAGCATGCATATATTTGAATCTCATGCTCAAATATGTAGATTTGATAGGTTTTCAAACAAGGAAACCCTAGTACCCACGCCCGGACTTATTAGCCACGAATTCTTTGGGCTTTTACTTAATTTGGGACTAGAATATGATTATCCATGGCTTGACCTTTTTTATTTTATCGATTGGGTATTCAAATTTGTGGTTTGAGGTGAAAATTCGTTCGTGGAGCCCCTAACCCGTGCTCGAACACCGCTTAAGTTTCGAATTGGGGTTTAATGTATAACTTGACTTAGGGTTATAGTTACCTATACCTTGGGTTTGATAATTTATCCATTGGATGTCAGAAATTTTGAGAATTAATTGATGCGTGTAACTCATGCACTTTTCACTTTCACTGTTCACGGGTACTGTACACCCAAGGATTTTGGACGATATTTTGCATAATTTTTAGATATTTAATTGCTAATCAAATGATATGTATGTTTGTATAAATCCAATCGAATAATTTTGAAGTTTTGATATATGTATTTGTGAAAGAAATCTACATCTAAAAGCTCTCAAAGTCAATCTGCTCTTTGATGGTAAGAATTCCAAGTCTTCACTATGCATATGATAATCGTACATAAGCCAAGTCGTGAAAAAATTTAAATCAGCAAGCAAGATAATAAGTATATGAATAATTAGAGGGAAGTTCCATATTTGAGATTCTGATGGATTTGATCTCCAAGATGGAGATATTAGAAAAATAAATTATATTTATGAAATACGTTTGTTGGATTCTCCCTCAAAAGAATAAATAACCACAAAATTAGGATTATAGACTTATGTTCATTGGGTCGTATTCTCTAGCTTGCCATTTATATCGCGGTGAAAACCTAAGGATCACTTTGGCTGTGTATTCTGGCCGCTTATGGGAGCAAGCGATATCCGTGGATACCTTAGGATACTACTGTGGAAGGGACGAAGACGCCTCTGGACCGCGGGAGATTAGGATAGCGCTATGACCGGATAATAGGTATACCACTATGCCACGTGGTGTTTGGCCTTTTATAGGCGACCTTATTGGACATTGAGTATGTCGTTTGGCCTTAGATCATGTGGGGAATCATGATTCTTCCTCGTCTTCCTGCATCTTTAGTTAATAAGGTTTATTGACCCTAATCCGTAAAGATTAATGAAATAATAAGTGTTTAAAAATCATGCCTAATGACGTCATGTATCATCATATGTCTCAATTTTTCCACATCCTATTTCATTTGCAAATATATGCTTTCCCCCATCCCATTATCGTTTTATTTGTTTATATATTGTTGTGTATGATACACTTGTTGAGCCATTATCTTACTCTTACTTCTTCTTCCTTTTAGATGAGAGGCACGAGATGACGCCCGATTAATTAGAGTAAGGCGAGGGACTCAATTAAGGAAATCGGCTGGACTTCGGGGACTTAATACTAGAGTATGAATGATGGAATTGAAATATAAATAGTTTAGTTAGTTTGTTGTTGTATATGATAATAATGTAGTATGTTTGTATTATGATGAATGTATTGTTTAACTTCCGCGGATGATTTTATGGTTTTAGTTTGCGTTCGCAATATTTACTTTGTGATCTTAGATTTTGTTATGGTCCTAGATGGTATCTCTCATAGATCCAATATAGTAGTTGAGATACTGTATTGGAGCCATGGATGATATGACAATTATAGATCCTGTGTATGTGCCGTGGTGGTTAAAAATTTTAAAATCTGGATAATTATATAGTTGTATTAGTTGATTTTTACAGATTGTATGTATGATTTTAACCCATTTTTAGAGAAAACTCTATCCAATTTTCTACAGAAATTTTATATTATTTAATTGTGGGTATTAGTTTGGTATATTTATTGACGAGGGCTATTATAGGAAAATAACTCGTTCCATTTTAATTAACTTAGGAAATATACTTAAAGCAATCGCCCAATCATTTCGGTATAGCCCTAAGTTACTCCCAAAACCTTAAAACTCGAATCATCATCTCATTGGCATACTGATGAGTCAATTTATTCAACCTGAGCATATCATCCAATTTCGCAATAAATGGGTCGTCCTAACCACCTTGAAACAAAATCTACGACGGTTGTTCATATCACAATTCCATAATATCAAAACTACAGATATAACTCTTCCTTCTAAAACCAAAAACTAAGCATCCTATTTACTTAGATATCGGGAGCTACTTGAGATTCACCCTACAACATCTCCTGTGGAGTATCAAGACTTACTTTATCTGAAAATTTTTGACATCTAATTATCGGCAATAATATTTGCCTTCCTAGAAGGACACTGAAATTCACCTTCCAATCCTTAAGCAGATTTACCTATTTGTACATTCGTCTCCTCCTAATGACACAAATGTACAGATCCTTAGAATCATTGGACACTATCTATCTTCCAAAAGCAACATCTATAAATTTCTAAGGTAGAGACCTCAATTACTAACTCCAAACTACGGGTGGGGTAACTCTAATCATGGACCTCTCCCCTACTTAATCCAAGAGTATCCACTCACATACGATACAAGAAAAATCTAATCCTAGATTTTTCTCAAAAGTATCATATTCTACTATCATTCACTGGATCCATTAACCTTCATTCCTCCAAAGTTATCTTCATGTACCTCATCCCAATGGATACTGATCGCTTCCAAGCCAGATGTCCCATGGATGTTGCAAAACCTTGAGGAACACTTATCGGATATTTCTTCGGATTCACCTAGACACAAGAGAAACACATACTTTCGTGACATCAATCCGTCTTTTCCAAATGAGCCATTATTCCAACCTTTACGGGACCACATTCGCGCTATCAAAGGAACTATATGTCCAACATAACATTCACCTTAATCAAACTCACATTCCACCCAATTGAGTACACAGCCAACAACCTTCCAACTCCATAATACAGTTCTCAAACAGAGTTTCTACATCCCAATGATCCTATAAATTCTTCAAATTTTCTCATGATCAAAACTCCTCAGTGACCACAAATGGCCTCCAGATGTGGTCTCTTATACTCAATAGACTTGGTGCAAATTCTCATCAAACGATTTATAGGTGAGATGATACTAATTTCCTGATATCTCGATCAACTCTAACTCATACTCAAAATTTCACAACCCAATTGTAGAATGTAATATCCTTATCAATCAATTCAAACTAGTATGGTAGTTTGCCAACCAAATTACCACCCAAAATTAGATCAAGGCCCGGTACCTCAAAACAAACCATTTCAGCCCAGCCAATCATTCACATAGACAGACCTAGACCAGACACTGAAATTCTATCAGACAAAGATTTACCCATCAGGGAGAGATATCTTCAGCTCATTCTAGAAATTTGGAATACACATACAAAATTGGACATGATTTTGAGGCCACAAACTTATTTCCTTCTCTTCATTGACTAATTTCAACTTCTTGCCATCCCGAATGTCACATGGAGAAGGGTTCTTCAAAAATTGCCTCCAAAAACATCCCAAGAGACGAAGTGCGAGACTAAGAAGCCCACCATCGGCTTGCCTCACACTCAACTTATGGGTAGCGAACTAAACTTCATCCGAGCAACTAAAAACCTCAAACACTTATTCTATTATCTCAATCTCAATTTCAGCATTGACCCTAATATTGAATAGATCGAACATTCCCATATAATCATTCAAAGGATGCTCTATATCTTGCCCAAAACCAATCATCCTTTACATAACCGCAGGAACCAAACAGAATCCACCTCTTGGCACCCTATCCATCCACCCAAACATTCAATCCAATATCTACCCATACAAAGCCTCAAAAGGTACTATCTAGTTGCTCGACTGATAGTCATTATCGCAAATAAACTCGATGAGTGGCAATTTAATCATCCCAGAACCGATGACCTCAAAGGTGGATTTCAAATCAGTTTTCCTACTTTAAATCCCAAATCAAACCTTATAACCAAGGGCTACGGACCCAAAGGCTTCCGAATCCTGCCATCTTCTAGTACCATCACCCATCAATTAGTTAGATTATCCTATCTAAACTAATTAATCGGCTGAAAGCCTCAACTATGGGTCAACAACTTAAAATTTAAATTGTAACTAACTAAACTAAGATTTAACCAACCTAAACCAAACCTAAGCTTCTGCATTAAGATCAATCAACCTTAAGGTATCTCGTTCTCTCTGATACCACTTGTAATAGAATGAGCTATAATCTTCTAATGACCTCCGTCAATGTTCATACTAAGTGTGACAGACTGAAGCTCTTATTGGGTTATAGCACTCGTCCGTCCATATCACAATGCAAATGAGCAATGAGACGAATATAAATAATCATACATAATTTAAATAATAATAACGTACATAGGATCCAAACCGGCTGAAACACTTAAGTCGGCCTCATCTTGGCCAGCTAAGAATCTAGGTTGGCCTTCTCTAGGTTGGTCGGTTCTCAGCGAAAAACCTTTGACTATGAGATGCTACTAGGAACCAAAATTTCTTAAATCATAAAGTTCAGCAGAAGCATATACTTATCCATTAATTTATACAGTGGAATACATCAAGGTCGATCATATACTGCTACATGAATCCAGATTGGCCTTCTCACCTAACTAATCCATCCGGCTCTACTATTCGACATAAATTTTTGCTCGTTTGAAGGTAAAAAAACAACAATGAGTGAGAAGATTACTTAGTAAGGTACAAATAAGTAAAGACATAAATAAATATAGCTTCAAAATAAAATCAAAAGAAATAGAATGATAGCATTTTTGTATACAGAAACATAAAACATGAGTCATAGACATTTTTATAAGAACTGATTTTCAAAACAAATTCAAATCCAAAACCAACTTTCCTTTATCATAACTGGCTACATTTTAAGCCTATAACTATTCGGCAATCAAATATCAAAACTGACTACATTTTAAACCTGTAACTACTCAGTCATCATATATCGAAACTGTCTACATTTTAGACCTATAGCTACTCAGCTTTCATTTATCAAAACTGGCTACAATTTAAGCCTGCAGCTACTCAGCCATCATATATTAAAACTGACTACATTTTAAGCCTGCAGTTACGCAACCATCATAAATCAAAATTGACTACATTTTAGGCTTGTAGTTACTCAGCCATCATTTATTGAAACTAAATACATTTTAGGCCTATTGCTACTTGGCCACCATATATCAAAATTTGCTACATTTTAGGACTACAGCTACTCAGCCATTATATATCAAAATCTTGAGTTTCAAATGATCGAAATCCTTAAAGAGAAAACTTACTTTTACAAATGGTGAACAAACATACAATCGGATGAGATCTTTGAATAAGCAAACTGATATTTGTTGACAATAATTGAACATGTAAGATAACGTTTTCGTGCACCATGGCTTAAACTTTACCAAATCTTGCTACAATACCAAACTCAATAAATTGAAGGAATTCTAACAATATTTAAGCACGAACCATGAAACAAAATCCCACATATAAAACTCAATACATGCACTAAACATGAAGTTCCTTCGTAAAATATGAGAAAACAATGATCATGACATGCATTACGTATAAATATATCGAAGAAGGGTATTAGAATAATAATACCCAAAGAATTCGAACAAGAATTAATAACAGCCAAAGACAAAGTATAGAGTACGCTTACCTAATTCAGATCTATGAATTTGCTCACTCAAATTTGGCCTGAAACTCTTCCCTCCTTCTTCTCCTTCATGTTTCTCTATCAAATTTCCAAACTTCTTTCCTAACTCCAAAATCTAATATTTATAGACAATGGGGTAGGTGAGAATAGGTGGGGATGCGTCACCTACTCTGGTTCTTCTCTTCTCCTACTCAATTTCCCTTTCTAAAAGGTCAACGGAGTATATGGGAGTAAGTTACGGGCTGAACTAGTTCTATGTATCGTCTCACTATCTCTCGCTCTCTTTCTTACTAAGTCCTTGGTCTCTCTCAATGAGTCCTCGATCTCTATGAGTCCTCGATTTTTATGAGACCTCGATCTCTATCTAATTGTCCAAACGATCTCAATTGTTACTGTTCATTTACAGGCCGCGATTTCGTGGTCATTTAGGTTAAATCTCTAATTTCAGTCAACTAGTAGAATTATAATGAACTCTCTTAACCGGTCTACTTTCTAATACGGGCAACCATCTTTCAAGTCAGTCAACCAACTACTCCGATCAACTTATCTAGTCTGGTTGGCCATCTTAATTGGTCAACTATAATATCCTACCTAGGTGGATTTTTTCATTAAGGCTGAGAGGCTAAGTCCTAGGAACTCAATCCTTACAATACTTTGCCTCGTATAAAGTTTTATCCTTGGAATTTTAACAAGACTTGTATACCTCATGGAAATATAATTTTTGTCCACCTAAATTATCCAAAATGATAAATAATCATATAAAAATTTGGGATATTACAATTATTTTGTAGACTTAGATTTTGCAGTTTTGTGGTTATGTATGGAGGACTTTTGTATATTTTTAAGATGGATGAGTATCGATATATTTTGTTTATATTGATGGTCTATAGATGAGTTTAATTTTTGCTGTATATTGATGATTGTATATATTTCTACAGGTTATTATGGTTGACATTAAGTATCTAGTGGCATCTCTATTATACCAATGTTGTATCTAGAGATATGACGTTGGAGTCACACATTAGATTTTATAGCTTTTGAATCCTGTGTGTTTGTTAGTATAATATATATATATATAGGTAAATATTACAGGTTTGTGTTTAGTTTTATAGATATCGTATAGACGGGACCTTGCTGGATCCCGATTTGAATATGGTCTGTCACAGCTTGGTATTAGAGAATATGATACATTAGGCTTGATTTTAATCTTATGCAAAAGCTTAGAATATGATAAGTTGAATCGGATAGTCCTAGTTATCTTAGTTAGTGTCTTAAATAAGTTAAGTTAATTAACTTAGGCTTGACTAAATTAGGATTGGTTAGTTATATTTGATCATATAGTGTACAGTGTCCTAATTAGTACTGAGTTAAAATGTGAACTAACCCACATCGTACTTATTTCAGAAAGTATATTAGTGGCTGTCAATAGCTGCGAGATAAAGAATTGCGTGTGGAGGCGGCCAACCGCGAGATCGAGAGCGAGGTATCTGAACTTGTTAGGAAGGATGGCAAACATCATAAAGAATATGGGATAATGGAACCTAGCTCCAGTTCCAGTTCCAACTCCAATTCAAGCTCTCGAAAATCCCGGGGTGATAGCTTATGATCATTTTACAAATAAACGTGTGCTTGAACTTTTAGGAGAGCCAGATCCATTAAAAGTAGAAAGTTGGATTTGGAGGCTCAAAAGGTATTTTGAGTCATTCAATATCTTGAAGGAGATAAAATATTATTTGCTTCTCACCTGTTGGAAGGCAAGGCCGATCATTGGTGGGCAATGAAGAAGAGAGCTTTAGGAGTGCCCGAAGATGAAATTTCTTGGGACATGTTTGAATATGCCTTTATGGATAAATACTTTTTCAACAGTCTTTGAAAGAAGAAGGAGGAAGAGTTTATTCGGCTAAGGCAGGGGGATTGTACAGTGGCGGAGTACGAAGTAAAATTTATTGAGTTGTCATGTTATGCACATTATATGGTGGATGAGGAATTGAGAAAGGCAAGGAGATTTTAGTAGGGTTTGATGTGTGAAATTAAAAAGCAACTGTCGACATTAAAATTATGACCCTACAGAGAGGTAATAGATCAAGTGCCGATATCCGAGAAAGAGTTTAGGGATGAGGAATACTTTAAGAAAAGGTTAGAAAATCGAGGAGAATCGAGGACAAGCTCAATTTTGACAGTGGAAGGACGTGCTAAGAAAGCTAAGTTGGCAGATAAGAAAAATGATAATGTCAAAATTCAGACAGTACCAAGTCCACAAGCAATAGCACCCACCTATTCCTATTGTAGAAAATTGCATCTAGGAAAGCCCTGTCATAAATCGATGTGAGTTTGTTTCAAATGTGGTCAGCAGGGCCATTTTATCAAGGATTGCCCCAATTCCAAGAAGCCAATAGCCTAGAAGTCTACAATTTCAGGCAAGGCATTTGCAGTTAAGGTACAGAATTCGGAGGCAGCACCAAATGTGGTGGAAGGTAAAATTTTTAACTTTAGGATGCTTTAGTTTATGTATTATATTTTAAATTTAGAGTTTATATTTCTAATTGTGTTTCCTTAGTTTATTCGTTTATTTGAGGATCTAGACCTTGTACTAGTTGTATCGGTGTTTACGGCATTGTTTACGTCTAGCTGAATCCGGTAAATTATTTGTTAAGTGTTCATCGAGGATTTGCAACATCCGTGAGGCATTTGATTTGGAAGAGATCGGTATTCGTCATAAAGAGATATGTGAGGATAACTTTCAAGGAATGAATGGTAAATTACCATGTCATTTGAGTTGATCCATGATGGATCAAGTGAATTGTAGTAAAATGTGATACTTTTGAGAAAGATTTAAGATTGTGTTTTTCCTACAACGTGTATGGGTGGTTGCCCTTGGGCTAAGTTAGAGGAAAGTCTATGACCACAACATCTCTAATTCATGAGTCAGTGGTCAGGATCTTTACTTTAAGGATTTACAGATGTTATTTATGGAGATAGTTATTCTCCAATTGATTTTAAAGGTTAGAGAAATTGTGTCATAAAGAATAGATGATCATGCGACAATACAAACGGGTAAATATGCTTAGGGACTATGAAGGTGAATCTCAGTATTTTTTAAGGGAAGTGAATATTATTGTCAATAATTTGATGTCGGGAGTCTTCGGATTTCGTATGTCTCCGATACTTCATAGGAGATGTTGAAGGGTGAGTCACGAGCAAATCCTAAGATATGAATAAATGGGGTGCTTTACTTTTGGTTTTTGGGAAGAAGTGTTATATCTAAAGTTTTGAGGTTTTGAAATTATGAGAAGAGAAGCCCTCGTGGTTTTGTTTTGGGGTTCTTTTAGGACGACAAGGATTATGGGTGCTACTAGGATAATTGTGGATTGGCTGACGAGGACGGCCATTTATCGTGAATTTGGATGGCATGTTTGGATTGAATAAGTTGGCTCATCGGTATGCCAACAAGATGATAAGTTTACTAAATATTCCAGTTTTGAGGCTTTGGTGGTGACCTGAGGCTATGCCAAGATTTTTAGATGATTATTTCAATTGTGTTTCCTAATTTAATTGTAATTTGAGGATTATAGGCTTTGCCTTAATTGTATCTATATCTTTGGGAATTTTCTTAGGTCTATAGAGGCTATGTAGCTTAAGTGTTCGATGTGAATCAATGGATAAGAGTTGCAAGTGAATTTAGTGCTCAAATAAGCGATCAATCAAAGTAGCGTAATAGAAACATGTGGGCCCATAGTCCATAGATTTCAGATTAAGATTGAGGTTCCATATGAATAAATCATTTTTGAGGCTTAGGATGAATCGAAGTAAAGATTTTGTATTAAATCAGAAAGATGGTCAATAAAAGTGGCTTGCCATTGAATTTGGTAAATTATCATGATATCTCCCATATGTTGATGATTGAGGAAGTATGTGATGAAGTTAAGCCGTTGTTGAATATTAGGAATTTGTCTTATGATAAATTTCATTCTAAATTTTAGATAAGAAATATCAAGTATTGGGAATTAAGATAATTCATTTGGTTAAAGTTCTCTAGGAAAAATTATTTAATTAAGGGAGTAACTTGGGAACATGAAGAAGGAATCTGAAAAGATTTTTCCCGATTATTGAGTTTTAAAATTTGTTAAATTTTAAGGACGAAATTTTTTTAAGTGCGGGAGAGTTGTGAGGTTTCGATTTTTAAATTATAGTAATTAGGAGTAATTAAATTAATATAATAAAAAATAGATATAATGCATACGGGAATTTAAGTTTCAGAAGCGGAAGAGGATGAAAGGGGAGTATGCCTGCTAGGTAACTGAGGCAGAGCTAGGCCACCCATTCTAGGGAAGTGGCGCCCATTGGTTGCTCAAGCACCGACAAGAGGTGCCAATTCCAGGGTATGCCAAGCTTGATGTACGTTCGATTAGCGCTCGAGCACTAGTTTGTATATTTAAGTGCGCACGGGTTTCTTTTTTCGTCATTTTACGCATACCAGAGAGAGAGGAGAGCAAGAGAGCGCAAAGGAGAAGAGAGAGAAGAGGAGATTGAGGCTCTCGGGTTCGTTTTTGGCTTAAAACTAGTTGAGAAAGTTGTAGACCGGGTTGAGGTAAGCGCATCCATATACTTTTCTTTCTTTTGTTACACTTTTTATTCCATTTTTTTCGAATATTTTTATTCCGATATCCATCATAATATGTATTTTATGATACTCATGTATTGAGAATGTAAATATGTTAATTTTGTGTCCAATTTCAAAATTTTGAGAGGTATTGTGTTCGTTGGAAACCCCAACCCCATGCCCCACTATTTTCTTCCGTTTATTTTGGGGTTTATACATGATTTAACTTTAGAAAATTAGAATCCTAACTTTTTGAATATTTTTACCTTAATTATTTGATATTTGTTTACATGTACTTTGTATATAATATTTTGTATGTTCCAAAAATTATGTGGGGTGCCTTTTGTGAAGACATTTGTGGTTTGAAAGTTATAATATTTTATTTGGCTCAACATGGTTAGAATAAGTTCACAAGAATACTGAATATGTATCTGTGTTTGTAAGAATATGGAATTATATAAATTTATTCCAAGTATATGAAATGTATACCTATTTCTGTTAGAATATGAAATTTGAATCTTCAACGAGAAATTGGGATTCTGTAATTTGTTATCCATTGTCAGTATCGATACCTGTCATCAGTTTCGTTATTTCTTATCCATCGTCAGTATCGGTATCTATCATCTATATTAGTTATTTATTATCCATTGTCAATATCCATTATTTGTTAATCGTATTCATTACCCATTACCCATTATCAGTATCCGTATACTTGTACAAGATTTTCAATTTGAACTATGTAAAGTAATTATAAAATTGGACAAAAGATTTATATTTCAGATGATTGTATTTCTTGGTATGCCTTAGGATATTATAGGGGTATCAAGAAAAATGCGCTGTCGTGGGAGTTTATGTGATAAATTCTGTATGTTCTGGCTTCTAGCAGAATTAAAGGTATAAGGCATTTCGATTGTGTGGAGTGAATACAATCTATTTTTTCGATATCTTCTCAATTAGTTGATAAGGCCTACTAACCCTGATTCCTAAATATGAATAAAGCTTCTATATATTTTAGAACTAAAAGATTTAGAAGTAAGATAATAAATTTAAATGCAATATCTGTATCCAAAGAAAATCAGAAATAAGATATGAAAGTTAAATGTATTCCAAAAATATATTTGGTCATATTTTTACATTTATACATCTGCATTATGATCCTATCCTGTTCTCTCGATTTATTTTAAAGTATAATACATTGTCTTTGTTATACTTGTAACTTGTTGGGTATTCGGCTCACTCCTTATTATTTTCTTACCTTTAGATAAGCATAAACTTATGCTTGATAAGGTGGAGTAGAGATTTTTAGTGGGCTAGACTGCGAATTTGGAAGATCATTTTGTAGACTCAGATTTTGTAGTTTTGTGCATATGTATGGAGGATTTGTGTAAATTTTTTAGATGGATATGTATCGATGTATTTTGTTCATATTGATGGTTTACATATGAGTTTATTTTCGCTGTACATTAATGATTGTATATACTTTTACAAGTTATTATGGTTCACTTTAAGTACCTAGTGGCATCTTTATTGTACCGACAATATATTTGGAGATATGACGTTGGAGCCAAATATTAGATTCTGTGGCTTTTAGATCATGTGTGTTTGTTAGTGTGACATATATATATATTTGTACAGGTAAATATTACAGGTTTGTGTTTAGTTTGATGGATATCATACAGATGGGACCTTACCGGATCCCGATTTGAATACAGTCCATCATATTTGCGCCCTCTATCGATTCCCAATTAAAAATGGGAGCATATCTTAATGGGTTCTGTTTAGGGATTGCCTAAGATGGCGAAGAATATAGATGCTATTTGGGTGATTGTGGTTTGGTTGATGAGGTCGGCCCATTTTTTACCAATTCAGATGAGGTATTCGCAAAATAAGTTGGCCAATCGGTATATTAGTGAGATGGTGAGGCTGCAATGTATTTTAGTTTTGAGGTTTATGATTGTGATATGAGATTTGTGTCAACATTTTGAAAAAAAAATTTGCTTTAGGAAATGGGTACTAAGTTGGAATCTAATATAGTGTTTAATTCGCAAATGGATGATCAATTAGAATAGCATAGCGGAAGCATGTAGACTTATGGCTCATAGGTTTTAAGATCTGATTTGAGGTTGAAGCAAGAGATCTGACTTGAAAATTGATTTGAGTTTCTATGTGGGCAATCATTTGTTTCTAAAAGTATCTCCGATGAAAAAAATTTTGAGGTTGAGGTAAAAAGGGTAAATTTAAGTTAAGGTTCATTAGGCCGTTCGAGGTTTTCAACAGATCGATGAGGTGGCCTATATTGGCCTTGCCTCCAAGTTTGGTGGATAAGCATGATGTATTCCATGTATTTATTATGAGAAAATATGTGGATAATCCTTTACATGTAATCGAGTTTGAGCCATTGTTAATCGACGAGAATTTTCCTTATATTGAAGTTCTAATTAGATATGGATAGAAATGATCAGGTGTTGAGGATTCCATTGGTTATGGTGCTTTGGAGAAATTATTTAGTTAAGGAAGCAGCTGGGTAATACAATGGAGAAGTCTAGAAGAAATCTGTTTAAATTTTGTGGTATGTAAATTTTGAGAACAAAATCTATAAAAGGAGGGGACAAATGTAATACCCAGATTCTTTTTTGAGTCATTTTGGTAATATTTGTTATTTTGGATATTTTGAAGGTATTAAAATTTATTAAATATTATAAAAATTTAAAAAATATTCAAATCAGCGGGTTGGTTTAAAGCATGCTTGAGTGGCACCTAAGTACCGTTTGCTATGGGCTAGTGGCCGAGGCTCACCCTAGGTGGCTTTCAAGCACCAATGGGCTATTTAGGCGCAGCAATGGTCTGTGCAAGCGTTTTGTGTGAAAGAAAAAGAAGAAAAGAAAAAAAAAAATACATAGAAAAAAAAAAATAAAATTAAAATGAGGAGAAAAAGGTGTGTGGGAGAAGGAAGAGAAAGATTGAGAGAAGCAAAGCATAAGAGGGAGAGAGTAGGGAAAGAGAAGAGAAAGAGAAGAAAGAAAGAACGCGCAAGAGAAGGAAAGAAAAAAGAGAGAGAGGTGTGCGTAGGAGGAAGGTAGAGTAGGAGAGAGAGAGAGAGAGACAGAAGGAGACAAAGGCGTAGGGGAGGAGGAGAAAAGGGGCGCGCAATAGGAGAGAGAAAGATGAGAGAGGAAAAAGAGATCGGAATATTCTTTTATTATATCTATTTGTTTTAAGATTGAGGTAAATATTTATAAACCCTATCTTTAATTTATTTTTGCATCTGATATATTTTGACTATTGTTTGGTGATTTAATATCTGTGCATGCAATTTTTACCTAGCCTATTAGTTTTCTCTCCGTGCATGCATGTATTTTACTGATTGTTTGGAGTTTTGCTCTGGATTTATATATATTTGAGGATTTTATTATTTCCTACAATAATAACTAAATATTTGATACTGTATATTTTTATATCACATCTACTATCTGTTATCAAGTGTCGTATCTATAACACAAAGCTGTATCTATGGTTATCTATTGTCCAGTGTTGTATCTGTGGCACGGAGCTATGTCTATGACTATCTATTGTCAAGTGTTATATTTGTGGCACAGAGTCATTTCTGAGGCGATTTATTGTCAAGTGCCATATCTGTGGCACAAAGTCATATTTGTGATTGAGCCATATTTATGGCTATCTGTTGTCAAGTGTTGTATCTATGGCATGGTACCTTATCTATGGCACCTCTTTCAATGGGGATATATCTGGTTATCTATCACCATTAACTTTATGATATCTGATTTATATTTGTTATCTATTTAAAATATATTTATGGACCCTCCTTTTAATTTATTGGATATAATTATTTAATTGTATATATATATTATTTGTTGAGTTTTATACTCATATTTTTTATTCTATCACTTCCGAGTAGAGGACTTAGATATCTTGTAAGAGCTAGACGTGATCTAACGCGGTATCACATATTGTGGTCAGTATTATATTTACTTACAAAAAAAAAAGTGGTTAGTATTATATTCATTTAGACATTATTGATCTGTATGGGTTGCAATTTGATTGTTGGATTAGCCGGGTATAGGCCTTTGAATAGTGTATTGAGACTTTATGAATTTATTATATTATCTGGATGAGTTATTGTCACTATTTGGATACCTCCATTGGGATATGTAGAGTAGGTTGTGGTTATATTGTTCAAATGGTTATCCAATTAGATGCTGTGATGGGTTTTGGGACCTATTTATTATTATTATTCGGATAATAAAATTTATGACTTGTCTATTTATATCACATCTGATTTCAAATTTATTTATCTATTATTTAGTATTCAATTATTTATCATTTTGACCTACTTTAATTCGGGTTCGTAATAGACATAACCACCATGGCATGACAATGCAAAGATGCCAACTTTTATTATGGAGGAATATCTAATTTGTTGAAAAGAATAAGTTGACATGGCAGATCCTTATATTCTTGAAGCTTCATTTCAAACTTTAACGATGAGGGGTTAGTGTTCGTGTTCAATACTAATCTGACCTATCAACAAGTCTCGGTGATACCAACGTTGATTAGTGCAAGCCAGCGAGATTGGGCCTAAAAGTGGCCCAATGGATACCAACAAAAATTCTCACCACTCAAAATTAGTCAATGTCCAAATAATGTCCTGAGAGGTGGTCAACACGAATCAGAGAAGTGGGTTGAAGGAAGCCAAGAAGTTTTATTAAGTGGTCGGCTTACTGACCACACTTAACTGATATTATATTCTCCAATAGATAGCTTATTTTCTACACGTGATTAGCACAATCAGCACAAACAATAAATCCCATGATACATAACCTAGAATGTGCATAGTGGCTATTAACCTGATCAGCTGATAACTAACCCAATTTCTAAATTGTGGCTTGTCACCCAAGTACGGGAGAATTGATCATTGATTTCTATGTCACTATATATATTAACCCCGTCATCACATGAAGGGGATGGATTGCAATTAGAGGGATAGATTACTACCATCTATATCCTTAGAGTATTCTAGTTATTAGTTGATTATTATAATTTGTAAAGAATAATTTTGTAGTACTCAGCTTTCATAAAGAGGTTTAAAATTTATCTTTCAAAATAACTCGTCCTCCTCATAAAGACTCTCGTAGAACCTAAAAATCCATTCCTCCATGCATTCTCTTTTTATTTATCTTCTTAACTTAATTGTTAAATTTAAAAATTAATTTAAGTGTTGGAGGATAATTAAAGAGAAAGTCTCAATTCCTCTAAAAATCTTGTTTTAGTTTTTGGTATGCAAGATCCGAGTTAAAAGGTTCAAGAGTTAGATTCAGAATCTCTCATATCGAAATTCAAATTTAAGATACCTATAAAATATTATATTATATTAAAATATTATCCTATTTATCATATTTTAAACTACTAAAATATAAAACATATGTGAAAAAAATAAAAAAAATATTTGATTGTATTTTTTTACTGTTTTATAGTTATATATATCAGTAATATCATATACTGTTATTTTTACAAGGATTTTTATTTTGCAACCCAGATAACTGGAGTTCAAGCAACAACGCCCACTGTTAAGCGTCTCTGGTGTCCCAAAAAAAAAAAAAAAAATCACCCCTCTTAATTTTGCTCTATAATTTCAAATAAAAATAAATAAATAAAAGGCTCCCCCCCCCCCTGAAATTCTCATAAACCTTATAATTAAATATATGTGAAAATTCCTTTAGCAATATTATGATATGAATTCCTAACCCATATGCACGGGCGCAATGTATATGACACATTTTGGGCCCACTTCAAACTTGGATAGGTGCCACATGTTAATTTTTGAATCCAGATAGCATTTTCACACTTTCATTTATAACCTCTTTCGACTAATATAAAGTTTAATAAAAATATTATAATAAATATTTTAAATGTACATGATTAGTTTCAAATGGTCACATCTTCTATATAGAAGGCAAGCTCAAATTGATTTTCACCGTTTCTACAAATCAAAGTTTATTGATAGTTACTGTGCTAGAAAATCTTATTTTTAATTAAAGTTTAAAATTTAATTTTATTAATATAAAACATAATTAAATATAAAAGATGACAATGCATAGTATACTTTTTTCGTGTTCTTCAAGTTGAATTGTTCAGAGCAAAATATCACATTAACAGCACAACTCAGCGCTCTTTCTTCGATTGGTGGCTTAGGAGTTGGTTCACGTCGACGAACACCGAAACGAAATTGGGGCGACTGGGCTTCGGCGATAAGCCTCGACCATAGCTTTGAAAGAATTTTAATATAAATTTTCTAAATATTCAACTTCCTTATTTACCCAGTTATTATAATCTATTATTCTAATATAAAAAGATAAAACCACTATCCTATATTACCTTTAAAACATTAAAAAAGATTAAAAAAACCTAATTAAAAAAAAAAAAGAACTAAACCACTTTATCTTCATGCAACGCATGCATAGATCAAGGGAGGCTTCATTTATTTAAAAAACAAAGACAATCATTTTTCCCATCCAAAGTGTTTATTTTCAAATAAATAATTATAATATAATTATTTTAAAATAATTAATTTTAACTAATCTTTTAATTTTTTTAAATAATCAAATTATAATTATCTTTTTAAAAATGGATGAAAAAAATATAAAAAAATAAACTTCTCTCCATCTCTACGGAGCTTCCTCCAATCTACCCTTCCATTACAAGGAGAACTGCTTCACGAACAAATCGTGATCAACATGATATATGAAAACCCTTCCCCATCCTCCAACCATCCATTATTTGCCTATTTAACATACAGTAGTAGTGGATGGTGTCCGTGGCGATAGCGCTCGGCAGCAGCAATTTATCAAGAGTGGCAGGAAGACAACGAAAACGTTGGCATCTATCTCTCTTGTTTATTATTATCATTTTCCTTTTCCATGAGCAGTTTTGTTTTCGGGGAAGGGGAGGGGGGGGTGGGGGTGGATATATTGTAGAATCTGTGGAAGAATCGTAAGGAGAGCAACATTGGCAGGTTACCTTAATACTACCAACTTCAGGTCCGTCCTTCCTCACGGCCAACGACCCTGAGATTAAAGGCCTATATATATATATATATATATATATTCTGCATTTTCTACCCAATTCAGAATCCCAGGGCCCTACCTGATGGTGATGTAACGATTTGTCCCATGCTTGGCCCAATGCCCCTTGAGATCCAAGGGAGTCGACAAATCATGGCCTCCTGCAGCCAGCCGGTTAATCAATTTGTAAAAGGCACTTCCACTCATTTTTCGTCCTCCGACTCGGGCATGTCGCTTGTTGGGCACTGTCGGCAATGGGTACATGGACACGGTGGTTGTGCAGCATGCAGACTGCCACCCTCCATTACCCCATTTATAGCACTGCCGGTAAACTCCCGTGCACGAGCAGACGGGTGGAGGCATAGACAATTCATCAAACACTGCCCGGTTCAACCCGAGATCCCGAACCTTCCAATCGGGCTTCAGCACCGACAACTGCTTAAAATCTTCACCACCATTTTCTTGCCCACCTTTCCATTCTCGGGGCTCACCAATAATCGTCCCGAGATCCTGAACCTTCCAATCGGGCTTCAGCGCCGACAACTGCTTAAAATCTTCACCACCATTTTCTTGCCCACCTTTCCATTCTCGGGGCTCACCAATAATCGTCTTGTTCAAGTCATCATCTTCCCTCTTAACCTTCCGTGAGGGTTTACGAGCCTTTTTGTTATTGGGCATTGTCTTAGGCCCCTTGGCCCGTTTAACTTTCCAGGGCTTTGCACTCTCAGAAGGCGCTGAGGATAATGAGACACCATCAGCCACCGGTACTTCTCTGGCATCATAGGAAGCTTCACCGTCATGGAGCATATATTTTACCCCACATGACATTTGGCATCCTGGTGGGCAAGTTGTGTTCTCACCGTTCAATGAGTTCTGCTGGAATTGAAGAGCAGCGAGTGCATTATCCCGCTCCATTAAGGCCTCATTCCTTTCCTGGATTGCGGCATCTCGCTGCATTATTGTCAAGTCTCTCTCTTCCAAGGCCTTGTTCTTTTCATTAAGAGCCATATTTCGTTCTTGAATGGCAGCATCTCTTTCAGCCATAATGGACATAATTTGTTTCATTGATGGTTGATGCTGCATCAACCACTGAAAATAACAGCAAGGGAAAATAACGTCAGCAAGAGCATACATCAAGCAAAAACAGTCGAAATTTCTCAGAAGGACAAAAAGAAAAAGGCCACAAATAAAACAATACTACTAATTTCATGCCTTAACGTACCTGACTTTGAGCTGTTTTGTACATATCTGGTTTGTTTCTTCCATTTTCACGATGCCTGTCGTCATCCATCTTACAGCCAAAAATGATCAACTGCAGATGGTACTACTACCTTTGACACCTTTAATTAAACTGTTTCAGCCGACAGATACCAAGTTATCCAGCCACTAATTCTGAGCCCAAGGGAGGATAGGGAAACGGAAAACAAAAGCAGATTATTAATGGAGAAAAGGGTACCGCCAGAATTAATCCTTAATGATTTGGTACAAAGAGATGCATATTTCCCTGCAAGCACAAATACAGAAATGAAGCACCTTAATATTCTCAGCAGCTTGACAATAGAAAGCTATCATCCTTAAAGAGTAACTTTCTTTTTAATTTTTACCAGATGATCCACAAGTATCAGTTCCTCACTTGGTTGAGGTAGGGATGCAGAGAGCGGGTGTCAGCTTCTGTGCCTACTTTTCTGTTTCTTTGTCCCTTTTTTTTACAAACAGAACACTTAAACAGAGGTGCTCAACAAAAAAAAGCACTCCTTTTTTTTTTTTCCTATAGAGACAAAAACAAACATTAGGAGGCAGTGGTATTGATGGACCGGCAGATACACAGTAAGGCCTTTGTAGGGTGGCCAATTGGTGGTGGGACAGTGGGTAGCGGAGTTAGTAATGTAGCTAGTTGCACAGGACGAATGTGGCAAGCTGGGCATTGGATGGCGGTGCTGGTGGGATGGTACAGATGCTGGTGGGGATGCTGTAGTTGCTGGTGGGGTGGTGATGGTGCTGAAGGTAAAAGGGTAGGATTTTTATCTTTAATACTAATTTGATGTAGGGATGAGGGAAAAACTAGAGAGAAGAATAATAGAGGAGTAGAGACAAGAATAAAGACCAGAGGGATAGAGACAAGATGGAGAAACAACCATGGGAGAGAGGGAAGGAAGTTACAATTACTCAATTGCAATCAATTTTTCAAACATTTATTCATCAATTAATCATCCAAAAATGAGAGTATGGGGTCTTTATAAAAAAAATACTATGTCTAAAATAATTTGGTAACAGATTATTTATTATTAAAAATAAGAAAGCGTAATAAAATAAAATTATACTAAAATAAAACACAATAAAATTAAATTAGAATCTTGTCCAATAAGAAAAATAAATAAAAGCCAATAAAATCATAATATCTTCTAAAATCTTCTTAAAATATTTGATGTGATGTGCGCATCAATTGAACAGCGCCTGCCCAGGCATGTCTATAAATTGAAGACTCGTAGTACTGATTCATTTAAAATTTTATAGTGTATTGGATCAAATGCATATATTCTTGACATTCCATTTCATTTTGATTTTCATCATCCTTTCAATGTGGAAGATTTAATTGCGTATAAAGGCAACTTTTTTTCACCTGGAGATCCCTTTTCCATCCCCCCGCATGTACCCCCTATTGACCGTTTGTCCTCCCTTGCGCCACTTCCCTCTCTTACTCCCTCCCAGCACACCATGATAAAATTGATACTATTTTAGATGAGCAAGTTATATTTACTAGGGATGGAGCTATTCATCGCTTCCTAATTCGTTGGGTTGGCTAACCATAGTTTGAAAATGTTTGGATTTTTCGAGAAGCACTACAGCAGTTCGACCCAGACCTTTTGAAATTCTATCAGAGCCAGTAGGAGTACACTTTTCTAAGCCCAAATTCACTTCCTTCTGAAGATATAGGTCTCTCTGTCAGTTTTCAGTCCCCCTTATACGAGTCTACCACCATCGTCGGAGGGCTGCCCAACCACTCAGCTTGTGGTTGGGGGATTGATTACCGAGGTTTACTCGACGGGGTCGAGTCCCAACAACTCGGGGAGAGTTAATACGGATATCACATCAAATATTTCAAAAAGATTTTAGAAGATATTATAATTTTATTGGCGTTTATTTATTTTTCTTATTGGAAAAAATTCTAATTTAATTTTATTGTGTTTTATTTTAGTGTAATTTTATTTTATTGCGCTTTCTTATTTTTAGCAATAGATAATTTGTTACCAAATTATCTTAGACCTAAAATTTTCTTTATAAAGACTCTATGCTCTCATTTTTGGATGATTGATTGATGAATAAATGTTTGAGAAATTAATTGTAATTGAATAATTGTGACTTTCTTCCCTTTGTCTCCCTTGATTGTTTCTCCTTGTCTCTACCCCTCTAATTTTTGTTCTTATCTCTACACTCTATTATTCTTCTCTTTACTTTTCCCCTCCTCCCTACGTCACAAAGCCAACCAAACACCAGGCTCTTGTTCAACCTCATAGCAACCATTATGTAGGCATGCCACAGTCTGTACAGTTTGTTCAATCTTCATTGTTCAACGGTCAAAATCACACATAATTCTCCCTCTATGAGGACAGAGCAAGAAAGCATAACTAACCATCATAAATTTATAGAAGTCTAATGTATTATGAATCAATTACTCATGTTCTTAACAAAATTCATAATCAATAACACAACAAAAAGGAACCTCCAACCAAAAAATTACTTCATATTTGAGACAATATAAGCAATAAAAGGTGGAGATCACAAAAGGTGATATTAAACAAACAGATGAGATTTCTTTCCCAAACACAAATAAGGGAGAAGAATCGCTGCTTCTTGAAGTGAAGTGGATCTAAAAAAAATTTCCAGGCAAGCTTTCAACTTGAACTAAAATTTAAAAGGAAATATTTTTCATATGATCAAAAAAAAAAAATGTACACCTTTACTTTAGTCTCCAGAATTAGACAAAAAATGATAAAGTAGAGTTTATTAGGGAGGAAGTTTGTACTCTGTGTTTGAAGCTTGAGGCAGGAGACAGGTTTTGGTTAGATTTTTTAACCACATTATACTACTGTATTAGAAGTTTAAGGCAGGGATATGCATTGGTTAGACTTCCAAGACTCATGGTAGAGTAGAATGGGCACGTAACAAGAACAATGCATGGTGTCCAACTATTTGTCCAGTGTAATGAAATGGGGGCATGGAAATCTGCTTTTTGAAACAAACTTTGGAAGGATGAGATGATCTCTACTAAGCCTTCCTTTAAATAGCTAACATTCTTTTATTTTTTTTTCCTTTTCACCCTGCCAGGGTTCCATTTACTGGAAAATTGAAAAGAGATGAAAGTCTTCAACAAAGAGTACCAATATGGAGCTAAAAAATGTATGAGCTGAGGTGATTTCTCGTCCTAAGGAGGTGCAAAATAATAAAAGCCTTTGTGAAGGTGGCAATGTTTCCTTGAGAGTGTTACTCTTTGCAAGATCTCGATCATATAAAAATTGCTGAGAGATTGTTGACAAATAAGCAAACCATATTCTATAAAGAAGAGCATAATGGTAACAATTTTCTTATTCATTTTGAAGCACCATCTGAATAGCAAAATTCAGTCTCTGCTTGTCTGTGACATTCCCATTTAGCATAAAGCACTTGTTCAAAGGATCACAAGGTAAGGTGATACGAGTCCTACATTGAAAAGCTTGAGGCAAAACCTTCAACTTATAAGTTAGGGGGCTTTCCCTCCTACTAGACCGATCTTTTGAGATGGGCTCTCTCCCTGACTTATACTCGCATCAAACGGTGCTCTCATTGAGACCAGCCCTGGCCCAGAAAGGGTTACCTGCGGAGGGTTTTGACCGAAAAAGGCTACTTGCGGAAGGACTGACCTGCTGCTATTGCGGAGGGACTAAACTGCTGCTAGTACGCCGGGGAAGAGTGAAGCGTTGCAGAGTGAAAACCGCCGAGTGAAGTGTCGCAAAGTGCAACCGTCGAGATCTGCGGCTGTTAAAGGAGGGAGGAATTTATGCAAGTCTCACATTGGAAAGCTGCGGAGGGGTTGACCTGCTGCTGGTGTGTCGGGGCAAAGTGAAGCATCGCAGAGTAAAAGAAGCCAAGTGAAGTGCCGCAAAGTGCAACCGCCGAGGTCTGCGGCTGTTGAAGGAGGGAGGAATGATGCAAGTCCTATATTGAAAAACTTGAGGCAAAACCTCTAACTTATAAGTTAGGGGGCATTCCCTCCTATTAGACCGATCTTTTGAGATGGGCTCTTCCCCTGACTTATGCTTGCATCATAAGGCCGTTCAAATTTACAGATAGAGTGTGAGTAGGCTTCCTCACTTGATCCTTGAGATGTGATACACGCGGCGACGCAAAGAGATGGAAGACCTATTGAAGTTCGAACCCCATTTTGCAGCTATTTCTAAAAGGACTGTAAGGGTTGTGATTTAAGGAACGATAATTTCGATGATTTTACATCAATAACTAAGAGGAAAATTATAGTCCCAGTATTTGATCTCTTTCACATACGTCTATATACTGGAGGCAATGCTCTCTCTGGTCATTATTTACAGTTATACAACTTCTCATACCATCAAACATAATATGTAAGGAACGAGGCAGCGCAAAAAAATTCCAGAGACCCAAAACCGCTCAATTAGCAAGTCAAGCAAGCTCCAATTCAACAAAAAAATCAACCTGAATAAACAAACAATACACGGATAAAAGAACTAGCAATTGGTAAGTGTAATACACAAACAAGCAAGATGCAAAATTTTTATATTTACGGTATCTACGAACAGGTTAGTGATGATACTGATGATTATTAGGACGACGATCACAAAGAGGAAAATAAAAACCAAAATAAACGGCATCGGCGGAACGAAAATTGAGCGACGATGCTTACCGCGAGGACGCCGAGAAAGAAGGGTAGGGATATAGAAACCCTAGATCGGAGGAAGTAGAATTTTGAGAGTATGCAGTCATTGCTAGGGCACAGTTTGTACAGGTTGAAAAGCAGAATTTCCATTGGAATTTGTTGGTTTGTTCAGCATCCTGGCTGTTGGCGTCGTCGTTTTCAATTTATTAGAAGTTTTGAATTTTAAGAACTGCAAAAGTGAAAAGACAGCGTGCTGGTACGACAAGTTCGACCCGGTCATAAAAATTGTAGAAAATACTACTAATATTTTTTACTTTTAAAAATCTTTAAAATATAACATTAACTTTAATTCTATTAATAATTTTACATCATAAAAAAATTTACTTAAATTTGACATGTCTAAGTCTCACCAAATATATGCATGATACGTACCACATATATGAATGATCGTTCAAGTGAAATTAAGTTATTCTATATATCATAATAATTAATAAAAAATTAAATAATAGATATTCGTCACTTAAAATATTCTAAAAAAAATTAAAAGATTATAAAATATTAAGACTTAGAGTGATAGAAAAAAAAAATAAAAAATTTGGTTATGAGGTGTGCGGGATGCACGGATGTATAGAGAATTAGAATTCCATACTCATAATTTTATGAGTAATTCGAATTTAATCCATTTGTTTGAGAAAAATATACATATTTATAACTTTATTATCAATCGGTATACCATTCTTAAAAAGTATGATTATACAATAATTAAAAATCATGTCGGTTGAGAACTAAATAATCTAATTATTTTATAAGCTCTGATCTAACGCCTTTTCGTTAAGCGTATTAACTGATTACTCACTCAGACCACTTATTTCTCAATTTATATAATTGTTTATCAAGATTAATTATTTGAATTTATTAGCTGCACGTGTCATTGGATACTTTAATCTTTTAGATATTCAATAATTTGATCAAATTTTCTTCTATTTTGAGTTTAATGATTTTGTTGATTCAAATTTATCCATGGTTGATAGTTGGTAAGCTTTTTATAGTAACGAGCCAGGCCAACCTTATTCTATATAATACTCAACAACATGTAATATAAATTATCCGAAATAATCCTTTGATTTTACATTTTTTTTAATAATTGTTTATGTTTTTAGATTACTTACTGATTGCATGAATTGACATTTATTAAAAGGCAAAATAAAAAAAAATTTTTTTTTCTTTTTAACACATAAATTTTAAATTATATCCAATTTATTATTTTTATATTAAAAAAATTAATCTATTCTTTGTTTTACAAATTGATGTGTCAAATACTGCGGGTTGACCTAGAATCCAAATTACAGTGGATCGATAGCCTGATAGGGCTTCCTTCAGCCCACAAGCGCATCCCAGTGGCGCCTACTCTAAAGCTCTAGTTCATTAGCCGACAAGCAACAGGGCATCTCGTGAAAACATAGACAATAGTTGCCATAACCGTCATGGGTAACTCAGTAAATATTTTCAAAAGATTTTGCCAAGATTACATACCCCTTAGAATGATAGTTACAATTTAGCAAATCTCCCCGAAAAGGCAATTGTCATACGGTGATTTCCATGATCACTCCAACAATTAAAGGAATATCTCGCAACCAACCTTGGTGCTCAAGCAAGGTTGAACTAAATCGAACAATATAAATCCCCCTTCATCCTTATGGGTAAGGGGAATCACCCATGAGACAAAAGCAGAAAGAAGAAGATAAGGAGCATACAGAGAGAAGACTCAAAAGGCATGCCCACTCTTTTCTCGTCTCCCATGATGCCTCATTCTCCCGCTTTGGTCTATGGTTGTGCAGGCCTCCCATCGGCTTTGAGTCCTCACATTGTAAGATTGGTGAAAACTACTCATCAGTGCCCCTCTGCAGTTAGAGTGAGACCAACGAGTGTCCCTCTTCTCAGCATCAGTGCCCAAGGATCTTTACCTCCTCCAATTAGCCACCCGCCAGAGAATATATTCATTAACCAACCACTCCTCGACAATTGCAGAACTTTCTCTAGTCAGCCGCCCCTCAATGGGGTATACTTAGTAGGAGCCTAGTCATCAATCTCTCAAAATCACATCGTGGCTTAGTGCACTCAGTAGGAGCTTAGCTTTCCATCTCTCTAGTAAGTCGTCCCTCGATCGGGCACACTTATAGGAATTTAGTCCTCCATTTCTTAAAACCACCCCCTGGTTGGGCATACTCAACGGAGCTCAATCCTCTATCTCTAAATTGCCCCTCGATCGGGCATACTTATCAGAGTTTAATCATTTATCTCTAAGCTACCCCTCAATTAGGTGCATTCATCGGAGCTCAACCCTCTATCTCTAAGCCACCCATCGGTCAATGCACTTATCGGAGCTTAACCCTCTATTTTTAAGCCACCCCTTAGTCTGGCGCACTCATTAGAGCTTAAGCTTCCATCTCTAAACCACCACTCAGTCAGGCACACTCATCAGAGCTTAGTCCTCCATTTCTAAGCCGTCCCTCAGTCAAGCACACTTATCGAAACTCAATCATCCATCTCTAAGTTACCCCACGATTGGGCACACTCATTAGAGCTCAACCCTCCATCTCTAAGTTGTTCCTTGATCGGGTGTACTCATCGAAACTCAATCATCTATTTCTCAAAGCCGCCTTCTAGTCGGACACATTCATTAGAGCTCAGTCCTTCATATCTCCAAGTCGCTCCCTGATCGAGTGCACTCAAACACTTAATCGCCTATTACGCACATCCAAGTATCATCCATTTACTTCTCCTATATTTTTATCTATCTGAAAAAGATTTCTAATTTAAACGTCGGAAAATTTATCGGGGAGAGTGTTTTTGCCATCATCCGACCTCTTATTTGTTAGTTGTGATGTACGGAATCCAGGTTTGAAGTGATAGAGACCGAACCCGCTTCAATTCGATCACCTAAAAATAATCAAGTAACTCTCTAATTCGTACAATAATCTAGATCCATGAATATATCATTGGCTCCATTTATGGAAATGACTCAAAAGTCTTACTACCGCACATCAGCAAACAAATACACTCACTATATATGTTCTGGTCAACATGTCGGCTAGAGACATCACCTCCTTTGGCAACGACCCCTCGTGTAGCTATGGTGACATGCGACCTGCCTTTGACAAGTATGCACTCACTACCCAACAGGGTATCATGCCTACATTGCCTCAGACCCTATGTGCTTGTCTGAACCGACAACGACTAGGGGCTCCTTCCTCCCATGCATAAGCGTCAGCACTCAAAAAGGAGAGGTCGAGGGAAGAGATCGCCCGCAAAAAAAAAAACTCATCTGCCTGACTACCTCAATATTCGAGGATCCGAGAGACAGGGTCCACTCCCGTGAGAAAGTTCAACTTGATCCTAGAGCACAGGGTAAAATCCTAGAGAGGTGATGTCTTCGTTATTCCTAGCGCGATCAGCAACCTTCCGCCAATAAAGAAAACTCCTATAGTGTCGACAGGCACCCCATCATTCTCTTGTCGAGTCGAGAGGCACGACCCGAATAGAGCATCCAGAGTATTCGACCCTCTACTCATGAAAGGTCTCACTTGAGCAAGAGGCCTTACTCAGGGGCTTGGTAAGGTTGATCTTGTGGTAATGCCTCTCATCATTCCTGTACATAACAATAGATTTTGTAGAAGTTATCGTGATTCTCACGATGGGAGACTCGACCAGCTACCTATCTCACTAGCCATGGAGATGATTCCTCCTTTGGTAGCTATACTGACAGGCGATTGGTCCCAGGTGTGTAGACGCTCGTTGCTCGGCTAAGCGCCCTCTTCTAGACCACACACGTCCATCTGAAGGTGCTATGTTGGGGGCTCCACCCACCAACTCTCGGACAATCTAAGCAAATCAGCATCCACAAAGGATCTAGTAGCCTAATGACCTTGTAATTTGGGTGGCCATGGGCGACAGGGTCCATCGGTGGCTAGAGGATTGACCAAGCCATGAGGTGTGGGATGAAAACCCAAAGTGGTACAGTCCACACTGCTCCCATGATGACAAGAGGCCCTTGCACGAGAAGGAACTCCATGCAGCATCAGAGGATACTTTGTCGACCTAGCAAGGCCACTGTTCATGTCGGGGATTCGATCGTCTCCATCTCCTTGCGGCATCTAGGAATTGAACCTGAAACCCTGCAATCGAGTTTCAATCCAATGCTCCACCTAGATCACTTCTATGCTTCGTTGGATTCCTAGGACCTCGTAAGTTTCCAATGTAGTGTTGAAAGTAGACTGGGATGCCCTTAAGGAAGGTAGACCCCTCAGCCCCTCGCATGTAGTGTTTTATATCAGAAGATGCTACCAATACACCATGCAAGGCGAGCAGTAGGCTGGAAGGCCTTCTGAGGTGGCAGAGCCCTCAATCCCCTTACCTGTGGTGTTTCATGCCAAAAGACACTTCCCTCGTGCTAACCGAAGTCTACCCTTGGTACCTGTGGGTCGCATGTCAATAATGAAAGTTTGACATCTAAATCATGCAGCCGGTTCAACGCGATGGACCCAATCCGTCGAAGTGTAGAGGCCACGGGCACAAGGCTACTGGGCAGAGTGATCAACCTCCCTCTTGTTAGGGACCATTCCCAGTCTTGATGACCCTCTAAGGTAGGGCACAGTGCTACACACCCAGAGCAAAAGGCTAGCCCTGTGGGCCCAAATCGCCCTCCGTCCCAACAAGAGCCATAGATGATTTCCCGCCAGGCACAGGTAAGTTAAATTCATCCATGCAGAGTACTTGAACATCATTCATTGCTTGTTCCATTCATCATGCGAATCATGTGAATATTTGTGTGCATGCATGAAGACTTAGATTGCCCTTAAGTTGAGGTGAACATTTTCACTCGTACCTCAACTGGTTATGACTCGATCAAAGAACCTCAATTCTAGCAACCAAGTGGCCTGAATGCAGTTAAATCTTGAACATTGGTTCTAGCAACTGAGCAGCCTAGACGAGATCAAATATTATAGCCCAGGGGGCTTACAAACCAAGAGTCTAACCTCCCCATCAAGTGGCTATTAAAGCTACGACAATGGTCTAACCAGGAGTCTAACCAAGAGTCAACAATGGTCAATGAACTAGAACCTAATGTATGAAAGCTACGACATCCTTTAGTGGAACCAAGCGCCAATGGTTACATGCGGTGATGGCCTATACTTCACCAGAGTTCAGCGACTATGACCATGAAACCTAGTTGGCTTTTGTGAGGCTCACCCATACCTGTGCCACGACGTCCTTTCGTAGGAAAGGGCACAAACGGACAAACGAATTTGGTCAAGCTCGACAATGATAGCTACAAGGCGTAGCTAACAATCATATTCTTTCAGTGCCATGACTTCCTCATCAGGAGTGAGCACAATCAGGCAGCCACGTCCATCTAAGCTCGAAAACGATAACTGTGAGACTTAGCCAGCAATCGCATTCTTTTAATGCCATGACCTACTCATTAGGAGTGATCACAAATGGGCAGCTATATCCATCTAAGCCTGGCAACAATAGCTGTAAGGTTTAACCAGCAATCGCATTCTCTCAGTGGCACAGCCTCCTCATTAGGATCAAGCACGATTGGACAAATGTATCCAACCAAGCCCACACAACAATAGCAATGACGCTTAGTCGGCAAACAAAATCAATGTCGGGTAAAGATATGTTAACACATGCTTGAAGACAAATCAATGCATCAACGCCAAAGATTATGGCAATCTAATTGATTCATTAAAAATTCAAAGAGTACATCAAGAGTATCAATCAGCCTAAAAAATGAATGTAAAAAGTTGCTTACACCTATTACTCAAGCGACTTCTCTAGGGTTAGGAAACCCGTGTATGCGTGGCACAGGCCCTTTCCTGCCTCCGAATAGTCTGCCAAGTCAAAATTGTCCTTCAAGCTAGGCATAATCCCTCTAGAGGTCAAAGAATTGCTACTGTGTCTCCCGGAGCTCCTCCTCGAGCGAGGCAATTCAACCCAGAGCCCAAGTATTGGCCTTTGAGAGCTCTTGGGATCTTGTCTGTGGACTCGACCATGCCCGGTCGAGATAGGCTACCCTCTCTTTGCTCAGTAATGCCTTGATGATAGCAGAATTCATTCGGTGCTTTGCATCCTTTATTGCAAAAGAATCTAAGTATGCCAGGGATAGCCAGAAGGTCTTGGTATCCCTCAAGTGCAGCGCCCTCTCCACCACTCGGAGTGCTTCTTAAACCTACCAAGCAACAAGGTATAGTCAGTCAGGAATAGCGATAAAAAGCATAGTAGCAGAGCAAAGAAGTTGCTAGGATCATGATCCATCATTCGGCTTAGGCCATGGCGACGATCTACTTGCCCAGCCCGCCAGGCAAGGGGGCCCAGTTCCAACACTACTAGAGTCCGCTAGGGGCTTCTCACCCTCGGTCCATCCAGACGACTCATTGAGGCTCAAATCATCCAGCAAAGTCTCTATCTCCCTACTAGTCAGCGTGGGTCAAGGTGTCTAGAGAGCAAAGAAGTACAGAGACGGTTGAGTGCCAGTGCTTAAATAGCTAATGCCTCAACCTCGCAGTAGCGCTCCCTCGGCTCTCTATCTCTCTCGCCGCTTGGCCTCCAGAGGTGTATCCTCCTAATGTGGTTATCCGATCTAGAGCTCAAGATTTCTTCCTCTGAGAACTCTTGGATCTCACCTAAGACTTAGACAGCTCATGGTCGATGCTAGTGGCCTGCTTGTGACCTTGGAGCCTCAGCGATAGCAATGTTCGCTTAACTCTCCATTTCTCTCATCACTTGCTATCTAATCCAAAGTCTAAGTTTTTCCTCTATAAGCTCTTGGATCTCATCTAAGACTCGAACAGTTCATGGTTAATGTCGACGGCTCGCTCTGGACTCCATGGAACACCAGCTTTTGACAATGGGTCAACCAGAAGCAACCAAACTCGCGGACATTATACTTCCTGCACAACAGTCAATGCCCTAGCCTAACAATGTCGTCATTTCAGGATATCAAAAAAGTACATCTCCATGATAGCCTAACACGCCACTTTCTAAGATTACAAACTGACAACATATAACACTACCAGGCTTGAGGCTGATCCGACAGGTTCACATTTCAACCAAGTATTTAGGATGAACCACCGCAAGTAAGGACTGCCAAAAGACCAAGTCACCAGTGATTCAAATTGTCTAAATGCCAGGCATCAAGTGACGGAAAGCAATATTCAAGTAATTCAACTATTTATACCACGCAAGAGAGCACAAGAGAAGAGTCTCTGCTGATCCCAGCTTGTGGATGTGTAGGCTCTATGCCAACTCCAAACTCTCATGCCACTTCGCTGGTGGAGACTATTCATGATGCGAGGCATTGAGAGCCCCTCCACTTATAGCTAACTGAGGAGATCAACCAGTATTAAACCGAAGAGATTGCATTGGCACTAGAGGCTTGCCAGTGGTAGAGTCTTGAATCGGCACCAAACCTTGCCAAGCAGAGCAAAAATCTACAAGACGTATGGAAAAGGAGCACGCGTATGGACTTACATGATAATGTCTTATCATTACATGCTGAGGGTTAAAATTTTGTACCTCCTAGTATGGGGAGCTAGTGATGGGTTTAGTACCGTGGGTTTGCCTAGAGTCCGGATTGTAGTAGATCAACAACCCGATGGGGTTTCCTCCATGCCTATAAGAGCATCCCAACGGTGCCCACTCTAAGGCTCCAGCTCATCAACTGACAAGCGGCACGACATCAAGAGAATACACGGGCGATAGTTGCCATAATTATCCTAGGTAACTCAGCAAATATTTCCAAAATACTCTTCCCAAAATGCACACCGTCTAGAATGGCAGTCATGATTTAGAAAATCTATCCAAAAAGGCAATTACCACATGGTGATCTTTGTGATCGCCCCAACAAATGAAAGAATATCTCACAGCTAACCTTAGTGCCCAAGCAAGGCTGAATTGATTCCAACACTATAAATCCCCCTTCATCCCTATGGGTAAGGGGAATTGCTGGTGAGGTAGAAGTAGAGAGAAGAAGGAGAGAAAACAAACATGTAGAGAGATGATTCAGAATGCATGCCCACTCTCTTCTCATCTCCCGTGAGGTCTTACTCTCCCGCTTTGACCGATGGTTGTGCGAGCCTCTCGCAGGTTTTGACCGTGACATCTTAATCCTGGAATATGATAATTGTGGAATAATTATCTTGATAATAACAACGAATAGGCTTAGGATTAATACAAAAATTATTATTGAGAGCATAGGAGGCCAATCAGGAGGGTCACTCGCTGGGCGTTTGAGTGCTGCAGTGAGCACCATTTTATGAGAGCAGGGGCAGATTGGGCGCTCATTGGGCGTCGTGGCAAGGTGGGAGCGCAGAGCTTACGAGAAGTGCACTCACTAGGGCACTCAAGTGCTACAGCGAGTGCCATTTTATGTACCTGAAAAATGATGGGTGCTCACCATGCGCTCGGGGGCGCTTGAGCGCTAGACACGGGTTCCATGCGTCTGCTTTTCTTTTGTTTTTAAAGGGATTTCTGGGGTTTATTTTGAACAGCACCCAACAACAGCACGAGAGGGAGAGAAGGAGGAAGGAGGGAAAGCGAAGGAAAGGGGAGAAATCATCCGATCCTATCCGAGTAAGAATAACTGTAAATCGAGCTCAAACAAGTGTACTTCGAATTTTTTTACCGTTTTTACAGCGTTTCAATATCTTGAAATTTGTGTTTTTGCTCTAAATCCATGTTTCTCTATGTTTAGTGTAAATAAACCATGTTTCTCCTGATTAATCGAATAGATTTCATATTTACTTGTATATACTGTAATATTTAGGAAAAACTCTGTCCGTTTCCCTTTAGAACTTTAGATTGTTATTTGGGCTTTAATTTCTATATTTGTATTGATGGAAAAATCTAAGGATAAAAAAAATCCGTTCCGTCACAATTGGTATCAGAGAAATGAGATGCCTTAGGATTAATCGATCAAAAAGCGGAAGTGTAGGCTTAAGTTTTTGTAGGGATAGGTCAGGGTAGTTAAGATTAATTGGGAGGTTTAGGAGTTGTCTCCTAGGCTAATCTTGAATTTCATTGAATTGTTGTAGCCCCCTTTTCCCCTAAATTGATTTATTAAGGTTTATTAATATTGTGTTTGTCTTTGGCTATGGGATATAGGATGACTAGTAGAAAAAATAGAAGAAATAATTGTGGTAGTATTAGTACTCCCCACGAGCGAGAGGCTGTGTTTGTGGATTTGTTGGAGAGGATGACAAATGTGGTTGAATCTAATGGAGCAGCATCATATGGATCCGGTTCCTACACCTGAGCTAGCTTTGGTAAATCCTACTCTGACAACTTACGATAGATTCATAGCGGAGCAAGCATTGAAATTTTGGGGTAAGCTTGATCCATTGGAAGCGGATGTTTGGTTTAAGAGGATGAAGAAGATTTTTACTGTGATCCGGTATACCGATCAGGAGAAAGTTACTTTTGCGGTGTACAAGCTAGAAGGCAAAACCGATAGTTGGTGGAGTATGAAAAAGAGAGAATTAGGCGTGCCTGACGACGGGATTATATGGGAGATATTCGAGGATGCTTTCATGGAGAAATATTTTCTATCCAATCTCCAGGATCAGAAGAAGCAAGAATTCATGCGGTTATGACAGCGAAACATGACTGTGACTGAGTATGACGCAAGGTTCATTGACCTATCCCGATTCTCACCATATTTTGTAGAGGATGAGGTAAGAAAAGAAAAGAACTTCTAGCAAGGGCTAGGGGACAATATTAGGAAGCAATTGTTGACCATGAAGCTTTAAACTTATGCTAATATTCTGGATCGGGTAATGATTTATGAGAAGGAGGTGGAGACGCAGAGATTCTTTGCAAAGAGAGTTGCTAGCTGGGCGAGTCTCAGTACAGGCTCTAATTTAGGATTTTTAGGGCCATTCAAGAAGGTGAGGATAGCTGACAAAGGAAAGAGTATCACTCAAGTGCAGTTCGTGACTAGTTCTCAAGCGTCGGTAGCTGACTGTACTTTCTGTGGGAAGAGGCATCTGGGACAAGCATGTTGTAAGGCGTTGGGAGTATGCTTTAGATATAAATGGCAAGGCCACCTAGTTAAAGACTGTCCATTATCTCCGAGGCTAGAAGGAAAGAAGCCTACTATCACAGTTAGGGCTTTTGTGGTAACTGTTCAGGACCCGAAGGCATTCTTGAATGTTGTGGAAGGTATCCTTTCTATTTGTAGAGTTCCTGCTTCTATATTATTTGATTCGGGGTCTACCCATTCCTTTATTTTTCCTCAATTTGCATGTTGTATTCTAACTGCTCCGCGTATTTTGGATTATGCATTAGTAGCATCAACTCCCACGGGATCCTCTATAGCTACTGATATTGTGTATCCTGGATGTGTAGTTGAGGTGAATAGGAAAGCTTGATTGTGGATTTGATATTGTTGAACATAGGTGATTTTGATATAATTCTGGGGATGGACTGGCTAGTTAGATATCAAGCTAGTATTGATTATTTTATAAAAAGGATTTGTTTTGATATCCCTGGGATGGAACCCTTTTTCTTTCAAGGCATTAGAAAGAAGGAGGTGCCTGTATTAATTTCTACTTTACATGTCAAGCATTTGATAAAAAGTGGGTGTAAAGTTTATCAGGCATATACTTGCACCATTAGGAGTCATAGTGTACTGGCTAAGGATATTCTAATTGTTTGTGATTTTGAGGATGTCTTTCTAGAGAAGTTGCCTGGACTACCTCCACACCAAAAAATTAAGTTTGAAATTATAGTTGTTTCGGTGTTAGTCCGATTTCTAAATCCCCTTATCATATGGCCCCAACTGAATTGAAAGAATTGAAGTTGCAATTACAAGAGTTGTTAGATAATGGCTTTATCAAACCGAGTGTATCTCCTTGGGGTGCACCGGTATTGTTTGTGAGGAAGAAAGATGGGTCTTTGCGGCTATGTATTGATTATCATGAGTTAAACAAAATCACGATTAAGAATAAGTATCCGTTACCACATATCGATGATCTATTTGATTAATTACAAGGATCTTGAGTGTTTTTGAAAATTGATTTGAGGTCCGGTTATTACCAGTAGAGGATCAAGCTAGAAGATATAGCTAAGATTGCTTTCCGGATGAGACACGACCACTATGAGTTCCTTATTATATCTTTTGGTCTTGGAAATGCTCCTACTGCATTTGTGGATCTGATGAATAGGGTGTTTAGACCGTATTTGGATAAATTTATGGTGGTATTTATTGATGACATCCTAATATATTCAAAGGATTATGAGGAATATGAAACTCATTTGAGGATAGTACTTCAAGTACTCTGCGAGAAAAGATTGTATTCTAAACAAAGTAAGTGTGAGTTCTGGTTAGAGAATGTGATGTTTTTGGACATATAATTTCTGATGGTAGTATTTCTGTAGATCCAAAGAAGGTGCAGGTCATTACAAATTGGAGTAGGCCTACGTCCGTGACTGAGGTTCAAAGCTTTCTTGGCATGGCAAGCTATTTTAGATGTTTTATATTGTGACGCCTTTAAGGTGGGTTTGGATTGTGTGCTAATGCAACATGATAAAGTTGTAGTTTATGGGTTTAGATAACTGAAGGTGCATGAAAGGAACTACCCAACTCATAATCTAGAATTAACTGATGTTGTGTTTGTTTTGAAAATTTGGAGACACTATTTATATGGTAAGAAATTTCTTATTTATTCTAATCACAAAAGATTAAAATATCTGTTCTCACAGAAAGAGCTTAATATGAGGCAAATGAGGTGACTTGATTTCTTAAAGGATTATGATTGTGAAATACAATATAAGCCGGGAAGGCTAATGTAGTTACAGATGCATTGAGCTATCGATCCGGATATGTGGCTAAGTTGTAAATCAAGCAGATGGAAAATGTTGGATTATCTGAAGCAGTGTGAAATCCAATGATATGTTCATGGTGATAGGATACTTTTATCTTATCTTTAGATCCAGCTGGAGATAATTAGTGAAGTTAAGGAGAAACAAGTGAATGACCCATTCCTTGTGGATATTGTAAGTGATCTGAATAAGGAGTTCTGAGCTGATTTCAATTCTGGACTGATAGAGTATTGAGGTTCAGAGATCGATTATGTGTACCGAACGATAGAAAATTAAAAGAGAAGATATTAAAGGAAGCACACTAGTCTCGATATACAATCCATCCTGGAACGAACAAAATATATCAGGATTTGAAGAAAACTTCTTGGTGGAGGAATATGAAGAGGGATATTATGGCTTATATGAAGAAATACCTTATATATCAGCAATTGAAAGCTGAAAGGAGGAAGCCTTCTCGGTTGTTACAACTAATGTCAATCCCGAGTTAGAAATGGGAAGATATTACTATGAATTTTGTATTAGGTTTGCCGAAAACTCCTAGGAATCATGATGCCATTTGGGTTATAGTTGATCCGCTGATAAAATCAGTCCATTTCTTGATGATCAGGATGACTTATTACCGTGATAGACTGGCCCAATTATATGTAAATGAGATTGTAAGACTTCATGGAGTGCCTGCTTCGATTGTGTCTGATAGGGATCCATGTTTTATCTCAAGGTTTTGGAAAAGCTTACATAAGGAGTTGGGAACGGAGTTAAAATTCAGTACTGTATATCACTCCCAGATTGATGGCCAATCAGAGCGTACGATTCAGATCCTTAAAGATATGTTGAGGGTTTCTATATTAGAGATGAAGGGAACTTGAGATAATTATCTAGCTTTGGTGGAATTTGTATATAATATCAGCTATTAGGCAAGTATCAGCATGGTGCCTTTTGAGACATTGTATGGGAGAAAATATAGATCGCCGATTCACTAGGAGGAGACCGGAGATAAGAGGATTTTTTATCCTAAAATTGTGAAGGAGACGGCGGAGAAAATTAGGCTGATTCATGAGAACCTAAAGGTTGCTCAAAGTAGGCAGAAAAGCTATGCAGATTGGAGGAGGACAGAATTGAGCTTTGAGGTAAGAGATTATGTTTTTCTAAAAGTTTTACCATTCAAGGGAACGTTCAAGTTCGGGGTAAAAGGAAAACCAAAGCCGTAGTTCATCGATCCTTTTGAGATTTTAGAGAGGATCGGGGAGATAGCTTACAGGTTGACACTACCACCCAGTCTGGCAGACATACACGATATATTCTATGTATCGATACTTTGGAAGTATGTCCATGATCCTACGTATGTGATTGAGTATGAGCCCTTGTCTATTGATAAGGATTTATCCTATGTCGAGGAGCCGATACAGATATTGGATCGAAATGATTAGAGATTACGCATGAAGACTATTCCCCTGGTGAAAGTGCTTTAGAGGAATCATTCACCGGAGGAGGCCACATGGGAACGCAAAGAGGACATCCAAAACAAGTATCCCCACTTATTCTCTTGAGGTATGTAGCACTATTCAATTTTGAGGATAAAACTTCTTTAAGTGGGGGAGAGTTGTGAGATCCTGATCTCGGAATATGATAATTATGGAATAATTATCTTGATAATAACCATGAATAGGCTTAGGATTAATAGAAAAATTGTTATCGGGAGCATAAGAGGCCAATCAGGAGGGGCGCTTGTTGGGATCTCCAGCGCTACAGCGAGGGCCATCTTACAAGAGCAGGGGCAGATCGGGCCCTCGCTGGGCGCCGTGGCAAGGCAGGAGCGTAGATCTTACAAGAAGTGTGCTCGTTAGGGCACTCAAGCACCACAACGAGCACCATTTTACGAACCTGAAGAATAATGGGCGCTCGCTGCACGCTTGAGTGCCAGACCACGGGATCCATGCGTGACCTGCTTTTCTTTTGTTTTTAAAAGGATTTTTAGGGTTTATTTTGAACAACACCTGACAGTAGCACGGGAGCGAGAGAAGGAGGAAGGAGGGAAAGAGAAGGAAAGAGGGGAAATCATCTGATCCGATCAAAGTAAGAATAATTGTAGATCGAACTCAGGCAAATGTACTTCGGACGTTATTTACCGTTTTTACATCATTTCAGTATCTCGAAATTTGTGTTTATACTCTAAATCCATGTTTCTCCATGTTTAGTGTAAATAATCCATATTTCTCATGATTAATCGAATAGATTTCATGTTTACTTATATATGCTGTAATATTTAGTTTTAATTTCATGCATAAATATGTATTTGGTGTTCGTTTTATATCCAGAAGGTTAGGCAAAATCCTAAGCATGAAAATGAAGGGATTTGGTGTTTTAAATCCTCAAAGTTTGACATGTAAATGTTAATTTGTAACGAGGTATTACCCATGTTGTGATTTGTATCTAAAAAATTTACATGGTAATACTCTGTTAAATTATTGTGGAATTTCTGAAGCAAATCTGAAGGATTAACGGCGTAATTTCTAACTAACTTTTAAAATTTAATAAATTATCAGTTAAGAAATAAAAAGAAAAATATTTCTGATTCTATTAATTAGGACCTAAGACTTATATACAGTCATGTAAGGTTCTCCGACATGTTTTAGAACGTTATAATAGTAATCAATGATAATTCTGTCCATGGAGGTATATGTGGTCCATCCTTTCTTAGGGCGTTAACCTAGATAGTAGTTTCCTGTTCCTGGCCTGCCTTCAGGAGGCATTCCTATACATATCCCATGAGAAGGAATATCCTGTTCCTGTTCCTGGTATTAGATTGTGTGGAGTGAATACAATCTATCCTCGATTTCTCGCCCTCTTGACTAGTAGGATTTACTAGTTTGATCCTTTCTAATAGTAAAAAGGGATTTCCAGAACTTATAGTAGTATCCAGAACTTCTAGATTTTGATATCGGCTTCTGATTTCTAAAGCTCGTTACACTGATTTATGATTTTCTGAGGCATGTTTTATAAAGTTTAAAATTTCCCATACTTTCATGTCACTACTTCCATGATTTTGCATATTTGTACCTCTATTTTGCATGATGAGATTTGCACTGCATGTTTTTACTGTACTTTGTAGCATTTTGGCTCACTATTTTATTTTTTTCCGTCCAGATGATATAATAGAGCTAGTACCCGACGAGAATGAGTAATTAAAGCCTAGACTGCAGACTTTGGAAAACTTAAAGTTATTTTGGAGATCTTGGAAAGAAGTAGTTTGGATGTGAATACCTGAATTTGTATATGTATCTTATGTATATGGATCTTGTATATGAAATGTATGTTATGCATGTGATGAAATAGGGATTTGTACTTCCATAGGTATAATTATTTTGAATATAATTAAGCTTCTGCTATATTTTTTTTAGATTTTTATATAGGTCTTAAATAGTATCTCTATTATGAATTTTTGGATTATTGGATGAAAATATTGAATGTAAAAGCTGTAGGGAATTATACGGCATCTGTTGATCCTATGTTATTGATGAGAATGTGTGTGATGGATATTATTTTGTATATTTGCAGGTTTTATTCAAGTTTTATATATCAATTTGGTCCAATTTTAGGGAAAACTCTGTCCGTTTTCTTTTAGAACTTTTGATTGTTATTTGGGTTTTAGTTTCTGTATTTATATTGACAGAAATATTTGAAGACAAAAAAAAAAATCCATTCCATCACATCGAGTTCTCACACTATAAGGCTGGTGAAGGTGACTCGTAGAGCATGGCATATAGAGCCCCTCCATCTGTAATCAAAGTGGGGATCGACAAGCATCCCTCTCATTATCATCAGCGCCTAAGGATCTTTATTACTTCTAGTTAGCCATCCTCTTGTGAGTACATTCATCAACCTACCACTTTTTGATGAGTACAAGACTCTCTCTAGTAAGCCACCCCTCGGTCAAACACACTTAGTAGGAGCCCAATCCTTCATCTCTCAAACTTGTCCCCTGGCCGGGCACACTTAGCAGAAACTCAATCCTTCATTTCTCTAGTAATTTGCCCCTCAATAGAGCATACCTGTAGGAACTCAGTCTTCTTTTTCTCAAAGTCATCCCCTGGTTGGGTACACTAAGAAGGAACTCTTCCCTTCATCTATCTAGTAAACAGCCCCTTAGTCGGGCACACTCACAGGAGCCCAATCCTCCATCTCTCAATGCTGCTCCCTAGTCGGGCGCACTCAGTGGAGCTTGATCTTCCATCTCTAAGTCATTCCTTGATTAGGCGAACTCATCGGAGCTCAATCATTTATCTATAAGCAGCCTCTCGGTCGGGTATACTCATCGGAGTCAACCCTCCATTTCTAAGTCACCCCTTTGTCAGGCGTACTCATCAAAATTCAATGTTCCATCTTTAAGCCACCTCTTGGTAGGGCACACTTATCAAAGCTTAGCCCTCTATCTCTAAGTGGCCCCTTGTTCGGGCGCAATCATCGAAATTAGCCCTCCATCTCTAAGCCACCCCTTGGTCGGACGCAATTATCGTAGCTCAATTCTCAATTTCTAAACCTGCATCTTAGCCGGGCATACCCATCGGAGCTTAATCCTCCAAATCTCCAAGCCGTTCCTTGGTCAAGTGCACTCAAACACTTAATTCCCATTACATACATCTAAGTGTCATCCATTTACTCATCCTATCTTTCCATCTATTTGGGAAGGACTTTTGACTTGAATATCAGATGATATATTGAGGAGCAAGTTCTTGTTATCCTCTGACCATTTGTTTGTCAATTGTGATATGTAGGATCCAAATTCAATGTGATAGAGATCAGACTCGCTTCAATTTGACTGCTTGAAAAGGAGTAAGTGGCTCCATAATTTACATAATAATTCAGATTCATAGACATATCACAAATATTATCTCCATTTTCCAAAAAATAAATTATGGATGGTGGAGGGAGTTCTGTCACCGTTATCTTCAATATTGGGTTAATTTTTTCTTAATAAATGAGTTATTATTTTAATTTTAATTTTTTTATAATACACAGATAAATTAAAATACTAAAAATAAAAAATACAAAAATATATAAAAATATATAGGTTGCAGTTGATTATATATTGGTCGGACAATTTCCAATGTGATAAATATATGGACTGGCTTTTAACATTTATGAACTCAACCAACTAATTCTTATGGGAAAGGATTAATTTTATGAGAATGATCTTCCTAATATTTTTATTATGAATTTGTATATTATTTTATTTTAGAACTTTTATTTTGATTCAACTATAGCAGAAAACCATATATATTTACATTTGTGCTAAAAATTGCTCAAAATACTCTTTATATATATATATATATATATATATATATATATTTATATTTATAAAAATCATATTCTCAATTTTGGTTTCTTAAAAAATTATTTTAGTTACTGTTTTGCCAAAATTATCATATAAGCACTTTAAAATTAAAATTCATATCACATCTATATATTAATACATACGGCATAAAAATTTTAAATATGATACAAAAAATCATACATCCATTGAAATACGATACATATAGTATAAGTCAGATGTCCCAGAGCGCAGGTTGGCCCAGAATTTAGCCCGTTGGGGTAGTAGTGACCAAATGGACATTTTTCCAAGCCAAGGCCTAGGGAGCGTGGTGGTGGATAGTTTAGCCCACTGAAAGGGAAAGAGCCTGAAGGACGATGGCCCATCACACGATCTGTCGAACCAATGGCCCAGACAACGGAGTGGATTATCGAAACAGCCGATCTGGAACTGTTCAATAGGGAGTGAATGATTAGGGTTACGCACAATGCCGTGCATATGGTTGTCCCTCCTGTGTGGCCCCCAATAGCCCCGACAGTACATCATAGGCAAGTAGGTAGAACCTACTATAATGCGATCATGACAACTCTCCTGACAGCCCAACAAATATCTACAAAATATTCACCCGTATGATGTATCGATCCAATAAGGAAAGCACAGCTCAGCAATGTTTCCAAAAAGGTGACGGTTACCATATGCATCTCGCACATGATCATTGAGGTAGTTTAGTGAATCTACTAGAACAATCAACATCAACCACACCTACTCCAATTCTATAAATATCTCCTCACCTCTATGGGGAAAGGGATCGAAAAATTCTAGACCTTGAGTATCCCATTGGATCAAAAAGCTCTCTTTCTCTCACAAACCACTCAGCCCATAACTGCTGACTCTCTCAAAAGTTGCTCCCCACCGAGTACATCTATTAGAGCCTAGTCCTCCAGTCCAAACTCAACCCTCTCCTATGTTCATCCACACACCGTGCATACTCCATCTTTCTCTCACTCACCAAAAGATTTCTAATTTAAATGTCAAATAATATCCCAGGGAGCTAGTCTCATCGTCCTCTAACCTCTTGTTTATTTATTATGGTGTATAGGATCCAGATTATCAGGAATGGAGATCAGACCCACTTCAATTTGACCCACTAAGAGAGATTAAGTGGCTCCCTAATCCATGTAGTAATCCAAGTTCAGAGATGTATCATTGGTATCGTCTGTGAAAAATGACTAAAAAGTTTAACCACTACCCATACAAAAGAAAATATAGCCAATATTAGGTCATAAGCTACTGCACTAGTCAGAGACGTCATCTCCCATGGTTGTGGGTAGCCAAGTGGACGAATGACCTGCCCTTGATGTGTGAACGCTTGTTGCCCAAATGGACATGTCAAAAATGTTCCAAACCATCTGCATGTGTCTAGTTAAGCAACAATTTGGGGCTCCTTCCTCCCGTGCCTAGATAGAGGAGAGAGTAAGGAAGATTGAGAAGCATGTGTTCAGAGGAATTCTGATAGGCATATTGTCAACCTAAGAAGGTCATCATTTATGAGGGAGATTCAAATGTAGCCGATCCCCTGCAAATCTAAGATGATGACCTGGAATATTATGATAGGAGTTCTGATTTGATGGACCATCTGAATTACTTTTATATCCTGTTATACTTCCATGGCCCTGATGACTCTACCAGGTGTCTGTACTTCCCAGTGACCCTCAAAGGGAATGCTCATATTTGGTTCTATCACCTTTCACCAAATTTGATCCGGATATTTCAAGAGCTGGCTGATAGCTTCTGGTTACAATTTGTTTCTAGCTGAAAGGAGGAGAAGCAACCATGACACCTTGTCCACTCCGATAGGGGCCAGGCGAAAGTTTGAAGTGCTTCTTGGCTTGATTCACCACCAAGACCCCAAAAAAATATATAAGCTCCCTAATGAGGTGAAGTTGAGCACTTTTATAGAGACTTTAGAGCCGAGCAATTTCTTCAAACACCTAGCCCACTAGAATCCTCAAATCTTCCATGAGGCTGAGGTCATTGCTCGCACCTACATAGTTACCAAGGAGGCCAACAAAGCAATGTAGCTAGAATGCATAGACCACCTCCGCTAGGGGTCGATGAATGAGAAGAAGATGAATGGAGACAACACCACCTCCTGAGATCCTAAGAAGCAGCCCAGGGTAGAGTTAGGAGGTTCCTACAGATCTGGGATGAGAAGTTCCTACAGTAGCCGAAGCAACCCAAGAACCCAGACAGAGGAGATCAGTTAAAGTACTACTTCTACCATTGATTTTTGAGTCATAACACAGAAGATTGTTGCACTCTATAGAAAGAAATTGAGACCCTCGTTCGGAAAGAAAACCTCACCAAATTCCTTTAGGACTAAGGGTAGGCCCCCAGTAGAGTGAAAGAGGACGAGCTTGAGTAGCAACAACAACTGAGGAATTGGATCGCGGTCAGGGTGCTCAACATGATAACCATAAGACCACCCAAGAGTAATGCCTCATATAGCCCGGAGAAAGCTTCCAACAGTAAGAAATAGAGAGTAAGAGTTAGGAATGATATTATTAGTTTCAGTAATGATGATATGACACGTAATAGTTCTCTGTTCTAACCCTCTGGTTGTATATGTTCTTATTTCAGATGGTACGGATGGTTACCAATTGAATGAGTCTTTACTGATAATTAAAACTCTTGCATTTTGTTGTATCTCGATGCATATTTTAAACTCTGATTAAAAAAGAGCCAAATGATATCAGCCAAGGGGCCCCTATATGTGCTAGATAATGAGCCAATACCGGTCTAGGGAACCATCTATTTGAAGGTCACAATAGGAATGTACCAAAAAACGGCATCTAGAATACTAATGTTCCTAGTTGTTGACTTGCCCTCGATTTACAACTCCATCTTGGGATGCCCTTGCCTGACCGTATTCAAGATAGGGACATCGATTCTACACTTGAAAATGAAATTTTTGATAGCACATGGTGTTAGAGAGGTCTTAGGTGATTAAATAATCGGTCGAATGCGCTACTTGTCTCAGGTAACTCAGGCGACTCCGTACCGACTGGCTAAAGACTTTGATCACCAGGATAAAGCTACTTTTTAACAAGCCTAATTCAATGAGGCAACTGATCAAATCCCATTAGATCCTAGTGATCCTGAGAAATGTATATAGGTTGGGAGGTCACTGGCAACTCCCTTATGTGACAAGCAAATAACCTTCCTCTAGCAAAACTCTAATATTTTCGTGTGGACTTCTGATGACATGCCAAGGATACTAACCAGAGTAACAGTCAAGAAGTTGGGCCTTGATCCCAGTTATAAGCCTGTTAGGCAAAAGTGGAAAAACCGTTCCATAGAGATGTTGGTTACCAAATGGGAGGACGTGAAGAAGCTGCTTGATGCAAGCTTTATTTGGGAGGTCCAGTATTCGAATTGGCTATTAAATATGGTCATTATCAAGAAGAGCAATAGGAAATGGTAGATGTACATTGACTTCCTTGACATGAATAAGGCATGTTCTAAGAACAACTTTTCTTTACTGAGGATCAATATTCTGGTAGACTCCACATCCGGACACGAGCTGTTTAGCTTTATGGATGCATACTTGGGTTACAATCAGATCTATATGAATCCCAAAGATAAGGAGCATATTTCGTTTAAGACGGACCAGGGGACATACTATTATATGGTCATACCTTTCGACCTAAAGAATGCATTCGAGGCCTAAATCGGTAAGAATATGGAGATGTATATAGGCGACATGCTCATCAAAAGAAAAACTACCAATGACCATTTCCGTGACCTCGGTGAGACTTTCGAAGTCCTCTAGGCACATCAAATGAAGCTAAATCCAAACAAGTGCACTTTCAGAGTATACACGGGAAAATTCTTAGGCTTTATCGTCTCTCGGTAAGAGATTGAGGTAAACCCCAGGAAGATAAAAGCCATCGTGGATATGAGCCTATCTTGAACTGTGAAGGAAGTCTAAAGGCTCACTGAGAGACATAAAGTAGTCTCCCTCTTTCTAATAAAATTGGCAAAAAAGTATCTTCCCTTCTTCAAGGCTATGGCTTTCAGTGGATGACTGACAGTTAGGTAGCCTTCCAAGAGTTGAAGGAATATTTTGCCAATCCCCCTCTCTTAATGTTACTAGAAGAAGGCAAAAATCTATAAATATACCTGACAGCTTCAAATATAGCACTAAGCTCGGTCCTGATCCAGCAATAGCCTAATGTTCAATGGCTGGTCTACTGCATTAGCAAAATCCTGAAAGACACCGAGACCTGTTACTCACACGCTAAAAGGATCGCCCTAATGCTTGTGTATTCTAACTAGAAACTGCAACCGTACTTCCAAGCATGTAAGATCATTGTCCTAATTGAACAACCATTGAAGGGAATCTTGCAGAAACCCGAAATGTTCAGGTGATTTGTCAAATGGGCCATCGAATTGAGCGAGTTCAATATAGAATTCCAACCAAGGCTGATGATAAAAGGCTAGGCCCTCACAGACTTCATAATTGAAATGACAAGCCTGATTTTGGATGCTCACTATCCCGACAAAGATGTTCGCCATTCGAAGGAGGCGCCGACTTTATCAATGCATATAGATGGGTCATCCACGCAATTAGACAGTGGAGCAGACGTGTTATTGAAGACTTTGAATGGGTTAAAGATGAAATATTCGATTACCCTTTGATTTTTGATGAACAATAATATCATCAAGTACGAAGCTTTACTTGTCGAGTTTTGGCTAGCAAGGGAATGCTTGGCGAAGCACCTGACCATGTACAGTAACTCAGAGTTAGTCGTCAATCAAGTTATCAGAAATTTTGAGATGTTTAGCCCTTTGCTCGTAAAATACCTCACTAGAGGGAGAGGTGTGAACCAAATGTTCTACAAGGTCAAGGTAATACACATCCCGAGGGAGAATAATTCGAAAGTAGACCAGCTGGCCAAGGTAGCGGTGACCAAAAGTCCAGAGCAGTACTCTCAGGATAAATGAGAAGTTTTGAACTCCCCAAGCATAGAGTAGCCTGAGCAAGAAGTGTTGCAGATATCAAACGATGAAAATTAGAGGACCCCATACTGAAGATACATCACTGACGGTACTCTGTTGGACAACTCGGAAGATGCCAAGTGCGTGAAAAAGATGGTAGGTTGGTATACCATCATGGATGGAAAGCTATACCTTCATGGGTACTCCACCCTGCACATGCGGTATCTCATGCCAAAAGAAGCTGATTACGCAGTGAATGAGGTGCACCTTGGTATTTGTAGGTCATATACCGGAGGCAAGAACCTCACCTTAAAATTAATGCAGCAGGGTTATAATTGGCCTATGATGAAGAGAGATACTATAGAATTCATGAATAAATATGAGAATTGTCAAGTCCATGGTACCATTCCCCATCAACTACACATGGAAGTGTAGGCCCTACAGTCTTCGTGGCCATTCGCATAGTGGGGGCTCAACATACTTGGCCTATTACCCATTGCATTCGGGTAAAGAAAATTCATCATAGTCAACATTGACTACTTCATGAAATTGGTCAAAGCCTCTCCATTGGCTTGAATAACTGAATAGAATGCAACAGAGTTTATTTGGCGGAGCATTGTATGCAGATTTGGGATTCTTGAGGTCATGGTGACTGACAACGAAAACCAATTCATCGAAAAATGCTTCACCACGTACTGTTCAAGTTTGGGAATTAGGCTCGTTCACACTTCCGTCGCCTATTCGCAAGCAAACGGGTAAGTGGAGATAATGAACCGAACTTTGTTGCACAAACTAAAGACGAAGTTAGAAGATATAGGGGCTCTTGGGTGGATGAACTGCCCTTGATGCTATGGACATACCTCACGACACCAAGGGAACCTACCGATGAGACACCTTTTAATCTATGCTATGGGATTAAAGTAGTTATCCTAGCAGAAATCAGACTGTCCAACCTCAGGGTCGAGAGCTTCAACCCACTCGACAACGCCCAACAACTCAAAGAGATCTTAACCTACTAGAAGAAGCTAGGGACGTAGCCAAGCTACGCATAGTGTCCTAACAACAACAAATTGTTTGGTACTATAATAAGAGGGTGAAAGCATGCCAATTTATGGTGGGAGACATAATTTTGCGTAGCATAGAAGTCATTGGCAAAAATGACAATAGGAACAAACTCTATTTGAACTAGGAGGGGTCGTTCCTCATCTTAGCAATTATCTGAAGTGGTGCATATAAGTTATGCATCCAGAATGACAAACTGACCTCAAGGATATGGAACGATGCCCACCTTAAAAAATATTACCAATGACTTCCTGCCGACTCTAGATAAGTTTGACATTTACCATCAAGAATGCTTGTAAAACGTACCACATTTAAATTAATAAAATGATTATTTATTTAATTTTTGATTATCCATATGAATACTTGCATGTTTCTGCATGAAATCAGATGACCTAGATTGTCTCTAAGTCGAGTGAAAGCACTTCACCTATCAACCATCCTACTAAAGTGGGACCGAAATCTCGGTTCTGAAACCAAGGGGCCCAAGTGCAGTCGAATGCTATGGCACGAGGGCTTCCTAACTAAAGTCGACCTCCCCAACTAGTTGGCTATAACAACCCTAGGGGGGCTTTCTTAGCATGCGTGTGACAACTCTCCCCTGACGGGGATGAGCACCATCAGTCAACAATGGTTGGAGGATTAAGATCAGACGCACAAAAGTAACGACGTCCCCTTAGTGGGACCAAGCATTAAAGGCTCCATGTGAACGATGACCTTAACTTCGCCAAAGCTCAGTGACTGCGGCAACCACACCTAGTCGGTCCCAGAGAGGCTAACTAGATGTGCGATGACATCCTCTCATAGGAAAAAGCACCTCGCCCCAATAAAACTAAAGTGCTTCGACTTCCTTCTACGGGAACGAGCATAATCGGATCCCTGTGTCCACACCAAGCTTATCTACAATGCCTAGCCGGCAAGAAATGAAATATTAAAAAGAAGTCCAACATAATGACAAAAACATTAGCAACAATGGTTGAAATGATCTCGTCCTTTTATAAAAGAATTAAGATACACAAGGAGCCTCCATCCATCTTAAAGGTACAAAACACTGCTGCTACTTACGGCTCGAATTTACGACTATCTTGGGGATGGGAAGGCTCCCCTCCTCTCTTTGAGAAATCTAACAAGTTAGATCGACATTGGGCACCGCTGTACAAACAAATAGGAAAGTCTAGATCCTCCAATGATGCGATCCATTGACAAAGGCGAATGCCATCCTAGAATCTATTGTTTAGTGCCTGACCAACTTCCTTTGGCCTAAGCTAGGTCCTTAGCTCCTCCTTAAGACGAGCGTTCTAGCTCTGAAGATCGGCAAGGCATTGCTCAGCCCCTTAGAGCACATCCCTGAGCAAGGTGATCTTAATACAGAGCTCAAGATTTCTCCACTGTAGGCTCTTGGGATCTCGCCCGGGATTTAGATAGCTCTAGGTCGAGGTAGCAGCCCAATCTTGACTCTATAGGGCCTCGGCAGTGGTAGCATTCACCTGGACCTCCATCTCTTCAAGCATGCCCGATCGATACTCATTTAGGTAGGGCGGGAGATCTCAAGGTCCTGCTTGCATACGATGGCCAGCTGTTGGTACAAACAAGTCTCCATCAGGCATAATTCTTCTTGTGGTTGCAAAAAAAAAAAAAAAAAAAAGAAAGAAAAGTGGTCAATGAAGTGGTCGGGCAAGTCCAACTCATCGACAACCGTCAAGCATGAAGATTCTCCTATAGGCGGGTGAGACGCTTTCGCATAAGCCTCCTCAATTTTCCTAACTTCCTTGAAGATGGACAGAGGAGGGGATAGCTCGGCACCATTAGTCGACCCTTTAGGAGAGTTACAGTTGATCAGCTCTTTCCGCCTTCTTTTGTTATGGCAAAGAGGCATTTCAGGGACCTCTTCTTTGTCTCCCTCCACTCTCTCCTTCCATTTGGCTTTGGAAAATGCCTCTATGGTGAGCCAGTGGCCAATGTGGCACAAGTCGGCAGCATTGTCCATGACAAGCTTCACCAGCCCAAGAGTCATCCATTTCTCACCCTTTAGAATATTGCTAGTGTAGGCATTGTTAGCTTTGCCCAACTTATTCGAGATGCACTACTCGGAGCCAGCCGCCAAATAAAAGAAATGGTCATTCTAGTTTTTTAGCAAGTTGGGATTACCCTTGCTTATCTTGAATTTGGGATGAGGGGTGAAGGAAATCCAGCCATGCTCTTGATTGAGACAAAAAATCACTTTCATACCCCGAACGTCTAGAGAAAGTCATTGGGTGCAATAGAAGACGCACAAAGAAACAAGGTAGTGATGGGTATGGGGGAGGAGGCGAGCCTCAGGGATCTCCAAAGCTCTCAGGATCATGCTCAACTCATTTGCAAATGAAATGCAAAGACTAGCTTTCAAGTGCTCTTCATAGACGGGGATGAATCCCGAGGGAGGATGCCAAGTCGTATCATTAACCTTGAGAAAAATGTATAAAATGTTGCCAGGGATGGTTATACTTTTGTATAGAAACCCCACATCCCTACTAGTGAGAATAGATGAGATCGTAGAAACACCCCAATAAGTCATGAAAGTAAGGGATAAAAAGAAGGCAAATTGAGGCTGAGCGATTTGAAGAATAAAGAAATGTGGAAAGGGCATGGGTTGGCACTTAAGTAGTTGAAACCATAGCCCTGAAATGGCATCACATGAGGAATCAAAGAGGTGCGTCTCCATAATTACCGTGACACATGCCCACACTACAGAATGTCATGGTGCACCAATCTACTAGTTCAGTTATGACAATGGATGCAACACCTCCCTATGTAGCCCATGGGCAGTTGCTAGGCCAAGCGCCTGTGTTAGTGAGTAGGAAACACTGCCTAGGTAATGATACCCTAACACATTATTTTTCGAGAAATGGTAGACTAACAACCCTAGTAGACCCATGATTGATTCAGTTTATAAACATCCTAGCATTGTCCTTGGGATAGACTGATACGGGTCAGGTTATCAACGTTTTAGATGGTTGAGTTGTCAAAAATTGCACAATAAGAAACAACATTTAAGCACTTCAACCATTTGCATCAAATAAGAATATTGGAGCCGTGCACATGTAAATAAATAATGCTCGAGAAGTTTTATTCATTAATTCATTTAACAACGTACAACAAGCTTACAATAGGGGATGTACAATGAAAAAGGAATAAAAAATAAATAGAGTAGCGACCTAATGCTAGTCATCCAATAAGTCTTTAGGACGGGCAATTGCAAAAGGCAAGCATACTTATTGACCGCTCCATCGAGAGGTTGGAGCAGCAGGTAGAGCATGTAAGAGGCCCCTATTGTTCTTACAAGGAAGAGCAGGCCGAGTAAGAAAAGAAGAAGACTCCTCTCTCAAGTAGCTTACCGCAGGATAGTTCTCCTAAGAGCGCTAGAAGGATGGTGTCTCCCTGAAACAAACTTGAGACATCCCTCCTTCAGATTAGAATCGAAAAGGACTACCCAACAATGGCAGAAAGAGTGGGGATAGCAGCCTGAACCCAAGCCTTTACCCAATCAAATGCAAGTTTAGGTTGGGCTAGGTGCAAAAGAGATAAAACCAAGGCCGCTTCCCATGCAAAAGAGGTTAACCAAGGTAGAATTCAGGTGTATCCTCAGACATTAGCTTCAAACATCGAGAAGAACTCTCACCAACATTAACCAGTGGCAATATAGGTTTCATGCTAGTTCCAAACTCTCACACTGTGTAGCTAGTGAAGATGATTCATGGTGCAAGGTATACAAAGCCTCTCCATTTATAACCAGAGAGGAGATCAGCTAGAATTAAATCAAGAGGATAGTGCATCAGGATATTGCCAAGTTTAGAGAATCGTCCCAAATCTCATCGGATATAGTGAATCAAATCCTGCCTTATTAAATGGTGAATCAGTAGAGCACTTGGGAAAGGAGCGCACGTGTAGGCTTGTAGCTAGCATCCCATCAATGAACATACCAGGACTTGACAAGTTTGGCCTCTCAGCATGGGGGCTAGTAATGGGTTTGGTAGAGTGCGGGCAGGCCCACAACTCAGCCTGTAGTGGTAGTAGTGATCCAACGGATGTTTTTCTAAGGCCAAGGCCTAAGAGGCGTGGTGATGGAAAGTTCAAAGGGGAAGAGCCCGAAGGACGATGGCCCATCACATGATTTGTGAAACCAAAGGCCTAGGCAGTAGAGCGGATGACCAAGACGAGTTAACCGAAAGATGTTCAGTATAGACTAGGTGACTAGGGTTGTGCACAGTATCAAGCCTGTGGTTTCCTGTGACGGACCGGGTTATTTTCCTTAAATAATCCTTTGTCAATAAAACAATAGAATTTAATATCATAAATTTCTACAGAAAATCGAGCAGAGTTCCGTTTGTAAATCAGACGTTTACCAAAATACAAACACCTATACATAACCCTGCACAATATCCACATATACACTTATCACCATACACAGGATCTCATAGCCACCAAAACTCCTGTAGTGGCACCGACATGACCACAAATATAACTCATGAACCAAAATATCCATCCATTGATAATATACAAAATTTACAAAAATATGCCAACTAAAAGAATCCAATCATGACCACAAATATAACCTGTGGAAGCGTGACAACCATAATATACATGAACCAAAATATCCATCCATCCAAATACCGATATGGCATGATAATATACAAAATTTCTGTGTTGTACAAAAATGAACTAAATCCTCGAGCTCCATACAAAATCAGGTCTCCTAACTTGTCTCTCTGGCTTACTCGGTCTCGTCGGGCATCAAGGCATTGTCATCTGAAAAGAGAGAGAGCAAGGGTGAGCATATCGCCCAGCAAGTGTAAACATACGTCACTAACCGAATATGGATAAACAATAAAAATAATGGGAAGGGAAATATTACACTTATTTCAAATAAAAGGGAGCATAAGAGGAAAGAAACTTTTGGGATCGCATGATTTGCATACTAACTTTTAATACGCTTTTACATACTTTTCTTATTTCCATTAATCTTTGCGGACCAGGGCAAGTAGGTCGTACTAGCAACAATGTGAGAGAACGAGGAAAGGATCATGATATTCCACATGATCTAAGGCCGTGAGGGCTTATTCTTAGACCCAACCGGGTGGTCATCTACATATCATGCCTGTGACAAGCCCGATAAACGCCCCATTTCCCCGGGGTACCAGGAAAATTCTTTGTTATTCCACAATAGTATCCTAAGGCGTGCCACGGATATCACCCGCTCACACGAGCGACCAGAATACGTAGCCAAAGTATTCTTTGGGTTCCCATTGAGATGGACGTGGCAAGCCAGGGAATACTACTCGATGAACATAAGTCCATGGTCCTTGTTTCATTATTCCATTTACATTTCCATTTGAGGGAAAGTCCACCATATCCAATTTACCATATCTCCTGCCATTTGGGAGGTTCCATCATTCATATATCACATTGTGGACTTCCCTCTATTTACTCGTTTTGTTCACCTCTCACTTTTGGAACTTAAGCGTTTTTAGCGATTCATATATGGTTACCAAAGTTCATGAGAGATTGAAAGTTCTTACCATCGATGAGCCAATGTCACGTCGGGGTCTTCGGAGCCCGTTTCATTGCAATCGATGCACAAATTCATAATTTTCAAGCTTACATTCAAATATAATCAGTTAGATATACTTTTATAACAATTAAATAGGGTAGAAACATGCAAATTTTCCATTATACCTCGGGTGAATAGTAACAGTGGCGTTTTAGAGCATTTGGACACCACGAACGGGTTGATTCATGTCCGATCAAATGTCCGGTCGATGTATATGCATACTTAGGACTTGATAATTTGTATTTTGAAGTCATTTTGATGTTTATTCGAGGAGGACATAGAAGGACCCAAATAAGCTACGGGATTAGGGTTTGGTGGTACCAAATCGAACGATTCAGACAACGAATTGAACAAATAATTGTATATTCATGGAACATAAATCATGGGTTGTACATTTTTTACATTTTGGGTGGGTATCGGAACGATAATACCCGATGGAGAACAAATAAAAATTAAAAGAGAGCAAGTAGTAAGTATGAGAACACTTGCCTCGACGCGTGCTATCACTTTTATAACTGGCTTTCGAATGAATTTGGACTCTACGCCTCTCGATCTCCTTCTTTCTCTCTCTCTATGATCGGCGTTCTCTCTCTCTCTTCCTCTCCAGAGAATTCTGGAAAATGTGGAAGAATGAAAAAACACGAAGCAGATCCCGTTTTTATACTCGTCAGGGCGCTCGAGCGCCCGGTGAGTGAGCGGTGAGCGCAGCCTTGCTGCCGGACTGCGCTTGAGCGCAATAGGCGCTCAGCGGGTGGGGGACCTACTTGGATTTAAGCTCGAGCGGAGCTCAAGCTCGCAGCAGGCAGGGGAGCTACTGGTTTTTAGGCTCGAGAGGAGCTCGAGCATGTAGCAGGTGAGGGAGCTACTAGTTTTTAGGCTCGAGCGGAGCTCAAGAGCGCAGCAGGCGCAACTTGCTGGCGGTGCTTCGACAACAAAATCCCAAGATTTTTACCAAGTTTCTTCCAATGCTCATCTTTAACCGTCCAATAAGTCTAGTATTATTTATTGTTATGTTGATTGCCTCATGTCAATTATATTTTAGGCTTGGAACCTCACAACTCTCCCCCACTTATAGAAGTTTTGTCCTCGAAATTTAACAAATGCTAAGAGTCGAAACAACTTTACATACCTCGAAAAATATGGGGATACTTTTCCCGAATCTCGACTTCTCTTTCCCATGTTGCTTCTTCACGGGAATGATTTCTCCATAATACCTTCACAAGAGGAATCACCTTTGAGCGCAAGATTTGCTCCTTGCAATCTAGAATCTCCAAGGGTTCTTCTATCTATGATAAATCCTCGTTGATAGTCAAGGGACTATAATCAATCACGTGTGCTGAATCGTAAACGTACTTCCTCAGCATCGAGACATGGAAAACATTGTGCACCTCAGCCAAACTTGGTGGCAATGCCAAACGGTATGCCACTTCGCCAACTCGTTCAAGGATCTCAAATGGCCCAATAAACCGCGGCTTTAATTTTCCCTTAATACCAAATCTGGAAACCCCTTTCCACGGTGACACCTTAAGGAAAACAAAATCGCCGACTTTGAATTTAAGCTCGGCCCTCCTTCGATAAGCATAACTTTTCTACGACTCTGGGCAATCTTCAGCTTTTCAAAAACCACCGCGATCTTTTTTGAAGTGTCATGGATTACATCAGGGCCCATCAAACGCCTATCTTCGGTCTCTTTCCAGTGAATGGGTGATCGACACTTCCTGCCATACAGTGCCTCAAAGGGAGCCATACCGATACTCGCTTGGAAACTGTTGTTGTAGGCGAACTCAGCTAGTGCTAAGTGACCATCCCAATTTCCCTTGAACTCCAACACCGAAGCTCGAAGCATATCCTCTAATATTTGAATCATCCGCTCAGATTGACCATCAGTCTGAGGATGATAGGCCATACTAAGCTTCAAATCCGTCCCTAATTCATGATGTAAGCCTTCCCAAAATTTAGAGACAAATCGTGGGTCACGTTCTGACATAATCGATATCGGCATGCCATGAAGTCTAACAATTCATTGATGTAAAACTGTGCTAGACGATCACAGGAGTATGTGGTCCGGATGGCAATGAAATGAGCAGACTTCGTCAGTCGATCCACGATAACCCAAATCGCATCATGGTTCCTCGGAGTCCTTGGCAACCCGGACACAAAGTCCATGGAGATATCCTCCCACTTCCAACTGGGAATGGGCAAGGGTTGCAGTAATCCAGAAGGTTTCTTTCTCTCAGCCTTCAATGGCTGACAAACAAGACATCGGCCAACGACGGCAACAATCTCCCTTCGCATGTTTCTCCACCAGAACATTTTTCTTAAATCCTGGTACATCTTGTTTACGCCAGGATGGATTGTGTATCTAGACCGGTGTGCCTCCTTCATTATTTCCTCCTTAAGGTTTTTGTCATCTAGCACACATAACCGCTCTCGAAATCTTAAAATTACATCAGCGCGTTTATTAAAATCAGCACGGAAGTCTCTACCGAGGTCACCAGCAATATCTATCAAGAACGGATCCTTCTTTTGTCCTTCCTTGACCCTCTGAAGGATTTCAGGTTGCACCTGTAGGAAGGATAACATCATTCGATTTTCTTTCACATAACGTTGAATATCGTTGAACTTTAAGCAATCTAGCATCTCCATTTGCTTAACTTGTAAATTCTCTATAAAACTGGTCCGACGACTCAAAGCATCTGCGACCACATTTGCCTTCCCGGGTTGATAGTGTATACCGCAATAATAATCCTTAAGAAACTCGATCCACCTCCGTTGCTTCATGTTCAGCTCCTTTTAGAAAAATAAGTACTTGAGGCTTTGGTGGTCGGAATACACCAGAAACTTTTCACCATATAAGTAGTGCCTTCAGATTTTCAGCACAAATACCACAGCAGCTAATTCTAAATCGAGAGTCGGGTAGTTCTGCTCATAGATTTTTAATTGTCGAGATCCATAAGCTATCACCTTCCCCCTTTGCATCAGCACACAGCTGAGGCCAAACTTAGAGGCGTCACAATACACCTCGAAACCTCCAGAATTGTCAGGAATGTTCAAAACTGGGGCTGAAGTTAAGCACTCCTTTAATTTCTAGGAGCTTCGGTCACACTCCTCGGTCCAGACGAAGCTCACTTCCTTCCTTGTCAGACGGGTGAGAGGTAAAGCTATCCGAGAGAAATTTTCCACGAAACGACGATAGTAGCCGGCCATCCCCAAAAAGCTATGAACTTCTGACACAGTCGTAGGTCGACTCCAATTGACCACTGCTTCGATTTTCTATGGGTCTACCGAGACACCTCCATCAGAAATAACATGACCCAAGAATACCACCTTATCAAGCCAAAACTCACACTTTTTTAACTTTGCGAACAATTGGTGTTCCCGAAGGGTCTGAAGTACGATCCTCAAATGTCCCTCATGTTCTGTGCGACCCTCAGAATAAATTAGAATATCGTCGATAAAGACCACCACGAACTTGTCTAAGTATGATTGAAAAACCCGATTCATCAGGTCCATAAACACGACCGGGGCATTAGTCAGCCTAAACGGCATCACAAGAAATTCATAGTGTCCATACCTCGATCGAAAGGCCGTCTTTGCCACATCTTCCTGCTTGATACGGAGCTGATGATACCCTGATTGGAGATCAATTTTTGAAAACACACGGGCTCTGTGCAGCTGATCAAAAAGATCATCAATCTGTGGTAATGGGTATTTATTCTTGATTGTGATTTTATTTGGCTCCCGATAGTCGATGCTAACCTCAAAGTCGCTTCCTTCTTTCTCAAAAACAGGACTGGAGCACCCCATGGAGAAACACTGGGCCTAATGAAACCCATGTCCAGAAGGTCCTGCAGTTGCTGCTTTAACTCTTTTAGCTCGGCAGGAGCCATACGGTATGGGGCTTTTGAAATAGGTGCCGATCTCGGCACAAGATCAATCCCAAACTCAATTTCTCGATGAGAAGGTAGAGTAGTCAATTTATCAGGAAACACGTCCTCGAACTTACATACCACTGGGATTTCTTTAACTGACCACTCACGGCTTTCCTTCATACTAACATAAGCCAACTAGGCTTCACATCCACTTTTCAACATATGATGGGTTTGCAGTGCCGAAATAAAGCTAGATGATTTTACCCATCGGACTCCTTGAATGTGGAAAGCCCTACATCCAGGAATGTCAAAGTCGACCTTCTTATGAAAACAGTCAATGGTTGCATGGTTCCAGGACAACAAGTCTATACCCAAGATAACATCGAAACCATGCATATCAAGAAGAATCAAGTCAACATTCAGGGGCAATCCATTTACCTCGACCACGCACCCCGGATAAGAAATATCAGTAATAATGGAAGACCCCGTAGGTGTGGATACCACCAAAGAATAATCAAGGATTACGGGCGAGATTGTAATTTGACGAGCAAGTCGAGGAGAGACAAAAGAATGTGTGAACCTGGAATCAAATAATACTGAGTAAGAAATGCCACAAATATATAGAATACCTTCTACCACGTCATCTGATGCCTTGACCTCATTTGCTGATACAGTGAAGGCTTTTCCTTGAATAGTAGGCTTTGGGGCACGAATCATTGGCGGTTGAGGGCACTCCTTAGCTTTATGTCCCACTTTGCCACAGTTGAAACAGCCACCAATCAATTTAAGACAGGGTCTACTCCCATGCATTTTCCCACAGTGCTTACATGAACCCACCGATACTTGAGAGGACAACGAGATCTGTCCACTCTTTTGTTCAAGAATCGGCTGCTTGGACTTCTTAGACAGTCTCTCCGAACTAGCTCGCGAGCTGGTACTAATCCCAGTTTTACCCAACGATCTTTTATTGAAAAAGTCCTCCTTTGCAAGCTCCTGTTCACAAATTAGGGCTCGGTCCAACACATTAGCATAAGTCATCAGTTTGAAAGGCACCAGTTGCTTGCAGATATCATCCCGCAAACCCAACAAAAACTTCCTGGCCTTCTTCTCTTCCTCGTCCACCATGTAAGGAGCAAACGGTGATAATTCAGTAAACCTAGCATCATACTGAGCCACGGTCTGACTGCCTTGCCTTAGCCGAATAAATTCTTCTTCTTTCTGGATACGGAGGCTGGAGGGAAAATATTTTTCCAAGAACGCGTCCTCAAATATCCGCTAGGAAATCTCCCCCTTCGGCACCCCCAAGGCTCTCTTTTTCATTTGCCACCAATGATGGGCCTCGCCCTCAAGCCGGTAAGATGTAAATAAAACCCAATCTTCCTCTGGGCATCGGATCACAGTAAACACCTTCTTTATTCTTTCTAACCACATGTCCGCTTTAACAGGATCTGGCTCCACCAGAAACTCTGGAACCTGCTCCTGAACGAAGTGATCATACACAGATGGTCCTAGATTTGCAGGGGCCGGGACTGGAACTGGAGCAGGAACAAGGGCAAGATTTCGCTGCCCCAAAGCCAAAATAACATCTACCATATGGCCCAGCAGATTCATATATTCAGCCTCTCGATCTTGAGGCTGACCATCACCTTGAGAACTTCTACGTCTGGGTGGCATCTTTCACTTTGAAGAATATTTCTGAAATTGAAATCGTTACTCATTAGTTGAAAATCGATATCTAATTATCATATATTATTATCTATGCAATTTACAAAACTACCGCCCTCCCCTTATATTTCCGACCAAACTACGCAACCTTGGTGACTAAAATTCTCTATCCTAAGCTTCCGTATAAGATTCGAATCAACCCTATGGCATATCCTTCTCTGATACTAACTGTGACGGACCGGGTCGTTTTTCTAAAATAATCCTCCGTCAATAAAACAATAGAATTTAATATAATAAATTTCTGCAGAAAATCAAGCAGAGTTCCGTTTGTAAATTAGACGTTTACCAAAATACAAACACTTGTACATAACCCTACACAATATCCACATATACACTTATCACCATACACAGGATCTCACAGCCACCAAAACTCCTGTAGTGGCACCAACGTCATAACTCATGTATGATATCAGCTCAGAAAAAGATGCCAACTAAAAGAATCCAATCATGACCACAAATATAACCTGCGGAAGCGTGACAACCATAATATACATGAACCAAAATATCCATCCATCCATATACCGATATGGCATGATAATATACAAAATTTCTGTGTTGTACAAAAAAGAACTAAATCCTCGAGCTCCTTACAAAATCAGGTCTCCTAACTCGTCTCTCTGGCTTACTCGGTCTCGTCGGGCATCAAGGCATTGTCATTGAAAAGAGAGAGAGCAAGGGTGAGCATATCACCCAGCAAGTGTAAACATACGTCACTAACCGAATATGGATAAACAATAAGGACAATAATGGGAAGGGAAAGATCACACTTATTTCAAATAAAAGGGAGCATAAGAGGAAAGAAACTTTTGGGATCCCATGATTTGCATACTAACATTTAATACGCTTTTACATACTTTTCTTATTTCCACTAATCTTTGCGGACCAGGGCTAGTAGGTCGTACTAGTAACGATGCGAGAGAACGAGGAAAGGATCATGATACTCCACATGATCTAAGGCCGTGAGGGCTTATTCTTAGACCCATCATCTACATATCATGCCAGACGGGCCGACAAACGCCCCATTTCTGGGGTACTCATTCCAATAGTATCCTAAGGCATGCCAGACATCATCACGAGTGACCCCATGGCCAAAGTATTCTTTGGGTTCCTACCAAGATGGACGTGCCAAACCAGGGAATACTACCCGATGAACAGAAGTCCATGGTCCTTGTTTCATTATTTCATTTCCATTTCCATTTGAGGGAAAGTCCACCATATCCAATTTACCATATCTCCCGCCATTTGGGAGGTTCCATTATTCATATATCACATTGTGGACTTCCCTCCGTTTACTCGTTTTGTTCACCTCTCACTTTTGGAACTTAAGTGTTTTTAGCGATTCACATATGGTTACCAAAGTTTATGAGAGATTGGAAGTTCTTACCATCGATGAGCCAATGTCACGTTGGGTTCTCCGGAGCCCGTTTCATTACAATCGATGCACAAATTCATAATATTTAAGCGTACATTCAAATATAATCAGTTAGATATACTTTTATAACAATTAAATAGGGTAGAAACATGCAAATCTTCCATTATATCTCGGGTGAATAGTAACAGTGGCATTTTAGAGCGTTCGGACGCCAGAACGGGTTGATTCTTGTCCGATCGAACGTCCGGTCATTGTATATGCATACTTAGGACTTGATAATTCGTGTTTTGGAATCATTTTGACGTTTATTAGAGGAGGAAACAGAAGGACCCAAATAAGCTACGGGATTAGGGTTTGGTGGTACCAAATCGAACGATTCGAAGAACGAATTGAACAAATAATTGTATATTCATGGAACATAAATCATGGGTTGTACATTTTTTACATTTTGGGTGGGTATCAGAATAATAATACCCGATGAAGAAAGAATAAAAATTAAAAGAGAGCAAATAGTGAGTATGAGAACACTTGCCTCGATGCGTGCTATCACTTTTATAACTGGCTTTCAGATGGATTCAGACTCTACGCCTCGATCTCTTTCTTTCTCTCTCTAAGATCGGCGTTCTCTCTCTCTCTTCCTCTCCAGAGAATTCTTGAAAATGTGAAAAAATGAAGAAACACGAAGCAGATCCCATTTTTATACTCGCAAGGCGCCGAGCGCCGGAGTGAGCGGCTTGCGGCCTACGCCGAGTGCACACAAGGGGTCACCGACTTGTTTTTAGGCTAGAGCGGAGCTCGAGTGCGCAGTAGGCGGGGGAGCTACTGGTTTTTAGGCTCGAGTGGAGCTCGAGTGCGCGGTAGGCGGGGGAGCTACTGGTTTTTAGGCTCGAGCGGAGCTCGAGCGCGCAGTAGGTGCAACCTGCTGGCGGCGCTTCAACAACAAAATCCTAAGATTTTTACCAAGTTTCTTCCAATGCTCATATTTAACCGTCCAATAAGTCTAGTATTATTTATTGTTATGTTGATTGCCTCATGTCAATTATATTTTAGACTTGGAACCTCATATTTCCCCTATTGCGTGGCTGCGAACAACCCTGACAGCACAACACAGGCAAGTAGATAGAACCTACCATAATATGGCTATGATAACTATCCTAACAACTTAACAAATATCCATGGAATATACACCTATACAATGTATCGATCCAAGAAAGCAAGCACAGCTCAGCAATGTTTCCAAAAAGGTAACAGTTACCATATTTGTCTCACACATGATCACTAAAATAGTTCAATGAATTGTCATAACATCAATTTCTATAAATACCTTCTCATATAAAGGGGACCAAAGAATTCTAGCCCTCAAAAGGGTGGAAAAGCTCTCTCTCTCTCTCTCAAGCCACTCATCCCATGAGTGTCAACTCTTTCAAAAGCAGCTCTCCGTTGAGCACATCCATTGGAACCTAATCTTCAAGTCCACACCCAACCGCATGCACCGTGCATCCTCCATCTTTCTTTCCATCACAGAAAAATTTCTAACTTAAACGTCATAGGATATATCGAAGGGCGAGTCCCGTCGTCCTTTAACCTCTGGTTTATTTGTTGTGGTGTGTAGTATCTAAGTTATCAGAACGCATGATCACTAAAATAGTTCAATGAATTGTCAGGACAACTAACATCAGCCACACCAGCTCCAATTCTATAAATACCTTCTCACTGTTACGGGAAAGGGGACCAAAGAATTCTAGCCCTCAAGCATTCCAAAAGGGTGGAAAAGCTCTCTCTCTCTCTCTCAAGCCACTCATCCCATGAGTGTCAACTCTTTCAAAAAGTACCTAGCACATCCATTGGAACCTGTCCACACCCAACCGCATATCCTTCCTCCATCTTTCTTTCCATCACGATTTCTAACTTAAACGTCATAGATATATCAAGGGCGAGTCCCATCCTTAACCTCTGGTTTATTTGTTGTGGTGTGTAGTATCTAAGTTATCAGAAATAAAGATCAGACCCATTTCAGTTTGACCCACCTAGAAAGATCAAGTAGTTCTCTAATCTATATAACAATACGGATCTAAAGGCATATCAGAACCTTTTTGATAGCTTCAATAATTAATACAAAAAGATGAAATAATTATTATTTATACAACCAAATTTATGAGAAGATTAAAAATAAGATTATTTATTTTATGCACTGTAAACAGGATCCAAAAATGATGTGTTGAACATTGTCTACCATTGAAACTAAGTAGTGGTCCACTGTGATTAAAGGTCCAAACATGCAATATAGATGATACCCAAGTCAAAGGCAATTATTTTAAAAAAGGGGGTCAAACTTCATTGGCTATTAAAAACAGAAGCAGCAAAAAAAATTAATACATGTATTATAAACTACAAAAATCATATTGGGATAGAGTTCATTTTAAATAGGGCTAGGCTAGAAAGGAAGTTAAATTGTATGAAAATAGTCACGGGGAAGAAAAAATTGATGAGGATCAAAATTCGGTAAGAAGAAATTAAAACAAGTCATGATTGAGATATCATAACCACAAATGCTATTATTATAGGAAAAAAAAGGGTCATATGAAAAGGTACTATTGTAAATAAAAGACATAAGAATGCAAATGGTTGGGAGTGAGAAAAATGCTGAAAATTGTTGAGATGAGGAGAAAGTTTCAATTATTATCAAATCCAATCTTCGTATCATTTGTAAAGAAGAAGAAGTAATTAACTTAGCTAATTAGAAGACAAATTGGATGATTGACAGTAGTGTATCACTCCATGTTATTTTAAGAAGAAAATTTTTCACATCTTATACTTCAGTTGAAATTGGATGATTGAAGATGGGAAATAAAAGAGTACCCTAGATAGTGGATTGCGGTAACGTGTGTTGGACTATTGGCAACAGAATCAAGTTATTATTGAGGCATATATAGCACATCCTAAATATTTTCTTAAATCTTTTTTCAGTGGGCAAGCTTGATGATAAAGGTTTTATTACACCTTTTATGAGGGAGTATGGAAGTTTACTAGATGATATCAAGTGGTGGCTTGGGAAAAGAAGTTTCCAAACTTGTATGTGTTGTAAGCCTCAATTTTTACCAGATATTTACATATGCTAAGAGTGACGAGTCTTTAAATTTGTGGTACAAGTGCTTAGGTCATATGAGTGAAAAGGGAACTGACTTGCCTAATAAAGAAAAATTTCCTTCAGAGTGTAAATGATGTAAAGCTGAAAACTTGCACACATTACTTGGTTAGGAAATAACTATAAGGTACAAGTTTTGAATTTTATATTTAATCATGATTAACTAAATTAAAATAAACAAGTTGGCATCAAAGGAGGAATATTTGGTCAAAGTCAAATTTTGGATTGGGTCACATCGAGATGATAAGTATTTGACTAGTGCCTAATGCAAGCACATGCGTGCCCTGGGTAGAGAGGTCGCAGCTAACGAACATTCAATTGAAGATCGAGTGAACATTTTAGTATATTTGTGCTTAGTGCACGTCTTATAGATGCTCGAGCCCACTAAGGCATAAATTTCAACTCATGACGTGTGCCCAAGATAGCACTTGTGCGTCATTGTGTTTGACCGCAATGCCTGATGCATGCCTGACGCGCGCTTGTGCGCCAGTCTATTGTATAAGTCATGTCCCGCTAATTTTTAATCATTGTTTACTAGATTTTGAGAGAGGAAAGAGAAGAAGAAGAAAGAAAAGGAGAGAGAGGAAGTTAGAGAGCCAAATTTAAGTGAACTAAAGCAAGATTTTAATAATTTAAAGTTAAGGCAAGTACATTCTGAGCCTTTCTTTCCATTGTTACTAATTTTTTTCTACTTCTTGAGTATTTATTATTTCAAATGCTCATACATGATATATTTTTGTAATTAAGATAATAGTACTTTATATGTTTGAAATCTTATTCCAATTCCCTTTACTTTTCTTGAAATCCATGCCTTCAATTTTTTATACATAATATTGTCAAGTTAATTTTTGCAAGCAAGTTCATGCATGTGTGGAATTTATAATTAAATGACTCATGCATGCTTTAAATTCATACATAATATTCTGGCATATTTAAATTTACTAAGTATATATTCGGCATATTTAAGAATTTTATAAATTGTCTCTATATGCATGTTATTTGAAATAAAGTGTTGAAATTTCACAATGTTATTAATTTTTACTGATTTTTCTGTAATTTTCTTTAAAAATCTAATAATGTGGCATTACAAGTTTTAGATATAAACATGTTCACGTTTCTATAGAATTTAAAGTATTATATGGTAAGGAATTTGAAGGAAAACTCTACAAATTGTTAAAGGATTAAGAATATTTTCTCTAAATTGATAAAATACAAGAATTATGTGGAATTGGGTAGAGTTTTAATTTATTTAAACATCGAAGCAATGTAAGTATATCATAGTGGTATATTATGGCATGCCTTAGTATACTATAATTATTATTGAGGTTCGAACCTATTATCCGTAGATGAAAATGGCTTTTGGCCTCATTTATAAGGTGATATATATAATAGCTTACTTGCAAATCTTAAATAATAGTATAAGGCCATTGATTATATGAAAATAAATATAACCCGAATTTTAATTGTCCACTCCTTAATTGGTAAGACCCCTAGCCCTTAGTCCATAAGAGTTATATAACATTGCATAGCATATTTAATTTTAGAACCAAAAAAGAAAAATTTAAAATTGTGTATAATTGTTATGAAAAAATTCACGTCATTGAATTTGAATTTAATCTATTATCCTTTCAACATGTTTTAATGCAAATTGTATGTTAAATTATATAAATTTAATGCCTTGTTGAGCTTTTAATTCACTATTACTTTTATTTTTCACTAATCTCTTTCAAATTAGCGGCTTGGGTACTTGTAGGTTGAGTGGATTGAAGGAAGAGATATCCAGAGAGAATGGGATTAGAAATAATTGTTATAAAATGTTGTCATTATTTTTTGAATAATAGTTTAATATTTATATTATTTGGACAATGGTATGTAAATAATGAATAAATATTGGATTGTCCAACAACAATAGATCATGGTTATTGTTTACTCTAATTTTATTTAGATTTATCTCCTTACATAAAATTTGACATTATGTCGTAGTCAATATGTGGAGCCACTTTTAGAAGTGGCAATTTCGGGTTCTATGGTTAGAGTTTTTATTATATATGACTTTTTTGGATCGATTGTGATATCAATGTGAAGCTCATATCCATCTTTATTTGGGCTTTCTTAATGTTTGTCATTAATTAATATCGAGATAAGGTTTTAGGACGTGACAGTTAAAATGGTGTTAGAGAAGTCGTAAGGAGGATGTCTTATTTGGTTTAAAGATCAAATTTGGTTAAATATTTTGTGATAACATTGAAAAATACCATCAAGAGAAGGTGGCATTGGACCCAATTCTTGCCCTGATCAAGAGGTGGAGTACTGCACTATAATGGCCAGGATGGTGAACGTGATGGAGTTTATGGCCCGAGGATCTAGAAATTATGAACCAGTGATGGTTAACCTAGCAGCAATTGCCTATGATCGATTCATAAATAAGAAGGTGTTAGAATTTATGGGTGACCCAAATCTTACTAAGACGGATATTTGGATCTAAATAATTGAGAAAGTCTTTGAAGTTATTCGTTACGCAAAGGAGGATAAGGTTGTTTTTGCCTCTAATAAGTTAGACGAAGAGGTAGACCATTGGTGGTCGATGAGAAAGAAAGCTATGGGATTGGAGAATGAGTAGATCTCCTAGGAAATGTTTGTGGAAGCTTTCATGAATAAGCATTTTCTGACAAGCTTAAGGGAAAAATAGGGGGATGAATTCATTTGTCAGCGGTAGGAAAACTTGACTGTAGCAGAGTATGACATCAAGTTCACCGAGTTGTCCTTTTATACCCCTCACATTGTCCACGATGAGGTTAGGAAGGTGAGAAAATTTCTACAATGATTAAATAATGCTATATAGAAGTAACTTGTGACGTTGAAATTGAGGACCTATGGAGAAGTGCTGGATTGAGCTCTCCTGTTCGAGGATGAATTGGAAAGGGAGAGGTTTTTTGAGAAAAGATCTACAAGTTGAGGAGGCCAGAGCTCGGGATAGGGAGGATCCCATAAGAGGTCCAAGTCAATGGACAAGGGTAAGAAAGGAGTTAAAATTTAGGGTACATTGGAGTCTCAACAAGCAAAGCTTGCGTGCCCTCATTGCAGAAAGTCTCATGGAGGAAGGTCATTCTATAAGGTCATGGGAACGTGTTTTAACTATAGCCAATTTGGTCATATGATTAAGGATTACCCTCATCCCTTGAGGCAAAAGGTGAGAAAGCCAAATGTTTCGAGAAGAGCTTTTATAGTGACAGCCCAAGATACGGATGTATCACCCATGGTGGTGGAAGGTAGACTCACAAATTTTGAAACTTCAACTTGTGTTTTAGATTTGGGATTGACGCATTCGTTTGTGTCTCTCAAATTTGTCAATTATTTATTATAACCCTCAAGGATTATAAATTTTTCATTAGTAATGTCAACACCTATGAGATATTCATTGGTCATCAATATTGTATGCCCTAGGTGTGTTGTTTGGGTTAATGGGTTAGAGCTAGTGGTAGATTTAATTTTGTTAAGCATGCATATTTTTAATATAATTTTAAATATGGATTAGTTAGCTAATTATCATGCCAGTATAGATCATTTTTATAAGAGGGTGTATTTTTTGATTTCAGATTATGAACCATTTTATTTTCAATGAGTAATGCAAAACTAAACCCCATATGTGATTTTAGTGTTGCATGTTTGTCATTTGATAAAAAGTGGATGTTAAACCTATTTGGCTTATACGATTACTATAGGGAGCCATAATGTTTTGACAAAGGATGTACCGTTGGTATATGAATTTGAGAATATTTTTCTAGAAAATCTTCTAGGATTACCACTGAATCGAGAGATTAAATTTAAAATTAAAACCATACCTAGAGTGGCACCCATATCGAAGACTCTAGATAAAATGGCACCATCGGAGCTTAAGGAATTGAAGCAGCAATTACAAAAGTTATTAGAAAATGGTTTCATCTGACCAAGTGTATATCCACGGGTTTGAAGTCGGCCATGTTTGCTGGCTTGTTTGATCATTTTATTGATCTTGCTACTGTCTTGTCTTGCCGGGTGGATTTCATTGTGGGTTTGAAATTCTATCTTGATGATGGGCATGCCTTACTGTGTCTGCCGATGTCCCGTTGAGCTCGGATGTGCAAACTGGGCTGTACAAGTTCTTTTGCCGTAATGAATCATGTCTTTGGCGAGGAAAGTGTGCAATCCGGTTTCGCCCTCTTTGCTCCCGTGGATGGTTTGAAGTGGCCTGATCGGTTCTTCACTCTTTTGTTCCTGGTTTGGTGCCGGAATGGAATCACGGCCCGACGTGGAATGAGTTTTCCAGGTTCAGCTCTATATTTTCACGGTTTTGCCGGAATGGAATCATCGCCGGTTTCATTTCGTTTGTAAGCCGGTTTGCACTGGGTCAACTGCCGGAATGGTTTTGATTATTGCGCAATCCGGTTTTTGCTCCAATTGTTCCCGATTTGAATTTTTTTGATGCATCTGCTGGCTTCGACGCTGGCTTGGTCTCGGCCAGTTTGCCGAAGTGGACCGGGTTGCTACTGTTATGCCCCTTTGCTGCCGGCTGATGCAGTTGGGTTTGAGTGATGGTTGCTGGTTTCATCTTGCTTCTTTGCTGAAGATGTGGAGCTGGATTTAAGTGTATTGCCTTAAATTGGCTTGTTTTGTTGTTTTGGAATTGCTTTATTGAAGTTAGAGCAGTTTATTTGTACTGCACGAATATTAGCATTTTTGTCTTTCTGTTGGTATTCTCGTTGTATCTGAGTGCTCGGGGCATACCTTAGCAGTTATGGCTTATCCCCTAGTCGAAAAAACACTAGGTGATAAATCATTACTTGTATATTTTTCTCCCTATAATCCAAATCACTTACTTACCAAAAAAAAAGTATATCCACGGGGTTCCTTGGTGTTGTTTGTAAAGAAGAAAGATTAGTCTATGTGGCTGTGTATAAATTATTGGAAGCTAGATAAAAATACTATCAAGAACAAGTACCAATTGCCAAGAATTAATGACTTATTTGACTAATTATAAGGGGCCCAAGTATTTTTTAAGATTGATCTTCATTCGAGTTATCATCAGTTATGAATTAAAAAAGAAGATGTGGCAAAGATAGCTTTCCAAATGAGGTATGGTATTATGAGTTTTTGGTTTTTCCTTTCGGGATGACTAACGTCCCTGTAACTTTTATGAATTTAATGAATCAAGTATCAAGTTCATGATAGTATTTATTGATGATATTTTAATATATTGAGAAGCTAAGATGAATATGAATCACACTTAAGGATTATACTTCAAATGCTTCGGGAGAGGAGTTTGCACGCCAAGTTGAAGAAATATGAGTTTTGGTTTGAAGAAAACATATTTTGTGTCATTTCATTTCAAAATGAGGTATTTGGATCGATCCTAAGAAATTCGAAGCAATAATAAATTGTAATCAACTGACAACGGTGACAGAAGTTAGACATTTTTTGAAAATGACAAGGTACTATTGGAGATTTGTGAAAATTTTTTTTAGAATTGCTATACCACTAACTCAATTGACATGGAAGGAAATCAAATTTAATTAGATGGAGGATTATGAAAAGAGTTTCTAGGAATTAAAAGACCGCTTAACAAAGCCCTAATTTTGACAATTTCGGAAAGATTTGGAGAATCTGTGATTTATTATGATGCATTTAAGACTAGACTAAGGTGTGCCCTAATATAGCATGAAAAAGTGATTGCATATTTATCGTGGTAATTGAAGACATGAAATTAAAGCGCGATCTAGAATTGGCAATGGTGAACTTTGTGCTGAAAATTTGAAGACATTATCTTTACAGAGAAAAATTTTGGTGTATTCTAACGATAAGAGTTTCAAGTATATATTATCTCAAAAATAGTTAAATATGAGATAGAGGAGATGGATTGATTTTCTAAAAGATTATGATTATGAAATTTAATACCAACCAAGAAAGGCTAATATGGTAGTGATGCCTTGAGTCATCGAGTGATAAATTTTGTGGCTCATCTAATGATCAAGAAGATGGAGATGCTGGACTGCATGAGGGAATATAATATTAAAAGGCACTTCCAATGTACGCGAATGATATTATCTTATTTTCAAGTACCATCAGAGATTTTAGAAAGGATTAAAGGAATTCAAATGTATGATCCATTCTTGATAGATATTGCTTGTAATTTGAACAAGGAATCAAGGGAAGATTTTAGCATACAGGCCGATAGAGTTTTGAGGTTTTGGAAATAGATATGTGTGGAGGATATTTGAGAATTAAAAGAAGAAATCATAAATGATGTTTATCGATCAAAATATACCATCCACCTTAGATCAATAAAATGTATTGGGATTTGAAAAAGGTATTTTGGTGGCAAAACATGAAAAAAAAATTACGGCTTATGCGGAAAGATGCTTGATTCGCCAACAATTGAAGGCCGAGCACAACTAGGTATCCTACTACCTATGCTAGCCCCCAGTAGAAAATGGAAGGACATAATGATGGATTCTATCATAGATTTGTCAAGAATGCCAAGAAAGTATGATACTGCTTGGGTGATTATAGATCGGCTCACTAAGTTGACGCATTTCATAGCCATTTGAATAGCGTTTTCTTAGGATTGATAGGTAAGACTATACAATAATGAGGTGGTCAGATTGCACGGAATATCGATTTCGATTGTACCCGATCAAGACTGAAGATTTATCTTAAAATTTTGAAAAAGTTTGCATTGAAAATTGGAAACTAATCTTAAATTTAGTATAGCATATTATCCTCAAACAAATGGACAATTGGAGCAGATAATTTAAATTTTAAAAGATATGTTGAGAGTCTTGATATTGAAAATGAAAAGCAATTGGGATGACTGTTTGTCATTCGCCATATTTACATATAATAATAGCTATCAAGCGAGTTTGGTATTGCCCCATTTGAAACTTTATATGGAAGAAAATGTCATTTTCAAATTCATTGGGAAGGAATTGGAGATAGAAGACTTTTGGGACTAGAGGTTATTCAAGAAACATCCGAGAAGATTCATTTGATCCATGATCAATAAATGTTCCCCAAAATTCACAGAAAAGTTATGTAGATCGGAGGAGATTGGAGTTGAGTTTCAATGTTGGAGACCATTTATTTTTGAAGATATCTTCGTCGAAAGGAATTTCAAGATTTGGGATAAAAGAAAAATTAAAACTGAGGTTTGTTGAATTGTTTATTATCCTCAAGAGAATAAGCAAAGTAGCCTACAGATTGGCTTTGCCTCCGAATTTAGGAGATATTCACATTGTATTCCATGTGTCAATGTTTCAAAAGTATGTTCATGATCTATCACACATTATTGAATATGAACCATTGAGGATAAACGAAGGATTAACGTATATTGAAAAACCAGTTTAGATTTTGGATAAAAGTGATCAAGTACTTTGGATAAAAGAGATCAAGTATTTTGGATAAAATTAATTCTGTTTGTAAAGGTGTTGTGGAGAAACCTTTCATGTGAAGAAGCCACATGGGAAAGAGAAAATGAAATCCAAGAGAAGTACCCGTAGTTATTTTTTCGATGAGGCACATTAAATTTTAAGGACGAAATTTTTATAATGTGGGGAGAAACATAAGGTACAAGTTTCAAATTTTAAATTTAATCATAATTAATTAAATTAAGATAAAAAAATTAAGGTGAATTAGCAATATTATGTCAAAATTAAATTTTGGACCCGATCATATCAAGTTTATGGTTGCTTAACCGGCACTTAACGTATACACATGTGTGTCCTGGACAGAAAGGTCACGCCTGACAGACGTTTAACCAGAGCTCAAGCATGCTTTCCAGTGTATTCATGCTCAATGCACGTTCAAGGGACGCTCGAGTGTGCTGAGGCAAAAATAACAACGCTTGACGTGCACCTGTTACAGTACTCATACGTCACTATGTTTGGCCACGACAGTTAACGCGTGACCGACAAATGCTCGTGTGCCAGTCTACTATATCGATCATGTTCAGCTAATTTTCGATCATTTTCTATCATATTTTGAGAAAGAATATAGAAGGAGAAGAGACAGAAAGAGAGAGAAAGCTAAAGAAGTTAAATTCAAGTGAATCAAAGCAAGATTTAGATAATTTATAATTAAATATATCCCAAAGTTTTCTTTTCTTTGTTACTGATTTTTTCACCTTTTTAGCATTTATTGTTCCGAATACTCATATATGATATAGTTTTATAGCTAAAATTATAGTACATTATATGTACGGAGTCTTATTCTCATTCCTTACAATTTTCACGAAATCCATACCTTCAATATTACACACTTAGTATTGTCAAGTTAATTTCTACACGTATATTTATGCATGTGTGGAATTCATGGTTAAATGACTCATGTGTGATTTAAATTCGTACATAATATTTTGGCATGTTAAATATATTAAGTATATGTTTTGTATGTTCTAAACTTTTATAAATTATCTCTGCATGCATGTTATTTAAAATAAAGTGTTAAAATTTTATAATATTACTAATTTTTACTGATTTTTCTATAATTTTGTTTCAAAATCTGTTATTGTGGCATTATATATTGTTGATATAAGCATGTTCGAGTTTCTATAAAATTTAAAGTATAGCATGATAAGAAATTTAAAAGGAAACTGTGACGACCCGAGTTCCTGAATATGATAATTGGGAGATAATTAAGTTAAAATAGGTAAATTGTATTCAAAAGGTACGGGAGGAATGGATTGGAAAGCTCAAAGAACCGGAACTAGTAAATCGGGAAAAATCATTCTGGTCCGGGCTACTGAAGCCCTGCCAGCAGGCTTGCGCCTGCTGGGCGCTCGAGCCACGGCTCAAGCGGATAAAGCAGAACCGCCCGTGGCCTGGCCGCTCGCTAGCCGCTCGAGGGGCGCTCGAGCGGTGGCCGCTCGTGGCCTGGCCTCTCGCCGGCCGCTCGAGCGGCCGGCGCAGTATATATTCGCGCCGTGCGTTCGTTTTCCCTCATTTCGCGATCGGCCGAGGGTTTTAGAGAGAGAGAGAGGGGCGCGACTAGAGAGAGAAGAAGGGAGATCGAGTCCGAGAGTCCGATTCAGCCCGAAAGCCAGGTATAAAGGTGAAAGCACGCGTCGAGGCAAGTGTTCTCATACCCACTTCTCGTTCTCTTTCAATGTTTTGTGTATTTTCGTTGGGTATTTTGTGTCGATACCCACGGGGAATGTTAGGATATTGAAAACCCATGCCTTGAGGTCCATGAAAATGTGGTTAGTTGTCCGATTCATGTCCGATTCGCCCGGGTGGGTTTTACCGAAACCCTAACCTACAAGATTTTGGGGGTTTTCCGTTTCCCGGCCGTGTATCATGAAATTGACCTCAAAATTGGAATCCCTACGTCCCAATGATGTATATATGTCGGCCGCGGGTCCGATCTTGCACGTTTGGACCTGTTCGCGCGTCCGAGCCCGTTAAAGGGGCGCCATTCTATTCACTCGAGACCGAAGGTGGATTTTGCGTGTTGTCACCTTCGTGAAATGATGAAATGATCCTAGAATATGACTCCCGTATCCCAATTGTAAGTATATATCGACCGGATGCGAATCTCGCAAGATTTGACCCGTTTGTGGCATCCGGGAGCCTTGAAAGAATTCTCGTAATTGTTTATCCGAAATTGTGGAATTTAATGGAAATTCGTTCGCGAAACCCTTGACCCACGCCTGGACACCGTTTGAGCTTCTATTTGGAGTTAAATGTATAAATTGATTTGGGATTATAGTTACCCATGCCTCGGGTTCTATAGATTACATTGGATGTCCAAAATTCCGAGAATCAATCGATTCGTGGCACGTGTGCACTGTTCACGTGCACTGTACATGGGTACTACTCTTCCAAAATATCGGACGATATTTTGTGTAATACTTCATTGTTTAAATGCCGATTAAGTGATATGTGTTTGTAGAGAGAGGAAGTTGAGGCACAATGAGGCAAGCACGACGAAAAGAAAGGGGAGAGACCACGGTTGTGATTCGATCCAGGGTAAAATAATGGTAGAACGAGCTCGAGGCAAGTGTACTTGGACCATTTGTTTTTCACCATCTTGATTTCTCGTGCTTTAAGACCGTTAAAAATGCTCTAAAATGTTGATGATGCATGTTTAAAGTACATGAAGCATGTTTCCTTCGATTACTTGGCTGGATTTTATGTTTATCCATGTTTACTGCAAGATTTAGCTTCGAATTCGTGAATAAGCATGAAAATAGTGTTTTGATTTGTCTCAGAAAGTATGTGATGAAACCCTAGCTCGAAAATGTTATGAAGATTGAGTAAATTACATGATTTAATGTATAAGCATGGAATTTATGGCATTAATTTCATGAATAAGTATGTGTTAGAGAACGATTTGAGTCCGACGGTTTTGACGAAGCCCTATGTACGAAAATGAAGAGGTTTTGATGAGTTTTAACCGTAGCTTCTACTATATGAAAGTTAATTGACATCGAAATGAAGCTTCCTGTATAGTTTGTTTTCGAAAATATGTACGAACGTATACCGACAAAATTTCCATGTAAATTTAAAGAAGTGCTGAAATTGTGTTGTGAAAGTTTGATTTCGAAAATGGGATTTTCAATAAAGAGATGATTTACATTCTGATTATTTTAGGACCCGAGACCACGACTATTGTCTAGGTAAGTTCTTAGGTGAGGCCCTAGAACTTACGGTGGTAATCGAGGATAGCTCTGTCCATGGAGCGATTCATGGTCCGCCCCGTCCTCAAGGGCGTTAAGCCAGGAGAAACATAGGCCGACCTTCGGGTGGCACACAGTATAGATATCCGTCGGGATGGGATATACATGATATGATATGACATGATAGGCCTTGGATTGTGTGGACTGAACACAATCTATCCTCGATCATTTGCCCCTTCCGCTAGTAGGGTACCTTTGGTCGTTAAGATATGTCACGATAAAAAGATAAAATGTATTAAGATGAAAAGATGATAGAGTATCAAAAAAGATGAAATGTAATGTATACAGTGAAAAGATGATAGAGTATCATCGGATGAAAAGATGATAATGAAACGTATACAGTGAAAAGATGATAGAGTATCATCGGATGAAAAGATGATAGTGACATGTATATAGTGAAAAGATGATAGAGTATCATCGGATGAAAAGATGATAATAAATCGTATACAGTGAAAAGATGACAGTGAACAGTATAAAGTACCATTTTCAGTTTTACCATGCATCAGTAAAGTTTATAGTTATAGTTTTACAGCCTATAGTGATATGATTTATGAAGCATGAGATTTAATATCGTTATAGCATGTCTTTATAGTTCCTTTTCAGATGATGTTTGATTAAACATTATGGTTTTACATGGTTATATGATCGTTTTGGCATAATCGTTTTACAGTTCATATGCATGTACCTTGCTGGGCCTCGGCTCACTGTTTTAGTGTTTTCCCCCCTCCAGATGAGACAGTAAAGCTTTTACCCGACGAAGAAGAGTAAGCAGAGAGAGAAGCTTCTTGAAGACTTTTGAGGACCATAGCATAGTGGAGCTATTTGGGAGAGGCCTGTCGATGTAAAGGCCCAGTTGCATAGGATTTTGTATACAGATCTTATGATTTTTGATGTCCTAGAACATGTTGATTTTCGTAAAGAAAGCATGTGAAATGTATGTCTGTAAAAGAAAAAGAAAAAGCTATGCTTCTGCAGGTTCTTAGCTACTTCCGCTATATACTCTGGATTTATTGTGCAGGTCCTAGATGGCATCTCGTTAATAAACCGTTAGAGTAGTAAATGCTTTATGGGTTTGTGCCATGGATGGCACATAGGATCCTGTGAATGATTGTTGTAGGATTTGTGAATGATGGATAGTTGTGTGCTTGTTATGGATGAATATTACAGGTTTGTATTTTTGGGTTTTCATCCAGTTACAAAGGAGACTGCGCAAAATTTCTCTGAAGTCTTGCCTTAATTAGATCATTAATTATGTTATCTGTTTGACGGAAGCTTTTAAGGAAAAAAAAAAATCCGTTCCGTCACAATTGGTATCGGAGAATTGAGATGCCTTAGGAATTGATCGAACGAAAAGCGGAAGCATAGGATTGAATCTGCATCGGATGAATTCCTATAGGAATAGGTTAAGGAAGTTAAGGCAACTAGGACCTTTAAGAAAGAGATTGGTTGTGGGGTCCTAGGCTTTGTAGTAGTAACAAAGGTGATCTAGCATTCGGAAAGGCAACGGATGTATCAAAGTGGATGTTCCTGTACAAATTTTGGATAAATGTTTTCCCGAAGGGATTTGGAACTATGATCTAAATTATAGATAGCATGGTAGTTGGGTTAATGATAATTTGTATCCTCTGGCCTAGCGGTGCAGAAGTCTAGTGCCTTAGAATTGGAGTTTTGGTGGTGATGGCGCATAAAGAAAATATGTTGATTACTGTGATTGAGGATGAAATTTCTCAATTTTGGATGTCGCAACACTTGTATCGTTGGGATCCCGATCATATATATAATTTTATGATTCCTAAGTTTGTTTGTTTCATTAAGGATCTAAGTTTGATACAGACGGTATCGAGGTTATGATATTTTCTTCAGGGTTGTATATACGATTGGTTGGGTTAATCGAACCATTTTGTGGTCTTGATCTTGATGTGATATTATAGGTGTTTTGGTGATGTCAGTTGTCGGGTTGATCGAATTGTGTTGATGAGCATATTATGTCTTGCAATGGAATTGTGTGATTTTGGGTATGAGCTTGAGTCGGCTAAGGTACTAAGTCTTGATCTAATCTTAATAGTAGTTCGGTGGGCGAACTGCGGTACTAATATGGCTGGATTGGTAAATGATGATATCATCCCAATCGGGTTGTGGGATTTGAAGCACGAGTTTGAATTGTTGAGGTACCAAGCGATTGATGTCGTCCTTCCTGTAGAGTGCCTAATGAGAATCTGCGCTAAGTTTGATTCGTAAATGCGACCACATTTGGAGGTTATTTTGTGGTCATTGAGGGGCTTCGACCGTGTGGCTATTTGAGGACGATTATAGAAGGAAGATTAGGTTGACTTATCTGTTGACTGATATTTTGGAGGTTGTGCCGAAATCGGCGGCGATCGTTGAGGATTCCATGCAGAGCCGTGGAAGTATCAGCTTTGGTATCATTGTGAAATGCTCTAGAGCCTTCGAGGTAAATGAGATGGACCACTAAGGTTGTTCATGAATTTCGAAAATGGGGTTGCCTAGGAGATTAGTGATCTGCCAAGTGAACCTTGTGAATGGATAGGCGTAGTTCGAGGGCTGTTGTAAAAACTCGATTTCTAAAATCAATTGGGTCCATAGCATGTTAATTGTGGATTAATGGAGGGTGTAGCCTGGCGGTGTTCAGGATGAGGATATGGCCACTATGAAGTCCAAAAATGTGATTTGGGTTTTGTAGGTCCGTTGGCATTTCATGAAATTTTATGAGTTGGATCTTTCGGCCCTATTCTGGTCCATGTTGAGGTGACTTCTTTGATAGATTCAAAGGAATAAGGGTGTGTGCAATTTGTTTGAGGATTAAGTCATGGATTGTAGATGGCTGATAATCCGCATGTCTCATTGAGAAAGGAATGCGAATTTAGTTGAGAAAATGCCTTGCTAAGCTTGTGGCTTTTTGGTTGCATAATTTTGAGGACGTAGGATTTTAAGCAGTGGCTAATTTGGGAAGGCCGATTTGTGTCGCGAAAGCGTCTGGTCATTTTGGGTCTAACTGAGGTTGTTAGACAGCCTGACAAGTATTCCTTGAGAACTTATGGGTATCGTTTTGAAGGTAGCCATCATCTAAATTTAAGGGCCAAAACGATTGTATCATTAAGGAAAGATAATCGTATGGTATTGCATGTGGTCAGATTTGTTTAATGGTCGAGAAGGTGAACCTCGGTATTTCCTTTGGAAAAGCAGGCATCAGTGTTGGCAATTGATACTGCGAGTCTTTCGACTCAGTATATCTTCGAAGTTTCACAAAGAGTTATAAAAAGGTAAGTCGTGAGTAAGTCTGAATGCTTGGGTGATAGGATTTATGTTCTTAGTTGGGAGACAGAATCGCATTTGATGTCTTGGAGCTATGAAATTATGAAATATGAAGTCCTCGTGATTCTGTTTCAGAACGATTGGAATGACCCACTTATTATAATCATGGAAGACGTGTTTGGGTCGGATCAGTTGGCTCATTGATATGCTAACGGAATCTTGAGGTTACCAAGTAATCGGAATTTTAATAGTGTTGGGTAATGATTTGAAGTTATGTTAACTCCTTGGGTGATTGTTATGATTGTAGCTTTGAATATGGCTGTAGTTGGATGAGAATTATATGAGAATTAAGTAGAGTTTTTCTTTATTTAAATACCAAACCATTATAAGAATATCAATGGTGGTATATTATGACATGACTCAATATATTATAATGGTGATCGAGATTCAAACATGTCATCCATGTGTGAAAGTAATGTTTGGCCCTATCTATAGGGTAATATATATGACAGCTCACTTATAGTACTTGAGTAGTAGCATAAGGTCTTTGGTTGCATGAAAACAAATATAATCTAGATTTCGATTATCCGCTCCTTAGTCAGTAAGGTTCTATTGGCCCCCCCATAAAAATTACATGACACTGCATAGCATGTTTGATTTAGAAGTAAAAAAAAAATTTAAAATTGTGCATAATTGTTATGAAAAAGTTCACATCATTGCATATGGATTTAATCTATTGTCCTTTCGGCATGTTTTAATTCAAATTGTATATTAAATTATATAAATTATATACCTTATTAAGTTTTTAGCTCACTCTTACTTTTATTTTTGGCTAACCTCTTTCAAATTAGCAGTTCAGGCACTTACAGTTTGAGTGGATTGAAGAAAGAAATATCTAGAGAGAATGGGATTATAAATAATTGGTTATCTGATGTTGTATTTAGTTTTTAAATAGTAATTCTGTATTTAAAGACAATGGTTTACAAATAATGAATGAATGTTGAATTGTCTAGCAGTAATAGATCATGGTTATGTTTTACTCTAATTTTGTTTAGACATATCTCTTTACGTGAGATTTGACTTTATGTTGTAGTCCGTATGCAGAGCCACTTTCAAATGTGATAATTTTGGGTCTTATGGTTAGATTATTTATTATATATGATATTTTTGGGTCGGTTGTGATACCAACGTGAAGCTCACATCCATCTTTATTTTGGGCTTAATTAATGTTTGTCATTAATTAATGTCAGGATAAAGTCTTGGGACATGACAATAACAAAGAGTTTTATTTTATGTAAACTTATCTACAAAGAAGACGAATCTTGTTGAATTAATCCATATTGACATATATGGCTCTCTTAAAATAAAATTCTTCGGTAGAGTATTTTATTTCATTACATTTATCAATGATTGTTTAAGAAAATTGTTGACATAGTCCCTTGAAGTCAAAAGATCAAGCATTAATGTCTTTGAATAATTTCATACTTTAGTTAAGAGGCAAATGAAAAAGAAGTTGAAGTATATCCGAAGTGACAAAGGAAGAAAAATGCATTAGAAATATTTGATAGATATTATCAGTCATATTGAGTTCAACACCAAAGGACTCTACGAAAAACACAACTCAATAGTGTGGCTAAGATAATGTCTAGAACGTTGATTGAAAGAGTTTGTTGCATATTTTCGGAGGTGAAGCTCCCCAATTCTTTTTTGGGGGAAGCTTTTCTATCGTGGCCCATGTAATTAACTTCTTATCTGGTGGCCCACTAAATAATAATGTACCGAAGAAAACATGCTCAGAAAATGAGGTATCTTGTGACTACTTGTACGTGTTTGGATGTAAATATGTTATTTATATTTCAAAGAATGAGAGGTCCGAACTTAAGGTAAAGACAAGACAATATATATTTTTAGTTATGGGGAAGATAGGTTTGTCTATCATGTAATGCCTGATTCTCCATTTGATTTAATTTAGAAATATATGTTATTTGGATATATTGAATATATTAAAAACAATTATATATTGTGAAATTTTATAAGGATTCAGAGAGGCAAGTTAGCACCTATGGCACGCTCGCCATGCGCCTGAGTGCTGATAGCCGTAGAGTAACACTCCAGTGGCACTCGAGCATATGCCCTAAGGTTGTTGCTTGAGATATGCCTAAGCAGTTCTCGAGTGTCGGTGGCCCTATATAAGTAGCGGTAGGACACTGTGCAGTCATTTCGTGCGGGAGAAGGAATAGAGGAGAGAGAGAGGAGGAGAAAGATGAGAGAGGAAGAAGAGAAATGGTAGATTGGAGTATCCTTTTGTTAGATCTACTCAGTAGGAGGTTGAAATATGTATCCTTACACACTATCCTAGATTTGTTTTCGTATCTGATAAATTTTGTTCATGTTTGGAGATTTAAATGTTCATACATATTATTTTTATTTGCCATATTTGTTTCCTTCATGCTTGGATGTTATTTTTACTAATCGTTTGGGGGTTTTGTTTGGATTTTGTAAATATTTAAGGCTTTGTATATTTTTTTAAAAAAATGGATAAATATTTGAGATATTATATTTGTGTATCAGTATGTTTGTACGGAAAAAGTCACAAAAATCTACGTGGGTCGTGCATTGGTATACATGTATCATTGCTTGGGGCTCGAGATCTCTACTTTTGTGATATGATTTAATATGTGACCCTAGTCTAAAGGGGAGAGCTTTGTGAACATTTCCCGATGGGAAAAGCTTTGTGACTCTCTTGTTCATCAGTAAGAAAAGGCTTTGTTATGTAGACAACCTTTCCATTTGTATTTTAATAAGAACCATCGTAAGGTAATTGAAAGAACTAATATATTCGGGCATTCTAATATATCAAATTTGACTTGAGGATTTCACCCAACGTTACGAGTGGTAAAACAAAGTGAGCATGTACATTGTCCATAGGAGAGCATATATAGATGACCCTACCCATGGGTTTTAAATAGTGGTTGATATAGTTTAAGGTTACCAGGAGTATCTGTAACCCTTTCTGTAACAGAACGGGTCCTATCTTTTAAGACCTTTTATTAATAACATACTAAACTAATGCTTCAAATTTAAAATATTAATTTTTACAGAAAATTAGGCAGAGTTTTCTAAAAAATGGGGTAAAAACCAAACAAACAACCTATATAAACAATCCTATAGTAAATATAAACCACCAGATCACAACAATTTGCTCCATGATATATCTACAATTTATCCACAGGATCAACATATGCCATATCATCCATAACTCCAACACAGTACTCCTAACTACCATATTGGACCTAAGAAGATGCCATTTAAGACCAAAACAAAATCCAAAATCCAAAAATAATGTGGAAGCAACTATAACCATATGTTGACCTATGGAAGCAAAAACAATATTTCCATCACAATATAAAATGTAGTACATTATCATAATATACAATGTTCATTTAAAAGCTAATCATATACATTCACAATTCTTCAAAGTCTCCAAAATCTTCAAATGTCTTCAAGCTCTCAAGCTTCCTTTCTTCTAACTAATCCTATCTTCCGTCCTTATCAGACTTTAGCTTATCTGGAAAGGGGACAAAAAGCAAGAGGTAAGCCAAAGGCTCAGCAATGTACTGTAAAACAAAAACAGGAAATTTTGATGCAAATTACATGGATACATATGAAGAAATATATAAACAGGGAACTTGCGACGTTAAACATGCATGTGAACGAAATAAAAGCATAAAACCATGGATAAATATGAAGGAAACATGCCCAAAAGTTCTTAGTTGTCAGTTAAAAACAATACCCCTCCATATTTACATCCCGAGGGCAAGATTGTAACGTCCCAGATTCTAGAACATAGGAAATTCAAGTCATCAAGTCCTTATAATCCGGTCAATGCTAGTTGACCGAAAAATGTAATAAGAAAGGTAAATCGGCCTTAAGATGAAATCAGGTTCAGCCCTTGCATAATGAAAAGAAGTCCAAATTTACTTGATGAAAATCGAGACCGGCTTTTACAAGATCGAGTCCGGCCTTTACTTGATGAAAATCAAGTCCGGCGTTTCTTTGATGAAAATTGAGTGCGGCTTCTACTTGATGAAAATCGAGTCCGGCTTTTACTTGATAAAGAGAAGTTCGGCTTGCCCCTTAGTATAAAAGAAGTTCGGTTATTCCTTAGTGCAAAACAAGTCCGGCTCCATCATTATCAAAACCAGCCACTTTAAGTAAGAAAATCACAACCGGCCTTGTGAGAAGAAAATGAAACCGGCCCCCTTGATGATGAAATCCAAATCGGCCTTGGAGCATGTTTTGAAATCAGAAGTTGTCCCATAAATTTGAAGGCCAGAGTGCATTGTCTGTGAAGTGAGGCCGAAGTGACATTGAAGGCCGGAGTGACTTTGTGTGTTGGAGGCCGGAGTAGATTATGGGAAAGCCGAAGTTGATAATCAGGTCAACAAGTGTTGACCTGAAATCATGTAGAAGGAATTGAATGTGTTTACATGAGAAAGCTAAATCCTGTTAAGTTCAGTGAACCAAGAATTAATTGAGAAATCTAAATTCCGTTAAGTTCAGTTAACCAAGAATTAATTGAGAAATCTAAAATCCGTTAAGTTCAGTAAACTATGAGTTTATGAACTCCTTGAAAATGTAAAACCATAAATAATCTAATTAACTAGAAATTAATAAGGAAATTCTTTGAAAAATGTAGAGTCATAAATAAGAAACATTTTCCCTGTACTTTCAATCATTAATGACAGTCATCAAACCCAAGGCCTATAAATAAGAACTAGAAGAGTAAGAAAAAGGCACACAATAGAATTTCTAGTAAAGGAAGGCCAAAAGATCAATGCAAAGTAGAAGAAACCCAGGCAAGAGTACTCACCCCTGTTTTTAAAGTTCATGATTATGCATATTTGCTACGCGAGTATATATGATATTCTTATGAAATTATGTATGTATGATATTTATTCTGTTCTTGTAATTTATTATTCTTAATTGCATGTTTAAAAGAAACCCTGATATTCATGGTGTTAGATTTTATTCTGCTTGAAGTATATGATTATTTGTCAAATTATGTGAACTTTGATAATTGCATGTTTAAATAAAAGACTTCTAACTTTTAATGAAAAAAAACTCCGGATTCTAGAGTTTCGGATTTTGAAAGAAAAAGAACTCCGGATTTTAGAGCTTTGGATTTTAAAGAACTCCGGCCTTTAGAACTTCAGACTTTAAATGGAAATGAACTCCGATTTTTAGAACTCCGAATTTTAAAAAACTCCAGCTATTTGAGCTTCGATTTTCAATGGAATTAGAACTCCAGCTTCTGAACTACGGTTTTTGTTGAAAAAGAGCTCCGGCTTTTGAGCTCTGACTTTTTAAGAAGAGAACTCCGCCTTTTGAAAAAGAACTCCGGCTTTTGAACTCCGGTTTTGTTGAAAAAAAAACCTTCGGTTTTAAAGAAAAATGGACTTCGGCTTCTAAGAAAAGAACTTCGGTTTTAAGATGATACAGACTTCAACTGATGAAGTTAAGAACAAGGAAAATACATGTAATCCGGACAGCAAGTGGAACTCTACGACTTCCGACTTTCGAATTATGATGGATGGCCATTAAAAGACATGAACTAAGAATCGAGTCTCCATTAAACTTGCTGTTAAAGATGGATGAAGGATATTGGAGTGACACTCAAGGATTGCCTCCTGGGCCACGGGGGGAAACTTTTGGTGGCATAAGACTTTTGGACTACGGCCCCGTATGTCGGGTTAAAGGCATTACCTCCCGCCTCGGGGAGCATAATGAGAGGATACGGCTTTAGGTTGTGGGCTTACACACAACCCATCCTTGATGTTGTCAGCTCCCGTCCGGTCCCTAAAGATGATAAGAATTTCCAATGGTTTTTATGAAGACAAGATAATAAGAAAAAGAATAAGGAAATTCCGAACTAAAGAAGAAACGATATGATGATTTTCATATGCTAAGTTATATTATGAAACTTTGTTTTGATCCGCTTATGTATATGTTTATATTTTCTGCATGTGAGTATCTTGCTGGGCTTTATGACTCACTCTTACTATTTTCAGATGAAGAAAGGCTTATGGAGGACAAAGTTGAGTAAGACCATATGAAGTAGCTAGACGACATAGATGACCGGAGCTGATCAATGAAGAGCTTAACTTTATTTCCTTTTGATGTTTTGAGAAGAATTGTAAAATAGTTTCGCTGTATAATAATCTATGGATATTAGCATGTTTCCGTGATTTCTTTTAGATAAATGAAATTTATAATTCTAATATGCATCTCAGGACCAAGTTTGAAATTAAACCGGAAGGCCAGCTCATGTAGTTCGGCCTCAAGAAATCCTGTGTATGAAAGAAAAGAAAAATTTTATGTCCACTTATTTATTATTAATTTATTTTAAGGCAAGGTTTGACGGCGGCTTTATGCAGTGGAATAAGGCCGTTCCGTCACAAGGATGGTTCTCTTATATCTTAATTCATGGTTGATGACTCATGGTTCTTGAGCATTAATTCTCTTGTTCTTATTTCTTAATCTCAAACGTGAGATCCCTTGTTTTTAATTCTTGCTTCTTGTTCTCAATCATCATTCACTTGATTCTTACTTCTTGTTCTCAATCATCATTCATTTGATTCTTAATCTCACACCGGAGATTCACATATTTCTTGCTTCTTAACTCTTAATCTCCCACAAGAGATTCACTTGTTCTTGATTCATAGTCTTGGTTATTAGTCATCAATTTCATCCTTATTTACATCCCGATAGTAGAATGGTTCTCTTTGTTCTTATTCCATCATTTAAAACATGGGTTCCTCCTTATTTATATCCTAAGGATAGGATATTCGATTAGGCCTAAACGTTGTCTTTCAAAATTAACGCCCTGAGGAAAGCGGTCTACACATCACTTGGTGGATGGGGTTATACCCCTAGCATGGCAGTGTGCTCTGGGCCGAAGCCATCAAAGAAGCTCGGAGCTCTCAATAATGCCAGACGGCATAACATGTTACTACATTTTAGAGGAAACTTGTCCAAAAGGCCCACATAACTTATCAAATAGCGTTTCCTCTTCATATCTCGAGATATACAAATACCCTACTCTCTATTTTTGAGTTAGGGTTTGAAGAGAAGCTTCCAGACATAAAACGAACACAAAATACATGCCAAACATCAAAATCGAACATATAAATTATGATATTTATATTTAAACATGAAATCTATCCATTTAATCACAAAAAACATGGAAAGCATGCATTAATCTTGGAGAGTGGTTACTAGAGTAATAATACCTTTTTAGAGAGATCAAAAGGCAACAATAAGAGGAAAGAGAGTTTGGAGTACACTTGCCTCAACTTGATGTATTGATTTTCTTACTTTGATCGGACCGAAAATGACGGAGATTCTCTTTTCTTCCTCTTTTCTTCCATTCCTCCTTCGCTACCCTGCTCATTGTTCTCCCTCCTCCTCTCTCTCTCCCCCTTCTTTCCTTTTATAAATGCAATACGAAGGTGGTGGGAAGATTCTAGATCGCGCTTGAGCATGCATCGAACGCAAAGGCATTCCGAAGGGTCGCGGTCGAGTGCTCGTCAAGCACCCTTCGGGCAATCAATTTTGTTATTTGCGCTCGGGTGGCGCCTCGAGCACTGCTCGAGCACACCTATTCTATTAAATCCATCCGAGTGGCGCCTAAGGCATAGCTCAGGCGCCAAGCCCCTACTGCCTAATTTCGCTTCTGAATCAAATTTTTTTCTTCATTTTTCCTTAATCCATTTATCCTAAACCTAATTATATAACTTAATGACTAGGAAATACTATATTGCAGGACCTGGATCGTTACACTTTCTCAAGTTGGTCTCTTGGTCTTTGGTTCTCCAATTTCGTGCATACTTTGTATTTTAATATGTTTTCTATATGGATTTGCACATGGACTTGTGTGAAATTTGTAGGCTGTCCATGGATAGAATTTGTTCAATCTTGTATATTTGAATATGTAATTTCATTCCGGAATATATTTTGTTCTCATATGATTTCATTCTGGACTTTATTTTATTCGTATGTGATTTTAATCGGGACTTTATTTCATTCAATACATGTTCTATATGGATGATGATATGATTTGGATTATGTGATTTTGCTCCAAATCATGTTTTGTTTAGAGTACATCCCTATGGGATTATGTTTTGAGTAGGAGACTACCTTTAGACTTTTGGTATTGGTCTTTTGGACTTGTGTCTTTTATACATTTTGGACATATTTATAGACCCTCCATCTAAATTCAAACATTATTATTTATTATATGATATATATACTTGTAAAATTTTATACTCACGTTTTTATTTTTTATCCCTTCAAATTAGTAGGTTGTATTTATTGTAGGAGCCTAGACATGATTTGATCGTCATTTGTCTATTTCGGTAAGTTTAGTTTTGTTTTTTTGATTAGATATGTATCACATACATTTTGGGTAGTGAGTTTGACCGGATGTGGGCCCTCAGTTATATATTGAGAACAGTTCGATTATTTGGTCATTGGGTTATGTTGTTATTGTTGGATTGCCATCTCCCTTGTAATATTTATAGAGTAGGTCATATTTATTATATTATCCAAAAGGTTAAACGATAAAATTCTATGTGGGTTATTATTATGATTATCATTTTGGGTCATGTGGATATTTGTTTTGCCACGTTCGAGTTTGAAATTTGCTGATTATTATTGTATTATTTTAAGATTTGAATTTTTATAAATTATAATTATTTAGACCTATTTTTGTCTGGCTGCATGATACATTAGTTTTATAATTTGGTAGAAAAAAAGCTTGTGAGGTTAAGAGATGTGGTATTTGTCGAAGATAAGATTATTAAGAATATTAGTAAAGTGGAGAAAGAGATCTTTGATAATGATAATAATTGGCTTTGTAATATAAATACTAAATCTTTGACACTAATGCTGTCACGTTCTTAGGATATAATACACAAGTCAATAAATAAAAATCTGTAATATAAAATCCAATATGCATCAATAACGATAAAACCCAACGAGAGTGTGACAATTAATATATATACAAGATCCAATACAATATAACCCACATAGGACCTCATTGGATATAATCCGAACAATAAAATACATGACATGCTATTCATAAGTCAAAAAGGGGATATCCAATGAAAGAACAACTCATCTAAAAAATATAAAATATCTCATAATTCTCAATACAAAGGCCATGGCTCACAACTAACCATTCACAATAACTAAATACACCACCGAGATCAAAAGTCTAACAGGCATATACCTTGATACTCACTAGGGAAATAATGCCATGCCAGATCAGGTTTGAACTCCTACAATCATATTCAAGTCACTAGTCTGAAGAGGTATAATATGAAAATGTGAGCCTAAATCCAACAAGTATCATGGTATATGCAAAACAATACATACAAATCAGAGGAAATGGATACTACATCACAATCAAATAAAACAAAACACAAGGTCTACAAAATCCTTTAAAATCGAAGAATAGTATTGTACTAAATTATCATTCGTATCAAATTATCCATTTGGAATATAATCATAATAAATCGCGATTAGGTCAAATCTCATAGACGATATCATATTGTATCATAGCATATTATGATCCAAGGTCACATTGTATAAGTCGTAACTATCACCACATCTGCATAGGACGCATACCATCGTCTAAATCCAAATCTCATAATCTTATATGCAGAAATCAAATGAAATTAGAACCAAAACATATAATCAAAACCTATTCCGGGCTTAACTCATATCCATACGTACGAGATATTCCTATTGTCTAATCTGTGGGCCAAATCTGAACATCTCAAACCACAATCCAATGTAAATTCATGTAAAAGTACAAAGCATGCACAAAATCAGATAACCAAAAATTATTAGACTAATTTAAAGAAGGGTTATGCACGTCTGATAACCTTGCTATATCGGCTGCGTTTTAGGCTTGTAATTTAAGACCCGACCGCATTTTAGGCCAGCAATTCAAGGCTATCTATGTAAATTATCTCGCATAGACTCAGAACATGCTCACTATGTTTTTTTACCCACGACTTTGGGTGTAACCTCAAGTTTGGTTATACATTACGACGCTCGAATATATTAATTTTTGTTAATTTCTTATGATGGTACTTATTTAAAATATACAGTAGGGCAGGTTAATTACAACATGCCTCAACTTTTATGTCAGTGAAAGGGAGACAACATATCACATATGTCCCCATCGGGACTAAACCTCCCATCAGGAGCGGTACCAAATGCCACATATATTGGATCACATATATCGACCCCTCGGGTCTTAGACCACCTGGTCCACGTAGTGGCCCCGCCCCCGATAGCATGCATGTGAATTGATGTAAGGCCTAGTTTATGGTCTCATAACATACTGATATACAAATATACATATATATCAATTCGGGTTTTCATAAATAATAAAATTTACCAAAATTACAAATACTCTTGTAAAACTATCGAACAACCGGTAAATTATACATGCATGTACACAACAAATGGATGGGGTGCATAAAAATAATATGCATATAAAGAAAATCTCTGAAATATACACAAAGAACGTTGGATACAAAAAAAGACTAAGGATTTGGCTTACGGATACCTGCCTCAACCTTATATTCTGTGGATCTGGCAAAAAGATATTCCGATACGCTCGGTTGCCACTTTCTCTCACTTCCTATCCCTCCTCTTTCTCTCTCATTTTCCTACTCTCACACATGAAATGCCTAAACCCTAACCTGTGCATGCTTATATAACCCGCCTTGTGTTTGAGCACCACTTAAACACCGAAAGGGCACACACCTTCTAATTTATGCATTTCAGGTGCACGACCGGTGAGCCTTGAGCATCGAACACCGTACCAAAATCCTTCAAAATTTCACAAAATGCCATTAAATTGGCACATCCAATAAACCAAAAATATTAAATACATCTAAAATAATTCAACGGGGATCTGGGTATTATAACTCTCCACTTATAAAAATTTTATTTTCGAAATTTACGTACCTCAATCCTTAAACATATAAGGATATTTCTCCCAGACTTTGATCTCATGCTCCCAAGTCACTTCTTCGATTGTGTGGTTCCTCCAAAGCACTTTAACCAATGGAATGGTTTTATTCCTCAACACTTGATCCTTTCGGCCCAAAACTTGAACAGAAACCTCAACGTATGATAAATTATCATTAATTTTCAACTGCTCAAATTCAATCACATGGGATGATTCATATACATATTTTCTCAACATAGATATGTGAAAAATATCATAATATTTTGTCAAATTCAGAAGCAAAGACACTTTGTAGACCACCTCTCTGACTCGCTCCAACACCTCAAATAGCCAATGAATCCCAGCTTCAACTTGCCTTTCATTCAAAATAGCAAGATTCCTTTCCTTAGAGATAACTTTAAAAATATATGGTCGCCCACTTCAAATCTCAAATCTGACATTCTCCTATAGCATAACTATTTTGACGACTTTGTATAACCATCAGCCAATCCCGAATGATCTTAATCTTCTTCAACATATCCAGGATGATATTGAGGACTAAAAGTCTAAGATTGCCAATCTCTTCCTAGTTAATAGGGGACCTACATCTCCGTCCATATAAAGCCTCAAAAGGGGTCATTTTGATAGTCGACTGATAGTTATTATTATAAGCAAACTTTAAAAGTGCTAAATAATTATCCCAATTTTCTTTCATCTCTAAAACCGCTGCCCTCAACATATCCTACAAAATATGGATATCCCTCTCTAATTGGCCATTCGTCTGTGGATAAAATGTTGTAATAAAATTTAACAGTGAGGCCCCGGAAACGAAAATATGATAATTGGAAATAATTAAAACGATAATAATCATTGAGAGGCCAAACATGTATTGAAAAATGATGATTGAAAGTAAAATATTGGAAAAATATCCGAGTTTAGCAAGCAGCCGAGTGGCGCCTGTTGTGCGCCCGAGGCGCTGTAGCAAGCGCCAAAATCCAGTGGCTACCCGCTAGGCATGCTCGACCGAGCCCATGGCAGTAACCCTGCACTCACTGCGAGATCAAGACGCGCTCGAGCGCAGCCCTGACTTTTGCCCGCGTGCTGACTTCGTTTTTGTTATAAATTGAAGGGGAAAAAGCAAAAGGGAGAGAGAGAGGGCAGACCATGCACGAAGAAGAGGAAGAAGAGAAGAGGAGAAGGGGAAATCACTTGTTCCAATCCACACCCAGCAAAAATAACGGTAGACTGGGCCAAGGCAAGTGTATTTCAGACGTTTTTCATTTTTACCGATTCTTTTTGCTTTAACGTTGATGAAAATACACTAAAATGATGTTGATGCATGAGTAAAGTAAATAAAGCATGTTTCCTTCAATTGTTCGAATAGATTTTGTACTTATCCATGTTTATTGTAAGTTTTGGCTTTGATTTCGTGAATAAGCATGTAAATTGTGTTCGATTTTGTCTCGAAAGTATGTGATGAAATCCTAGCTCAAAAATATTGAGAATTTTTGGGTAAATTGTATGATTTAATGTATGTGTATGGATTTATGACATTAATTTCATGAATAAGCACATGATTAGTGTTCGATTTGAGCCCGGAAGTTTTGGCGAAGCCCTAGGTACGAAAATGAAGGGGTTTTGATGATTTTTAACCATAGCTCCTGTTATATAAAAGTTAATTAACATTAAAATGAAGCTCCCAGTATGATTTATTTTTAAAAATTTATACGAACTTATACTGATAAATTTTCATGCACTGTTGAAGTAAAACTAAAAGAGTTTTTAGACAGTTACCATATATTCTGAAACTAACTGAAAGGACATTGTGAAACTATGATTATGAAAGAGGATTTTCAATAAAGAAGTTATTTCTGATACTGTTATTAGGACCCATGACCGACTACAATCCGGTTAGGTTCTCCGGCATTTCTTAGAACTTTGCGGTAGTAATCGAGGATAACTCTGTCCATGGAGTTATATGTAGTCCACCCTTTTTCCTAGGGGCATTACAGTCAGGAGGAAAGTATAGTTTCTGGCCTACCTTCGAGTGACACACCGTACCGATCCGGCGAGATTGAATACTTCTGTTACAGTCATAGGCCTTGGATTGTGTGGAGTGAACACAATCTATCCTCGATCATTCGCCCCCTCAACAGTAGGGTATACTGGCAGGGTCTATTATCGTTATGTTATGTTACCGTTTTGTTCCGTACTGATTACCGATTATTGATTACCATTTACTAATTACTGATTACTGATTATTAATTACCAATTACTGATTACCGATTACCGATTATTGATTACCTTTTACTGATTATTGATTACCGACTACTGATTTCTAATTTCTGAAATTTAAATCGTCAAAGTATGCTTTCTCTATTTTCTAGGTTATATTCTGTTTAACTGTTCTATTTCTACATAGTTACATGACCATTCTGTATCTTTGTTTTACTGTTCATATGCATGTACCTTGCTGGGCTCCGACTCACTATTTTATTATTTTTTCCTCTAGATGAGACAGTAGAGTTAGTGCCCGACGAGAAAGAGTGATCGAAAGAAATTTCTGAAGACTTTTGAGGACCTAAAGTACTTGGAGCTATTTTGGGAGAGTAGTTGATGTAAAGACTTGGCTGGACATGTGATTTTATATATTGATCTTGTGTCTATGGATATTCATGCACATGTGAATTTTGTATAGAATGCATATGATGTATATGATGGTATAAAGGAAAACTATGCTTCTGCAGGTTAATAGTTTACCTTTCTCTCTAAATTTTAGATATACTATATAGGTCTTAGACGGCATCTCGTTATTGAATTGATAGTATAGTTAATGGTTTTATAGATTATGTCATGGTTGGCACATGTTATCCTGTGTATGCATGTTGTAGGAAGAATTGTGGATAATTGATAGTTGTATTCTTATAATAGTTGATCATACAGGTTGTATTTTTGGGGTTTCATCCAGTTATAATGGAGTCTCTACCGAAATTTCTACATAAGTCTTGCCTTATAATTTAGTCCGTTAATCATGTTCCTGTCTTGACGGAAGCTTTTGAGGAAAAAAAATATGTTCCATCAAATTTGGTATCAGATAATCAAGATGCCTTAGGAATTAATTGACTTAAAATCGGAAGCAAGGATTGAATCTCTGTACAGAATTCCTGCAGGAATAGGTCGAGGAAGTTAAGGCAATTAGGACCCTTAAGAAATTGGTTCTTAGGCTAGGTTTGAATTTCCTTAAAGCTGTTGAATATTTCTTTCTCATTCCATTGAATCCTTGTCCTCATAACCTTGTGTTTACCTTGATTATAGGATGGCAAGTAGAAGAGGTAGAAGGAATGACTACGGTGGCACTAGCATGCCCTATGATAGAGAGGCCGCTTATATTGATCTGTTGGAGAGGATGACCAATGTGGTAGAATCCATCGAACAAAGACACATGGCTCCGATTCCTGCACTCGAGCCAGCTCCGGTCTTGGTCCTACGACGTATGATAGATTCACAGCAGAGCGGGCACCGGGCTTCCTAGGAAAGCCTAATCCGGCGGAAGCAGACGTGTGGTTAAAAAGGATGAAGAAGATATTCGCTGTGATTGGCTATACGGATAGGGAAAAGGTCACCTTCGCGGTGTATAAACTGGAAAGTGAAGCTGATAGCTGGTAGAGTATGCAGAAGAGGGTGATGGGAGTGCCTGATAATATCATTACCTAGGAGATGTTTGAGGATACCTTTATGGAGAAGTACTTCCCATCCAGCCACCGAGATCAGAAGGAGTAGGAATTTATGAGATTGAGGCAGGAAAACATGACGGTGAAAGAGTATGATACCAGATTCACAGAGCTATCCCGTTTTGCACCCTTCTATGTAGAGGATGAGCAGAGGAAGGCGTAGAAGTTCCAGCAAGGGCGACTGGATGACATTAGAAAGTCACTGCCAATTTTAAAGCTCTAAATTTATACCGAGATCCTAGATAGAGTGGTGATTTATGAGAAGGAAGCGGAGATGGAGAGATTCTATGCAAAGAGGACCGCTAGCCAAGTCGGAGTGAGTACCAAATCTGCTGCGGGGTCTTCTGGACCGTCCAAGAAGACTAGGATGGTTGACAAGAGAAAGAGTGTTGTACCGGCTCAATCAGTAACCGGTTCTAGAGGGTCAGCTGAATATTGTACCATCTGTGGGAGGAAACATCCAGGACAAGCATGCCGTAAGTTGTCGGGAGCGTATTTCAAATATGGGCAGTAGGGCCACCTGCACAGAGACTATCCACTACCTTCGAGGCTAGAAGGAAAGAAGCCTACTGTCTCAGCAAAGGCTTTTACGGTGGCTGTTTAGGACTTGGAGGCATCTCTGAATGTCATGGAAGATACTCTTTCTATTTATGGAGTTTCTGCATCTATATTGTTTGACTCAAGATCTATATACATTCCTTTATTTTCCCGCAATTTGCATGTTGTATTGTATCTGTCCCGTGTATTCTAGATTATGAACTGTCTGTGTATACTCCCACTGGATCCCCTGTGATTACGGATGTTATGTATCCATGATGTATAGTTGAGGTGAATGGGAACTGTTTGGTTGTGGACTTGGTGTTGTTGAACATGGGTGATTTTGACATGATTCTAGTGATGGACTGGCTGGCCAAATATCATGCCAGTGTTGACTATTTTCTGAAGAGAGTTTGTTTTAATATTCCTAGAATGGAGCCCTTTTTCTTTTAGGGCATTAAGAAAAAGGGGATACTTGTGTTGATCTCTACTTTACAGGCTAAGCATTTGATGAGAAGTGGATATAAAGCTTACTTGGCATATGCTTACATTACTGGGAGTCATAGTGTGCCTGCTAAGGACATCCTGGTTGTTTGTGACTTTGAGGATGCATTTCCAGAGGAGTTACTTGGATTACCTCTACACCGAGAAATTGAGTTTGAGATTGTTATTATTCCTAGTGTTAGTCCAGTTTCTAAGGCCTTCTATCGTATGGTTTCGGCTGAATTGAAGGAGTTAAAATTGCAATTGTGGGAGTTATTAGACAATGGCTTTATCAGACTGAGTGTATCTCCTTGGGGTGTATCGGTATTATTTGTGAGGAAGAAAGATGGGTCTTTGTGGTTACGTGTTGACTATCGTGAGTTGAATAAAATCATGATTAAAAATAAATACCCTCTACCACGTTTTGATGATTTATTTGATCAGTTGCAAGGATCTCGGGTGTTCTCGAAGATTAATTTGAGGCTGATTATTATCAATTGAGGATCAAGCCTGAAGATGTGGCTAAAACTGCTTTTCAGACACGTTATGGCCATTATGAGTTCCTTGTTATGCCTTTTGGCCTTACGAATGCTCCAGCTGCTTTCATGGATTTGATGAATAGGGTGTTCAAGCCGTACTTGGATAAATTCGTCGTGGTATTCATTGATGATATCCTGATTTATTCAAAGGATTATGAGGAGCACAATATTCATTTCAGAAAAGTACTTCAAGTGCTTCGCGAGGAAAGATTGTATGCCAAGCTGAGTAAATGTGAGTTCTGGCTCGAAAATGTGATATTTTTGGGGCATGTGATTTCTGATGGTAGCATTTCTGTGGATCCCAGGAAAGTGAAGGCTGTTACAAACTAGAGCAGGCCGGCTTCTATGACTGAGGTTAGGAGATTTCTGGGCATGGCGGGATATTATAGGCATTTTGTAGAAAATTTATCACAAATTGCTATGCCTCTGACTCAGCTGCTGAAGAAGGAGGCTAAGTTTGTGTGAACAAAGGAGTGAGATCTGAGCTTCTAGGAGCTAAAGGATCATTTGACTACCACCCCAGTGTTGATCATTCCAGAGGGTTCAGGAGGCTTTAAGGTGTATTGCGACGCCTCTAAGGCGGGTCTAGGATGTGTATTGATGCAGCACGGTAAAGTTGTGGCTTATGGATCTAGGCAACTAAAAGTGCATGAGAAGAACTATCCTACTCATGATGTGGAGCTTGCTACTGTTGTCTTTGCCTTAAAAATTTGGAAACATTATCTGTATGGTGAGAGGTTCCTTGTGTATTCTGATCATAAAAGTTTAAAGTACCGATTTTTGCAAAAGGAACTTAACATGAGGCAATAGAGATGGCTTGATTTCTTGAAAGATTATGACTGTGAGATACAATACAAGCCAGGGAAGGCCAACGTAGTTATGGACGCATTGAGTCTCCAAACTCATGAGATATCAACAATGACAAAATGTCACATTGAATCTCCTTGGATCTTATTCTGCCACCGTGAACCAAAGGTTGGATATTTATGCCCCAACGGCTAGGTAAGTGCAATGAGGTTATCTATAGTATCATCACTACCCCTATAGTCCTCCCAGAGGCTGTACCCGTAGTATGTCCATACCATCTGTGATACCCCTCGCCAAATAATTTTTTTCGATATCATCTTCTACGATGGTCATATGGCTATAAGTACTCTTCCATAATAAATAATATATCTCATTATCATCTCCAAGAATCAATGCCGGATAAGTGTAGACCATGTTAAGATATCATATCCTTCCATTCGACTAGATATCTTAGTGTTTTCATACGCTTCCTTTAACATTAACCGTAGGAAGCCAATAACTCAACTACTTACACAATCAAGTATAACACATAGAAGGCTTTATAATTTCATTGAAAGAATTGTCGTTCAGTGCTGATCAAGGACTATATACACGTAAATCAAAGATAATGCAAATAATGTCATTATCGATAAAGAAGGAAGATATTAATGATAGTTTAGATATTCGATTAGATACCCTAATCTTTCATTAAATCTCTTTACACGTATTTATCCATAATTTATCACGTAATTTATACCCTAATATTTCATTAAATCTCTTTACATGTATTTACCCATAATTTATAATTTATACCTAATATTTCATTAAATCAATTTTACATATATTTACCCATAATTTATCACAAAACCCTCACGCCTTTCTCTCACATACACACATACCTTCGGTATATATTTATATATATACACCCACACTCATTAGCACTCCCTCACCTCTCAGACACAGTGCATGCACACACACTCACGGCTACACAACACACACTGCCCTGCACACCCGCACACGCACAGTGCACACACCCACCTGCACCTGTATACAACACGTATATTTACATACACACACACACATATATATACATACATAATGTTTACATATACTATCACATATAAGTTTATATGTATACATACATGGTATTTGCCCTCTGTCTTACCTCATATTTCATTTTCTTCAACTCCCTTCTGCAACCTAAACAGAGCATGAAACTCTGTTCAGTGCCAACCAACTAATTATCATGGTAAAATTTCAAAATCCCTATCTTAACTTTCCTTTATGAATGACAGTGATGATTATTGTGTTATTCCCTAAATTTCACCTCTCAATTTAACAATAAACCCTCCAATTTTCGAGTTACACACCAATAGAGCCGTGGCCCTATTTTCCAATTACAATCATGAATTCAATCGATTCCCACAAAATCCATACACACAACAAGAAATAATTATGAACGATGAGGAAGTAATGTTTTACTTACAGAAGATAGGAATTTCTGCTTGCTAATTAGAAGAGTTTACTTGCAAAGAATCCCAAATCAACTTGCGTAATAAATGAGGAAAACTAACGGCGGTAGCTTCGACAAATTCTGGCGACTACCCAACGACGACAGCAATGACAACTACGACGGTGGTGGTCATAGCCGTGGAATCCCAAATCCTCTTTGCTGGTTTTGTCCGTTCACAAGGCTCCCGAAGAGAAACACGAAAGCAACCCTTGCTTTTAAAGCAACCCTTGCTTTTAAAGCAACTGAGGCAACACCCATAGAGAAAATGAAGCTAACGATCGAGAGAAAGAAGGAAAATAGCTACTCCAACTGAACGGCAGCAATCGTCGCAGCAATTTTGACCATCAACTTCTCCCTCTTTTCTCTCCTTCTTCATTCATTTTCCCTCCTATTTTTCTAATTTTCTATTATTATTATTATTATTATTATTATTATTATTATTATTATTCTAACCCCTTATTTTATTTTTATTATTATTTTAATTCTATATTTATTATCTAATTTTATATTGAATTTACAAATATTCGGGATGTAACAACCTACCCCACTAAAAAAAATGTTTTCGTCCTTGAAAATGTACCTTGACCTTGAAGAGTTTGGGATACTTTTCTCTCATTTCAACCTCTATTTCCCAGGTTATATCTCCTTCATCGTGATGGTTCCATATTACTTTAACGAGTAGTATCACCTTGGAATGTATGATTTTATCTGTTCGATCTATAATCCGCACCAACTCCTCTGGGTAAGTCAGGTCTCGTTGAATCTTCAGCTACTCATGACCAATAATGTGAGACTCGTAGTGGACATACCTCCTTAGCATAGACACATGAAAAACGTCATGTACTTCTAATAAAGAGGGTGGAAAAGCTAATCGGTAGGCTACCTTGCCAATCCGCTCCAATATCTCGAATGGTCTGATGAATCTCGAATTTAGTTTGCTCTGCTTCCCAAATCGAATGACACCTCTCATGGGGCATACTTTAGGAAAAACAACATCACCAACGTCGAAACTAAGGTCGTGTCGCCTTTTGTCAACATAACTCTTCTGTCGACTTTGGACTACTCACATTCGCTCACGTATCAACTGAATTCTTTCTGTCATCTCCTGAATGAGATTAAGTCCCAAAATTTGATGATCCCCAACCTCTTTCCAACTTATCAATGATCAACATTTTCTTCCGTATAAGGCTTCGAATGGCGTCATCCCAATACTAGTTTGGAAGTTATTGTTATATGCAAACTCTGTAAGTGATAAGTATGTGTCCCAACAGCCTGCTAACTCTAAAATCAAACTTCTGAGCATGTCCTCGAGTGTTTGGATAGTTCTTTCTGTCTGGCCATCAATTTGAGAGTGAAAGGTAGTGCTGAAATTCAATATCATCCGTAACTCTTTGTGAAGACTCCTCCAAAACTGTGAGACAAATCTCGGGTCTCTATTCGAGACAATACTAAGTGGTATCCTTTGTAGTCTGACTATCTTGTCCTTGTAAAGTTTGACAAATCAATCCACAGAGTGTGTCAACTTCATCGCAAGGAAATGTGCCAATTTAGTTAATCGATCCATGATGACCCATATAGCATCATTGCCTGTAACGGTTCTTGGTAGCCCAACAATGAAATCCATAGAGGCATGTTCCCATTTCCAACAAGGAATTGGCATTGATTGAAGCTTTCCTGCTAGTCTTTCATGTTCTGCCTTAACTTGTTGACAAATTAGGCATCTAGAAACAAAATCTGCTATCTCTCTTTTCATACCTTTCCACCAAAAAGTCTTCCTTAAGTCACGATACATCTTTGTAGATCCTGGATGCATCGTATACTTAGAACGATGTGGCTCTTCCATTATTTCCTTTCTCAATCTAGTGAAGCTAGGAACACAAATTCGGTCCCAAAAAATCAAAACCCCATCCTTCCTTACTCTATACTCTGCCTGTGACTAACAAGGTAGTTCCTTAATAATGCCCGAAAGTTCTGGATCATCCCACTGAGCAACACAAATTTGTTCCAACAAGTCTGGTTGAATCTTAAGGTACGATACTATCATCCAAGGATCGCTTGAGTGAAGCTAAATGTCACAATCCTTAACCTCCTCCAACATTTTCCATTCTCTCATCATTAAGTGATCTAAAAGACCAGCCGACTTCCTAATGAACACGTCAGCCACTATATTTGCCTTGCCTGGTTGATATAATATTTGATATCATAATGTGAGGTTTCGAATTTAAGAACTTCGATATTAATGAGGTAATTAAGATGATAATGATTTATATTAATCTTGGAGGGATTAAGGTTTGGTATCGGAAGAAAAATCGGGAAAGAAATCGGTCCGGCCGCTGAGCCACGCCGGCCGGGCGCCTGCTGGCGCTCGGAGCCGTGGCTCGGCGGTGGCTTTGATGCCGCTCGAGATTCGCGGCTTTTATATATCCGTGCCGAGCCTTCTTCTCCCCTCATTTTTTCTGCAACCCGAGGGTTTTTGAGGAGAGAGAGAGCGGCGCGACTAGAGAGAAGAAGGGAGATCGAGCCCGGAGTCCGATTCCGCCCGAAAGCCGAAATAAAGGTGAAAGCACGTCGAGGCAAGTGTTCTCATACCCACTTCTCGCTCTTTTCGTTGTTTTATGTATTTTCGTTGGGTATTTTGTGTCGATACCCACGGGGAATGTTAGAATATCGATACCCATACCTTGAGGTCCGAGAAAATGTAGTTAGTTGTCCGAACTGGTCCGATTCGCCCGGGTGATTTTGCGCTGAACCCTAACCTACGGGATTTTGGGGGTTTCCGTTTCCCGCCCCGTATCATGAAATTGACCCCAAAATTGGAAAGCCCACGTCCCAAATATGAACATATGTCGGCCGGGTTCGATTTATGCGCTTTCGACCCGTTCGCGGTGTCCGCCCCTCTAAATCGCCTCATTATCGTTCACCTGAGACCGGAGGTGGATTTTGCGTGTTTCCACCTTCGTGAGATGATGAAAGAACTCTAGAATATGAATCCCGGTATTCCCATTGTATATATATATCGACCGGATGCCAATCCCGCAAGATTTGACCCGTTCGTGGCATCCGGGAGCCTTGAAAGACTTCCGTAATGATTAATCCGCAAGTGAGTGGGAAGTTGCATACTTCCACCCTCGTGTTAAGTAAATTGAACCCCGAACGTGAAAGATGGGTATGCGAATTGTATGTACGAATCCACCGGACGTCCGATCTCAAGTATTGAACCGTATTCGGCGTCCGGTGTTCAAAAAGAGAATCGATAATGTTCACCCGAAATGTAATGAGAAATGTAACGTTTAAATGATTAAACGTAAAAAGTAAGAACCGAATGTGAATCCAGTGTGCGGAGGTTCCAAAGTGAGATGTGATCATCTGAGGTATGAGATCTGGTTTCTCTTGTGAACTTGGGTTGATTATTGTGATTAAGGGAATTGAGTTCCTTTGGTGATTGTGAACCGTGATGTGATCGGAAGGGAGTCCACATTGTGCTTGTGATGATATAATCTCCCGGTTGGAGATGTGTTTGATGAGATGATCTCCCGGTTGGAGATCTTGTGATGGGAATGAGATTCCTGAGATGTGATCTTGTGTGGCAAATGTGGATTTTCCCTCTCCAAGTGTCGAACCTAACCACAAATTAGGACCCGAGTCATGGGTAGTATTCTTTAGTGTACCATGTCCATCGTGGTGGGAACCCGAGGGATACTTGGCCACGTATTCCGGCTCGTGTGAGCGGGTGATGTCTGTGGTACGCTAGGAAACTACCGTGGAAGAACGAGGGATTGCCCGGACCACGGGGTGTGGGGTGTGTCGACGCTACATATTGAGATGTAGTCGTCGGTGATGATTGTTGCATGGATGCAACCGAGGGTCGTGTGCTACCGACCGAAGTAGTAGCCGTGGCTTTAGAATGTAGCGAACACATTCCCCCCTCTCGTTCTCTCGCATCGTTGGTTAGTACGATCTACTAGCCGGGGTCCGCAAAGATGATATAATAATGAAAGTGAATAATATCCAAACGATAAATCAAGCGATTCAAGATTAACCATGTGATGAGAACAGTATGAACCCAATGATTCAAGATGAGCAGTGAGAATCCAAATGAATCAGAAGAATGACAAATCCATGTGATCGTGAGAATTGTAGGAATCAAGTGATTCCAGTTTCTCCTCATTCCCTCCTGTTCTTGTTTATGGAGAGTGTTTGTATTCCCTCCCGTTTGAGTTCTTGTACGTGTTTTGGAGGGGTGTGTATGATTATATTTGCTGAGCTGTTAGCTCACCCTTGCTGTTGATGTTTTTCCTTTCAGATGAGAACACTTAGCTGGCGCAGGTAGTCTGAGCAAGGAAAGGCTTGCTTGATGAGTCTGGCTGGACGGTGGGGTTATCAGAAGAATTGGACTCAGAGCTGGATCGGATTGTGGACAGCCACTTGTGTTGAGCGTGGCTCATTATTGTTGTTTTTATGGATTTATTATGCTTCCGTATGTATGATGATTTAGTTATACTGCCTCAGATATTTATGTTTGGAGTTTTGTTTAATTAGATGGCATCTCTCTAGATCCAAGATAGTAGATAGGAGTCTTGTATTGGAGCCATGGATGTTATGGCAATGATTTGAGATCCTGTGTGTGGTGGTGTTTGTAGGTCATGTGTAAGCCTTTTTGAATAGATGTGTGCTTGATGCAGGTGATTTGAACAGTTGTATTTTTGGTTTTCATCCTGCTACGATGAAACTCGCCGAATTTTTAAGCAGAAGTCCATAGTCTAATTATGGGCTTTAGGGGTTGTGTTACCATTGACGGAGGTTATTCAATGGAGAATAATCCGGTCCGGCCGGTTGGTATCGTAGAATAAGAGAGATGCCTAGGTTTGATCTCGAATCATATGCGAAGCTTAGGTTTGATAAAGATTGATCGTTTTCGCGAATGAAGGCTGTGAGGACTGAGTTAGTCCGGTAGTTTTGGTTACCTCACCCCTAGAACTTCGACTAGCGCTAAGTTAGAAGCGATAATTTAATTCGGATGGCTAGCCTACACGTCCTAGCTTGTGTTCTAGGAGTGGCTTGATCCGAATTGTTTTTGTTTCAAGAAAATATTAGTAGCGGCTCCTGAATGGGGACTACTAGTATTGGATTGCCGACTGTAGGTCGAGAGAAAGATGGTGTGTCGAGACACCTTAGTGGTTGAATTTGATCGGTGTTGATTGGACTTTTGAACTGATCAGGGTTGATTCGAGGTCCTGGATAATTAATCTCGGTTTGAGGTTTAAGTTTGATCGGTTCTCGGTTGAGGTCCTTGCATCGGTACCTTGTTTTGAAGGGTTGCTAGGCTAACCTAGGAAGCGTGATGAATTGGGTGGAGTTAAGTTTGGGCATATGAAGCTCTAGGTTGGAAATTCATGAAGTGTCTAGACTTGTGGGCAGTCTAGATCCTTAAGATTGAGATGTGGATTTTGAGGTTAAAGATATCGTTGTGGTGACCCCATGTATGATAGAAGTCATGGTGTGCTGCCCCGTGATGGGTAGGAAGTGAAGTCGACCTTGGTTGGTTGAGGAGAGAGATCTTGGGTCCCGAGGATTAGGAGATATGGTCCCATGAGTTATGAAAATTTTATGAAATAATGTTGTGGGGCAATGAGACTCTTGGGAGCGTGTCTCAATAGTGGTAAGTTCGATCACGAGATTTAAGAATGCCTTTAGCCCCCAGACAGCAAAGAAAAGGTTTGGTGTTCTATATCAGGATTCTAAGGTTTGAGCTCGAGGTGTTAATGTCATCTGTTGTGGCAAGAGGTAAGGTTCATGGGTTTAATGTTGTGATTTGATGTTGTTGTGGGAATTTCAGACCCATGCCGCGATTGTGCTTCGTGTTGTGTAATTGGGAGGATCTAGTCTTGGCAAAGAATGTCAAGGCGACCTAGTATTCTAAGGGCAAGGAAATATGAAAGTGGCTGGTCATGGATGAATCTTGGATGAATGCTTTTCCGAAGAGATTTTGAAACTAGGATCTAAGTTATAGATAGTACGGGTGTTGGATTGAGGATGATTTGTATCCTCTGATCTTGAGGTGAAGAAATCCAGCACCGTAGGATCAGAGTTCGGCGGTGATGGTGCATGAGGAAATTTGTGGATTGCCGAGGTTGGAAATGAAATTTCTCAAGCGTGATGTCACAGCACTTGCATCTTGGGGGCCCCGAGTATGTTTATGGTTTTGTGATTCGAGGGATTAAGGATCTAAGTTCTATGCAAGTGGTGTTGAGGTTGTGATATTCTTGGAGCTTGTGAATATGATTGGTTGGGTTAACTTGAATCGTCGTGTGGTGTCAATTCTGTTGTGACGTTTAAAGGTTTTGGTCAGTAAGTTATCGGGTCGATCTAAATATTGTGCTTGGTAATTGAATTACGTGATTTTGGGTATGAATTTGAGATATTCAAGTCTTAATTTGATCCTAATAGTAGTTCAAAGAACTGCAAGGTGTTAATATAATCGGCTTAGTAAAGGATAGCATCTTGCAAACGGTGGAGATTTGAAGCACGAGTTTAAATTGATCGAGGTATCAAGAAATTGATATCGTTTTTCTTGTAGATCATTGGACCGATCGGGTTGTTCGTGAATTTTGGAATGGGATTGCTCTAGAGATTGATGGTTTGATAACCAGATTTCGTGAATGGTCAGGCATAATTTGTGGGCCGTTGTGAAGACTTGAGTAATTTTAAAGATCGATCGGGGTCCGTAATGGGACCGTTGTGGATCAATAGGAGTTGTAGCCCCGACGGTATCCGGGTCAAGGATACGGTCACTGTAAAGTCCAGGAAACGCCGTTTGGGTCTTGTAGGATCGATGGCGTTTCACGAAGCTTTATGAGATGATCTTTCGACCCCGTCTAGGTCGATGTTGAGGTAGCTTCATGGGATAATCAAGGAATTCCAAGATATCGATCGTGTGTGCAATTGCTTAAGGATTGGTTCAGGATTTATGGATAGTTGATAATTCGCATGTCCCATCGAGAAAGGAATGCGAATTTAGTTGAGAGAATGCCTTCCTAAGCTCGTGGCTTTGTGATTGCGTGATTTTGAGGAATAAGAATTTTAAGCGTGACTGGTTGGGGAGGCCGATTGTGTCGTGGAAGTGTGCAATTATCCTTGATCTAATTGGATGGGGTGATGGATGATCGTGACATTTGGGTTGACCCCTAATGGGTCCGATGAGTTCTCGTGGAAAGTAATATCTTTGAGATAAGTGGGGGAGGAGTTCAGGATTAGTGTTACCCCCACGTGTATGTCGGCCATTGGGGTTTTCTTTTGAAAACTCAGGAGTATTGTCTTCGGAGATAGGAAGATGATCATATGGCCTTGCATGTGGTCGTGATTTGTCTAAAGATGGAGAAAGTAAACCTTGGTGTCTTCCTTGGGTTGGTAGACATCAATGTTGGGAATTGATGCTACTAACTGCACGTGTATGTCTTTGGAGTCTCAGGTAATGTGAAAGTTAGATCGTGAGTAAGTCCAAATGATGGGTGTTAGAATGTCGTGATCTTGCCGGGAAGTTAGAATCGTATTCGGTTTTGGTCGATTGGCTCGTTGATATGCCAACGATCTTGAGGTTACTAAGTGATCGAAATTTTGAGATCCGGGCAAGAATTGAAGGTCTTGTCAACTTTTTGGGAGATTGTTTTGATTGTGCCGTAATTTAATGATTTGAGCATTGATCAGAGTGCGCAGAGTAAGCGTTGTGGGCCCGTGGCCTAGAGATTTCTAAATAAGGATGAGAGAATTGATAAGTGACAGGATTGGGCCGTTTTGGAAGGCTAAGGATTTGTTCTACGACGAGAATTAGAACGATTCCAGTGCTTGAGGTTCTAAAATAGGCGCTGTCCGAGGAATGATTTCAGTTTTTGAGGAGTTCACCTCGAGTTTGGGAAATTGAGGCTCGTTAAATTTCGGGGACGAAATTTTATTAAGTGGGGGAGAATTGTGAGGTTTCGAATTTAAGAACTCGATATTAATGAGGTAATTAAGATGATAATGATTTATATTAATCCTATGGAGGGATTAAGGTTTGGTATCGGAAGAAAAATCGGGAAAGAAATCGGGTCCGGCTGCTGCCGGCCTCGCCAAAGGGTCGGTTTCTGGCGCTCGAGCCGTGGCTCGAGCGGCCGAGCATTATATATCCGTGCCGAGCCTTCTCTCTCCCTCATTTTTTCCCGCCCGAGGGTTTTGAGGAGAGAGAGAGCGGCGCGACTAGAGAGAGAAGAAGGAGATCGAGCCCGGGAGTCCGATTCCGCCCGAAAGCCGGTATAAAGGTGAAAGCACGCGTCGAGGCAAGTGTTCTCATACCCACTTCGTTCTCTTTGTTGTTTTATGTATTTTCGTTGGGTATTTTGTGTCGATACCCACGGGGAATGTTAGAATATCGATACCCATACCTTGAGGTCCGAGAAAATGTAGTTAGTTGTCCGAACCGGTCCGATTCCGCCTCGGTGATTTGCGCTGAACCCTAACCTACGGGATTTTGGGGTTTTCCGTTTCCCGGCCCCCGTATCATGAAATTGACCCCAAAATTGGGAAAGCCCACGTCCCAAATATGAACATATGTCGGCCAAAGGGTTCGATTTTCAGACGTTTCACCCGTTCATGGTGTCCGGCCCTCTAAATCGCCCTGTTACTGTTCACCCGAGACCGGAGGTGGATTTTGCGTGTTTCACCTTCGTGAGATGATGAAAGAACTCTAGAATATGAATCGGTATTCCCATTGTATATATATCGACCGGATGCGAATCCACAAGATTTGACCCGTTAAGTGGCATCCGGAGCCTTGAAAGACTTCCGTAATGATTAATCCGCAAGTGAGTGGGAAGTTGCATACTTCCACCCTCGTGTTAAGTAAATTGAACCCCGAACGTGAAAGATCGTGGTAACACCATTGTATGTCTCGTCCGATCTCCAAGTATTGAACCGTATTCGGCGTCCGGGTGTTCAAAAAGAGAATCCGATAATGTTCACCGAAATGTAATGAGAAATGTAACGTTTAAATGATTAAACGTAAAAGTAAGAACCGAATGTGAATCCGTGTGCTGAGGTTCCAAAGTGAGATGTGATCATCGAGGTATGAGATCTGGTTTCTTCTTGTGAACTTGGGTTGATTATTGTGATTAAGGGAATTGAGTTCCTTTGGTGATTGTGAACCGTGATGTGATCGGAAGGAGTCCACATTGTGTGCTTGTGATGATATAATCTCCCGGTTGGAGATGTGTTTGATGAGATGATCTCCGGTTGAGATCTTGTGATGGGAATGAGATTCCCGAGATGTGATCTTGTGTGGCAAATGTGGATTTTCCCTCTCCAAGTGTCGAACCTAACCCTCAAACTAGGACCACGAGTCATGGGTAGTATTCTTTAGTGTACCATGTCCATCGTGGTGGGAACCCGAGGGATACTTTGCACGTATTCCGGCGCCGTGTGAGCGGGTGATGTCTGTGGTACGCTTTAGGAAACTACCGTGGAAGAACGAGGATTGCCCTGACCCCGGGGTGTGGGGTGTGTGTCGACGCTACATATTGAGATGTAGTCACAGTGATGATTGTTGCATGGATGCAACCGAGGGTCGTGTGCTACTGACATCAAGTAAAAGAGCGTGGCTTTAGAATGTGTAGCGAACACATTCCCCGTCTCGTTCTCTCGCATCGTTGGTTAGTACGATCTACTAGCCGGGTCCGCAAAGATGATATAATAATGAAAGTGAATAATATCCAAACGATAAATCAAGCGATTCAAGATTAACCATGTGATGAGAACAAGATGAACCCAATGATTCAAGATGAGCGGTGAGAATCCAAATGAATCAAGAATGACAAATCCATGTGATCGTGAGAATTGTAGGAATCAAGTGATTCCAGGTTGCTCTCTGTTCCCTCCTGTTCTTGTTTATGGAGAGTGTTTGTATTCCTCCCGTTTGAGTTCTTGTACGTGTTTTGGAGGGGTGTGTATGATTATATTTGCCGAGTGTTAGCTCACCCTTGTCATGATGTTTTTCCTTTCGGATGAGAACACTTAGTGGGCGCGTAGTCCGAGCAGGAAAGGCTTGCTTGATGAGTCCGGGCCGGACGGTGGGGTTATCGTAAGAATTGGACTGGAGCCGGATCGGATTGTGGACAGCCACTTGTGTTGAGCGTGGCTCATTATTGTTGTTTTTATGGATTTATTATGCTTAGTATGTATGATGATTTAGTTATACTTCCTAAATCATATTTATGTTTGGAGTTTTGTTTAATTAGATGGCATCTCTAGATCCAAATAGTAGATAGAGTACTTGTATTGGAGCCATGGATGTTATGGCAATGATTTGAGATCCTTGTGGTGTGTTGTAGGTCATGTGTAAGCCTTTTTGAATAGATGTGTGCTTGATGCGGGTGATTTGAACGGTTTGTATTTTTGGTTTTCGTCATTGCGGATGAAACTCGCCCGAATTTTCGTAGAAGTCCATAGTCTAATTATGGGCTTAGGGTTGTGTTACCATTGACGGAGGTTATTCAATGGAGAATAATCCGGTCCGTCACACATAATCTTTAAGAAGATCGATCCACCGTCTTTGATGCATATTCAGCTCTTTCTGCAAGAAGTTGTATTTCAAACTTTTATGGTCGATATAGATAATGAACTCCTCCCCATATAGAAAATGTCTCCAAGACTTTAATGCAAAGACAATTGCAGCTAACTCTAGATCATAAGTCAGATATCTCTTTTAGTAGGGCTTTAACTAATGAGACCCATAGGCGATTACCTTCCCATGCTACATCAATACACAACTTAGGCCTTTCTGCGAAGTGTCACAATATACTACAAATCCACCTGATCCGTGCGAAATCGTCAAAATGGGTGCAGTGGTCAATTTCTGTTTTAATTCTTGAAAGCTTTGTTCACACCCATCCGACCAAACAAATTTACATTTTTTTGTGTCAATTTTTTCATCAGCATGGCAATACTAAAAAATTCCTCCACAAACCTCTTGTAATACCCAGCTAAGCCGAGAAAGCTTCTCACCTCAAATGGAATGGTAGGACAAGCTCAATTAGTTATTGCCTCAATTTTAGATGGATCCACAGATACTCCGACCCCTGAAATAACATGGCCCAAAAATGTAATTTCTTTTAGCCAAAACTCACACTTCTTGAACTTAGTATCAAACGCTCTTCATGCAACTTCTGAAGCACTGTTCACAGATGCTCTGCATGCTCTATAGTTCCTCTAGAGTAAATCAGAATATCATCATTGAAGACTATCACGAAACTGTCCAACAAGGGTCTAAATATCCTATTCATTAGGTCCATAAATGCAGCAGGTGCATTTGTTAGGCTAAAGGGCATCATTAGAAACTCATAGTGTCCATATTTGGATCAAAATGCCATCTTCGAAACGTCACTCTCCTTAATCTTTAATTGATGATAACCCAGCCTTAGGTCAATTTTCAAAACATGCTTGCCCCTGCAACTGGTTGAAAAGATCATCTATCTGGGGCAATGAATATTTATTCTTGATGGTCAATTTGTTGAGCTCCCTGTAATCAATACACAATCACATCGACCCATCTTTCTTTTTAACAAATAGCACAGGTGCTCCCCATGGTGAAACACTAGGTCTAATGAACCCTTGATCTAAAAGGTCTTATAACTAAACCTTTAACTCATTTAACTCAGCTAAAGCCATTCGATATGATACTCTAGAGATTGGTGCAGCTCCTAGTAAAAAGTCGATCACAAATTCACTTTTGCGGTCAGGGGGTAAGCTAGGAAACTCATCAGGAAAGACGTCTACAAACTCTTGAACTACATCAATGTCCTCAATTTGTCGTTCCCCCGATGTGGTTGAAGACACAAAAGCTAAGAACCCATGACACCCACTATGAAGTAGATGGCTAGCATGTAAAACTGAAATCATAGGAGTCATAACATGGATTCCAAAGCCACAAAACTCAAACTCCTTAATTCCATCAATAGAGAAGGTCACAACCTTTCGAAAACAATCCACTCGGGCATGGTAGGTGGCTAACTAGTCCATCCCTAAAATCATATCAAAGCTAACCATCCCTAATGGAATGAGATCAACTGTTAACTCATAATCACCAACATGAACAATGCATTGAGGGTATATCTTAGTGAGTAAGATAGACTCACCAACCGGTGTCGAGACTGATAAAATAATGTCTAAGGGTACCACTTTCACCCCAAGTCTTGTGGCAAAGGCCAGTGCCACAAAAGAATGGGTGGAACCATAATCGATCAACACATGAGCAGGTATAGAAAAGATCGGAAGAATACCTTCCACAATTGTCGGGGAAGCTTCAGCATCTTGTTCTGTTAATGCAAACACTTTTTCTGAAATTAGAGCCTTTGACTTACTTTGTGGTGCAGATTTCCCCGAAGCCCGACAATCTCGAGAATAATGTCTGACCTCTCCACAACTATAGCAAATAAGTGGTCGAGACTGTCTACCCGGTGTAGGTCCAGCAGGCTGCGTCTCTGATGTCTGAGGAACAGTCACAGTCTTTAGTGGCATCAAAGGGGTTGATTACTTAACTTGGTGGTCCCTAGAGACATGTTCCCACTTCCCACATTTGAAACAAGTCATTTGTTTCTTCAATTGATGTGTCGACAGTCTAGCAGCTTCATTAGTACTCGGCAACGGAATGGGAGCCTTGCTGCCCAACTCCTCCTCCAAAATTAAAGCCCTTCGAAAAATTGCTCCAAAGTCCTAAAGCTCAAATGGTGCAATAAGATAACGAATAGGATATGCTAGTCCCTGTTGGAACATTTCTGCCTTCTTTACCTTATCAGCAACAAAGTGTGGAGCATAACATGATAGCTCTGTAAACTTGGCTTCATATTGGGAAACCATCATCAAGCCTTGCTCTAAATGAAGAAACTCATTTTCCTTTCTGGTCTGTATATTCTTGGAAAAATACTTGTCATTTAATATTTCTCAAAATGCATCCCAAGTGATAGGCTCAACCTCAGGTACAAGCTCTCACAATCTCAACTTCCATCAATGCTCTACCTCACCGCTAAGCTTATATGTAGCAAAGCGAACCCGATCAGTAGAAGGACACTTAATCATTGCAAAAGCCTTTTCTAGTTTTTCCATCCAATAGTCAGCTGTAGTAGGGTCTGGCTCTCCCATAAACTCTGGAAGCCTCTGATCAATGAAATCCCTAAATAGATTCCTTCTTCTTCTTCTTCTTCTTCTTCTTCTTCTTTGTTGGTCCAAGTCCCAGAACCTGTGAGGTTCCGGATTTGTGAACCCGACAATTATGAGGTGATTAGTATGTTAATGATCAATACTAATCTTTTGGGATGATTAAGGTTTGGTACCGGAAGGAAAATCGGGAAAACTATTCGATTACTTATTTCGCACTTTTTTTAGAGAGAGAGGGAGCGCGATTCTAGGAGGTCCCTAGTCCGATTCCGACATGTTGTTCTCATACCCACTTCTTCCCGATGTTTTGTGTATTTTCGATTTTGTGTCGATACCCACAATGTTAGGACTTTGTTTCTTCCATGAAAATGTAGTTAGTTGTCCGTCGTCCGATTCGCCTAGGTGGGTTTTACCAAACCCTAACCATTATTTTGGGGGTTTCCGTTTCCCGGCCTCATATCATGAAATTGACCTCAAAATTGGAATGCCCACGTCCCAATGATGAGCCTTGGCTGCCGATCTCGCAACTCCTCCTCCAAAAAGGGGCGCTGTTAAAGCCCCTTCAAAATTGCTCCAAATGATGAAAGAATCCCAAGTCCTAAAGCTCAAATGACCCGTGGGGCATCCGGGATAAGATTTCCGTTGTGGATAACCCGGGGAAGTTGCATACTTCCACCCTAAGATAAATCGAACCCCGAATGGAACATTGTACGTGCGAATCTTCTTTATCGAACTTAATCCAATAATGTTCACCCAAAACGAAATGAGAAATGTAAAGTGATATGTGATCATAATTGTATGATAACGCTTAAAAATTAAACGTAAATTCAATCCGCAAAGGCCAAAGGCAAGGGGAAACCAAAATGACATGTGATCATCTCGAGGTATGAAATCTAGTCTCTCTTGTGGAATGGATGTGGATTAAGAAAGTCCCACGGATTGTGATTTTCCTTATCGTGAACGTGATGTGAATGGAAGGGAGTCCACATTGTGCTTGTGATGATTCTCCTCGAATGGAGAAATAATCTTGATCATTTTCCGAATATTTCTCAAATGAGGCATCCAAGTGTCAAGTGATAGGCTCAGTCATATGGGTAGTATTCTTTAGTGTACCATGTCCATCGTGGTGCTGCTTGGCAATCTCAAGTGGGTGATGTCCGTGGGTACTTCCATCAATGCTCTACCTCACCGCATATTGAGATGTAGTCTGATTGTTGCATGGATGCAACCGAGGGTGTAGCAAAGTAGTAGCCGTGGCTTTAGAATGTAGCTAAACATTCTGTCCTCGTTCTCTCGCATCGTTGGTTAGTACGATCTACTAGCCGGGTCCTAGCAAAGACGATGTAATAATGAAAATGAATAATATCTTAATCATTGCAAAAGCCTTTTCTAGTTTTTTCAAGATGAAACCATCCAAATGATGACCAATCAAAGTAATCGTGAGAATGGTAGGAATCAAGTGATTCCATTTGTTCCTGTTCCCTCTCCTGTTCGAGATTTTGGAAAGTATGTATTCCCCCTGTTTCTTCAGTCCTTGTTCATGCCTTGGAGGGGTGTTTATGATTACATTTGCTGAGCCGTTGGCTCACTCTTGATCACTTAGTCATGCATGTAGATAAAGCAAGGAGAGGCTTGCTCCCATAAATTGGACATAGAGTTGGATCGGACCTGTAGGCGATTGTTGAGCGTGGCTCATCGTTGTTGTTTTTATGGTTTTATTATGCTGAAAGTTATGCCCTAAATTTTGGTTTCATTAGATGGCATCTCTCTAGATCCAAGATAGTTGATATTCCTTGTGATCCTATGTGGCTTCTTTGAGTTAAGCCTCTCCAGAATGATATTTAAGTTGTATTTCTTTCGTCTTTGGAGGAAACTCTCACGATTTTCTCAGGCTATAGGTTAATTATGGGCTCTATGGTGAGTTTAGACATTGACGGAGGTTATTCAATGGAGAATAATCCGCCTTGATAGGGGTCAAACCCGTGCCCCAATGGCCTGAGTCACTAGTCTAGTGAGCTGGTGTAGAGCATCAACTACTCCAGCTATGTGGGCGGGTGTTGCTAACAATCCTGGGCCTCCTGCCGAACTCCCCAGATGGATACTAGCCTCGTCCGACATCGCTATAATAGAATAAAATAATTTAGAATTTTGATTTTTTTTTATATCCATATAGTCTTTTATCTTGCCCAAAAGCTAAAAAAAATGACCCTAAATCCTCAAATATTATTGAATCGCCTAATATTCCCAAATATCAAAATTTCTAAAATCCTCAACACTCTCACAGAACCTTAACTCTCTGATACCATAAAATTGTAACATCCTAATCCCAAATTCATAATTTATACCCAAACCTGTCCACATATGATAAATTCTAAATCTCCAACAAATATATATATATATACTCATAGCATGCCCATGGCTAACAAAATACAATTATAATGATATAAAGATCCTCATACCAAAAATAAATCTGAAAAAAGTACATAGTCTCAAAAATTCTAATAAAATGAAACAAAATATCAAAATATATCTCTAGAGTATAAATTTAATACTATCTCCAGTTGGACCATAACCTCGCTCGCCATAACTCTTTATCCAATTCTAGAGTCATCATCGTCAAACCTACTACTCTGGAAGAAATAAAACTAACAAGAGTGAGTCAAATGTCCAACAAGTGATAGCAAATTCAAAACAAATTGGAAAAATTAGTAACAATACAAAAGATATGACAAAAATTATGAATAATAACACAATATTCAATGGATAAACACGTCAAAGAAAGTGTATTTCACTCCAACTCTGATGTGACAAAGATCATAAAATTTTACCAATAAAAGGTGAAGATCCGTTTGAATCCAATATTACTAGAAATAAAAAGGGATCCCCTGGCCCGAATATTAGCATAAATGACCTGAAAACTAAATAAAAATAAATAACATGGATTCTACTGAATTTGGATATCGTAAAATCCGACACATGGATTCAACCAAATATAACTCGTGGATTCAACAGAATCCCAAACTCATGAGATATGAACAATGACGAAATATCACAATAAATCTCATTGGACCTTATTCTACCACTGTGAACCAAAGGCCGAGTGTTTATGGCCCCAATGGTTGGTTAAATGTAACGAGGCATGGTATCCTTACTACCCATACAATCCTCTCAGAGGCTGTACCCGTTGCATACCCATAGCATCTGTGATATCCCTCGTCAAATGATATCCCTGATATCATTTCTTATGATGGCCACATGACTATAAGTATCCTTCCATAATAAACAATATACCTCATTATCACCATGACATGAAAATCAGTATTGGAGAAGTGTAAACCACCTTAATATGTCGTAACCTCCCATTCGAATAGATACTTTAGTGTTTTCATATGCTTTCCTTAACATTGACCGTAGAAAGGCAATAATTCAACTACTTACGCAATCAAGTATAACACAAAGAAGGCTTTACAATTTCAATGAAAGAATTGTCGTTCAGTACTGATCAAGGACTACACACACGCAAATCAAAGATAATGTAAATAATGTCATTATCGAAAAAGAGGGAAGGTATCAATGATAGTTTAGATATTCGATCAGATACCCTAATCTTGTATTAAATCCCTTTACATGTATTTTCCCATAATTTATCGTATAATTCACACCCTAATATTTCATTAAATCTCTTTACATATATTTATCCATAATTTATCACATAATTGATACCCTAATATTTCATTAAATCTCTTTACATATATTTACCTGTAATTTATCACAAAACCCTCACCTTCAATGTATATATATATATATATATGTACACCCACACTCATCAACACTCCCTCACCTCTCAAACACAGTGCACGCACACGCACTCACAGCTACACAACACACACTGCCCTGCACACCCACTCACGCACATAATATTCTAAATTTTTTATCCAATTTAATTGAAATTATTTATTATTATTTTGGATAATTTAGATGTGATAAAAATTAATTAAATATTATAAAATTTGGAGGATGTTTAGATTTGTTGGGCTGGTACCCGAGGTGTGCCCGTTCTGTCACCCGAGTGTCAATTTTGGTTTTAGAATAAAGAAAAAATGGAATATATTATTATTATTATTATTATAAAAATGAATGTATGTAGCAGAAGGAAAATGGGGAAAAGAAGAGGGGGGTTTCGAGGGAGAGAAAGAGGAGAGAGAGAAGAAGGCTGCACCGAGGGAGGCGACGCACAGTGGTTGGCGGTGGACGATGACGACCGCGCGATGGTGAGTGGTTGGTGCGGCAAGGTGAAATAGCAGTAGCAGTTGCGGGAGGCCGGCGCGAGGGAGAGAATCGTGCGAAGGAGAAGAGGCAGAAATGGGGGCTTTCAGGTCCAATTTCGGCTTCAAGAAAGTTGGAAAAGTTGTAGACCGGGTTAAGACAAGTGTACCTATGTTCTCTTTTTTGTTTTTATGCACGTTCATTTCGTGTCGATACTATTCACCCAGGCCCCGGGTGGTTTCAGCTTTCGATTTTTGGAGTATTTGTATAAATTCAGACTAAAATATCATTACCCATATCCTAGTATAATTTATTTATCGTTTGATACCCAATTTTGCCTCTGATTTGTTTGGTTTGGTCTCACCAAACCTAACCCACACCCAGCTTAGGATTCCCCCGTTTTTCTTTAATTATATGTTTAATTGACCCCAAATTATGAATTATCATGTCCTTATTATGCATGTACCTCGGCCAGGTATTTGATTTCACAAGTATCGACCCGTTCACAACGTCCGGACGCTGTAAAACGACCCTGTTACTCTTCACCCAAGGACAATTGGGAATTTTGCATGCTTTCCTTATAATTAATTGCTATGTAAGCTATGTCTAATTGTATATGTTCAATTGTAAGTCCCAAAAAAATATGTTTGTATTCCGTTGTGAAGGAAATGTATTCCGAAGGCCCCCAAAGTGATAATTGAGTAATTATGGAAAGAAATCCTAATCTTTCCTATGAATTATGATGACCATGAATCCAATTAACTTGTGAAAAGGTTTAAGTCCGAAGGAAAGATAATAATCACATATACGTTTAGAGGGAAGTCCATAATGTGATATGTAATCGAATCATTCTTTCAGACGGAGATATTGTAAATTCAATTGTGATGGACCTTTCCTCAAATGAATAAGAAGTCATGAAACTAGGACCATGAAATTGTGCTACGAAGGTAATACCCCTTGGCCTGCCATTAGCATTACAGTAGAGACTCGAGAATTACTCCAGTGACGTATTGTAGCAGGTAATACTATTGGTTAGCCTTAGAATATTATTGTGGATGGATGAGAACTATCTCTGGATCGCGGGAGGTTAGGGTAGTGTTTTATTAGCCCTATATGACCGGGTGATAGGTATACCGCCATGCCACATAGTGTTCGACCTTTTCTAAGCCAAAGTTTGTTATTGGACGTTGAGTATGCCATTCGGTCTTAGATTATGAGGGGTATCATAATCCTTCCTCGTCTTCCCACACCTTTAGTTAGTAAGTCTTACTGATCTTGGTCCACAAAGATAAATAATCATGCTTAAATTATATTTTAAGGAGAGTAGATTGTACTCCAAAGTATAATTGATCACGTTCCTGTTTATGCATCTCCTTCATGATTATATGTTCTTCTTCTGCTTAACTTCGTTTATATTGCCTACTATTTTTGAATATGATGCACTTGCTGAACTGTCAACTCACCCTTACTTCTCATTGTCTCCAGTTTAGTATAGGTCTATTATACCGGATGGGACAGCGTAGAGTTTCAAAGTGAACTAGGCTTTGGATTGGAAGATCATATTGAAACTTGTTACTTGTAGTTTTATTTATGTCATGGAAAAGTTGTATATATTTATATTTCTTTTGGACTCTTAATGTATACTATACATATAATCGATGAATAGACAGTGTAGTTTTCACTGTTGTCTGAATTTATTTATACTTTTGTAGGATATTGTGGCTTATAATAAGTACCTAGTGGCATCTTTCTTTGGCTGATATTATGTTTAGATACACAATGTTGGAGCGACACTAAGTAGTGGCATTTGGATCTTGTATAGTTTTGTGTTATTGTTATATGTTGTCGGCAGTTGGGATTTTTGGATGTATTTTTGTGTTGTAGTAGAGATTGTACAGGTTTTTATATTGGTAGATATCCATATTATAGATAAAATTCTGTTGAATTTTTAGCAGAAATTGCAGTCAGTCACAGTTGGTATCAGAAAAAAAAAGATATCTTAGGTTTGATCTGAATTGTATGCAAAAGTTTAGGATAGATTAAGATTGATCAAATAAGTAGACGTAGGCATAAGGACAATTAAGTTAGATTGAATAGTTCTAGTTATTTTGGTTGTCGAACTTTGGCTTGAATTAAGTTAGAGATAGAAAATGAGTTCGGTTGTCTAGCTTATAAGGTCCTAGTTAGTATATGAAGTGCGACCTAACCTATGTTACATTGCCTTCAGATAGGATATGAGTAACTGCTATGGCTCCTGAACGAGGTTTTACTCGCAATAGTGGTCGATTGTGAGGTCAAGGAGAGCTATAGGGAGGCACCTTGTGGCTTAAATTTGATTGGTGCCGATTTGGTACTTGAATTGATCGGTGTTGATTCGAGGCCTAGGTTAATTGATTTTGATTCAAAGTCTAGGTTTGACTTGCTCTAGGTTGAGGTTCTCATAGTAGTAATTTGCTAAGAAGGGATATCTGAATTAAATGATCAAGTATGATGGATAAGGTGGAATCGATGGCTTAAGGATAGGATAACTTAGAGTTAATTCTAGCGTAATGAGTCTTAGAATATCGATTTATAATCGATTTGGAGATGCTTAAGTGCCTGAACTTTTAGGTGGCTCGGATCCCATAAGGGTTGAGGTATGGGTCCTAAGAATTAAGATGATGGTAATGGTGACCCAATGTTCGAAAGAGGATAAGGCAGTATTGCCCCATGTAAGATAGGAAGTGAAGTCGACCTCGGGTAGTCGATGTGAAGAGGATCATGGGCCTCGAAAACAAAGTGACATCGTTCAATATGTTCCTAGATGCTTTTCGGATGAATGTCCTGTTTCAATGGGATTTTTGGGAGCATGTTTTAATTTTAGATAGTTCGACCACATAATTAGGGATTGTCCTTATCCCAAGGGTCGGATGGTTAAGGAGCCCAATATCGTGAATCGATGCTTCACGATGATGGCACGAAGTATAGAAGTGTCATCGATCATAGTGGGATATGAGGTTCCTAGATCTTAATATTTCGGTATATATATTATTTTGGGATCCAGAATCTACATTTTATTGGGGTTTTCTAAGTTTATTTATTTATCTAAGGATCATAACCTTATACTGGATTGAGGATATTCTCTTAAAGGAAAGGATTAGCGGAATTATCCCAAGATTGTTAAATTGATGATTGTTGTGGAGTTGTGTCGGAATTGGCACCCAATTTTGAGGACTTTGTATAGAATCGATGAGACACCGATTGAGAGTTCTGCCATGAGATGCTTTAATGCTTTTTGGATAAGCAAGATGTTCTGATGAGGATATTTGTAGATAACTGAAATCTGGTTGCTCAAGAAACAAATGGTTTGATAATCGAGCATCATAAATTAACAAGTAATTTATTTGATCTTTTGCCGAGGGCTTGATGTTTCTTAAGGTTGATTTGTATCCATAATGTTATAAATTGTGGATAATCAAGAATTATTCTTAAGATAGCTTTTAGAATTAAGATATAGCGATTACGAGTTCCAATAATGCCATTTGGGTTTTGTAGGTTCATTGGCATTCTCATGGGTTATATGAATTGAGATTTTTTCGGCTATGTTTAGGTCAAGGACGTGATGGCCTCATTGATGAATTCTTAGAATCAATAGGGTGTGTGAACCCTACTTAAAGAGTGCATCATGGATTGCTAAAGAAGGTTAGCTGTACGCTCAATTATAAAAGGAATGTAAGTTTGATTAAGGAGAAATGTTATGTTGGGCATATGGTTTCTCCAATAGCATGAATGCGATCCCTTAGAGTTTGGAGCGATGGCTTATCTGGGAAGGATTGGTTGACGTCTCAGAGGTGTGTGACTTTCTTGGGTCTAGCTAAACCCAAAAGGGTGATCCGATAAGTGCTTCTTGAGGATTGCAGCGCCGTGAGGTGTTCGGCTTGGAGATAACCAGTATCCATCGATATGGATCATGTTATAGTATCCTTCGAGGGATTAAGGATTAGTTGTTGATATTATTGTTTGGATTGACCCCTGATGGATCTATTAAGTTACAGTAGAATGTGATCCTTTGAGGAAGTTCTAGGATTGTGTTTCTTGTGACTTATATGGGTGGTTACCCTTGGTTAAGAAGGTGGAGAGCCTATAATCAGAATCACCCCACCCATAGTTTGGGGTTAGCCATTGAGGTCCTTACCTTGAGGATTTATAGGTGTCGCTTATGAAGATAGTTATCTTTAATAATTTTCAAGGTTTGAGGAGTTGTGTCAGAAAGAAGAATGGATCATTTGACGTGCTAATGAGTTATTTGTTTAAGGATTAGAAGGGGTACTTTAGTGTCCTTCAAGAAAGGTGAATATTATTGCTCATAATTGGATGTCAGAAATCTTCAATTTGAGCATTGTCTCAGTGCATCATAGGGGATCTTGTAGGGTGAATCTCAAATAACTCCTAAAATCTAAGCAAAGAGAGTGCTCTGTCTTTGGTTTTAGGAGGGAGAGTTGCCTCCTGAGTAATGAGGTCATATAATTATGAGCAAAGAAGCCCTCAATGTTTCGATTTTGGGGATGTTGGGGCAACAAGAATTATGGATACTGTGTGGGTAGTTGTGGAATAGGCAGACTAGGATAGCTCATTCCTTGTGATTTGGATGATACGTTGAGATAGGATAGGTTGACTCGCTGGCATGCCAACAGGGTGATAAGTTTGGTAAGTATTTGAGTTCAAGGGTTTTTTGGGTGATTGCTTCAATTCGGTGATTGTAATCTACAGATTTTAGGCTTTGCCTTAGTTGTATCAATATCCTTAGGATTTTCCTTAGGTTTATAGCTGTAAGGAAACCTAGGAGTCTGATTTGAATTAATGAACATGAGTTGCAAGAGGATTCCTAGTATCCTTATAAATGATTAATCAGAGTAGCGCATTGGAAGCCTGTGGGCCCTTGGCTCAAAAACATCAGAATGAGATTAAGGTCCCAACTGGAAGATCCTTCTCGGGGCATAGGAGATATCGTGGTGAGAGCCTGTTGGTTCGTTTGGAATTTTGTATTAAATTAGAGGGTTAGCTAATAATTAGGCTTATCTTTGAATTTGGGTAGATTATCGTGATGTCTCCCAGGTACCGATAATTGAGAAAGTCGGTTATGATCGGATTTAACCATTGTGGGAGATTAGGAATCGTCTTATAATAAGGTTTCTATCTTGATTTTAAATAAAAGGCATTAGACGTTGAGGATCAGGATAATTCGAATGATTAAGGTTTGTTAGAAATAATCGTCTCTCCAAGAAAGTGATTTGAGAGTACAAAGGAAAAATCTGGAAAGACTATCCCCATATTATTAAGTTTTAAGGTTCGTTAAATTTTGAAGACGAAATTTTTATAAGTGGGGGAGAATGTAATATTTTAAATTTTTTATCCGATTTAATTGGGATTATTTATTATTATTTTGGATAATTTGGGTTTGATAAAAATTAATTAAATATTATAAAATTTGGAGGATATGTAGATTTATTGGGCTAGTGTCCAAGGTATGCTGATTCAGTCGCCCAAGTGTCAATTTGTGTTTCAAAATAAAGAAAATAGAATATATATATATTATAAAAATAAATATATATAGTAGAAGGAAGGAAAACGGGGAGAAGAGGGGGGTTTTGGGCGAGGGTTTCGGGGGAGAGAAAGAGGAGAGAGAGAAGAGGGTTGTACCAGGGGAGGCAGCACTCAATGGTCAGCGATGGCCGGCAATGGGCATACGGCAACGACCGGCAGGCGTGGCGAGGTGGAGTAGCAACAGTAGCTATAGGAGGCCGGCGCGAGGGAGAGAACCGCACGAAGGAGAAGAGGAGAAAATGGAGGCTTTCGAATCCGATTTCGACTTCAAGCTAGTTGGAAAAGTTCTAGATTGGGTAGGGACAAGTGTATCCATGCTCTTCTTTTTCGTTTTTATGCATGTTCATTTCATGTCGGTACTGTTCACCCACGCCTCGGGTGGTTTCGACTTTAGATTTTTGGGACTTTTGCATAAAATGAGACTAGAATATCATTACCCACATCCTAATATAATTTATTTATCATTTGATACCCGATTTTTCCTCCGATTTGTCCGGTTTAGCCTCGCTAAATCCTAACCCACACCCAACTCAGGATTCCCTCCTTTCTCTTAGACTATATGTTTAATTGACCCTAAATTATGAATTATCTTGTCCTAATCATGCATATACCTTGGCCGAGCATCTGATTTCATAAGTATTGACCCATTCATGACGTCCGGACGCTCTAAAACGGCCCTGTTATTGTTCACCTAAGGACAATTGGAAATTTTGCATACTTCCCTTATAATTAATTGTTATGTAAGCTATGCCTAATTATATATGTTCAATTTTAAGCCCCAAAAAAATGTGTTTGTATTCTGCTGTGAAGGAAATGTGTTCCAGAGGCTCTGGAAGTGATAATTAACTAATGATGGTAAGACATCCTAATCTTTCCTATGAATTATGATAACCATGCTTCCAATTAACTTGTGAAAAGGTTTAAATCTGAAGGAAAGATAATAATCGCATATACATTCAAAGGGAAATCCACATTGTAATATGTGATCGAATCATTCTCCTGGACGGAGATATTATAAATTGAATTGTGGTGGACCTTTCCTCAAATGAATAAAAAGGCATAAAACTAGTACCATAGAATTGTGCTACAAGGTAATACCCTCTTGGCCTGCCATTAGTATTACAGCAGAAACTCGAGAATTACTCTGATCATATATTGTAGCGGATAATACTATTGGCAAGTCTTAGGATATTATTGTGGAAGGACGAGGATTGCCTCTGGACCATGGGAGGTTAGGGTAGCGTTTTATCGGTCCTGTCTGATCGGGTGATAGGCATATAACTATATTATATGGTGTTCGGCCTTTTCTAGGAAAAAGTTTGTTATTAGACATTGAGGACGTCGTTCGGCCTTAAATTATGAGGGGCATCATAATTCTTCCTCGTCCTCCCGTACCTTTAGTTAGTAAGGCTTACTGACTCTGATCCGTAAAGATGAATAACCATGCATAAATTATATTTCAAGAAGAAGTAAATTGCACTCCAAACCATAATTGATCATGTTCCTGTTTATACATCTCCTTCATGATTATATGTCCGTCTTCTACTTAACTTCACTTATATTGCCTGCTATTTTTTAATATGATACACTTGTTGAGCTATTAGTTCACCATTACTTCTCCTTGTCTCCAATTTAGCATAGGTCTGTTATGTCGGATGGGACAGCATAGAGTTTCAAGGTGGACTAGACTTTGGATTGGAAGATTATATCGAAGACTTGTTACTGGTAGTTTTATTTATGTCATGGGAAAGTTGTATATATTTATATTTCTTTTGAAATCTTAATGTATACTGTACATATAACTGATGATTAGATAGTCTAGTTTTCGCTATTATTTTTGTTTATTTATACTTTTGTAGGATATTATATTTTGTAATAGGTACCTAGTGGCATCTCTCTCTGGCCGATATTATGTTTACATACACAATGTTGGAGCCACACTAAGGAATGGCATTTGGATCCTATGTAGTTTTATGTTGTTGTAATATGTTGTCAGTAGTTGGGATTTTTGGATATATTTTGTATTGTATAGGAGATTGTACAGGTTTTTTATTGATGGATGTCTGTATTACAAATGAAATCCAGCCAAATTTTCAACAGAAAATATGGTCTGCCACAGTATACACACCCACCTGCACCTGTATACAGCAACATGTATATTTACACACACACACACATATATATATATATACATACATAATGTTTACATATACTATCACATATACATTTATATGTATACATACATGGTATTTGCCCTCTGTCGTACCTCAAAATTCATTTTCTTCAACTCCCTTCTGCGACCCAAACAGAGCATGAAGCTCTATTCAGCGCCAACCAATTGATTATCATGGTAAAATGACAAAATCCCCACCTTAACTTTCCCTTATGAATGACAGCGATGATTATTGTATTATTCACTAAATTTCACCTCTCAGTTTAACAATAACACCTCTAATTTTTGAGTTACACGCCAACAGAGCCGTGGCTCTATTTTCCAATCACAATCATGAATTCAACCAATTCACACAAAACCCATACACATAACAAGAAATAATTATCAATGATGAGAAAGTAATGTTTTACATACAAAAGATAGGAATTTCTGCTTGCTAATTAGAAGAGGGTTGACTTGCAAAGAAACTCAAATCAACTTGCCTGATAAATGAGGAATATTAATGGTGGCAGCTTCGACAAATTTTGGCAACAACCCAACGGCAACAGCAACTACGGCGGCAACGATCACAGCCGTGGAATCCCAAATCTTTTTTGCTGGTTTCGTCCGCTCACGAGGCTCCTAAAGAGAAACACGAAAGTAACCCTTGCTTTTAAAGCAAATGAGGTAACACTCATGGAGAAAATAAAGTTAACGACCGAGAGAAAGAAGGAAAATGGCTACTCCAATCGATCAGTAGCAATCGTCGCAGCAATTTTGGCCATTAACTTCTCTCTCTCTCCTCTCCTTCTTCTTTGTTCATTTGCCCTCCTATTTTCCAAATTTTCTATTATTATTATTATTATTATTATTATTATTCTAAACCCCTTATTTTATTTTATTTTATTTTTATTATTTTTTAATCAATATTTATTATCTAATTTTATATTAAATTTAAAAATATTCAGGATGTCACACTAAGCGCAGTCCTTTGCATGATGGTCTTCTTGACCACATTTGAAACATGTTCCACTCTGCTAGAAACAAACTTGCTCGGCATGGTTCTTTCCACATTTCTCATATGTAGATTTCGTAAAATAAAACTTTGGAGGAGAAGACATCTCTCCTGTAGCCTTTTATTTTTCCTTGCCTTTAGATTTGAGTGTGACCCTCCACCTCGAGAACTTTGACCTCTATGGTCCAATCTTTTCTCGAAATATTTCTCTTTGTGCTACTTCTACTTAATCAACAATGGCCGATCCAATACTTTACTATATGTCTTCACCCAGAAGGGTACCAACTGCTTCATGATCAAATCATTTAGCCCTAGCAGAAAATTTTGAGCCTTCAAAGTTTCAACCCTAGTAACAGAAGGGGCAAACTGAGATTGCTCCAAAAATTGCACTCCATATTCAACCACTGATCTGTTTCCTTGCCTCAATCGATGAACTTATCCGCCTTAATATCTTGGATGCTAGATGGGAAGAATTTGTCTAAGAATACCTCATCAAATATATCCCAGGAGATCTCTTCATTTTCTTGCCCCAAAGTGTGGCATTGGGTTGCCCACCACCTACTGGCCTTACATTCCAATTAGTAAGCAGCAAATTTGATCTTGTCCTCCTCGGGGCAATCAATTACTTCAAACACTCTTTTCAACTTATGCAGCCAATTTTCTGTATTCACAGGATCAAACTCTCCCCAAAACTCTAAGACATGCTCACTTTTGAATAAGTTAAATGGCATCTTGCCTTGGCCTTGCTCAACCATCCTTCTCATAGCCTCTTGATGAGCCATTTTTCTCATGGCCTCTAAATCACTATATTATCATTGAATCATCCTATCCATAATGTCACTCATGTGACTCATCATTGTCAAATACTCGTCTTCATGATTAGAGACTGTTCTCCTTCCTCTAGCAGCTTCCCTAGTTCTGCTCATACTAACATCTTTTTGACTAGAAACCAATCTTCTATCCCTTATAGGCCTATTATCTGCCATATTATTCACCTATAAGCATGAGATTTTATCAATAATCTTTTCAAAATTGATCCAAAATAGCTCAATGGAACCCAAAATGACTCCCTTTTTAACACTTCTCTTACACTACTGCTATCACATCCTTGAGACATAATATGTAGGTCAATAAATAAAAATCTACAACATAAAATCTAAAAATTGTATCAATAACGACAAAATGCAACCTGGACATGATATTTCAAATATACACAGGACCTAACACAGTACAACCCACACAAGATCTCATTGGATATAATTCGGACAACCAAATATGTGACCTACAATCCATAAGTCAAAAAGGAAATATCCATGAAATAACAACTCATTTATAAAATATAAATATCTCATAATTCTCAATATAGAGGCCACGGCCCACAACTGACCATCTACAATAACTAAATAAACCCTCGAGATCAAAAGCCTAATAAGAATATTGTAACAACCCAAGAACACAATATACACAGGATAAAAATAAAAATCAATAATAATGTTTTCATTAACCATAAAAATCTACCCTAGGCGTGACAATCCAAGCACATATAGGAACCAACATAATAAAATTCGCATAAAACCTCATCAGATATCAATTTGGATAATAAAATACATGACCTGCTATCCAAACATCGTAAGGGGGTATCCAGATACACAACAACTCCAATATTTTCCATACAAGGAACAACACAATCATCCGACCATAAATAATAACCGTAAAATATCCTCGAGATCAAAAATATACCCAATATAAACATCCTACTCACCGGTAGAAATATACCACGTTGAATCACATCCAAACTCCTGCAAGCGTATCTATGCCACTAATCTAAAGGAATAAAATATGAAAACGTGAGTTGAGAGCTCAGCAAGTACTAACACTGTATAAAACAGTATACATAAATCAAAGGAATGGATATCAAATAATAACCACGTAAAACAAAACACAATGTCTATAAAATCCCTATAAATCGAGGAGATATCTCATACTAAATCATCGTCCGTATCAAACAGACACTCTGGGACATAATCATAATAAATAATAATCCTGTCAAATCTCATTGACAATATCATATCATATGATCCGAGGTCACATTACATAATCGCGACCATCACCACATTCGTGTGGGATATATACCATCATCTAGATCTAAATATCATATATCATATGTTGAAACTTGTTCCAGAGCTTAACATATTAATACATATGAGATATTCATATCGTCCATCCGTGGGCCAAACCACGTATCTCAAATCGGAGTATGCACAAAATCGAAGAACCAAAGATAAATAATATAAACTTGGTTATCATCGTCCGATAACCACGGCTGTATCGGCTGCAATTTAAGCGAGCAGCTCAAGGCTCGGCTACACTTTAGGCAGCAACTCAAGGCCATCTGTGTACTCTATCTCCCATAAATTATGAATTTGCTCACTATATTTTACCACCTGCGGCTTTGGGTGCAACCTCAAGTTTAGTTATATATTATGACATCTAAATATATTATTCCATCAATTCCTTACGATGTTTCTCATTTAAATACACAGTAGGGTAGGCCAACTACTAAGCATTTCAACCTTCCTGCCGGTGGAAGTGAGACAACATATCACATACATCCCCATCGGGACTCAGCCTCCATGTCGGGACCGGTACTAATATCTCATGCCTAGGATCACATATAATGACCCCTCGGGTCTTGGACCGCCATGGTCTCGTAGTGACTCCACCTCCTGAGCATGCGTACGGACCCATGCACGGCTTGGTTCATGGTTCCTGTAATGGAATGGGTCCCATCTTTATGTCCTTCCGTTAATTGTCATCCTTAATCAAATAAAACCCATAAGCTAATATTTTAAGATATTAAATTCTATAAAAATTTTGACAGAATTTTCTTTATAATTGGACAAAAATCATGTATATAACCTGCTAAATTAAACCTGTACAAACATGTAAATATCCAAATTTAAAAATTTTTACAACATACACACAAGACCAACAAATGTCATATCATCTATACTCCAACATAGTACTCCTCAACTATTATGTTGGATCTAAATAAAAATGCCATCTAGGTCTAAACAAATCCAAAGCAACGTGCGGAAGCAAAACTATACCCATACAGAATCTTGTGGAAGCATTCTATGACATAATAAGATACAACATAATTTAATATACAATATTCATCTAAATATTAAATATTTTTATTCACATTTCATCAAGACTTCCAAGACTTCTGAGTCTCCAAGATCCCGCTACTTTCTTAGCTATCCTTTATCTCTATTCTTCTCATCAAGCTTCGGCTCATTAGTCCCTATCTGGAAGCGGATAAAAATAGTGAGAGTGAGCTTTACGCTCAGTAAGATACCATAAAAACAAATCATGCAAACTTTCATGTGAAACACAAATATTTATATAAAGAAATATCGATAGGTTTAGGAAACAAATATGCCTATTGATGATGCAAATACATGAAACAATGCATGAGTATGAGTTTATGATCAAACCTTGTCTTTGTTTACCTTGAGTCAGAAAAACATGCTTAAAGTGCCAAAAATGCATATGGGAGGCAAAAGCATAAATCGATGCATAACATGAGCTTGTGCACAAACCTTATATTACTTACTTTATCTTTTCTTTGTTATAATTCTAACTCGGAATTTGTGGAATAGCTTAGAACTTTCTTATCTTCTAATAATTTTCTTATATCTTGAGGGATCAGAACTAAAAGACCCTACTAGAGGAGGGAGCGAATAATCGACGATAGATTGTGATACTTCACACAGTCAAAGGCCTTAGTTCTTCATTCTTTCATAACAAAGGTGCCTTAGTTTTGTTCTTTCATCATTATGTATCATCTCATGTCGTCCTCATCACGAGGACCAATCTTTCATATTCATATATCATCATATTTCCTCCTCATCCCGAAGAGAACCCTTTTTTCATATCCAGATATCATCTCATGTTTCCTCCTTATTTACATCCCGAGGATTAGGATGAACTTAAATTCTTGGTTCTTGGTTCTTGCTTTCTCATTTATACATAATCTCATGATTCTTGGTTCTTTTTCCTCCATAGTAATGCCCCGAGGAAGGCAAATCACGTATCACTTTGTGGACGGAGTTACCCTCGATTACCACTATAATATCTTTAAACTTGCCAAGAATATCACCGGCTTCACTAAGCGGCCGGGATTCGTGGTTAGAGTATTCTTGAGTCTCCACTGCAATATTCGTTGTAAGCCAAAGAATATTACCTGCTGAACGATCATTGGTCCAGTTTCTGATTATTTTTATTTAACTTGGGGGATCTTGATTCTTGGTTCATGATTCTTAACCTTAATTCTCAATAATCAATAGTCACTTGAACTGATTCGTTCAAATCATCTAGTTTTCTTAGCCTTGACTTTTCATTCTTCAGTGACCACTTTATCTTAGAGGCTTACTTTACATAATTATACCTTTTAGATAATCTTTTAGAATAACTTCCAATCAGATCGCAGATAAAATCCTTTAATATATGTTATTGCTTCGTAATTTAACATTTACATACCATAACTCATGATTCATGATCCTTACATCTTCATCTTAATTCTTTATTCTGTGAATCTCACATTTCTTCGCATAATTAAATTCCTCAGATAAATCTTAGGGTCCTCAGAGATATTAACCGTATAACTTTTGGCAATAATACAGTTAATGCATCCATTAACTTAATTACTTTGCAATATTATTTTTCCATATCATAATTTATTTTTTACCACATTTATTCCCTAATTTTCGTTCTAGGGTTTGGTAAATAGTAAACTGACACAATCTGGACAGGAAACATGAGCAATACAATGCAATCGAACCAATAATTCATAATACTCATATATAAACATGAAATTTATTCATAATATCATGAGAGAATCGAAAAACTTACGGTATTTTATACGAATCTTAAAAGAGGAGAAATTTAGAGCGGGTTAAAAACAGTAATAATGAAAAATAAAGGTTAGGGTACGCTTGTCTCAACCTGATTTATTAATTTTCTTACTCTAATCGGATCGGATGTGGCGATGAATCCCATCCTTTTTCTTCTTTTCTCCTCTCCTTCCTCTCCTCTTCCCTTTCTCCCTCGCGTTCTACTGCTCGTCCTCCCTCTCTCTTCCATTTTCCCTTTTTATAAACAAAGCTTGAAGTCAGTGGAAACTTCTAGATAGTGCTCGAGCGCGCATCAAGCGCCAAGGCATAATAATGGGTCGTGCTTCTGTGTTTCATGCCCAGGTGGCACCTCGGGCGCTACTCGGGCACACCTATTCTGTTAAATCCGTCAAAATGACGCCTTAGGCGCCAGCTCGGTGCTGAGCCCCTAATACCTAATTTTGTTTTCAAATTAAATTTCTCTTCATTTTTCCTTTATCCATATACTCTAAATTTAATTATATTAATTTAATGTCTAGGAATTACTATGTTTTAAAAATTGGGTCATTACAATCTCCCCCACTTATAGAAATTTTATCCTCAAAATTTAATGATCCTCAATATCTTTGTAAACAAAAGGGTTATTTCTTCGAAATTTCTTCGTACTTTCCCAAGACACATCCTAAATATTGAAATCCATCCCAAAGAACTTTAACCAATTGAATTGTTTTTATTCTTTATACTTAATGTTTCTTACTTGATTTGAGGATGAGATTTTGGGTCATATGGAAAATTCATGATCTTCACATAACAATTGAACCTAATCACAAATTTACTTTCTCAATTATTGATACACAAGAACCTCATAATAATCCACCCAACTTCAAAACTAAGTCCATTAATTGGCTAATATAATATCTTAGATGATTTATTCATACTCTACTTCGATTCAAGGATGATCATTCATTTAGACCTTTAATCTCATCCTGGAACTTACGAGCCAAGGCCCACATGCTTCTACTATGCTATTCTAATCATTCTCAGGCTCTTAGGTCTTAAAGCAACTATGGCCCCAAGAAAATTTCTAAAGGATTTTTGGTATAGTCTCAATGTTACTATTAAAACTTCAAAATTCTTACATCTGACCACTTATCATCTCATTGGCATGTCAACAAACCATTTCACTCAAGTCCGCTTATACTGCCTAAATTTGCGATGGACGTTCTTGCGAGCTGTTTCCCCCTCCCCCAATTATCCAATTTCAAGGATTTCTTATCTAGTAATTTTTGAAGCCTCAAACTCCAGATACATTTCTTACGACATATCAAACACATCCCAAATCGATGGTAAATTATCAACACCAATATTTGCTTTCCTCAAAAGGCACCAAGTTTCATCTTCTAAATCCTTAGCAAAATTACCTACTTACACTACCGTATAATTGTCGGCTCCTTATGACACAAATATCTAGATCCGTAGAATCATTAGACAACAACCAACTTCCAAAAGTAACACTTATAAGTTTCCAAGTAGAGATCTCAATTACTAACTCCAATCATGGGTAGAGTAGTCCTGGTCAGGAACCTCTCCCGCACTTAGTCCCAAGGCATCTATCCACGTGATGTAGGAAAACAAAATTCTCGTATCTTCCTCAAAAGCATCACATTCTCTTTAATTCATTAGATACTTTAAGATCAACCCAACGACACGATCAACGATACCCTCTATTCTGTGAGATCTATCCTCATGTAATATATCCTGACAAAGGCCGATTTCTTCCTAGTCATCTACCCAACAGGCACTACGGTACCCAAGGAACACTTCACAAATATTCTACCGGATTCTCTCCTGATTGGCACATGATTAATTTTCCTTTCTAACTTAGGGTACTATCCTCAAATAGGTATAAAACCCCGTAGGCTTCTAAAATTTCCTCAACGAAGTCATTACAAGATTAACCTACATATAACTAGAAGTTCCAATCCATAATTTTTCCCAAAATGCCAACAACCTTACAAAACCCGAATGGCGCTATTGGAACTCATAATTGTTAGAATCTGCAAGCCACTACAAACATAATTCTTAATTATGGAAATACTACTCACAACAAACATTAAATTGATGTTTATTCAAATCAATCACTGAATTTTCAAATGTCAAGGTTGGCCTCAATATATCCTCAAATGATTGATTAATAGAAAATCAACTAGACCTTCTTCTTTAAGAAACATCCCCAAATACCATATCATGGTTCCTCCAATAACGAATGAACTTAGGAAACATAGACAAAATATAGATTAAAAGTCCCAAATAATGCATATACTGAGATATCAAGATTTAGAGATGTCATTTTCTACCACGATAGACATTACCTCGATACTTATACTATCACTGCGAAACCTCAATCTCAGGCACCAGACTTCTTTTCTATCTGATCCGAGGAAACATAGGTAATCCCTAATCATGCGATCAAACTATCCCAAGTAAAGCATGCTCCCAAAAATCCCTTTACAACAAAATCTTCGTCCATATAAAATCCACAACATTCCCTACAATATCTCCTTATCCTTGAAACCCATGACTCTTTTTCACACCAACCACCCAAGGTTAACTTCACCTTTTATCTTGTCTGAGGCAACATCAACTTGTCTTCTTCCAAGTATCCAATCATCGCCAACACCTTTGAAGTCTTCAGGATCCATATCTTAACCTCAAGCCATCAATTCTACCTTATCCATCATATTTAATCATCAAATTTAAACATCCCTTCTTAGTAACGTACTAACCTAAGAATCTCAACCCAAGGCCAATCGAATTTAACTTAAACTAAACTGACTACTTGGACCTCAATTAGGTACTATCATATTCAACACTAGCTCGGCATTGATTAAATACAAATCCTAAAGGTGCCTTCAAACAATTTCTTCTCCTTATCCTCACGGTCAACCAACACCCCGAGGAAGGACATTGTCTAGAAGTCATGCTATTTCCTATAACCACAAACATCACAAGATTATTAACTTAAAATAGTCAGATTAGAGGGAGGGATTAGAATCCTTAAGGCCAAAACCTAAATATTCTTTCTAATCCTAACTATTTCATCTTACCTCAACATAGAACAAATTAACCTGAATTCTTAAACCTAAATCGATCAACCTAGGCCTACATTCGATAGCAAGTAGCTTAAACATTAAATCCCAACTGAATTCTAATCTAACTTATGCAAACTAGGATACCTAGGACTATCCAATCCAACTTAATCATCCTACGCTTTTATCTACTTATTCGATTAATCTTAATTGATTCTAAACTTCCGCATATAATTCAAATTAAAACCTAAGGCATCTCTTTTTTATGATATCATTTGTAATGGAACAGGTCCTATCTTTATGACATTCCGTTAATTGTCATCCTTAATCAAATAAAACCCATAAGCTAATATTTTAAGATATTAAATTCTATAAAAATTTTGACTGAGTGTTCTCTGTAATTGGACAAAAACCATGTATATATCCTGCTTAATTAAACTAGTACAAACATATAAATATCCAAATTATAAAATTTTCACAATATACACACAGGACCAACAAATACCATATCATCTATGGTTTCAACACAATACTCCTCAACTACTACGTTGGATCTAAATAGAGATGACATCTAGACCTAAACAAATCAAAAGCAACTTGCAGAAGCAAAACTATATCTATACAGAATCTTGCGGAAGCATTCTATGACATAATAAGATACAATATAATTTAATACACAAGACATCCAAGACTTCTGAGTCTCTGAGATCCAGCTACCTTCTTAGCTATCCTTTATCTCTATTCTTCTTATCGTGCTTTGGCTCATTAGTCCCTATCTAGAAGGGGATAAAAATAGAAAGAGTGAGCTTCACACTCAGTAAGGTACTATGAAAACAAGTCATGCCAACTTTCATGTGAAACACAAATATTTATATAAAGAAACATCGACAGGTTTAGGAAACAAATATGCTTATTAATGATGCAAATGCATGAAACAATGCGTGAGCATGTGTTTATGATCAAACCTTGTCTTTGTTTATCTTGAGTTAGAAAACCATGCTTAAAGTGCCAAAAATGCATACGGAAGGCAAAAGTATGAATCAATGCATAATATGAGCTTGTGGACACCTTATCTTACTTTATCTTTTCTTTGTTATAATTCTTCCTCGAAATTTGTGGAATAGTTTAGAACTTTATTATCTTTTAATAATTTTCTTATATTTTGAGGGACCAAGACCGGTAGACCCTACCAACGGAGGGAGCAAATAATCAAGGATAGATTGTGATACTCCACACAATCAAAGGCTTTAATTCTTCCTTCTTTCATAACGAAGGCGCCTTAGTTCTTGTTCTTTCATCATTTTGTATCATCTCATGTCCTCCTCATCCCAAGGAGAACCCTTCTTTTATATCCATATATTATCTCATATTTCCTCCTTATTAACATCCCGATGACTAAGATGAACTTAAATTCTTGGTTCTTGGTTCTTTCTTTCTCATTCAGACATAATCTCATGATTCTTGGTTCTTTGTTCTCCATAGTAACCTCCCGAGGAAAGCGGACCACGTATCACTCCATAGGGGGAGTTATCCTTGATTATCACTGTAATATCCTTAGGCTTACCAAGAATATTACCCGCTTCACTAAGAGGCCAAGATACGTGACCAGAGTATCCTTGAGTCTCTATCACAATATTCGTGACAGGCCAAAGAATGTTACCTCTTGAATGATCTTTGGTTCAGTTTCTTACTATTTTTACTTAACTTAGGGGATTTTGATTCTTGGTTCATGATTCTTAACCTTGATTCTCAATCATAGTGGTCATTTGAACTGATTCATTCAAATCATCTCATTTCCTTAGCCTTGACTTTTCATTCTTTAGTGACCACTTCATCTTATAGGCTTATTTTACATAATTATATCTTTTAGATAATCTTTTAAAATAACTTCCAATCAGATCGCAGATAAAATCCTTTAATATATGTTATTGCTTCATAATACAACCTTTACATACCATAACTCATGATTCATGATCCTTACATCTTCATCTTAATTCTTTATTCTTTGGATCTTATATTTCTTCGCATAATTAAATTCTTTAGATAAATCTTAGGATCCTCAGAGATATTAACCATATAACTTTTGGCAATAGTACAGTTAATGCATCCATTAATTTAATTACTTCACAATATCATATTTTCATGTCATAATTTATTTTTCACCACATTTATTTCCTAATTTTTGTTCGAGGGTTTGGTGAATAGTGAATCGACACAATCTAGATGTGACGGAACGGATTTTTTTTTTTTTTTGATTCCGTCAGTCCTGACACTATTGAAAACCCAACTCAATCGATTGGATGCAGCACAGGATCACAGATGCCATCTAGGACCCATATACTTTTAACCATAATAAGTAAAGCGGAAGTTACACTAACACTTGTGGAAGCATTCATATTCATTCCAAAATGTTTAACCATAAAAGTCCAACAAGTCATTACAATAATATATCTCCAAAATAAACTTCCAAGGTCTTTAATCTTGCAGACAAGATCTAATCACTCTAGCTCGTCAGGCACAAGCTCTAAAGCTTCATCTGTGGGGAAAAATATAAAACAGTGAGTCGAGACTCAGCAAGGTACATGCATATGGATAGTAAACGATGATGCAGAATGATCAGGTAACTATGCATAAATAGAACGGTGAACCAGAATACAGTCCAAGAAATAGAGAAAACATACCTTGACAGTACTATATTTCAAAATCGATAATTGGTACAGTAATGGTAAACAGTAACAGAACGTATTGGTATCGGTACGATAAACGGTGAACAGTACATATCATATCGGTAGATGGTCTTTCATATTCGGTAATCGATACTTCATATTCGAAAGTCAGTATGGTAACATAACATATCAGTAAAACAGTAAACATTACTTCATATCATATCGGTACAGACCCTGCCAGTATACCTTACTAGCTGAGGGGGCGAATAATCGAGAATAGATTGTGTTCACTCCACACAATCTAAGGCCGGTACTGTCATATAGGTATCCCATCTCACAGGATCGGTACGGTATGCCACCTGAAGGTAGGCCGGTAACGGTAATTCCCTCTATCCATAACGCCCCGAGGGTGGGGCGGACAAATAACTCCATGGATAGAGTTATCCTCGATTACCATCGAAAAGTCCTAAGGCATGCCGGAGAACCTATCTGAGCTGTAGTCAGTCCCGGGTCTTAAAGTAACAGGAGCACTTCTTGTCTTGAAAGCCATTTTCAATAAACAGTGGTTCATATTCTGTACGAAACAGGAGTTCAATTTTCAATACAAGCCAGAGTTCATTCTTATGTTAAGGGCGGAGCTCTTTTTCATGTGCAGAACCGGAGCTCGTTTTTCATTCAAGTCGGAGTTCCTTTTTGATAGAAAAAGCCGGAGTTCATTTCGTGTTAAGGACGGAGCTCTTTTTGTGTGCGAAACCGGAGTTAATTTTACCTTTAAAAGCCGGAGTTCCTCTCTTGACAGAAAAAGCCGGAGTTCACTTCGTGTTAAGGACGGAGCTCTTTTCGTGTGTGAAACCGGAGTTAATTTTACCTTTAAAAGCAAGAGTTCCTCTTTTGACAGAAAAAATCGGAGTTCATTTCGTGTTAAGGACGGAGCTCTTTTCGTGTGTGAAACCGGAGTAAATTTTACCTTTAAAAGCCGGAGTTCATTTCGTGTCAAGGACGGAGCTCTTTTCGTGTGTGAAACCGGAGTTAATTTTACCTTTAAAAGCCGGAGTACCTCTTTGACAGGAAAAAGCCGGAGTTCATTTCGTGTCAAGGACGGAGCTCTTTTTGTGTGTGAAACCGGAGTAAATTTTACCTTTAAAAGCCGGAGTTCTTTTGACTTCTTTTGGACGGAGCTCTTTTTGTGTGAAACCGGAGTAAATTTTACAAAAGCCGGAGTTCCTCTTTTGTGAAAAAGCCGAGTTCATTTCGTGTCAAGGACGGAGCTCTTTTCGGCAGTTACTTTACCTTTAAAAGCCGGAGTTCCTCTTTTGACAGAAAAAGTCGGAGTTCATTTCGTGTTAAGGACGGAGCTCTTTTCGTGTACGAAACCGGAGTTCATTTTACCTTTAAAAGTCGGAGTTCCTCTTTTGACAGAAAAAGCCGGAGTTCTTTTTATCAACAAAACAAGAGTTCTTTTTATCAGCAAAGCCGGAGTTCTTTTTATCTACAAAAAGGACGGAGTTCTTTTTAACAACAAAGGACGGAGTTCGTTTTCTTATACGAGCCGGAGCTCTTTCTCTTTGTTTCGGCCGAAGTTCATTTTACATTACAAGCCGGACTTCTTTTTGGACAGAGTGCTTTTGGACGGAGCGCCTTTTGGACGGAGTACCTTTCTTAAGTGACGGAGCTCTTTTTATCTTAAGGCATGAGTTCACTTCACATCAAGGGACGGAGCTCATTTTCATTCACAGAACGAAGCTCTTTCTCATTAACAGGACGGAGCTCTTTTCCCTTAACAGGACGGAGCTCTTTCTTATTAACAGGGCGGAGCTCTTTCTCATTAACAGGACGGAGTACTTTTTTTTTACATTAGGGCCGGAGTTCATTTTACAGTAGGGGCCTGAGTTCGTTTTATATTACAGGAGCCGGAGCTCATCTTACATAACGGGCCGGAGTTCGTTTTACCTTATAGGAGGTGGATATTTAATGCAGAAAGCAGGAACTTAGAAACAGAGTATACTTCAATATTCTCAAACATGAACTTAAAAGCAGAGTAGAGTACACTTGCAATATTCTTAAATCATCAATTTAAAAGCAGCGTCTGATATAACTTGCAGTAAAGCATGAATTTAGAAACAGAGCAGAAGGCACTTGTAATATTCTCAAATCATCAATTTAAAAACAGCGTCTGATGTAACTTGCAATGAAGCATGAGTTTAGAAACAGAGCAGAATACACTTGTAAGGAACTTAAAAATGGCGTCCGAGGTAACTTGACTGAGAGTTGATTCCTAGATTTTCACCGCCTTGAAGCTTTCTCCCCGTCACTCTCTCTTCCCTCTGTTTGCCTCTGCATCAACAACCAGGGCAGGGTTTATACAAAGGAGGAGTTCGGTGGAGTAAGTAGGGTAGTTTACCAACTCCCGTACTTCTCTTCAGAGGGTAGGTGGAGTAACTACGTTGGTTCACTTACTTCGTTAGGTTGCTGTCTAGTTGGATTCTAACTTGATAATAAAGTGCTCTTTTGTCCTTAGTTACTATCAATTTAACTCAAACCAATTGCTCCAGCTTTCATGCCTCATTGCCCACTTTTCTTTGATCAACCCTTTTGGGCGGAACGTGTATTTCACTGGGCGGGCCGATTTGGAGAATGGCCAATTTTGAATCACAGCCGGCCTTGATTACAAGGCCGGAGTGACCAAGGTCGGAGTACTTAGGGCCGGACTGGATTTTCGTATAAGCAGGCTCAGCACGTTAACTGTTTTGTTTTCTTTTGGATCTCACACCAGACATGAAACATGAGCAATACAATGCAATCAAACCAATAATTCATAATACTCATGCGTAAACATGAAATTTATTCATAATATCATGAGAGTCTCAAAAAATATACAATATTTTATACAAATCTTAAAAGAGGAGAATTTTAGAGCGGGCTAAAAACAGTCATAATGAAAAATAAAGGTTAGGGTATACTTGTCTCAACCTGATTTATTAATTTTCTTTCCCTGATCGGACCGGATCTGGCAAAGAATCCATTTCATTTTCTTCTTTTCACTTCTCCTTCCACTCCTCTTCCTTTCTCCCTTAGGTTCTGCTGCTCGTCCTCCTTCTCTCTCTTCCATTTTCCCTTTTTGTAAACGAATTCTGAAGTTGGTGAAAGTTTCTAAGCAGCAAGGCAAACAAATGGGTCGCGCTCGTGCGCTCGTCGAACGCCCTTCAGGTGCAACATTCTATTTTTTGCTCCCGGGTGGCACTTTGGATGCTGCTCGGGCACACCTATTCTGTTAAATCCGCCTGAGTGGTGCCTCAGGCATAGCTCGGATGCCCAGCCCCTGATACCTAATTTCGTTTCCGAATTAAATTTCTCTTCATGTTTTCTTTATCCATATACCCTAAACTTAATTATATTAACTTAATGACTAGGAATTACTATGTTTTGAAAATTGGGTCGTTACAGTTTCCACAACATACAGATACACAAATATACATATATATCATTTGGGTGTTCGAAAATCCTCCAAATCACAAATACCAGTGTAAAACTACCATACGACCAGTAAAAATACATGCATGTATAGAATATACAGATTTGGGTGTATATAAAAATACATACATGTTAATAAAATCTTCAACAATAGTCAAAAAGTATCAGAAATTAAATCAGACTAAGGATAAGGTTAGAGGATACTTACCTCGACTTCATACTCCATAGATTTGAAAAAAGGATATCCCAAAATATCCAAATTGGGCACTCTCTCTCCAATCGGTGCGCCACCCGTGCACCTTCCATTTCTCTCTCTCGTGTAAACCCTGTTGCTGCAAGTGTCGCCGCCTCTACTGCTACCTACGGCCACCGCGAATCACCTCGGAGCCACCTCCTCGCCGCACATCGCCGTCGCGACTTCTTTCCTCTATGCATAAACCCTCCAGCTGCCGCTAGCACAACCTCCCTCTTGCCACACACGGCTACCATAGACACCAAGTGTTCCATCTCCTCGCTAGCCTTCCTAGCGTGGAATCTTCGGCCGGCAATCAATCATTGCCTCTCGTGCCGAGCTTCTCTCTTTTTGCGACTTTTGCCACACGCATTGTCACCATTTTCTCCCATGGCTACTGCCGATGACCTGTGCACAGCCTCCTTCACACACTGCCACCACTGACCCACCTCCTCTTCTCTCCTCCGCCGCATGCCTTGAACGGTTGCAACCAAAACCCTCCTCCCCTCTCTCTCTTCCTCTCCTCTTCTCTCTCCCCGATTCCACCACCCACTCTTCTTCTTATTCCTTTTTCTATATTATTATTATCATCTTGATTATTATTATTATTATTATTATTATTATTATTATTATTATTATTATTATTATTATTATATATCCATTTCTTTTATTCTAAAAAATTTCAATCCATACTTAGGCAATAATACGGGCACACCTCAGGTGTTACTCCGCAATTCTGATTATTTCTCAAAATTTTATAATATTTTAATTTATTTTTATCACGTCCGAAATATCCAAAAGTAAAATAAATATTAAAATAATCCAAACAAAAATTTGAGATATTGCACATATACCTTCATACTCACCAGGGAAACAATGCCACGCCAGATATCATTTAAACTCCTACAATTATATCCAAACCACTTGTTTGAATGGATAAAATATGAAAACGTCAGTCTAAAATCTAACTATCATCATATATGCAAAACAATATATATAAATCAGAAGGAAGGAATACCACATCACAATTGTGTAAACAAAACACAAAATCCACAAAATCCCTGAAAACTGAGGAATAGTCTCATATTAAATTATTGTCCGTATCAAATCATCCCACTGGGATATAATCATAATAAATCATAATCCGATCAAATTTTATTTACGACATCATATTGTATCATAGTATATCATATCCGATGTCACATTATATAAGCCATAACCGTCACCACATCCGCGTGGGACACATACCATTATCTGAATTTAAATCTCATAATCTCATATGTAAAAATCAAAGAAAATTGGAACCAAAATATATAATCAAAATATATTTTAGGCTTAACACATAACCATACATATGAGACATTTCTATTACCCAATAATTGGGCCAAATTCACACATCATAAATCACAGTCCAATACAAATCCATGCAAAAATACAAAGTACACACGAAATCAAAGAAGCAAAATTATTGGACCAACTTGAGGAAAAGTTACACCTGTCCAGTAAGCTTGGCTATTTCGACTGTATTTTAGGATTGCATCTCAAGACCGAGCTATATTTTAGGACGGTAGCTCAAAGCCAACTATGTACCTTATCTCCCATAGACACAAAATGTAAGGATTGTCTGTCTAAATTATGTTAATCATGATCAATTAAATTGATATAATAAAACTTGAGATCAAATGATATAAAAATTAGGTCAAAAGAGTCAAATTTTTAGATTAGACAATTTATGCTTGATGTAGCTCAAGGCATGCCTTCGGCCCAAAAACCAAAAGATGATGGCACTGTAGACCGCTTGACGCGCACTTTGGTGCTCCCTTGGCACAAAAATGCGCCTGTATTTTATAGAGAGTGTCTCAACACATGCCCTAGCATGCCCTTGGCGCAAAACTCGAAACAACCATATTTCAGACCTACGCTCGAGTCTTACCCCGGCACCACCTTGGCACAAAATCACGAATGCATAATGCGTAAGAGTGCACTTGATGCTCGCCTTGGCAAGCCCTTGACACAAATTCCAGAATCGAGAAATGTTAAGGTGGCGCTTAACCTACACTTGAGCGCGAGTATAAATAACGCGAGCATACGGTGACTACCATTTTTTAGCAGTGCAAGAGAGAAAGAGAAGACCAAGGAGAAGAGAGAGGAGAAGCGAGAGAAGAGAAAGAAGGCTTCTGGTAGTTCAAGTTAAGATGATCGGAGTAAAGATTTAGGTAAATCTAACCAAGGCAATTGCACCCTAAACTCTTTCATTCATTTATTATTATTTATTTTTGTTTTCACTGAGTATTCTTATTTTAATACTCGTCCAAGTTAAGATTTTAAAGTTAAGATATGTAAATCATGCATGTATGTTAATTTTTCTAAGATTTTATGATAAATTTTCTTAAAAACTTATATTTGCATATTTTCATCACGTAATATGTGTTATATTTTAGAATCTGAATTATTTTTTTCATATTTGGAAATATAATAATTGCTCCTACTTGTCTATACTTTAAAATTATTAATTTTAAATTATTACATGTTTAATTATATATTATACAAATTTAAATATATACTATATATTTATTGAATTTGTATTAATTTTTTAAATTTTCTACTGCATGAATTGTGTTAAATTACATACTTTAAGAATTGCCATGATTAAAAAGAAAATGTAAGATATTATGAAAAAGATAAAACTTTATAATTATGTTAAGAAATGATGAACCATTTTTTAAAAGGGCGAGAACTAAGAATTAAGAAATAAAGTACAAAGTTTTTTCTAAGTTAAAGATCTGACTAAAATTATGATTTATTCGGTAGTATATTTTGACATGTCTTAATATATTATAGTGAAAAATCGATATCTAAATCTATACAACTACGGGTTAAGAACTGGTGTCTAACTCCATCTATAGGGTAATATGTAGATGGCCCACCTCTGGGTTTCAACTAGAAACTTATGGCCTTTGATTATGTAAGAATAAATACAATCTGAATTTCGATTGACCGCTCTTTTAGTTGGTAAGGTTTACTAGCTCTAGTTCCTAAAAAAATAAATTTTAAGTATATTTTGATAACTAAGACCAATAGAGAACAAGATAAGAAATCTGAAATTGCATTAAATAAGTTTTTCCACACAAGTTTCTATCATTGTATCCGCTCATGATAGATTTAAACAAATTTTGATAGCTAAGATTAAGAAAGAATAAGATAAGAAAATTTAAAAATATATCATGTAAGTTTTCTTACTTATGATTCATGCCATTGTATTTTATTGTGATCCCTACTCCTATTAAGTTTAAGTATAAAGTATACACATTTATTGATATATTTTGTACCTTATTGAAAATTTAGCTCACTTCTTATTATTTTACTAATCTCTTAAATAAATTGTATGAGTTCTTACCTGACGAGTAAGAGTAAAAGCCGACACATTTACCTGACGAGTAAGAGTAAAAGTTGACACATTTAGTTTATGTGTCTATGAAGGTGTTCAATGCTAATCTAAGTTTTAGATAATCTATAATATATTTAAATGTTATCTTTTAGTTGGCTTCGGTGGTGGACTATTTAGGAAAATGTTGTAGAACTTTTAAATATGTATACCGGTTTATGAATCCAAGGAATAATATATTCTAAATTAAGGATTTTAGTTTCGGGTAGTTAAAATATTAAAGATGATTATTGTTTTCGCAGGTTATGATATGATTTATAGGAATCTTTCCTTAATAAGGTCCAACATTATATTGATTTTGGGTCGGTGTTGGAGCCACAGATGACGTGGTAATGTATTGGGATCCTATGTATGATGTTTTATAGTTTATATAGTCGATCATGGTATCTACGTGGAGATTCACATCCTGATGGTCAATAATAATAATAATAATAAGATAATTGATTATGATCATGGTTAACGACAGGTTTTAAGATGTGATCCGTTATATGAAACTTTCTCACTATATTTTGTCACCCGTAACTTTGGATGTAACCTCAAATCTAGTTATATATTAGGACTTCTAAAGATATTAATTTCTATTAATTCCTTATGGTGGTTCTCATTTACAACACATAGTGGGCAGGTCTACTACAATACATCTCAACCTTTCTGACGGCGGAAGAAAGACAACATATCATGTACACCCCCGTCGAGTCTAAGCCTTTCCATCGGAAGCGGTACCAAATACTACATATCTCGGATCACATAGATTGACCCCTCGGGTCTCGGACCGTCATGGTCAACGTAATGACCCCACCCTTGGTAGCATACATGTAGACTGATGCAAGGCCAGGTTTATAGTTTCATAAAATGTTGATACACAAATATACATATATATATATCGTTTCAGGTTTCTATAAATAATAAAATCAACTAAAATTGCAAATACTTGTGTAAAACCATTGAACAACCAGTAAATTAAACAAACATGTGTACAATAAATGGATGGGATGTATATAGATAGCATGCATGTAGAGAAAATCTTTGAAATATATACGAATATCATCGGACATGAAGATAGACTAAAGATTTGGCTTGCAGATTTTTACCTCAATTTTATACTACATAGATCTGATAAAAGAGTACTCTGAGATGCCCAATTGCCACTTTCTCTCTCTACCTATCCCTTCTCTTTCTCTCTCCCTTTCTTGCTCTACCGCATGAAATGCCTAAAACCTAACCCACGCGTGCTTGCATAACCTACCTCACACTCGAGCGCCACCTGAGCTATGCTCAAGTGTGGCCATTCTAGCAGTCGCACTTGACCTCACTGCCCAACGAGTCTCAAGCACCGAACACTTAATCAAAATCCTTCAAAATCTTACAAAATGCCATCAATCCAACACATACAATGTGACAAACCAGGTTATTCTCCTTAAATAACATCTGTCAAGGATAAAAATAAATTAGTATTCCTAATTAAGATTATTAATTTATGTAAAAAATTGGGTAGAGTTCCGTTTATAAATCGAGCGTTTGTCAAAATACAAACACCTGTAAATCAACCCTGCACAACTGTCTACAACCATCCACAACAAAACTACAAGTCTAAATACTCAACACACTACACAGAATCTAATCGCCGCATCAACTGAGGCGGCATCGACATCATAACTCCCATATAATGCCGGTGGGGAAGGATGCCAACTAGTAACCTCGATCATAACCACAATGAGAAGAACCTGCGAAAGCATAAAACCACAATATACTGCGAGAACTGATCTATCATTCATTCATTCATGCTAAATATCATTAATCATCACTATACATGTTTTATACAGTTTATAAAATAGGACCAAAATTTCTGTTTCATACACAAAATCAGCAAGTCCTAGTCCCGAGCCCTGCGTATAATATCAGATGTCTATAGTACTTCTATGGCCTACTCTGTCTCGTCGGGTATCAATGTGTTATCATCTGAAAGACATATAGTAAGGGTGAGCGTACAACCCAACAAATGAAATCATACATCACTAACTATAATAATTTACAGGAAAGACAGTAACTGAGTAGGGGAATCATATAACTTGAATAAAAGGAAGCATGTGGGGAGAGGGAACATCTTGAATCATTTAGTTTGCTTGTTTGTTCTGATTACGTTCATTCATTTTCATTACTTTCATCAATCTTTGCGGACTCGAGCTAGTAGGTCGTACTAACCAACGATGTGAGAGGACGATGAAGGGAATGTGTCTGCCACACATTCTAAGGCCGACTACATTTTAGGTCTGTAGCACTCGACTATCGGCTACATTTTAGGTCTGCAGTACTCGGCCATCAGCTACATTTTAAGCCTGCAGCACTCGACCATCTTAATCGTCCAATATCCTCCAGGGATCAGGGCAATCCTCGTTCTTTCACAGTAGTATCCTAAAGCGTACCCTGAACATCACCTGCCCCCAGGAGCGGCCGCAGTATTCCTTGGGTTCCCATCGTGATGTACATGGTAAGCTAGAGGGTACTACCCTTGTAGTCCATGGTCCTAGTTTCAAGATTAGTCTTAATCCTTTAAAGGGGAATCCACCATTTGCCATATACATTCTCCATCTGGGAAATCATATTGCCATCGCATGTCTCCATCCGGGAGACCAAATCCATTACATTACACTTTGTGGATTCCCTTCAATTTACTTGTTCAGTTCCCTTCTTTCATTTGGAGCTTAAATCTTTCAGCCATTAAATTCAACTCGCATGAGAGTTTAGATTTTACTTACCTCCGTTAGTCAAACACCACATCAGAAGCCTCCGGGACGCATCCCCTTACTCCCGGTACACAATTACACATTTTTAGAACTTACAATTTGACACAACATTTACTCATATGTTTCGTCATAATTGAAGAGAGCTAAAGCATGCACACTTACCTTCCAATTTCGTGAATAGTGTCAGGCCACTTTTAGAGAGCTCGGACGCCGCGAACAGGTCGAATCTTACGGAATCTGACGTCTAGCCAACACATACTTACTTTTGGGATGCGGGGATTTATATTTTAAAGTTATTTCAACATTTTATGAAGGTAAAAACATGTAATTTTCCCTTTTTGTCTCTGGTAAATAGTAACAGCGCCCATTTAGAAGGCCCGCGAGATCGATCGCACGGCTGACATATATATATATTTGGGACGTGGGGATTCACATTTTGGGGTTAATTTAATGAAATAAGGTGCGAAAATAGAAAACCCCCAATCCCATAGGTTAGGGTTCGGCGGTACTCCACCGGTCGAGTCGATGAGTAAATCAGACAATAAATTACACAATTCTTAGTCTCAAGTCACGGGTATCATATTTTTTATGGTTTGAGTGGGTATCCAGACAAAAATACCTGGTGATAATTGAAAAATAGCGAAAAAGGAAAGTTAATGAGTATGAGAATACTTGCTTCGACGCGTACTATCACTTTTATAACTAGCTCTCGGACGGATTCGGACTCTACGCCTCAATCTCCTCCTCTATCCTCTTCCTCTCTCTTCCTCTCCAAAACTTTCTAGAAATGAGGAAAAATGGAGAAACGCGAAGCAAGTCGTGTTTTTATACCCGTCGGGGCACTCGAGCGTCGGGCAAGCAAGAGGCGAGTGCGGCTCGCTGCCAGCCTACGCTCGAGCGTGCACAGGCACTCAGCAGACGGGGGAGCTACTGGTTTTTGGCGCTCAATGGCGCACAGGCGCTCAGCGGGCAGGGGAGCTACTTGTTTTTGGCACTCGAGCTCAGCTCGAGCGCGCGTAGGCGCAGCCTGCTGCTTGCGCTACTGCTTTTTTGTGTTCAATCCTGTGCTCGAGCGCACAGCAGGCACAATCTGCTGGCAGCGCTTCAATAGTCCTCAACCTGATTTTCCTTCCGATACGCATACCCATTCATTCAATAAGTCTAGTATTTATTATTATCACATTGATTTCCTCATATTTATTATATTTTTAGACCCGGAACCTTACAACTCTCCCCCACTTATAGTTTCAAAATATCAAACGATTCAACTATGGGATCCTTAAAGATTGATATTGATATCGACACTATCTCAATCTACCGATCCAAGATCAACCGACCTATTCCTTTCCTTTAAGAAGCATCCTCAAATGCTTATGCAGCCAAAGTCTCTTAGTGACTACGAGATGATTTCTAGGTGTGGTCTCATTATCTGATAAACTTAGCACAATCCCATAACACAACTTATAGGCAAAACGATCAAATTTTTTGATAACTTGACTAACTCGGGTTCATACTCAAAATTACATAATTCGATTGCAAGACATAATGTGCTTGCCAACCCAATTCATATCAGCTCGGTGACCTACCGACCAAGTCATCCTTATAGTCACATCAAAATTTGCCCCACAGAATAAATCAGATTAATCCAATTAATCATATCTACGGACCTAAAAAATTATCATAGATCTCTATGCAACAAATACAAAGCCTAGATCCTCAAATTACACATAACTTGGAAACACAAATAAAAATATAGATTCGGGATCCTAAAATGATACATGAGCTACAATATCAAATCCAGGAATCTTTCCTTCCATCATGATAGCCGACACTCTACACCTTGTGTCATCACCACAGAACCCCAATTCAAGTACTGGACCACTTTATTGTCTGACCCATGGATAAGGACAATCTTCAATCCTACGATCTAACTCATTACAATCAGAAAGATGCTCCCAAAACTCGTCAGGAAGAATACCTTTTCATACAAGAACACCCATGAAGATACTCTACAATATCACTTATCTTCCTGATCATTGGGTCATCGCAAACATTATTTCAATCCACAGGATTCACATCTCAACTTCTACAGAATCCGAGCCACCCAAAATTCAAACACTTGATCGTTATTATATCGATCACAATTTGCATCCTTGAATTCACAAACACTAGGAATCGAATCCAAGTCATCCGGACCTCGAGCCCACGATTCCACCTTATTCGTCACACTTGCCATGCTGTGCAAACTTTCCCTAATCCTAAGTCCTCGGACTAAGGTCATCCTAAGTAAATACTCAAGGGATCCTTCTTCAACATCCCATCCCCCGATCCTCGCCCGAACAAGACCTTCAAGTCTCACTATTTTATTCAACAGATTTAGATACCCAACCTCTTTATTACATTGTTGACCACTTCCACGTCTCAACCCTCGCCTAGGCGGTACGATCGGCTATGAATATCCTTTTTGGAACAAGAATAATATAGGTTAGCTCATAACTTAGGCACTAACTAGAATAGTATAAACTAGACAACCCAATTTACTCACTAATTTCTAACTTAGCTCTAACCCAAGATAACCAACTTATCTTGATTAAGACACTAACGCAGGGTAACTAAATTAGATAATCAAACTTAGCTACTGATCTTGACTTAATCTTGGCCTAAATTATGTAAACTTGGGCAACTAAAGCTATCCAACCCTATTTTAAGCATCCTACGCCTCATCTACTTATTTAATATATCTTACTCTAACCTAAATTTTAGTATAATATTCAAATCAATCTTAAGGTATCTCTTTCTCTGATACCAACTGTGACGAACAGCATTTCCTACCGAAAATTTGATAAAATTTTAACAGAAAAACGGCCACCAAATAAGTACAAAACCTATAGAATATCTTGTACAATAACAAAAATATCTAAAATCAACTCCGACACATCCAAAAATCGTAACAAATCACACAGGATCTAAAACCACAATTAATAACATGTGGTACCAATGTCATAACTCCAAGTACGATGTCGGTTCAGACAAGATGACACTAGGTACAAAGTTAAACCATATAAACCTACGAAAGTAATTATATCTATCAAATACAGTAGAAACTAAACAACATATACAATAGATACAAAATTCTCAAATACATATGCAAAAATCTTCTATAAATAGGAATAAGTCCCAGCAGACTTCAATCTATAATACGATCTTCTAAGTCCCGAGCTAAGCCATCTTCTAGCCTCTACCCAGCCACATTGAGTATAAACCTGTACTCAACTGAGGATAAGGAAAAGTAAAATTGAGCTAACAGCTCAGCAAGTACATTATCAATAAATAATCAACAATATACATTCAAATGAAACATGAAATAAAATAGAATCATTATAAGAGGATACGTGGAGATATGAATCATAATTTAATGCACTTTTTAGAATTTTTATTAATCTTTACGAATTAAAGTCAGTAAGCCCTATTAACTAAATATGTAAAAGAACGAGAAAAGAAACATAATAACCTCATGATCTAAGGTCATACGCTCTTATTTTCTACTCGGAGGTGGGTCAAACAAATCACATATACTCACATGTCCCCTGGGGCCCAAAGGTAGTCCTTGTCCTTTCATAATAATATTTTAAGGCTTGTCAAGAGTATCGCCTGTTACAATACGCGGCTAAGACAATCCTTGAGTTTTCACTGCCATACCAATGGTATGCCAAGAGATATTACCCTCCAAAATATGAATCCATGGTCCTAATTTCATGATTTCTTATTCTTTTTTAGTGAAGGTTCACCATATTTCTTTCATAATATCTCCATCGGGGAGAACAAATGAATCATATAACCAATTGTAAAATTTTTCTCCGAATACTCACATAATTTTATTTTTCTTTCGAATTTAAGTCTTTTCACGATTTAGTTTATGTATATAAACATCATAAAGTATAGGAAGGAATAAGAATTCTTACCATCGAGAGATAAATAGAACTTTAGGGGCTTTCGGGCAATGTTTCCTTCACAAATAGATTACAAACATATTTTTTTAGAGCAAATAAATGTACATACGCAAATAAATATAGCTTCCATAACAATAAAATAAGGAGGAATCATATAAAATTCTAGATTGCTTTGAGTGAACAGTAACATTTCACTTTTTAGATCTTCCGGACATGCCAAACAGTTCAATACTTGAGAAACCGGACACCCAACCGATAGATACACATATTTAGGATATGGATAATTTATAATTGAGGGTAAAACATGTATAAAATTTAAAATAGAAGGGGGGTACCTGTTACGGACTGAAATTTTTTGCCGAAAAATCAACAGAATTTCGTCTATAAAATAGATATCTACCAAAATACAATAACCTATACAAACCCTATATATCAACCACAATACACACTACACAAATTCACAGGATCCCATAGCCATAACAACACCACTAGTGGCACCGACGTCATAACTCAGGTACAATACTAATTCAGAATAGATGCCAGCTAGGAAGCCCATTATAACCACAAAGGAAACCTACAGAAGCATAATAATCATTGTATGCAATGGAAACATAACTATATATCCATCCACAAAATCATCATTATCATCACGTACATATTCATATCCATAAGTTTCAAAATAAGATACAAGTTCCATGTCTCATACAAAAAATTCACAAAACTAGGTCTCAAAACTCCACACTCGATAATGGCTGTCTATCATGCATCTATGACCTACTCGGTCTCGTCGGGCATAAGTGCATTCTCATCTGAAAGGAAAGAAGTAAGAGTTAGATAAAAGCTCAGTAAGTACATCATACACAACTAATAAACAATATATTAACTAATAAAACGATAATGGGATGGGTCAACATATATTTACAAATGAAAGGAGATGTAAGAGGAATGAAATATGTGAAGATACATGATGTCATTATACGTGTTTTTATGCACTTTATTATTTACATTATTCTTTGCAGATTAGGGCCAATAGATTTTACCAGCTAAAAGTGCAGGAGAACGAAGAAGGATCATGATACTTCTCATGATCTAAGGTCGAACGACGTACTCAACGTCAAATAAAACTACCTATAATAGGACAAACACCACGTGGCATAGCGGTATGCCTATTACCCAGTCATACAAGACCAATAAAAGGCTACCCTAACCTCTCGCGATCTAGAGGTAGTCATTATTCTTCCATAGTAGTATCCAAAGGTGCCACAAATATCACCCGCTCCCATAAGTAGCCAAGATACGTGGCCAGGGTAATCCTTAGATTTCTATCGTGATGTAAATAGCAAGCCAGGGAATACTACCCTATGAACATAAATTCGTGGTCTTGGTTTCATTTCTTATGCTTTTGAGGGAAGATCCACCATATTTCATTCAGAATATCTCTATCTGGGAAAATAAATTGATCATATCGCACGTTGTGGATTTTCCTCCGAATACATGTACAATTCGTGTCTTTCCTTTGGACTGAAACTTTTGACAATTCAATTTATATGCATGAATATCACACTTCATGAAAGAGATTGAAAATTCTTACCACCGATGATCAATTGCCACATAAGAGGGCTTCAGACCATTTCTCCTCTACAATGGATCACAAACATATTTTTTTTTCCCAAAGCTTACAATTCGACATGCATAATTAGACATTACTTATATAACGATTAATTACCATGGAAACATGCAATTTTATTTTTAACCTTAGGTGAACAGTGTCAGGGCCACTTTTAGAGCTTTTGGACGTCGCAAATGGGTCAATACTTGTAAAATCGGAAGCCCGGTCAATGTATATGCCTTATTAGAACATAGTTATTCATATTTATGGGGCAAAAGCATAAAGTTTCAATGGGAAATGGGAAATCCTGAATTGGCATAGATTTAGGGTTTGGCAAAGCCATATCGGGCCAATTGGAAGGAGATTCGAGTATCAAATGATAAATAAATTACATTAGGATATGGTAATAATATTCTAATCTTCATTTATACAAAAACCTAAAAAATTGGAGCCCAAAATCATCCGAGCATAGGTGATCAGTTTGCATGTATGGGCTAGGGTTTCGGTCACACAAAACAATGCGAAAATAATGAATCAGACAATGAAATTGAAATATTTTCATACTTAGCTCATGGGTAACACATATACATGCTCGGGTCAGATATCGGGATAATAATACCCAAAGGGGATTAAATAAAAATCAAAGATAACGGAAGAAAAATGGTATAGATACACTTGTCTCGACCCGTTCTACGATTTTTTCAACTAGCTCAAAGCCAAAATCGAACTTGAGAGCCTCCATTTGTCCATTTCTCTCTCTTCTTTGTCCCTCTCTCTCTCTCTACCCGAAGCCCCCTATGCTTTCTCGCTGCTTCTGTTTTCTTCTTGAACCCCCAATCCCCCATTTTCCCTACTTTTGTATGTTATTATTATTATTATTATTGTTATTGTTATTGTTATAATAATAATAATATATATACACTTATCACTTTTTCTTTAAATTTTAAAATCCAAATCGATATTCGGTAACCGGACAAATGCACTTCGGGCGCCAGATCAACAATTCTAAATATTCTCTAAAATTTTTATAATTTTAAATTAATTTTTCTCATACCCAAATTATCTAAAAATAAATAAACCCAGTTAAATTAGATAAAAATATTCAAGATATTACCTTTTCTTCTATTAATAAAAATTTTATCCTCAAAATTTAACGGACCTCGAAATTTAACAATTGAGGGTAACCTCTCCACATTTTTTCGTAGAGTTCTAAGTCATTTGCTAGATGAGATGATTATTACTAGAGAACCCAAACTATTTGAATTGTCTGGGTTTCCAACATCTAATGCTTCCTACCCAAGAACAAGATTGAAACCCAACCATAAGACGAATTCATAATTCCCACACAATGGTTTACCCCGATCGCAAACCCACTTCCTCAATCATCGGTTCGTGGGAGGCTTCATGATAATCCACTAAATTTGAAAGTAAGACAATTTATTGACTATCTCTTTGACTTAATTTAAAACCTTCATCAGACTAATAAACTCTTACTTCAGTTCATCCTAAATCTTGAGAACAATCACTCACGTAAAACTTCAATCATATTCTAAAATTTATGGACCATGAGCCTACACAACCCCGTTGCGCTACTCTTATTAACTATTCATCATGGTAATAAGAATTCTTTTGCAAATCATAATCATTGATTTAAATTAGACACTTAGTAACTACACAACTAAGAAAATTTCAAGGATATTAATAGGATTAAGGCAAAGCCCAAAATCCATAGATTACAACTAACATAGGGTAACAATTAGAGCAATCACCCCAAAATTCAGATATAGCCTTAGGTCATTGCCGAGACTTTAAAACCCGAATATTTAACAACTCATTACCTCATTGGCATACTAACGAGTTAATTTACTCAATCCAAACGTGTAATCCAAATCACGATGAATGGGCTATCCTAATCTGCTAATTTCACAATTAACCAAATGATATCTCTAATTCTCACTGCCCTAACAATCTCAAAATCGAAATGGTGAGGGCTTCTCGAGATTCTCCTTACAATAACTCCTATAATGCACCAAGACATGCCCATTCCGAATATTCTCAGTATCCAATCATCAGCAATAATACTCACCTTTCTTGAAAGACACAAGATTCGCCATCATGGTCCTTAAGCAAATTTCATCTGTCTACACTGACGTATGGCCATCTCTCCCTGCAAGACAACCTCTTAGTCCTTTAGGATCATTAGACTATAACCATTTCCATAAGCGAAACCTATGAACCCTCAGAGCAACGATCTCAATTGCTATCTCCAAACTACAGTTGGGGGGTAATTCCGATCATGGGTCTCTCCCCCACTTAATCAGAATGGCAACCACCTACGACTAACCTAGGAAAAATATAATTCTAAATTCTTCCCAAGGCATCACACACTACTACAATACACTTGATCCATCAGACATCAACCCAAATGACACAGTCAACAATTATCGTCTAGACCTAGAAGGTTATTCCTACACACTTATTTCTAATAGACACTGATCGGTTCTAAGTCAATGCTCTACGGATATTGCGAAACCTCAATGGACACCTAACAGATATCTTATCGAACTCAACTAACCCAAGGAAAAAAAACTGTGTACCCATGCGACATCACTCAGTCTTTCCTAAGTTAGCCATCGCTCAAATCCCTATATGACCACATTCGTGCTACCAAAGAATTCACATGCCCAATACAACCTCTTCCCTTACCGGAACTCACACTTTGACTTCAATCAAGCACGTAGCTAATAGCCTTCTTAATTCATGACACAGGCCTCAAACAAGGTTCTCACTCCCTATGAATCTTCGAGTTCCTCAATAAGGCCATCACAATACTAACCAAAATATTGTTGAAAGATCCAACCCGTAAAATTCATAGATATGTCAATGAATCTACAAAGCCAAACGGCACCATCGAAACTTGCAGCAGCTGTAATGGCCTAGATCTTAGAATATAGAAAATCCCCGATGTCAAGTTAAAATTACCTAGGAAAATGAGTCAAGGATAGTAATCTGGTTAACAAGTATTGACCGAAAGGCATGAAGGAATAATCCAGTCAACGTAAAATGTTAACCGAAAAACGTAATCCGGTCAACAAGTGTGACCGGAAGGCGTGAAGGAGTAATCCAGTCAACGTAAAATGTTGACCGGAAAACGTGAATGAAAGGAAGGACGGGAAAGATGAAAGTAATCCGGTCAACGCCAGCTAGTTGATTGGAATGTATTTAAACCAGAATGTATTTAAATGAGAAATATAAATCCGTCAAGGTCAGTTTGACTAGTAATTAATAAGGAAACTCTTTGAAAATGTAGAACGATAAATAACCTAGAAATGTAATGAGGAAACTCTTCGGGAATGTAAAGCCATAAATAACATACTCCAAAACATTCCCCCTAGTTTAATAAGGAAACTCTTCGGGAATGTAAAGCCATAAATAACATACTCCGAAACATCCCCCATAGTGTGGCGAAAACCAAACGACGGCCGCCAGACCAAGGCCTATAAATAAGAACTAGAGGGCGTGAGAAAAAGGCACACAACAGAGTTTTCTAGTAAATGGAGACTAAAAGTTCAAGGCGAAGTAAAAGAAATCCAGGCAAGAGTACTCACCCTTATTTTAAGTTCATGATTATACATGTTTGCAACGCAAGTATATCTGATTTCTAATGAACTTATTTTTCAGTATATATGATTTTGTTCTGTTCATATGATTTAAGGAAGAATCGTTCTTAATCGCATGTCTGTTATTCATAATGTTCGATTTTTGTTCTTCTTGAAGTATGATTATTTATCGATCTATATGAACTTCGATAATTACATGTTTAAAGAAAAGACTTCCGACATTTCGGCCTTTGTAAAAAGAACTCGGGTTTTTGTGACGGAACGGATTTTTTTTTTTTTCCTCAAAAGCTTCCGTCAAACATTTAATCATAATTAACGATCTAATTAAGTCAAGACTTCTGCAGAAATTTCGGCAGAGTCTCCTTTGTAATTGGATGAAAATCCAAAAATACAAACCTATAATATTCATCCATAACAAGTACACAACTATCCATCATTCACAAATCCTACAACAATCATTCACAGGATCCTATGTGCCATCCATGGCACAAATCCATCAAAGCAATTACTATTCTAATGTATAAATAACGAGATGTCATCTAGGACCCGCACAAGAAATCTAGAGTATAGTGGAAGTACACTACAACCTCGCGTAAGCATAGCATATTCTCTTTTACTATCATACATGCCATGAGCTTTCTTTACAAAAATTCACAAGTTCTATAACATCAATAAACGTGGAATCGGTATTCAAGATCACATTTCTAACTAGGTCATTGCACCCACAAGCTCTTCAAAAATGGCTTCACAATGCTCTAAGTCCTCAAAAAGCCTTCTGCTTTTTCCTGGTCTACTCCTTTTCGCCGTGCAAAAGCTCTACCGTCTCATCCGGAAGGGGGAAAACACTAAAACAAAGGAGCCGAGGCCCAGAAGGTACATGCATATGAACTCAGAAACGATCATGCCAAATCGATCATAGAACCATGCAAAAATCATATTGTTTAATCAAACATCATCTCGAAAAGGAAACTGTAAAGGCATGCTTTATAAATCATATCGCTATAGGTCAGAAACAATAACTATAAACTTTATGGATGCATGGGAAAACTAAAAACAATATTCTATATCATTCACCACTGTCATCTTTTCACTGTATGCGATTCATTATCATCCTTTTTCCTCGGAGGATGCTCTATCATCTTTTCACTGTACGATACATTTTCATCTTTTTATCGTGACATATCTTAACAATTTTAGACCCTGCCAGTGTACCCTACTAGCGGAAGGGGCGAATGATCGAGGATAGATTGTGTTCAGTCCACACAATCCAATGCCTATCATGTCATATCATGTCATATATATCCCATACCGAGGGATGTCTGTACTGTATGCCACCCGAAGGTCGGCCTATGTTCCTCCTGGCTTAACGCCCTTGAGGACAGGGCGGACCATGAATCGCTCCATGGACAGAGCTATCCTCGATTACCACCGTAAGTTCTAAGGCCTCACCCAAGAACTTACCCGGATCAGAGTCGGCCTCGGGTCCCAAAATAATCAGAACGGAAATCATCTCTTTATCAAAAATCCCATTTTCGAAATCAAACTTTCACAACACAATTTCAGCACTTCTTTAAATTTACATGGAAATTTTGTCGGTATACGTTCGTACATATTTTCAAAAATAAATTATACCGAAAGTTATATCTCGATGTCAATTAACTTTCTCATAACTGGAGCTTCAGTTAAAAATCACTAAAACCCTTTCATTTTCGTACTTAGCGCTTCGCCTAAGTTTCCGGACATAAATCGGTCTCTAAACAAACCTTATTTCATGAAATCAAGCCATAAATCCAAATATACAAACTTAATCATGCATTTAAACCATAAATCCCCAAAATTTCGAGCTAGGGTTTGGCCATGTTCTCTAAATAATCAGAATAACCACATATCACTTGTTTATACATGAAATCGGGGCCAAATACTTCAATAAACATGAACAAACATGAAATCTAACCGATTAATCAAAGGAAACAAGCTTCAACCTCATTCTTACAACATTTTCATAAACTTTAAAATCTGAAAATCGGTAAAAACGCAAAACGGCGTCCGAGGTACACTTACCTTGTCGCGGGCTTTCACCTTTATAACTAGCTCGGGGTTGGATTCGGGCTTCCGGGCTTCGTTCTCCCTTCTTCTCTCTCTAAGTCGGCGCTCTCTCTCTCTCCTCAAACCCTAAATCGTGCGAAAATGAAACGGAGAGGAGCAGATCGTTTTTATCACTGCGCTTGCCGCTCGAGCGGCTCGAGCTCCGAGCGAGCGGCTGGTGCCGAATTCAGTGCTGAGATTTTCCGCTCGATAGGCCGGCTCGAGCCAGCCAGCCAGCGGAGGGATTTGTGAACGCTCACTGGTTCTTCCGCCCAATAGGAGGGTCGAGCCCTCGGCCGAGGGCCACTCGGGTTGCCGCTGAATTTTTAGACATTTTTCAACTTTTCACTTTTAACTACCACTTTTTCAATACATGCATAGCCTCTTATTGATATTAATTACCTTAATCACATCTAGTTGTTACGTTTTTGGTTTCGGGTCCTCACATTCTCCCCCACTTAAAGAAATTTCGTCCTCGAAATTGAGTAAAGTACATACCTCATGGAACAAGTGAGGATACTTGTCTCGTATCTCCTCTTCGCGCTCCCAAGTTGCCTCCTCCGGTGAATGATTCCTCCAAAGCACTTTCAATTCTCTAGACCCATAAGCCACAACCTTTTCGTGCTGCATCAACACACATCCTAGACCTGCCTTGGAAGCGTCGCAGTACACCTCAAAGCCTCCAGAACCCTCTGGAATAATCAGCACTGGAGCGGTGGTCAAACGATCCTTAAGCTCCTGGAAGCTCAAATCACACTCCTCTGTCCACACAAACTTAGCCTCTTTCTTCAGCAACTGAGTCGAGGCATAGCAATCCGAGAGAAATTCTCTACAAAGCGCCTGTAATATCCCGCCATACCCAAAAAGCTCCTCACCTCAGTCATAGAAGTTGGCCTGCTCCAACTTGTAACAGCCTCTATCTTCTTGGGATCCACAGAAATGCCACCATCAGAAATCACATGTCCCAAGAACATCACCCTTTCGAGCCAGAACTCACATTTACTCAACTTGGCATACAGTTTCTCATCGCGGAGCACCTGAAGCACCTTCCTCAAATGAATCTCGTGCTCCTCGTGATCCTTTGAGTAGATCAAGATGTCATCAATGAATACCACCACAAATTTATCCAAGTATGGCCTGAAAATTCTATTCATCAAATCCATGAAGGCAGCTGGAGCATTTGTAAGGCCAAAGGGCATGACAAGAAACTCATAATGGCCATAACGTGTCCGAAAAGCTGTTTTAGCTACATCCTCCGGCTTAATCCTTAATTGGTAATAACCGGACCTCAAATCAATCTTGGAAAACACCCGTGACCCTTGCAACTGGTCAAACAGATCATCAATGCGCGGTAGAGGGTATTTATTTTTAATCGTGACCTTATTCAATTCACGATAGTCAACACACAAGCGCAAGGACCCGTCTTTCTTCCTTATGAACAACACCGGTGCACCCCAGGGAGATACACTCGGTCTAATAAAACCCTTGTCTAGTAGCTCCTGTAGTTGCAACTTCAACTATTTCAGTTCAGCCGGAGCCATACGGTAGGGAGATTTTGAAACCGGACTAACACCAGGAACAACAACAATCTCAAATTCAATTTCCCGGTGTGGAGGCAATCCAGGTAACTCCTCTGGAAATATATCCTCAAAGTCACAAACAACAAGGATATCCTTAGCCGGCACACTATGGCTCCCGGTAGTACAGGCATATGCCAAATAAGCTCTATATCCACTACTTATCAAATGCTTGGCATGAAGAGCAGAAATCAACATAGGTACCCCCTTTTTCTTAATGCCCTGAAAGTGAAAGGGCTCCATCCCAGGAATGTTAAAACAAACCTGCTTCAGGAAGCAATCAATACTGGCATGGTACTTGGCCAGCCAATCCATCCCAAGGATCACATCGAAATCACCCATGTCCAACAACACTAAATCCACAACCAAATGGTTCCCACTCACCTCAACCACACATTCCGGATACATCACATCAATCACAGACTGGGCCGGTACAATACTTTTCCCCTTATCAGCCGCCTTGGTCTTCTTAAACGGTCCAGAAGACCCTGCAGTTGATCCTATACTTACTCCTGCTCGGCTGGCGGTTCTCTTTGCATAGAACCTTTCTGTCTCCGCCTCTTTCTCATAGATCGTTGCTCTGTCCAAGATCTCGGCGTAAGTCTCAAACTTCAAAACAGACAACAACTTTCTGATATCATCTCGTAGCCCCTGGAGGAACTTTTTAGCCTTTCTCTGCTCATCCTCTACATAATATGGTGCAAAGCGAGACAACTCCGTGAACTTAGCATCATATTCCTTGACGGTCATGCTTCCTTGTCTCAGCCTCATGAATTCTTGCTCTTTCTGATCCCGGAGACTGGATGGAAAATACTTTTCCAAAAATGCCTCCTCAAACATCTCCCAGGTAATAGCTTCAGTAGGCACTCCCATCGCCCGTTTCTGCATGTCCCACCAGCTATCTGCTTCACCTTCTAATTTATACGCAGCAAATTTGACCTTTTCTCGATCAGTACAGTCAAGCACATCAAATATCTTCTTCATTCTTTTCATCCATACGTCCGCCTCAGCCGGATCAGGCTTTCCTAGGAAGCCCGGTGCTCTTTTAGCCGTGAACCTGTCATGAGTTGTAGGTCCAGGAGGTGCCGGAGCTGGCTCGGGTGTCGGAGCCATATGCTTTTGCTCGACTGACTCTACAACATTAGTCATCCTTTCCAATAGATTGATATAGGCAGCCTCTCTTTCATAGGGCGTGCGAACGCCACCGTGGCCATTTCTCCCGCCTCTTCTACTTGCCATCCTATAGTCAAGACAACATATGAACATAAGGATAAGGATCCAATAACCAAGAAAGAAGTATTCATTAACTTTAAAGAATCTCTAACCAAGCCTAAGAACCAATATCTTAAAGGTCCTAACTGTCTTAGCTTCCTCTACTTGTTCCTACAGGGATTCTATTTAGAGATCCAAGCCTATGCTTTCGCTTTTTGATCAATCAATTCCTAAGTCATCTCAATTCTCTGATACCAATTGTGACGGAACGGATTTTTTTTTTCCTCAAAAGCTTCCGTCAAACAGTTAATCATAATTAACGATCTAATTAAGGCAAGACTTCTGCAGAAATTTTGGCAGAGTCTCCTTTGTAACTGGATGAAAACCCAAAAATACAAACCTGTAATATTCATCCATAACAAGCACACAACTATCCATCATTCACAAATCCTACAACAATCATTCACAGGATCCTATGTGCCATCCATGGCACAAATCCATCAAAGCAATTACTATTCTAACAGATAAATAACGAGATGCCATTTAGGACCTGCACAAGAAATCTAGAGTATAGTGGAAGTACACTACAACCTGCAGAAGCATAGCATATTCTCTTTTACTATCATACATGTCATGAGCTTTCTTTACAAAAATTCACAAGTTCTATAACATCAATAAACGTGGAATCGGTATTCAAGATCACATTTCTAGCTAGGTCATTGCACCCACAAGCTCTTCAAAAATGGCTTCACAATGCTCTAAGTCCTCAAAAAGCCTTCAGAAGCTTTTTCCTGGTCTACTCCTTTTCGTCAGGCAAAAGCTCTACTGTCTCATCTGGAAGGGGGGAAAACACTAAAACAGTGAGCCGAGGCCCAATAAGGTACATGCATATGAACTGTAAAATGATCATGCCAAATCGATCATAGAACCATGCAAAAATCATATTGTTTAATCAAACATCATCTGAAAAGGAAACTGTAAAGGCATGCTTCATAAATCATATCACTATAGGCTGTAAAACAATAACTATAAACTTTATGGATGCATGGGAAAACTAAAAACAATATTCTATACTGTTCACTGTCATCTTTTCACTGTATGCGATTCATTATCATTCTTTTTCCTCGGAGGATGCTCTATCATCTTTTCACTGTACGATACATTTTCATCTTTTTATCGTGACATATCTTAACAATTTTAGACCACCAAAGTACCCTACTAGTGGAAGGGGCGAATGATCGAGATAGATTATGTTCAATCCACACAATCCAATGCCTATCATGTCATATCATATCCCATATATCCCATACCGGAATGTCTATACCGTATGCCACCCGAAGGTCGGCCTATGTTCCTCTCGGCTTAACGCCCTTGAGGACAGGGGCGGACCATGAATCGCTCCATGGACAGAGCTATCTCGATTACCACCGTAAGTTCTAAGGCCTCACCCAAGAACTTACCCGGACCAGGTCAGTCTCGGGTCCCAAAATAACTGTAACGGAAATCATCTCTTTATCGAAAATCCCATTTTTGAAATCAAACTTTCACAATACAATTTCAGCACTTCTTTAAATTTACATGGAAATTTTGTCGGTATACGTTCGTATATATTTTCAAAAATAAATTATACCGAAAGTTATTTCTCGATGTCAATTAACTTTCTCATAACTGGAGCTTCAGTTAAAAATCACTAAAACCCTTTCATTTTCGTACTTAGAGCTTCGCCTAAGCTTCCGGACATAAATCGGTCTCTAAACAAACCTTATTTCATGAAATCAAGCCATAAATCCAAATATACAAACTTAATCATGCATTTAAACCATAAATCCCCAAAATTTCGAGCTAGGGTTTGGCCACATTCTCTAAATAATCAGAATAACCACATATCACTTGTTTATACATGAAATAGGGGCCAAATACTTCAATAAACATGAACAAACATGAAATCTAACCGATTAATCGAAGGAAACAAGCTTCAACCTCATTCTTACAACATTTTCATAAACTTTAAAATCTGAAAATCGGTAAAAAAGCAAAACGGCGTCCGAGGTACACTTACCTTGTCGCAGGCTTTCACTTTTATAACTAGCTCGGGGTTGGATTCGGGCTTCCGGGCTTCGTTCTCCCTTCTTCTCTCTCTAAGTCGGCGCTCTCTATCTCTCCTCAAACCCTAAATCGTGCGAAAATGAAACGGAGAGGAGCAGATCGCGTTTTTATACTGCGCCTACCGCTCGAGCTCAGCTCGAGCGGCCAGCGAGCGGCTGGTGCCCGAATTCAATTCTGGATTTTCCGCTCGATAGGCCGGCCCGAGCGGCCAGCGAGCGGAGGGATTTGTGAACGCTATTGGTTCTTCCGCCCAATAGGAGGGCTCGAGCCCTCAGCGAGCGCCACTCGGCTGCTCGCTGAATTTTGGGCATTTTTTAACTTTTCACTTTTAACTACCACTTTTTCAATACATGTATAGCCTCTTATTGATATTAATTACCTTAATCACATCTAGTTGTTACGTTTTTGGTTTCGGGTCCTCACAGTTTCAGTAAAAAGAACTCCGACTTTCAAAGAAAAAGAACTTGACCTTGAAGAAAAAGAACTCCGACTTTTCAAGAAAAAGAACTTGGCTTTGGTAAAAAGAACTCCGAAAAAGAACTTCAAGAAAAACTCCGGCTTTCAGTAAAAAGAACTCCGGCTTTCAGTAAAAAGAACTCCGGCTTTCAGTAAAAAGAACTCCGGCTTTTGAGAAAAGAACTCCGGCCGTTGAGAGAAAGCACTCCGTCCTTTTTAAAGAAAAGCACTCCGTCCTTTTTAGAAAAGAACTCCGGCCTTTTGAGAAAAGAACTCCACCTTCTTGAGAAAAGAGCTCCGACTTTTTAGAAAAGAACTCCAGCCTTTTTTGAAAAGAACTCCGGCCTTTTGAGAAAAGAACTCCGCCTTCTTGAGAAAAGAGCTCCGGCTTTTTGAAAAAGAACTCCGGCCTTTTTAAAGAACAAGGAAAATGTATGTAATCCGGACAGCAAGTGGAACTCTACGACTTTCAACTTTCGAACTATGACGAATGGCCATTAAAACACAAGAATTAAGAATCGAGTTTCCATTAAACTTGCTGCTAAAGATGGATGAAGGATATTGGAGTGACATTCGAGGACTGCCTCCTGGGCCACGGGGGGAGACTTTTGGTGGCATAAAACTTTTGGACTACGGTCACGCATGTCTGGTTAAAGCATTACCTCCCACCTCGGGAAGTATAATGAGAGGATATGGCTTTAGGTTGTGGGGTAACACACAACCCTTCCTCGATGTTGTCCGCTCTCGTCCGGTCCCTAAAGATGATAAGAATTTCAAATGGCTTTTATGAATCTTCTAAAGACAAGATAATAAGAATAAGAACAAGGACATTCTGAACTAAAGAAAAATTATATGGGAATTTTATATATTAAAGTTATGATATAAAGCCTTACTTTGATCTGATTATATGTATGTTTATGTTTTCTGCATGTGAGTATCTTGCTGAGCTTTATAGCTCACTCTTGCCATTTTTCAAATGACGAGAGGCTTATGGAGGACGAAGTTGAGTAGAACAATATGAAGTAGCTATACGGCATAGCTGGCCGGAGCTGATAAATGAAGAACTTGATTTATTTCCTTTTGATGTTTTGAGAAGACTTGTAGAACAGTTCCGTTGTATAAGAATTTATGGATGTTAGCATGTTTCCGTGATTACTTTTTGGATAAATGAAATTGATAATTCTAGTAAGCATCTCAGGGCATTCAGGTCCGTCTAACCTTAACGTTGGCCGGCCATGTATGAAATTAAAACCGGAAGGCCAGCTCATGTAGTTTGGTCTCAAGTAATCCTGTGTATAAAAGAAAGGTTTATTCATATGAAAGAAAAGAAAAATTTTTATGTCCACCTAATTATTACCTATTAATTTATTTTGAGGCAAGGTTTTAGTCTTGACGGCAGCTTTATGCGGTGGAATAAGGCCGGACCGTCACAGCAGCCACATCTTTTCTCAATTGCTGCCACGAGCACAACTCTCAATTATCACAATCAACAACGCCATGGATACAGATCGATTTTAGAAATTATCAAGCCCTTACAATAGATCAAATAATTCATCTATTCATTCATAGTGCCTGTTTAACAAATTATTAATTTTTTGGGCAACCTAATTTTTTAAAAAATTCACAAATAACCTCAGCAATTTGTCTTACATGCCTCAAAGGTTCCAGAGTATCCCACGGCGGCACCTAACCAATGATTTCTCGATTCTGTACGAAATCTTTAAAGATCAGTGTCGATTTCGACACAATCTCGAATTACCAACTAAAAGATCAATTACCTAATCTTCCTTCCAAAAACATCCTCAAATATTCACATGGCCAAACTCCTCAGTGACTATGAATGACCTTTAGATATGGTCTCTTATGCTAAATGGACTGTGCGCAAGTCCTCATTAAAAAGGTTTGTAGGCAAAATAATACTAATTTTCTAATTCCTCGATCAATTCCGACTCATGCTCAAAATCCCACAACCCAATAGTGGGATATAATATCCTTACCAATCCAATTTATACTAGTGTGGCGGCTCATTAACCAAATTACCACTAAAATAAGATCAAAGTTTGATACCTTAAAACAATTCAATTCAGCCCAACCAATTATATTTATGTACCCAAAGAAGCATCATAGACCCCCGATACCACTAGTATCAAGCCTAGATCTTTAAATAAACAAATGAACTTATGAATTACAAACGAAAATTATATATTCGAGATCCCAAAATGATACATGGGCTACAATGACAAACGAATCTTACCTTCCATCACGGTAGGCAACACTCTACACCTTGAGTCATCACCACAGAACCCTAATTCAAGGCACTAGACTTCTTTACTCTCCAACCCATGAATAAGGACAATCCTCAATCCTGCGATCAAACTGACTACAATTAGAAACATGCTCTCAAAACTCGTCAGGAAGAATACATGTCCATAAAAGAACACCCATGAAGATACTCTACAATATCTCTTATCTTCCTGAACATTGGGCTGCCGTAAACACCATTTCAATTCATAGGATTCACATATCAACTTCTACAGAATTCGGGCCACCCAAAATTCAAGCACTTAATCACTATTATATCGATCACAATTTTCTATCCTCAAATTCACAAACACCAGGAATCGAATCCCAGTCATCTGGACCGCGAGCCCACGATTTCACCTCATCTGACTCACTTGCCGCGCTATGCATGTTTCCCCCAAACCTAAGTCCTCGGACCAAGGTCATCCTAAGTTAATCTTTAAGGGATCCTTCTTCAATATCCTATTCCCCTGTCCTCGTCCGGACAAGACCCTCTAAGACCTACAAGTCTCACTATTTCATTTAACAGATTTAGATGTCCGACCTCTCTATCACGTGGTTAACCACTTTCACGTCTCAACCCTTGCCTAAGTGGCACGATTGGCTACGGATATCCTTTCAGGAATAAGAATAATATAGGTTAGTTCATAACTTAGGAACTAACTAGAATAGTGTAAGCTAGACAACTCAACCTACCCCACTAGTTTCTAACTTAGTCCTAGCCCAAAATAACCAACTTATCTCAAATTAAGGCACTAACTTAGGGTTCCGAAACTAGACAATCGAACTTAACTACTGATTCTGACTTAATCCTAGTCTAAGTCATATAAACTAGAGCAATTAGAGCTATCCGGCCATATCTTAATCATCTTTCACCTTATTTACTTATTCAATCTATCTTACTCTATCCTAAACTTCCGCATAAGATTCAAATCAAATCTAAGGTATTTTTTTTTTTGATACCAACTATGACGGATCGAAATTTTCTGTCGAAAAAACAATAAAGTTTCGTCTGTAAAATAGACATCCACCGAAATACAATAACCTGTACAAATCCTGTACATCAACCACAATACACAATACACACTACACAAATTCACATGATCCCATAGCCACAACAATACCACTGGTGGTACCGACATCATAACTCAGATACGACACCGATTCAGAATAGATGCCAACTAGGAAGCCTATTATAACCACAAAGGAAACCAGCGGAAGCATATAATCATTATATGCAGCGAAAACTTAACTATGTATCCATCTACATAATTATCATCATCACCTACATATATATATCCATAAGTTTTAAAATAAAATACAAATTCCTTGTCTCATGCAAAAAAAATCACAAAACTAGGTCCCAAAGCTCCATGCTTGATAACGGTTGCCTATCATGCATCTACGATCTACTCGATCTCATCGGGTATAAATGCATTCTCATATGGAAGGAAAGAAGAGATAAGAGTGAGCTAATAGTTTAATAAGTACATCATACACAAATAATAAACAATATATGAATAAATAAAACGATAATGGAATAATGGCATCATAAATTTACAAATGAAAGGGGATCTAAGGGAATGAGATATGTGAGGATACATGATGTCATTATATGTGTTTTTATGCACTTTATTATTTACATTAATCTTTACAAACCAGGGCTAATAAATCTTACTAGCTAAAAGTGTGAGAGAACAAGGAAGAATTATGATATCCCTCACGATCTAAGGCCAAAAGACGTACTCAACGTCCAATAAAATTTTCTAGAATAGGCTAAATACCACGTGGCATAGCAGTGTGTCTATCACCCGGTCATACAGGGCCAATAGAACGCTACCCTAACTTCCCGTGGTCCAGAGGCAATTCTCATTCTTTCATAGTGGTATCCTAAGGCGTGCCACGGATATCGTCCGCTCCCATAAGCGGCCAGGATATGCGGCCAAGGTAATCCTTGTGTTTCTATTGTGATGTAAATGGCAAGCCAAGGAATACTATCTTATGAATATAAATCCGCTGTCCTGGTTTCATTTCTTATGCTTTTGAGAGAAGATCTACCATATTTCATTCACAATATCTCCATCTGAAAAAACAATTCAATTATATCACATGTTGTGGATTTTCCTCCGGATACATGTACGATTCGTAGTTTTCCTTTGGAATTAAGTCTTTGACAATTCAATTTATATGCATGGATATCACAATTCATGAAAGAGATTGAAAATTCTTATCACCGATGAATAATTACCACAAAAGAGGGATTCAGACCATTTCACCTCTACAATGGATCACAAACATATTTTTTCCGGAGCTTGCAATTCAACATGCACAATTAGATATTACTTATATAACAATTAATTATAATGAAAATATATAATTTTATTTTTAACCTCGGGTAAACAATGTCAGGGCCACTTTTAGAGCTTTCAAATATCACAAACGGGTCGAGACTTATGAAATCAAACGCTTAGTTGATGTATATGCTTTATTGGAATATGGTGATTCATATTTAGGGGGCAAAAGTATGAAATTTCGATGGAAAAGGGGAAATCCCGAATTAGTGTGGGTTTAGGGTTTAGTAAAGTCAAATCGAGCAAATCGAAAGGGGATTCAGGTATCAAACAATAAATAAATTATATTAGGATATGAGTAATAATATTCTAATCTTAATTTATGCAAAAACTCAAAAATCTGAGCTCGAAATTGCTCGAGCATAGGTGAACAGTACGCTCGCATGGGTTAGATTTTCGGTTGTGCAAAACAGTGCAAAAATAACGAATCGGACAACGAAATTGAAATATTTTCATACTTAGGTCATGGGTAATACGTATACATGCATGGATTGGGTATCGGGATAATAATAACCAAAGGAGATTTAATAAAAATCAAAGAGAACAGAAGAAAAAGGGTATAGATGCACTTATCTCGATCCGCTCTACGATTTTTCCAATTAGCTCGAATCTAAAATCAAACCCGAGAGCCTCCGTTTGCCCATTTCTCTCTCTTCTCCCTCCCCTCTCTCTCTACTCGAAGCCCCTGTGATTCCTCGCTACTTCTGTTTTCTTCCTGAAGCCTCAATCCCCCCATTTCCCTACTTTTGTATGTTATTATTATTATTATTATTATTATTATTATTATTATTATTATTATTATTATTATTGTTGTTGTTGTTGTTGTTGTTGTTGTTGTTATTATTATTGTTGTTGTTATTATTATTATAATATATATACACTTATCACTTTTTCTTTAAATTTTAAAACCCAAATCAGTACTCGGTGACCGGACAGGCGTACTTCAGGTACTGGCTCAACAATTCTAAATATTCTCTAAAATTTTTATAATTTTTAATTAATTTTTTTCATTCCCAAATTATCTAAAAAGAAATAAATCTAATTAAATCAGATAAAAATATTTGAGATATTACATTATCTTTAACTTATAAAAATGTCGTCCTTAAAATTTAACGGATCTCAAAATTCAACAATTGGGGGTAACCTCTCCACATTTCTTCATAGAGTTCTAAGGCATTTGCTAGATGAGATGATCATTACTAGAGAACTTAAACTATGTGAATTGTCTGGGTTGCCAACATCTATTGCTTCCTACCCAAGATCAAGATTGAAACCTAACCATAAGGCAAATTCGTAATTCCCACGCAATGGTTTACCCCGATCGCAAACCCACTTCCTCATGCTCGGGTGATCGAACGAGCGCATCTTGAGCGCCGGTCTAATAAGTCCAAATATCCTTAAAAATTTTATAATATTTAATTAATTTTTATCACATTCAAATTATCAAAATAATAATAAATAATTATAATTAAATCGAATAAAAATTTAGGATATTACAGTTTTATTTTTTATAAAAGTCAGATACGTTGCTCTAATATTATTTTTAGAATATATTACCGTTTACTTATTCATTTTCTCAGTGTATCATCTCTTGTGATTTGTTTAGTATGTTTAGGTTATTTTTAACTGGTTATTCACACAAACTATTATTGAAGAATTTTAGATGAGTCATATTTATAACTAGATACTTTATAGTAAATTTTTTTAGATATTATTTCATAATTTTTTTAGTTAAAATAATTTTTTATATTAAATATTATAAAATAATTTATGTGTATTTAATTATATGATTTAATTTTTTTTATATTTTTACTTTATTTGGTGGTTGATCGAAAAATAAATAAATTAAAAAAATATTTTTTAAACTATAGTTATGTACGTATTCTGTTTTTAGAGAATTCCATCACGTCAGTTGGTAGAGGAACAACGTGACCTTTTTTCAATAAATAGAGTATAATTTAAATTACAAGTATTAAAGCCCATTACATGGTACATTTCAATAAATAGAGTATAATTTAAATTACAAGTATTAAAGCCCATTACATAGTACATACAAATATTACAAACAAATCAAGGCTTATCTTAACTGTATACATCCATCAAACAAATTTGTAACCAGAGAAAAAATCCTTAAAAAAAAAGTAAAAATTTAAAAAATAAAAAAAACCCGGAACCCAACACAACCAAACAGCTCGCCGATACGGATAAATTAGCCGAGATGACTTCTCAGAAAAATAAATAAACGTACCGCACGTCGAATTTAATATATTTAATAATAGTTTATAGTTATATGTTGTAGACGTATAGACGGAGTTCGAGGCAAGCGATGGCGATTCTTGCAGTCGCGCAACAGTAGCAATTGCCATTGGAATGTACGGGGGAGAGTTTCGACGGTTGACTTCATGAATGCTCAAACCAAAATCCTGGTCATCACAGCAAATGCAGCAGAGGATCTCGAGCGTTCGTTCATAGGAAATAGTCGCGATCACCGTAGCAGAGTTCCTTCCTGAGCTTGTGCGAGAAAAGGCGGCAAGCATCCATGCTGAGATCAATGGCGGCAGAGAGGGCAATAAACAGAGCAGCATCGGCCATACAAGTCACGTGCTGCGCACCCACTTGAACCGACGGTTTGCTCACCTTCCCTTCCCCTTCCACCGTCGATCCCATCACGAATCCCCGAACCGCCGGTGACTGCCACCTCGAGTTTCGACCGTCGATGAAGAAATTCCCTCCTTTCCTTACGCTCATAGTCGCTTCTGCTATCGGGATGCCGGTCGCCGAGCCGTTCTCGGTGGCGAGCTCGAACTTGTAGCCTAAGCCGTCGACGGCGCCCCGCTCCCTCCACGCCTCGAGGCGGCCCCACGGTTTCCAGCTGCTGACGGATAGGCCGTCGGGGCGGAGGATGAGCCACGCGCCGCAGTTTGACCGGGAAACGCGGTCGGAGCCGGGTGAGGGAACGAAGGGAGTAATGATGGAGGCGGCTGCCACGGGTGAGCCGGACAGGTCGTAGATCATGATCATCCATCCCTTTCGCTCCCTCGCTGGCCTTTCTCTCTCGCCGGACAAAGATCTCATCCACCCTTTGGTGGCGGTGGTGTTGACGGTGAAGTTGTGGGGGAGAGATCTGCTTTGGACAAACAAATTTGGCGTCAAGCACAAATAACAACACATCGACAGCATGGACACCAAACCTCAAAAGAAAAGGCACGACAATATTAGGACTAGAAATAATGTAAGGATACCTTTTCATTATTTTTAAAATATTTCTCTAATAAAAGAATATTCTATTAATATATAAAACATTTATAAATTAATAAAATATTTTGTCTAAAATAAATAAATAAATAAATAAATATATATATATATATATATATATATATATATATTGATTGAGTTGTACGTTTAACCAGCATATAAATGCAGAATCATCATTTCTCTTATGTGCATGCTGTTAGACATTTGCAAGGGGAATGCAGCCCAGGTTATGATTAAAAATCCAACTTTATAATAAGACAATATAATTTGATATGGGCTTTGGGACTACTTTTCGGATAGTGTTGCAAAATTTTCTCTTTCCTGTAGTTAAGCCCCTCAATTTAAAAATTCAAAGAGAGTTTAGATTAGTGAGCCCCCTAAATAACATGGTCGACTGCATGTTGATGCTCCATAGCTCCCTTTGGCGCTTTGGGTAGACATTGATTGGCACGTTGCTTCATTGACGTGTTAGAATTAAAAAATATTCCCAAATCTGACATTAAATATCTTAAGCTTTTAAGATAGTTATTCCTTGCAACCACTCCAACGCTAAATGTATAAGTTTTATTAGCCCAGCCAGATTACATAACCAAGAGCAAAACTAAAGCAAGAGCAATAAGACATGAAGCAAGTAGTTCCAATCTATTAAAAAGAGAGCACTTTGAGAAAACGGTGTTAAAATGCACGTTTCAGTGATTTTTCGCATTGAAATAACACAAATTAATTGCTCATTCTAATCAAAATTGTTAGGAGAAAAAGAAATTATGCGTGAAGGAAAATTTTAAAATTAGAAAAATTGTTTATAGATAATTAAGGTGCTGCCCAGCTGGACATGATGTGAAATTATGCGCTTCCTCTCTCCTCTCCCATGAGATAATGACACCCCCACATGCCAAAATTGTCAGAAGCCCCAACACCCGTGGGCCCGCCCAACGACAGCGCAGCCCCACCGCGGGGACCCGCTCAACAAGACCCGCTCAAGTTAGCCCAACACACCAGATCCCAGCTGTATTGAGCCAGTACAGCACCCACAGCACAAAGCCCCCGAAGCAAGCAAGCAACGGCAAAGAGCATCAGCAAAGCTCACACGGCGTATGCTATCAACTTCGCAGGTTAACAAGCTAATCTACGCCGGGTAGGGAGAGAGAAAGAAGCTAGAAGAAGAAAACACTCACCGAGACCTGGAGTTTCGTTCGGAGCTGAACTTGCAGGTGAAAACTGGCTGCCGGATGTTGCCCTGAATCTGGAAAACCACCGGGCTGCACTCGGGTTCGCCTCCGAATTGGAAGACGAATCGAGGATCCGGCTCCGACCGGACCACGATGTGCAGCTTAGCCTGCGCCTTTTGGTACTCCGGTTCTTTCCCCAGCTTGAGCCACCCGCTCTGGAACGCGATGGGCTTAGACTCTGCCACTCTGATGTCCATGAAGACATGGATTCTGCCCAGAAGCTTACCCGAGCTAATGCCGCAGGTGCGGCCCATGCGGCCGGTGTAGACAGAGACGCGGAGCGTGACAGGCCTTGATGAGATGCGGCAGAGCGCAGCTGGATCGAGGTGAAAACCGGCTGACGAGGTGGTGGAGTCCGGCGGTGAGGTGTCAGTGGTGGCGGTGGAGGAGAGAGGGAGGAGTGCTGTCTGGGAAGGGAAGCCCTTGAGCTTGATCTTGCAGTAACATGGCGTCGTACTGGGGTGGACTCCTGAACCTGCTGGTTTGGTAGTGGACGGGAGCTTCAGAGCTAGGGATTCTACTATGAGCCTTGCAAATGGACATGGATCCATTGTTTGAGATCTCCTCAGCTGTGATTGTATCTGTGTTTATGCGGCTTAGTAGTCTAACAGATAGGACATAATTGGAGGATTCGAAAGCATAGGGAGAGGGCTATGGAGGTCTGGAACTCTTATCTTCAATGGAGTGTCCGATCTGATTGAGGAGTTTATATGGGTTGTCTCCCTCGTCTACTCTCTCTCCCCGTCAGCTCGGCATTTCACTGTCGGACTTTTTCTGTCTGCCGTTTGACAGTAGTTTGGCAGGTCTTTGAGTTGGTTATAAGAAAGATTCCCTTTCGCGGCGGAATCAATCCGCGACAAAATATGCCGTAACGGTGAATTCGGGGTAGTTTTAATTTTTCTGTAGGGGTAAAAAAAAAAGATTTTTTTATATTTTAATTATTTAATTTTAAATAAATTAACATAAGTTATGTTGGGCATAGATACCCTAAATCCAAGCTAAAGATCCGTCACCATTGAAATGGGCTCAGAAGCTAAATAGGCCGAAGAAGCCCGGGCACATGAACTGGCCCATAAGGTACAGTGGGCCTTGGAATCAGTATGGGCTATCTGCCCATGATGAATCTCAGATGTTGCCTGGCTTATAGGGATCACGTGAGAGATATTAGGTGGTTGGTCAGTCAGGTTGCGAAGGGAATGATGATCTGTACAGCACGCGGCCAACAAAATAGACGTTACAGGAAACGGCGGTGCACGCAACCCCCTTTGATTGGACAAAAGGGACTCACAGAGTTGGTGACAGGACTCCAGACGCACGCAATGAAACATGGACAAAACTCACAGGAAACTCAATCACTATAAATACCTTAACTGTTCACCAAAGAAAGGATCCAGATATTAATCCCGCATTAACTCTTGTTACCTTCCGCATAGAGAGAGAAACTAAAGAGAAGTTCAGGACTTGTGTTGTTAAGAGTAACTCTTTGAGTTTCCAAATACAAAGCCCTCGACCTAACATACCTGAGTGTGATTTTGTAAATATCTATATTCGAGAACAACATAGTGGAAGCAGTTATCGGACTAAAGTCCCATGATTTTCTCATCTCATTCACGAGAAGGTTTTCATGTAAAAATGCTTGTGTGCTAATCCTTGTCCCCTCAAACAACTTTAGTTCACGTCCTCTCGCTCGTTCCTGGTCCTCGTACTATCTCTCCGTTTCTTGCACAAGTAAATCTTTGGTGTTTCAATCGGATCCTCATCCCACTCTGCGCAGAGATTCGAGGACGTAACATTTGGCACCGTCTGTGAGAACTCAACAAAAAGTCTAGCATTCCCTTTCAAACACTCAATCCGATACATAAAATGGTGAATACCCGAAGACAGGCTAGTGGTCCTGTTCGAGAGACCTGCCCAAGAAGCAACGGACCTGCGCCCTATGGCAGGATAGATGACCACCCTAACCCGTACGTGCAAGCGCTGGGCGTAAGGATGGATGACATAGCCTAAGCTGTTCAAGACCTTTGTACCACGATGAATGAAAGGCTGAGGGGAGTGCCATCCAGAGCCTCCCAATCCGTGACATCCCAGAGAAAAAGAAAGGGAAGCATGCTAGCAAGCACGCTGCTTAGCCTGAGGCCCTACAAATGCAAGTTGCCTCGAGCAGCCGAGCACCCTCGCGCCTCCAAGGGCGTTTGGGTCCGCGGGTACAGGAGGAGGGTCCTAAGAGACAAAATTCGTGCTATGTCCATAACAGCCAAGAACTCCCCTTTCAGGACGTAGCCCGTGCTGAGGAAGTCCCACCAAGGACAAGGAGCCAATCGGGGCAACAAGCAGTGCAAGACCCCTACAAATTGAGGTCTTTCCTCAATAAAAGGAAGATGGCGGCCGCGCCTCCGGTGGAGGAAAAACTCGACAGTGTATTCCACCGAATTTTTGGCAACAACAAGGGAGGAATCACCGACTTCCACAGATTTTCGTTTATGGCGGAGATCAGGGCTAGGCCACTTCCCCTGAAGTTCAAAATGCCCAACCTGAACGAGTATGATGGAAGTGCTGATCCAATGGACCACTTGGATCACTTCTGCGAACATCTGAGTCTTCAAGGCTTAGATGAAACTACCATATGCAAGTGTTTCCCCCTAACACTCAAGGATGACGCTAGGATCTGGTTCTACAGAATGCCGGTGAATTCCATCAGCTCCTTCAGAGAGCTGGCCGGCCTTTCTTTCCCAGTTTGCCTCCAGCTGGAGAATTGAGAAGTAGTTGTGGCACTTGACTCGTGTAAAGCAAGGGGCTAAGGAGGGCCAGAAAAGCTTCCTATCTCGCTTCATATCCAGGCCAGGCAAATCCCAAATTTAACTGATAAGGTCAAGCTGACCGCCTTCCTGTCCACTTTGGAAGGAGGGAGCTTCTTCAAGCATCTCGTACATAAGGGCTCACAGACGTTTAGGGAGGCCGAGTGTATCGTGAGAGCCTACTTTACTTCCGAAGAAGCAAACGATGCGAAAAAGCCGGTCCAGGTAGAGAAGCTCCCTCCGATGACATTAGATGTGAAGAGAAGACTTGAAGGCTGACAAGACTTTCGGGTGCCTAGGAAGCAATAGAAGTCCAAGCAGCACATCCACAAGGAGTACAAGCCCATCAACCTCACTCCCTTAAATAACTCGCGTACTAACATCCTGATGCAATTTTGGGGTGAGAAGTTTTTGAAGTAGCCAAAAGCGCTGAAAAATCTAGAGCTTGGTGACCAGACCCAATACTGTTACTACCACCGCTACGGAGGCCATAGTACTGAGGGCTGTAAGACGCTGCAAAAGTAGATCGAGGAGCTTATCAGAAGAGGTTATCTCAACCGCTTCTTGTAAAGACCCGGGCAAACATCCGGAACAGTATAAGTTGCTGAACCTAACCCACCAAGGGGCAGAGTGGCCACGGGAGTGGTTAACATGATCTCTATCAGCCCGATAACAAGAGGTGCACGGGAGGGCACAGTCGTGAAAGGAAAGAGACCTAAGTTAGAATTTAGGGATGAGGTCATTAGTTTTAGTAACGATGATATAGCCCACGTAACATCCCATTATTCTGATCCTTTGGTTTTTTCTGCTATCGTTTCTAATAGTAACTTAGATTATCAGATGAAATTGGTGTTTGTCGATAATGAAAGCTAGCGTAATATTCTCTATCGTGAGGCCTTCTTAAAATTGTGACTAAAAAGAAGCAAAATGACTGCAACTGAAGGACCCCTCTACAGGCTAGACAATAAACCAGTACCAGTGCAGGGAATCGTCCAACTGGAGGTCAAACTTAGAACTTATCCGAGGATGTTGTCAAGGATGCTCTCTTTCTTGATAGTAGACCTGCCCTCGGTCTGTAACGTAATCATCAGACTCCCATGTTTAGCTGCCTTTGGAGCAGTGACCTCGATACCACACTTGAAAATGAAGTTCTCGACACTATATGGGATTAGGGAAGTCCTCGAGGATCAAGCTGTTGGGCGGACTTGCTACTTATCCCAGGTCACAAAGACTCATTTTGCTCAACTCAAGGAGGATTTAGACTTCCAGGACGAAGTAATGTTGCAACAAGTTGAGTCTGGGGAAGCCATTGACTGAATCCCCCTGGATCCCCAAGACCTGAAAAAAATCATCCAATTTAGAAGTTCCCTGAAAAGACCTTTCCGAGACCAGCTCATCAGTTTTCTGCGAAAGAACTAGGGCGTCTTCACCTGGACTCCTAGCGACATGCCCGGGATTCTGACTGGAGTGATGGTCCATAATTTGATTTAGATCCCGGCCACAAGCCCGTTAGGCAGAAAATAAGAAATTACTCGGTGGAGAAACTGGTAGCAATCTGGGAGGAAGTGAGAAAGCTTCTAGACGCGGGATTTGTAAGGGAAGTACACTACCCCGACTTGCTGTCCAACGTTGTGATGGTCAAGAAGAGTAACAGAAAGTGGAGAATGTGCGTAGATTTCACGGACGTTAACAAAGCTTATCCGATAATAGCTTCCCTCTCCCCAGAATTGATTAGCTCATATACTCGACGTCCGATCATGAGCTCCTAAGCTTTATGGATGCACACTCAGGATATAACTAAATATGAATGAGTCTCGAAGATGATGAGCACACGTTATTCATGACAGACCAAGGGACATATTGTTACAAAGTCATACCCTTCGATCTCAAGAATGCCGGCGCTACTTACCAGAGACTCATGAATAAGATATTTGAAGACCAGATTGGAAGAAATTTGGAGGTCTATGTGAACGACATGCTCGTCAAAAGTAAGATTACCGACCACCATATCCAGGATTTGGATGAGATTTTTAGCGTCCTAAGGACCCGCCAGATGAAATTCAATCGAGCCAAATGTACATTCAGGGTCTCATCTGGAAAGTTCTTGGGCAATATTGTATTGAACCAGGGGATTGAAGCGAATCCGAAAAAGATCAAAGCTATCCTGGATATACAATCCCCTTGAAGTGTAAGGGAGGTATAAAGACTCACGGATAGGTTGGCTGCCCTATCATGCTTCTTGGATAAAGCAGCTGATAAGTACTTGGTGTGAGGTTCTAGGCTTATGGGAAAGGTAGTTAAGGATTAATCGTCGTCTTAGTAATTAATTGTAGATCGATTGATTGGTGTAGGGATGTGTATAAGGTAAAAAGGTGGGAAATATCTGGAATTTCTCCTGCTGAAGTCCGGGGTCAGCAGCCAGTACCCGCTGGCGGCTCGAGCTCAGCTCGAGCCGAAAAACAAGTAGCGAACCCGCTTGCTGGCCGTTCGAGCGGAAAAACCAGTAGTGAGGCAGCTCGCTTCTCGCTCGAGCGGAGCTCGAGCGTGGGACGTCCCGTGGCGAGCCCGCTCGAGCCCTGCTCGAGCGGGCGGCGCAGTATAAATACGCACCCTGTCTCTTTCCTCGTCATTTTCACGCAGCTAGGGTTTCTAGAGAGAGAGGGAGGCGCATTTCTAGAGCGATAAAGAGGGAGAACGAGGCTTGGAAGTCCGATTCAGTCCGAGAACCAGTTATTAAAGTTAAAGTATGCATCGAGGCAAGTGTTCTCATACCCACTAACTTTCCTCTTTCGTTGATTTTCGTTGTTTATCGGGTATTTTCGTGTTGATATCCGCCCATGGCTTCGAAAATGCAGTACCCGAGTCTCGAGACCAAGGATAGTATAATTTGTTTGCTGATTTGCTCACCGATTTGTTCGGTGGAGCTTTGCCCACACCCTAACCTATGAGATTTTGGGGGTTTCCCATTTCCCACCGGTAAATCATTAAATTGACTTCATAATATGAATCCCCACGTTCTTATAGTGCATATATGTTGGCTGCGGGAAAAATCTCGCGCGTTATGACCCGTTCGTGGCCTCTGAGTCCTCTAAATTACTGTTCATCCGTGAATAAATTAGGAAATTGCTCATGTTGCTTCTATATAATTATGATGGAACTTATGATATGTGTTGATGTGAAAATATAAGCTTTGAACTGCATAAATTGTGCACTGGAAACGTGGGAACGTGTCCCGAGAGCTTTTAAGGTGGTGGTTGTCCACCGGAGGTAAGGAATTCCAACTCCTTGTGAACATTGTGTTAAATTGTGATAAAAGATAATCTCAAAGAAGAAATTAAGTCCAATAAGTAAATGGAGGGAGACCCACTGGGTATGTCGTGAAAAACGTGATCTCCCGGATGGAGATGTGTGATGGGAATGGGACTTCCCAGTGATGTTTGATTGTGTCGTGTAGTTGGCCCTCCCTCCCGAAGAGTCAAACCTTGAAATTAGGATCGTGGTCGATAGGAGTGGTGTCCTCTAACCTGTCACGTGCATCATGGTGGGAACCCAAGACATACTCTGGCCGCCCTTGGGGGTGGGTGACGTACATGGCAAGTTCTAGGACACTGCAGTGAAAGAACGAGGATTGCCCTGGTCCCCGGGGGTGTGGGGCGTGTCGTTGAACACTACATATCGAGATGTAGCTGTTCTGTGGATTGTTGCATGGATGCAACCAGTGGTCATGTGCTACTGACCTAAGAATGTAGTCGTGGCTTTAGAATGTGTAGCGAACACATTACTTTCCTCATTCTCTTACTTCGTTGGCTAGTACGATCTACTAGCTCCAGGGTCCGCAAAGATAAATATTTAAATAAAGACGAATAAAATGAATCAGATAATCTCAAGTTCTCTCCTCCCTTCTTATGCCCTTCGTACTGTTCCTGTGCTCTTCCTTTTCAGTACCCATGCCTGTTGTTAGTTAGTGGGATATGATTTCATTTGCTTGGCTTTATGCTCACCCTTGCTTTATGTTTTTCAGATGAGAACGCCTTGATGCCTGATGAGTCAGCGTAGACCCTAGAAGCTCGGTACCTAGCTGTCTTACGTGCTTGGCTCGAGACTTGGATTGGCTAGATGTATGCCAAGAATATTTTGGGTTTTTGGCTTTTGTATCAGATCAAACTTGTATGGAGTTAACTGATACTAGTAGATGATGGATGATGGATGATGTATATGTATTAGTCCGCTGTGTATTGTGGTTTATATGCTTCCGCAGGTTCTATCTTATGGTGATGTCGGGGTTCCTAGTTGGCATCCTTCTTGGCCGGTGTCTTCTGATTCAAGTCGCCGGTGCCACCTTGGTTCTTGTGGCTTTTGGGTCCTGTGTGGTTGTCATTGGATTTTATTTGAAAATTATTTGTGGATTATTGTGCAGGGTTGTGTTTTTTAGGTGTTTGTATTTTGAAAATGTCCAATTTATAGACGGAACTCTACCCAATTTTCTGTAGAATTTATGATTATTATATTCTCGATTTGTCCTTAGGTTATTGACGGAGGTTATTCGGTGGGGAATAATCTGTTCCGTCACACTTGGCGTTCTTTAAAACCCTAAGAGGAACAAAGAGTAACAGTTTTCAATGGATGACTGAATGTGAAGAAGCCTTCCAGGGACTCAAAGATTATCTGTCAAATTCGCCTCTGTTGACTTCTCCCTAAATAGGCGAGGAGTTATTCCTATACCTATCAGTTTCGAATAAAGTCTTGAGCATAGCTCTAATAAGCCAGCAGAATGGCAAGTAGCGGCCCATGTACTACATTAGCAAAATCTCGGCTAGTGTTGAGACAAGGTACCCCCATACGAAGAAAATGGCACTAGCGCTTGTGTATTCCGCACGAAAACTGACACCGTACTTCCAGACACACAAGATTGTCATTTTGACTGACCAGCTCTTGAGAGCGATTCTGTAGAAGTTAGAAACGTCAGGATGGTTGGTCAAATGGGCCACTGAGTTAGGTGAGTTTGACATAGAATTTTGTCTACAGCTTGCCTTAAAAGGCCAGGCCTTGGTGGACTTTATCCTCGAAACCACGACGGTAGCTTAAGATCCCATGGAAGATTGCAGAGCCCAGGACTCCCACAGCGCAGCATCATGGACCTTACATGTAGATGGCTCAACAATGAAGGAAGGCTATGGAGCGGCCATAGTGCTGAGAATGCCTGAGGGATCAGAAATCAAATATTCAATGGTCATCGGATTCCCAGCGACCAACAATGCGGCCGAGTATGAGGCCTTGCTTGCGGGGTTGCGATTAGCAAAGGAGTGCTCGGCCAAGCACGTCATTGCCTATAGTGACTCCGAGTTGGTCGTCAACTAAGTCCGAGGAAACTTCAAAGCTAACAACGTCCAGTTGTCCAAGTACATCGCAAAAGTTCGAGAGCTCATGATAGCTTTCGAGAAGGTGGAAATGGTCCACATCCCGCGGGAGGAAAACAAAAACACCAACTAGCTCGCAAAAGCAGCTGCATCAGGCAATCTAGACCAATACACCCAGGAATGTACGAGATCCTCAACAAACCCAGTATAGAAGATTCAGGGATGGAAGTAACATAGATATCCGAGGAAAATAGCTGGATGACCCCCTACATGAGGTACCTGTCTGATGAGACACTGCCTGAGGACGCAGAAGAGGCCAGGAAAGTAAAAAAGAAGGATGCGTGGTATACTATCATGGATGGTAGACTATATCGTCGAGGGTTCTCTACCCCTACCTAAGGAGTCTTACCCTAGAAGAGGCTAACTATGCTACCGCAGAGGTACACCTCGGGGTTTGCAGATCCCACGTTTGGGGCAAGAACCTTATGTTTAAAGTAATGAGATAAGGATACTACTGGCCAATCATGAAGTATGATGTCATGGACTTCGTACAAAAATGCAAGAATTGCCAGGTCCACGACAATTTTACCCACCAACCGCATATGGAACTCAGAGCCCTACAGTCTCTGTAGCAGTTCACGTAGTGGGGGCTGGACATCTTTGGGCCTCCGCCAATAGCGTCAGGGTAAAGAAAGTTCCTAATCGTCGGGATCGACTACTTCATGAAGTGGGTTGAGGCCGCACCATTGGCATGTATAACCGAGTAAAACGCTATGGATTTTGTCCGACAGAACAATATGTGTAGATTCGGGATCCCCGAGTGCATTGTGATCGACAATGGGACCCAATTCTCTGAAAAAATGTTCACCAAGTATTGCACCAGCTTAAGGATAATGTTGCTACATACATTGGTTGCATACCCGCAATGTAATGGCCAGATGGAGGTACTAATCAAACAATATTACATGGACTAAAAATGAAGTTGGAACACGCTAGGGGTTCATGGGCTGAAGAGCTACCGTCAGTGCTCTGGTCTTATAGGACCACCCCGAGGGAGCTAACTTGAGAGACCCCTTTTTACCTGTGCTACAGGGACGAGGCAGTCATTCCAGTAGAAGTTAGGCTCCCAAGTCTTCGAGTGGAAAGCTTCAACCCACTCAATAATGAACAGAGAATAAGGGAGAACCTTGATCTCCTAGAGAGGTATGAGACACAGTAAGACTGCGAGTTGCGGCATACCAGCAAAGGATCGCTTGGTATTATAATAAAAAGATGAAAGTGTGCTAGTTCGAGATGGGAGACCTTGTACTGAGAAGTATCGAGGCTACGGGGAAGCAGGCCGACTGAAACAAGCTCTCTCCAAATTGGAAAGGGCCATTCTTAGTCTTGGCCACCCTGCAAAATGATGCTTACAAGCTGCGCACATAGCAGGGAAAGCTCGTCCTGCGAACACGGAATGCAGCTCACCTCAAAAAATACTACCAATGAAATTGTAAAGGGCACAGGTAAATCGATTGTATTGCTTGTTGGCACAGCAATTTATTAATTAAACAACATTATAATTTTTCACATTCCACTTGGTGACTGAACACCAACTACCAAAATTGCGAGGTCAAGGCTGCCTCTAAGTCAATTGGATAGGAAACCTTTTACTTACTCTAAAAACTCGGTTAAGTCTGAGCAGCCGAAGAGGTCGTCTAAAAACTCGGCTAAGTCGGAGCAGCTCACGAGGTTGTCTAAAAACTTGACTAAGTTCGAGCAGCCCAAGAGGTCGTCTAAAAACTCGGATAAGTTCGAGCGGCCCAAGAGGTCGTCTAAAAACTCGGTTAAGTCCGAGCGGCCTAAGAGGTCATATAAAAACTCGGCTAAGTTCGAGTGGTCCAAGAGGTCATTTGAATACTTGACACGAAGCCAAGCAACCCTAGAGGTTGAATCAAAAACTTAGGGGCTTAAAACGGGAAGCGTGCAACTACCCTAGAGGTAGCATCTTTGGCCTAAGAAGAACGGGAGGTCCAGGCACTAAGCTGATATAAGACTAAGTTTCTTTAACAGCTTGTCATAGAAAAACTAAACACATAAGATGATCCCGAGAAAGATTCCAAAAAAAAAAAAAAATTTCATTCATGCTTAAAAACGTACAGTATACAAAGTATATACAAAAGAAAGTACGTATACATGTACATGGTAAAACTGCAATCTGCCCTCAGAAGGTCCAAAACAAACATTTTGCTACTGAGGCCCTTGTGATCTGGAAGGCTCTGCTTGGCCAGACGACCTTGACCGCCCAGAAGATCGAGGATCGCTTGATGACCTAGGTCGAGGCGTGCTAGGGAACAGTTTGCCAGAAATGCCGTACAGATCCTTTGAACACGTAGTGCTGGCATTTCGAGGATCAAACATAGCTGTGGGAAACTGTGGATGCAGCAATTTGATCACTCAATGACACAAACTTATACTGTCCCAGTACTTGCCCTCCAGAGTAGGAGCCATGTCTGCGACCTTACTGAGGTCCTTAGCGTCTCCTCCAGCTAGAGATTCCTATCCCGCAGCAACCTGTATTGAACTTGCTGGAGCCTCAGCGTGTCTTTAAGAGAAGTGATCCTTTCCTTGGCGGTAGCAAGCTTGACCTCCAAGCGTCCGTTGGCCTCAGCGAGGGCCCTTGAAATTTCCAATTCTGCGTACACTTGGGTAGCCTCAGTAATGATTGCGCCAAGACCGAGCACATCTTGAGGCAGGTGATACGACTGCTTGCTAGGCCAGGACGGACATGCCAGGCCTCGACTATAAGTCGGCAAAGGCAGGGGGGCTAGTGTTGGGTATGGGTACCTAAGGCCCAAGCTAAAGATCCGTCACCATTGAAATGGGCTCAGAAGCAAAATAGGCCTAAGAAGCCCAGGCGCGTGAACTGGCTCATGAGGTACAGTGGGCTTGGGAATCACTATGGGCCGCGGGCCCATGATGAATCTCAGATGCCGCTTGACCTGCAGGGACCATGTGAGAGGTATTAGGTGGTTGGTTAGTCAGGCTGCAAAGGGAATGATGATCTATGCAGTACACTGCCAACAGAATAGACATTACAGGAAACGGTCATACACGCAACCCCATTTTACTGGACAAGAAGGACTCGCATAGTTGGTGGCAAGACTCCTGACGTATGCCAACGCCACGTGGACAGAACTCACGAGAAACTCAACCACTATAAATACCTTAACTGTTTACCAAAGAAAGGATCTAGACATTAATCCTCACATTAACTCTTATTACCTTCAGCATAGAGAGAAAAACTAAAAAGAGAAGTTTAGGACTTGTGTTGTAACAGTAACTCTTTGAGTTTTCAAACACAAGGCCCTTGACCTGACGTACCTGAGCGTCTTTTTGTAAACATCTGTATTCAAGAACAACATAGTAGAAGTAGTTCCCGGATTAAAGCCCTATGGTTTTTTTATCTCATTCATGAGAAGGTTTCCATGTAAAATGCATGTGTGCTAATCCTCATCCCCTCAAACAGCTTTAGTTCTCGTCCTCTCGCCCGTTCCTGGTCCTCGTACTATCTCTCCATTTCTTGCACAAGTAAATCTTTGGTGTTGCAATCGGATCCTCATCCTACTCCGCGCAGGAATTTGAGGATGCAATAAGTTAAATAATTTATAAAAAAATAATAAATTATTTAAAAATAATTATATTATTACCATCTATTTAAATGCTAACAGTTAAAATTAAAATAATAAATAACCCATTTTTTGAAAAATGGAGGCTTTCTCTATCAAATTTTGTAGATGAAATGTAATTATTTTTTTTAATTTTTAATTTTCATATCAATTTTAATTATTTAATAAAAAAAAGGTTTCACATTAGGCTTAATCAAAATTGATTTTCACAGTTAGAATAAAAAATAAACAAAGGTTTTTATTTAAGTATTGCATTTCTGCTTTAATTTGTAGATAATATTACATATTTGCAAGCATATAATAAAAAACAAAATAAAAATTAAAGTTATGCTTGGTCTAGCAGGAATTTAATAAGTTTTATGTTTTGCTCAATTATATTTAAGAAAAATAATTTCATTGAAACAAATAATAAAAAGTGTTAGAAAGAGACAAAAGAGCTTCTTGGAACTTCTCTGTCCAACCAAACAGATCCTGTATCATGCCGTAGTGAGGTAATACAAACCAAAACTCTAGGAAAAATAAAAATATATAAAAAAACTTTAATTTATACTTTAACTAGTTATTAAAGAATATACTATTGTTATATATTTAGATAATTGATGCATTTCTAAATTCAAATTATCCAACTGGTTAGGGAGTAGTCTAATCTTCTTTTGGTGAGTCAAATTAAAGTCAATTCAGTCCTCGTACTTTTGATCTAAACCTTGCACAACACAACAAACGAACAAAGATAAAAGAATTGATGGGTTTCATTTTTCAATTTATCTTCCGACGTTTAAGTTAAAATTTTTTTTAAAAAAATAAAAAGACTTAAGGAGGATATTAAAGATATACTTGGATGCAAGTAATGGGGATTGAGTGTTTGCTTATACCAGACAAAGGGGAGGTGGCTTAGCGGTGTGCCTAGTATAGGGATAGTTTAGTGGTGTGCTTGGTTGGGGAACGTCTCAGAGGTGGGCCTATCTAAAGGACATTTTGTTGGGGTTGGTCACTCCCTTGTGGGTGACTCAATAAATGGAAGTGTCATCGGTGGATCATATAGGATTTGTGTGATATTCGGAGTACTACAAATTGGTTGTAACAAATACCAGAAGTCCATTTGCTGGAGAAGGCAAATCTTGGAGGAGTCCATTTGTCGGACAGGCAAATCTCGGAGGAGTTCATTTGTTGGGTAGTAAAAGTTAGTAAACGGGATGTTAACCGGTTGAGAGAAGAAGCTGGTCAACGCGAGATTGACTAGCTAAAAGTAGAATCCGATCAACGGGAGGTTGATCAGTTGGGAGAAGAATCCGATTAACAGGATATTGACCGACTGAGAATGGAAGACGAAAAGTCTGGAGTGCTGGCAGCTATTTGTACAAAGCGTTAACTTTCCAGAGTTGATAAGTTTTGTAGAACAGGTAGCTGTCACGCAAAGCATGTGCCGTCTATGCATAGCATGCATGTCTATAGAAAGCTCGAGAACTGATGAAAGCGCAGAAATGACAAGGACGGCGTGATAGATCATCTACTAGATGGCCAATTGAGTAGATGGAATTTGGTGAAGTCGGATCATTATAAAGGTGCATCAAGAGCTTCAAATTGGTATGTGAGAAATCACTGGGAGCCAATGTGTTAAGTACCAAGGACTGTGGTCGTGTGAGAAATCACTAGGCACACTGTGTGCCAGGCCGCATGTGTGTGGGGTGAAATAGAGGTTATCGTTTTACTACACTTTTAAAATGTCTGTGTATAGAGAGCACCACAGTGAGAAATGAAAGAGTATAAAGAAAGAGAATATCAGTAAGTGAAAAAAAGTGTTAAATTTAGGAGAAAAATAAAGAGATAAAAGGAAAAGAGAGTTTTCTTACTCTTGGCGATTGCTTTTCTTATTGTCTGTTCTTCAGGAACTTGTGTAACTAGGGTGGGTTATTGGTCTTCTGTCTCAAAATTTTTGCAACCGATTTTACATGGTGAAATTGTGACAGAATGGGTCATAATCCACTAATAACCTCCGTCGATGATTATAACTAACAAATGGAACTAATACACTGTTAATTTAATATAATAATTTTTACAAAAAATTAGACAGAGTTTTCTTTAAAAATGGACAAAAAAATACATACAACTTGAATTAACACAACTTGTATAAGACATACAACAGATAGACCTCAAAATATTTTCACAACACATACACAGGATAATTTAGACGCCATATCATTTATGGCTCCAATACAGTATCTCAATGACTATATTGAATCAAAAGAGAGATGCCATTTAGGAACTTACACAAAACCTAACTTATACTTGTAAAAAAATTTTATATCCATAAATAAGCTGTGAAAGCATAACAATAGTTAATAATACCACATAACATGCTATGACGCAATTTATTACATAATATAAAACTTAATCAGTTATTTACATAACGTTAAATCAATCACATTCTAAGATTCTAAGTCTTGAAAGTCCGATAAATCTCCTCTAGCAAAATCCTTCTCCTTACTCTATCTAATCGGGCGCCAACTCATGGATCTTATCTAGAAAGAAGAAGAAGTAAGGGTGAGTTAATAACTCAACAAATACATCATATACAAGGCAGTAAATAATATAAGCAAAGCTAGGCAGAAAAGGAATATATGAGTATGAAGGAAATGCATAAACATGAACTTGGTCAAATATACTTGGGATATAATTTACTTCTTTCTTTGGGATTTAATTACTGCATAATTATTCATTTTTACGGACCCAGGCTAGTAAACCTTATCCGCCAATGGAGCAAATAATCGATGATAGATTTTATTTATTCCACACAATTTAAAGCCAAAGGTTCCTTCAAAATTACATCCCGAGGTCAGGATAGTTCTCTTATTCTTATTCTTCCAAAATTTACATCTCGAAGGCAGAATGGTCAAAGTTCTTATCCTCAATTACCACTATAATGTCTTATGGCATGTCAAGAGTATTACCTACTATAATATGTGGTCAGGACAAATCCTTGAATCTCCACTGTCATACTAGTGGCATGCTTAAGGATAATGCCCTTCAAACATGAATTCGTGGTCCTAGTTTTATAATTTCTTATTTTTTTGAGGGAAGATCCATCAAACTTATTTTATAAATATCTCCATATGGGAGAACAAATCCATCATATACCCCAAATTGTGAAATTTTCGTCTGATTACTTGCACAATTTTCTTATCGTTCTTTCAAATTTACATCTTCTCATAATTTATTCTTATGCATAATCATCGTATAACATAGAAAGGGTGGGAATTCTTACCACCGTGAGTCCAATTCAACTTTAGGGTTTCGAATAACAATTCTCTTCGAAATTTATTAATGATAATATTTTTTAGTATGCACAATTAAACATAAGCAAATATATATAACTTGAAGGGCAATTAAACAAAGCGAAAGCATGTAAAGATACTCATTAATCTCTGATGAACAATGATCGCGATCGAATTTGGGTTCCTAGATGCTTTAAACAGTTCAAAATTTGGAAATCGGATGCCAAAGTTGTAATTGCTTACATTCAAGACATGAGTTAATTACAATTAAAGCTAAATTATGCACGGGAATCAAATTAAATAGGAAATTACAATTCGGGTGTGGGTTAGGGTTTGGTGTACCCAAAAATTGTGTAAAACTATAAATTCGGGCACTCAAACGATAACTTAGTATATCCATGACATGGGTAATCATATTCTAGACCCAAATTAATCAAAAGCTCCAAAATTTGCAGGTAAAATCATCCGAATGCAGGGTTAGGGTTCCTCGTCCAAAAATGATCAAAATTACGGATTTGGGCATGGGATTCACATATATGCATGCTTGGATCTTGGAGACTACAAAATATAAACCTAATCGGGTATCAGAATGATGATACCCAAAGAAAATGGAATAAAAATGTAGAAAGATGAAAGAGGAGGGTATGAGTGCACTTAACTTGACTTGATATATCACATTTCTAATTGGCTCTTGGAGGGATTTGGACTCGTGGGCTTCGATCTCCTCGTTCTTTCTTTAGTTCTTCGTTCTTTCTCTCTCTCTGTAAATCCAAAAATCGGTTGAAAATGCCCGGGAGAAAACCTTCACGTGCTTAGTGGTGATCAGGCGGAGCGGTTTTGTTTTTCCCACCTAGGCCACGCCTCGAGTGCTCCTTGGGTGTGGAGGTTCTACTTTTTGCACCCGGGTTGCGCCTCAGGAGCTGGTCAGGGGCTGGTCAGACTCGCGTTGAGCCTACAACAAGCCAACTTTGTGTTTTTACTGTCCGGGACCCGTTTTGACTCTTCTAACTCAATTTTTTCATATTCTTGGACCCTAATTTTGATTATATAACCTTAATATGCCATGATTATCATAATTTAAAACTCAAGATCTTATTTACGAATTAACATTTCATGATTTACAACTTTGGTTCCTAATTTTACCAATTTTGGATATTTGGGCTTTTTAAATCGATTCTTCCTATACCCTTTGACCTCAATTCACTTATTTTAACTTAATCACCTTTCAATTACTCTATTTTGGAATTTGGAACTTCACCACTCAAATTTATCACATCGTGAAAATTGACATTTTACAGGAATTATTTAAAATTTATCTTGTAATTTTTTTTCTTCGGTTTATGAAGAATTTTCACATTAAAAATATTGTGCATCTTTTATTTTTTGTGCCCACTAAATTGGTAGCTGACGATGACGAGGGGTTCGGGTTTCCACAGTATTGGATCTGGTGAATCTGGGTTTTGAATCCCAACAAGTGGTATTAGAGATAAGGTTGCGGTAAAACCCTCTTCTAATACCAACAAGTAGTATCAGAGATAGTAGAGATCGACCTTGGCCTGAAAAGAGCTACTTGCGGAGGGTGCTGACTGAAAAGGGCTACCTGCGGAGATGCTGACATGCCGTTGGTGCGCAGGGGCAAAGTGAAGCCTTGCAGAGGGAAAACCGCTGAATGAAGTTCCACAGAAGTGTAGCCGTCGAGATCTGCGACTGTCAAAGTGGAGATTCTGGTGTCATCGTCGAGAAGCTTGCCATTTGGTGTGGCAAGGGCAGGAATAATAAAAGTATGACAGAGCCAGCAGGGCCAAGGGAAGAGCTGAGTAGGGCTAAGGGCGAAGCCAGCAGGGCCAACAGCGAAGCTGAGGTGGTGAAGGTAGAATGCAAGAAAAAATGATTTGACCGCGGGGAAGACATTGAAGAGGAGTTGGATTACTCCAGATTCAGTGGAGTGAAAGAAGGTGTCATTCAGGCTTGCAGAGGCCAACGTCGAAATCCCAATTAAGCAAAAGTTGTCGAAAGGCAAGCGATGACGGTTGCCAGAAAAAGGCGAGGTTTTTCCCATAAGGTCATGAGGAAAAGTTGGTTAGGGTTGGTCACTCCTTTGTGGATGACTCAACAAACGGAAGCGTCATCGGTAGATCACACAGGATTTGTGTTATTTTCAGAGTGTTGCAAACTGGCTGTAACAATGACCAGAAGTATATTTGTCGGAGAAGGCAAATCTCAGAGAAGTCCATTTGCCGGAGCAAGTAAATTTCAGAGGAGTCCATTTGTCGGACAATAGAAGTCGGTCAACGGAATGTTGACCCGCTGAGAGAATAAGCTATTCAACGGGAGGTTGACTGGCTGAGAGTAGAATCTTGTCAACAGGATGTTGACTGACTGAGAAAGGAAGACGAAAAGTCTGGAATGCTAGTAGCTTTCTGTGCAAAGTGTTGACTTTTTAAAGTTGGTAAGTTTTGTAGAGCAAGTAACTGTCATGTAGAGCATGCGCCGTCTATGTAGAGCACGTGCCATCTATGTAGAGCATACGTGTCTATAGGAAGCTCAAAAATTGGTGAAGGCATGGAAATGATAGGGATGACGTGACAGATCATCTGCAAGATGGCCAGTTGAGCAGACGAGATTTGGTGGAGCAGGGTCATTACAAAGGCAAACCAGGAGCTTCAAACTAGTGTGTGAGAAATCATCGAGAGCTAGTGTGCTGGGCACCAAGGGCTGTGCTGATGTGTGAGAAATCACAAGGGATGCTGTATGCTAGGTTGCATGTGTGCGAGGATAAAACGGATGTTGCCATTTCATCATACTTGTAAAATATCTGTGAGCAGAGAGCACCACTGAGAGAAGAAAGAGAGGAAACAAAATAAAGATAAGAGGAAATGAGAGTTTTCTTACTTTTGTGATTGTTTTTCTTATTATCTGTTCTTTAGGGGCTTGTGTAGCCAGGGTAGGTTGTTGGTATTCTATCTCGAGATTTTTATAATCGATTTTACATAGTGAAATTATTTAAAGTTTGTCCCATGATTTTTTTTTTAATTTATGAAGGGTTTTCACATTAAAAATATTGTGTATCTTTTATTCCTTATACCCATTAAATTGGTAGCTGACGATGACGGGAGGTTTGGGTTTTCATTGCACTAGATCGGATGAATCAAGGATTCGAACCCCAACACGTCTAAGAGAGAGATGTACTCAGGAGGGAGCATCTTTGCCAGTTGTACGGCAGTCAGAGTATAACTGGGATGCTTGATAATAGTGACAGTCTTAATTAGGAATCACTCACTTGAGGAGAGTTTTTTGATTATATTTTTTTGTGGTTCCTTATCTTGTATTCTCTTCTCTATTGTAGTGAAGGAATATTTATAGCGGTTGACAAGCAATCGATCTTTTCTAAATGGTGACAACCACCCATTGAGCTGTCCGGATTGGATTAAGAATCCTGATATGACAGTTACATTTGGGAGGAGATCCACCAAGCTATCGTTATCATTTTGGGAGCGATTGTGTAAATATAGGCGATTATTTTTGGAATATTCACCATACTATTCCAACCGATTATGGTAAGTTTCGTCAACGTATTGGAAGAGGATCATAGGCTATATTAATTGGGCCGATGAGGCCATTTTAGTCAATTGAGCCGATTGGGATGTTGCTTAGATCGTGAACCTGTTCCTTCTGCTTGTAGGCCTTCTTCCAAAATCGGGGCTTCTAGACAGCCTTTTTGCTATAGGTTTTGACATCCGGGTCGTCCATGGATGATGAACCCATCAATAATAAATAATATAATATTTATATGTATAATTTAAGATCCATTACTACTGTAAAATCGTAAGTTTTTTTTTTAAAAAAATAGGGGCTATTGATTTGTCAAAATTTGACAGATTAGATTTAATTTTCTAAAAAAAATAGAAATGAATTTTATAAGAATATTAAGATATATTACAAATAAAAAAACATAAAAGAAACTATTATGATAATTTTTAATTTTATTTAAAAAAATTAAATATGTATCGTTGGATTTAAGTTAGATGGTCTTTCAAAGAATGAAAGAATTCTGACGGTTCCGATATCTCTCGATAAAAGGAGTCAAAAATATCGTATGGGGAGAAATTACGAGGCTGTTCAACGGCAAGTCTGGATTAGGCCCCACAAACAGCTGTTCTTAGTTGTCCACTTTGGCGTCAATGTACGTGCACATAGCTGGAGCTCGGCGGTCGGTCCTCCGCCTCCAAGTGCCTTTACACTAACGGACATTAATCATGTGACTTTTTTAATGTTTTTAATTTAGCTAATTTTATATATGATATGTATATAAAATTTAAATTATTATTTGAATAAATTTAAATAAAAATATTAAAATTTTTATTTAAATATATTAATCATTTTTTGATATATCTTATAATATTTAAGCCAATAATATTTTCCTAAAATATAAAATGTGAGAGATATTATGATGATAAAAGAGAGACAAATGAGTTGGCTCTACAATATGCGGAAAAATAATTGTTTCGATTACTTTTTCCCTGTTCTTGCCTTTTGGCTTTTGTCTCCATTTTTACGAAAAGTTGAGACATTTATAGTTGCATAATCAGTTTATGATTTTGTTTAAAGATAAATAATATGTCACGATTAGAGTAATTATATTAGTTAAGAACTAAATGTGACAGAACAGGTTATCATCTTTTAATGACATTCATCAATATTCATACTTAATTTAACTAAACTAAACCACAATTAACTAAATACAATATTTTTTGTGAAAAATCAGGTAGAGTCTCCCCTAAATATGGACAAAAATCATACATGCAACCTGAATAATATAACCTGCACAAGATATTTTTAACAAATTGACCTCAAAATTTCAATCACATTCGACCACAATATATACACAATTCATATACATGGTCAACATCAATGCCATATCATCCATGACTCAAATACAGTACTTACAATTACTATATTTGATCTAATAGAGATGCCATCTAGAAATCTGTACAATTTCGAAATCATACTTACAAAAACATAACTATATCTATAAAATAACATGTCGAAGTATAACAATAATTCGTAATAAATATAACATGACATGCCATTTAATACAGAACATTCATTCAAAATATCAGTTGATTACATTCACACAAAATCAATACTTGCAAAAATTGCCCAAGTCTTTAAGATCCAGCAATCTTCCTTAGCTAAGTCCAACATTTATTCTTTCTCATTAGATATCAGCTTAATAGTGTCATCTAAAAGGATAGACAAAATATTAAGGAATGAGCTAACAGTTCAGCAAGATATTATATTAACAAGACCATGCAGTATTTTATATAAAATACAAATATAAATAAAAAGGCAAACAAAAAGTGATTAGGAATCAAAATGCATATGGAGAAGGCAAAAGCATGAAACGATGTCTAAATATGAACTTGGAGACAAAAATCTTATTTTTGTTTCTTTTATCTTTTTCTTTAATTATTTCTTTCATTTATCTTAGTCAGAAAAATATGTTAAAAATCACAAATCAACTCGAATTACTTGTCCTTTAGATTAACTTTTTCTTCTTGAGGGATCCAAGCTAGTGACCCTACCAGATAAGGGAGTGAATAATCGAGGATAGATTGTATTTACTCCACACAATCCAAGGCTAAAGCTTTCTTCCTTATTTAAATCCCGAGGTAGGATGATTAAAATTCAAAATCCTATTTATTTACATCCCAAGAGTAGGATGATCAAAAGTCAAATTCCTCCAATAGTAACGCCCCGCTAATAACAAATGTTAGTCCAATTTCTTACTAATTTTAACTGAATTTAGGATATTTTTATTCAAATTTCAAAGCCTTAGTTCATCATTCTTCAAAAGCCACTTCAAATTCATACAACTAAACCTTTAGATAAATCTTGTGGTTCTCAATATTTTCAGACTGTATGACCTTTTGGCAATTTCAAATAAACATATCTAATAAGCTCAAATAATTTATTAAATAATAATTTTACCTCATAACTCAAAGTTTACTACAATTTTATACCCTTATTTTTAAATTAGGGTTTAGGGTAAATATTCTGGATACAAATCAAACCAAAAATGTAAGCCAAATTACAAAATCAGAACCATAAATCATAATACTTATACTTAAACATAAAATTTATCCATAAAATTATGAGAAATTTAAAAAACATGCAATATACATAACAAATCTTAGAAGAGGAGGGTATTAGAGCAATAATACCCAAATGGAGATATCAAAAAGCAACAACAACGAAGAATAAGCTTAGGGTATACTTGACTCAACCTGATTTACTGATTTCCTTACTCTGATTGGGCCGAAATTGACGAAGATTTCCTCCCATTTCTCTTTTCCTTTCTTCTCCCCTTCGTCGTTCTGTTGTTGTGCTCTTGCTTTCTCTCTCCTTTCCCTATTTAAAATGCGAAAGTAAATCGGTGGCAAAATTATCGAATTAGTGCTTGATCAACAGGTAGGTAAGCGCGGTGCACTCGAGCTCACGACGAGCGTGCCGTGAGTGCTCTTGCCACTGGAATTGGCACTGTGACAGAACAGATTTTTTTTTTACACTTCAAAATCCTCTCGTCAGAATTTGTCCAAAGTTAAGTCCCAAGATGAAATAGTCAAGGGAGACGGTCCAGTCTAGACCAACAAGTGCAAGCGTACAAAATATAGACTTATATACATATATATATATATATATATTCACAATACATACACGGGATCATCCAACGCCATGTAATATTTACGGCTCCAACTCTTTTAACATTTCATTTCATTTAACCAAAATTCGTTCAGAGATGCCATTCTAAACCTGATTATAACCAAAAGTAAATGGCAAAAGCAGATCTATTCCAAAATATATACAAGTGGAAATATAGTCATTCATTTATTCATTCACAATTTGAGATAATTACATTTAAGACTATCAAAATCCTCAAAAATCTTCAACAGGCTTTCTGATTCCAAAATTTCACCTCACTAGGCTTTATCTATTCCTACTCATCCGGTACCAGTTCTATGGTCTTATTTGGGGGAAAAATTATAACAGAGTAAGTCAAAACTTAGTAAGGTACCAACAACATACAATATAAATCATAAATGCAATAACACAAAGTTATAGAAAGTACCAGAGTTCATGATCAATACCGATTCCGAAGTTCTTAATTCGACGCCATTTTTCGAAGTTCACAGTTCAATGTAAATTTTCAGAGTACAAAATTCTATATTTTAATGTGAAACTTTTTTTCGAAGTACAAAGTCCAGCGTCAAAATCTGAAGTTCACAATGCAATATTAATTTTTGAAGTTCATGTACATGGTCAAATTTTTGAAATCCATAATGCCATGTCATTTTTATTGTTCAAAGGGATCTAGGCTAGTAGACCCTATCAATCAAGTGGGGAGAGTAATCAAGGATAGATTGTGTTCACTTTACACAATCAAATGCCATAGTTCCAAATCATATCCATATCCATTTCCATTTCCATTTAGAATCCAAAGTCCAAAGTTTCATATTTCTGTCCTCTCTTTATGTTCCGAGGAGGGGCGGACCACGTATCACTCCATGGACGGAGCTAACCTTGATTACCACCGTAATATTTTAAGTCATACCAGAATCTTATCTAACTGTATCACAGTTCTAGGTCCGCAGCACTTATTCAAAGTTCAAACAAAATTTATCATATTCCAAGGCTGATTCAAAGTTTACATATTCCATGCTCCGGTCAAACTAAAAAGGCCTTCACATTTTTAACATTCTAATTTTCATACAGGATTTCATGCAAAGCAGTCCGGTCATGAAATGAACAGAAACATGAGTCAACATATATAAAAATCAAAGTCAAAGGTTATACTCATGCAAAGAATTTCCGGTTGTAACTTTGAACAATAAAGCATGTGCTAAAACATGAAGTCAGAGTTAAGAAATACAGATTCACAAATTATAAAATTTAGTTCAGAATCATAAAATTCATGCAAGCTTCATAACAAAACTCAATAAATGGGATTTAGAATAGAATTATCAAAACAATGACATAGAAAACAAGCTCCAAAATACTCTTGCATTAAAACGTTCTTAAAATCTGAACTTTAAAACGGAGAGTACACTTGCTTGCTCTCCAAGTCTTTACTTCAACCTATCCTAAGACTCCCTTTCTCCTCCTCGTCTCTTCCAAATTCTTTCAACTCCCTTTTTTACTAACTAACTTAGTTTATATAGAGAATGAGTTAGGTGGGAGCAAATAGGGTAAGTTACCTACTAGGTACTTTTCTTCTAGAGGATCAGCAGAGTAGGTAGGTGTGACGGACCAGATTATTCTCTATCGAATAACCTCCGTCAATGGCAACACAAACCAAAGTCCATAATTAATACTTATGGATTCTACAGAAAATCCGGCAGAATTTTCTCTGTAACTTGACGAAAATCAAAAATACAACCTGTTTAAAAACATCCTGTACAAGCATACAACTAACAAGAGGCCTAACACAGAGCCTACAACACACCACACAGGATCACAATACCGCCATATCATCCATGGCTCCAATACAGTACTCCTACTCCACCGTATTAGATCTAGAGAGATGCCATCTAATATAAAACAAAACTCAAAACATCGATACAAACGCGGAAGCATACTAAATCATCATAATCTGCGGAAGCATACAAAACCATAAAAATAATAACAATAAGCCACATCCAACCCTGAGTGGCTCTTTACAATCCGATACAACACTATGGCCAAATCCTTTGCGCACTTGACGTCCAGCCAACCTCTTCAAGCAAGCCTCTTCTTGCTCTAACTATCAGGCGTCGGCTAAGTGTTCTCATTTGAAAGTAAAAATAATAACAGCAAGAGTGAGCTTACAACTCAGCAAGTATAATCAAACTCAATACTTGTAGGTAAATAATAGAACTAGAAGGGGGGAATACAAGTAATCTCGATAATCATGAATCAAGAGAGGGAATAGGGAACATCTGGAATCACTGGATTCTCACGGTTATATTGATTAGGCATTATTCATTTTCATTATTATATCATCATTGCGGACACCCGGCTAGTAGATCGTACTAACCAACGATGCGAGAGAACGAGGACAGGAATGTGTTCGCTATACATTCTAAAGCCACGACTACTATTTTAGGTCGGCAGCACATGACCATCAGTTGCATCCATGCAACAATCATCAAAACAACTACATCTCAATATGTAGCGTTCAATCGACACGCCCCACACCCCCGGGGACCAGGGCAATCCTAGTTCTTCTACAGTAGTTTCCTAAAGCGTACCACATACATCACCCGCTCTCACGAGCGGCCAGAATACGTCACCAAGTATTCCTCGGGTTCACACCGCGATGGACATGGTATACTAAAGAATACTACCCCTACGACTCAGGGTCCTAGTTTCGAGATTAGTTCGACACTTGGAGAGGGAAATCCACATTTGCCACACACGATCATATCTCAGGAAATCTCATTCCCAACACAAGATCTCCAACCGGGAGATCATCTCATCACACACATTTCCATCTAGGAGATCATATCATCACAAGCACAATGTGGACTCCCTTCCATTCACATCACGGTTCACAATATCCAATGGGACTCAATTCCTTTAATCCACAACAAAACATCACAAGTTCATGAGAGAGATTTGATTCTTACCTCCAATGATCTCATATCAATTTGGAACCTCCGGGACTCGTCCCTTGCCTCCAGGACACGGATACACGTTCGGAACTTCCATTTACATTTAAACATTTAAACGTTATATCAATAACAATTATGGAAGCATAACACTTATATTTCTCATTTCATTTTCGGTGAACAATAATAGATTTCCTTTTGAACACCCAGACGCCGTACACGGTTCGATACTTGGAAATCGGACGTTCGGTGGATTCGTACACACACTTGATACACGAGATTTCACATTTGGGTTCGATTTAACTTAACACGATGATGGAAGCTTGCAACTTCCCATTCATTTTCGGATTATCAACAACGGAGAACTTTTCAGGCTCCCGGATGCCACGAACGGGTCAAATCTTGCGGGATTCGGCATCCGGTCGTTATATACACACAATTGAAACACAGGGATTCATATTCGAGGGTCCTTTCATCATCTTATGAAGGTGACAACGCGCAATTATCACCTCCAGTCTCGGGTGAATAGTAACAGTGCCCGGTTAGAGGGCTCGGACGCTGCGAACAGGTCAAAACGTGCACCATCGAACCCGCGGCCGACATATATATGCATTTAGGACGTGGGGATTCATATTTTGAGGTCAAAATAACATAATTCGGAGGGGAAAACAGTGAACCCGAATCCGGGCGTGGGTTAGGGTTTTACGATACCAAATCGGTCGATTTGGACCACAAATTGGACAAAGAACTACATATTCATTGAACATAATTCATGGGCTACACATTCTTCAGATTTTGGGTGGGTATCGGAATGATAATACCCGATGGAGAACGAGTAAAAATCACAAGATAACAAATAGTGAGTATGAGAACACTTGCTCGACGTGCTCTACATTTTCTCTAACTAGCTCGAGCTCGAAATCGGACCCGAAGGCCTCCATTTTTCCCTTTTCTCCTTCGCGAGCTCCTCCTCTCACCGGGCTCCCCTGAGTGCTGCCGCTGCTCCACCGCGTGCCGGGCGGGCCACCACCTCTCACGGTCGTCGCTGACCGTTTCCGACCCGTGCGCCACCGGTGCCGGCGCCGTCCTCCTCTCTCGCCACTGAACCCTAACCCTTGCCCCTCTCTCTGTCTTCGAATTCCTCTCCCCGAATCTGCCTCCTCCCTCCCTTATAACTTATTATATATATATACATATATATAATATTATATATTACGTTTTCTTTTAATCCATATTTAATTCGACACCTGAACGATCGAATGGGCACACTCCAGCACCGACCAATCAATTCCGAATATTCTTCTAAAATTTCATAATATTAAATTAATTTTTCACACCCCCGAATTACCCAAAATTACCGAAAATAATAAATAATTTCAATTTAGTCCGATAAAAATATTTCAGGATTTCGGGATATTACAGTAGGGTAGTTTATTTACTCTGATTAGATTGAAGTAGTTGAATCTACTCCGGCCATTTAACACAGTCGGTCTTTATCGATTGCAATTTACTCTGGTCATTAGCTGGTTTAGTTAGAAAATTTTACTCTGAAAATGTTACTTCAAAATTTACTTTTGCATTTTATTTTAGAATTTACTCTGATTTTCAACCCATTTATTTAATTTGGTCAATATTTCTAAATCTGGTCAACAACTCATCACCAATTCCAACCGGCCAACATTTCATTTTTAACATCAATCGGCCAACCTTTCATTTCCATTCAAACCAGCCTCATCGTGCCTTCAATTCACTCCGGCCTTCTTGGGACTTCAAATTCACTTTGGCCTTCAAGAGGTCACAAGGCCACTCTGGCCTCTATCTTGCTTCAAAGTTACTTGGACCTTCAAGAGGCCACAAGGCCACTTCTGCCTCGAAGAGATCACAAAGTCACTTCGGCCTTCAAGAGCTCACAAACTACTTCATCCTTCATGAGGCCATAAGGCCACTTTAGCTTTTAAGCTTGCCTCTTCCTACTTTGGCTCTTATAAGTTTATCACACCTTTTTAACCTTACCAATTCATTACCATGTACTTCTTAATTCTTATATTTTTGGGATCAGGATCTCACAGGTGCCCTCTACTAGCTCAAGCCTACAACAGCTTAGCAACTTCTAGAATTGGTGTCCTCTGCTGGCTCGAGCCTACAACGAGCTCAGCAGCTTCTGGAATTGGTGCCCTCTGTTGGGTTCGAGCTTGTAGCGAGCTTAACCCTACAATTTACTGCACTAAGGCTAATTTTTTAATTTGTCTAATTTCTCTTATCCAAACTTAATTATAGCAATTACATTAACTTAATTACTAGAATTTACTATATTCTAAAAATCAGGACCTCACATTGAATATTTCAACATTTATACTTGCTAAGATCGGAAAATTTTTTGGAGGCAATTCAACTGATAACGATGAGCAATTGACATTAGTTATAAGAACCTTTTTGTGTTAATTGTAAAATATATTAACCACTTACTTGATTTAACTATTTAATTAAATTAACCAATTAGTTAATTAACTACTCGATCAGGTTAATTGTTCAATTAGATTAATTGTTTAATTTATCATTTAAATATCTAATCATTCAAGTCTATAATCTAATCTTTTTGCATCTTTTCAGTTACTCGACCACTTGATCATTTGTTTAATTTTAATTTTTTTATTAAGGTGGGATTTTGTTCTTTAGACTTGGACCTAATAGGATAGCTAATACTTCTTTTTCTCTAGACTTACTATTCATGGGCTCATTATATTAATCAATCAGATTAAACTTATTGATACTTTATCAAACACTAACAATGAATATTTATTGTTGATTAATCGCATTAATCAGAGTTTATTTTTCTATGATTTGGAAAGAGATTCATTAACTATTGACTACATACTTTTACTTCAAAATGCTATATTTTTTAACTTATCCTTTGTTATAAAATAAGCTACTCTCTGATTCTATCTGTACACAATTTTTATGCCTTAATACCTGACGGAGTTTGTAATATGTCGAATCTCCATTTGATTTATTTTGGATAAAAATTATTATTTTGAGTAATTTAAATGTGATAAAAATTATATATATTGTAAAAATTTAAAAGATATTCGGATCAGTTGGGTTGGTACCCGGAATACACTAGTGTTGGCCCCCAAGCATTGATTAGATTATAAAAGAAAGGGTAAAAAAAGAAAAAAAAATCAAAATAATAATAACAACAATAATAAGAATAATATATTATATTAAAAGGGGGAGAAGGCCAGTGCAACAGAAAGGAAAGAAACAAACAAAAGAGAAAGGGAAAGAAGATAGAGAAGGAGGAAATGAGAAGAGAGAGAGGTGTAATGGCCGATCGCCAGCAAAGGAGGAAGGCCGCACGAAAGTACAGCGGCAAGAGATGTTGGTGTCGCCGGCCATCATTTAAGAAATGTAGTTGTTTGAAGGGAGGAGAATGCATAGGCCGAACAAAGCACCCATCGCTGCTGCCGCCATCACCGGAAGAGAAACAAGAAATTGAGGTAAGTAAATCATTTTTTTTCTTTGTTAATTCCGATTTGTTGCTTGCATGTGTTAATTTTTGAGGAGGATCAACTGGATTTGGTTGAGGCGTAATTGAGACAAAAATTGGGCTTTGACTCTGGTTCATAGAAGGAGAAGAAAGAGGAGAAGAAGAAGAAGGAGGAGAAAAGGAGAAGAAGAGGGAGGCATGGGTGATGGAGAAGGCGGTGCTTTCCTATATCACCGGTCCGCTGCTGTCGCTAGAAATGCCACCGTCAGCAACTATCGGAATCACTTCAGTGCTGCTGTTGTTGTAATCAATACCATCATGCTGGGGCAAGTCACCGTTGGGGAAAGGGCGTGTGCGGCAGAGGAGGAGAAAGGTGTGTGTAGTGGGAGAAGAAAGAGAGAGGAAGGGCACGTGCATAGAGGAGAGAGAAAATGCATGGTTTGGGTACCTCGGAGTATCATTTTGTCAAATTTGCTTGGTATCAGACTTAGACAAGTATCATCTCGCCCTATCTTTGATTTATTTTAGTATTTGGTATATTTTTCATGCATATTTTATATTAGTATATTTGTATGAAAAATATGCGGGATTTGAGACTTGGTGGGTCATGCATGTGTGAAACCATAGTAGTCTGAGGCCCTAGTGGGTCGATATGTGGTAGTTAAGAGTTATAGGCCTAAAACATAGCCAATATTAGAAATAGGATGGCCGAGAGTTGCAGGCCTAAAATGCAGCCAATATTAGAAATAGAATGGCTAAGAGTTGTAGGCCTAAAATGCAATCAATATTGAAAATATGATGGTTGAGAGCTATAGGCCTAAAATGTAGTTGAGGTTGAGAGCCTATGATGTGAAATAGACGAGAGATGTAGGCCTAAAATATAGTCGAATTGATAGCTAATGATGTGAGATGGCTGGGAGTTACATGCCTAAAATATAATCGGGCTAACAGCCAATGATGTGAGATGGCCTAGAACTACAGGCTTAAAACGTAGCTGGGTCGATAGCCAATGATATGAGATCGTCAAAAATTATAGGTCTAAAATGTAATTGGGTTGATAGTCAATGATATGAAATGATTGAAAGTTACAGACTTAAAATGTAGTCAGACTAATGGAACCAATGATATGAGACGACCTAGATCTGCCAGCCTAAAATATAGCCATTATGATATGTAAATTTAGATTCTATTTATTGTTGCCCACTATTTTTATGGGTATGTTGTGTGAGATCTCGATTTCAGAATATGATAATTATGGAATAATCATGTAGATAAAAATTATGTTTAGACTTAAGAATGTAAAAAAACTTGATACCGAAGCAAAATGATGAGAAATAGGCAATGGGTGGCACGACACCTAATGGTAGCTCGAGTGGCCACTCGAGTGAAAAAAGGCAAAAGTTGCGCTCGAGGGCTGCTTGAGGTAGAGTGGGAGCGGTGAAAACTACGAGGGTGGCGCTCGACGGGCGCTTGAGCACCAACCTAGGCACAAAAATGTGAGAGCTCACACCTGATGACTGCTCGACCGGCGCTCGAGCGCCAGTCATGTGACCCCCATGTGACCTGCTTTCCTTTGTGTTTTTAAAGGGATTTTTGGGGCTCATTCGGGGAGAGCAGTGGTAGAACACAAGAGGAAGAAGAGAGGAAGGAGAGAGAAAGAGAAGAAGAGGAAGAAATCTTCCGTCCAGATTCGATTAGAGTAAGAATAACTGTAAACCGAACTCAGGCAAGTATATTTCAGATGTTATTTACTATTTTTATATCTTTTCAGTATCTCAAATATTGTATTTATACTCCAAATCCACATTTCCTCATGTTTAGTGTAAATAAAGTATATTTCTCCTGATTAATCGAATAGATTTCATATTTATTTATATACACTGCAATATTTAGCTTCAATTTCATGCATAAATATATAATTGGTGTTCGTCTTACATCTGAAAGGTTAGGCAAATCCCTAAGCACGAAAATTGAAGAGATTTGGTATTTTAAATCCTCAAGGTTTGACATGTAAATGTTGGTTTGTATAGAGGTGATTTGTTTTTGAAAAATTTACATGAAATTTTACTGTCAAATTACTATGGAATTTCTGAAGCAAATTTGAAGGGTTAATGGTGTGATTTCTGACTGACTTTTAAAGTTTAATAAGTTATCAATTAAAAAATAAGAAGAAAAATATTTCTGATTCTATTAATTACGACCTAGGACTGATATATAGTCAGGTAAGAATCTCTAGTATGCCTTAGAACGTTATGGTGGTAATTAAAGATAATTCTCTCCATGGAGTTATACGTGGTCGACCCTTCTTTAGAGCGTTAACTTAGAGGGTAGTTTTTTATTTCTGGCCTACCCTCCGGAGGCATTTCTGTTCTGGTCCCACGAGAAGTGATCCCCCTGTTTAGTTTCTGGCCTTAGATTGTGTAGAGTGAATGTAATCTATTCTCGATTATTTACCCCATTTGTTAGTAGGGTCTACTAGTTTGGTCTTTTCTGATTATAAAAAGAGATTTCTATCACTTACAGAATATGATATCAGGTTCTAATTTCTAATACGCGTTATACTATTTTATGATTTCTTAAGCGTGTTGACATTGATTCGTGTTTTTTCATGTTTCATGTATACCTTGGTTCTTGCATATTTCCATAATTTAGCTCATCTGTATACTTGTTCCTCATAAGAGGATTTACATTGCTTGTTTTACTGTACATTATTGGGTTTTGACTCACTGTTTTATTATTTTTTCTCGAGATAATTGAATTAGTGTCAGACGAGAATGAGTAGCTAAAGCCTAGCCTGCAAACTTTGGAAGACATTGAAGCCATTTTGAGGATCTTAAAAAGACTAATTTGAATGTAATACTTGGTTTTGTATATGGATCTTGTGTATTTGGATCTTGTATATGCAATGTATGTTATGCATGTGATGAAATAGGGATTTATGCTTCCGCAGTTATATAGTTCAGCTTTCGCTATATGTTTCTGGATTTGTATAGATCCTAGATGGCATCTCTTATTTTGAATTTGTTAGTATAGTGGATAGGATTGATAAATTGAAGCCATGGGAGAAAACATGGTGTCTGATGATCCTGTGTCATGGATGAGATGTTGTTGATGGATATTATTTTATATATTTGTTGGTTTTGTTCAGGTTTATATTTCAATTTAGCCCAATTTTAAAAAAAACTCTGTCCACTTTTTCTTAGGACCTTAAGTTGTATTGGGGCTTCCGTTTCTGTATATAAAATGACAGAATTATCTGAGGATAAAAAAATCTGTTCCATTACAATTGGTATCAGGAAAATGAGATGCCTTAGGAATTGATCAATCGTAAAGTGGAAGCATAGGCTTAAGTTTCTACAGGGATAAGTCTGGGTAGTTAAGATAATTAAGATGTTTAGGAAGTTGATCCTTAGGTTAGATTTGAATTCTATTAAACCATTGATAACCCATTCCCTTAACTTGATTTCTTGAGGTTTATAATGCTGTGCTTACTTTTGGTTATAGGATCTAAGACTGCTAGTAGGAGAAACAGAAGAAATAATCGTGGTGGTGCTAGTACTCCCTACGATCGAGAGGTTGTGTATGTGGATCTGTTGGTGAGAATGACAAATGTGGTGGAATTAGTGGAGCAGCGTCATATGGCTCCGGTCCCTGCACTTGAGCCAGCTCTGATAAACCTTGCTGTGACGACGTATGATAGATTCACAGCGGAGCGAGCACCAGGATTTTTGGGTAAGCCTATCCGGTAGAAGCGGATGTTTGGCTTAAGAAGATAAAGAAGATTTTTGCTGTGATCTGATATACTGACCAGGAGAAAGTTACTTTCACAGTGTAGAAACTGGAAGGCGAAGCTAATAGTTGGTGGAGTATGAAAAAGAGAGCTCCTAGCTGGGCGAGTCTTAGTACATGCTCTAATGTAGGATCTTTAGGGCCATCCAAGAAGGCAAGGGCAGCTGATAAAGGAAAGAGCATCACTCAAGTATAGTCTGTGACTAGTTATCAGGCGACGGCAGTTGACTGTACTTTCTACGGGAAGAGGCATTCGGGGCAATCATGTCTCTAGGTGATGGGAGCTTACTTTAGATGTGGACAGTAAGGCCACCAGATTAAAGACTATCCATTACCTCGAAGGCTAGAAGCGAAGAAGTCTACTGTTACAGCTAGGGCTTTCGCGATGACTATTCAGGACCCAGAGGCCTCCCCAAATATTATGGAAGGTACCCTTTCTATTTGTGGAGTTCCTGCTTCTATATTATTTGATTTGAGGTCTACCCATTTTTTTTATTTTTCTATGATTTGCATACTGTATTATTTCTGTCCCATGTATTTTGGATTATGTATTAGCTGTATTAACTCCTATTGGATCCTTTGTAGTTACTGATATTATGTATCCTGGATGTGTGGTTGAGGTGAATAGAAAATGTTTGATTATAGATTTGATATTGTTAAACATGGACAATTTTGATGTAATTCTGGGGATGGACTGGCAAGGTAGATATCATGCCAGTATTGATTGTTTTCTAAAAGGGTTTATTTTGATATCCCTAGGATGGAACCCTTGTTCTTTCAAGGCATTAGGAAGAAAGAGGTGCTTTTATTAATTTCTGCTTTGCATGCCAAGCATTTGATGAAAAGTAGGTGTAAAGCTTACCTGACATATCCCTGCACCACTGAGAGTCATAGTCTGCTGACTAAAGATATCCTAGTTGTTTGTGATTTTGAGAATGTCATTTCAGAAGAGTTGCCTGGACTACCTTCACATTGAAAAATTGAGTTTGAGATTGTAGTTATTCCCGAGTTAGTCCAAATTTTAAATCCTCTTATCGTATGGTCCTAGTTGAATTGAAAGAATTAAAGTTTCAATTACAGGAGTTGTTAGATAAGGATTTTATCAGAATGAGTGTATTTTCTTGGGGTGCACGGTATTGTTTATGAAGAAGAAAGACGGGTCTTTGTGGCTATGTGTTGACTATCGTGAATTAAACAAAATCACGATTAAAAATAAATATCCATCGCTGCGTATCGATGATCTATTTGATCAATTGCAAGGATCTTGGGTATTTTTCAAGATTGATTTAAGGTTTGGTCATTACCAGTTGTGGATCAAGCCAAAAGATGTGGCTAAGATTACTTTCTGGACAAGATACTGCCACTATGAGCTCCTTGTTATGCCTTTTGGCCTTACGAATGCCCTTGCTACATTTATGGATCTGATGAATATGGTATTCAGGTCCTATTTGGATAAATTTATGGTGATGTTTATTGATAACATCCTAATATATTTAAAAGATTATAAGGAGCATGAGATGCACTTAAGAATAGTACTCCAAGTACTTCGTAAGGAAAAACTGTATGCTAAGCTGAGTAAGTGTAAGTTTTGATTGGAGAAGGTGATGTTTTTATGACATATAATTTCTGATGGTGGTATTTTTGTGGATCCAAAGAAGTTGGAGGCTATTACCAATTGGAGTAGACTAACGTTTGTGACTGAGGTTCGAAGCTTTCTAGGCATGGTAGGCTATTATAGGCATTTTGTAGAGAATTTTTCACAGATTATTATGCCTCTAACTTAGCTGATGAAAAAGGAGGCTATGTTTGAATGGAATGAGAAATGTGGTCAGAGTTTTTAGGAGTTGAAGAGTCGCTTGACTACTGCTTCAGTACTAATTATTCCGGAGGATTCGGGTGGTTTTGAGGTATATTGTGATATCTCTAAGGTGGGTTTGGGTTGTGTATTGATACAGCATGGTAAAGTAGTGGCTTATGGGTCTAGACAACTGAAAGTGTATGAAAGGAACTGCCTAACTCATGATCTGGAATTAGCTGCTGTTGTGTTTGCTTTGAAAATTCGGAGACATTATCTATATGGCAACATGTTCCTTGTGTATTCTGATCACAAAAGCTTGAAATACTTATTTTCACAGAAGGAGCTTAATATGAGGCAAAGGAGGTGGCTTGACTTCTTGAAAGATTATGATTGTGAGATACAATATAAGCCTGAAAAAACAAATGTAGTTGTAGATGCATTGAGTCGTCGATCAAGGTATGTGGCTAAGTTGCAAATCAAGCAGATGAAAATGTTAGATTATTTGAAGTAGTATGATATACAACGATATGTTCGGGGTGATAGGATGCTTTTATTATATTTTCAAATCTAGCCGGAGGTAATTAATGAAGTTAAGGAGAAACAAGTGAATGACCCATTCCTTGTAGATATTGTAAGTGATCTGAATAAGGAGACCCACCTGATTTCAATGTCCGGACTGATGGAGTATTGAGGTTTAAAGATTAAATATGTATACCGAATGATAGAGAATTGAAATAGAAGATCTTGAAGGAAGCTCATAGGTCTCAGTATACCATCCACCCCGGGATGAACAAAATGTATCAGCATCTGAAAAAGACTTTTTGGTAGAGAAACATGAAGAGGGATATCATGGGCTATGTGGAGAAATACCTTGTATGTCAGCAGCTGCAAGTTGAAAGGAGCAAACCTTCTGGGTTGTTACAACCAATGCCGATTTTGAGATGGAAATGGGAAGATATTATTATGGATTTTGTATTGGGTTTGCCGAGGACTCCGAGGAATCATGATGCCATTTGGGTTATAGATGATCGGTTGACAAAATCAACCTATTTCTTGGCGATCAGGATGACTTATTCCCGTGATAGATTGGCCCAATTATATGTAAATACGATTGTGGGGCTTCACAGAGTGCCTGCTTTGATTCTGTCCGATAGGGATCCGTGTTTTGTCTTGAGGTTTTGGAAAAGCTTGCATAAGGAGTTGGAAATGGAGTTAAAATTTAGTATTGCATATCACCCCCAAACCGATGGCCTATCAGAGCGTATGATTTAGATCCTTTAGGATATGTTGAAGGCCTTGGTATTAGAAATGAAGGAAACTTGGGATAATAATCTGGCCTTGGCAGAATTTGTATATAATAATGGCTATCAAGCAAGTATCGACATGACACCGTTTGAGACGCTGTATGGGAGGAAGTGCAGATCGCCTATTCACTGGGAGGAGACCGGAGTTAAGAGGATTTTGGGTTTTGAAATCCAGAAGTAAACAACAAAAAAAATTAGGCTGATTCATGAGAACCTAAAAGTTACTCAAAGAAGACAAAAGAGCCATGCGGATAGGAGGAGGACAAAATTGATCTTTGAGGTAGGAGATTTTGTCTTTTTAAAAGTTTCACCATCAAAGGGAATGTTTAAGTTCGTAGTGAATGGGAAACTGAAGTAGCGGTTCATCGGACCTTTTGAGATTTTGGAGAGGATCGGGGAGGTGGCATATAGGTTGGAGTTACCACCCAATCTGACGGACGTACATGATGTATTCCATATATCTATGTTTCAAAAGTATGTCCACGATCCTACGCACATTATTGAGTACGAGCCATTGACTATTGACAAGGATTTATCCTATGTTGAGGAGTCGATATAGATATTGGATCGAAGTGACCAAAAGTTGCGCACGAAGACCTTTCCCTTGGTGAAAGTGCTTTGAAGGAATCATTCACTAGAGAAGGCCACATGGGAGCACGAAGAGGAAATCCGAAGCAAGTATCCCCACTTGTTTTCTTAAGGTATGTAGCTCCATTTAATTTCGAGGATGAAATTTCCTTAAGTGGTGGATAGTTGTGAGATCCCGATCTCAAAACATGATAATTATGGAATAATCATGTAGATAAAAATCATATTTAGATTTAAAAATGTGAAAAAATTTGATACTGAAATAAAATGAGGCGAAATAGGCTAGAGGTTGCACGGTGCCTGATGGCCGCTCGAGCAGCCACTCGATTGCAAAAAATATGAAAGTTGTGCTCGTGGGCCGCCTGAGGTGGAGTGGGAGTGGTGCAAACTAGTAGGGTGGCTCTTGACAGGCGCTCGAGCGCCAACCCAGGCACAAAAATGCGAGAGCTCGCGCCTAATGACTCCTCGACTGGCGCTCGAGTACTAGTTATGTGACTCCCACGTGACCTGTTTTCCTTCGTGTTTTTAAAGGGATTTTTGGGGTTCATTTGGGGAGAGCAGCGATAGAACTTGAGAGGAAGAAGAGGGGAAGGAGAGGGAAAGAGAAGAAGAGGGAGAAATCTTTCATCTAGATCCAATTAGAGTAAGAATAGTTGTAGATCGAGCTCAGACAAGTGTACTTCTGACGTTATTTACTATTTTTACAGCTTTTCAGTATCTCAAATATTATATTTATACTCTAAATCCATGTTTCCCTATGTTTAGTGTAAATAAAGTATATTTCTCCTGATTATTTGGACAGATTTTATGTTTACTTGTATATACTACAATATTTAGCTTTGATTTCATGCATAAATATGTAATTGGTGTTCGTCTTATATCCAGAAGGTTAGGCAAAACCCTAAGCACGAAAATGAAGAGATTTGGTGTTTTAAATCCTCAAGATTTGACATATAAATGTTAATTTGTATAGAAGTAATATCCATGTTGTGATTTGTTTCTAAAAAATTTACTCAAAATTTTACTATTAAATTACTGTGGAATTTCTGAAGCAAATCTGAAGGGTTAATGGTGTAATTTCTAACTGACTTTTAAAATTTAATAAGTTATTAGTTAAAAAATAAGAAGAAAAATTTTTCTAATTCTGTTAATTAGGACCTAGGATTGATGTACAGCTAAGTAAGGTTCTTCGCCATACCTTAGAACGTTATGCTGATAATCGAGGATAACTCTGTCCATGGAGATACACGTGATCCGCTCATTCTCAAGGCGTTAATCTAGAGGGTAGTTTTTTTATTTCTAGCTTACCTTCGGGTGGCATTTCTATTCTGATCCCAAGAGAAGGGATCCCACTATTCTGTTTTTGGCCTTGGATTGTATAGAGTGAATACAATCTATCGTCGATTATTTACCCCCTCGGCTAGTAGGGTCTACTAATTTGGTTTTTTCTGATTATAAAAAGGGATTTCTAGCACTTACAGAACATGATATCAGTTTTTGATTTCTAAGACGCATTATACTATTTTATGATTTCTTAAGCGTGTTGACATTGATTCATGCTTTCTTATGTTTCATGTATCCCTCTATTTTTGCATATTTCCATAATTTGGCTCATCTGTATATTTGTTCTGCATAAGAGGAGTTACATTGCCTATTTTACTGTACCTTACTGGGTTTTGGTTCACTGTTTTACTTTTTCCCTCCAAATGAGTAAGTAGAATTAGTGCCAGATGAGAATCAGTAGTTAAAGCTTAGCCTGTAGACTTTGGAAGACATTGAAGCCATTTTGAGGATCTTAAGAAGACTAGCTTGAATGTAATATTTGGTTTTGTATATGGATCTTATATATTTGGATCTTGTATATGAAATGTGTGTTATGCATGTGATGAAATAGGGATTTATACTTCTGTAGGTATATAGTTCAGTTTCCGCTATATGTTTTTGGATTTATACAGGTCATAAACGGCATTTCTTATTCTGAATTTATTAGTATAGTGAATAGGATTGATAAATTGAAGCCATGGGAGAAAATGTGGCATTTGGTGATCCTATGTTATGGATGAGATATTGTTGATGGATATTATTTTGTATATTTGTAGGTTTTATTCAGGTTTATATTTCAATTTGGCCCAATTTTAGGAAAAACTCTGTCCATTTTTTCTTAGGACCTTAAGTTGTATTGGGGCTTCCGTTTTTGTATCTGAAATGATGGAATTACTTGAGAACAAAAAAAAAATCCGTTCCAGCACATGCCATGAGTTCTATTTACGTGGGTGTGTCATGACCTTTGATTATGTATCGGGTATCAGAGCACGATTTATTATGCGTTCATATTAGCTTGATGGTATGATAAGATTTTGCTTTGGGTGTACTGGTAATTTGGCTTCTGATATCGGCAGCTTGGGGTTTATATCTGTCATTTATTTTGATATTCATTAATAAATTCTCCCTCTGATTTACATATACTGTTTTGTGTATATTTATGATGATACTTGTTGAGCCTTTGGATCACATTTTCATATTTCCATCTTTTCAGATTTGTAGAGAATTGGGATGCTTTGCAGGAGTTGAATGAGCTTTGACGCTACATCATGTGATTTGGTAGGTTGGGCATCTATTACGACTTAGCTGGTGTTAGTTGTACTTCTTTATTATTTGGCTTAAATTTATTATGGGTTTTGTTATTTTTGGATAATAAAAAATTGGTCGAGAGTAGTCCTTTGGATTGTATAATAAAGACCGTTGGATTTAATATATATATATAATGTAAATGAGTTGTCATGTTTAGATATCCCTCTTACAATATTTTAGAGCAAATTGCATTAATATTGTCTGGACAATTATTTGATGAAATCCTGTGCGGGTTTGATTTTGTTGAGTCCTATTTATGAGATTTGGTCACAGCCAAATTTTTAAATTTTTTAATTTGATGTATAATAATTAATTAGGCACACTAAATTTTGAGGTATGATAGCGTTGGCTAAATCTTTTAAGCCATTCCATGCTTGGTGGATTGGATATAAGAGAGACTATCGTTCATGCCATGGCTTTACTCTAGATGTTATCGATGAAGTTCATCTTAGCTTCTCTCTTTTAGAGAAAAAGCCATCTTAATTTTTCTCTTTTATAAAATATTATTAGTAAGACTATTTTTTCACCCAGGCAATTGCTTGTGGGACTTTATGTCACTGAGTGCATCTTGACTCATATTTTCTTCTTTGATAAGATAACTATATTACATTAAGATGCATTCATTGTGCAGACTCTAGTTGCTTACCATCAGTCTATTTGAGTCATCTGGTTGAGTATTGCTATTTCTTTTTGTGTTCACTCAAGTTGTAGTTGCAGAAAAGCAAGTTGAATCTTTTATCACTGCTAATGAGATTCATCCCTTGGCGTATTTTTTTTTTTCCCTCAAGTTGATCAATTTGATATTTTCATGTTGAAATTTATATCTTGTATATGAATTTCTATGAATGAATAATAAGAGGTACTTTTTATTTCCATATTCAAATTATATTTATTAATATATTCTTTTCATATTTAGACTTATACTTATTCACATGGAATTGAAAATTGTCAAATGTTTATATTAATTAATAAATCCAAATAGATTTTTTTTTAAAAAAATTTGATATTAATATTTGAGAGTTTGTTGATTGATAACTCGATAAATGACACTTTTTATTTCAATAAAATTTGACAACTTGACTTTCTAATAAGCCAAATTTCATGATTAAATAAGGCAAAATTTAAGAGTCTAAACAATTAATTTATTAAGACCGATTAGATTTTTTATTTCATTGCATTTTGACAATTGGTTGGATGGCAAGTTGGATGATGTCAACATCATGATGACTTCTATGACTGAGATGACTCATTGATGGTGTATTTAATTCGTATCAGACAACTTCTTTCCCTAAGACATAAAACATTTCACTTAGAATCCTTCCTTTGCTTGTTATCAATATATAATGTTTTACTTGTAAACGAAATAAGAGACATGTTCTCGTGTGAGAGGGCTTGAGGAAATGGCACATCATTAGGTCAACAATTTACTTAAAATGCACCATTTCAAAATTTAACCGGTTTTTTCAAATTTTGTTGACTCTCTTTCCTCCGTATGAATTCAAATCGGACCATCTTCTTGTTTTTATATTTTCTTGAAACAAAAATTTTTGAACACTTAATCTTCAAAGTCTTACAATCTCTTTATTTTCTATCATCAATGGCCCCGTGAAACTCTCTTAAGAATATTACCGATATAACTTCATGTTTATAAATATTAGATATTCATGATATTTATGATTAGTTCAACATTTTAATTGTCATTATCACGTCCCAAAATTCGATTCTGTCATTTATAATTATCAATATTAATAAATAACCCATATACTTTATCAAACTACAAGACCAAAAATGTCACAAGATCATGTGACTTCATCACCTATCAAATCGTAACGCTACACCTTAAATAAGGACTTATATCTAAACCAAATAAAATTAGAGTAAACTACATCCATATCATGTTGAATAAACCAACATCAATCTCATTCTTTACAAACCATTGTTTAATTAACATAAATATTAAACTACTATCCGAAATCTAAAATACGATATCAAAAATTCTATTAAATTCTAATTCTAATCACTTCAATTAGCTCTTCCCTCAATCTAAATCATCCTAAAAGCACCCATAACTTTTATCTAAAAGGGTTAGTGAAAAATAGAAATAAGAGAGAGTTAAAAGGGTAGCAAGACACATAATTTCATAATTAAACATGTAATATTAGTTAAAACATGTTGGAAGGAACAATGCATTAGATTTAATAAAGTGTTATGAATTTCTATGACAACATATACTCAGCATTTTAAATTTTCTTATCAATTCTTATTCAAATTCATACTCAAATATGCAGATTCTTAGGGACCAAGGGCTAGTTGGTCCTCATTGATTACAGGGGATAATCAAAACTCAGATTATATTTGTTTACATACAATCAAAGGTCGTACGTTGCTATTTATGATCTGTAGGTAGGTCATCATATATATAACTCTCTAGATGAGGCTGAATGCCATTTTCACCTACAAATGATAGGTTCAAACCTCGATTATCATTATAATATATTAGGGTATGCTATAATATACCACCTGCTGAACTTATTATAATGGTCTAATACTTATACATATAAAAATTATATACAATTCTTTATAATTTATGTATTTTCTCATTCTGAAAAAAATATTTTTAGTTTTTAATATATTGAAGAGTTTTCTTTTTAAAATTCTGTCAATTCTTAACATGCATTGTATAAAACTATCTAGGAATTCAAACATGTAAAATTTTGAAGTATATAAAACCAACTTTTTGAAATTTAGAACAATTAGTATAACTTTTACAGAAAAATTAGCAATCTTAAGATAATTTTGTAGTTTCATCTTTATTGACAAATATGTAGAGAAATTTACTGAATTTTTAGAACATGTAACCATATATTTAAAGGTTTAGAACATATTGTAGTAAGATATACAAAATTCATCACATATAGGTCATTAAATCATGAATCAACACATACATACAATAAAATTGTAGGAAATTAACTCAATATCCCAAAGTATATGAATTAAGCATATGATTTTTCATAAAGATCATAAAGAATGAGAGTGAAAGTTCATATATGTAAAATTTAAACAATTATCTACAAAATATATATCATATATGAGTATTTAAAATAAAAAATGCTCAAAGAAGTGAGAAAATAATAGCAACAAAGGGAAAAAAAAATTTAGAATGCACTTGTCTTAACTTAAATCTCACCAAAAATCTAGCTTGAAATTACTTGAATTAGTCTTATTTAACTTCTCTCATTCTCTCTTATCATCATCTCCTTCTCTCTCCTATCTCAAAATTCTACAAAAAATGACCAAAATTCAACTAAACATCATATTTATAATATACAAGCGCTCGAGCATGCGTCAAGAATGTGTCTGGTGCCATGGCCAAAATGAGTCTAGTCCCACCCAGGTACGCATTGAGTGTTGATCACATTGGAAAGCATACTTGGACATTTCCTCAAGCGTGCATCAAGTGCGAGTCTCCGAAAAATACGCTCAAGTTCTAATTAGGCATCTATCAAGTGCAACCTCTTTGCCCATCCCATGCATGACCGTGTGTCGGGTATTAGATGAACATCCATCAATTCGATGTGACCCGATTTAACTTTGACTTCTAACATAAATTTATTTATCCTTTGACGTTAATTTTAATTATCTCAACTTAATTAATCAAGATTAAGACAAAATTTAAACTCGAATCTTACAACTATTCTGTTATTCTTTTATCGGATGAGAAGGCTTGCTATTACCGATGTCTTCATCACTATTTATGAAGCTCATTTGAAAAACGGGTTTCACATCACTGTTGCCAGGGAATTTGTTGAGACAATAAAAGTCCTTAAGATTTCCATCGCACACTTTCATCCTAATGTTACCTGATACTTTGAATAAGTCCACTATAAAATAGTGACCTGTTACAAATATAAATTCGTTAGAGTTTTGTTCACGACAATCCAAGTAAATAATGATTGAATCTAACTCTTAACATACCTTACAATACACAAGTAAAGAATATATTGAGAAAATGAGTAACTAAAGTAAACATACCTCCTAAAAACAAATTAAAGTGACATATTTAAGTTTGTTGAAAAATGAAACTTTAATTGAATTTTAAGTGAATGCCAAAACACTTATTCCTCTATCTTTTCTCTTTCCTTTCTCTATTATTGCAGCGTCATTGTGTTAAAAATAATCTATCTCTTTTTTACATGAAAATCATATAAGATTTTTATACCTAAAAACCATGTTCAAATGCCAAAGCACGTTTGAACACCAAATGCAAAGCTTGGAATCCACGTATATGAACCTTTCAGGCACATAAGGTGTGCCTTTTCTGAACTAAGTGCACATAGACATTCATGATATGCATATTACACACAATTGCTTTTAATTTGCTGAAAATAACCTTTTAGATCGATTGAATATCATGTAAACCTTTAATAAATAACATCGTTTGAGTAACCCTCACATAAATATTAAAAGACCTTTATCTGACATCTCTATCAAGTGAGCCTCACACAAGTATCATACATCATCTAGATAACTCATTTATTGGTGTGAAATTTATAAGGGAATTATTCGAAACCCAACATAAAACATGATGGGGAAAAATTACTCCAAAGAAAACTAGTGTATGTCAAACTAAGTTTGTAATGCCCGATTTCCTATCTGATTAATTTGATATTGTTGGTTTCTTTAGGTTAATTTTGAGTATATTAGAAGTAAATTGTGTCATATTGAAGGAAATTCAAAGTATAGTAGTAGTTTTGGTGCTTAAGGGACATCCGCCGTGCGCTCGTGCCCTGTTGACAGATTGGGTATGCCGAAGGAGCAGCTGAGGTGGCGCTCGAGTATAAATTTCAGATTGCTCATGCTCAAGGAACATGTGAAGTGGCACTCGTACTCGAATGGAGTTAGACATGGCATCTAATGTGTGTGAGGTTTTGATTTTCTTAGTGGCATAATTAGGAGATAATTATATTGTTATAATTAAAAATTAGGTTTAATTCAAGTTGAAAAAATTAGGTTTTAGGAACATAGGAGAGATTGAAAAGGGGCACTCATCGGGCGCCTCGGGTGGTGCCGCGAGCGCCCGAGTAGGCACTGGAACCTATGCAGGGCACTCCTGCCACGTGCCGGCTGGCGAAATAAATCAGGCTACGAGGGTTCCAACATCATTCTTTCTTGCTTTTTGAGACAAAGAGAGAGAGAGAGCATGAAGAGGAAGAGAGAGAAGGAGGAATCCAAAGCTTTTGAGTCTGATTTTGTACTTGAGCTAGTTAGAAAAGTTATAGATCGGGTCGAGGCAAGTGTACTCATACCCTTTCCTTTTATTTTCTTGCATGTTCATTTCATTTTCTTTAGGTATCCTCATCCAGATACTCAATTAAATTTATATTTTGTATTATTCATGATCTTAGCATGTAAATACTTCGATTCCATGTCCAATTTGTGAGATTTGTACAGTTTTTGCACCCGTAAACACGCCCCTCTTTGAAATTACCCAATTTCCTTGAAAGTTTTTCATGATTTAGCTTTAGAAATTGGAGACCTTAGCTTTATGGATGTGGGTATCCTAATTTTTCTGTATTTGTTCTCATATATGTTAATTTTAAGTTAACTAAAAACATTATCAGACATGAATCGGGGTATTTATACACATGTATATTAACTATGTTATCTTGTATATACTCTAAAAATTTCGTTATATGCAAATGTGAAGGAAAATTGTTGCCTAAAAGTTCTAAAATTGTATTGGGCTCTTGACAGTAAAGAATTTCACTTTTCTCCATGCTTTATATCGATCATTTTTTGGTAAGTAAGTAAAAAATGTATTAAAGAATAAGGATTTATAACCAAAAATCTATATTCTAACTCCAAGTGTTTTGCCAACTTGGGATTAGAACATAGAGGTTAGGGTATCCTTTGAGATCCATGAAACATGTCATGAAAAGCAAAATAAAAAACACAAAAGGAAACAGCCAAAGGTATACATCGTATAGATCCTTCTATGTCCTATGGTATCGCCGTCAGACTTTGACAAGCCCTTGGACCTTTCCAGCACTGTCCGCAGACATTTCCACCACCATAGTAATCTTCGACATCCTCAGCCATTTCTGCGGTGTCCTCGAATTTTTCAACCAATTCAGTATCCTGATAACTCGAACCTAAGCTATGCCCCGACCATAATCTTTGTCCTCGATCATCAAAACCTACAGCCATGAGCTCAAAATGGCCTCAGCCCTTTCCAACTAGCTGATATCAATACCCTCAGATATTTTTAGATACTGAGCACTATTCTCGAACAATTCTAACCTAATAACTTGGACATTTCTGCAATATCCTTAACTACTACAACACTGTCCTTGGACATATCCACCACATCAGTAGTCTTCAATGTTCTCGGCCACTACAACAATGTCCTCGGACTTTTCATCCATTTCGGTAGCCAAATAACTCGGATCTACGCTCCGCCCGGGCTATAATTTTGTCCTCAGGCATTAGCATATAAAGCCATGAGCTCGAAATGTCTACGACCATATCAGACATTTTGATAGCCTATGATGTCCTCGGCTCTGCAGCACTAACCTCGGTCCATTGATCCTCTTAAAAACGTTCCACTTAGAACAAAGGGAGAAACCAAATTCCGATAGTTACACTACAACATTTAGATTCCAGCTTGAGATAACAGATCTAATACAATTATTATATCCATTAATGCTAAATTCTAGCTTCTAAAGAACCACATCGGAGATTAGATTTGTGAGTTGGGTCACATCCCGACCACGTGCGCTATAAAAAACTCTCTAATTGTGCTCACGCAAAATGAAATACACCGTGGCAGCCAGAGTGAGTCTAGAAAAGAGTGCTTTGACATTCTTACATTTCCAAATGTTGGCAGTCCATTCGACATTTTGTCGCCATTCCCTGTATGACCAAAGCAGACTCACCTGGTGACTCATATTCCTCTAGACTTCATTTGAAAATGAGCAATAAAAAAAAGGTGGCTATAGTTTTCCACATCAATGTTGCATAAAACACAGATATAGGATTGACAGGTAGGTTTCGTAATCTGATCCATTGTGCTTAATCTTCTCCGAATAGCCAACCAAAGTGTGAATGCATGAGCAGGGATGTGATAAGTACCCCAAACAAAAGAGGCCCAAACCTTTTTGTCATGGATCCCGCAAAATAATCTGTAGGCAGATCTGGTAGATAAAAACCCATTGGGGCTCTCACTCTATTTTATTATGTCCTTTCTAACTAAGTCAGGGTTATAATTTGGCATCGTTTCTATGATGCTAGCCACCTCCATGGCGTAAGGGTTGGGCCACCTCCAAGCACCATGATGAATGATATCGAAGACCTTAGCATCCCAAGGGAGTCCAGTGACGGTCCTAATTCTATCCATGAATTTATCACAAAGGGGGCCCATCAGATGCCAATTATCAAACCATAGAAATGTATCAGCACTATGACCAATAATGTAGCAAATACAAGGTCGGAGTTTTGGTCTCAATTTCATTATTTTCTTCTAACCCCACGTCACATTATCCAGGACTTTGATAGTCCAGATACATTGGTCTTTAACTTTGTTAATGTATATCCATGTTGACCATATAGGCTCAGGATCCTTGATGATAATTCTCCAAAGAAGGCGACTAATAAGTGTCTTGTTGGAAACTAGGGGTTCTCTAATACCCATCCCTCCTTCACTTTTTGGATGGCACACCTCCTCCCGGTTACCTTTGCTTGTAGTCCTACCGTCGATAGGGCCATTCCAAAGAAACCACCGAACGTGGCATTTCATAGTCTTCAACACTGATTTGGGAAGGATAAAAATAGACGCCCAATAGAGGTGAACTGATGATAGTATAGAGGAAATGAGCTAAAATTTGCCCCCAAAGGATAACCATTTATTTGTCTAAGAGGACACTTCACGGCCCTATCAATTAACGGTTTACAATCCTCCACTGAAAGTTGAGTAGTGATAAGCAGAATTCCTAAATATCTCACTGGCAACTTACCTAACTTAAATCCCATGATATCTTTTATCTCCTGAATGAGGGACTCTTCTTTAGAACATATGAAAATCTCACTCTTGTCTTTGTTTGCTATTACCCCCGAAAGCACACTAAATTCTTAAAGGCATCCTTGAAGCAGTCTAACAAAGGTGGCTTCTACTTTGGTAAAGAGGAGAAGGTCATCAGCAAAAGCTAACATCAAAGTGTAGGTGGCCTCACATTTCCAATGGTATTGGAAATCCTGCTGCTGCCTAACTTTTATATCAATAATTCCATTGAGAGCCTCCATGGCAAGGATAAACAAGAATGGCGATAACGAGTTACCTTGTCTTAGGCCCTTCACTCCCTTAAAGAAACCCACCGATTCACCATTAATGTTGATGGAGAAGGAAGTAGTTGTGATGTATTGTTGAATCCACTTCACCATCTGATGTGGAAATCTCATCATCTTTGGCACCGCAATAACGAAGTCCTATTGAATAGAATCATAAGCCTTCATGAGATCAACCTTAAAAGAACATTTGGAGACACCTTTGCCTGTGTGATATCTATGGAGCAGCTCCTGAACTAATAGAATATTGTCACTGATATGCCTACCCTCCATGAAAGCTGTTTGGCTTCAGTCTACCATGAACGGAAGGGTGGGTTTGAGGCGGCTTGTAATAATCTTTGAAATGACTATATAAATCACATTGCAAAAAAATATAGGCCGATAGTCGCTCACCTTTGAAGGTGAGACTACCTTTGGTATTAAGTTGATAATAGTTGTATTGACCTGCTTCAAGAGCTTTCCATGAATAAAGAAATCCCGGATCGCTTTGATACCGAAGGGCCCACAACATGCCGTGAAACCTTGAAGAATTTAGAGGAGGAACCATCTAGGCCAGGAACTTTGTTATCGTCAATGGAGAAAATAGCCTATTAGATCTCTTCATCACTTACCGGGTTACAAAGAGACTCACTGAGGAAGCTTGGTAAAGTATGCAGAATGAATGGACGGAGCCTATTTGTGTCAAGAGAACCAGAGACACGCCCTGCACCCAATAATCTCGACAAGTGATCAACAATCAATTCTTTTACTTCATCTATACCTTCCGTAGAAGAGCCAACTGCTTTAACCAGAGAGAGAATCCTATTACGGTTGTAGTTACTATTAACGGTGTGGAAGAAAAATTTGGTACATTGGTCACCATCCTTAAGCCATTTGAGTTTTGCTTTCTATCAGAGGAGATCTATCTCTTGGGTCATCGCTTGGAAGTAGGCTGATTTGTATTTCCTAACCTTTTTTCCTGACCCACGTAGCAAGGACCTTAGCCATGAGCAGACTGATATCCTCCAGATTTTTCACCTCTGAGCAACTTCCTCATGCATATCACCATTATGAATGTTAAGCTGCCTGAGAAGTCTCTTAACTATTTTAAATCTAGCTAGGAGTTGGAACATTGGGACTCCTTGCTCATCCTCTTGCCATGCCTCACTCATAACTTCGATAAAATTTAGATGCTTAGTGAGGAAGTTATTGAACCAAAACATACCTTTCCTCACCTCATTAATATCCCTAGAATGCAAAATACATGGTGAGTGATCCAAAAGTCTAGCCAGCGGGAAGGTTGCTCTACACCTCCCAAACTCCATGAGCCAATTGCCATTAACAGTAATACAATCAAGCTTACAATAAATACGCATTGCCTCGTCTCTCCCATCATTCCAAGTATAAAAAATGCTATCATGGCACCCATCTACTAGGTCACAATCTTTAAGGTATGGGTCCAAATCCAAGGAGCTCCTCTCATGCCACACTCCCCCAACCCTTATGACTGTGATCTTATGGCATTAAAATCACCCAAAGTAGTCCATGCCAAATCACAAACCTGGTGACTTTTTTCACAGAGACTATCCCACAGAGTACGGCTCTCAATTTCAGAGTTTGCTCCATAAATAAAGAAAATGATACAGTGCTTTTTATCTGACTTGAGATAAACTTTGTAGTGAATGAGATGATCCTCTTTAGAAAGAACGTCCACATCAACTAAACTAGGATCCTAACCTACCCAAATACGCCCAACGGAGAAGTCAGAATAATTATAGTCCAATTCTACTGAGGCGTGATGCTTCTAGCAATGTTAGCAGTATTACTAATGCGAACTTTGGTCTCAACTAATCCAATAATACAAGTATGAGATGAGGAAATTATTTGACGAACTTCATGGGCCTTTACCTTACCATTCAGCCCACGGATATTCCAATAGAAAACATTAACCATTGGAGGAATGAGAAGGAAAAACTTTACTTTTAGGCCCCTTTGATTTCCTAAGGATGGATTTCAGTGGCCTGGAGGGGCCAACAGACTTTGCGGTTTTGCCTCTTCTGGTTCTTGTACTAGTTTCAATGGCAAAATCATTGGCCATATTCATAACCTCACTGGTGCCTCCAGGTTGTCCAATACAGACAAGTTGAGAACCATCTAAATTCTCCATCTGTCCAACATCAGCTATAAGCATTCTTATTGCAACATTAAGCTGAGGATCATCAACACGCTCTGAAGCACATTGGGGACTACCAGCCAAAATTTGCGTCCTAGCTGCCCCAGCAAATTGCTGATCATGCATGTAGTCTAAGTTATGAGGAAATGTAAACTCCCAAGAATTATGTAAATTATGAGAAGTATAAGAAAAAAATTTCATAATGTGTTATATTTGATGAACCGTTCTCCCAGAGCAAGAATAATATTTTATGAATGAATATGGAATTTTTGTAAAAATAAGAAAATATGAATTGGACCAAAAATTACATTTTAGATGGTAGTATTTCTTGGTATGTCTTAGGATATTACTATGGAAGTACAAGGACTACCTTTGAGCTATAGGGGACATGGTGAGATATGTGATATGGCCCCGTATATTGGGTTAAAGGTATCTATGATGACCTAAATCCGAGTCACTTGATCCAATTCAAACCGACCATGAGGAAACTCGAGATTTTAATTATCATCATAAATTCAACATAATAATTATAATTTTTATAATAAATTTCTTCAAAATAATAAATATATACAAATTATTATCCTTTGAATGTAGTCTCAATAACATATCCAAATAAAACCTCAATCGATGAACTGTCTCTAGAACTTCTCACGAGCCTCTAACTCCACTATCTTCTCTAACTTGAGTTTCTGTAGCCATAGTAGGACCTCTTGGCCCGCACTATGCAATTAACTAAATTTGGAACTAATAAAATATAAGAGTGAGCTAAATACCCAATAAGTGATAACAAATCTAAAAACAAACAAGGAATGATAATAAATGCCTCAAATATACAATATATAATGTATGCCAAGAGTTATCAATAATAATACAATATCTAATAGATCAATATATCCAAGAAAATATATTTTATCGCATCTACGATTTAAATTTATAAGAAAAGCAGATCACACTAACTCTGATGTGACAAATATAATAAGATCTCACCAATAAGAGATGAAGATTCCTCAGACTCTAATTTCATAAGAAATAAAGGGATCTCCTGGTTCGAATATCAGTATGAATGACCTAAAAACTGAATAACAATAAACAACAGGGATTCCACTGAATTCAGATATCATAAAATCCAATACATGGATTTTACTGAATATAATCCGTAGATTCAATCGAAACCCAAACTGATGAGGTATTAATAATGATTAAATATCACAATGAATTTTCCTGGACCATATTCTGCTACCGTGAACCAAAGGCTGCGTATTTATGTTCCCAACGGCTGGGTAAGTGTAACGAGGTTATCTATGGTATCCTCATTACCCCTACAGTTCTCCGAGAGGTTGTACCCGTAGCATGCCGATACCATCCATAATATCATTCACCAAATGATATCTGTGATATCATCTCCTATAATGGTCACATGGCCATAAGCATCCCTCCATAATAAACAATATACCTTATCATCCCTATGATATGAAAATCACTATCGGATAAATGTAGACCACGCTAAGGTGTTGTAGCCTCCCATTCGACTATATACTTTAGTGTTTTCATATACTCTTCTAAACCTTGACCGTAGGAAACCAATAAATTCAACTACTCATACAATCAAGTATAACACAAAGAAAGCTTCACAATTTAAATGAAAGAATAATCATTCGGTGCTGATAAGGATTATACACACGCAAATCGAAGATAATGCGAATAATGTTAGTATCAGAAAAGAGGAAAAGTATCAATGATAGTTTAGGTATTCAATCAGATACCCTAATATTTTATTAAATCCCTTTACATGTATTTACCCATAATTTATCACATAACCCATGCCCTAATATTTCATTAAATCCTTTCACAAATATTTACCGATAATTTATCACATAACCTGTGAGGTTCCGGATTTAAGGGTATGGTAGTTAAGGGGTAATCGTCGTATTGGTGATTAATAATAGACCTATTGAACGATGCGGGGATGTGTATCTGGTGAAAAATTAGAAAATAATTCAGAATTTCTTTGGCTGTGGTGAGGTGCCAGCAGCTTGCGCCCGCTCCGATTGAGCGGAAAATTCCAGAATCACGCCCGCCCGTTGGCCGCTCGAACTGAGCTCAAGCAGGAATTCCAGAATGGCGCCGCCTGATGCTCGCTCGAGCTGCGCTCGAGTAGTGGCGTGATATAAAGTCACACCCTGCCTTCTCCTCTTCATTTTTCTCATGGCCTAGGGTTTTTAGAGAGAAAGAGGGGCGATCCTAGAGAGAGAAAAGGGGAGAACGAGGCCCGGGAGTCCAAATCCGCCGGAGGCTAGTTATTAAAGTGAAAGCACGCGTCGAAGCAAGTATTTTCATACCCACTAACTTTCCTCTTTCATTGGTTTTGTTGATTATCAGGTATTTTGTCTCGATACCCACCCGTAACCTAGAAAATGTAGTACCCACATCTTGAGACCAAGGATGGTATGGTTTGTTGGTTGATTTGCTCACCGATTCGTCCGGTGGAGCTTCGCAAAACCCTAACCCACGAAATTTTGGGGTTTTCTCATTTTTCGTCCGTGAATCGTTAAGTTGACTTCAAAATATGAATCCCCACGTCCCTATTGTCTATATATGTTGGCCGCGCGAGTGATCTCGCACGTTATGATCTGTTCGTGCCTCCCGAGTCCTCTAAAAATGCACTGTTACTGTTCATCCGTGATTAAAATGTGAAATTGCACATTTTGCTTCTATCTAATTGTGATGAGACTCATGTTATGTGTTGATGCAAAAGTGTAAGTTTCAAAATGTATAATTGTGCATCGGAAGCATGGGAATGTGTTCCGGAGGCTTCTAAGGTGGTGGTTGTCCATCGGAGGTAAGGAATTTCAAACTTCTTGCGAACTTGAACTAAATTGTTATAAAAATTAATTCCAAAGAAGGAATAAGGTTAAGTAAGTAAATGGAGGGAGACCCACTAGGCATGTCGTGGTGAACGTGATCTCCCGGATGGAGACATGTGATGAGAATGGGATTTCCCAGATTGTGAATGAGTATGCCGAGTAGTGGGTCCTCCCTCCCGAAAAATTGAACCTTGAAACTAGGACCATGGTTGATAGGGGTGGTGTCCCCTAGCTTGCCACGTACATCATGGTGGGAACTAAAAGAATACTCCGGCTACCCTTGGGAGTGGGTGACGTTCATGGCACGCTCTAGGACACTACTGTGGAAGAATGATGATTGCCCTGGTCCCCGGGGGATATGGGGCGTGTTGAGGTGGCTGAGTGCTGCAGGCCTAAAATGTAGCCGTTGGTTGAATGCTACATAGTGGAGATGTAGTCGTTCGTTGAGTGTTGCATGGTGGAGATGCAACCAATGGTCGAGTGCTGCAGACCTGAAATGTAGTCGTGGCTTTAGAATGTGTAGAGAACACATTCCTTTCCTCGTTCCCTCGTCTCGTTGGCTAGTAAGACCTACTGGCTCCAGGGTCCGCAAAGATAAATATTAAAATGAAAATGAATAAAATATAACTGACATAAGCAAGTGAATCGGACAATCCCAAGTGTTCTTCTCCCTCCCGCGTTCCCTTGTATTGTTCCTATGCTTTTTCTTTCCAGCTATTGTTTACTGTTACCTATTGTTAGTTAGTGGTGTATGATTTCATTTGTTGGGCTTTATACTCACCCTTGCTCTATCTTTTTCAGATGAGAATGCCTTGATGTCTGATGAGGCCGAGTAGATCATAGAAGCTCAGTAGATAGCTGTTTTGCGTGCAGGGCTCAAGATTTGGACTTAGACTGATTAGATGTATGATAGGGATCTTTTTGGGTTTGACTTTGTAACTGATAAAACTTGTATGGCGATATCTTATGATAGTGAATGATGAATGACATATATATGTATCAGTCCGCTGTATATTGTGGTCTTTATATGCTTCCGCAGGTCTTGCCTTGTGGTGAGTTCGAGGTTCCTAGTTGGCATCCTTCTTTGCCGGTGTCGTCTGGATCACGTCGTTGGTCCACCTCGGTTGTCGTGGCATTTAGATCCTGCGTGGTTTATCATTGGACTTTATGAATTTTTTTTTGTGAATTTCTTTCAATTATTGTGCAGGGCTGTATTTCAGGTGTTTGTATTTTGAAAATGTCCAATTTACAGAAAGAACTCTGCCCAATTTTCTGTAGAAATTTATTATTGTCATTTTGCCTGCTTGTCTTTATCTTTCGGACGGAGGTTATTTGATAGAGAATAATCTGGTCCGTCACATAACCCGTATCCTAATATTTCATTAAATCCCTTTACACATATTTATCGATAATTTATCAAATATTTCCTTAAATCCCTGTACATATATTCACCCCAAATTACTATCGCCTTCAGACCCTTGCAATGACCATTCGTAATTTAAATTCCATTAGTGGTCTTCCTCATAACATTCTTTATCTCGTTTTAATAATTCATTCCACCTTCTTACTTTGATTTAATTCTTCTAGAGAATGACAATTCCTATGAATTAGATTCTCAAATTTCGAGACCCATAATCCTTAAATAATTTCAATCATCACTGATCTAAATCATGGATTGATCACGTTAAGCTTCTTGATCTAACTAATTGAATTCAAAACTCTCGCAAGCAACAATATATTTATGTGCACACAGAAGGCAACAATTAATCCATCTGTGAGTTACCTTTTGGATATTTTATACCTTTTCAAATAGAATGACATTTTGCTAGCAATAAACCATTGCTTTAATTTGGGCATCTAGTTTAGATAAATTCGAAATAGAAAAAGGATTGGCATGGGTGATTCCAATTTCAAATGTCTGGTAAAGGTAACTCGTTTTGTAATTTTGAGTAATGGAAAAGAAAATTCCTCATTAAATGGAGGCCTTCTTAATCAAAATCATAAAATTTCATTCCGCCAGTAAAATCAACCCCCACTTCAAATCCAATACAAATTCTCTAAGTGGAATGGAACATATAAGGAAAAATCATAACTCTAATTCGAATTCCATCCTATTCATTCCATTCCAAGTTTAATTTCAACTCAATTGGGCTAATAAGTTTCACAACAAAATTTGAAGAGGCCAATGAAAACATGGCTGAATTTGCTGAAATTATAAAGCAAGTAGATACAAAATTTGATTAGAGGAGACAACACAAGCTTGATTTTTTTTTTTTACTCTAATAGAACTTTAATACTCAAATTGAACATCCATCAAGTATATTAAAATTTTAAATTGTATCATTATTTCGTTACAATATTCACTCTGAGCTAGTTCATAAATATTTGTCTCTAATCACCAATATCAGTCTTCAAACCCAAGTTGCGATATACCCGCATATATCCTCAACTTTGCTATATGAGTTATCCTACTTAATTTGTTAGCTGTAACTATTTAAATTTTCTCCCAGGTATAAACATTTTATAATGTCATTTCTTCTATAGACAACTCTCATGCCTTAATTTTATCAAAGATATATTTCCTTGAATTTTATAGAATGATCATCCAATTATGATATCTTTCCTACAATCCATCAAATTTCTTAATGTAATTTAATCCCACACAAAAATAAATCCCAAAATAAATTTTTATATATTATATATTCACTTTTCTTCAACTATTCTCTAAAATATTGCCATCAAATGTTAGTAGTTTAGGCTAATTGATTATAATTAAATCCTCAATATATTGATTCCTTACTATTCATTTTCAATTTATTGTCAGTAGACATTTGATACTAGCTATTTCTTCTTCTCCTTTATTTTATTATTATTATTTTTCGTAAAAAGGTTATATTGATTCTATATATTCATAGGGTAAAAGTTGATTCTCATAATTACAAGAGTTAATAGACAATTTAGTGAAGTTGGAGAAAATTCATCATGATATCCAAAGGAACAAATTTAAACAAGAAAATTGAGATAATGTATTCAAAATTGAATAAAATGTCACACGAAGAGCCATAGTGTGAGGCCCTGGAACCGAAAAGTGTAAAAATTGGAAGTAATTAAAACGATGAGTATCATTAAGAGGCCAAACATATTGTGAAAAAATAATGGTTGAAAGTAAAAAGTTAAAAAAATATCCGAATTCAGCAAGCAGCCATGCGGCGCCTACTGTTCGCCCGAGGCACTGTAGCGAGTGCAAAATCCAGTAGCTGCCCCGCTCGCTGCGTGCCCGCTGGGCGCTCGAGCGTGTTTAGCAGAATGTAGCCCACTCGCCACACGCCCGCTGGGCGCTCGAGTGCGAATAGCAGAATGTGGCCCGCTCGAGCGCGGCCCCGACTTTTGCCGCGTCTTGACTTCATTGTTGTTATAAAATGAAGGGGAAAAGGAAAAGGGAGAGAGAGAGAGCAGACCACGCACGAAGGAGAGGAAGAAGAGGAAGAAGAGGAAGAAGAGAAAGGGGAATCACTAGTTCCAATCCACTCCCGGTAAAAGTAACGGTAGATCGGGCCAAGGCAAGTGTACTTCAGACGTTGTTTTTTGTTTTTATCGTTTCCTCTTGCTTTAAAATTGCCAAAGATTCTCTAAAATGATGTTGATGCATGTTTAAAGTAAATGAAGCATGTTTCCTTCGATTGTTCAGTTAGATTTTCTGTTTACCCATGTTTATTGCAAGTTTTGGCTTCGATTTCGTGTACATGCATGAAAATAGTATTCGATTTGGTTCCGAAAGTATGTGTGAAACCCTAACTCAAAAATATTGGAAACTTTTGGTTAAATTGCATATTTTAATGTATGTGTATGGATTTATGGCATTAATTTCATGAATAAGCACATGTTTAGAGATCGATTTGAGTTCGAAAGTTTTGGCAAAGCCCTAAGTACGAAAATAGAGGGGTTTTGATGATTTTTAACCATAGCTCCTATTATATAAAAGTTAATTGATATTGAAAAGAAGCTCCCTGTATAATTTGTTTCTGAAAATTTGCACAGACTTGCACCGATAAAAATTTCATGCGCCGTTGAAGTAAAACAGAAGGAGTTTTTAGACCGTTACCGTATGTTCTGAAGTTAATTGAAAGTAAATTGTGAAATTATGATTATGAAAGAAGGTTTTCAATAAAAGGGTTATTTCTGATACTGTTATTTAGGACCCGGGACTGACTACAGTCAGGATAGGTTCTCTGGCATGCCTTGGGACTTTACGGTGGTAATCGAGGATAACTCTATCCATGGAGTTATTTGTAGTCTGCCCTTTCTCGGGACGTTAAAGTCAGGAGGATTCACAGTTACAGGCCTACCTTCGGGTGGCATACAGTACAGATCCCTCGGGATGGGATGCCTTGGATTGTGTGGAGTGAACATAATCTATCCTCGATTATTTGCCCCCTCAACTAGTAGGGTATACTGGTAGGGTCCGTTACCGTTATGATATGTTACAGTTTACCGATCATAGTTTACCATTTACAGTTTATAGTGTTCCGATTACAGTTACTGTTTACAGTTTACCGTTCACAATTTATCGTTTATAGTTTACAGTTTACCGATTACAGTTTAACCGTTCTGTTTCTACACAGTTACATGACCGTTCTGCAGAATTGTTTTACCGTTCATATGCATGTACCTTGTTGGATCCCGACTCACTGTTTCATTATTTTTCTCTCCTCCAGATGAGACAGTAGAGTTAGTGCCTGACGAGAAAGAGTGATCAAGAGAAATTTCTGAAGACTTTTAAGGACCTAAAGCATTTGGAGCTATTTTGGGAGAGCAGTCGACGTAAAGACTTGTCTGATCATGTGATTTTATATACTGATCTTGTATTTATAGATGTTCATGCACATGTAGGTTTTATATAGAATGCATATGATGTATCTGATAGTAAAAGAAAACTATGCTTCTGCAGGTTAATAGTTTAGCTTCCGCTCTAAACTTTTAGATATATTGTACAGGTCCAAGACGGCATCTCGTTATTGAACTGTTAGTGTAGCTAACATTTTTATAGATTTGTACCATGGATAGTACATGTGATCCTGTGTATGAATGCTATAGAAAAAATTGTGGATAATTGTTAGTTGTGTGCTTATAAGTTAGCCCTATTCTTGTCTTGACGGAAGCTTTTGAAGAAAAAAAATATTTGTTCCATCACACATAGATAGATACTACAATAAAGACAACAAAAAGTTAAATAATACTTGAAAAAGAATATCAAAGTTTTAAAATTTTGAACATTGTTCATGAAGTATCAAAGCAATTTATCGCGGGTTCTTAGAGCAAAGTTAATAATAATAACAAGCTTGATAGCATATATATAACTATGATAATAGAAAAGTTAAAATTAACATAATGCTCATCAGAGAAAAATATCTGGGGCTACAATGATGAGGGCAAGTGAAAAAAAAAAAACTAAGGAATCCCAAGATCAGTTTTATTATTATTATTTTAATCTTTTCATCATAAAATATGAGGGAGTATAATTGGTGAAAGCTCAACCGAACTCAAGAAATAGAAAGAGTTCTTATGATTGCACTTGAACTCGTAAAGATCATATTTATAGAGAAATAAATTTAAATAACACAGATAAATGTATCCAAATATTGGATAGCACAATTTATCAAATTGAAAAGAAGTAAAATTATGGTTAAACAGATTTGTCTAATTAAATGATCTATGTGACGGAACAGATTTTTTTTTTTGATTCCGTCATTCAGATCACAATTGAATACCCAAACTAAACCAATTAGGTGCAACACAGGATTTCAGATGCCATCTAGGACCCGTATGCTTTTAACCATAATAAGTATAGCGGAAGTTATTCTAACACTTGTAGAAGTATTCATATTTATTCCAAAATATTCATTTCCGAGCACATAGCCAAAATGTTTAACCATAGAAGTCCTTCAGAACATGCTCTAAGGCCGGTTTGGAACTTCTTATTACATTTTTCGGTCAACGCAGTTGACCAGATAACCTTTAGTTTTTCTTGATCCTTTGATTATTTTGACTCAATGACTGAGACTTTCTATGCTTCAGAAGCTGGGTCGTTACAATAATATTTCTCCAAAATAAGCTTCCGAGGTCTTTAATAATCCTTTAGACAAGCTCTAATCACTCCAACTCGTCAGGCACAAGCTCTAAAGCTTCATCTGTAGGGGGAAAATATAAAACAGTGAGCCGAGGCCCAGCAAGGTACTTGCACATGAGTAGTAAAATGATGATGCAGAACTGTCATGTAACTATGCATAAACAGAACGGTTAATTAGAATGTAGTCCAAGAAATGAGAAAACATACCTTGACAGTACTATACTTCAGAACGGTAATCAATATAGTAAACGGTAAACAGTAACATAACATATCGGTAATCGGTACGATAAACGGTAAACAGTACATATCATATCGGTAAATAGTATTTCATATTCGATAATCGGTACTTCATATTTGGCAATCGGTACTTCATATTCGGTAATCAGTTCGGTAACATAACATATCAGTAAAACAGTAAACGATGCTTTATATCATTCGGTACAGACCCTGCCAGTATACCCTACTAGCTGAGGGGGTGAATAATCGAGGATAGATTATGTTCACTCCACACAATCTAAGGCCGATAATTGTCATATGGGTATCCCATCTCACGGGATCGGTGCGGTATGCCACCCGAAGGTAGGCCGGTAACGGTAATTCCCCCTGTCCGTAACACCCCGAGGGTAGGGCGGACCACAAATAACTCCATGGACAGAGTTATCCTCGATTACCACCGAAAAGTCCTAAGGCATGCCGAAGAACCTATCCAGACTGTGGTAAGTCCCAGGTCTTAAAATAACTGTAACAGAAACTATTTCTTTACCGAAAATCCCTTTTTGAAATCAGACTTTCATAATATATCTTTAGCTATCTTTAAGTATACATGGAAATTTTCTTGGTACAGGTCGGTACATATTTTCGGAAACAATTTATACTTGGGGCCGGTTTAAATTTTTATCAAGGAAGGGCCGAAGCTCTTTTCTCGTTAGGGGAGCCGGTTCCAATTTCAGCCGAAGTTCTTCTTTTTCAAAATGCAGGAGTGCTCAAAAGCCAGAGTGTTCAAAAGCTGAAGTGCACAGAAGCCGAAGTGCTTTTTCTCAAAAGGACGGCGTACTCAAAAAGCCGGAGTGTTTTTCACTCAAAGGACAGAGTGCTATTTACTAATAGGACGGAGTGCTTTTTACTCAAAGGATGGAGTACTTTTAAAAGCGGAAGTTTCATAAATCCGGAGTGCTTTTTACTGAAAGTCGGAGTACTTTTAAAAGTCGAAGTTCATTTTCCTCAAGGGACGAAATTAAAAGCCGGAGTTCATTTCACATTAAGGCCGGAGTTCATTTTCCACACAAAGTCGGAGTTCTTTTTGACATAGGACGGAGTTCTTTTTAACAAAAGCCGGAGTTCATTTTCAATACAAAGTCCGAGCTCATTTTCATGTTAATGCCGGAGTTCATTTTAAAGCCAGAGTTCTTTTTCCAACAAAAGGACGGAGTTCTTTTTGACAAAGGCGGAGTTCAAAAGTCGCAGTTCATTTCCCTTTAAACCCGAAGTTCATTAAAGCCGGACTTCATTTCGCTCAAAGGACGGAGTTCATATAGAAGGCCGTGTTCAATTTCAAGCAAATGCCGTTTTCATGCCAAATGCCTGTTTCATATTACATGCCAAATGCTGGTTTCGTTTCATATGTCAAATGCCGGTTTCATATTACACGCCAAATGCGGTTTCATATTACACGCCAAATGCCGGTTTCATTTTACATGTCAAATGCCGGTTGTAACCTTTGGTCCGGATTTCTTGTAAGTTCAGAAAGTAGGAAAACAGGCGTCATGAACTTCAGGACAGATTCAAACGAAAACTAAAAACGTGTTAACGTCCGAATACTTGCAGTAAAACAGAGTGCAATATATTTGCAAATGAACTAAAAATTGAACTTAAAAACAACGTCCGAAGTAACTTGCCTGAGAGTTGCCCAGTATCACCGTTTTGAAGTTTCTCCTTCACTCCCTCCTTTCCGCTTCTATTGGCTGACTTCTTCAACCAATCGATGCTGGGTTTTTATAGAGGAGGGGTTTGGTGGGGTAAGTGGGATAAGTCATCCACTTCGGTACCTCTTTTCAGAGGGTAGGTGGGAGCAAGTGGGTTAGGCTACTTACCGTGGTAACTTTTCTGAGAGTGTAATGAGGTAGTTTTTACCTACCCCATTTGGTCGAGGCCTATTGGATTCTAACTAAATAATAAAGTTTGCCATTTTTCTTTAGTTGTCATTAATTTATTCTGGTCAACTTTCCTATTTAAAGCCGGTCAACGTAATATCCTTAAATCTAGTCAACTCCTTTAAATCTGGTCAACATCTTCAATTCCGGTCAACTTCTTATTATTCACTCCGTCCATCACCTTTTTATAAACTTCGGATTTCTTCTCCACAATTCTACTCCGGCCACACCAACACAGAAAACCACTCCAGACTTCAAGGCCACTTCGGCCTCTCTTCACACAATTTACTCTGGTCTTCAAATTCGGTCAACTCTTCCAATCCGGTCACTATCTTCGAATCCGGTCAACTCTTCAATTTCGGTCAAATTTTACTTCGGCCTCTTGCACTTCCAAAACTGGATAGTCATTTCACATGGCCGGAGTTGATTTAACAAGGGTGGTGCCGGACTTATTTTGTACTAAGGAAAGACCGAACTTGATTGAGGCTCAAGGCGGCCGGTTTAGATTTCGTATTTCGGTCAACACTTTGAGCCATTTGATTTTGGGATCTCACAATCTAAACAATAATTTTTTTTAATATAGTTGTTCTTCTACCCTGATTATAGCCCCTAAATTCTTCCATGGTAAACACGATGGCCATTTTGATTGTAACTTTAACTCTTTGAGTTCTGCAAATGCCATTTCATAAGGTCTTTGAAATCAATACGATTATTCAAGTTAGCTTGATAGAGAAGTTGATTAGCTATATAGTGTTTGTACCAGTAATATGGTCGTAATACTTTTAAAAATCTCTGATTTGATAATAACGTCTCTAATCAATAATTCATCCCATTTCGCTGTAGATGCGAAAGCTCTGAATCATCCAAAAGTACATGGCTGATGTGCAACACATCAACAATTGGGATTGAAACCCTCCTGATCAAGAATTGTGAAAGTTCTATTTGACTCTACGATTATCGTTAATTGAATGAAGTTGGCATCTTCTTCTTGGGCATATGACAATGCACGACACATAGCCCTAGGTTACGAGAAACTAGCTAATTTTTTGTCGCACATACATTAAGAAAGGTGATGATTTGACCTTGGAATCTATAGTAATAGGCTTTGGTGGTTCTCTTCTTCCGAATAGCTGAACAATAGAAGTTTGCTCATTCACCACTTAAGATTCGCAAATCAAGGTGTCGAGAGCTTGCACTATGAGCTGAACTACTCTGTATGAATGCCATCATAAGTTTTGCAAGTCTCTCCTGCGCTCTTATGTTGTCGTCTCGACAATTTGTAAAATAAGAAAATTTAAAACCTAACCTATACTAATACTCTGGCCTACCTATTTTCTCATGCTCCAAAAATATTTCAGACCCTAAACCCAAAATATATGGTACCTTTCACGACTCAGAATCACTAACAATCTTCGAAGTCCCCAAGGAAATGTTATAAAATTTTCCTTGACCTAGAACAATCACTAATATGTTAAGTTCTCAAACCATTTAGCGAATCCAAATTTTAAAATACCAAGCCTTGAAAGTCCTCCAAACTATACACTATTTTTCACCCAGACTTACTTTATTAGAAATAAGTCAAAATGCTCCAATACCATAGAATCGCCTAATATCCTCAAATATTATCAGCTCTAAAATTCCTCAAGTGTCCACACAGAATTTTAATTCTCTGATACCATAACTGCAACGATCCAAACCTGAGTCACTCGATTCAATTCAAACTGACCACGACGAAACTCAAAATTTCAATTATCATCATAAATTCAACATAATAATTATAATTTCTATAATAAATTCCTTCGAGATAATAAATATATACAATATTATCATCCTGGAAATACAGTCCCAATAATATATCTAAATAAAACCTCGATCGATGAACTATCTCTAGAACTTCTTCTCACGAGCCTCTATCTCCACTATCTTTTCTATCTTGAGTTTCTGTAACCAAAGTAGGATCTCACGGCTTGCATTATGCAATCAATTAAATCTGAAACCAATAAAATACAAAAGTGAGCCAAATACCCAACAAGTGATAACAAATCCAAAAACAAACAAGGAACGATAATAAATGTCTCAAATATACAATATACAATGTATGCCAAGAGTCATGAACAATAATACAATACCTAACAGATAAATATATCAAAGAAAATGTATTTCATCGCATCTACAATTCAAATTTATACGAAAAGCATATCACTTCAACTCTGTTGTGATAAAGATCATAAGATTTCACCAATAAGAGATAAAGATTCCTTAGACTCTGATCTCACAAGAAATAAAAGGATCTCCTAGTCTGAATATCAGTGTGAATGACCAGAAAATTAAATAACAATAAATAATTTGGATTCCACTAAATCCGGATATTATAAAATCTGACACATGGATTCTATCAAATACAACCCATAGATTCAACCGAATCCCAAACTCTTAAGATATCAACAATGACGAAATATCAGAATGAATCTCTTTGGACCTCATTTTGCCACCGTGAACCAAAGGTCACATATTTATGTCCCCAACGGCTGGGTAAGTGCAACGAGATTATTCATGATATCCTCACTACCCCCATAGTCTTCCAAGAGGCTGTACCCATAGCATACCCATACCATCCATGATACACCTCGTCAAATGATATTCCTGATATCGTCTCCTACGAAGGTCACATGGCCATAAGCATTCCTCCACAATAAACAAAATACCTCATCATCTCCATGATACGAAAATTAGTATCAAATAAGTGTAGACCATGCTATGGTATCGTAACCTCCCATTTGACTGGATACCTTAATGTTTTCATACGCTCTCCTTACCCTTGACCATAGGAAATCAATAAATTCAACTACTCACATAATCAAGTATAATACAAATAAAGCTTCACAATTTATATGAAAGAATTGTCGTTCGGTGCTGATAAGGACTATATACACGCAAATCGAAGTTAACGTAAATAATGTTATTATTGGAAAAGAGGAAAAATATCAATTATAGTTTAGGTATTCGATTAGATACCCTAATATTTCATTAAATCCTTTCACATGTATTTACCCATAATTTATCACATAACCCATATCAACTAATTTCAACTAACCAATACCCAAATCAAGGGTTATGTACCATCATTGTATTAAAAGTTTAAGCCTTAAGCCTTAATTTTAATGGGTAGTCCGAATTCGTATCTCCATTGAGTTGAAGGCTCTGTTTTTGCCCAGAATTTCACTTAACAAAATTTTTCAAAATCAAATCATGAAAACCAAAATTTCAACTACAAGATTTAATCAGTAGGTTTGTAAATTTTACATACTAATTATTTTGGCCTAGAATTCATGTGGATTCTTCGGAACCCCACGGCATAAGCCGAGTGCCGTGTTTTTCCCAATTTCTTCACCAACGGCCCAATTTCACTGAATTCTTCGAAATTTGCCCATTAACAACTAAATCGTACCCAATCTCAACACACAAATAAAGAATCGACAATAATAGGAAGGAGTGTCACGGATTATTTGCAAAGAACTCAAACCAACTTGCCTAGTTCGTAATGACACTATAGCAATGGTGTGGATTAATGATGACGGCGACTTTGAGCAGTCACGACAACCTTCTCCGGCGTCGATTCTGGCGGCGATGGTAGGCACCTGCGGCAGGCTTCTAGCTCTCGTTCTAACTCTCTTCCTCTCTTTGATTTCATTAGCGACCCACAAGGAGAAGACGAAGGTAATGATAAAAATGGAATGAGAAAATTTGAAAGGAGAGAAACAAGGTTGGTAACCAAGAGGAAGAAGGAAAAGTGACTGATCAGCAGGAGGAGTAGAAATCATTGCCGCTAAATTCGCTTGGCATTTCTTCTCTCTTTTCCTCTCCTTCTTCTTCACTTATTTCACTTTACTTATTATTATTATTATATTTTATTTACTTATATATTATTATATTTATTATTTTATTAATATTTTATTATAATATCATTTTATAATATTATTTACTAGTACTACTATTATTTATTACTAATTATTATGAATATTTATTGATATATATTATTATTTCCATTTATTATTATTATTATTATCATTTATTATTTATTATTAATTATTTAATGCCCATTATTATTTATAATATTTATTAATATCAATATGTCATATTATTTATTACTATATTAAGCCTATTACTATTCAAAATATCAGGGTATTACAATATCGCTCACCACAGGACGTTCAACTATATGGGTTGTGCCATAGAATGTGTGAACATATACACATTTCTTTCCTTATTCGATCGCACCGTTAGCTAGTAAGGCCTACTGACCTTGGTTAGTAAGTTTAAATGGACTTTTTGCATATTTTGAAACCTAAAGGAAGAATAAGTAAAATAAGAAAGACAAATGATTTTCGGAAATGTATTTATTCATGCTTCATGTTATTGCATCATTATTCTTCTCTTATATCTCTCCTCTAATTTATTTCGTATATACTATTTACTGCCTTGATTGTATTACACTTATTGAGTATTTAGCTTACCCTTCCTACTTTTCTTCCTCCAAATGAGCACACTCTCATGTTTGATGAGGCAGAGTAGAGTTTAGGAGTTTGATAGACTACAGATCTTGAAGAAAAAGCCTGGTGGACTTAGTATTATGATTTTGTATCTAGGGGAGTTCTTTGTATCATTATTGATGGTTTTATATATTGATGTATGTATATGATGATGATAAGATACTCGTAGTATAGTCTCTGCTGTGATTGATAGATGTATGTGCTTCCACAGGTCTTTATGGTTTATCGTGGATACCTAGTAGCATCTTGTCTGAGCTGACGTCATAACTAGAGTTATGACGTTGGTGCCACATCTTGGGTATGGCTGTTTGGATCCTGTGTGTCTTGTTGTGGAGATCTATTATGATTGTATATTATACTATACAGGTATTTTGTATAGGTTGTACTAGTTTGACGATAGTTTTACTGTCAGAACTCTACCAAATTTCGGTTAGGAAAACGTAGTCCATCACAGTTGGTATCAAGGATGGATGCTTTAAGCTTGATCTGAATTTTACGTGGAAGCCTAGGATATTATAGGCTAGATAGAAAATGTAGAGATAGGTATAGAATGGTTAAGCAAGTTTGGATAGTTTAATTGACCTAGTTGTCCTACTTAGAACCGTTAGTTATGTTTAAATTGAGTAGAATTGTCTTGTTCTAGCTAGTGTTCGATCTATAATCTAACCCTTACCATTCTTATTTTAGAATAATCATCGATAGCTGATAATTCCGCCAAGGAGGATGTCTACACATGGAGGTGGCCAGCCTCGTGATTGAGAGGCCGAGTACTTAAATTTGTTGGGTTGTATGGCGGGCATCATCCAGAATATGGTGCAAAGAAATCTTGCTCCAGTGCTTGTTCCTACTCCGCCCCCGGTTCTTACCAATCCTGGACCATTAGCTTATGATCGATTCATCCAGGAGTGAGTCCTTGAGCTTCTAGGGAGCCCAATTCGGTTAAAGTGGACATGTGTTTCCAAAGGCTGAAGAAGGTGTTTGCTGTGATTTGTTGCCCCGAGGAGAATTGGGTATCATTTGCCTCGCATCGGTTGAAAGGTGAAGCCCACCGTTGGCGGGAGATGAAAAAGAGGGCATTGGATATGCCGGAGCATGAGATTACTTGGGTCTTGTTCGAGGATGCATTTATGGAAAAGTATTTCCTGTTCGCTCTCCAAGTACGGAAAGAAGAAGAATTTATTTGTTTGAGGTAAGGAAATAGGACGGTAGTTGAATATGACACAAAGTTTATGGAGTTAGCTTGGTATGCTCTTTATATAGTCAAGGATGAAGAGAGGAAGGCAAGGAAGTTCCTTCAAAGTTTGCGGGATGATATCCGCAAGCAGCTAGTAACCTTGAAATTGTTGACACATGCAGATGTGTTGGACTGTGCATTGATTCACGAGAGGGAGCTTACTGATAAAGAATTTTATAAGAAGCGGTCATCGAGTAAAAGTGGTGTTGGTAGTAGCTCGGGTTCGAGTTTTGAGAGACCACCTAAGAGGGAGAAACAACCAGATTCTGAGAAGAAGAGCAGCCAGATTGCATCGTTCTCCCAAGCTTTAGTTGGTTCATGTCAGCATTATGGAAAGGTACATATGAATAGGCCTTGTTATAAGAAGTTGGGTGTATTCTTTAACTGTGGTCAATTGGGGCACAAAATCAAAGAGTGTCCTCATTCGCTAAAGGCCCTCTCCTCTAAGCCTATTATTCAGGGAAAAGCTTTTGTAGTCTCTACAAGCGAAGCCATGGCTTTTGATGATGTGGTCGAAGGTATTCTTTCTATCTGTGGTGCTTCTGCTTTGGTACTTTTTGATTTTGGATTTACATATTCTTTCATTTTTCCTCGGTTTGTTGTCATCTTATACCCTCTCCTGTGACTCTTGATTATTCGTTAGTTGTGTTACATCCACGGGATCTTCTGTCGTTATTGATGTTTCTTATCCTAGGTGTTCGGTTAAGGTGAATGGGTTGTCTTTAGTTGTTGATTTGATTTTCCTGGAGATGAATGATTTTGATGTTATTTTGAGTATGGATTGGTTGTCGACAAATCACGCAACTATTGATTGTTTCCTTAAGAAGGTTGACTTTCCAATTCCGAAATGTGAGCTCTTTCACATTCAAGGAATTCAGTGAGTTGAGCCATCTGGCTTTATTTCGACTCTGCAAGCTCGTCATCTGTTAAAAAGTGGGTGCGAAGCTTATTTGGCATATGCCAGTGTGGTGGAAAGCCGTGAGCTATCAACTAAGGAGATTCCGGTAGTATGCGAGTTTGAAACTATGTTTCATGATAAGTTGTCTACTTTGCCACCACACTGAGAGATCGAGTTTAGAATTGATCTCATACCTGGATCGACACCTATTTCGAGGACCCTTTACCGTATGGCTCCTGTGGAGTTGAAAGAATTGAAGCAGCAATTACAGGATCTTCTTGATATGGGTTTTATTAGACCCAGTGTTTCACCATGGGGTGCTCCGGTCCTATTCTTGAAGAAGAAGGATGGGACCTTGAGGTTGTGTGTGGACTACTACGACCTGAATAAGATCACGGTCAAGAACAAGTACCCATTGCTGAGGATCGATGATCTCTTTGATCAGTTGTAAGGGACCCGCGTGTTCTCTAAGATCGATCTTCACTCTGGGTATCATCAACTTAGGATTAAGAATTATGATGTGGCAAAGATGGCTTTTCGGACAAGGTATGGCCATTATGAGTTTCTTGTGATGCCGTTTGAATTGATGAGTGCACTAGCTATATTTTTGGATTTGATGAACCGGGTCTTCTAGCCGTACTTGGATAAATTTGTTGTGGTTTACATCGAAGATATCTTGATTTATTCAAGGAGATGTGTTGAGCATGAGGAGCATCTGAGGATTGTACTTCAGACCCTTTAAAAGCCTAAGTTGTATGCGAAGTTGAATAAGTGCGAGTTTCGGCTCGATGAGGTGGTGTTCTTGGGCCACATCATTTCTGATGGAGCTATCTCGGTGGATCCCAAGAAAGTTGAAGTGAAGATCAGTTGGAGTCAACCGACGAGCGTGACGGAGGTCCGTAGCATTTTGAGGATGGCTGATTACTATCGCCGTTTTGTGGAGAACTTCTCTCGGATTACTTTACCTCTTACCCGTTTGACAAAGAAGGAAGTAAGTTTTGATTAAACTGAAGAGTGTGACCGAAGCTTTTAAGAGCTGAAGGATCGTTTGGCTTCGGCACCGATCTTGACTATCCTTGATAGTTCGGGTGGTTTCAAGGTGTATTAGCATTGCCTCTAAGTTTGGCCTCGGTGTGTCTTGATGCAAAACGGGAACGTGGTCGCTTATAAATCTCGGCAATTAAAGATTCATGAGAAGAACTATCTCATCCATGATTGAGAGTTAGCCGCCGTGGTGTTTGCGTTGAAGATTTGAAGGCACTACTTGTATGGTGAGAAGTTTCTTGTGTATTCTAATCACAAGAGTTTTAAGTATCTATTATTGTAGAAAGAGCTGAATATGAGGTAGTGAAGGTGGATCAAGTTCCTTAAAGACTATGATTGTGAGATCCATAACCAGTCGAGGAAGGTGAATGTGGTCTTAGATGGGTTGAGCTGTTGGACCAATTTTGTAGTGAGACTATAGATCAAGCAGATGAAAATATCGGATTGCTTAAAGTTTTGTAATATCCAACGTTATGTCAAAGGAAATGATGTTGTCTTTCTTGTAAGTACAGTCTAAGATCCTTTAGAGGATTAATGAAGGACATGCAGGTGATCCATTTCTGATGGATATTTTTGGAGGCCTTGACCAAGACTCCCGGAGAGATTTTTGTGTCCGTGCTGATGGAGGCTTGTGCTTTTGGGATCTTTTGTGTGTACGTTACAATAAGGATCTAAAAGAGGAGATCATGAAGGAGGCTCATAGAATTAGGTACACGATCTACCCTGGGATAAACAAAACGTACTGAGACTTGAAGAAAATGTACCAGAGAGATTGTTGCCTTTGTTGGCTGATATCTGATTCGTCAATAGCTGAAGGCTGAGAGGAGGAAGTCCATGGGATTGTTGCAGTCCTTACCCATTCTGAGTTGAAAATGAGAAGATATTTTTATGGATTTTGTTTCATACTTGCCTAGGATCCCAAGGAATCATAATACTATTTGGGTCGTTGTGGATCGGCTAACGAAATTGGCTCATTTTTTAGCCATTTGGACGACGTATTTTCGTGATCATTTGGCACAAGTATACATCAATGAGATTGTTAGACTACACGGTATGCTAGCATCTATCACGTTTGGTCTCTAAGTTCTGGGAGAGTTTGCACTGGGAGTTAGGGACGAACTTGAAATTTAGTACAACGTATCACCCTTAGACCGATGGTGAGTCTGAGCAAACGATTCAAATATTGGAGGATATGCTTAGAACCTCAATGATGGAGATGAGAGGGAACTAGGATGATCACCTGGCATTGACCGAGTTTACTTACAATAATAGTTTCCAGACGAGCATCGGCATGGCTCCTTTTGAGGCATTATCTGGTAGGAAGTACCGATCTTCTATCCATTGGGAGGAGATAGGAGATGGTGTATGTTGGGTCCTGATGTAATTTGAAAAATATCTAAAAAGATTGCGGTGATTTTTGAGAAGTTGAAGATGGCCCAAAGTCGGCAGAAGAGTTATGCCGATCAGAGGATATCTGAGCTTGATTAAAGGTCGGAGATTATGTTTTTCTCAAGGAGTTATCACGGAAAGGGGTCTCTAGATTTGGTGTCAAGGGAAAGCTTAAGCCGTAATTTATTGGACCCTTTGAAATCCTAGAAAGAGTTAGAGAAGTGGCGTATCATTTGGCCTTGTTGTGATGGACTGTATTTTTTTGTCAAAAATTCAGTAGAGTTTTGTCTGAATACAGATATCTGTCAATACAAAAACCTATATAATCTCCTATACAAAATAATAAACATCAAAATATCCCAACATCCGACATCATGCAATCAACAACACACAAGACCACATAGGACCCAATTACTATATATTATTTGTCACTCCAACGCTATGTATCTAAACACAATGTCAGCCAAGAGAGATGCTACTAGGTACCTATTACAAACCACAATAACCTGCGGAAGTATAAATAAATCCAAACGATAGCGAAAAACTAAATCATCTACTCATTAGCCTTATGTACAATATATATTAAGATTTCGAAAAAAATATAAATGTATATACAATTTCCTATGACATAAATAAAACTACAAGTTCTAAGTCTTCGACATTGTCTTCCATATCCAAGCCTAGACCACTTCAAATTTCTATGCTGTCCCATCGGTCATATCAACCCTGTGCTAAACTGGAGACAAGACGAAGTAAGGGTGAGCTAACAGTTCAACAAGTGCAATGTAATCAAAGACAATATCAATATATAGGCAAAATAAAGCAAAAGAGGAATATACGAGTATGATGAGGATGTGTAAATATAAACATGATCAAATGTGTTTTTGGAGTACAAGTAACTTCTCATGTTTTATCTTTCTTTGTTTGGGGATGTAATTTATGTATAATTACTCATCTTTACGGACCAGGGTCAGTAAACCTTACTAGTTAAAGGTACAGGACAATGAGAAATTGAATGTATTAAGCTACACATTCTAAAGCATTGGCTACATTTTAGGCCTACAGCTATTCGGCCATCATTTATCATATCGGTTGTATCTTAGGCTTACAGCTACTTGGTTATCATTTATGTCCCCACATGTACCCTTGGGACCAAGGGACAGTCCTCGTCCTTCCACAGTAATATCCAAAGGCTTGCCAAAAGTATTATCGGTTGAAATATGCGGCTACGATAATCCTTGAGTTTCTACTATAATGTTAATAGTAGGCCAAGGGGTATTACCACCGTAACACAATTCCATGGTCCTAGTTTCAGCGTTCCTTATTCATTTGAGGGAATGTCCACTATAATTCAATTCATAATATCTCCTTTTGAGAGAACAATTCGATCACATAACACATTGTGGACTTCCCTCTGAACATATAAACAATTATTATCTTTCCTGCGAATTTAAGTCTTTTCATGACTCATTTTGCATATACGAATATCATGAATATAGGAAAGAATAGAGATTCTTACCACCGAGAGGCAATTATAAATTTAAAGGTCTCTGGCTCACATTTCCTTCACAATCGATTAATGAACACGATTCTCGAATAACAATTAATCATATGCGAATGTACATGTAGCTTAATTAACAATTAGACAATGCAAAATTATACAAAAATTACTAAAGAGCACGGGTGAACAGTGCACATGAACAGTGAACAGTTGCACATAACGGGTAATTCACAAAATTTTGGGCATCCAATAGGTAAATTACTAAATTCAAGACATGGGTAAATATAACCTCAATTCAATTTATACATAAAACTCAAAATATGTGCTCAAATGAGGTTCTAGTGTGGGGTCTAGGGTTTTACAAACAAAAATCCACATAAATCCACCAAATCGGATATCGAATTGATAAATTAAGTTTCCTAAGATATGGGCAATGATATTCTATCTGAATTTATGCAAAAGCCCCAAAAATCGGAGGCCGAAACCACCCGAGCACCGGTTTAGGACTTAGATGCAAAAATCCGCATAATCCTCAAATTTGGACGCGAAATTCATATATATGCATGATTATGCTATGAGTATTATATATACATACATGGGTTGGGTATCGGGACAATAATACCTAAAGGGGATTGAACAAAAATCAAAGAAAATGAAAAAAAAGGTATAGATGCACTTGCCTCAACTCGATCTTCAATTTCTCCAACTAGCTCGAAGCCAGAATCCATTTCGAGGGACTTTATTTGCTCTATTTCTCTCTCCTCTCCACACCCTCTCTCTCTTCCTCTAACAAACCCAAACCGAACATTGAAATTCATAATCTCTTCAGATAAGGATTACTCCTCAGGGATTAACATCATCAGGTTTTATTCCGAAAATATAGAATATATATAAACTTATTCCCTTGCCATCATTAACTGGCCTTATCTTTTGTCTTATTTGAGGCAAGTCATCAATTCTATCCTATCCATCATATCTGACCTTGAGAACCTCGCCCCAAGGCCAATTGAATTTATCTTAAACTAAACTGACTACTTAGACCTTGTTTCGGTACTATCATACTCATCACTGGCTCGGCACTGATTAGATTTAAATTCTTGAGGTGCTCCCAAGCTGTGAGGACCCGGAACCGAAAGCGTGATAACTAGATGTGATTAAGGTGATTAGAATCAGTAAGAGGCTAAGTATGTAGTGAAAAAGTGGTAGTTAAAAGTAAAAAGTTGGAAAATGCCTGAGTTCAGCAAGTAGCCGAGTGGCGCTTGCTGGGCGCTCGAGCCGATCTATCGGGCGAAAAAACCAGGTCCATTCGGAATCCCTGGCACTCGCTGGCCACTTGAGCTCAGGTTGAGCGGCTGGGTGCTGAAAGCTGAGCTCTCGCTGGCTGCTCGAGCTCCACTCGAGCGGCAGGCGCAGTATAAAAACATGATCAGACTTCATTCCTCTCATTTTCACACGGTTTTAGGGTTTTAGAGAGAGAGGTAGCGCCATCCTTAGAGAGAGAAGAAGGGAGAACGAGGCCCGGGAGCCCGAATCCATCCGTGAGCCAATTATAAAGGTGAAAGCCCGCGACAAGGCAAGTGTACATCGGACATCGTTTTACATTTTTACCATTTCTCTTGCTTTAAAGTTCATGGAAATGTTGTAAAAATGATATTGAAGCATGTTTCCTTCGATTAATCGGTTAGATTTCATGTTTGTTCATGTTTATGGAAGTATTTGGCTCCGATTTCATGCATGAGCATGTGTTATGTGTTTATTTTGACATTGAAAGAACATGGCCAAACCCTAACTCGAAATTTTGGGGATTTATGGTTTAAATGCATGATTGAGTATATATATTTGGATTCATGGCTTTGATTTAATGAAATAAGACTTGTTTAGTGATCGATTTGAGTCCGAAGGTTTTGGCGAAGCGCTAAGTACGAAAATGAAGGGATTTTAGTGATTTTTAATCAAAGCTCCAGTTACATGAAAGTTAATTGACATCGATGTGCAACTTCCGGTATAATTTGTTTTTGAAAATGTGAACGAATGTATACCGACGAAATTTCCATGTAAATTTAAAGAAGTGCTGAAATTACGTTGTGAAAGTTTGATTTCAAAAATTGGATTTTTGATAAAGAGATGATTTCCATTACAGTTATTTTGGGACCCGAGACTGACTACAGTCCAAGTAAGTTCTTGGGTGAGGCCATAGAACTTACGGTGGTAATCGAGGATAGCTCTGTCCATGGAGCGATTCGTGGTCCGCCCTATCCTCAAGGGCGTTAAGCCAGGAGGGACATAGGCCGACCTTCGGGTGGCACATAGTACAGATATCCCTCGGGATGGGATATATATGACATGATAGGCCTTGGATTGTATGGACTGAACACAATCTATCATCGATCATTCGCCCCTTCCGCTAGTATGGTACACTGGCAGGGTCTGAAATTGTTAAGATAAGCCACAATAAAAGATGAAAATGTATTGTACAGTGAAAAGATGATAGAGTATCATCTGATGAAAAGATTATAATGAATCGTATACAGTGAAAAGATGACAGTGAACAGTATAGAGTATTGTTTTCAGTTTTACCATGCATCAGCAAAGTTTATTGTTGTTGTTTTACAGTCTATAGTGTAATGATTTATGAAGCATGAGATTTAATATCGTTATAGTATGTCCTTACTATTTTTCCAGATGATATTTGATTAAACATTCTGGTTTTACATGGTTATATGATCGTTTTGGCATAACCGTTTTACAGTTCATATGCATGTACCTTGCTGGGCCTCGGCTCACTGTTTTAGTATTTTTCGCCCCTCCAGATGAGACAGTAGAGCTTTTATCTGACAAAAAGAGTAATCAGAGAGAAGCTTCTTGAAGACTTTTGAGGACCATAGCACATTGGAGCTATTTTGGAGGAGCTTGTCGACATAAAGGCCTAGCTGCATATGATTTTTGTATACTGATCTTGTGATTATTGATATCTTAGAACACATCGATTTTTATATAGAAAGCTCATAATGTGTATGATAGTAGAAGAGAAAATGCTATGCTTCTACAGGTTCTTAGTTTACTTTCGCTATATACTCTGGATTTACTGTGCAAGTCTTAGATGCCATCTCGTTATTAAACTGTTAGACTAGTAAATGTTTTTATGGATTTGTACCATAGATGGCACATGTGATCCTGTGAATGTTTGTTGTAGAAATTGTGAATGATGGATAGTTGTGTGCTTGTTATTGATGATTATATATGGTTGTATTTTTGGATTTTTCATCCTATTACAAAGGAGACTCTACCGAAATTTTTACATGAGTCTTGCCTTATGTTTTAGACCGTTAATGGTATTGCTGTTTTGACGAAAGCTTTTGAGAATAAAAAAAAATCCGTTCCGTCACACAAGCAATTTCTTCTCATCATTGCGATCGATTAACACCCCGAAGAAAGCTTCTGTCTAAAAGTCATGTTATTTCCTACATCCATAAACATCTCAAGATCACTAACCTCAAATAATCAAGTTAGAAGGAGGGGTTAGGATCAATGCATTTCAAAATTTAAATCCTTAGGGAAAAAACTTGAACATTCCCTCTAGTTCTAACTATTTCATCTTGCCTCAACATAGAATAATTCTTCCTGAATCCTTAACCCTACATCAATCGGTCTAGGCCTAGCATACATTCAATTTCAATTAACCAAATCACTAAGTCCTGGTTCAAGTCAATTTTCATGTTAGACAAACTAGAATACCTAAAACTTTGTTCATCCTATGCCTATACCTATTTATTCAATCAGTCATGATCATTTCTTAAACTTTCACATATGATTCAGATCATTCCTAAGGTATCTCATTTTCTCTGATACCAATTGTGACGGAACGCATTTTTTTTATCCTCAGATAATTCCATCATTACAGATACAAGGATAGAAGCCCAAATCCCAACTAAAAGTTATGGAAAAAAAAGGGTAGAGTCTCCCCTAAAATTGGACTAAACAAAAATATAAACCTGTATAACATAATAAGTACAAGCACACAACTAGTCAAGAACCACAATTTCTCCTACAACACATATTCATAGGATCACAAAGGCCATATCTATCCATAGCTTTAATTTATCATTCCTATCCACTATACTAAAATCATAGCAGAGATGCCTATTAGGATCTGTACAAAATAAGAAATCATATAGCGGAAGCAACTATTGCGGAAGCATAAATACTAATCCAACAAAATTCAAAACGTGCAATAATCATCAATACAAAATTTTGTCCACTATTTAGACATTTACATGCAAAATACTAGAATTCTCAAATCTTTAGGATTACTTCGAGGCTTCAAATCTTCCTTGCTATGCTCTATTTAAGCCTGCATGTCCGGTGTCTTCTCTATATCCTTATCTAGAGGGAAAAAAATAAAATAGTCAGTCAAAACCTAGTAAGATACTAAAACATATAGAATATAATATTTTCATGCAGAATATAATTGTAGAAGGTTCTAGAGACTATTAAAGAATAGGAACATATACAAAAAGTATGAGAAACGTATAATTCAACATGAATAGGTCTCTGTAATCATTACTTATGCTTTCATGCAGAACACATATTCATTAGGGTAGAAAACTACGATAATATCGGGAAAACAGAAGTATGCATGGAATAAAGATAAAGTCTAATGCTATTTAAACATGCGTCAAAAATCATGAATCGGTATAATCATACTTCAATAATCATAAATCGGTAAACATGCTTCAAAAATCAAAAAACAGTATCAATTCTATAAATTCTAGCAAATCTCTTTTTGCTATCAGGAGGACCAAACTAGTAAACCATACTAACCGAGGGGGCAAGTAATCGAGAAGAGATTGTATTCACTCCGCACAATCCAAGGCCAGCAAGTTTTCCATCTCATGGGATTATCCCTTTTCGTGGGATTATATACTAATTCCTCCCAAAGAATGGTGAATTATGTACTAATACCTTCCAAAGGATGGTGAATAATCTGAATTCTACCCTCTGAAACTAACGCCCTAAGAAAAGGTGGACAGCATGTAACTCCATAGACAGAGTTATCCTCGATTGCCACCATAACGTTTGAAGGCATGTCGGAGAACCTAACCTAACTGTATATCAGTCTTGGGTCCTAATTTATAATATCGGAAAGCTTATAATCTATCATTCTTCAGAAAATCAGTTAAAATGTCACAATTAACTCTTCAGTATGCTTCAAAAATTCTCAGTAACTCAATAGTGCAGTTCCATGTAAAATTTTCAGTTTCAAATCATAACATGGGCATTATCACATGACAAATCAACATTTACTGGTCAAAATTTATGGATTAAAACCATCAAATCTTTTCATTTTCGTGCTTAGGGTTTTGCCAAAATCTCCGGACATAAAACGAACACTAAATACACATTTATACATGAAATTGAAGGTATATTCAGCAGTACATACAAGTAAACACAAAATCTGTTCAATTAATTAGGAGAAATATGCTTTATTTATAGAAAACATGGAGAAATATGGATTCAACACATAAACACAATATCGATATATTAAAATGGTTGTAAAATAGTAAATAACATCCGAAGTATACTTGCTTGAGCTCGATCTACTGTTATTCTTACTCAGATTGGATCGAAACAGTAGATTTCCTCCTCTTTTTTTCCCTTTCTCCTCTTCCTCTTTCTCCCTTTCATGCCTCTGTCGATGCCCTGCTGAGCCTTCCCCCAGATTTTCCCCTTTTAAAACAAAGGAAAGCAGGTCACGTGACTCACCCCAGGGCCAGCGCTCGAGTGGCCCCTCCTGTTTTGGCCTATTTTGCCTCATTTTACTTCGATATTAAATTTTTCACTATACTTAAACCCAAATATGATTTTTATCTACATAATTATTCCATAATTTTTACGTTTTGGGACCGAAATCTCACACCATGTGTTTCAAGGATATATAATATGGACTTTGTATTTTAAGAGAATGTCAGTTTAAGGACATACCAGAGAAAGAATGAGAATGTAAGGTAATCTACCTTCAAAGTTTAATTGCTAAGTAGGGCTTATGTTGAACCTTAACTAAGCTTGGTTAGAGAATTCTGGGTAATAGGTTAAATCAGATTGACGGTGAAGTATGGTCGTATGAATTATAGCTAAATAATTGATCAGAGTTGTGCAATGAAAATATGGTGGACCCATCTATGGTTTAAATCGTGGTGCGGAAGGAATAATCATTTTGAGGCTTGATGTAAATGAAGATAAGTAATTTGTTTGAAGTTTTGAAGAAATCAATAAAATTGAACTGCTTTTGGGACTTGAATTTAGATTCTAATAGGACAAATTGGAAAATAAGAAACATGACGTTTGGAGATGCTTAAGGTTCCCCAAAATAATCATTTTAATTGAGGAAATGATTTGGAAACATTCGAGAAAGAAATCTTAGGGATCGTTAAATTTTGTGGACAAAATTTCTATAAGTGAGGGATAATTATAAGGTACCGGTCTCCAAAACATTGTAAATCCTAGCAATGAAGTTAACATAATTAATATAATTAAGTTTGGGTTAAGTAAAATTAAGAAAATTAAAAAATTAGCTTTAGTGCAGCAAATTTCATTGTTGGGATCGTCGTGGGCTCGTGCCCAAAGGAGGCACCATATCCAGATTGGTGGCGCTCACCGCGACCTCGCTGCTCACGCAAGCATCTGTAACGGACCAGATTAATTTCCATCGAATAACCTCCGTCAATGGCTACACACACTCTAAAGCCCATAATTAACCTATGGACTTCTACAGAAAATCCGGCAGAGTTTCCTCTGCAACTGGACGAAAACCAAAAATACAACCTGTTAAAATATCCTGTACAAGCACACAACTAATCAAAAGGCTTAACTCAAAGCCTACAACACACCACACAGGATCACACATCTGCCATATCATCCATGGCTCCAATACAGTACACAACCTACTATATATACAGATGCGGAAGCATAACTAAATCATCATACATCTGCGGAAGCATAATAAAACTATAAAAACAACAACAATAAGCCACGCTCAACACTGTGTGGCTGTCCACAGTCCGATCCAACTCTATGTCCAAATCTTCTGATCACTCGCCGTCCAGCCAATCACATCAAGCAAGCCTCTCCTTGCTTTAACTATCCGGCGTCAGCTAAGTGTTCTCATCTGAAAAAAGAGACAACAACAGCAAGAGTGAGCCAACAGCTCAGCAAATGTAATCATAAACACCCCTCCAAGACATGTACAAAGACTGAAACGGGAGGGAATACATACTCTCTAAAGTCAGGGAACAGGAACAACTGGAATCACTTGATTCCCACGGTTCTCACGGTTACGCTGATTGGTCATCATTTGGATTCATAAGATTGTCACGGTTATATCTTGAATCACTTGATTCACAGGGTTCATCGATTGGACATTATTCATTTTTATTATTATAACATCTTTGCGGACCCCGGCTAGTAGATCGTACTAACCAACGATGCGGGAAGACGAGGACAGGAATGTGTTCGCTACACATTCTAAAGCCACGGCTACTATTTTAGGTCGGTAGCACACGACCCTCGGTTGCATCCATGCAACAATCATCACAGACGACTACATCTCAATATGTAGCGTCGACAGACACACCCCACACCCCCGGGGTCCAGGGCAATCCTCGTCCTTCCACAGTAGTTTCCTAAAGCGTACCACAGACATCGCCCGCTCCCACGAGCGGCCGGAATACATGGCCAAGTATTCCTCGGGTTCACACCGCGATGGACATGGTATACTAAAGAATACTACCCATACGACTCAGGGTCCTAGTTTCAAGATTAGGTTCAACACTTGGAGAGAGAAATCCACATTTGCCACACACGATCAAATCTCGAGAAATCTCATTCCCATCACAATCATCTCCAACCGGGAGATTACATCGTCAAACACATCTCCATCTAGGAGGTCATATCATCACAAGCACAATGTGGATTCCCTTCCATTCACGTCACGATTCACACTATCCAATGGGACTCAATTCCCTAAATCCACAATAAATCATTCAAAGTTCACAACAGATATTAGATTTCATACCTCAAGCGATCACAAGTCACTTTAGAACCTCTGAGACTCATTCCCTTGCCTCCAGCACACGAATTCACATTCGGAGCTTACACTTACGTTAAAACATTTAAACGTTACTTTCAATACAATTATGGGGTCATATTACTTTGCATTTTTCATTTCATTTCTGGTGAACAATAACAGATTTCCTTTCGAATAGCCGGACGCCGTACACGGTTCGATACTTGGAAATCGGATGTCCGGTGAATTCGTACGTACTCTTTGTACACGATATTTCACATTTGGGTTCGATTTAACTTATCACGATGATGGAAGCATGTAACTTCCCCTTTAATTGCGGATAAACAATCACAGAATTATTTTAAGACTCCCGGATGCCACGAACGGGTCAAATCTTGCGAGATTCGGCATCCGGTCAATATATACACACAATTGGGATACGGGGATTCATATTCTAGGGTCCTTTCAACATTTCACGAAGGTGGAAACATGCAAAATCCACCTTTGGTCTCGGGTGAACAGTAACAGCGCCCATTTAATGGGCTCGGACGCCGCGAACGGGTCCAAACGTGCAAGATCGGACCCGCGGCCGACGTATATACATCATTGGGACGTGGGGATTCCAATTTTGAGGTCAATTTCATGATATACGGCCGGGAAATGGAAAACCCCCAAAATCCCGTGGGTTAGGGTTTCGGTAAAACCCGACCGGAGGAATCGGACACGATTCGGATAAACAACTATATTTTCTTAGACCTCAAGGCATGGGTTTCAAGATTCTAACATTCCCGGTGGGTATCGACACAAAATACCCAACAAAAATACATAAAACAACGAAAGAGAATGAGAAGTGGGTATGAGAACACTTGCCTCGACCGCGCTTTCACTTTTATACCTGGCTCTCGGACGGAATCGGACTCCCGAGCTCGATCTCCCTTCTTCTCTCTCTAGGCGCGCCCCTCTCTCTCCTCAAAACCCTCGGCCGATCGCAAAATGAGGGAGAGGAGAAACTCGGCGCGTATTTATACTGCGCTTCGCTCGAGCGGCTAGCGAGCGGCCTCACTTCTGATTTTTCTGCCTGATAGGACGGCTCGAGCCCCTGGAGGGCGCCGGTCTGAGCCGCGGTAAGCCAGCAGCAAGCCTACGCCACGGTTTCGCCGTTCGGGACCCGTTTTGACCATTCTAACCCAATCTTTCCCATCCTTGGACCTTGTCCTTGATTATATAACCTTAATAAGCCATGATTACCATGCTTTAAAACCCAAAATCATATTTTCAAAGTTACATAACTCGGTTTACAGTTTTTGTTCCCGATTTACCGATTTTGGCTCTTTGAGCTGTTCATCTGATTCCTCTCGTAACTTTTGACCATGGTACACCCATATTAACTTAATTGTCTTCTAATAATTATTTCCTTAACTCGGAACCTCACAGCATCCGTCATCTTATAAAAGGCTGCACGCATTTTCTCTACCATTTTTCGATGAATCCAGAACAAAGAAGAGAGAGGGAGAGGAAAGAGGAAGAGAGAGAAGGGGAGATGGAGGCCCGCGAGTCCGATTCCATTCGAGAGCCAATTAGAAAGGTGATAAGTCAGGTCGAGGCAAGTCACTCATATCATCCTCTTTCATTTTCTTGCACTTTTACTTTATTTTCTTCATATTTCATCTTTTCGATACCCGATTAAATTCATATTTAATGCTTCTCATAATCTAAGCATGCATCTATGATTATTTGGAGTCCAAATTTATAGTTTAGGCATGGTTTCGAACACTGAAAACCCTAACCCTCACACTGAGCATGAAATCCCACAGAAATTTTGGGGCTTTTGATTAATTTGGGACTACAATTTGATTATGCATGACTTGGGTAAGTTAATTTATTGGTTGGGTATTCGAATTTGTAGTTATGTAAGAAACTATGTTCGTGAAGCCCTTAACCCACGCTGAGACTCCGTTTAAGCTTCGATTTGGAGTTAAATATATAAATTGACTTGAAATTATAGTTACCCATGCCTTGGGTTTGATAAATTACCTGTTGGATATCCAAAATTATGAGAATTAATTGATATGTGCATTGGTGCACTGTTCATGTGCACTGTTCACAGGTACTGTTCACCCGAGAACTTCGAGCGATATTTTGTATAATTTTTCCATGTTTAAATGCTGATCAAATGATATGTACATTTGTATAAGTCCAATCGAATAATCTAGAAGCTTCGATATATGCGTTTGTGAAAGAAATCCACGTCCGAAAGCTTTCAAAGTCAATCTATTCTTCGACAGTAAGAACTATAAATCTTCTATGTGCATATGATGTCCATATGTAAGTTAAGTCATGTAAAGACTTAAATCAGCTAGTAAGATAATAAGCATATGAATAATTTGAGGAAAGTTTCACATTTGGGATTCTAACGGATTTGTTATCAAAGATGGAGATATATTAGAGATAAACTATATATGTGAAATGAAAGTGGTGGATCCTCCCTCAAAAGAATAAGTAATAATAAAATTAGGGCTCGGCTTTATGTTTTGATGGGTAATGTCCCCAGACATGTCACTAGTGTGACAGTGGAGACTCAGGGATTTGTCCTGGCTACATGTTATCGTGGGTGATACTATGGACATGCCTTAGGACGTTACGGTGGTAATCAAGAATAATTTTATCCATGGAGTAATACATGCTCCACCTCTCCTTGGGGTGTTAAATTGGTAGGAAACTTTTGAACTTTGGAACATACGAGATTGTGGGGAAAGCCACAACTTTTGAACTTTGGTCTTAGATTATATGAAGTGAATCCAATCTATCCTCGATTATTAGCCCTTTGGCTAGTAGGGTCTACTAGACCAGGTCTATAAAGATGAATATGTATGCTTAATTGGTATCTTAAAGGAAATAAGAATAAATGAAAGAAACAATTTGCAAACAAACATGCCTAATCAAGTTTTGTTTATGCACTCCTTTCCTATTTACATCTATCTCTTCTACTATATTCTATTATCATTAATTATCGCTTTGATTTGATGTACTTACTGAACTATTAGTTCACTCTTACCTTTCTTCCTTCCAGATGAGAGCTAAGACCTGACCCCCAATTAGTTAGGGCAATGAGAGGAATTGCCTAAGGAGAATTATTGCTTCTAAGGAGACATAGAGTTTTTAATGTATTGATTTGTAATAAAAATTGTAGTATGTTATTATTATAGTTATTGTTATGCTTCCACAGATGACTTATAGATTTAGTTTTGCCTTTTCATTTATTTGGATGTTTTGGATTTTATTCAGGCCTAAATTGCATCTTTATTAGATCCAATGCAATAGTAGAGAATTGTTGTGTTGGAGTCATAGATGATATGGCATTTATTGATCCTGTGTATGTGTTGTGGTTAAAAATATTAAAATTGGGATATTTATATGTTTATTAAACAGGTTGTCTATTTTAGTTTTAGTCTAGTTGCAGAGAAAACTCTGCCCAATTTTCTGCAGAAATTTCATATTATTTAATTATGGGTATTAGTATGGTATGTTTATTGACGGAGGTCTTTAGAGGATTAGGACCCGTTCTGCCACACATATTTTATTTTTCTCACCCGAATGGAGCATCCGGTGCTGGTCGGGCGCAGGTTAGCCTCTCATCAAGTTACATCAAGCCTACTTCACGCTTTCGCCGTCCAGAACCCGTTTCGACCCTTCTAACCCAATTCTTCATATCTTTGGACTCTAATTTTGATTATATAAACTTAATAAGTCAATATTATCATAATTTAAACTCAAAATCTTATTTATTGATTAACATTTCGCAGTTTACAACTTTGGTTCCCAATTTTGCCAATTCCAGATCTTTGAGCTCTTCAATCCAATTCCACCCATACCCTTTGACATCAATTCACCTATTATAACTTAATTAGCTCCTAATTACTATATTATGGAATCCAAAATCTCACCACCCAAATTAACCACATCTTGGAAATCAGTACCTTACAGTTGCCGTCGAGTTTGGCCAAGGTGCACAATATCTTCCATGTCTCGATGGTAAGGAAGTATGTCCATGATCCAATGCACGTCATCGATTACGACCCCTTGGCTATCCAGGAAGATTTATCATATTTAAAGGAGTTGGTTCAGATTTTAGATCAAAAGGACTAGATCCTTCACTCGAGGACCATCCCGCTAGTGAATGTTTTGTGGAAGAATCCCTCCCGCGAGGAGGTTACATGGGAGAGGGAGGAGGAGATTTGGGACAAGTATCCCTATTTATTTCAAGGTATGTCTTCTCGTTTAAGTGTTAGGATTCATTAATTTTGAGGACGAAATTTTCTAAGTGGGGGAGAGTCATGTGATTTCGATTTTCTTAGGGTCATAATTAGGAGATAATTATGTTATTATAATTAAAATTAGGATTAATTATTGTGGGGAAATTAGGTTCTGGGAACATAGGAGAGATGGGCGAGGGACACTCACTAAGCATCTCGAGCGGCACCGCAAGAGCCCAAAGTAGCAGCGACCGTCCCTGCCAGGCGCTCGAGTGCCCAAGTGGGCACTGGAACCCATGCAGGGCATGCTTGCCGCTCGCCAAACAGCCCTCGAGCACCGGCCCGCAATATAAATCGGGCCGCCAGGGTTCCAGCGTCATTATTTTTGGCTTTTTGGGACAAAGAGAGAGAAAGAGCATGAACAGGAAGAGAGAGAAGGAGAAATCCAAGATTCCCAAGTCTGATTCCGAGCTAAAGCTAGTTAGAAAAGTTATAGATCGGGTCGAGACAAGTGCACTCATACCCTTTTTTCTCATTTTCTTGCATGTTTATTTCATTTTTTTCGGGTATCATCGTCCTGATACCCGATTAAGTTTATATTTTGTATTACCTATGATCTTAGTATGTAAATATTTCGATTCCATATCCGATTTGTGACATTTGTACGATTTTCACACCCAAAAATCCTAGCCTGTGCCCCTCTTTAAAATTACCCAATTTCCTTGTAATTTTTGCATGATTTAACTTTAGAAATTTGGGACCCTAGCTTTATGGACATGGGTATCTTGAGTTTTTGGTATTTGTTATCATATATCATTATATGTTAATTTTAAATAAATCAAAAATATTATCGGACATGAATCGGGGTATTTATACACATGTAGATTAACTATATTTTCTTGTATATACTCAAAAAATTATGTTATATACAATTGTGAAGGAAAATTATTGTCCGAAAGCTCTAAAGTTGTGTTGGGCTCTTGGCGGTAAGAATTTTGATATTTCTCCATGCTTTATATCAATCAGGCATGTAATCCAAGTTATGAGGAAATGTAAACTCCCAAGAATTATGCAAATTATGAGAAATATAAGAAGAAAATTTCATAATGCGTTATATTTGATGAACCATTCTCCCGGAGTGAGAACAATGTTTCATGAACAAATATGAAATTTTTCTAAGAATAATAAAATGTGTATTAAACTAAGGATTATATTTTAGATGGTAGAATTTCCTATTAAGTCTTAAGATATTACCATGGAAGCACAAGGACTGCCTCTAGCCCATGAGAGATATGAAGGCATATGTGATATAGTCTCATCTATCGGGTTAAAGATATATCGCTCACCACAGAGTGTTAAACTACGTGGGTTACACCTTAGAATGTGTGAAAGTATACACATTCCTTTCCACGTTCGACCGCACCGTTAGCTGGTAAGGCCTACTGGCCCTAGTCTGCAAGTTTAAATGGACTTTCTACATATGTTGAAACCTAAATGAAGAATAAGTAAAATGAAAAAGTCAAATGATTTTCAAAAATATATTTATTCATGCTTCATGTTCTTGCATCATTATCCTTCTCTTATATCCTTCATCTACTTTATTTCATATATACTGTTTACTACATTGATTGTATTGCACTTGTTTAGTATTTAACTTACCCTTGCTACTTTTCTTCCTCCAAATGAGCACACCCTCATGCCTGATGAGGCCGAGTAGAGCCTAAGAGTTAGATAGGCTACAGATTTTGAAGAAAAAGCCTAGTGGACTTAGTATTATGATTTTGTATCTAGGGAAGCTTTTTGTATCATTGTTGATGATTCTTTATATTGATATATGTATATGATGATGATGAGATACTCGTAGTATAGTCTTCGCTGTGATTGATGGATGTATGTACTTATGCAAGTCTTTTTGGTTTATCGTGGATACCTAGTGACATCTTGTCTGAGCCAACATCGTAATAAGAATTATAACGTTGGTGCCACGTCTTGGGTGTGGCTGTTTGGATCCTGTGTGTCTCATTGTTGAGGTCTATTATGATTGTATATTATGCTGCACAGGTATTTTGTACAAGTTGTAATAGTTTGGCGGTCATTTCAATGTCAAAACTCTACCAGATTTTGGTTTGGAAAATGTGGCCCATCACAATGTGTGCCTAAGGTGATGCTTGTGCATCAATTTGATCATATGAAGGATGTGCGCATTGTTTTCGGCCATTTTACGCGAGAAGGAAGAGAAAGGAGAGAGAAAGAGAAGGGAAGGTAGAGAGAGAAAGTAAACAAGGAGAATTTTGAAACATCTTTTACTCAGATTTATTAGATTGAAGGTTGAGGCAAAGATCATTAAACCCTATTCTCAGTTTTTTTTTAATTTTTATTTAGTTTTCCCTACATTTGATAGTTTTAATATACATGAATGATATTTTTACTTACCCAACTTTATTTATTTGTGCATGCATGTAGATTTATTGGAGTATTTGAGGTTTCATTTCGATTTTGTTGATATTTAAGGATTTTGTTTATTTTGTGAAAGATGGGTAAATATTTTAAAGTATTTTATTTATGTATTTATGCGTTTGTAAAGAAAAAGTTATGAAACTTGTATATGGCATTTATATGTGGTATCTATGCAATGCACTTTAGGTTTGGGTTCTATCTTTGTGTATTTGATTTGATATGTGCACTTTCTTTTGGGGTAAAAAGTTTGTGATTAACCTTTCCAAGTGAAAGTTTCGTACTTTTATGCCTATTAGAAAAAGTTTTAAATTAATGATATAAAGACCCTCCCTAATTATATTTTTATAACAACCATTGTAAAGAATTGAATAGAATTAGTATATTCGAACATCCAAATATATTCAGACAAGCTTGAAAATTACATCCCATATCCACAAATGGCAAAATAAAGTGGCTTCGTACCTATTTATAGGAAAGAATATATAGACGATCAACCTATGTGCCTAAATAATAGTGATATGACCTAAGATTAATAGAAGTATAAGTAACAATTCTTCAATGTCAGTCTTTTAGTCGTTGATTTTCTAATTTGAGTATGTTTTAACTTTTTGATATGTTTTACCTACATCATTTTGGATATTTGAAATTTGTAAGTTTTGCCCGTCGTTGGGATTCAATTGGTTTCGTATATTCAGAACATTTGGCTTTCATTTTTTGATTATATTTTTTAGTACGAAATCATATTCAAACTTTCATTAGTTTGACGTATTGAATATTTAGATTTTGGCTTTTATGGATTTTATTTTATTGATTTCGTTACTTTGTTTTTATTTTAGATGTATGGTTTGTTATATGTATTATATACTGATATTTGTAGAGTATTCAGTTCATATTTTCATTATTTCTTATCCATTCAAATTAGAGGGATATAGGTATCTTATAGGGTTCTTGGATGTGATTGTTGTCAGAGACTTTATTCATATTTTGTGAGTATTTAATTCTACAGTTAGGCTGAAATTGTATTGATTGTGTTTTGGTATTATTGGAAGGCGGATGGACAAATGTTGGTGTATGGTATTGTTATGAAATTAAGATTTGAAATATCTTGTTATTTGATTATTATATCATCTGGTTCGTATATTAGATTGATTCCAGTTTATTATATTGTAACAATGATATATGGATATTTTGACATCTGATTATATTGGATTAGTAATGTGGTCGGTATTGTCGTTTAGTTAAACTTTTTTTATTGACATTTGAGAAAGTTATGTCAGTATTATTGATCGGATGGATAGCCTAGGGAGATCATATGATAGCTAATGTTATTTTTATTGTCATTGGGGTTATGAGGGTGTTTTTTCAGGTCACATTCGGATTTGGATGCAGCATGAATATTGTTTTATTTTGATATTTTATTTTTATGGATTATAATTATTATTGATTATTATATTACTCACTTTTGGTCTAGATCTATGATAGCGGTGGTATCATAAAAGAGTCATAATGAGAGGTGTTCAGGATTAATTTTGATATTTGGATATTTTATCAATATGACAGATAATAGAGGATCTGGTTGCTGAGGATTGGGTTTGAATTGCAAAGATGATTACCTAGCGATGATAGGCCGCATGAGTGATCTAATAGATTGTATGATACAACAGCAAGATGAAGATTTAGCCATGATGAGAAGGATAGCTGAGCAAGGGCTCAGTAGGACCCCCTTTGATCGCTTTAAGAATGAGCATATTTTAGAGTTTTTGGGGGAATTTAACCCCATTAAAGTGGAAAATTGAATACAATGAGTGAAGAAGGTATTTGAGATGATTGACTTCTCCAATGAGGATAAGGTAAAATTTGCCGCTTACAAACTCGAAGGACAAGCAAGTCGATGGTGGTTCACTCAACAACAAGTTTTGAGGATGGACAATGAGGATATTTCGTGGAATGTGTTTGTGGAATTATTTATGGAGAAATTCTTTCCACTAGTGTCCGGGAGATCAAAGAGGATAAGTTTATTTGCTTGAAGCAAGGAAATAAGATAGTAGTAGAGTACGATATGAAATTCACTGAATTGTCCTTTTTGGTTTGTATGTGGTGGCAAATGAGGCCCAGAAAGCCTAGAAGTTTTTGTAAGGGTTTCAAGATTTGATTAGAAAGTAATTTGTGCCCCTCCGACTATGGACGTACAACGAAGTGCTTGATTGGATCCTTTTTATTGAGTAAGAGCAATTGAGGGAGAAGTATTTTGAAAGAAAATCGAAGAGTAGAAGCTGTAATGTCTTCTATCTTCATTTTGAGTAGAGAAGCTGTACAGTTATCAGTGAATAATTCCTACCAAGATTGGGCTCCGAACCAAGCTCCTTTTTATGGAAGAAGCTTTTGTGAATATCAGAAGTGAAGTTTTTTTGTTCAGGTGGTCATGAAGCTGGATGCGATGAAGCAGAGCCTCAATTGGTAGATGGAAGCTCGATGAGCAGTTGAGGTTGTTAGCAGCTATAGTAGAGTTGGAGTGATCTAAGTTTGTAAAGAACATCGAAGATTCTTCACCAGTGAAGTAGTGAGTTGATTATGTGTCTCCTGTCTAAAGGAAGAAGACAAGAAGAAGCCTTCAAGATTTTGTTTTTGGTTTGCTTTGGACTGCGAGAAATTTGGTGACAACTTGGATGACGATGGTTAAACTGATGAAGTCTGCTCTTTGCCTGCTGATTAGAATGCCATTCTCGAGTTTGGTGGTCAATACATTATCAAGATGACAAGATTGTAAAGTATTTTTAATTTTGAGGCCCTTGATTGCGATTGGAAGCAGATAATCGATCAAAGTTGTGTAGTGGAAGCATGTGAATTCATAGCTATCGGTCACAAGATTCAATTTGAGGATTGAAGCATGATATCAGATTTGCAGATTGATTGGATGTTTGAGAAGAGTGATCAGATGTTTCTGAAAGCATCATGAAGAAAAGAATCTCAATTTTTGGGAGCAAATGATGGATTGAGGTTGAGATTCGATTGGCTTTTTGAGGTTTTGCAAGCGAACTAGAGAGGTGGCCAAGAGATTGACATTGTCCCGAGTTTGGCGGATCGTTATGATGTGTTTGTGTATGTATGTTGAGGGAAATATGGGTTGATCTTTAGCATGTGATTGAGTTGAATTGTTGCTGATTTTGAGAAGCTATTTTATTCTGGATTTCGGCTCAGATTTTGAGGCAAAAGGGATCGAGTGTTGAGAAATAAGTCGACCATTTTGAATATGATATTTTTGAAAAATCTTTTGAAAAAAGATGACAGTGAACAGCATAGAGTAATGTTTTCAATTTTACCATGCATCAGTAAAGTTTATAGTTATTGTTTATAGTCTATAGTGTAATGATTTATGAAGTATGAGATTTAATATTGTTATAGTATGTCATTACTTTGTAGATGATGTTTGATTAAACATTCTGATTCTGCATGGTTATATGATTGTTTTGGCATAACCGTTTTACAGTTCATATGCATGTATCTTGCTAGGCCGCGGCTCACTGTTTTAGTGTTTTTCCCCCTCCAGATGAGACAGTAAAGCTTTTACCTGACGAAAAAGAGTAATCAGAGAGAGAAGCCTTTTGAAGACTTTTGAGGACCTTAGCACATTGGAGCAATTTTGGAGGAGCCTATCGACGTAAAGGCCTAACTGCATATGATTTTTGTATACTGATCTTGTGATTTTTTATGTCTTAGAGCATGCTGATTTTTGTATAGAAAGCTCATGATGTGAATGATAGTAGAAGAGAAGATGCTACGCTTCTGCAGGTTCTTAGTCTACTTTCGCTATATACTCTGGATTTACTATGCAGGTCCTAGATGGCATCTCGTTATTAAACTGTTTAGGGTAGTAAATATTTTTTTATGGATTTGTGCCATGAATGGCACATGTGATCCTGTGAATGTTTGTTGTAGGAATTGAGAATGATGGATAGTTGTGTGCTTGTTATGGATGATTATACAGGATTGTATTTTTGAGTTTTCATCCAGTTACAAAGGAGACTCTGCCGAAATTTCTGCAGAAGTCTTGCCTTATGTTTAGACCATTAATTGAGTTATCTGTTTGATGGAAGCTTTTGAGGACAAAAAAAAAATCTGTTCCGTCACAAGTTGAGGTGGCACTACGATGGCGTACGGTGTGGGTGCACGGAGGAGATCGACAGCAAGAAGTGACCGCAAGGAGCAGCGGCAGCCGCGTAATGGTGTCGGTACCGATTGGGTGGTGCTGAGGAGGCCGTCAACGGCTAGGCAAGTGGCGCGGTGGTGGAACGGCGGCAGCGCAGCAACCACCAGCGGCTGGCAAAGGGCTGCGCACGGAGGAGAATGGAGGAGAGAGGAGGGCGCGTAGTGGTTGAGAGAGGAAATGCAAGATTTAGGTGTTTCGGAATATCCTTTCTTCAGATTTACGGAGTATGATGCTAAGGCAAGTATCCTCTATCCCTATTCTTGGTCTGATTTAATTTGGGATGCATTTTGACTACTGTGGGAGATTTTACTGATATGCATGTATTTTTAAATACATCCAATTTATTAATTATGTACATGCATATATGTTTTACCAGTCGTGAGGTGGTTTTACATGGGTATTTATGATTTGGAGGATTTTCGGACATCCGGACAGTACATATGTATATATTTGAGTATCCGTATATTGCGAAACCATGAACCAGGCCTTGCATTAATCATGCATGCTGCCAGGGGCGAGGTCACTACGGGACCATGGCAGTCCGAGACCTGATGGGTCGTTCTATGTGATCTGAGGTATGAGACATTGGCACCACTTCCGACGGGGAGGCTTAGTCCCTACGGGGACGTATATGATATGGCCACTTCCATCGAAAGAAAGGTTGAGACATTTAGTAGCTGACCTATCCCACTGTATATTTAAATGAGAACCATCGTAAGAAATTAACGGAATTAATATATTCGAACATCCTAATATATAACTAAAATTTAAAGTTACACCCAAAGCCGCGAGTGGTAAAACATATTGAACAAGTTCCTAATCTATGGGAAATAGAGTACATGGATGGCCTTGAGCTACTAGCCTAAACCATAGCCAAGTCTTGAGTTGTTGGCTTATATCACAGCCGATATAGCCATGGCTACCGAATGATGGTAACCCTTCCTCAAGTTGGTTTTATTGATCTTTGGTTCTCTGATTTTGTGCATATTTTATAGTTCTGCATGTATTTGGGTGGAGGATGATTTTGAGATACATTGATTGGCCCACAATTGGGCGATAGGAATATCTCGTACGTATAAATATATGATAAACCCAAAATATATTTTTATTTATGTTTTAGTTTCGGCGGTCTTCTCTCGATTTCTGCATTATGAGATTTAGATCCGGATGATTATATTTGTCCCACACGGATGTGGTGACGGTTGCGGCTTATGTGACCTTGGATCATATGATATGATATCGCCTATGAGATTTTATCGAATCGTTATTTATTACGAATATGTCCCAGAGGGACTATTTGATACAGACAATGATTTAGTACGAGACATCTCCTTGATTTTTAGGGATTTCACGGACATTATGTTTTATTTTACGTGATTGCTATGTGATATCTCTGCTTCTAATTTATGTGTACCGTTTTATACAATGTTGATACTTGCTGTGCTCTAGGCTCACGTTTTTATATTTTATCCCTTTAAACTAGTAGTATGGATACGCTTGCAAGAGTTCAGATGTGATCTGACATGGCATATCTCTATCGACAAGTGGAGATATTTATGTTGGTATGTTTCTAATTCTGAGGATGTGTTATGATTATGTCTTTGGCCAGATGATGGCCCTGATCCTTGTATGGGATATATTGGAGTTATTGCATTATATCGATGAGTTGTTATTATGTTCAATACCTCCATTGCGATTGTGGATAGCAAGTTGTGTATTATGTTATCTGGATTTATATCCGATGAGATCTTTTACGGATTCTATAATATCGAGTCTTGCATGTATATGACTATCACACCTAGGTTGGGTTTTATGGTTGATGAAAATATTATTATCGGTTTTATTTTGACCTGCGTATATTGTGTTCCCTGGATTGTGACAGAGATGATATCAGAGAAAAGGTTGTAAGGAGAAGTATTTGGGGTCATTTTGGATAAGAAATTGATTGAATATTTGACACGATAAGTGCAGCCTATGGTAAAGAATGGAAGTTTTAGTTGTAAATATTTGAATTTGACTCGTGAAGTCAATTAATAGGCTTTGATGAGTCGTACGAGTGACGTAATGGGTTACTCATTCTAGCAGTCGTATGAGAATTTGGTTACTATGTGAATGATGGTTTGTTAGGGGAAAGATGGAGCGTCCTTCAAATGATTTTAAATGAATCAATTTGGAAGATTTTTGGAATTTGTGACCCAATTAAGGATTAAATTGAGCTTCAAAAAGTGGAGGAGGTGTTTGAGGTTTTTGATAGTTTAGATGAAGCTTGATCTATTGTCCATAAGTTGGAGAGTGAGGCATGCCATTGGTGGGCTTCTCCATGCCGTATTCCACTTCTTATGATGTTTTTGTGGAGGCAATTTTTGGGAGTCACTCTCTGTTTAGAATTCGGGATAGTAAGGAAGGTGAATTTAGTTGATAAATGTACGAAAATAAGTGTGTGGCATCTAAGATTGTATGTAAATGTTATATTCTTTTCTAATTTCTAAAATGAGCTTTGAGGATATTTACCCCTGATGGGTAAACATTTGATCTATTATAATTGTGGACTCCAGTGTTCAGTGTGGGTCTATAGACGTAAATGATTGACTAATCTGATTTTTAGTTGAGGTGCCAGACTTTGATGTGATATTAGGAATAATTTGATCGGCAAATCGCCACCTTAGTGTAGATGATTTTGGTAATAATATTCTGATTTATAATATGGGTTATGAATTTTGAGTTTGAGGAAGAGTCGATCAAAAGGTGATGAAATTGATATCATTGTGCCTACAAGTTAATTGATGAGAATGTGTGCCAACTTTAGTTGGCATATGTGGCCACATCTAGGCGTTGTCATGTGGTCATAAAGGGTTTTCTAGTTATATGGTAGTTTATTATTTGCCCGAGTGAGGAGATGTGGGTTTGGTTGGAGGTGGTTGGTATTTGTTGGAATTGTAAGGAGAGCTTTCATAGGAAAATGAAGGGCAAATTATCGACAATGTTAATTTGGTCGATCCCTGATGGATCAAGTTAATCTATGGTAGGTTGTGATGCTTCCGAGGAAGATTTGAGGTTGTATTTTGATGCAGCGTATTCGGATTTGATATGCCATATGTTCATAAGGGAAAGTGTAGCATGAGTAGCCTCAATGATTTTCGCTTTCAGATTGCCAAGGGCTGTTAGAAATATGGATGATGTTTAGATAATTGTGGAATTGGCTATCGCGATTGGCCCATTTATTACCAATTCGGGTGATGTAGTTGGATGAAAAGTTGGCTTGCCGGTGTGCTAATGAGATAATGAGGTTGTAGGATATTCCAGTTTTGAGGTTTCAATTGTGATTTGATGTTGTACTAAATTTCTGCATAGGTTCACATGAGAAATTTGAGTATCGGATTGAAATTTGATATGGCAATATTTCGCAGTTAGGTGATCAATCAAAGTAGTGTAGCAGAAGTATGTGGGTTCGTATCTCTTGGTTGTAAGATTCGATTTGGATTTTTAGATAGAGAATCTGATTTGAAATTCGGTTTGAGGACATTGATTATGTGGAGGTTTTGTTGAGTCTTGCGATTTTAGAGAAGTGACGGTTTTGATGGATCAGCCTGAAATCTCACGAAGTAGAAGGAGATTTTTGCTGATAGAAGTGGTAGGTAGGTGGATCCATTTTCACCCTATGCGTATGTTGTTCTGGATCAGAGTTGTATTAGGAGTTTGTGCTGTAATGTCTTCTATCTTCGTTTTGAGTAGAGAAGCTGTACAGTTATCAGTGAATAATTTCTACCAAGATTGGGCTCCGAACCAAGCTCCTTTTTATGGAAGAAGCTTTTGTGAATATCAGAAGTGAAGTTTTTTTGTTCAGGTGGTCATGAAGCTGGATGCGATGAAGCAGAGCCTCAATTGGTAGATGGAAGCTCGATGAGCAGTTGAGGTTGTTAGCAGCTATAGTAGAGTTGGAGTGATCTAAGTTTGTAAAGAACGTCAAAGATTCTTCACCAGTGAAGTAGTGAGTTGATTATGTGTCTCCTGTCTAAAGGAAGAAGACAAGAAGAAGCCTTCAAGATTTTGTTTTTGGTTTGCTTTGGACTGCGAGAAATTTGGTGACAACTTGGATGACGATGGTTAAACTGATGAAGTCTGCTCTTTGCCTGCTGATTAGAATGCCATTCTCGAGTTTGGTGGTCAATACATTATCAAGATGACAAGATTGTAAAGTATTTTTAATTTTGAGGCCCTTGATTGCGATTGGAAGCAGATAATCGATCAAAGTTGTGCAGTGGAAGCATGTGAATTCATAGCTATCGGTCACAAGATTCAATTTGAGGATTGAAGCATGATATCGATTTGCGATTGATTGGATGTTTGAGAAGAGTGATCGATGTTTCAAAGCATCATGAAGAAAAGAATCTCAATTTTTGGGAGCAAATGATGGATTGAGGTTGAGATTCGATTGGCTTTTTGAGGTTTTGCAAGCGAACTAGAGAGGTGGCCAAGAGATTGACATTGTCCCGAGTTTGGCGGATCGTTATGATGTGTTTGTGTATGTATGTTGAGGGAAATATGGGTTGATCTTTAGCATGTGATTGAGTTGAATTGTTGCTGATTTTGAGAAGCTATTTTATTCTGGATTTCGGCTCAGATTTTGAGGCAAAAGGGATCGAGTGTTGAGAAATAAGTCGACCATTTTGAATATGATATTTTTGAAAAATCTTTTGGTTGAGAAATTTATATATGATCCGGCCCATATGATTAAGTTTGAGTCGATGAAAATTGGCAAGAATTTATCATATGTTAGGGTTTTGGGTTTCGATATTAGGATAGAATGATCGGGTATTAAGGATCAGATTTGGGAGGAATCTTTTGATTGGGGTTAAATTCGGAAGAATTATCCTTATCTGTTTAAGGATTGATATGTGTAAATTTTGAGGATGAAATTTTTATAAGGAGGGGAGAATACAATATTAAGATCTAAATTTAGATTATTTTAATATTTTCTGAGATTTTTGGTTTTTTGGACGTGGTACAAATTAATTATAATATTCTAAAATTTTGAGGAATGATCGAGATTGTGGAATAGCGCCCGAGGCGCACCCGTGCTGTCGTCTGAATGCCGAGTTGGATTTCGAAATAAAAGAAAATTAAAATAGAAAACTATTATATATATATATATATATATATATATATATATATATATATATATATATATAATCACATATAAAAGAAAAAAAAAAAAGAAAAGGAAAGGAATTAGGGATCGGGGAGAGAGGGAGAAAGAGGAGAGAGAGAAGAGAGAAGGGGGGCTAGGGTTTGGCGTGGAGGAGGAGAAAGAGAAGAAGAGGGAGAGGGAGAGGGAGAGGGAGAGGGAGGAGAGAGAAGAGAGGAGATCGGTATTAGAGGAGATATTAGAGATTGAGGCTTCTATGATAAAGTTTTGAGATTTTTGTTATTCATTAACTTTTAGATATTTATCAAATTTTTATTTATGAGGATTTGACATTTTAGATATCTATGTTTATTTCCTTACAAGTAATTTATTGGTATTTTGGATGTTTAATTCAGGATACAATTATTATGATTATTTATGATATCTTAATTGTTAGTAATGTGATGATTAGAGTACAATTAAGTTATTTGGTGTTGTAATTTATGACTTGTAATTGATAATTTCGGATAATTTGAAATTGTACTTGGATGGTCCATGGGACCATAGAGTAATCTATACTTTTCTAATACCTATTTTATTTTGGTGATCAAGGTCGTTGATCTTAAGGAGGGATGCTCATAGTCTAGTGACCATCATAGAGGATAATATTAGGGATATCATTGGCAATGGTATCAAAGATGTTATGAGTATATTACGGGTACAACCTCTTAGAAGATTGTAGGGGTAGTGAGGATACTATGGATACCGGATAACCTCATGGTACTCACCCAACTGTTGGGGACATAAATACACTGTCTTTAAGGTCAATGGGGATTTTTGCTATTTCATACAGTTGTGACCTTGTTCTGAGTTGATGATCAAATTCATTGGAATCTATATTGCATTCTTGAGATCCAGTTGTTCATATGGCCTTGGGGTCGTGGACCCAACTTATTGTTAAGTCTCGAACAAGGGTGGGTGCATCACCTGCTATTCTTAATTTTATTCATTGTTTTATCGTTCAAGATGCTTAATTGTACTCCTCTATTATTGATTATTTTTACTTGTTTAACATTCGGCTCACTTTTGTATTTTATTGACTTCAAAGTAGACAGGTTGCCATGAGGATAAAAGATATCGCGTGATTATTAGGTAGCCACCGGACAGAGGTGATATTAGAGATTGAGGCTTCCATGATAAAGCTTTTGAGATTTTTGTTATTCATTAACTTTTAGAAATTTATCAGATTTTTATTTATGAGAATTTGACATTATAGATATCAATGTTTATTTCCTTACAAGTCATTTATTGGTATTATGGATGTTTAATTCAAGATACAATTATGATGATCATTTATGATATCTTACTTGTTAGTGATGCGATGATTAGAGTGCAATCAAGTTGTTTGGTGTTGTAATTTATGACTTGTAATTGATGATTTCGGATAATTTGAGATTGTATTTGGACGGACCATGGGACCATAGAGTAGTCTATACTTTACCATTACCTATTCCATTCCGGAGATCTAGGTCGTTAATCTTGAGGAGGGATGCTTATAGCCTAATGACCATCATAGAGGATAATATCAGGGATATCATTGGCGAGGGATATCAGAGATGGTATGAGCATGCTATAGGTATAGCCTCTGGGAGGACTATAAGAGTTTTGAGGATATCATGGATACCGGATAACCTCGTGGTACTCACCCAACTGTTGGGGGCATAAATATGTGGTCTTTAGTTAACTACGGCAGAATAATATCTATAGGGATTCTTGCTATTTCATACAGTTGTGACCTCATACTGAGCTGATGATCAAATTCGATGGAATCTATATTGCATTCTTGAGATCCAATTGAACATATGGCCTTAGGGTCGTGGACCCAACTTGTTATTGAGTCTCGGACAGGGTTGGGTACATCACCCACTATTATAATTTTATTCATTGTTTTATCATTCGGGATACTTAATTGTGATCCTCTATTGTTGATTATTTTTACTTTTTGGGCATTCGGATCACTTTTGTATTTTATTGACTCTAGAGCAGACAGGTTGACATTAGAATAAAAAAGATCGTATGATTATTGTGTAGCCACCAGACAGAGGTGATATCAAAGATTGAGACTTCCGTGATAAAGATTTGAGATTTTTATTATTCATTAACTTTTAGATATTTATTAGGTTTTTAATTATGAGGATTTGACATTATGGATATCGATGTTTATTTCCTTGCAAGTAATTTATAGGTATTATGGATGTTTAATTCAGGATACAATTATGATGATCATTTATGGTATCTTAATTATTAGTGATGCGATGGTTAGAGTGTAATCAAGTTGTTTGGTATTATAATTTATGACTTTTAATTGATGATTTCAGATAATTTAAAATTATATTTGGACAGTCTGTGGGATCATAGAGTAGTCTATACTTTACCACCACCTATTCCATTCTTGAGATCAAGGTTGTTGATCTTGAGGAGGAATACTCATAACCTAGTGACCATCGTAGATGATAATATTAGGGATATCATTGATGAGTGTATCAAAGATGGTATGAGCATATTACAGGTACAACCTCTTAGAGGACTATAGGGGTAGTGAGGACACCATGAATATTGGGTAACCTTGTGGTACTCACTCAGCCGTTTTGGGCATAAATACACGGTCTTTGGTTCACTACGACAGAATAAGGTCAATGGGGATTTTTGCTATTTCATACAGTTGTGACCTCATACTGAGTTGATAATCGAATTCAATAGAATTTATGTTGCATTCTTGAGATCCAATTGTTCATATGGCTTTGGGCTCATGGACCCAACTTGTTGTTGAGCCTCAGACAAGGGTAGGTATATCACCTGCTATTATTAATTTTATTCATTGTTTTATCATTCGGGAGGCTGAATTATACTCATCTATTGTTGATTATTTTTACTTGTTGGGTATTCTGCTCACTTTTGTGTTTTATTGACTTCAGAGTAGAAAGGTTGCCATCAGGATAAAAGAAATCGCGTGATTATTATGTAGCCACCAGGCAAAGGTGATATCAGATATTGAGGCTTCCATGATAAAGATTTGAGTATTTTATTGTTCATTAACTTTTAGATATTTATTGAATTTTTATTTATGAGGATTTGACATTATGGATATCGATGTTTATTTCCTTACAAGTTATTGCTACTATGGATGTTTAATTCAAGATACAATTATGATGATCATTTATGGTATCTTAATTGTTAGTGTTGCAATGATTAGAGTGCAATCAAGTTGTGACGGAATGGATCCTAATCCTTATAGGACCCTCCATCAAACACACATAGAACTTATAGGTATTTAAATCTTGCAGAAATTTCAACATAGTGTCCTCTGCGCCTAGACCAAAACCAAAAGCATTACCTGTATTAAAGTACCTGTACAAGTACACATCTAATCAAGTACTATAATTTTTCCTACAACACACATTTACAAGATCACAAACTGCCATATCATCCATGGCTTCAACACACACATTTTATTCAAATATTTCAAACTCAAAAGGAAATGCCATCTGGGACCAATACAAAATCCGAGAAAGCAGGATAGCAGAAGCATCTATAACCTTAACAAAACCCTGTAAAAGTAATAACAAAATATTCATCATAATATAACATCATTTTGCGTTATCATAATATACATTGTTCATTTCAAAACGCTAGCTAAAGAATTCAAAATCCTTTGATCCGTCGAAGTCCTCCAAGGTCTTCAAAACTAACAAGACTTTCTTTCTTCTAGTTAATTCTGACTTCGATCCTTTTCAGGTGTTTGCTTATTTGGAGGGGAGAACATAAAGCAAGGAGTGAGTTTAACAACTTAGTAAATGTACCCAAAATTGTAAAAATATACAGAACATATACATGCTTTCAGAAGAGGATTTAAAATGGATAAAAAAAAATATGCATGCTGGCAAAAGAAAAGAAGCATAAATACGATACAGAATATTAGGAAACCTATTGCGGTGCAGAATACCAGAAAACCTATGATTTCAAATCCTTAGTTTCTGATTCAAAATTCATATATCAAAATATTAACCTAATTCTCGGTTCAGAATTCATATTTCAAAAAATTAACCTAGTTTTCGATTCAGAATCCATATATGAAAACAATAACCTAGTTCTTGATTCAGAATCCATATATTAGAATATTAACCTAGTTTTTGGTTTAGAATCCACATTTCAAAATATTAACCTGGCTCTCGGTTCAGAATCAATATTTTAGAACATTAACCTAATTCCCGATTTAGAATCCATACATCAGAACATTAACCTAGTTCTCGATTCAAAATTCATATATCAAAACATTAACCTTATTCTCGGTTTGAAATTCATATTTTACAACATTGACCTAATTCGTGATTTAGAATCCATATATCAAAATATTAATCTAATTCTCAGTTCAGAATTCATATATCAGAATATTAACCAAGTTTTCGATTTAGAATCCATATATCAGAACATTAACCTAGTTCTCGATTCAGAATTCATATTTTGAAAAAGCACCTTTTTGTGCTAATGTGAACAATCAAGTTTCGACCCCATTAAAAATAGCGGAAGCAGTAAAAATTAAATATCCAATACACGTAAAGGATATTTAGTACTAGATGCTAACGAAATAACAAGCATGCACAATATAAATAACTATGAGCAATAATGATAAAGACACGATTTTTGGTGACGAAGTGAAAACTCGATACCCACGGTAATCGAGAAAAACACTTCAGGCTTCAACGGCCAGGGAAGCAATGCACTATGAAAATCAACTTACAGACCGGGTGGTAACGACGCGCTAACCTAGCCGACTTACTCCCGTCACGTGATCCCTACCAAGGAACTCCTTGGATTTGCTCGCGGCAACGGAACCGGATACCTTTCGGTCTTCACATCAATCTTCCCTCGAACCACTTCAATTGCCAATCACGATCGAGTCTCCTTCTTCACGAACCAACGTCTCCAAACGAAGGTAGAAGGCAATGTTTCAATGGTGAAAGAAAGTTGGTGAGAAAACTTATATGAGCATGAAGAGCAATCTTATAATGTTAAGTTCTCTCAAGAGAAGTAGGAACAATGGAGCATTAGAAGCTTTCTTCTCCAAGGGGGCACAAAAATATTTAGTCAAATGGTGATTAGGGTTTCAAAAACTTAAGCCTAGTATTTATAGAGGGCGCCAAATTTTTGTTTAAAAATTTGCCCATTGGACCAGCGCTCTAGCGCGTGGCGGGCGCACGGAGGGTTTCCAGAGAAACCTTCTGGTTTTTCTGCTCTAGCGGGTATCGAGCGCTCAGTGAGCGAGCTACATTCTGGTTTTTCGGCTCGAGCGGATATCGAGGGCCAGGCAGGCGCGGGGACTTCGGACGGGCTCGAGCAACTAGAGGGCGGAATGGACAGAACAGATTTTAACCCGACAACCCACAACCCGACATTGATACAATAATACATATCGTCATGGAATATGCCAACTAGACAAATGTCTCTAACAATCTCCCCCTTTGGCAATTCCGTGACAAAACTTAGAAAGTAAATAAATACAAGTGAATCACGGGTTTAGACACCACCGAGATAGAACCCGTGTACATAAAAATCTACGCCTAGTGAGATACAAAAAAATATAAAAGAAACTACACTAGTATTGCTGTGTCAAGGTAGGGATGGCTGCATCAGTCTAACAAAGTTACCTGGTCAAGCAGGATTAGTACCAACACGACAAAAGTATAGGTAATACAGTACTAAAGTGTAACATAAAGAATATATATCTTAAATAGCAAGTCAACAGATAACATCAATGATAACAGAGAGAGTAGATATAGCAAGTCAACAGATAACAGGAATAGCAAATCTCCCCCTAACACAAGTAAGAACAAATCTCCCCTAACAAAAGTAAGAACATCGCGCCTAAGCTCCCCCTAACAGTATGCACCAAAAAGAAACCGCGATCTCCCCCTTTTTGTCACGAAGAGCCAAAGAGAGGGGATCACTCAGAATCGCTGGGATGTGGAGAGCCATAACGTCGCTGCCAGCGTTGAAACGTAGCCTCCTAGGTAGCCAAACGAGCATCCAACCGCTCAAAACCAGCAAGCATGTGGGACTGGAGCTGAGATTGAGAAGCAAGAATCCACTCTTGGGAGGAATACAGACGCTCAAAACGGTCAGCAAGGTGAGACATCTGACCCATCAGAGCGGCCGAGGAAGAGGTGGAGTGCCGATGCGAAGTAGACGGGCCAGGACCCGAGGGATCAGGAAAGGACGAAGCAGAGCCAGAGGGGCCTTCGTCCGGCTGAGGAGGAGGCACGTTAGGGAGAGGCTCATCGAACGGCTCCGGAAGGTCGGCAGCAAAGCGACGGGCGTGAGACCGACTCTGAGCGAAGGTGGTGGAGGTGATGGGTCGGCCAAGCGGTAGGCAAGGATAGTCAGCGAAGGGGTGACCAAGCCCAGCAAGCAGTTGCTGAATAAGGCACCCATAAGGAAGGTTTTCCTCTTTCCTACCGGAGAAGTTGGCAACAATGTGAGTGATAAAATGGGATGGTAAATCAATGGGCTGACCACTCAAGAGAGCATACAAAAACAAGGCCTTCTCCTCGGAAAGGGACGAGAATTGGGAAACAGGAAACAGGTTCGTGAGCATGATACAGCTTATGACCAGTCGCCGAGAGGAGAGGAACGAGATCTGGAAAGCTTTGCCATTCAACTCCAGAGGGGCACCATGAGAAAGGTGGCAATCTCATTATAAATAGGCCAGGAGAGCGCCGAAGAGTAAGGGTAGGGTGGGTTGTCCACCCGAGGGATATCAATAACGCGTGCAAGAATATCAGCAGTAATGTGAAGACGTGCCCGCCGTACGAAGGTGGAGAATGAATTGTAAGAAATCGCATGAATATTGGAGTAAAACTCCTGAATGAGTACAAGCAACGGAGCAACCAAACCGGTGAGGACTGGCGCCCAACCGCGGTCAGTAAAGAGAGAGGTGATGGACGGATCAACTGAATCAAAACGAACTTTCCGTTCCAGGGAAAGTTGACGATGTGACATGTGGGTGTTAAACAGAGTCTCGGCCTCAGGATTGATAAAGCGATTAGGAGCGGAGAGCCCACTCGGTCGAGTGCGTTTGCCACTCGACTTACGTGACAGAGAGTTTCTTGGAGCCGACATCTGGAAAAAATAAGAACACCCCAATTAAAAAGATAGATTGTTGAATATATATATATATATATATATTATGTGGAATTATTGGAGGGGGAAGCTGGGCACGTGACTGAAGCCGTGAATAATGCCAGCGTCAGCCGGTCGACGGCGGCGTGAAGAAGCACGGACGGCACAAGGCAGGTGTTTGCCACTTAAGGAAACGCAGCTCCAGAGGCCACCGGAGCACCACCTCCGGCACCCACGATGCCGACCGATTGGGACAGTAGGGAGGAGGATTCACACGGTGCCTGGACAGTGGTGTGGGAGAAACCACAGGCACCGCCATGAACGGCCGTTGTCAAAGAACGTCGAGGATTCACGGATCCATGGACAACGCTCAAAATCCATGCAAGAACCGGTGGATTTGGAGGAATGAGGTGAGCGATGTGTGACCCATGAAGTCAGCTGACCGAAAAAGGAGGCAAATTGGTGGCCGACATCACCATGAACGGCGGCGGTCACAGAGAACTGGAAATAGAGAGGGACGAGGGAGGAGTTTACCTGGAGAACGTCCGCAATCGAGAAGGAGTGTAGATCTGGCTGATCTGGTGATGAGGGAGAAGAAGATAGGCGACCAACGCAGGGAGAGGAAAAGGGCAGCGAAGAAGGTGAGCAATGTGGGCGGCGCTCGCTGCTTGCTCGAAGATAAAGGCAGGCAGCAAGCACTCGAGCCCACAGCGAGCAAGCGCCAATGTGCGTTTTTTGTGTGTGTATATATATATAAGGTAGGAGTCATTCATCGGGTGGTGAGCACACTCCGATGGCAGTTCTTAAAAATTCAAACCGCACACTGTCTAAGGGTTTGGTGAGAATATCGGTCAGCCGATGTTCAGTTAGCATATGCGTAAGGGATATGACACGAGTTTCCACTAGCTCACGAATGAAATGATGTCGAATATCGATATGTTTGGTACGGGAATGTTGCATAGGATTTTTAGAAATATTTATTGCACCAGTATTGTCACAGTAAATCTGCATAGTGTCCTGGACAATACCATAGTCAAGAAGTATTTGTTTCATCCATAGGAGTTGTGTGCAACAGATACCCGTGGCTATGTATTCGGCTTCGGCTGTAGACAATGAAATAGAGTTTTGTTTCTTACTCAGCCAAGCTACCAAATTGGAGCCGACATAAAAACACCCACCGGAGGTACTCTTTTGATCCTCAATATTTCCGGCCCAATCGGCATCGGAGTATCCAGCCAAAGAAAAATTTGGATTCGTTAGAGAAGAGAATCCCAAAATCAGACGTCCCATTGATATATCGAATAATACGCTTAACAACACTTAAATGGGAGGCTTTTGGATTAGATTGATAGCGGGCACAGATACCGATACTAAATGCAATGTCGGGTCTGCTAGCTGTCAGATACAAGAGACTACCGATCATGCTTCTGTAAAGAGAGGGATCAACACTCTTGCCTGCAGGATCACAATCCAACTTGGAGGAGGTGCTCATGGGAGACCGAGTATGTTTAGAGTTATCAAGATTGAATCGTTTGACAAGGTCCTTGGCATATTTTGCTTGGGAAATAAAGGTATCGTGAGGGAGTTGCCCAATTTGCAAGCCAAGAAAGTATGTAAGTTCTCCAATCATACTCATTTCGAATTCAGAGGCAATACATTTTGCAAAGGAATGTGCACAGGAGTAGACAGTAGCGCCAAAGACTATGTCAACAACATAAACTTGGGCTACCAACATACATTTGCCAGTCATTTGTACAAATAGAGTTTTATCAACACTCCCTCGAACAAAACCAAGATCATTAAGGTACGATGTAAGACGTTCGTACCAAGCTCGGGGAACTTGTTTAAGGCCGTAGAGAGCCTTCTTGAGTTTGTACACATGGTCAGGAAATGTAGGGTTCACAAAACCTTTTGGTTGTTCAACATAGACCTTTTCTTGTATGAACCCATTTAGAAATGCACTTTTGACATCCATTTGGTATAATTTAAATCTCATGGTACATACAGCAGATAGAAGGATACGAATAGACTATAGACGGACCACAGGGGCAAAAGTCTCGTCATAGTCGATGCCTTCTACCTGAGTATATCCTTGAGCAACAAGGTGAGCTTTTATTACGGGTGATGTTTCCATTTTCATCAGTTTTATTCTTGAATATCCACTTGGTCCCGATGATATTTGTATGAGTAGGACGGGGAACCAAGGTCCAAACATCATTTCTCACAAATTGATTGAGTTCCTCATGCATGGCATTTGTCCAGCACTCATCGAGTAAGGCCTCTTCGACCTTTTTGGGTTCGATGTGAGAGACATAACAGGTATAGGTGAGCTGATTCAGAATACGGTGACGCAGCCTCATACCTTCATGGACATCGCCTATCATTAAGTTTTTTGGATGATTGATCTTAACTCTGGAAGAAGGTTCCTTTGTAGGAATGGCGGTAGGAGTTACTTGCACAATGTCAGGAAGGGATAAGTTGGGTAAGGGGTCATCATGATCATCTTCTTTATTTGAACAATCATTGCTTTCAGGATGGTCATGAGGAGTGTCATTCACAACAACATTTATGGATTCCATAACCGTTTGAGTGCGCAAATTAAAAACTCAATAGGCACGACTGGTTTGGGAATATCCCAAGAATATTCCTTCATCACTTTTTGAGTCGAACTTTCCTAAGTTTTCCCTATCACGTAGAATAAAACATTGACTGCCGAAGATATGGAAATACTTAACATTTGGTTTCTTTCCTTTCCAAAGTTCATAAGGGGTTGTTTCTGTCCCAGGTCTTAGGTAGACCCGGTTGATTATGTGACAAGCCGTATTCACGGCTTTGCCCTAAAAATGCATGGCAATATTTTGACATTGCATCATTGTTCTAGTCATTTCTTGAATAACCCGATTTTTGCGTTCTACAATCCCGTTTTGTTGAGGGGTGATGGGTGAAGAAAATTCATGGTGAATTCCCTCATCATTACAAAATGTTTCAAATTTTGAATTCTCAAACTCCTTGCCATGATCACTTCGAATTCTAATGATAGAAGTACCTTTTTCATTGGCAAGTCTTTTACACAATATTTTTACGTGGTCAAAAGTATCAGATTTTTCTTGAATAAGGTCTATCCATGAATACCTAGAAAAATCATCCACAACAACTAAAATGTACTTTTTACCACCTAAACTTTCAATTCTAGACGGTCCCATAAAATCCATATGAATTAATTCCAGAGGTAGTGATGTGTAGATATCACTATGAGATGAGTGACTTGATCGAATTTGCTTTTCTAATTGACAAGGACCACACACATGATGTTTTACATTTGACAGTTTAGACAACCCTTCAACACAGCTCTTCTTCGAGATTTTAGATAAGATTTTAAAATTTAGGTGGCCAAGGCGTTGATGCCACAATTCAGTTGTGTCAATTTTAGTAGATTTGCATTTAAGAATGTTGTTAGGCTCAATACCATAAAGATTGTCAGGAGTTCTCTTTCCCTCTAAAACAATTGAGCCATTTGTGTCATAGATGGAGCATTTATCTTGAAAAAATTGGACCTCAAAGTTGTCATCACAAAATTGACTAATACTTAGGAGGTTAGATTTCAATCCTAATACATATAAAATATCACAGGGCTTCGAGAGTCCAGAAATACCAATCAAGCCTCGACCAAGGATAGGAGCTCATGAGCCATCACCAAAAACGACCGTCCCATCAGGATGGTCTAACATTGAAGAGAACATGGCTTTATTTCCACAAATGTGTCTAAAGCATCCACTATCCAAGTACCACAGAGATTGATTTTGAGCTTTTAAACCTATGTGAGCAACATGGCATTGGATTGTTTTTAAAGAATTTTTCAGCACACTTTTCTTTACCCAAAGTTTTCTTCCTGAATGCATTTGCTAATTCAACCCTTTCACTTGTTCATCCAAGTGCTAAATGTGATCAACGAGTTTATTCATTTTTAGCCCTTGTCTTTGGTTGTACAGAAGATTCATAGTGTGGCACCGAGGACGAATATGACCTACTTTTCCACATGCATGGCAGGTAGGTACAAATTTAGGTCTAAAAGAATTGTTCATAGACCTTTGATTGAAGTTTTTAGAGGCCTTGAAAGTGTTTGATGATTTGTTCATGACCTTTTGATTATGTGAGATAGGAAAACGAGTTGAGCCAAATCTTTTCTCCACACGTTGAGACACGGTCTTAATGACTTTGGGAGTGGTAATATTTTTGAGTGGAGGCTTTGTAGTGGGAACAAATACAGTTTTAGGTTGTGGACCATGTTGGGAGATTTTCTCAACATATCCCAAACCCTTTTTATTTCCAGCCACTTTTCTAATTCCAACATATGATCAAGTTTTTGGATTCCACTTAAGAATTTTTTCAGATCGTCCTTAGTGTTCTCAAGCTCCACTTCTAGAGTCTTAATTTTAGTGATTAAGGAGCTGTTTTTTACTTCCATATCATGACGAATAATTGTGGCACCCTTCAATTTTGTTTCAACTTCATCCTTTTCTCTTTCCAGGTTGATGAGTTTAGTATTTAAACTTTTATTCATCTTCTTTACTTTCAAGCATTCCCTGAAAAGTTTATCATATGCTTCTTGAAGCCCATCAAAATCACTATCAGATTCTTCATGAGAAGAGTCTGACTGTTCGAGAGGTGCACTGATGGCTTCGTCACCGCTAATTATAGAGGTCTTGAATGCCATATAATTTACTTCATCATCTTCGGATGATTATTCATTGTGATTTGTATCATCTTCATCATCCGTTAGAGACACATTTAATGCTTTTCCTTTTTGACGCTTGAAATTGGGGCACTCAGTCCGGATATGACCAAAATCGGAACATTCATGGCATTGGATTCCTTGAGATTTCTTAGTTTTAACATCTTTAGTTTGCTTTTTATCCCTTTTGAATAGAGTGTGAGACAGTTCAGTTCCTTTGGAAGGTCGTTTGCTGTTCTTATTTTTGAAGAATTTTTTAAAATTTTTGACGAACAGAGTAAAATCCTCATCACTACATGATTCATCGTCCGACTGACGATCTTTCTCTTCCTTTACTGTTTTCAGGGCAATTGATTTGTTTCTTTTAGATTGGGGAAGAGTGTGCTGATATGTTTGTAGGGACCCTACAAGTTCTTCTATTTTCAATTTATCTAGATCTTTGCTTTCTTCAATGGTAGTAACTTTAGGTCTAAAACGTTCAGGCAAAGATTGAAGAACTTTTCGGACAATTCTGTTTTTAGGAATACGTTCTCCTAAATTGAATGTAGAATTCACAATGTCATTCAATTTAGTATAAAATTCATCAAACGTCTCATCATCTTTCATTCGTATTTCTTCATTCTTAGTGGTGAGCCTTTGCAATTTTGAATTTTTGACTAGTTTCGTGCCTTCGTGAGTAATTTCAAGAATGTCCCAGGCATCTTTTGATTTTTCACACATAGAGATGCGTTTAAATTCCTCGGGAGAAATAGCCATAAAAATAGCATGTAATCCCTTACTATTCTAGTTACATGCATCAAGTTCCTCTTTAGTCCATAAAGATAAGGCTTTTGGTTCGTTACCAGTGAAACTAGTGGGTGGAGTCCACCCAACTTGGGTACTTGCCCAAACACGCTCATCCATTTATTTTAAAAATGCCCTCATACGTACTTTCCAGTATGCATAATTGCTCCCATCAAAATAGGGAGGAACGGACAGTGATTAACTCAAATGCATCTAGCTCGGGGTCGTGGATCAGGGTAAGTCTCTGATACCAATTGAAAAAGCACCTTTTTGTGCTAACGTGAACAATCAAGTTTCGACCCCATTAAAAATAGCGGAAGCAGTAAAAATTAAATATCCAATACACACAAAGGATATTTAGTACTAGATGCTAACGAGATAACAAGCATGCACAATATAAATAACGAGCAATAATGATAAAGACACGATTTTTGGTGACGAAGTAAAAACTCGATACCCACGGTAATCGAGAAAAACACTCCAGGCTTCAACGGCCAGGAAAGCAATGCACTATGAAAATCAACTTACAGACCGGGTGGTAACGACGCGCTAACCTAGCCGACTTACTCCCGTCACGTGATCCCTACCAAGGAACTCCTTGGATTTGTCTGCGGCAACAGAACCGGACACCTTTCGGTCTTCACATCAATCTTCCCTCGAACCACTTAAATTGCCAATCACAATCGAGTCTCCTTCTTCAAGAACCAACGTCTCCAAACGAAGGTAGAAGGCAATATATTTCAATGGTGAAAGAAAGTTGGTGAGAAAACTTATATGAGCATGAAGAGCAATCTTATAATGTTATGTTTTCTCAAGAGAAGTAGGAACAATGGAGCATTAGAAGCTTTCTTCTCCAAGGAGGCACGAAAATATTCAGTCAAATGGTGATTAGGGTTTCAAAAACTTAAGCCTAGTATTTATAGAGGGCTCTAATTTTTCGTTTAAAAATTTGCACATTGGACCGGCGCTCGAGCAGGTATCGAGCACTCAGCGAGTGGGATACCTTCTAGTTTTTCGGCTTGAGCGGGTATCGAGCGCTCAGCGAGCGGGCTACATTCTGGTTTTTCGGCTTGAGCGGGTATCGAACGCCAGGCGAGCTGGGTACATTCTGGATTTTCGGCTTGAGCGGGTATCGAGCGCCAGGCGGTTACGGGGACTTCGGACGAGCTCGAGCGACTGGAGGGTGGAACGGATAGAATGGATTTTAACCCGACAACCCACAACCCGACATTGATACAATAATACATATGGTCATGGAATATGCCAACTAGACAAATGTCTCTAACATATTTCAAAACATTAATCTAGTTCTCGGTTCGGAATTTATATTTTAGAATATTAACCTAATTCCCGATTCAGAATCCATATATCGGAACATTAACCTAGTTTTCGGTTCAAAATCTATATATCAAAACTTTCAGTTTCCTTTTAAATCTATTGTCCTCCATACTTTTATCCCAAGGGCATGATGGTTCTTATTTAGTTTAATCATTTACAAACTCTCCATACTTTATATCTCGATGGCATGATGGTTTCTGTTCACTCTAGTCTTTACATAACCTCCATACTTTGCATCCTGAGGATAGGATGATTTCTATTCAGTTTAATCTTTACATACCCTCCATACTTTACATTCCAATAGTAGGATGGTTTCTATTCAGTTTAATTCCTTACATACCTTCCATACTTTACATCTCGAGAGCATGATGGTTTCTTTAGTTCGATTAGTTATTATTCATTGCAGTTCTGATACCTATTATTCATTATTTCGATGCAGTGACCTAAGGACGAGGTCATAGACTTGTTATACCAAAATCCTACTGATTTACTTAACAGATGACATTCTTATCCTTATTTCCTTAATCATAATTCTCCTGACCACTAAAACCTTTCCAATTCATATGATTAAACTTTCAGTCAGTTTCAGAGCTTCTCTATGACTTAACGATATAGTTTTAGATTAATTCCTCAAGTGCAATTTGTTTCAACCAGTTAAACCTTGTTCGGTAATCCTTCAGAAAACTTTTGAATACCCCAAAAGATAAACAGTGCATTCCCACGGGATTTTTCAGACTAAACCTTAATCAGAGTTCCTTTAGATAGCTTCAGTACATCTTAGAAGTTCTACAGTACATTCCTGTGAGATTTTTTAGACTAAACCGTAATCAGAGATATTTCAGATAGCTTCAGAACATTTCAGAAATTCTACAGCATATTCCAATGGGACTTTTCAGACTAAGATTTTCTCATAGGCCTTAACATATTGCAAGATTCAAGGAAACTTAATCATCAACCCCAAATTTTTGACCTACAGTTTGACGTGGAGCTTTCGAACGATAATTAGACACCTAAAGCATGTACAATCATGAAACTGAAGGCCCATATTATGATACGTACAGATAAACTAAAAATCTATCCAATTAATTAATAGAAATATGCTTTATTTACATAAAATATACAGAAATATAAAATTTAGGGCATAAATACATATTCAGAGATACAAAAAAGTAGAAAAAATGGTACATAGCATCCAAGGTACATTTGCCTTAGCCTGCTCCACTGTTATTTTTACCCAAATCGGAGTGAAATGGGTGGATTTCTCCCTATCCTTCTCTTTTCCCTCTTCTCTCCCACTGCACTTTGCTGGAAATGCCAAAATGGCCAAAGGGAATTGCGCATGGCACTTATATACTAGTCGAGTTGGTCGAGCACCAACTAGGCACTAGAAGTGCAAATTTACGCACGGGTGGCGCTTGAGCGGTCCTTGAGTGCTGTCTGTCGTAGCATCCTCGCCCGCGCCCTGCCTAGGGCAAGCCTCAGGCAATCCTTCTCGCAGATTTATGCCTCCAATTTTCTTTCTATTTGCTCCTTTTTGGTTCAATTTTTATTTTCTCCTTATTCTTAAGGCTATTTATATTTATCATCAACTTAATTATTTCATAATTACTATATTTTAGGATCGGAATCTTACACAAGTTGTTTGGTGTTATAATTTATGACTGGTAATTGATGATTTTTGATAATTTGAGATTGTACTTGGATGGCCTATGGAACCATAGTATATACTTTACCATTACCTATTCCATTTCAAAGATCGCGATCATTGGTCTTGAGGAGGGATGCTCATAACCTAGTGACCATCGTAAATGATAATATCAATGATATCATTGACGAGAAATATTATAGATGGTATGAGTATGCTACGGATACAGCCTTTGGAAAGACTGTAGGGGTAGTGAGGATACCATGGATACTAGGTAACCTCGTGGTACTCACCAAACCGTTGAGGGTATAAATACGCGATCTTTGGTTCACTATGGCAGAATAAGGTAAATGGGGATTCTTACTATTTCATACAGTTGTGACCTAGTACTGAGTTGATGATCGAATTCGAAGGAATCTATGTTGCATTCTTGAGATCTAATTGTTCATATGGCCTCGGGGTCATGGACCCAACTTGTTGTTGAGTCTCGGACAGGGGTGGGTATATCACTTACTATTATTAATTTTATTCATTATTTTATCATTCGGGATGCTTAATTGTATTTCTCTATTGTTGATTATTTTTATTTGCTGGCCATTTGACTGACTTTTATATTTTATTGACTTCAGAGTAGATAGGTTGTCATCAGGATAAAAGAGATCGCGTAATTATTGTGTCACCACCAGACAGAGATGATATCAGAGATTGAGGCTTCCATGATAAAGATTTGAGATTTTTATTATTCATTAATTTTTAGATATTTATCATATTTTTATTTATGAGGATTTGACATTATAGATATCGATGTTTATTTTCTTGCAAGTAATTTATTGGTATTATGGATATTTAATTCAGGATACCATTATGATGATCATTTATGGTATCTTAATTGTTAGTGATGCAATTATTAGAGTGCAATCAAGTTATTTGTTGTTATAATTTATGACTTATAATTGATGATTTCGGATAATTTGATATTGTACTTGGACGGTCTGGGTCAAGTTTGGAAACTCGTGCTCAGATGTTACAACTAAATGGTATTAGAGATTTAAGGTTCTGTGTGAACATTTGAGGATTTTTTGAGTGGATAATATTTGAGGATATGAGACGATTGAATGATATTTGAGCATTTAAATTTATTTATAATAAATCAAGTCTAGGTAAAAAATAGTGTGTATTTTGGTGGACTTTCAAGGCCTGATATTTTGAAATTTGGATTCACTAAGTGGTTTGAGAACTTAATATATCTATGATTGTTCTTGGTCGAGAAACATTTTATAGCACTTTCTTGAGGACTTAGAAGATTGTTAGCAATTTTGAGTCGTGAAATATATCATATATTTTGGGTTTAGGGTCTAGAATATTTTGGGATCAAGAGGAAATAGGTAAACCAGTGTATTAGTATGGTTAGGTCCTAAACCAATGTCTTTTATAGCACTTTCTTGGGAACTTAGAAGATTGTTAGCAATTTTGAGTCATGAAATGTATCATATATTTTGGCTTTAGGGTCTAGAATATTTTGGGTTCAAGAGAAAATAGGTAAACCAGTGTATTAGTATAAGTTAGGTCCTAAATTTTCTTATTTTATAGGTTATCGAGACAACAAATACAAGCATGGGAGACACTTACAAAAGTTATGATGGCATCCATACAGAATAGCTCAGCTCATTGTACAAGCTCTCAACACTTTGACTTACGGATCTCAGGCGGTGAATGTGCAAATTTCTATCATTTAGCTATTCGGGGGAAGAGGACCACCAAAGCCTGTTGCTACAAATTCCGAGATCGAACCATTAACTTTTCTTAACTTATGAGCAACAAAAGATTAGTGGATTCCTTGTAACCTAGGACTATGCGTGTGCATTGTTGCATGTTGAAGAAGAAGATGCCAGCCCTGTTCGATCGGAGATAATCATAGAATCGAGTAAAACTTTCACTATTCTTGATCAGGAGGGTTTCAAACCCGATTGTTGACGTGTTGCACATCAGCCATGTACTTTTGGATGATCCAGAGAATTTGCATCTTTAACGGAGTGGGATAAATTATCGACTAGAGGCATTATTATCAACTCAGAGGTTTCAAATGCGTTACGACCATCTCATTGGTACAACCACCATATAGAGGATTGACTTTTCTATTGAGTTAACTTGAATAATCACATCAATTTCAAAGACCTTATGGGATGGCAATTGCGAGACTTAAAGAATTAAAGTTGTAATCGAATTGGTGATTGTGTTTGATTGTCATCAAACCTAATGATTTACCATGGTAGAATGTAAGAGCTATAATCTTGCTAGAAGAACAATTATGAAAAAAAATCAGCTAGCCAAAAAGTTTCTTTTTTTTTTTTCTCTTAGCACTCGCTATTTGAACCATTGCCCTTCTGTTATTTTAATCTCCTATCCATAGCAATTTTCGGAGTCAAACCTCAACCATGTTCTTTTTGTGTCTTCGGTTGAAATGAGGTCCCCGTACTCTTTCTCATCTTGGAGTGGTTCAGTAAGAGGTTGCCTAAAATTGTTGTCCTAATCATTTAATGAGACAAATTTGTTCAATCGCAATTTCTCTTCATTTTAATTTGACAAATTGTGCTATTTAATATTTTAATACTTCTATCTGTGTCATTTGAATTTATTTCTCTATAAATATGACCTCTACAAGTTTGAGTGCAATCATGAGGACTCTTCTTATTTTTTGAGTTCGATCAAGCAATCACCAATTGTGAGATCCCAAAATCCAATGGCTCAAAGTGTTGACCGAAATATGAAATCTAAACCGGCCGCCTTAAGCCTCAATCAAGTCGGGCCATGTGAAATGACTCGCCAGTTTTGGAAGTGCAAGAGGCCGAAGTAAAATTTGACCTAATTTGAAGATGTTGACCGGCATTAAAGAGTTGACCGGATTTGAAGATGTTAACCGAAATTGAAGAGTTGACCGGATTCGAAGACATTGACCGGAATTGAAGAGTTGACCGGATTTGGAGATGTTGACCGGAATTGAAGAGTTGACCGGATTGGAAGAGTTGACCAAATTTGAAGATGTTGACCGAAATTGAAGAGTTGACCAGATTCAAAGATATTGACCGAATTCGAAGAGTTGATCGGATTTGGAGATGTTGACCGGAATTGAAGAGTTGACCGGATTTCTTGAAAGGTTTACGAAAATTGAAATCGGCACTGCATGTATTTGAACTCAGCTTAATTAGAAATATTGACCAAAAAGTTAACCGGATAAACTAATGGTAACTAAAGACAAAACTAAACTTTAGGATTTAGTTAGAATTTAACTAGGCGGCGACCAAATGGAGTAGGTAAACTAATCTAATTACTCCCACCTACCGTCGGCAAACAAGTACGGGGGTAAGTTACTTATCCCACTTACCCCATCAAACCCCTCTTCTATAAAAACCCAGCGTCGGTTGATTGAAGTAGTCAGCCAATACAAGCAGAAAGGAGGGAGTGAAGGAGAAACTTCAAAACGGTGATACTAGGAAACTCTCAGGCAAGGGTACCTCGGACATTATTTTTAAGTTCATGCTTTAAGAATATTGCAAGTTACTTTGGACGCTGCTTTTAAATTCATGCTTTACGAATATTGCAAGTTTATCCCCTCTTTTAAGATCAAGATTTAATGTAAGTATATACATATGTTTACATCGTAAGTATATCTGATTCTTGATGAGCATATGTTACGGTACGTATGATATTTGCTCTGATCATTGATTTAAAGAAGAATCTCTGTTAACCATGTTTAAAAGAAGTTCGATTTTCCTTGATGAAGAATCAAGTTTGGTTTTTCCCGTAATGAAAAATTGAGTTCGGCCTTCTCTTGTATAAAGATGAAACCGACCACCTTTGAAGATGAAAATGAAATCGGCCCCCTTAATGTGAAAGGAACTCCGGCTTTTGTTAAAATGAACTCCGGCCTTAATGTAAAATAAATTCCGGCCTTAATGTAAAATGAACTCCAGCTTTTGAACTCTGCCTTTTCTCAAAAAGAACTCCGTCTTTTTGTTGGAAAAAGAACCTCAGCTTTAAAATGAGCTCCGGCCTTAATGTGAATGAGCTCTGGCCTTAATGTGAAATGAACTCTGGCCTTAATAAAATGAACTGAACTCCGGCCTTAATGTAAAATGGACTCCGGCTTTAAAAAGAACTCCGGCTTTTGAGAACATAAGCTCCGTCCTCTGAGAAAAAGAACTCCGAATTTATGAAATTTCGGCTTTTAAAAGTACTCTGTCCTTTGAGTAAAAAGCACTCCATCCTGTTTGTAAAGAGCACTCCGTCTTGTTAGTAACAAGTAGTCCGTCCTGTTAGTAAAAAGCATTCCATCCTATTAGTAAAGAGCACTCCGTCCTGTTAGTAAAAACCATCCCATCATGTTAGTGAAAAGCACTCTGCCCCTTTTAATAAAAAGTACTCCGTCATTTGAGTGAAAAGTACTCCGACTTTTTGAGAAAAAGCACTCCGGCTTTTGAGCACTCTGGCTTTTCGAGAAAAAGCACTCTTCCGGACTTTTGTACCGAAAATGAATTCCAGCTTTTTACCAAAATGAACTAGCTCCCTTAACGAGAAAAGAGCTCCGCCCTTCCTTGATAAAAATCTGCACTGTCCCAAGTATAATTTTTTTGAAAATTTGTACCGACTGCATCGAGGAAATTTCCATGTATACTTAAAGATAAAAAGATATATTATGCACTTTGACTTTTGATAAAAAATGAATGATACCAATCCTCGGGGCTTGGTACAAGGAGGGAATGATAGCCGTCCTCGGGGCTTGGTACAAGGAGGGAATGATAGCCGTCCTCGAGGCTTGGGACAAGGAGGGAATGATAGCCGACCTCGGGGCTTGGTACAAGGAGGGAATGATAGCCGTCCTCGGAGCTTGGTACAAAGAGGGAATGATAGCCGACCTCAGGGCTTGGTACAAGGAGGGAATGACAGCCATCCTCGGGGCTTTGTATAAGGAGGAAAATAATATGAAGTACCGCTTACCGTTTTACCGATATGCTATATTACAGTAAAATGATGATAATGAATCGTACAGTGAAATAATGATAGGGTATTGTTTTCAGTTTTACCATGTATTGTCAAAGTTTACAGTTTATTATTTTATAGTCTATAGCGTACTGATTTATAAAACATGAGGTTTGATATCGATATGATGTGCCCTTACTGTTTTTCCAGATGATGTTTTGATTAAACGTTTTGGTTCTGCATGGTTATATGATCGTTTTGGGATAACCGTTTTACAGTTCATATGCATGTACCTTGCTGAGCCTCGACTCACTGTTTTATATTTTTCCTCCCTACAGATGAAGTTTTAGAGCTTGTGCCTGACGAGCTAGAGTGATTAGAGTTTGTCTGAAAGATTATTAAAGACCTCGGAAGCTTGTTTTGAAGAAATATTATGGACTTCTATCGTTAAACATTTTTGGCTATGTACTCGAAAATGAATATTTTGGAATGAATATAAATGCTTCCACAAGTGTTAGAATAACTTCCGCTATACTTATTATGGTTAAAAGTATATGGGTCCTAGATGGCATCTGTGATCCTGTGTTACACCCAATTGGTTTAGTTTGGATTTTCAATTGCGTTATGAATGACGGAATCAAAAAAAAATTCGTTCCGTCACAATTGGTATCAGAGAGTTGAGATGCCTTAGGAATTGATCAATCGAAAAGTGGAAGCATAGGATTGAATCTCTATATAGAATTCCTGTAGGAATAGGTATGGGAAGTTAAGGTAACTAGAACGCTTAAGAAATTGGTTCTTAGGCTAGTGCTAAGTTAGGAATGATGATTTAATTTGATTGGTTGACTAATGTGTCCTAGTTAGTGTTCAAGGAATGTCTTAATGCAAAATGTCTCGGTCTCAAGCAAGTGTGGCTCCTAGATGGGGACTACTAATATTAGTAGCTGGTTGTAGGTTTGAGAGAAAGATGGTGTGTCGAGACACCTTAATGTTGGAATTTGATTGGTATCAATTGGGTTCTTGAATTTATCAGTGTTGATTCGAGGCCAAGATAATTGATCTCAGTTTGAGGTTTAAGTTTGATCGACTCTTGGTTGAAGTTCTTTAGTTAGTATTTTGCTACGAAGGGTTGCCAGGTTAACCTAGGGAGCGTGATGAATAGGGTGGAATTAAGTTCGGGCATATGAAGTTCTAGGTTGACAATTCATAAAGTGTCTGGAGTTCTGGGCAATCCAGATCCTAATGAGGTTGCAATGTGGATTTTAAGACTTAAGATGATGTTGTGGTGACCCCATGTTTGGTAGAAGATATGGTGTACTGCCCCGTGCTAGATAAGTAGTGAAGTTGACCTCAGATTGGTTGACGTAAGAAAGATCTTGGTTCTTAGAGATTAAGAGATATTATCCCTTGTGTTATGAAAGTTTCATGGATTAATGTTTTGTGTCGATGGGACTCTTGGGAGCGTGTCTTAATAGTGGTTAGTCCGATAGCAAGATTTAAGGATGTTTTATTCATGGACAGGCGGTGAAAAGGTTCAGTGTTTTAAATCAAAGTCCCAAGGTATTAACTCAATGTGTTAATGTCACCTGTCATGATAGGAGGTAAGGTTCTTAGGTTTAATATTGCGATCTAGTGTCATTTTGGGGATTCCGAGTCCATGTTGTAGTGTGTTTTGAGTTATGTGTGATTGAGGGACATAGGCTTTGCAGTAGCGGCAAAGGTAACCTAGTATTCGAAAAGGTAAAAGCATGTACCAAGGTGGATGTTCAAGTAAGAATTTTGGATAAATGCCTTCCCGAAGAGACTTTGGGACTATGATCTAAGTTATAGATAGGAGGTCGTTGGCTTAAAGATAGTTTGTATCCTCTGACCTTGAAGTGAAGAAATCAAGTTCCGTAGGATCAGAGTTTCGGTGGTAATGGTGCATGAAGAAATTTGTGGATTGCTAAGATAGGAAATGAAATTTCTCAATCTTGATGTCACAACACTTGCATCTTTGGGATCCCGATTATATATATGGTTTTGTGATCCCTAGGTTTATTTAATTACGGATTTAAGTTCGGTGCAAGTGGTGTCGAGGTTGTGATATTTTTGGAGTTCATGGATACGATTTGTTGGATTAACTTGAATCATCTGGTGGTGCAATCTTGGCGCGACGTTTACAGAATTTGGTCAGTAAGTTATCAGGTCGATCTGAATTGTGTTAGTAAACATATTGTGCCTAGTAATTGAATTGTGCAATTTCGGGTATGAACTTGAGATAGCTAAAGGATTAAGTCTTAATCTGATCTTAGTAGTAGTTCGGTAGACGAACTGCAGTGCTAATATAGTTGGCTTGATAAAGGATAGCATTTTGCAATCAGGTCGTAGGATTTGAAGCATGAGTTTGAATTGATCGCGGTATCAAGAAATTGATATCGTCTTTCTTGTAGATCATTTGATCAAGGATGTTATCAAAAAGGAAGATTCGGCTGAGTTATCTTTTGATCGATAATTTGAGGTCATGTCGAATCGATGCTAATCGTTGAGGATCCTAAGCAAGGTCGTGGAAGTATCGGCTTTGGTATCGTGGTAGAATATTCCAAAAGCTTCGAGGTAAATAAATGGACCGATAAGGTGGTTCACGAATTTCAAAATGTCTAGGAGATTGATGATTAGATGAGCAGACTTTGAGATTTTGAGGCCTCTAAGTGTTAGGATCTCGAGGTGTTGAGCAATGGTCTAAGACTGAACCAAATCCACAAGACGTCGTAGTTAGGACTTCTTCTCCTGTTATGAATTGAGGATCTGTGAGAGATATTTATGAGGCATGGATATTTTAGAATCAATCAAAATCAAGGTTAACACAAGGTTTGGATGTTTAGAAGGGAATCTGACATGAAAATGTAAAGTATCCTGCTTTCAAAATGTAATTGTATCTTGAATTTCATAAAACCAAAATGCTAGGCTGTGAGATGAAATTGAACAAACAAAAGCTAACTGATTGATCAGAGCGCGCAGCGGAAGAGTGATGAACCTGAGCATATAAAAAGGTTTAAGTTAATAAGCAAAGAAAATGCTCAATATTGAGGTTTAGCGCGCAATAGAATGGGATATTTCCTTAATTTCGAGGATGAAATTCCTTTAAGTGGGGGAGAATTGTGAGATCCCAAAATCCAATTGCTCAAAGTGTTGACCGAAATACGAAATATAAACCGGCCGCCTTAAGCCTCAATCAAGTCCGGCCATGTGAAATGACTGGCCAGTTTTGGAAGTGCAAGAGGCCGAAGTAAAATTTGACCTGATTTGAAGATATTGACCGGAATTGAAGAATGACCGGATTTGAAGATGTTGACCGGAATAGAAGAGTTGACCAGATTCGGAGATATTAACCGGATTAGAAAAGTTGACCGAATTTGGAGATGTTGACCGGAATTGAAGAGTTGACCGGATTGGAAGAGTTGACCGGATTTGAAGATGTTAATCGGAATTGAAGAGTTGACCGGATTCGAAGATATTGACCGAATTGAAAGAGTTGACCGGATTTGGAGATGTTGACCAGAATTGAAGAGTTGACCAGATTTCTTGAAAGGTTTACAAAAATTGAAACCGGCACTGCATGTATTTGAACTCGGCTTAATTAGAAATATTGACCAAAAAGTTGACCGGATAAACTAATGGTAACTAAAGACAAAACTAAACTTTAGGATTTAGTTAGGATTCAACTAGGCGGCAGCCAAATGGAGTAGGTAAACTAATCTAGTTACTCTCACCTACCGTCTGCAAACAAGTACGGGGGTAAGTTACTTATCCCACTTACCCCATCAAACCCCTCCTCTTTAAAAACCCAGCGTCGGTTGGTTGAAGTAGTCAGCCAATACAAGCAGAAAGGAGGGAGTGAAGGAGAAACTTCAAAACGGTGATACTGGGCAACTCTCAGGCAAGTGTACCTCGGACGTTATTTTTAAGTTCATGCTTTAAAAATATTGTAAGTTACTTCGGACGCTGCTTTTAAAGTCATGCTTTAAGAATATTGCAAGTTTATCCCCTCGTTTTAAGATCATGATTTAATGTAAGTATATGCATATGTTTGCATCGCAAGTGTATCTGATTCTTGATGAGCATATATTACGGTACGTATGATATTTGTTCTGATCATTGATTTAAAGAAGAATCTCTGTTAACCATGTTTAAAAGAAGTTCGATTTTCCTTGATGAAGAATCAAGTTTGGTTTTTCCCATAATGAAAAATTGAGTTCGACCTTCCCTTGTATAAAGATGAAACCGGTCACCTTTGAAGATGAAAATGAAATCGGCTCCCTTAATGTGAAAGAAACTCCGGCTTTTGTTAAAATGAACACCGACTTTAATGTAAAATGAATTCCCGCCTTAATGTAAAATGAACTCTAGCTTTTGAACTCTGCCTTTTGTCAAAAAGAACTCCGTCCTTTTGTTGGAAAAAGAACTCCGACTTTAAAATGAGCTCCGGCCTTAATGTGAAATGAACTCCAACCTTAATGTGAAATGAACTCCAGCCTTAATGTAAAATGAACTCCAGCCTTAAAAAGAACTTCGGCCTTTGAGAACATAAGCTCCGTCCTCTGAGAAAAAGTACTCCGGATTTATGAAACTTCGGCTTTTAAAAGTACTCCGTCCTTTGAGTAAACAGCACTCCGTCCTGTTAGTAAAGAGCAATCCATCCTGTTAGTAAAAAGCAGTCCATCCAGTTAGTAAAAAGAACTCCATCCTATTAGTAAAGAGCACTCCGTTCTGTTAATAAAAAGCATCCCGTCCTGTTAGTGAAAAGCACTCCATCCCTTTTAATAAAAAGCACTCCGTCCTTTGAGTGAAAAGCACTCTGACTTTTTGAGAAAAAAACATTCTGGCTTTTGAGCACTCCGGCTTTTCGAGAAAAAGCACTCCGGCTTCTGAGCACTTCGGCATTTTAAGAAAAAGAACTTTGGCTTTTTGTACTAAAAATGAATTCTAGCTTTTTACTGAAAATGAACTAGCTCCCTTAACGAGAAAAGAGCTCCGGCCCTTCCTTGATAAAAATCTGCACCGGCCCCAAGTATAATTTGTTTCTGAAAATATGTACCGACCTGTACCGAGGAAATTTTCATGTATACTTAAAGATAGCTGAAGATATATTATGCAAGTCTGTTTTCAAAAAGGGATTTTCAATAAAAAAAAATTGAATGATAGTTGTCCACGGGACTTGGTACAATGAGGGAATGATAGCCGACCTCGGGGCTTGGTACAAGGAGGGAATGATAGCCGTTCTCGGGGCTTGGTATAAGGAAGGAATGATAGCCGTCCTAGGGGCTTGGTACAAGGAGGGAATGATAGCCGACCTCAGGGCTTGGTACAAGGAAAGAATGAGAGCCGTCCTCGAGGCTTGGTACAAGGAGGGAATGATAGCCATCCTCGGGGCTTGGTACAAGGAGGGAATGACAGCCGTCCTCGGGGCTTTGTACAAGGAGGAAAATAATATGAAGTACCGCTTACCGTTTTACCGATATGCTATATTACAGTAAAATGATGATAATGAATCGTACAGTAAAATAATGATAGGGTATTATTTTCAGTTTTACCATGTATTGTCAAAGTTTGCAGTTTATTATTTTGTAGTCTATAACGTACTGATTTATGAAACATGAGGTTTGATATCGCTATGATGTGCCCTTACTGTTTTTCCAGATGATGTTTTGATTAAACGTTCTGGTTCTGCATGGTTATATGATCGTTTTGGCATAGCCATTTTACAGTTCATATGCATGTACCTTGTTGAGCCTCGACTCACTGTTTTATGTTTTCTCCCCTACAGCTGAAACTTTAGAGCTTGTGCCTGACGAGTTAAAGTGATTAGAGCTTGTCGGAAGGATTATTAAAGACCTCGGAAGCTTGTTTTGAAGAAATATTATGGACTTCTATTTTAAACATTTTTGGCTATATACTCAGAAATGAATATTTTGGTATAAATATGAATGCTTCCGCAAGTGTTAGAATAACTTTCGCTATACTTATTATGGTTAAAAGTATATGGGTCCTAGATGACATCTGTGATCCTATGTTATACCTAATTGGTTTAGTTTGTGTTTTCAATTGCGTTATGAATGACGGAATAAAAAAAAAATGTTCTGTCACACCAATTATATTCTCCTTCGTATTCTATGGGAAAAAAAGCGTAAGGATTGGATGAAAAATTTAAAGATAAAATGTTTGTATTGATCAGTGAATGTGTTAATTTTCAAGGTCGAAAATATTTTAAGGGGGAAAAATTGTAACATTCCGAATATTTTTTTATCATTTTAATGAAATAAAATTGATAAATTAGTTTCAATAATTATTCTTAATTACTTTTGGGTTTAAAATCTTATAGTTGGACTATTCTTTGGGTTTAATAAGTTTAGAATATTTGGATCAATAGATTGTATTAAATGCTTGGGCTATTAACTTAAATTCAGATTAATTAGTAAGTTAAGTTGGGTTAATTATAAATCACTTTAACTAAATTAATATTAAAAGAAGTTTAAATATTATTATACGGATATGAGATAAATATTTTTTTAAAGATGGATAAACATGTAAATATATGTACAATAATATATATAATATAATAATATTAATAAATATGAATAATAATAAATGTTATTACTCTTAATAATAGTAAGTGAGTGATAATAATAAAATGATATAATAAATTATAAATAATTAATAGATAATAATAAATAATGATATTAAGTAAATAATAATAAATAATAAAATTTATAATAATAACAACAACAACAACAACAACAACAATAATAATAATAATAATAATAATAATAATAATAATAATAATAATAATAATTGGACCAAGGAAGGAAAGAAAAGAAAAGAGAATGAAAGAAAAAAAAAAGGAAAGGAAGAGAGAAAAAAAAAGGAATGGAAGGAAAAGAAGGAAAGAAAAGAGGGAAAGGAAAGAGAGAAGGCACGTGTATGGGTAATAGCAAAGGAGGAAGGTTTCGGCTCACATGGAAACTAGGAGGAAACTCTAACCGGCTCTTCTCATTATTTAAGAAGGCAGTAGGTTTAGGGAAGGAGGAGGACAAACCAAATAAGGAAGGTTGCTTTGTAGTTGCCGCCGCCGTCGCTGGAAAGTGAAGAGGAAATTAGAGGCAAGTAAAATTTCTTTATCACAAAGATTAATTCTTCCTCTATTCTTCCTTATGCCAATCCTCTGATTTCTTGCCTTGATTTGGTGAAAATTTTTTGAAAACTCAGGGTTACAGACTTGGGAAACTCGATTGCATAGTTTCGGCTTGGTGAGAGAATGACTGCCCCTTTAAAATTAATGATAAAATTCGGGCTTCATAAATTATCTAATAGAATCATGAAGTATCGATTTTGCTTGTCCCCCGAACTTTTGGGATTTTGGTGCCATCATGGAAACAAAGTATCATGCTTTGTTTCTCGGTTTCAATCCGAGTCCAATGACCGGAGGTAGTGAGCGAACTTTAACCCATTACTTTGCAAGTAAAACTCCTATTTCTGTAATTGAATCCTTTCCCTTCTTATTATTATTGTTAATTTGCAATAAATGGTGAGAATCGGGTAAAAGGCAAGAAATTGGGCAAAAAAAATGGAGCCACATGCTCTGTCGGTCGACTAGCCGTCGATGTTGTGCTCTATGCTCGGTGCGTGGGTATGTATGCTCGTATATACATGTATAAATACGTTTACGGTATGCTATGTGTATAATATATATATACATATATATATTTATTGTGTATGGTGTGTATATATATATTTGTGTAAATATAGGGTGTATATGTACCGTATGAGTGTAAGTGGGTGTGTGCACTGTTCGTGAAGAGTGTGAGGTAGTATGTGTTGTGTTAATATATATATATATATGTATGGGATGGTATATTTATATGTATATTGATAAATATTTATGGTAGAATATGTTTATAAAAATTTATGCATGTATGTTAGTATGCCTGAAATACTAATAGTCAATTAAGTAATTATTCATATACCTCATTGATGAATTTTGGTAAATTATTCTTCATGTTTACCTTGTTGGAGTATGTAAGTCTGATTGGCACTCTATGGATAGGTAAAAGAAACTGTATGAACACTTTACGAAATCTGGGCGAGTGAGAGTCCGTGGGAGTATAGAGTAATCTATACTTTTTCAATACCTATTCCATTCTAGAGATCGAAATTGTTGATCTTAAAGAGGGATGCTTATAGCCTAGTGACTATCATAGATGATGATATCAGCGATATCATTGGCAATGAATATCAGAGATGGTATAAGTATGTTACGGGTATAGCCTCTGGGAGGACTGTAAGAGTAGCGAGGATACCATAGATATCGGGTAATATCGTGGTACTCACCTAACTGTTAGCGGCGTAAATACGTAGCCTTTGGTCTACTATGGTAAAATAAGGTCCAAGGAGATTCTTGTTATGTCGTACAGTTATGACCTCAGATTGAGCTAATAATCAAATTCTTGTTATCTCTTACAATTATTAGAGGTCATTGCCATTGAGGAGGGATACTTATAACCTAGTAACCATAGTAAAGGATGATATCATGGATATTATTGGTGATGGGTATCAGAAATAGTATGAGCATGCTACGGGTACAGCCTTTGGGAGAACTTTATGGATAGCGAGGATACCATAGATACCGGGTAACCTCGTAATACTCACTCAGCCATTGATGGCGTAAGTACGCGGTCTTTGATTGACTACGGCAGAATAAAGTCCATGGGGATTCTTGCCATTTCATACAGTTGTGACCTCGTACTGAACTGATGATCGAATTTGATGGAATCTATGTTGTATTCTTAAGATACAGTTGTTCATATGGCCTTGGGGTCGTGGACTCAACTTATTGTTGAGTCTCGGAATACCTGCTATTATTAATTTTATTTATTATTTTATTGTTCGGAATGCTTAATTGTATTCATCTATTGTTGATTATTTTTACTTATTGGACATTCGGCTCACTTTTGTATTTTATTGATTCCAGAGTAGACAGGTTGACATAAGGATAAAAGAGATTGCATAATTATTGTGTAGCTACCAGACAGAGGTAATATCAAAGATTGAGACATCTATGAAAAAGATTTAAGATTTTTATTATTCATTAACTTATAGATATTTATCAAATTTGTATTTATGAGGATTTGACATATTGATATCGATGTTTATTTCCTTGCAAGTAATTTATTAGTATTATGAATGTTTAATTCGTGATACAATTATGGTGATCATTTATGATATCTTAATTGTTAGTAATGCGATGATTAGAGCGCAATCAAGTTATTTGGTATTGTAATTTATGAGTTGTAATTGATGATTTTGGATAATTTGATATTGTACTTAGATGGTCTTGGTCAGGTTCGGGAACTCAAGCTCAGGTCGTTACATTAAATTGCATGTGTCTCCTCAAATTTTGGAATTCGCATTAGTCGTATCTACCCCGGTAGCCAAATCCTTGTTGACCGACATTATATAACCTCAATGTTTGATTTGGGCCAATGGATTTGAATTATTGGTGGACCTAATTTTACTAGATATTCTTGATATTAATGTCATTTTTGAGATGGATTGGCTGGCTGGCGTAATTTTATACTAGTGTGGATTGCTACCATAAGTCTATCTTATTTTGTATTCCAAGATATGAATCTTTTGAGTTCCAATGAAGAGTTGGGAATTGGACGACCAGATTGATTTCCGCTCTGCATGCGAGCCATTTGATAAAGGATGGGTATCAAGTTTTTTTGGTATATGTGATCACATCCAGAAGTCATAATGTGACAATTGAGGAGATTCTGATACTATGTGAATTTGAGAGTGTCTTTCCGAAGGAATTGCCTGGTTTACCTCTTAATTATGAGCTCAAATTTGTTATTGATGTTGTACCAAGATCTGCATCAATTTCGAGGGCTCCTTATAAAATGGCCTCGTTCGAATTAAAGAAATTAATACAGCAATTACAAGATTTGTTAGAGAAATATTTTATTTGGCAAAGTGTATCGCCTCTACGTGCTTTAGTGCTCCTTGTAAAGAAGAATGACTAATAGATGAGGTTATGTGTTGATTATTAGAAGTTGAATACGATTACATGTCACGTCTCAACTCCCAATTCTATCATTAATAATCACCTATATTAATAATTATCCAATTACCCGTTTAACTAAACGGGCATCTAAGAGTTGCATCTATACTGAATAAAATTAAAGTAATTAAATCAACTAGAACTAAAATCCACTACTATCAACTATTGGTTCCAACAAGCCATGACCCATAAACTATAAATAACATAAACTACATCCATAATTTCATGTCAACTTTTATACAAACCATTGTCTAATTAATATAAATAAAATAAATTGCTGTCCTAACTAAATACAACATCAGAATTTCATAAATTCTAATTCTAATTTTTTTCAAATCAATCTGTCTTTAATCCAAATCATTCTACAAGTGTGCAAACCTCTCATTTGAAGAGGGTTAGTAAAAAAATAGAAACAGGATGAGCCATTTAGTAAGGCATATAATTTCATAATTAAACATATATAATTTGCATTAAGAACATAGCAGAAGGACAATGCATCAGATTCAATGAAGTTCTATGAATTTCTATAACATATAATTAGCTTTTTAAATTTTATTATCATTGTCTTATTGAAATTCATACCATGAAATCATACTCAAATATATAGATTTTTAGGAACCAATGGTCAATAAGACCTCACTGACTAAAAGAGTGGATAATCAAAACACAAATTATATTTATTTTCACACATCAAAAGTTATACGCTATTATTCAATACCCATAGGTGAGCCATCATATATATAACTATATAAACGAGGCCAAATGCTGCTTTTACTAGTGAATGATAGATTTAAACCTCGATTATCATTGTAATATATTAAGACATGCTATAATATACTATCTGATATACTTATTATAATAGTCGATACTTTTTTTTGGGTAAGTATAGTTTGATACTTATACTTATAAAAATTCTACACAATATTTCATAATTTTTGTATTTTCTTAATATAAAGAAAATAGTTCTTAGCATATTATAAAATTTCCTTTAAAAATTCTGTCAATTTCTTTACATGTAATGTATGAAATTTATGTAAAAATTTAAATATGTAAATGTTTAAAGCATATAAAAGCTAGTTTCTTAAATTTTTAAGAGTTAGTACAATTCTTGTAGAAAAATCAATAATTTCAAGATACTAAGCAATTCTATTTCCAATGGTAAACATACAGAAAACTTTAATTAAGTATTTAAAACTTATGAAGTATATTTTTAATAAATTTGAACATGCAAGAACTTACAAACGAAAATCAAATATAGAAAAACATTATGTCATAAATTCATGGCATGCATGTGAGGTTATTATAGAAAATAGTTGAACTATATAATGAACATATACATGGACATGAATTCCATGCATAATCTCAAAAAAATAGAGAGAATTCTACATGTATGTCAAACATAAGCATCTTAGCTACAAAATCATGTCATGTATGAGTATCTAAAATAAAAAATACTCAAATAATTAAAGAAAGAATAGCAACAAAGAAAAAAATGCTTGGAATGTACTAGTCTTAACTCCAAATTATTAAAAATATTGTTTAAATTTACTTGATTTGAGCTTCTCTTACTTCTTCTCTCTCTTTCTCTCTTTTCTGCTTCTCTCTCCTCTCTCAAATCTAGCAGAGAAATGACTGAAATTTAGTCAGGGTACATATATATACTAAACTGGCACTCGAGCACATATCCGGTGTGCATCGGGTGACACTGCCAAATTGAGAAGTGTACAAGTGCTACTCAGGCACACGTCAAATGCTAATCACACAGGAAAGCATGATTGGGCGTGCTTCGAGCATGAGTTTACTGAAAAGTGCACTCAAACTCCAATTAGGCATCTATGATGCGTGATCATTCTGCCCATCCAATGCATGGCTGCACATCGGGCTCTGGTTTAACATCAATCGACTCGATGCGACTTAATCTAACTTTAAATTTTGACTCAAATTTATTCATCTTTTAACATTAATTTTAATTATTTTAATTTAATTAATCATAATTATGATAAATTTAAACATGAACCTCATATTACAATTTTAACTTCATTTTATAAACAAGAATAAGTACCCTCTCCCAATAATAGGTGATTTGTTCAATCAATTGCAAGAAGTTCAAATCTTCTCTAATAGTAATTTGCATTCGGAGTACCATCAGTTGAGTATTACATATAAGGATGTACCCAAGATGACTTTCAAAATGAGGCACGGTCATTATGAATTATTAGTGATGCCTTTTTGGTTGACAAATGTACCGTTAATTTTTATGAATCTCATGAATTGGGTTTTTGAGCTTTATATGGATCAATTTATGGTTATTTTTATTGATTATATTTTAATCTATTCAATCAATTTTGAGGAGCATGAGACCCATTTGAGTATTGTGCTACAGACTTTAAGAAAAAAGCAATAGTTTGCTAAATTGAAGAAATACGAGTTCTATTTAGAAGAAGTATCATTCTTGGGAGATGTATTTTCCAATGGAGGTATTTTGGTAGACCCTAAAAAGATTGAAACTGTGGTAAATTGGGATTGACCAACTAATATAATGGAGATATAGAGTTTCTTGGATTTGGTCGGTTATTATAGGCACTTTGTTGAGAATTTCTTGAGAATCGCGATGCCATTGATATGTTTGACTTAGAAATGAATAGTCTTTCTTTGGGATGAAGATTGTGAGTGGAGCATTAATTAATTAAAGAATAGATTGATATCAATGTTGATATTGTTGATTTTAGATGCATCGAGAGGCTTTGTGATATATTGTGATACTTCAAAGAAAGGTTTAGGTTGTGTTTTGATATAATGTGATTGGGTAGTTGCTCATAGGTCAAGGTAGTTGAAAGCTCACAAATAGAATTATTTGACCCATGATTTAGAATTGGTGACTGTAATCTTTACATTAAAAATTTTGTGACATTTTTATATGGGAGAACTTCGTAGTGTATTCTGATCACAGAAATTTAAAGTATTTATTCTTATAAAATGAACTAAATATGCGGAAATATTGATGGATAGATTTATTAAAGGATTATGATTGTGAAATTCAATATCAGTTAGGGAAGGCAAATGTTGTTGCTGATACTCTAAGCCGACAATATTTGAATATGAAGGCCCATTTGATGATCAGGGAATAGGAGATATTAGATGGAATGAAAGGTTGTATCATTCATTTACACTCCCATGGGTGGAGGATGACTTTGTCATATTTTTAAGTGCAACCTATTATGGAAAAGATCAAGGAGACTCAAATGATTGATCCGTATTTTATGGAGATTGTTGAAGATTTGGGCAATGAATTGCAAGCTAATTTAAGCACTCAAGCAGATAAAATTCTTCAATTTTGAGATAGGATTTATGTGTCTAATATTGAAGAGTTGAAAGAGAAAATTTTGAATGAAGCACCTAGAGCAAAGTCACAATTCATCCAAGAGTGAACAAAATATATCAAGATATGAAGAAGATTTTCTGGTGACGAAATATAAGATAGGAAATTGTCGCATAAATTGCAAAGTGCATTGTACGTTAGCAAGTCAAATCCAAACATGAGAAGCCTCCAAGATTTTTATACCCTCCGCTGATTCCATGTTAGAAATGGGAGTATATTAAAATAAATTTTGTTTCAAATTTGTCTAGGACGGTAAAGAATTTGGATGCTATCTGGATGATTGTGGATAGATTGACGAAATCTGATCACTTTTTGCCTATAAGGAGGATGTTTCAAGAGATTGGTTGGTATGGCTGCATATTAATGAGATTGTTAGATTGCATAGTATTCCAACTTTGATAGCCTTTGATCGTCATCCGAGGTTTGTATCTAAGTTTTGAAAAAGCTAACATAATGAGTTAGGTACTAAGTTGAAATTTAATATGGCATTTCACTCTCAGACAAATGGTTAGTCGGAGAGAATTATTCTGATTTTGAAAAATATGTTGATGGCGTCTATTTTAGAAATAAAAGAAAATTTGGATAAATATTTGCCATTGGTTGAATTTGTGTACAACGACAGTTACTAGCAAGTATCGAGATAGTCCCTTTTCAGTCTTTATATGGATGGAGATGTTGGTCTTCTATTAATTGGGAAGAGATTGGTGATTATTAACATTTGGGCCTCAATATTATTTAAGACACATTCGATAAGATCGATATTATCTAAGATCATTTAATGTTACCCAAAGTCACCAAAAGAATTATGCCAATTGAAGGAGATCCGATTTGAGCTTTGAAGTAGGTGACCATGTATTTTTAAAGGTTCTCCTAGGAAGAAAGTTTTGGGATTTAAGATGAAAGGAAAATTAAAGTCGATATTTATGGGACCGTTTGAAATTTTGTAGCAGGTCGGAGAAGTAACTTATAAATTGGCTTTGCCTCCGAATCGAGCAGATTGTCATGATGTCTCCCATATTTTTATATTGATGAAGTATGTATTTGATCATTCACATGTGATCGAGTTCAAACTGTTATAGATCGACAAGAATTCGGCATATGTTGGGGCTCAGGTTTAGATTTTAAGAAGAAGGAATTAGGTGCTGTGTATTAAGACTATTCCTTTGGTTAAAATGCTTTGGAGAAACCATTTGATTTAGGAAGCAACATGAGAACGTGAGGAAGAAATTTGGTAGAATTACCCCTATCTGTTTGAGTTATAAGATACATAAATTTTGAGAACGAAATTTTTATAAGGATGGGAGAGTTCTCATCCGATTATTTGGATATTGTTGGTTTATTTGGGTCAATTTTCAGTATATTAAAAATAAATTGTGTCAAATGAATTTGACAAAAATTTGGAGCATAGCAGTAGTTTCAATGCCTGAGGCATGCCCGAGCTTGCTTGTGCACTTTTGGAAGATTAGGCGCTCTCGAGGAGCTCCTAAGGTGGCATACGAGCGTGAATTTCAGATTACTCGTGCTTGAGGAACATTTGAGGCAATGCTTGTGCACGGATGCAGATTGGAGCAATGCGTCACGTGTGCCTGAGGCAACCCTTGTGTGCCGATTTAATTATATAAATGATGCGCGTACTATTTTCAGTCATTTCATATGGGAAGGAAGAGAAAGGAGAGAGAAAGAAAAGGGAATGAAGAGAAAGGACGTGAAGGAAATTTTAAGTATCTTTTAGTCAAATCTATTAGATTGGAGGTTGAGACAAGTATCCTTATACCCTATTCTTGGTTTATTTCAGTTTTCGTTTAATTTCGCCTATATTTGGAGATTTTAGTATACATGCATGACATTTTTACTTACCCCACTTTATTTATTTGTGTATGTATGTAGATTTACTGGACCATTTTAGTTTTTATTTTGGTTTTGTTAATATTTGAGAATTTGATTCATTTTATGAAAAATCGGTATTTTAGTTTTTATTTTGGTTTTGTTAATATTTGAGAATTTTATTCATTTTATGAAAAATCGGTAAATATTCTAAGGTATTTTATTTATATACATGTGCATTTGTAAAGAAAATGTCATGAAAACTTGCATATAAGTCTTGCATGTGGTATTCATGTAATGTGGTTTGGGTTGGGCTCTATCTTTGTATATTTGATTCGATATGTGTATTTTTCCCTGGGTGAAAAGCTTTGTGATTAACATTCCCGAGTGGAAGGTTCATACTTTCCCATCAATTAGGAAAAGTTTTGAATTTGTGATATAGAAATCCTCTCCAATTGTATTTTTATAAGAACTATCATTTGGAATTGAACAAAACTAGTATATTCAGACAAATTTGAGGATTGTACTTATATCCACGGATGGTAAAATAAAGTGGATTCATCCCCATCTATAAGAAAGAATATATAAACAGTCAATCTATGACTCTAAATAGTAATGATATGATCTAAGGTTGTTGGGAGTAGGAATAACACTTTCTCAAAATTAATCTTTTGGTATTTGGTTCTCCAATTTAAGGATGTTTTACCTTTTCAATATGTTTACCTGCATTACTTTAGATATTTGAGATTTCGATATTGAGATTCGTAGGTTTCGCCCGTAGTTGGGATTCAATTGGTTTCATACATTCAGAACATTTGGCTTTTGTTTTTGAAATATATTTTTAAGTACGAAATCATATTTAAACTTTCATTGATTTGACATATTGAATATTTAAATTTCATCTTTTATGGATTTTGTTTTATTAATTCGTTACATCATTCTAGTTTTAGATGTATGGTTTGTTATATATATATATATATTTATATATATATTATATTGATATTTATTAAGTATTTGGCTTATATTTTCATCATTTCTTATCCCTTCAAATTAGAGGACCACTAGTGTCTTGTAGGGTCGAACATGATTATTGTTAGAGACTTTATTTATATTTTGTGAGTATTTTGTTTTGTAGTTGGGCTGAAATTGTATTGGTTGTATTTTGGTATTGTGGGATTGTGGATGGATGGATGTCAATATATGGTATTGTTATAAAATTAGGATTTGAATTATCCTATTATTTGGTTATTATATCATTTAATTTGTATATTAGATTGATTCTGGTTTATTATATTATAATGATAATATTTAATTATTGTGGTGTCTGATTATATTGGATTGGTAATGTGGTTGATATTGTTGATTTGTTACACTTTTCCTATGGACATTTAAACAGGTTATATCAATATTATTGATCGGATGGGTAGTTCAGAGAGATCTTGTGATGGTTGATGTTATTTTTATTGTCATTGGGGTTGTGCAGATATTTTATTAGGTCACACCTGGATTTTGTTGTGGTGTAGATATTGTTTTATTTTAAAATTTTATTTTTATGAATTATAATTATTAGTAATTATTATATTACCTAAAGTTCAATACTAATAATAGAATTATAAAATTTGAGTTATAGACTTTCTAGAAGAAGGTTTATGACATAGAGCTGAATGTCGCCACTTTGGCCGCATGAAAAGCATGTAGGATCGAAACTCAAAGAAGAGTAGGGCGCATGAGATAGTAATCTAGGCATCATCTTAGAAAAATTAGTAAGTGATTTTCTAGTTTGGCACTTAAAATGCATGAATACTTTTTTAGAGCTCGCATGAGATATTACCTTTATCTAATCCCCTGTACTCACCCATGTTCTTGCATTCAAATTATGTTCTGGTTTACTAGACCCAAGTAAATGACAAATAAGAGTAAATGTAATCAAAGACCCCACAATGATGACAAGTGGATTCCGGTCTAATAAAGATAGAAGACTTGAGTACTCTATGAGGCCTAGTAGTGGAGTGACTCTGTGTGGTCTCAATATAATTTTAGTAAATGTGCCCCTTTCCACAATCAACACATGAGGGGATAGGCTTCATTGTAGAGAGAGCCTTTTTCATATGAGTTTTGAATTGACTCTTAGGAAAGGCTTGCTTAGTTCTTTTCTTGATAGATTGAAGTGCTCACCACTTTTTGTGTACAACTCTTGGTTGCAGGTATGAAAATAGCTTTTGAGGGGTTAGGTTACTTATGAGTTAGTTTTCTAAAAATCAAGAGCTTTCTTATTTTTTACCACATTTTCTAAATCCAACTCGTGATCAAACTTTTTCAAACTCTTTAAGAAAATGATTAATTCCTCCTTGATTTTTTGAAGCTCATTTTGAAATACTTTATCTTATCTCTAAGGGTAAAATTTTCATCACATGAGATTCTTTAGGGTCTTTTTCTTTTGGACAAACAATATTTTTAAATTTTTTTATTCATATTCTAGCTTTAAACTCTTTTTGAAAGAATATTGTTGATTTGTTTTGTCACTACATTATTGTGATATAATTCATTGTTTTGAAGGCTATTCAACCTATTTTTTTTTAATTTAGAATCTAATTGATCATAATTGTTAGACTCCTCAACATAACATAAAGTAGGTTTACCGTTGCTCTCAACATGATACAAAGACTATATATAATACATTCCAGAACCGAAAACCTCACTTTTGCTCTCCTTGGCCTCTTCATCAGAAAATGTAATACACAATGCTTTGTCATTGTTATACTCAAAATTAGAACATTCAATCCTAATATGTTCGAACCCGTACCATTTGTTGCATTGAATGCATTTGGATTTTTTATTCTTAGACTTATTTACTTCATCCCTTTTTTAATAATTGAATGAGCCTTTAGGTTTTTTATAAGTTTTTTTATTATTTTCTTAAATGTTTTTAAAATTATTTTGTGAAGAAAAGAATATCTTCATGGTTTATAGACTCATCTCCAAAGTCATCACATAACTTCCCTTTCGCAAATATTAGAATGATAGATTTGTTCTTTTCCTTTTAAGGAAAATACAAATCATAAGTTTAAAAATATCCAATAAATGTTTTAATGTTTATCTTATTAAGGTCATTACTCTCTTCAATAACCATAACCGTTAGTCAAAGCCGCTTTGGAAAGGTCCTTGAAGCTTTTTCGGACAATATTACCCAATATTTTTTTGGGTAATATTCTTTCATAGGTTAAAAGTAGAATTAACTATATTATTTAATTTGGCATAAAACTTGTCAAATATTTTATTATTTTTTATTCTTAATTCTGCAAACATAGTGGCTAATATTTATAATTTTAAATTTTCAACTATTTTAATTTCTTTATATGTGATTTACATAATATTCTATGTTTTCTTAATAATTTTACACAAAGACATTGGCCTAAACTCATAAGGTGAGATTGCTATAAAAATAGTATGGATGCTTTTATTAATCAAATTACTACGGTTAAACTCATCGCTCATGTTTGGGCCTTTGGAGGAGGCAACCCCTTTTTCAGTTCTAGTGGGAGCAATCCATCCTTTATCAACACATAGCCAAACACATCCGTTCAGTAATTTTATGAATACTCTTATGATAAATTTTTAATAGATGTAGTTATTCTCGTTAAAATACGGTAGAATTGACAATGAGTGACTTGTAATTATCTAGATAAAAAATGATCAAGGATTGGAGTAGACTCTGATACCACTTGAAAAAATTGTATAATCTTTAACAGCTATAATTTTAACCCTTTAAGTTACGAAAGAGTAAATTATGTAAATATTTGATACACGTAAATAATATTTACCTTCATATACAAAGAATATAAAATAAAAATTTTACTAATTTAAGATTACTAATAGATGCAATAAATGAAATATAGAAATAAATTAACACATGGTGTGATGATGAAAAGAATTTTTTAAGAACCAAATAATTTTTGAGTGAAATACTTTGAGCTTCTCAAGCTAATCAAAGTAAATCTATTATAAAAAAAATTAATTTATAAATTAAGTTATATAGATACACTAACTCTTAATCGACTTATTCTTGATATACAATTTCTATTGAAAAATCCATTAAATTTACTTCCCAGCAATAGAATTGGATGTCTTTCGATTTTTTTTTATACTTCACTGTTTTGTAAATAGTCAATACCTATAAATTTTCATTTCAAAATCCACGCCATCAATAGAGCCCCAAAGGTTCACAGGTTTCGAATAAATGTTTGTTATGATAGAATGATTTTGATATGAGAAAACCTTATTGTATGGATTAAATAATAGGAGATGTTTTTGCCTTTTCTTCTCACTTTTCTAACTCTTATTTTCTTCTATTTGTATGAGGTGATAGCCTAGTCAAGAGAAATAAGTTTATTCCTAAGTAAATAGAAAATTAGGACAAACATGTTGAACAACAAAATTGAAACACTAGCTCAAACACATTATCACATGTGTGCCATCTAACTACACACATGCACAATATAGTCTATTATTTGTGCATATGCACGATTTAATGATGTACATACGCTATCAATAGAATTGTTTGCCGAGATTGTGTATGAGTGTATATCTGGGCATTTAAACACTAGCTCAAATACTAGCACCTGTGTATGCGTTCTGAATATTTTTGAGCACTCAATCCTTTTTATTTTTGATGAGCATATATCGAGTCATAATATGTACAAATTAATAAATAAAATAACTTAAATATAATTCGGTCAAAATAAATTTTATCACAAAAATAAATTAATAAAATAGACCTAACATAATTTATAGGTATTGAATTATCTAAGTTCAATTGAAAAGGTGATAATCAATAAAATGTGAAATGAAATGGTTTCTGTTTTTGAGGGCAATAATTCCATGCCTTGCACCATTTTGAAAATAAACTAATTAAATTATAGCTGAAATATTCTCTAACAAAAACTAATTAGGTGAGTTATTTTCAGTTCTTTCATTAACTATTTAATTAAAAAAATTTAAAATCTTAGCAAAAATATTTTAAAAGAGACTAGAGATAACAAATAAAAAAAATACTTTATAAAATCAACATTTAACATTCCTTAGGTGTTTACTGCACTATCTATTCGGTGCCTTTGTTTTTTTTTTAACTTTTTCTGCGCGAGTTTTCATGAACGATGCCGCAAGCAGACGACGCCAGCCACGTAGCGTGGGCCAGATGGGTGAACTGGAAGACGACCGTCTGTCCTTGTTGTTTTGTAGCAAAATATCTCATGAGCATCAATCAGGAACATGATGGTTGGTAATGGCTGCAGCTCTACGCTACCTCAAATCATGTTTTATATGTTGGTGGCAAAAACAAAAACATATAAAAAACTTCAGAGTCTTGAATATAACGTGACAAGCCGTGTGTTAAAGTACTTTGATATAATTTATTCATTATAAACGTCTCTAAGATGTAACGTTGCATTAAATCTAATTATGCTTTAGATTTTTCCTGGATGACTAATATAAAACGGTGGGTTGTTATTTTAGTTTGATGGAGAGCTTTTCTCATCAAATTTCAACATTGTATCAAAGACTGGTTGACGATGTATGATAAGTTTACGTTGGTTTCGCATTTTTGACTCACAGTGTCCTGTAAATCGTCGTGCCCTGTGAGTAAACATGGGGAACCGGTTGGTGGTCTCCCTGCAACTGAAGCAGATTCTTCACACCACCATTTGGAAATCCTGAGTTGAATAATACAAATTGAAGGGAACTATTCGTCCCAAATCACAATAAAATTCTAACCTCTTAATAAATTTACAAAAGCAGTAAAAATATAAATATTTAATACACATAAAGAATATTTAAATTTAAATAATATAAATAGTCATAAGCACAAAAGGTAAAGCAGTGAGTAGTAATAAAAATGAGACAACTTTTTGTGATGAAAGGAAAACTCAATAATCGCGGCTATCAAGAAAAACCCTATGAATTTTAACGGTCAAAAAAGATATATACTATGAAAATCAACTTACAGATCAGATGGCATAGACACACGAATCTAACCTACTTACTCCTATTCTATGATCCCTGCCAAGGAACTCCTTAGATTTATCCGTGACAACGAAACCGGATACATTCCGATTTTTAAGTCAGTCTTCTCTCATCAATCGCTTGAATTGCCATACACCACTGGAACTCAATATCCGCGCCATCTTCGTTGCCACGAAGGTTAACAGACAGGAAAATGTGTATATGATAAAGTACGATGTGGAGAGAAAACTTTATCAACAAAGTATAATCGTTGAAATGATGTTTTCTCAAATATGGAGTGCAAAGATGAGAGATTTTTTAAGGTCAAAACTACTCCAAAGTCATTCCAAAGCTCTTAGGGTTAAAGTCAAAAGGCATGTATATATATAGAGCCTCAAAAAAATAGGTTAAAATATAACCGTTGGAAGAATGTGCGCCGTGGCACTCGAGCGCAACTAAGTACTTAATCATTTGTCTTTAAGGAATATACCCCCAAATTTTTGGAGCAATCATTAATAAAGTTTTTAAAATAAAGTGCACCATCAAAAATTTTTATCTTGAGATAACCAAATATGCCGGTGTGTACAAGCTCAAGTAGATCCACCTTCTCCGATGATGAGTTTCATGGAATGAAACTCTTTGTTGCTTCTAGAGCATGCAATGAGGACCTATCCCCAACTTTGCCTCCTTTTCATTGGGAAGAAGATTTTATTGTTAAATAATTGAACTCTCTATTACTCATGTGGCTAAACTGCTTGTGCCATAAATTAGTAAACTCTTCTCACTAAGCTACATTTATATCTCCATTTGAGATTGAGACTTGCAACACGTATAAGTTAAAAAGTTTTTTTCTCATGTGTCATCACTAAAAAAGTGTTGCAAAACTCCTCATCATGGAGCTAACTGGCTAAAATAAGATTCAACCGATTATTTGAGGCATGTTAAGCATACATCAAGATCAACTTTGTATTGTTTCCAGTTATCGAAACCCATGATATATAACAACCCATCATTGCCCATCTTCTATACCTAAAATTACTAAGAGTATAAGATATGAAAAAGTTTCTTATCAACATCATGTTAAATGATACACTACTATACACCATCCAAATAATCTTATGGTTGGATACTTTGATCACATCTTCACACACAATAAGAAGATCGGATTTGATAATGACGGCTCTATCATAATCTCGGTCTTCCTCAGTCTTCCTTTCACCACCATCTCTATTTTCTCTTTCTTATTTGTAACAATGTTTTGATGACACTCAAAATTTTCTCACATGACTTGGGACCTCTCCTCTTACCTCTTCCCTACGACTTCGAGACTAGTACTTTAGGACATAAGGATATAGTCTAGGGATCTCCTCCTTATATTCTCATTAAGAATTGTACCCTTGGTTATTTCCAAGATCATTATGCTATTAAGAGTCATGTTGGTGGTGGTAATCCAGAAGAGCCCCTACGAATCTAATATAGTGGTCAATAACAATAAGCCTAGCCCTTCATAATTGACCTTTATGTCTGTACCACTCAATTGATCAATGCTACTTTAAAACTTATTGAGATGATTGACTATAAAATTTTCTTATGATATTTTACTTATATTAACTTCATTAATTAATATAACTTGCTGTCACCATTTTTTGAAACATAAAATTTTTTGAACTTCTCTCATAGTGCCTTTACATTTTTTTTCATTACAGATATGATTATAAATATTATCATTAATAAATTATTAAATATAGCCTAAAATTTTTTCATATTCAATTGCTCACTCATATTTATATTTTGATTTGAGCTTTTAGGTAGCAAATATCAAAAGATATATTATTTTAATAAATAATAAATCTTTCATCTTACTATTTTAAATGTTAAAATTTGTGTCATTCATAGAAATATTTTGTTACCACTGTCGATCAATCTAATAAAATTTAACATAATAACCTAAACTTTATGATACCACTTGTGGGTTACGATCACTTAAGTTGATAAATAATCTTTACAGGATCATTATGAACCCTTTGATTGGACTGACAAGAAGACAATATGATAACGTACTATAAAAAAATAATAATCACAATAATAAAATATAAGATTTTTATATAAAAGTTTCTTTAAGAATGAGAAAAAAAAGCACTGGATAATAGGTTCATAAATATCAATTATATGTTGAGTTTGATTACAAGACCATCAACAACCCAATAATATAATACCTTATAATAAGAAACACCAATAATAATAAAAATAAGAGAAAAAGAAAAGAAAAATAATTAGTAAAAATATTCTTCTTGATAATAATAACAACATGACCAAGATTGGCAGATAATAGAACATGATTTGGAGCTCAATCAGATCAGTGAATATTTCTTTCTCTCTCTTTTTTTTATCATTTTCTTTCACTATTTCAGCACTCAGCAATTTTGAAATAACTCCTAACAAAATGACCTAAAATTAAAATATAAAATTTATATCTTACATGGGCCGCTTAAGTGGTAGGCTCACAATTCTCTAGTGGATAAGTAATTGAAATAAACTCAAATCCGGTGCTCAAGCCATTGGTTCACAGAGTGTACGGCAGCCCCACCTTGCAATTCTGCTCGAGCCAATGTTATGTGGGCATTGTGCAAAATGCCTTTTGCATTTAGAAATCAGATGTATGTATAATGAGATTTGAGTCCTAAGAGAATGACCTATCCTAATAGATTATGGTGAAAAAAATAGTGCAGGTTGGGCTCTTGCTATCCTCTTGTCTTTACATTGCCTAGACTTCGAGTGTTAATGTTACTAGTGATTGGATTATTGATTTTGGGTGGTCCAACCACCTTACTATCTAGAAAGAGAATCTTAGTTTTCTTGGTGATTACTCTAGATCTAATGTTATAACTTCAACAAATGATTATGTTTATGATGCTATGAATTAAAAGATACAGAGTTTTTAAAGGACTATAATTTTGACCCTATAACTATATGAAAACTTAATAGACTAAAAACTCATTACACATAATTAGTATTCAATTTAGATGCAATAAGAATCAATCAATTATTCAGTATAATATTCATCACTAAAAAAAGTAATAAATGAAGTGTAGAAAATAACTCCGCATAAAAATTAGTTACAAAAAGAAATCTCAAGAACCAAATAATTTTTGCTAGAACTCTTTCGAGCTTCTCTAGCTAGTAAAGATAAATTAAAAGAGGGCATTTCGTCCCAACTTCTACAACAATGTTCCAACCCCGTACAAGATTAGTGTAAGCAGTATAAAAATAAATATTTAATATACGTAATGAATATTTAATTCTAGATGCCAACAATAATAACAAATATAAACATATACAAGAATAAGCAATAACTAAAAAACACAATTTTGGTGACGAAAGGAAAACTCGATACCCATGGTAATTGAGAATAACCCTCCGGATTTCAATGGTCAGAGAAGAAATGTACTATGAAAATCAACTTACAGATCGAGTGGTATAGATGTATTAACCTAGCCGACTTACTCACATCTTGTGATCCCTACTAAAGAATTCATTAGATTCGCCCGCGGCAACAGAACCGAATGTCTTTCGGTCTTCACGTCAATCTTCTCTCTCAGACTGTTTGAAGTAGCAAACACAATCAAATCCCCTACTTCAACATACTAGCGTCACCAACGAAGGTAGAAGGATAGAAATGATGGATCGGTAATGTGAGGGTGTTAAGAAAACAAGTTAGCACAAAAAACATGACAATAAAAGATCAGTTTTCTCAAGTTGAGCGATATTAGAGTAGCAAGAAATGAATATTTCTCAAGAAGAGGCACTCCAAATACATCAATCCAAAGTTTAGGCAAATGAAATAATGTGCATATATATAAAAGGCTAGAAAAATGGGTTTAAAAATTTTCCCCGTTGCCGTGGCGCTTGTGCACAGCTCGAGTGAGAAGGAAGCGAGCAGCGAGCGGATGGGTTCTGGAATTTGGGCTCAAGCGCGTGGAGAGCTTACGATGAGCGCAGGGGTTTGGGAATTTCAGCTCGAGCGGATGGAGAGCTTATGGCAAGTGCGGTGCACTTGGAACCCGGAACGGACAGTTACGAAAATATGTTGATGCACCCCCTCAACGAAATACAACCCAACATCGACACATGATTACATATAGTCTCAAAATATGTCAACCATAAAAATGACTCTAACAATCTCCCCCTTTGACAATTTTGTGACAAAACACATGAAGTAAAAAAATACAAGTGAAGTATAGATTTAGATATCAACGAGATAGAACTCGTATATATAAAAATTTATGTCTAGTGAGAAATAAAAATAATACAATAAGAAAACTTTAAAATCTCCACTAGCACTACTGTATCGATATTGTAGCTGCCCCGGTGATACTATAACTGTGTTGTCTGATCAAATATAGTTAGTACAAATAGGTATAATACAAGATGATATACTATGGCGGTAGCAATAGACAAAAAAGATAATATGCAACAACGAAATGAATGAAAGTAAGGCAGTAGTAGATACGAAGTTTGTAAAAGAAATACAAGCATCACAAAAATTCAAGAAGTACTCCCCCTCACAAAAATAACAATATCTCCCCCTAACATAATATCTCCCTCTAACATAAATAATGTCTCCCCTATCAAAATAGCAAAAATGGTCTCCTCTTTTTTGTCACGTAGAGCCAAAGATAGGGGATCACTCAAAGTCGAAAGATTCACCGGGGGGTTGATGACCATAATGACGCCGCCACAATCGAAGCTCAGCTGCTTATGTAGCCAATTAGGCATCCATACGCTCAAAGCAAGCAAGCATATGTGACTATATCTGAGACTAGGAAGTAAGGATCTGCTCTTGCAATGAATAAAGATGCTCAAAGCGATCGGTAAGGCGGGACATACGGCACATTAGAACAGCAGAGGATGAGGTGGATTGCCGGTGAGGAATAGACGGTCCGAGGCCTGAGGGGTCAGGGTAGGACGAAGGGAAGAAAGAGGGTCCATCCTCGGGCTGATAGGGAGGCACCGCAAGGAGAGGCTCATCGAATGGCTCCTAGGTGTCCACATCAAATCGATGAGCATGGGACCGACTCTGAGTAAAATAGTGGAGGTGATGGGCTGAGCAAGTGGGAGCCGAGGAAGATCGAAAAAATGATGACTGAGATCAGCAAGTAGCCACTGGATGAGACACCCATGGGGAAGATTATCATCTTTACGGGAGGTGAAGTGAGAGATAATGTGAGAAGAGAAGTGGGACGGCAAGTCTATGGTCTGGCCACTTAGCAGAGCATATAGGAACAATGCTTTGTCTAGGGGAATGGACAAAAAGTGAGAGATAGGGAAAAGGTTTGTGAGCATGATGCAGCTCAGGACCAGAATATGGGGAGAGAGGAAGGAGGTCTTAAAAAATCGTCCATTCCTCTCCATGGGGGCACCATGGAGGAATGTAGCGACCTCATTTAGATGAGGCCCGGAGAATGGAGGAAAATGGTAGTCGGGATTGGTCACCCGAGGAAGGCTAATAACAAGTGCAATCACATCCGAAGTAATCCAGAAGTGTTCCCCCCGCACGTTGGTGGAGAAGGAATCGGAGGAAGACTCGTGAATGTTTGAATAAAACTCTTGAATAAGAACAAGCGAAGAGACGATTAAAGCGGTGAGGGCCAACTCCCAATGGCAGTCAGTGAAAACAGAAGATATGGAGGGGTCAAGGGAGTCAAGGAGGACTTCCCATTCAATAGAGAGTTGCTGATGGGACATGTGAGTGGTGAATAAGGCCATAGCCTCTGTGCTAATAAAACAATTGGGAGCGGCGACCCCACTCGGCCGATTGCATTTGCCAATCGACTTGCAAGCCAAGGATTTTCATGGGGCCGACATTTGAAATGCACAAAAACAATTTTAAGAACATCTAAATAAGGTTATATCGACGGCCACGTTTACATATATATATATATATTACATGTTTCTTTTTTGGTCGGTCCCCCTGTTTCGTCTCTAGTGTTATTTTGGTTTTGTTTTTTTTTTGTTTTTTTTTAAATGTGACTGGTGCTGTGTGTGTAGGGTGAGTGGACAGCGCAAGGGAGGCGCAGGTAGCTCAGCTGGAGGCACAAAGAAAGCATAGTGGCTAGCGGTGCGAAGCCGCCACCGATGAGCACCACGCCTAGAAGCAACTGGCACAGGGCCGAATTGCTAGCTGCCCACTGCCACCCTTGGTCACTGGAATCATATGTTGTGCAACCAAATCTAGGTTGGATCCATGGCTAGGCAACGAGACAAGGTCAGGGAGATGCCATTAGCACCAGCAACAGTACGAAAACAGGGGAGGAAAACAGGGAAGTAAATCCATGGCCGATGTACCAGATCCACACATTAAGTGGTGGATCTGGAGCAAATGGGTAAGAAAACGGATACCAAGGAGTAGATCCAGCCAAAAATGAAGGGAAGAGGGGCCAACAACACCATTAATGGCGGTTAGAAAATGCAGGGGAGTAAGGGGAGAGGAAGGAGAGAGAGTACCTTGAAGACGCCCACAATATAGAGAAAAGAGGGTAAATCTGGAGGTGGGTGACAGAGGTAGAGGTCACCGAAGAGAGGAATGCATGCGAGCTGGAAATGTAGGATTCACAAAGCCCTTTGGTTGTTCTATATAAACTTCTTCTTAAATGAAACCATTTAGTAATGCACTTTTTACATCCATTTAATACAGTTTAAATCTCAAGGTACACGCAATAGACAGAAGAATACGGATAGATTCGAGACGAGCCACAGGGGCAAAAGTCTCATCATAGTCAATGCCTTCCACTGGAATATATCCTTGAGTAATAAGGCAAGCTTTATTTTGGATGATATTTTCAATTTCATCGGTTTTATTTTTGAAGATCTATTTGGTCTGAATGACATTTGTATGTGTAGGACGGGGAACCAAGGACCCTACATCATTCCTCACAAATTTATTTAATTCCTCATGCATGACATTTGTCCAACAATAATTGGACAATGCCTCTTCTATCTTTTTAGGTTTGATGTGAGAGACATAACAGGTATAGGTGAGCTATTTAGAACACAGTGACGCAACCTCATAACTTTACTCACATCGCCTAACATAAGGTCCTTTGAATGATTGAGCTTCATTCCGGCAGAAGGTTCCTTTGTAGGAATGGCGTTAGGAGTTGCTTGCTCAATATCGAAAAATGTTGAGTTTGGTGAAGAATCAACATGATCATCCTCTTTATTAGAGCAGTCAGAGCTTTCAGGATTCTCATCAGGGATATCATTCACAACAACATTTATTGATTCATAACCATTTGAGTGCGTAAATTGAAGACCCGATAGGCTCAACTAGTTAGGAAATATCTCAAAAATATTCCTTCATCACTTTTTGATTCAAACTTGCCTAACTTTTTTCTATCTCGTAAAATAAAGTATTGACTATCGAAAATATGAAAATACTTAACATTGGGTTTCTTTCCTTTCAAAAGTTCATATGGGGTTGTTTCTGTCCCAGGTCATAGGTAGACTCGGTTGTTTATATGACACATGTACTCATGGCCTCGTCCCAAAAGTGCATGACAACATTCTTACATTGAATCATAATTCTGGCTATTTCTTAAATAACCCAATTTTTGCGTTCAACAATCCTATTATGTTAAGGGGTGATGGGGGATGAGAATTCATGGTGAATTCCTTCTGCTTTACAACAAGTTTCAAATTTGGAATTTTCAAACTCGTTTTCATGGTCACTTCAAATTCTATTGGTAGAAGTTCCTTTTTCATTAGTGAGCTTTTTACATAAAATTTTTACATGGTCAAACGTGTCAGACTTTTCTCAGATAAGATTTATCCAAGAATACATAAAGTAATCATTAACAATCACTAAAATATACTTTTTGTCCCTTAGAATTTCAGTTCTAGAAGGCCCTATAAGATCCATATGAATTAATTCAAGGGGTCACGATGTGTCGATGTCACTATGAGATGAGTGACTTGTTCTAATTTATTTTCCTAATTGACAAGGGCCAAACACATGATATTTTATATTTGACAGTTTAGGGAGCCCTTCAACACAGCTTTTCTTTGAAATTTTTGATAGGCTTTTAAAGATTAAGTGGCTAAGGCATTGATGCCACAATTCAGTAGTATTAATTTTAGCGGAGTTACATCCATGAATGTGGTTTGACTCGATAGCATAAAGATTATCGGGAGTTCTCTTGCCCACTAAGACAATTGAGCCATTTGTGACGTAGATGGAGCATTTATCTTGGAAAAATCAAACCTCAAAATTGTCATCATAGAATTGACTAATGCTCAAGAGGTTAAATTTTAACCCTGAGACATACAAGATATTACAAGGTTTTGAGAGTCCGGAGATACAGATTAGACTACGGCTAAGAATAGGGGCTCTAGCACCATCGCCAAAGACAACCGTCCTATTAGGATGGTTTGACATCAAGGAGAACATGGCTTTATTTTCACACATGTGTCAAGAGTATCCACTATCCAAATACCACAGAGACTGATTTTGAGCTTTTAAGGCAATATGAACAACATTACATGAATATATTTTTAAAGAGTTTTTCAGCTCACTTTTCTTTATCCAGACTTTTCTTTTAGAATTCACTTTCTAATTTAACCTTTTTACTTATTCATTCAGTTACTGAATGTGATTAATAAGTTTATTCATTTTTAATCCTTATCTTTGGTTGTACAGAAGATTCATGGTGTAGTATCAAGGACTAATGTGACCAACTTTTTTCCTTACATGACAGGTAGGCATAAACTTAGGCATGGGAGAAGAGTTCATAGATCTTTGATTGAAACTAGTGTATGACTTGTAAGTTTTTGTGGGTTTGCTCGTGCCATTTTGACTATGTGGATTAGGCAAAGAAGTTGAGTTAAATCTTTTCTCAACACGTTGAGGCACCGTCTTAATATATTTGGATGCGTTAGTATTTTTGAGTGGAATTTTCGTGGTGAGAATAAAAATAGTTTTAGGCTGTGAGCCTTGTTGGAAATTTTTCTCAACATACCCCAAACCCTTTTTATTACCAGCAACATTCCTAAGCTCCAACATATGATCAAGTTTTTTGATTTTACTTAAGAAATTTTTTAGATCATTCTTAGTATTCTCAAACTCCACTTCTAGAGAATTAATTTTAGTGATTAAGGAGCCATTTTTCATTTCTAGATCATGATGAGCAATAGTGGTACCCTTCAATTTTGTCATAACTTCAACATTTTCTCTTTCCAGGTCAATGAATTTACTGTTTAAGGTTTTATTCATTTTCTTTACTTTTAAGTATTTCCTAAATAGTTTGTCATAAGCTTCTTGAAGACTACCAAAGTCGTTATTAGATTCTTCATGAGAAGAATCTGATTGGTCAGGAGGTAAATTGGTGGCTTTGTCACCGGTAATAATAGATGTCTTGAATGCCATATAATTTACTTCATCATTTTCGGAGGATTTTTCATCGTGATTTACCTCATCTTCATCGTCCATTGGAGATACATTTAAGGATTTTCCTTTCTAACGCTCAAAATTTGGGCACTCAGTCCTAATATGATCGAAGTCGTGACATTCATGGTATCAGATTCCTTGAGGTTTCTTATTTTTAGAATCTTTAATTTTTTTTGTCTTTCTTGATCAAAGTGTGAGATAAATCAGTTCCCTTGGATGGTCATTTGTTATTCTTATTTTAAAAAAATTTCTTAAAATTTTTGACAAACAGTGCAAAGTCCTCATCACTATATGATTCATCATCCGAGTGGAGATTTTTCTCTTCCTTTACAGTTTTCAGGGCAATTGATTTATTTTTTTTATTGAGAAAAAGTGTGCTCGTAAGTTCGAAGGGACCCAATAAGTTTTTTATATTTTTAATTTATCTAGATCTTTACTTTCTTCAATGGTAGTGACTTTTGGTTTAAAACGTTTAGGCAAAGATCATAGAATTTTTTGGACAATTATATTCTCTGGAATATATTCTCCTAAACTGAATGTAGAGTTCACAATGTCATTCAATTTTGTATAAAATTTATCAAATGTCTTACCATCTTTTATTCAAATTTTTTCAAATTTAGTGGTGAGCATTTACAATTTTGAATTTTTGACCAATTTAGTTCTTTCATGGGTAATTTTAAGAATATCTCAAACTTTTTTAGATGTCTCACACATGAAAATACGTTTAAATTTTTTTAAAAAAATATCCATAAAAATAGCATGTAACCCTTACTATTCTAATTACATGCATCGAGTTCCTCTTTAGTCCGCAAAGATAATACTTTTGGTTCGTCACTGATGGAACTTGTGGGTAGAGTCAACCCAATTTGGGTACTAGCCAAAGCTCACTCATCTGTTGATTTAAAAAACGCTCTCATATATACTTTCCAATATGCATAATTACTCCCATCAAAGTAGAAAAAAAGAACAATGATTGATTAGTTTGCATCTAGATTAGGGTCATAGATCAAGGTGAGTCTCTGATACCAATTGAAAGAAGACGTTTCATCCCAACTTATATAACAATGTTCCGACCCCGTATAAGATTAGACAAAGCAATATAAAAATAAAATTTAATATACATAATGAATATTTAATTTTAGATGCCAACAATAATAATAAGCATAAACATACACGAGAATAAGCAATAACAAAAAATTACAATTTTGGAGATGAAGGAAAAATTTGATACCCACGGTAATCGAGAGAAACCCTCTGAGTTTCAACGGCTAGAGAATGAATGTACTATGGAAATCAACTTATAGATTAGGTGGTACAAATGCGCTAGCCTAGCCGACTTACTTCCGTCTTGTAATCTCTACCAAGAAACTCCTTGGATTTGCCCGTGATAATAGAATCGGACGCCTTCCAGTCTTCACGTCAATCTTCTCTCTCGAACCGCTTGAAATAGCGAACACAACCGGATCCCCTTCTTCAACGTACCGACATCACCAGTGAAAGTAGAAGGGTAGAAATGATGGATTGGTAAAGTGAGAGTGTTGAGAAAACAAGTTAGCACATAAAACACAACAATAAAAGATCAGTTTTCTCAATTTGAGCGATATTAGAGTAGCAAGAAATGAATATTTTTCAAGAAGTGCAGCTCCAAATACATCAATCCAAAGTTCAAAAAAATGAAATAAGGTGCATATATCTAGAGGGCTCGAAAAACAAGTTTAAAAATTTTGCCCATTACAGTGGCACGCGACGAGTGTACCGAGGGTTTCATGAAAAACCCTATGTGCGCTTGAGAGGAAAGAAGACGAGCAGCGAGCGGATGGGTTTAGAAATTTGGGCTCGAGCGCATGGAGAGCTTACGGTGAGCACACGGGTTCGGAAATTTTGGATCGAGTGGGTGGAGAGCTTACAGCGAGCGCGGTGTACTTGGAACCCGAAACGAACAGTTACGAAAATATGTTGACGAAGCACCTCGTCGAAACACAATCCGATATCGACACATGATTACATATAATCACGGAATATATCAACAATAAAAATGACCATAACATAAATCTACTATAAAAAAATTTAACTTACACCCCAGGTAGTATAAGCGTATAAAATATTAGCCGACTTAATCCTAAATCGTAACCCTTACTTAAAAATTATTTAGATTTACTTTTAACAGTGAAATCGGACTCCTTCAAATATTCTGATAAACTAAGCTTTGCCTTCGATGAATCTTTGAATGCTACTGAAAATCAAGTGTCCACTCCATCGATGGTACTTTGAAGGATTGTAGAATGGAACACATATTAACAGGGTTTTATGAATTTGTGAATGATAAAACTCATGATGATTAGGCCGCTCAATGATGTAATTTTCTCTTTTAAGAAAGTGCTCCAATCTCCCAATCACACACTATATAGCTCTCTATTATCCTAGGCATGGTAGTTAGGGCAGATAAAAGAAGGTACTTATATAATGGAGAAAAAATATGGTTAAAAATGGCTGAGATTGAATTCAATGATCCAGTGCACATATGCGCATCGGGCATGAGGTAGAGACAATGTGGTATACTAGCGATCCTCATATGTTCCTCAAGCATGGACAGTAAAGACCTCTGCAGTAATTGGAGCTTGAGTAGTCCTTTAGTATGCCTTAAGCATGAGCGACGTAAATCTCCGTTGTAATCAGTGCTCCAATAGTCCTCATATATGTCTCAAACGATCCCAGGACCAGACTGAAAAATTATCACTTATAAAATTCTTAACAAAGAATATTGGCAATTTCTCTTTCACCTCATCAACCGGTCCACCTGTCTCTGGAATCCATCATGTGCTTGGAAAGAAAAAAGAACTTCATTTCTCTCTCTCAAATCATAGAAAAAGGATATTCTGTCATTTTTGAGTCAAATACAGTGAAGATGCTTGCCAATACCAAGGGCTCTGGAGGCAAAAAAAAAAAAGTTGATAGTACATAGCTCATGTTGACAATGGCAGACTTAGTGAGATGCAGGGTAAAAATCTAGTCCAACTTTGGCCGAAATTTCCGAGTTGTTTTCTTGTTCTGACCGAGGTAAATATGGCCAAGACGAGGTGTGAATGTGCCGAGGTGTGCACGTGTCTACGGCCTGGATCATGTATTACAGCAATTGGGAGATATTTGCTTTTGACTGAGCGGCAAATGTCCGAATGGCAAACGACCGCGATGCAAATGCCCAAGATGCATAAGCATTTCTTTTTGGCCGACTACTCTGGCACACTACTGTGGTAGGGTTTCCGGATAGGATTTGGACTTGTTGTTTTGACTTGTTTGATAGACGGTTTTGGCAAATGTAACATTTTTGGATTTATCTTTATCAGGTTTCGTGATACGCTTCACGGTTCTTGAGGGATGCCCCTGCGTCTTCATTCTATATCCAAGTCGGCAAATCATTTGGAGATAGAATATTGATTTTGTACTTTTTTCATTTCATTTATAAAATTAATTACTTACCAAAAAAATAGGTAAAAATCTAGTGCAAGGACTTGCTTATATGAATATAAACACCGAGGCAACATATTGTTTTATAAATTTCAGCGATACTCTAAATTTACCATCTTGTCCATAAAAATTATGTATTAAATAATTCTAAATATGTAGTAATAGGAATTAAACTCAGGAAGGGAAATTATCTTACTGCCCCTTTAGTTGAAAGGAAAGAATTATGGTGGGAATAAAATAAATAATACATGAGAATTGATTTAGCAAGAACAAAATAGAGAATATATAATTATTTGTTTGGCTAGTATTAATAAGTGAGCATAGTCACTTTATTCGTTTGTTTGGTATGGGTTGATAAGGATATGAGCGAAAACAAATAAATGCAAATTAACTTTTTTTTTTACCATTATTTATAATTCAGTCATATTTTTTGTATTATTATCTAATATAATCTTTTTAAATATTTAACCTATATATAAATATTTATATATCTTAAATCTAGGACTCTTTTAATATTGAAGGCATTGGGTCCCATGTCCAGGCCCATGAAAGGTCTCGAGACCCATGGAAAGGATGGCATAGCCCACGCAGATAACGGACCCCAGTCCAGTTGCGCAGGTAGCGTATGCAGAGCCACGCTGGCAAAAGGCGACGAAAACTCCGCAGCGCATTGATGCGCTGCCGAAAACCGGCAGAAAAGGCGGAAAGGCCAGCCAATGGAGAAACAGCTGGCACAGCGCCAACGGCTCACGCAGCCACCTGCAGGCGGCCAGCCAATCTTCGCTCAGAGGGACACCAGGTGTAGCCAGCAGCGCCCAGAAGCCTGCCAGCCATGGCAAAACGACAGCCGACATGACCAGCGGTCCACGACAGCAACCAGCGGTAAGGGAGCCCTCACAACGGGCATCTTGGGGCCCAGAGTCTAATGGAGAGGGGCCTATAAGAGCTCCCACTCCCCGCAGAGAAAGGGATTTCGACTTCCCGATTTTGATTTTGATTCCCAAGAATTCGAACTCTAATCCCCCACACTTTGAACAAACTCACAGGAAAGCAAGAGTTGGAACTGAGGAGTGACTCACTTCCATTTGGCTTAAGCTAGCTCTCGATCATTAACCCCATGTCTTCTCAGACTACGGAAAAGTTAGCCATCCGTCGTGGTGCACCAAGGAAGCCAGGCCTTCCACAACCTGCTCACTGCATTCTCCATACCATCATACATGCATCTCACATGCTTCTACAGCATTCACCTGAGCACCGCTCATAGCGTACGCCATTCTCGTTTATTGCGGTAATTTGCTAACTTGAGCGTCGAAGCAGCCCTGGTGGGAGAAATCCTACCGGACCCATGACCTCCTGCTTGTTGTTTGTGTTGTGCAGGTCCAGGTTCATAGAGACGGAGACCAGACCTTCGCCTGACGCCACCGCGTGCTTGGGATTCTGAAGGCTCTCTAATCCGTCCAGCAACCGCGGACCCGAGACACAATATTGGCACCATCTGTGGGAAGCTAACAAGAAGCTAAGCGTCTCTTTCCCACTTCCTTCCTGAAGACAAGAAAATGGTGAATACTCGAGCACAAGCTAGTGCTCCGGCAATAGAGGTCATTGCCCAAAATGAAGACCCTCCGGTCGGGAACCAAGTGGACGACCGTCCAGAGCTTGACGTCCACCGCCTGGCTGGGGACATGGGTGATATCAAGTTGGTCCTCCGCGCCCTATGCGAGAACACGGGAACCCCCTGGCCAGGGGCTACTCCTCCAGCGTCTCAAGCCTCCACCTCCAAGAAGGCGAGACGTCGTGCAGCGGCCCGCAGGAGGCGAGCCAACCAGCTCGACAACACCGCGGCCCAGGCAGTCCTAGGCAGAAACGATCCTAACGAGGCCGAAAGTCATCCCGCCCGCGACGACCGAGAGGAGAGCCCTGAGGGCCGTAACCCCCGCAACTCGCGCGGAAATGGGAGGCCGACTGCGGCAGGCTCCAACAGAGAGCGAGCCACTCAGGCGGAGAGTCACCATCCCCGATGACCTCAACTGCTCCACCAGGACCCCACGGAGCACCGCGATGTCATCAATGCACAGAGAGGCACTACGGACCCGTCGATGGAGAAGAAAGTTAAAGTGCTGTGGGACATCCTACACAAGGAGAAGCCCACGCCCTCCTCCGCCGACCTCCGGAGATCGCCCTTCGCCATGGACTTGCGGACCCAGCCATTACCAAACAAGTTCAAGATGCCGGTCCTGGAGGAGTATGACGGAAGCAAGGACCCAATGGACCACCTCAACTGCTTCCGTACTCACTTGTCTTTGCAAGGGGCGAGCGAGGCCTTGATGTGCCAGTGCTTTCCCGTCACCCTTAGGGGGGACGTGTTGCTCTGGTTCCACGGCCTCTCCCCGAACTCCATACGCTCATTCGATGAACTTGTTGATAGCTTCCTGAGCCAGTTCGCCTCCAGCCGTAGGGAGGAGAGGCAACCATGGCACCTGGTCCGTCTCCGCCAAAAGTTGGACGAAAGCCTCAAGCGGTTCCTAAACCGTTTCATCACCGAGGCGAGACGGATCCCCCAGCTCTCCGATGAGCTAAAGCTCAACGCCTTCGTCGCCACCCTGGCGGCGAGGGACTTCTTCAAGCACCTGTCGTACCAACGCCCTCGGACCTTTCGGGAGGCTGAGGCCATCGCCCCGGCGTACATCACGGCCAAAGAGGCTAATGAAGCGAAGTGCCCCGAGCGAGCGGACCGACCCCCAGAAGCCCCCAAGACGACTAGTGGGCAAAAGAGGGACAGCGACGACCAGCACTTTCCGGAGCACCGAAAGCAGCAGTGGCCCCTGTCGGGGCCCAGAAAGGACTACAGTAGAGCATCCTTGACTCCTCTGAACAACAGCTACACAAACATCCTAATGCAGATCAAGGATGAGAAGTTCTTAAAATGGCCGAAAACTCCGAAGGGTTCCAGCGGCAGCGACTAGACCAAATCTGCCAGTATCACCGCTGCCTGGGACACTTGATCGAGAACTGTCAGACCCTGCAACAGGAGATCGATGATCTGATCCGACGCGGATATCTGAAGCGGTTTGTGAAGAGTTCGGGGCAGGGACCAGCAACCTCTGATGGTGAAGCCAGCGAGCCTCCGAGGGTCCGCACAGCCGCCGGCATGGTCAACATGATTTCCACCACGGCCGTCACGGATGCAAGGCGCGGTCTGCCGGAACCGAATTCCAACAACAAGCGGGCAAGGATAGGGGCTAGGGATGATGTCATTAGCTTTGCAGCGACGGTATGGCTCATGTAACTTCTCCCCATACTAATCCCCTTGTTGTATCTGCCCTCGTTTCAGGCGGTGGGGATGACTACCAACTGAAACGAGTTTTCATCGATAATGAAAGTTCGCAAAATTTGTTGTATCTCAGTGCCTTCTTTAAACTTGAACTAAAATGAAGCCAGATGAAAGCTGCCAGCTGACCCTTGTACGGCCTGGACAATGAGCCAGTCCCCGTACAAGGGATAGTTAGGCTGGAAGTCACTATGGGAACTCACCCGCGCTCTATGATGCGAGAACTGGCATTCCTCGTCATTAACCTTCCATCCGTCTACAACGCCATTCTGGGCAAACCCTTTCTAACCACCTTTGGAGCTATTACGTCAATCCCGCACCTGAAGGTGAAGTTCCCCACCCTGTGGGGAGTGGGAGAAGTCCTCGGAGATCAGGAGATGGGACGGACGTGCTACCTGTCCCAGGTCAACCCCGCGGTACCATGCTGCCCTGACGAAGACCTTGACCTCCGCGACAAGACCTTGCTGCAACAGGCCCAGTCCGGAGAAGAAACCGAGGCGATCCCTTTATACCCCTCCGAGCCGGAAAGGTGCATCAATGTGGGCAGATCTCTCCAGCCTGAAGAACGCAACAGCTAATTACCTTCCTTAGGGTCAACTCCATTGTCTTTGCCTAGGTTCCCGCTGACAAGCCTGGGATATCGGCCGAAGTTATCCTCCACAAGCTGGGCCTTGACTCAGCCGAAAGCCCGTTCAGCGGAAGCGAAAGAACTACTCCGTTGAGAAGTTGGTCGCTATAAGGGAAGAAGTAAAAAGACTCCTGGACGCCGGATTCATCAGAGAAGTTCAGTACCTGGAGTGGCTATCCAACATTGTGTTAGTGAAGAAAAGCAGCGGCAAGTGGAGGATGTGCGTCGACTTCACTGATGTGAACAAGGCTTGCCCCAAAGACAGCTTTCCACTCCCAAGGATCGACCAACTCGTGGACTCCACATCCAGACACGAGCTCCTGAGTTTCATGGACACGTACTCTGGATACAACCAGATCCTGGATGGACCCAGAGGACGAGGAGCATACCTAGTTCATGACTGACCGGGGGACGTATTGCTACAAAATAATGCCCTTCGGACTCAAGAATGCGGGCGCGACCTACCAGCGCCTTATGAACAAGATGTTTGAAGCTCAGATTGGACGAAACGTGGAGGTGCACGTTGACGACATTCTCGTGAAGAGCAAAGTCGCCAGCAATCACGTTAACGACCTAGGTGAGAAGTTTCAGGTCCTCCGGCGACACGGGATGAAGCTCAATCCCACCAAGTGTACCTTCGGAGTGACCTCAGGAAAGTTTCTAGGCTTCATCGTGTCCCAACGCGGCATTGAGGCCAACCCCGAGAAGATTAAGGCCATCCTTGACCTGAACCCCCCGCGAACAATAAAAGAAGTGCAGAAACTCACCGGGCGAATAGCAGCCCTTTTGCAGTTCCTCGCCAAGTCAGCGGAAAAATTCTTGCCATTCTTCAAGGCACTAAGGGGCACCAAGTCGCAGGGATTCAGGTAGAACGAGGAATGCGACGAAGCTTTCAGAGAGCTGAAGGCTTACCTCGCCAGCGCACCACTCCTCAACTCGCCACGCAAGGGAGAAACCTTTACCTTTACTTAGCTACGTCAGCAGCGGCTCTCAGCTCTGTGTTAGTTGGGGAGCACAAAGGCAGACAACAACCAGTGTACTACGTAAGCCGAGTGCTGATGGACGTGGAGTCCCGCTATCAGCACGCTGAAAAGATGGCGCTCGCGCTCGTCTATGCGGTGCGGAAGCTGCGGCCCTACTTTCAGTCGCACCGGATCGTCGTACTGACAGATCAGCCGCTGAAGTCGATCTTGCAGAAGCCGGAGACGTCTGGACGATTGGTCAAGTGGGCTGTCGCGCTAGGGGAGTTCGACCTGGAGTTCCAGCCCCGACCAGCCGTGAAGGGACAAGATCAGGCTGATTTCATTATAGAATCGGCAACTCCAGCTCAGGAAGAAGACAACAACCAGAGAGGCACGGGAGATAGCGACCCTTCTGCGTGGACACTGAATGTGGACGGGTCATCCACTCAAGCCGGCAGAGGAATCGGTGTCGTGCTGAAGACACCAGAAGGCATGGAGATTACTTACTCCGTCACCATGGCTTTCCTGGCCACAAACAACGTTGCAGAATACGAGGCCCTCCTCGCGGGCCTGCGACTGGCTAAGGAATGTTCCGCACGGTCGTTGGTCGTGCGCAGTGACTCTGAACTTGTGGTCAATCAGGTTAAGGGAAACTTTGACGCCTCGAACCCACAGCTTGTGAGGTACTTGGCGAAAGCAAAGGCCCAGATCCCTGAGTTCGGTCGGATCATGACCGAGCACATCCCAAGGTCGAACAACGAGCGTGCTGATCGACTGGCCCGAGACGCCGCTGTCGGATCCATGGAGCAGTACGTGAGAGAGCCCAGGGAAGTCCTGACCGCGCCTAGTATCGACGTCGACGATAAAGAAGTGTTGTGGGTTGACATAGGAAGCAATTGGATGACGCCGTACGTAAAGTACCTGACCGAAGGGACCCTACCCGATGACGCCGACGAAGCCAAGCGATTCAAGAAGACGGCCAGGTGGTACACAATCCTCAACGGAAGGCTATACAGGCGAGGATACTCTACTCCTCTCCTGAAGTGCCTCACGCCAGAGGAAGCTGACTACGCTCTGAGCGAAGTGCACCTGGGACTATGCGGCTCGCACATTAGGGGTAAAAACCTTGCGTTCAAAGTCATGCGACAAGGGTTCTACTGGCCCACCATGAAGCGAGATGCTATGGAGTACGTCCAAAAGTGTGTGAGTTGCCAAGTCCACAGCAATATGACGCATCAGCCGCACACGGAGCTGCACTGCCTCCAATCCCCATGGCCGTTTGCACAATAGGGGCTCGACATACTTGGGCCCCTACCCTTGGCTTCTGGACAAAGGAAATTCCTGATCGTTGGCATCGACTACTTTACTAAGTGGGTGAAAGCTGTCCCTCTCGCCAAGATCACCGAGCAGAATGCAACGAAGTTCCTCCGTCAGGGTATCGTTTGCCCTTCGGGATTCCTGAGGTCGTAGTAACCGATAACGGAACCCAGTTCACTGGCAAGCGCTTCACGAAGTACTGCCACGACCTGCGCATCAAGCTGATTCATACGTCCGTGGCGCACCCTCAGGCCAATGGACAAGTCGAGGTCACCAACTGCACATTGCTGCACGGATTGAGGACCAAATTGGAGGACGTAGGGGGCTCCTGGATTAAGGAGCTACCGTCCGTGCTTTGGTCGTATCGAACAACCCCACGAAAGTCGACGAGGGAAACGCCCTTCAACCTCTGCTTTGGGGCTGAGGCTGTGGTCCCTGTGGAAGTGGGGATGCCAAGCCTGTGGATCGAGTGCTTCGACCCAGCCACCAACGAACAGAGGCTTCGGGAAAGTTTAGACCTGCTCTCAGAGCTTCGGGATGCGGCACGACTGCGGACCGCAGCCTATCAGCAGCGCGTCGCACGGTACTACAATAAACGGGTAAAGGCACGCCCTCTAGAAGTTGGAGATGTGGTCCTCCGGAGCGTAGAGACCACGGGAAAGACCGCGAACTGGAATAAGCTCTCCCCGGGATGGGAGGGACCGTTCCTCGTCTCTGCAATCCTCCAGAGCGGAGCGTACAAGCTGCGCGCCCAAAACGGAAAACTGGTCCCACGGACCTGGAACGCCGCCAACTTGAGGAAGTACTACCAGTAGCGCTACGTCAACCCAGGTAAGACACGCGCATGCATCATGATGAGTGCTTGAACATGTGTGATGCCTTTTGTTAATGAAAAATGCTTTTTCTATTATTTTGCATCTCCATTCGTGTGAATTGTTGGCATGCATGGCATCTCTAAATCATACGACCTAGACTACCCCTAAGTCGGGAGGATAAACGTCCGTCCGTAAAATCAGTCCTTGGACCCCGCCAGGTGGTTTGAAAATGACGGTCCCAGGACTTCGTCTCCGCGCCTGACGGCCCGGAGACGGCCCCTTACAACTCGGCTCCGTGCCAATAGGCCCAAGCGGCCCCCTGCTCTTTGGCTCCACACCAGAAGGCTCAGAAGCAGCCACCCGCAGGCTTAGACACCTTGTCAAAAGGACCCAAGCGGTCCGCCAAACAGGATTCACGCCAACGACCCAGGCGGTCAGAACATTAGGCCTGGGGGCTTTCGAAGTGCCCAATCTATGGCCAACAAAACCATAGGGGGTAAGTATCGCAAGAGTGCGGCGACCTTCTTGTATAGAAGAGAGCACCCTCAGTCTACAATGGTCGTGGGCTAGGACCTTAAACTTGGTGGTCATAACGCCTTGAGCAGTAGCCACACACCTCCCGCAATCATACGCAACCAAGGCCTAGACCCCGAAGTCCGGTTGCCGCAGCCTGACAGCCCGGCTGACCCTTGCTGTGGCTCCACGGGACTTGCGACGACATCCGCCCTACCGGATCGAGCTTCCCATTAAACGCGTGAGCTGCAATGACATCCTCCAACGAAGGACGAGCACAGCGCAAGAAGGCACCTGGATAGGGCCTTGCGACAATAGCTCTGAGAGCTTAGTATTCAAGTACAGGGAGTGATCCCACAGATCACACTAAACGAAGATTGCAAGCGGTATACTACACCAGAAGAGTACAAGTGCAAAGAAGAAATAGCCACTTTTCAATCAGCAACAAGAAGCAAGTAAGACACAAAAGCAAGGGATGGCGGCAAAAGACAGCCTAGTGACCCTTACAGACAGAGGTTATTCGGGTAGACAGGATGGAGCAGCCTCCTTATGAAAGTTTCTCAGGTGAGACACCTCCCGGATCCTGGCATTCCCCGGATGAAAGAATCCCTCCGGAATGTGGGGAGCTACCAAGGAAGCAATCTTGGGGCACAGGCGGATGCCGTCCTAATATCGAGTCTCCAACGCAAGCCGCGACTCCGACGGAGAAAGCCGACCAACCATGTCTCTGACCATTCGCGCGTTATCGTCCTCCGCGACGAAGAGCAGGGCTTCCAGTTGTGGAACTCTCTGCTGCAAGCGTCCGTTCTCCTCTTGAAGAGAGGTGACCCGGGCCTTTGCGCGAGGGATGACCTGCTGCAATCCCCCGTGAAAAAGGGCGGTTAACTCATCGAAGGGATCGGCATCTCCAAAAACCTACAGAAGAAATGACGTCTGAAGAACTTCCAAAACATGCAACAGTAAGGGAAGAACAGACTGAAGCAGCCATACCTGAGTAGGAGCAGCGCTCGGAGAGTGCGCGGGTTCACCCGGTAGAGCCTCTCCCTGAGGTTCCTCTCCTTCGCCCGTTGGAGGTGAGCTGACTGGAGGGGTGGCGGCCGTAGGAGCGCTTGGAGGCTCCCGCCACGAGGATGTCCCGGCTGCCCCCTCGCTAGCTCCGACTGGATCAGCGGCGAGCGCGACCCCTTCCTCCCGAAATGAAGCCATGCCTTCGAGGGCCCTGTACTCCGAAATGGGCTCCACGAAGATCACAGTCAACTCTATAGGCCCCCTAGCCTCCAATGTCGACGTAGGCGCTGCCAAGCATGGCCCTTCCGGGTCATCAAGATCCACCACATCATCCCTTGCTTCTCGAGCGGCGTCCACAAACGTCTCAACAATGGAACGAGCACGGGAACCCCCAACGGGTTGAGACTCCACCTCGCAGACTTTGAGAGCGGCAAGTCCCGTGGCCGAACTCGACGATGGCTCTGCATTCTCCCCCTGGTGACCCACGCTAGTGGCTACCTTCGGAGCCGGACTTCCCACCACCACTGAAGAGTTGGCGACCTGTCTTTGGGACCTCTGTGTGGAAGTCCCTCCAGCCTCCCTCAACCTCTTTAAGAGAGCCTCCTCCTCTTCATCATCTGATGACGACTCTAACAACGAACAACTCTCCTCCTTGCCCCCCTGAACGATCGAGGAGTGGCCGTATCTCCAGGTTCTCTTTTGCCAGGGCTACCAATTTTCCATCCCGACGGATGCCCCCACTTGGAGGCCTCGAACATGATGGGAGTCAAGAAGTAACCTTGGATGGCGAACTTCGCCTCCTCAGATTTGATGACCGAAATCAGCTCTGCCACCTCCACAGCATCCTCAGCCGGTGGCTTTTCCTGGAAGAATCCCGAAATGGAACCCCACACACGTGAAAGCTCAAAGTCGGAGGGCTCTTGTAGGAAGAAGAAGTGATCTTTCCAACCCTTCACTGAATCAGGGTTGGTTCCACGAAAGCAGAAACCCGCCTTCGGTGACATCGACACCCAATCCTCCGACTCCGTAAACCGAAAGATCAACCTTGCTGCCTTGGCGTTAAAAGAACCACTGTGGAGGTAGGCAAAGATACACAGGGACACCAAATAACGTAAGGTATTGGGGTAAAGCCTCGCCACCGGGACTCTCAGCACGTCCACTAGCGCATACAGCGTGCAGGGCATAGGATAACGAAGCCCCCCCTGAGGTGGTGCTCGTACACTGTGATGTAGCCCGCTGGGGGGGCATTGGCTCTATCCAGTGCGCCTGGAGCGCGATAACTCCAATCGTTGGGAATACCATAGTCAACCATAAGGGCAGCAATAGCGCCCGTAGACAAGACAGACTTGGTGTTATGAACGCCGTGGCGACTCGTCCTGGGAACCTGGGAAGAAGAAGAGCTTTCTCTCTTTTTCGCCATGTCTCCCTTTATCGACACAAGTGTGCTATAGGAAAAATCTCAGCAGGAGGAGTAAGTCGTCCTGATTGATTTAAATAGGCAACGGATGGCCAATAGGTGGGAAGCCAAAGCGGCACCCACCGCAGATGATCGGGACACGTGCCAGCGTGGCAGCGCACTACAGGATCCGAAATCGCTCACAATCATGGCCAGACGCTAGACTGACAAGCGCATCACCTCAGCGGTCTGACAGGAATCCACGCTTGCGCCTCCATATTAAATAAGGGCTCATGATAGTGACACCCGCGAAGGGGCACACGATAGCAGAAAACGGAAGCAGCCAATCCGGAAACGAGAAGTTTAGAAGATGAAAAGGTGCGATGAAATAACAGATTTTATTGCAGCAACAGGCCCCGTTACAACGGCTACACATATGTAAAAAAAAAAAGAGGTACGGCAGCAATGAGAGTAGCTAACGATCCCAATGGCCTGTGGAAGATCTTGGGATGTCATAATCCACCAACTGCTCACGCGTTCGGGCGTGTGAGTTGCGAGGGTCCAGAACGCCAACTCGGAAGTTCAAATCCTCCAGCGAGGCCCACCTCCGACAAAGCCTGATGGTATCAAGGTAACTCCTCTCCAGAGCAGGATTCACACCCTCCAATCGGAGCCTCGTCCTCAGCTCTATCCGCAGCTTGGCAACCTCAGCCTCATGTTGTTGCCTCAGCTGCTCGATCTCCCCTTCAAGGGCCAGTATGCAGGCTTGAGCCCCCACATTGGCACCAACGAGACGCGTGGCCCTGGCCTCCGACTCAGCCCAAGCGCCCTCCAGGTGTGCAACGCGGGCCCTCAGCCACTCCACCTCAGCATCAGCCGCCCCTACAAGCGGCTCAACCCTCTCAAAACCCGGAGGCGCGCTCCGATTCTGAGAAGGACCCGCGACTGTGGCTTCGGAGCGATCCCTTCCTGAAGTGTCTGCTCCCGAGGCCCGGGCAGCGTGAGAGCCAAACTCAGATTCGTCAGAAGAACGCTCCGAGTCGTAAGAGAAATCCTCCATCAACTTCGCAGTAAGAAGACACACGTAGAGAAAGCAAGTTACTGATAAGCACACAGGCGCAAGGAAATGCAAGGTTCCAGGAGAAAATGGCGCGTTTAAATAGACAAATTTTCTCCTGAAAAGATGACACCCCTGAAAAGGCGTGAGACGCCAGAGCTCAACCAATGGGGACCCTCCACGTGGAAGGCCCATAAAGCCTCGCGCGTTTCCCAGGCAAAATTTCACAACGCGACGTCTCCCAACTACGCAAACATTGAATGCACCGGTCACACCAGGAGATGCGACCGTCAGCAGTGACTCCTCTGATCCCACAGAGCTACACGCAGATCTCTAGGACAAAACGCCTGGCAAAGAAGAAAAGTACACACGGAGGAAAGAAGAAGATGAAGGCAAAAAAGGGCTACTTCTTTTATTAATCAATGCTTTCTTACAAAGAACAAAATCTGCAGCTATAATGCTACGAGAAAGATGAAGAAAGACGACGGTGCGAGGTCCCGGAGGTCCCTTGCCATGCCTCCAGATGAGCTTGGCGAACGTGATCCACACGAGATCCCCACGGCTAGGAGTCGTCCGTGGTTCGCCGAGCAACTAGGGCAGGCACGAGGAGCAGTCCCCCCGATGGAAGCCGCCTCCACCAAGATGGGATCAGCACCGAGGCCAGAAAGCCCTCCGGGAAAGTAGGGGAGGCACCCTCCGACTCCCTCGCTGGGTTTCTGGCCTTGACCCCTCCACGGTCTGCGCTCGAGCCTAGCGAGTTGGAAGAGCATGTGCGGCAGCCTCCGCTAGTAGGAGACATACCCGCAGAGGTTCCGCCAAGACTCTACCCCGCGTCAGGCAAGCCATGGCCCGGGAGAGGGTACACGACGACAGCAGAATGGCAGAACCACTCTGGTTAGCATGGGGAGCAAGCTGCGACACGGGAGTTAGAACGGTCTTCATCAAGAACTTCGAGCATTCGGCCGATCCATCCAACTCCTTCTCGGACTCCCGCCGAGGGCGGGGTGAGCTAGAATCTTCTCATTGCCTCTCCAATGGTTGCCAAGCGATGAACTTCACTCGCTCGAGTGCCCCTCCTATTTATGGGCGGGATGCAAGCCACTCTCTTGCCTAACGCAACACGGCAGCCAGCAGACGTCTTTCACAAAACAAGAAAGACCCCTAATCAGACGCAACCCAAGGCATGCGAATCTTGCCCAGCAGAGTGACGAATCACGGCAGCGCCTGAAAAGCCTATCCAATCTCCTGGGGAAGGCACGAGTCCAGAAAACGATGAACGATGGCGCGGCACAAGAAGGGCTGTGAAGTCGCAGAATGGGCCCAAGGAACATGCCAGACCCGACCACGGCAGGCCCAAACATGGGGGACTAGTGTTGGGTCCCATGTCCAGGCCCATGAAAGGTCCCGAGGCCCATGGAAAGGATGGCACAGCCCACGTAGGATAACGAGCCCAGCCCAGTTGCGCAGGAAGCGTATGCAGAGCCATGCTGGCAAAAGGCGATGAAAACTCCGCAGCGCATTAATGCGCTGCCGAAAAACAGACAGAAAGACGGAAAGGCCAGACAATGGAGAAACAGCTGGCACAGCGCCAACGGCTCACATAGCCACCTGCAAGCAGCCAGCCAATCTTCGCTCATAGGGACACCAGGCGTGGCCGGCAGCGTCCAAAAGCCTACCAGCCACGGCAAAACGACAGCCGACATGACCAGCGGTCCACGACAGTGACCAGCGGCAAGGGAGCCCTCACAACGGGCATCTTGGCGCCCAGAGTCCAATGGGGAGGGACCTATAAGAGCTCCCACTCCCCGCAGAGAAAGGGATTCCGACTTCCCGATTTCGATTCTGATTCCCAAGAATTCGAACTCTGATCCCCCACGCTCTGAACAAATTCACAGGGAAGCAAGAGCTGGAACTGAGGAGTGGCTCACTTCCATTTGGCTTAAGCTAGCTCTCGATCATTAACCCCACGTCTTCTCAGACTACGGGAAAGTTAGCCACCCGTCGCGGTGCACCAAGGAAGCCAGGCCTTCCACAACCTGCTCACTGCATTCTCCATACCATCATACATGCATCTCACACGCTTCTATAGCATTCATCCGCGCACCGCTCATAGCATGCACCGTTCTCGTTTATTGCGGGATTTTACTAACTTGAGCGTCATAGTAGCCTCGGTGGGAGAAATTCTGTCGGACCCCTGACCTCCTGTTTGTCAATTGTGTTGTGCAGGTCCAAGTTCATAGAGACGGAGACCGGATCCTTCGCCTAACGCCACCGCATGCTTGGGATTCTGAATGCTCTCTAATCCGTACGGCAACCGCAAACCCGGGACACAACAGAAGGAAATATAAATTTTCATATTGTTTAATTGTTTTGGATGAAGATGTCAACCTTATGGATCATAGTAAATTAATAATAAAATAAGTAAGGTACTCGAAAGGGAAGATGAGATCATGTGAAGGGATATTAAGAAAATATTAAAAAGTTAGGGTGATGATTTATTCACACACAAATAGAACTAAATAAAATTAAAAAGTGCATAGCTTTTGGTTTTTCTTCAATTCATGAGATAAAATATTGTAACTAAAATATAACCAAATATGATATGACTTTGTTCATTTGAATGTTAAGCTAAAGATTAAAAAAATATTATTTATAGCCAAATAATATAACATCGAATTTTTGGCACAAGGTGTGGAAAGAGATTTCAATACTGAGGGATGTTCTAGACTTGACGAGGCTATTTAATAATGTCAGATACTCCATGAAAATAGGATCTCATGTCTTGCACTATTTCATAGGAAAATTCTTAGTAGTTAAAAAAGATAGAATGGATTATAAAATAAAATAAAATAAAAGGAAAGAAAACATTCATTGCTTTTTTTGGGTAGGGGGGAGGGAATAAGAATTTGGGAGTCATATATCTCCTATATGATATATCTCTAATCTTTATTATTGAATAAAAATTTAATTGTGTCTATTAAAAAATATAAAAAATATAAATATAGTATTTTTTATAAATTTTTTTCAGTATTGATATTTGTTAAATATTTAATCCAATAATAAAAATAAAAACTATTTAGATTTTTTTTATTTTAAATTTTATCCATTGGATTTTTTTATCTAATGAATGACATAGACATATATTGAGTACATTTCTCTAGAAATATGCATCCACCCTAGATTTGAATTGATGTGTACCTTGAATTTGGATAGTAATTCGGATGAAGTTAGGTCAAATTATTAAATTTTTTATTGGATTATACATACTAAAGTATCAAATAATAATTTAAAAAATATGGGACTCACTACCCAATATATTATCCGATATTTAAGTAAAAAAATATTTTTTTAAAAAAATGAAAAAATAGTAATAAAAATGAGGATGTTAGAGAGTAAAAGATGGGTAAGTAGGCTCCATAATTTTTGGATGATCAAATGACAAGAGGTTGCTATCTGGATTCTTTTTCCCATTTTTAAAGAAAGCGAGAAAATTTATAGCCATGTCGTCAGTTAATGATAGTTTGCTAAATATGACTAATTCACAATTATTTGAGTTGTTATATCTGTTAAAAATTGAATAGTTAAACTGCCTAACATACTCCAATTCTATGACTCTCTAGGGACAGTTAGTTTGATTTTGATTCTTGATTTTAAGGTGTCTTAATTGCTTGCTTGACTTAGCTGCTCGGCTAAGTTAGTCTCTCAATTCATCCGACCATTTGAAATGATTAACTGTCCGATTTTATTAAATCATCTCGTTTATTATTCAGATATACATCCCTTTAGATCTTTTAGTCCATCTTTTCTATTTCTATTTTATTATTTAGATATTCGGTTATTCGACTACTTAGTAGTTCAGTTATTTGGCAGTTCAACCACTCAGTCAAGTTTCTTTTTAATTTCAGTTTGACTTTTATTATCGGAATCTAACCTTCTCCACTCGGTCAATCCATACCTCTTTCAAAATTTATTATTTATAGTCTCATTATATCAATCAATTGAATCGACCTTATTTTAAGCAATACTCAATATTAGTCTCTTATATTTGAAGGTTGAATTCAGACTTTAAGTGTGTTAGAGTAAAAATCTGATTGATTTGTCTTGAATGCTATCCAAATGCCTCTTTATGATGAAATTATAATTAGTACACACTTATTAATGTGTGATCATATTAATTAAAGAATGCTTTCCCATAGCTCAATAGAGTCTTTTTTAACTATTTGACTACCTTTTTGTATCTTTAAAATGCTTTGTTTCATAGTTTATTTTTGCTATAAATAGAGCTACTATATTCTATCTCAATCTGAATTCCAATTCTTAATATCCGATGGAGTTACTTATGGTTCATAAGTTACTCAATTTTTATGGATTGAAGAAAAGAGAGTTTATTTGGATGTCATTGCATTTCTTTAGGAATATCTATGAAGTCTATTTTGTTTACTTTCTTTTATACAGGAAATTGTCTTGATTTTCTTCTTTTACACAAAACATAAAGCCGAACTGATTCTCTATCTAGGTAGTTGCTCTTGATGCCTTATAACACCAAATGTATCATTGTCCATGCGTCTTTCTTTAATGGGCTTAGCATATATGTTATTATACATCCATTGTATGGCATCTAGGTTCCTAGTATCAGGCTACTGGGAAGTCATGCGGTCAAATAACCATTGGCTTATGTTCTGTAATGATTTCCTTAACTTGATATCAATCGACTTAGGCAAAATGGCTAGATGTTGCTTCTGAGAGACGTGATGTATCTTCTAATTTTTCTACTACTTTTGATGAGATTTATTCCTGAAATTTCTTCTTTTTTACAAATTGATTAGTTTAATATTCTCCTGCAAGAATACATCTTGTATATGAATGTATTATGGAATAAATAAAAGAATTTGGGTATTTAGATTATATTTATTAGTATGTTCCTTTCGTTTTTTGAACTTATATTCAACCATATAAGATTGTAAGTTGTCAAAAGTTTATATTAATAAAATAACCCAAATGAAAACTTTTTTAATTCCTAATCTTGAGATGTTAGAACTTACCAAATGATAATCCCAAAAAAATCTAACAACTCAATTTTCTAATAAATCAAAACCTTTTTTAAATAAATCAAAAATTAAATTATAATAGTCTATCTAATTCATTTATTGAGGCCAATTAGATCATGAAATGATAGATCGATGGTGTCATGGTCATGATGACACTTGTAACTAAAATAACTCACTAGTGGTGCATTTGATGCAACACCAGTTGGTTCTCCAACTACAACATTTTTGAATCATTTCATTATGTAGCATTTTTATCATTACATTGAAAGGAAGATATGTCTTCATTTGATAAATTGAAAGGAAGATATGTCTTCATTTGATAAATTTTAGGAAGCTATTTTGTCTTTTGGATCTACATTATTTTTTAAAATGCATAATTTTCAATATCAATTGTACTTTCAAATTTTAGCATCATTCATTCTTTTATTTAAAATCTAACTACATCACCCTCTTGACCTTATTTTGAAGAGCAAACCAACGAATTTCTTCAATTTTCTTGCCTCGTACTTCTCATGGCTCCTAGAAGAATTTCAAAAAATGTTATTAATAGTACTTCATACATACATCTGTTTGATGTTGTTGACATTTACAATTATCCCCTTTACCATTCTTTTTATGGTCCCTTTGTCTAAGGAGAGAGCTTGTTTGTCTAGGGATAGGCTCATTACTATATATAAGACTCACCTAAAAGATGGACTCTAGATTCTTTCAGCAAGAGAGTTTGTTGAGATTATGAAGGCTCTCAAAACCCTTATCGCTCGACTTCATCCCAATACCATAAAGTATTTAGTTGTATTGTGTGTCCTTTTTTGACCCCATAAGCTTAAGTTGGATGTTCTATGGTTAAAATTATTTTTCACTTTAATCAGGAAAGTGATTAAATATCTTTAACTCCTAGAAATGAGTTCAAAATAGGTGAAAAAAACCTTAATTTTATAAAGAATTAAAAGATCGATTCTTTTATATTAAGATTTCTAATAATTAAATTTTGTCAAATAATTTAGGCTGTGTAATCTTGGTTCTTAAGGATGAGTTTTTTTATCACTAGATCTCAATTTGATCTTATAAAAGAACAACAATCAAGTTGCAAAAAACCAACAAATTTTTAGCTCATGCTACCATAGATTATGTAAATTTGTACGTTATTCCTAGGGGTAAGGCCGTTGTTGATTTGCCTCCTCGTCCATTAAAAAGGAGGAATAGCATTTTGATTGATTTTCCTCCTAAAGCTTGTATTAATAAGTCCAATATTCGTGCGACGACTTTGTCAGTTTCTCATTCGGATGATAAGGTTTTGAAAGTCGTCTATGAGATTTTTAGGACAGTGTTGCTTAAGTTAGGGTTGAACTGACAGTTAAAGAATCTGTGCGTCTATCAACTTTGGCCTTTATCTCTTATCCTATAAGGTCCTTGGAGGAAACTCCAATTTTAAAGTTTGAAAAGTGAATCCTTGTTGATATTCTAAATGAGGAGCATGACTCTTTATGCCATTCTTCATATGAAGATGTGCCTATAGTTAATGTTCCCATTATAGTTGAATATAGGGTTCCAATTGTATCCACCTCTCTTGCATCTATTGGATAAATTTTGGGGCATTTTGTATCTCGAGTTGTTTAAACCAAAGTAGAAAAAGGTTTGAATAGTATTCATATTGTCAAAGAGTATGGCATTCTTTTTTGTATCTTCCACTCCGAGTTGCCTGGGTTTTGAGGCTTCATAAGGAATCCCAGGTTTTAATATTGCTCTATTTCATTAGTCTTTGCCTCTCTTTTTCTAGAGACATTCATCCTCACCAAACCTTACTATGATAAAATGATCATCAGATTTTGTTTCAAGAGAGGATTCCATGTCACAAACTCGAACCAAGTCAAAGAAATTCTTAATTAAACTCAAATTATTATTCATATAAATCTCAAACCAGGGTGTGACAAGTCAAATATACAGGACTCGATAAATTAAAGATTCATAAAGGATCTCATTGGATAACCGTCAACACAAAATAAATATGACTTACTCTACAAGTAGTGGTAAGTAAGTCAAAGAGACGATTCCATGTCACAAACTTGAACCAAGTAAGTCAAAGAAATTCTTAATTAAACTCAAATTATTATTCATATAAATCTCAAACCAGGGTATGACAAGTCAAATACACAAGACTCGATAAATTAAAAATTCATAAATGATCTCATTGGATAACCGTCAACACAAAATAAATATGACTTACTCTACAAGTAGTGGTAGGTAAGTCAAAGAGAGGATTCCATGTCACAAACTCGAACAAAGTAAATCAAAGAAATTCTTAATTAAACTCAAATTATTATTCATATAAATCTCAAACCATGGTGTGATAAGTCCAATATACAGGACTCGATAAATTAAAAATTTATAAAGGATCTCACTGGATAACCATTAACACGAAATAAATATGACTTACCACTACAAGTAGTGGTAAGGGGAACAACCAAATAATATAACTCAACCACATATTATAAGAAATCCAATAGCATCAAATACACTGATCCAAGGCCGAGACTCAATTGATCCAATAGCACAAATATAGCCCATATAGATTTAACAATATCATAGTGGTATAGTGCTCATCGAAATATATGATGTTGTATCAAAACTCATCCATACTCTTTCAATGTATCTAAGCCCTTTATTCAGAAAAAATAAATAGAAAATACAAGTTTAAAAATTAGCAAGTATCATATAAGTTTATAGATATAATAACAACATGCTCAATAAATTAGAAGAAGGGTCCACAAATACAATTCAAAACCAATAACGAATATAAATTGGTTGTCCAATTATTTCATAAAATTTCCTTTCAAATATCGAACAGATAGGATGGGTTAACTACAACGAGAATTCAACCTTTCTTACTGACGGAAAGGGAGCAGAGTCTCCCTATTGGGAGAGGTGCCATAGATACGACACCGTGCCTAGAGATGGTTAATTACAAATAGCCATAGTTAGGGCCTCGCCGTAGAGATGGTAATTAATAACAGATAGCCATACGTAGGATACCGTCACAGACATGACGGTTAAAAATAGATAGCCACAGATAGGGTCTCACCATAGAGACCATGGTTAATAACAGATAATCACAAATAGGGCATCACCACAAAGAGAACAGTTAATAACATATAGCCATAGATAAGGCTTTGTTACAGAGATAACGGTTAATAATAGATAGCCAATGATTGGGTCTCGCCATAAAGACAACAGTTAATAACGGATAGCGACAGATAGGGGTCTCATCATAGAGACTACAATTAATAATAGATAGTCACAGATAGGAAATCAAATTAGATGTCCAATCGAATCAGATGCCCCATCAAATCGAATGCCCAAAGAAATCAAAGGCCCAATCAAATCGGATGCCTAATTGAATCGAATGTCCTATCAAATTGGATACCCAATCGAATTGGATGCCCTACCAAACCATGATTGGGATAGAATGGAATAGCCAAATAATCAGATCGCATATGCAACATATCAGAAACTTAATCAGCACCATAGGCAGATAACTCAAAGTTTGGAGCGAAACGTACATTCAAAATCAATTGTACGAGATATGTCAAATCCTCTATAGTATAAACAGACTGATATATGAGCATATATATATAGTCTAGACACTCTCTGAAGTTCTATAAAATAATGAAAGCCACCAAAATCAAAGAACGTAAACAAAATCTCTAAATCGACTAGTACATCATACGTGCATGTGCAGAATAAACAAATATGATATATAAAAATAATATGTATGCAAATAAAATATCCAAATAGTAGTTAAAATATATCAGATGCTAAATTAGAACAAAGATAGTGGTTATAAATACTTACTTTGTGTGAGATCCCGAAATCAAAAAGGTATAAAATCAAAATAAAATATTGCTACTTAAAACCGGAGAATTTTGTTGAAATCTAAACCTTGAGGGTTTTGATGAAACCGAAATGACTTTACGCCACTAGAAGGCTGAACCATTTCATGGAAGTGCAAGAGGCCGGAGTGAATGATAAAAAGTTGACCGGATTTGAAGATGTTGACCGGATTTAAAGATGTTGACCGGATTTGAAGAAGTTGACCGGATTTTGAAGATGTTGACCAACTTTAAGTGGGAAAGTTGACTGGACGAAATCCATAATAAATTGGATACCGAATTTAGGGCAAACTAAAGACAAACTTTGGACGGTTAAAATTCAACTAGATCCCAACTAACTAGAGTAAGTGAACTACCCCGTTGACCATCTGAGAAGAAGTACCAGGTAGGTAACTTACCCCACTTACTCCCACCAAATCTCTGAGAAGAAGTACCAAGTAGGTAATTACCTCAACTACTCAACCTAACCTCTCCTCTATATATACACAGCTTTGATCAAGGAAGTTGGCACGAGCAACCCGCAAGAAGAACAGTAAGGAGTAGAGAATGAGAGAAAACTTTCAGTCTGTAAGAGTGGGCGAACGATAGTCAGGCAAGTGTACGCCCCCCTGTTTTTAAGTACCTGCAAGTGTACTCCCTGTTTTTAAAGCTCATGTTTGAAATACAAGTATATCTGACTTTGATAAAATTATGTTAAAATATGTATGATATTGTTCTGATCATCTGAATTAATGAAGAATTTCTGTTAATGCCATGTTTAAAGGAAGCTTTGTTCTGCATTCTCATAAAGACCACCGATCGACCTTACTTGTATTAAGCTATGAAACCGGCATTTATACGGCACTTTTGAAACCAGCATTTGTACCGTAGTTGAAATCAGAAATTTGCCCATGAAAGTTGAACCATATTTTGAAACCGGAAATTTTCCCATGAAAGTTGAATCGCATTTTGAAACCGGAAATTTGCCCATGAAAATTGAACTGGCCTTAGAGCATTTTGAAACCGAAATTTTCCCATAAAAGTTGAATCGCATTTTGAAACCGGAAATTTGCCCATAAAAGTTAAACCACATTTTGAAACCGAAAATTTGCCCATGAAAGTTGAACCGCATTTTGAAATCGAAAATTTGCCCATGAAAGTTTAACTGGCCTTAGAGCATTTTGAAACTGGAATGTTGCCCATGAAAGTTGAACCGTATTTTGAAATCGGAAATCTGCCCATGAAAGTTGAACCGCATTTTGAAACCGGAAATTTGCCCATGAAAGTTGAACTGCATTTTGAAATTGAAAATTTGCACTGTGATTTCGAAACCGGCACTTATATTGTAAATTGAAACCGACATTTTCTCTTTGATTTTGGAACCGGCCTTGAATTAAAACCTGCACTTGTACAGTAAATTGAAACCGGCTTTGTAATGAAATGTATAAGTTCTATGATTTGAAACCGGCTTAAAGTATATGATTTCTAAATTAAGTTATGTGATTTAAAACTGGCTTGAAGTATATAAATTTTGAACTGGCTTTAAGATATCCGTACACAATCTTTGAATGGTTAATAGTGATGTTTCCGACTGATACTAAAAATTGGCTTTTAGTAAACGATAAGAAGAAAATATTTTTGTTATTATGGACACAGGACTGATATGCAATCAGGTTAGGTTCTCCGGTATGCCTTAGAATGTTATGGCGGTAATCGAGAATAACTTTGTCCATGGAATTATATGTAGTCCGTCCCTCCTCAGAGCGTTATAATAGGAGGGTAGTTTCTGTTCTATTCTGGCCAATGCCCCCTTGGATCGAGGAAGGATCTCGTGAGGTGGGATCATCTATTCTATTTATTGCCGTTGATTGTGGAGAGATGTATACAATCTACCCTCGATAATTCTCCCCCTCCGCTAGTAGGGTCTACTAGTAGGGTCCTTTACTGATAAAGATGAGATTTTTGTAAACTATGAAGGTAAGACCGACTTCTACTTTCTGAAACATGAGTACAATAATTTCTGATTTTCGAAGCTTGATCATTTCTATTTTTATGTCTGCAATATAATTCTGCTATAAACCACTTCTGTATGGCATTTGTATCTTCATGGTCACAGTATTTGTTTTACCGAGCTCCGTTTTGTATACATATTTTACTGCATATCTGCATGTACCTTATTGGGCCTCGGCTCACAGTTTTACTATTTTTTTCCTCCAGAGGAGACTATAGAGCATGAGCCTGACGAGAAAGACTAGAGTTCAATCTAAAGGATTCCTGAAGATTTAGATCGCCTTTGAAGTTATCACAAAGGAAGCAGTCTTGATGTAATGATCCGACTAGAAAATATATGAATTTTTATAATTGGAAATTTTATAATTATGTGTGCTTCAGCAGGTTATTAGAGTTGCTTCCGCTACTTATTTTATGGATATCCTGCGTAAGTCCTAGATGGCATATGTGATCTTGTGTTGTGCATAATTTGTTTAGTTGGGTTTCCATTTCTGTTTGGAATGACGGAGTCAAAAAAAAATCCGTTGCGCCACACCTTGTCCTTATACCAAGTAGGTCTAACAAAAAAAATGCTCCAAAGTATCCAAATCGAGCTTTCTCTCTCCTCTGCATGCGCGTCCTACATCTCTCTCCTACCGCACCTCCTTGCGCTTCTCTTCCCCACCCGCGCCTCCTCCTTCCTTCTCCTCTCCTCTTCTCCTTCTTCCTTCTCCAAACATGGCCCCCTTCTCTCTCTCCCTGCCCTATGGATGCCTCTGATTTCCCCTTCACCAACGGCAATTCCAGCACGAGCAACAATAGCAGCAGCAGTGCATGTAAGCACCGTCAACAACCTCCTCATCTCCTACTTCTTTCGTTCACCCTCCCTCGGCCTCCTCTTTTCCTCTCTCTCTCTCCACTGCACCTCATTTACCCACCCACCATTCGATCGATTTTTCCCCAAAATTGGTATATGTAAACACAAAATTGGCATTAAGAAAGAAAAAGGAAGGATTTACTTTCCTCAAATTTCAGATATATCGGCTCACAATTTCCTTCCTCCATTCACACCACTGCATAAATTAGAGGGTAACTAGTGGAGATGTCTTCGTTGGCTCCCATCTCCGGCGCCGATTCCTCCGGTCGACAGTCGTGGTAGTTCCTCGTGTAGCCTTCCCTCTCTTTCCTCTCTTTACTCTTTTTGCCCTCTTTCTTTTCCTTTCTCTTCTTTGCCTGATGCCGCACTACCTTTCTATTTATTTTACTTCTCGTTATTATTATTATTATTATTATTATTATTATTATTATTATTATTATTATTATTATTATTATTTTATTTTTTTTTCTTTTATTTTTTTTTCCAATCGGCGCTCATACGCCAATACAAATGTGCCTCGAGTGCAAGCCCACTAAAATTCGACATTCAAGTGCCTCTCAGGTGCATTTTCTGTACTAACCCAACTAATCCGAATATTTCTTAAAATTTCACAATATAAATATATATATTTACCACCTTCAAATTATCCAAAATAATAAATACATCAAAAATAAATTTTTTACTTAAAATAAATCAAATAAAAATTTAGAATATTATATTCCTTCCTCTTTATAAAAATCTTATACTCAAAACTTATACACCTCAAACCTCAAATAAACGAAGTATTCTCCCGAACTTCATCTTCACACTTTCAAGTCATTTCTTCAACCAGTGGATTCCTCGATAGTATTATGGCTAATAGAATCATTTTATTCCTCAACATTTGATATTTGTTATCAATCGAAATCTCAGCATAAAGCACTTCTTATCGATCAATAACGACTTCAATCTAAGCACATGCAAATGACCGTACACATATTTCTTCATACTAATCACATAAGATATATCATGTCTATCCATCAAACTCAGAAGTAAGGCTAATTTATAGGTCACCTCTCTGATCTACCGAAAACTTGGAAGATTTCAATGAACCTCATCTTTAGATAACCCTTCGACCCCAAAACTCGAAATTCCTTTCTTCAAGATATTTTCAGAAACATCTAACCATCCACATCAAACCTCAAATCGAATTGCAAGTTTGATATTCTGCTTCAAATCTCAAATCAAATCCTATGACTACTAGTCGTGCCCACATGCTTCCGCTACATAATTTTGATCAATTATCAACCTCAAATCATAATCAGAAGACTCAAAATTGATATACCTTACAATCCCCTCATCTTAATAAGATGTCGACGGTCAATCTTAAGAATGATATCCTGATTGGCAAGCGATGAGTTGACTTCATTAGCTTTTCCATCATCATCCCAATTACCACCAAATTTCTCGTTGTTCAAGGCAGAGCCGAAATAAATTCTCAAAGGCTTCTTCTTCTCACTCCCACATCGCCTCCTCAACAAGAAGATCCTTCAAAAGCATTCTAGCCAATTAGATTATCTTGTTCCTCAGCACCTAATTCTTTTTATTCTAAAATCCAAACTGAAACTTCAACATACTTTTCTGGTGACTCCAACTTTAATTAGCAGGTTTCCGATAGTCTTAATCTTCTTTGACTGATCATAAATGATATCGGGGCCGACCACGCTTCCAAGGCCATATAGAATTTCAGCTTGTTAACCAACATCTTATCCGAACTTTCCAGAATCTTCGACACCATTTTAGAATCTCCTATCAGCTTTCCAAAGCACATGATTTGTTGGATGATAACATATCTGAGCATCATATGATCGTGGTCTTATACTTATCCAAGCTATCATGAGTCCGTTCTAGCCATAACAACTTTTCTTGATTGTCATAGGTAAGGCAAATCAATCTGCCATCCTTCAACTAAAACTTAACAGAAACTTCTATGTCCCCCTTGAAATAATACTCCCACCTATGGGACTTTACTTGTGCTGCATCAATAATCAACTCGCAATCAAACTCTCTCTCCACTTCACTGATCGAAGAATCTTTGATGTTTCCTTCAAACATGGACTAATCCAGCTCAACTATAACTGCTGATGACCTCACCTATTTCTAAATTTTCATCCGATCAGCCGAGGTTCTGATGCGAGAATTCTTGAAACCACACCTCTTCTCTAACCCTCTCTTGGACGCATAATGGGAAAGCACTTCATATGGTAGGTTCAAGATTTCCTACTGAATCACGTCTAATTTCATGACAGCTTGTCCAAAAAAGGACTTGAACTCCAATCTTCTCAAGAGTTTCTCTCGCAAATAGGAGCTTAATTTGGAATCTAATCCTAACAACAAAAAAAAGTAATTTCTCTAGCCTGATCTTCCCACTGAGATTCTTGACATAGCACTTATGTGCAAAATCCTCTAGATAGTGCCACATCCCGGACTTTCCCTTATATTTTTCTTCATGATGTGTCCGACCATGCTAAATCCATATATATTTTGATCTTTCTTAAGAGTATTACTAAATGCCACCAATATTTTTGATCCATTAGGGATCGACAAAATCAACACCGACAATAATCTATTTCTCGAGAAGTCCTCAAGAAATCTCTCATCATAACCAACCGGATCCAAGAAACTCTACACCCCTACAACCTTAGCTGTTTCTTTCCAACTTGCCATGGCCTCCAGCCTCTATCCACGGAAGGTGATACATATTTGATTCCCAAATAACCCATGCAAAAACCCATCGATCCATCTTTTTTTACCAAAGAGTACTAAATTGCCCCACTCAAGACACTTAGCTGAATAAAATCTTTTTCCTAATAGATTCTGCAAGTTTTGTTTCAATTCCTTCAACTTAGATGGGACCACCCTATATAGAGCTTTTGAAATAGGCACAGATCTAGGTACAACATCGATAGCAGATTTGATCTTTCAAACCGGAGACAATCCAAAAAAATCCTTTGGAAAAGGCATCTTCAAATTCGTAGATGACCAAAATGTTCTCAATGGTCACAAAATGACTTCTGAATGTGACCCTATACATCAAATAAGCTTGGCACCATCTCTTAGAAGATGATTCGTGTGTAATACCGAGATCAACCCTGAAGTCTTTTTATCGATTCTTCCTTGAAACTCAGAGGACTCATATGCCGCAATATAGAATGAAACAGTCCTACCGAAATAGTCTTCCACCACTGAGGAACAGGCACTAACATCACAAGCTAAAATTACAAATGCTCTGCCTAGAACAGTTTGACTACTATCTAGACGTATGAGATCCATATGCTTAGAATTTGAGAAATCCTTTAAAAAAGGCCTATCGAACCACAATTGCAGTAGACTCTACTCTGATGAAAGCAAACTCGTCCTGCGTGATTCTCTGATAGACTCATAGGCTGAACTTGTAAACTAGAACCTCGAAGAAGATGACCCTATTTCCTCTAACTTTTACTTATCCTATCCTTTGAAGAATAAACGAGTCCACCCTTTAAATTTTGGCCCCAATGCTTTGATTTTTTTTGGAAAGAATTCCCCCGGAGCTGCTCCTGTTCAATCAATAAAGCCTGGTTCAGCTCCTCGCCATGAGTCTGTAATCGGAATAATACCAACTACTTCTGAATTGAATCTTGAAGTCTTCAACTGTCATCCTACTTCAATAAATCTTTCAGATTCTTCAACCTCTTCCTGAATGTTGCCTTAGGAAGTCGAACCTCAGACTCTTTGTCTATGGATTCTTCAATGATAAAGGATTTGTGGAGATAATTATCCACCCAATCACAGTAACGAGTGGGAATGAATGACCCTTGAGTCTCCCTCTCGCTTCTATCATAACTTCATATTTCTGCACATTTAGCATCATCGTTGGTAACAAAATCAGATCTGCACTCTTTTGTCCTTTCTCCTTTAAAAAAGAAACAAGTTGACTTAGCATGAGTTTCTTCATCTTTATTTGTGAATTTCAATCTTAATGAGTCTTCTTTCTCTCACTAGAATACAATGACCATTCCTAACTTATCATTTGAGGAAACCATTGGAGTTTGCCGAGCAAAAAAAATAAACTTCTACAAAATTATGGGTTTACACTATATATATACTCCTCTAATATGCCACCTGAAAGATATTCCAAACTTTCTTCTCATTCTCCTAACCTAAGATAAGGCATTAGAAGCCCTACCATCAACTTGCCCTTCATTATTTTCACTCCATTGCCTACCTTTATGTCAGCCAAAACCTCCTCCTACCCTGTGAGATTTCGGATCGGCCTAACCTGAGGCTATCCCTTCTCCTCTGAAGTCACCAAACCTAATAAAATCTCTACAAATTTGTAGAAATCAAATAAAATTCTCATTCTACCACTATATCAATCTACCTAGACATTCAATCAATTATATACCCAAAATTATCCAAAACACCTCTCCTAATAATTTTTCTCTGATACCATTTCTATCATGAATTAGAACCAAGTAGGTCAAATAAATTTTTAATTAAATTTTAATTATTATTCTTATAAATTTTAAATCCGTATATGACAAACCAAATACATAGGACCTGTTAAATTAAAAACTCATACAGAGCCTTATCAAACAACTATCCACACAAAATAAACATGACTTGCTCTACAAATAGTCATAAGGGGGAATAACAAATAATACAACAACTCAATCACATATTATAATAAATCCAACAGCATCAAAATATTCTGATCTAAGGCCTAAACTCAACCGATCTAATAACCAAAACATAACTCATATAGATCCAACAATATTAGAGTGGTATAATACTCACCGAATATACGATATTGTATGAGATCATATCCATAATCCTTCAATACATCCAAGCCCTCTACTCTGAAAGAATAAAATAGGAAATATGAGTTTAAAGTTTAACAAGTATCATATAGGTTTATTGATATAATAATAACATATCCAATAATGAATATAAATTGGATGTCTGATTATCTTATAAAATTTTCATTCAAATACCGGGCAGAAGAGATGGGTTAACTACAACTAGAACTCAGCCTTTCCTACCGGCTGAAAGGGAGCAGAGTCTCTCCATCGGGAGAGATGCTACAGATATGACATCGTGCCACAGAGATGGTTAATAAGAGATAACTACATATGGCGCCTCGCCACAGAGTTGCTGGTTAATAATAGAAAGCCACAGATAAGACCTCGCGACAAAGATGACAATTAATAACAGACAGTCCTAAATAGTGCCTTGCCACAGATGTCCAATCGAATCAGATATCCCGTCAAATTGGATGCCCAAACAAATCAAATGCCCAATTGGATCAAATTGCCAATTGTATTAGATGCCCTATCAAATTAGATGCTCAATCCAATCGGATGCCCTATCAAATCATGATCCAGGATAGAATCGAATAGCCAGATAATTAGATCACATACGCAACATATCAAAATCCAAATCAGCACCATAGACAGATAACTTAAAGTATTGGTCAAAATGTACATTCAAAGTCAACTGTATGAAATATGCTAAATTCCCTATTATATAAGCAGACTAATATACGAGCATACATATAAAGGCCAAACGCTCTCCGGAGTTTCATAAAATAATAAAATCCTTCAAAATCGTAGAATTTAAACAAAACCCCCAAATCGATTGATAAATCATACATTCATGTATAAAATAAAAAAAATATAGTATATAAAAATAATATGCATGTAAGTAAAATATCTAAATAGTAGTTAAAATATATCAGATGCTAAATTAAACCAAAGATAGGGGTTATAGATACTTGCATTTACCTTATACCAAGTAGGTCTAACAAAGTGATGCTCTGGAGTACCTAAACCGAGCTTTCTCTCTCCTCTATGCATGCGTCCTGCCCCTCTCTCCTGTTAGGCCTCCTTCCCGCACTTCTCTTCCTCACCTGCGCCTCCTCCTTCCTTCTCTTCTCCTTCTTTGCGAGTGGCCCCCTTTTCTCTCACTCTCCTTGCCTTGCGTGCACCTCTGATTTCCCCTTCGTCGATAACAATTCCAGCATGGATGACAGTAGCAATGGCGGTACATGCAATCACTGTTAATAACCTCACTCAGCCTGCTTCTTTTGTTCACCCTCACTCAGCCTCCTCTTCTCCTCTCTCTCTCTCTCTCCACCACACCTCATTTACCCATCCACCATTTGGCCGATATTTTTTCCAAAATCGATACATGTAAATACAAAATTGTTGTCAACAAAGAGAAATGAAGGATTCAATTGCCCTAATTTTTAGATATATCCTCCGGTGGCGGTGGGAACAATGGTGACTCTTCTGTATGGCTCGCGATTTCCTTCCTCCAGTCATACCACTTCATAAAATGGAGGGTAACTAGTCGAGAGGACTTCATCGGCTCCCATCTCCGATGCCAATCCCTCTGGTCGGCGGTCGCGGTAGCTCCTCACACTGTCTTTCCTCTCTCTCTTCTCTTTCCTCTTCCTCCCCTCTTTCTTCTCCTTTCTATTCTTTGCCTGACGCCGCATCGCCTTACTATTTATTTTATTTCTCTTTATTATTATTATTATTATATTTTCTATTCTTCTTTTTTATTATCCAACCGGCACTGGGAAACCAACATAGATGCACCTCGGGCATAAGCCCACTAAAATTCAGTGTTCAGGCATCTCTCAGGGGCATTTTTGGCACCAACCTGATTAATTTGAATATTCCTTAAATTTTCACAATATATATATATTCATCACCTCCAAATTATCCAAAATAATAAATACACCCAAAATAAAATTTTTTTTACCCAAAATAAATTAAACAAAATTTTAAGATATTACAATCAAAACCCGAGAGGTAGACTTTAAACCTTTAATTTCAAGTTATTTATTCATCTTTATATTGCTGATTCACTCTTTTTTATAGTCTAAAAATCTAATAAATCAGATAAGACATAAACTATATAGCTAAGACATAGGGATTGATCGCCTGTCACTATTTTATGTGAATCAAACTATTGTTAGAGCTTTGGGATTCAGAGTTGTGGTTACTAAATCTAAGGCATCGTTCTTTGATGATTAACTAGTCTATCTTGAGAAAGAAGTGGCCGCATCGGTGAGAAGAACTCATGATTACGCAAATAGAGCTATCATTGCGGAGGCAGATCCATTTCTTTCAAGGATAGATCCCTTCAAGCTGAACAATTATGGTAGTTGCTGTAGCCCATTGAGGGACTAGAAGCTAAATGTACACAAGTTAAAGAGTCACTAAGGTAGAGTATCCAACCAGAAGAGATTATCTCTTCATTTGATGCTTGATTTAATGAAGACTTCGATCTCTGTAAAATGATAGTCTCCTTCATTGCTCTTGATTTTCATATTGACCATTCGGATGTGAGAAATTCTAGAGCTACTTCAACTTTAAAATCCAAATATTTTAGAGATCAATCAAGTTCTCAAGCTCTAATTTGAATCTAAATATTAGCAATAAGGTTGCCTATCAATTTTAGTCCCTTAACCATGTAATATCATACCACAGTTTGTACAAAAAGCTATGCAACTCACTCTTTAATGGACAACTTCTAGCATATTCAACTCTATACTTCCATGGCTGTTTTTAAATTGACTCTGATTGGGATGGCTTAGCCCTTAAGCATATGTCTATAAATATTTGATCATAAGGTGCTTGAATTGTTTTCCGATTAAGTCATTAGACAATTGCTATTGGTAAGGAAGGACCCTAATCCCTAATCGTTTGACTAATCATGCATAAATTGTGGAAGGGTTTATCGTCACTTATGCATATATAGTATCCTTGAAGTTTAATAAATGGGGTAGCGATTAAGAGTTGAGTTTTGATTGATTTCATCCTACTGGGTTATTAACATCTCAAAGGGGTATTGAATGCTTGGTTCTCAAGCTTCTATGTCTTATAGAGGTTTAGATGTGTGACCATGATTAAGGTTGTATGACTCCATTAAACCTACACTATGATGGTTCATTTGAATCATTGTGTTTAACAAACAAGGTATTAAAATCGATTGCCTAATTTAAGGTCAATCGTAATCATATTGATAACATTCATACAAATTTACAAGAATTAAATTAAATTTTTTTTATTTTTGATAACATAAAAAATTATTTACATTATACAAGTACTTCAAAATGAGGGACAGGATATACCTCTATATTCCTAAGCTAGCCTTTTCATTGATAATTTTTTTTTTTCTTGAAGTGAAGGACATTCAAAATTTAAAAGATTAATTTTTTATTTTGGGCATGTAACTTGAATGCCACATTTTGGAGTATTTTCGATACTATAAATGGTTCTTTTTAAGTTAGAGACAATTTATTTCTACATGTAAGTTTTTTAGTTGCCTTAATATTTTTCAATACCAAGTCTCCAACTTTAAAAGTTTACACCTTTACCTTTTATTGTATTTTGATTTGGACTAAAATTTTTCACCGGGTGGCTTGGTAGTCCTATATCTATTGGGATTATTGCTTCTGTTTTGTAATATAAACTAAAATGTATTTTTTAAGTGAGTTCTCTTACAATCATTCAGTAGGCTTAAAGTATAGATAAAATTTTATTTACCCAAGTACCACCGGCTTTATCTAATTTAATCTTTAATTAATTAATTATTGTTTGGTTCATTACCTTTGCTTGACCATTAATTTAAGAATATGAGATTGATGTGTAAACCAATCAAATACTCAAGACTTTACAATATTTTGTGAACCTTTTTTCTAATAATTGAATACTATTATTAGTTATTATGACCTTCAATATCCAAAATCTACAAATGATATTTTGACGCATAAATTCTATTATATTTTGATTGATGTGTAAACCAATCAAATGCTCAAGACTTTACAATATTTTGTGAACCTTTTTTCTAATAATTGAATACTATTATTAGTTATTATGACCTTCAATATCCAAAATCTACAAATGATATTTTGACGCATAAATTCTATTATATTTTGTTCTATAATCTTTGTTAAAGGACAGTTTTCTACCCAATTTGTCAAACTATTAACCATGATGATAATAAACAATTTTATCCTATTACTAGAGGAAATGATCCTAGCATGTCCAGCCCCCATTAGGTTAATGGCTAGAGAGCTTGCAAAACTTATAGTTTTGTGTATAGTTGTTTGAGTACACTACCATAAATTTGACAATTCTTATATTTTTTAACAAACTCAATTATATCTTTTCTAATAATTGACTAATAATAACCTTACCTCATAATTTTAAAAGCCAAATTTTTACCTCTTATATTTGCTGCTCATATTTTGATATATACTTCTCTGATAGTAGAATCGACTTTGGTTGGAGTTAACAATACATATAGAGTACTGAATAACCACTTATATACTATGATCCATATACTATAGTATACCATACTATAATTTTTGAAATCTACTTTGCCTTCATCAGAATGTTTGAAAGTGTTCCACTTTGACGATATTTATGATAAGGACTCATCCAAAATTTCTCATTAGAGACTTAAAGAATTTCATCTTGTTCATCAATACTTAGTCCTCGAAGTATCTCTCTTATATCCCAAGTGTATTATTCCATCCAACTAGATGTCACCATTTTAAAATGTTAATTGGCTTGTCAATTATTCCATCCAAAATTATTTTCTCTAAGTGATAAATTTTAAATTTATCAAAAAATGACAAGAAATTTTGTACCTTACAAAGGTATTTATCTAGGATTGAATTGGTTGTTTTAAAGTTAGCAAATATTTGATTGATAACTAATTCAAAATTATTGTAAACAATCAATTTTTTGATGAAATATTCTTTGGCTAACTTCAATCTGATTAGTATAATTTTATATTTGGCCACATTGTTAGTAGTTTGAAACTAGAATGTGATTGAGTATTTAATTTTAATTCTTCCAGGGAAAGTTAGTACTATTCTAGCTCCACTACTTGTTTGAGAAGACGCACCATTACAAGTAACATCCATATAGGTGGTGTTATTTTTTATGTAGCCCCTATGTATTTGATTGTTTCTTTTAAGATTTGGGTTATTATTTTAACAATAAAGTCTACGAGGATTTGAACTTTTATGGAGGGTTGGACTCAAAATTTTATGTCAAATTTGCCTAACTCAATTGACTATTTATTCAAGAGTCTAGATATTTCTAATTTCTACAAAATTCTTTTTAATGGCTGATCAATTAAACATATATTTTTGTAAGCTTTAAAATATGGTCAAAGTTAAAAACTAAGACCAAAGTTGCCTTTTTCATTCATACAAACCTAGTTTATAAATTTGCTAAGATATTGCAATTCTTTTAAGATTGAGAAATGTCCTAAACTCTTAATAATTAATAGATTCGCCAGGTATCTATTTAACTAGAAGGGATCAAGGCATGCCGTCGCATGACCCTTCTTCTCAAATTGAATGGTGTTCAGAATCTCAGGTATACCATGGATTTTATCGCCCAGGACTAGTTTAAACATCCTTCAAGCCAATAAGGAATAATCCATATTTCTCAAGAGTCACTGGAGTCTTTGGCCGAGGGTGATTTCCTCTTGAGACAACTTTGTTTTCTTTTAACATCCTCCTCAAGGTCAAAGCTTATGGTTGGAAGACCTCTACCCTACGAGTCTAGTCATCAACTTTATCCCACGATTATTTCAGTATTTTTGATGTGTCATGTATTTAGACAACCAAAGCTCTGACATCCAAAAAGGTTGGCAAGTGAGTACTCTTATTATTGCCTTCATCGTAGGAGGATACCATAAGAGGGGACATCATTTGACCGTTGGCTTAATTGTCCATGTACTCTTGCATTTACCATCTTTTTGAATTCGTCCAAGAGAGTGTGTGTAAGTTAATGAGATTTTTAAAAAAGTTTGATCTAAATTAGATAAGAATGAGTAGCTTGATTATGTTCCCACAAATGATGCCAATAATTCGTTCCTTGAGTTTGGATAATGATTTGAATGAAACCGGGTAGTGGTAATAAAAATCAGGATGCTAGAGAGTAAAAGATGAAGGACTAGACTCTGTAATATTTGAATAATCAAATGACGAGAGAGCCAAAACTCTATACTTATTATTCAAACTCTTCTCTCATTTTTTAAGAAAAGTGGGTGTAATTACAATCATATCGTCAGTTAATAATAGTTTCTTAAAAATAAATAATTAGTCACGTTTTGAGTGGTTATACTAGTTGAAAACTAAATAATTTAATCATTTGATATACTTCAATTGGGTGACTTATTAGGGACCAATAGTCTGATTTTTATTCTTAAATATAAAATGTATTAACTACTTGATTGATTTAATTACTCAATTAAATGAACATCTCGGTTTATTTAACCATTAATAATGATAACTATCTTGTTTTATTATCCATACGGTTCACTATTTAGGTATCCAGGCCTTCGAATCTTTCGGTCCATGTTTTCTATTTCTATTCAGCCACTCAATTATTCAACCATTTGACTGTTCAGTAGCTCGAGAGTTCAAGAGTTTGGTCATACGGTCAAATTCTTTTTTTAATATAAATTTGACTTTTATTATCTAAATTTAGGCTTAACCACTTGGCTGATCATACAGCTTTTAAAATTTATTATTCATGGACTCATTACATCAATCAGTTAGATTGACTTTATTTTATACAATACATAGCACAAGTAAATAATAAACATTCTTTAAACATGTTTTAAATGAGGATTATTGATGGTTGGAATCGGAAAGGGGAAAAGAGGGATGGATGGTCATCTCTTATATAGTTTTTAACTAATTTCTCAATTCATAAAGTGAGAATCATGCCTAGATCAATAAAGCATACGGTATGCCACGTTCATTTGTTAGGGTATTTCCTATCCTTATCGTTAAAAGATATTATGGCCTCCTATTAAGTAAGCTCTATTATCATTTTTAGAATTGTGATTTGGAGTCAGAATATAGATCTTAAAAATTAAAACATGTTATGAATGTATTAAATAGTCGTTCTTCATTTTTATCAATCTGTTACCAATGAATTTATGAAGGATAAAAAGAACTATTAGATTGCCAAGTTGTCGAGGAATCACCAAGTTTAAAAGTTTAATTTATTAGTTTGAAGTAAATGTTTCAAGTTTACTCTGTGTCAAAAAATATGCTATTTTTTATTATTTATATTTTAAATTATTAGAATAAGAAGTTTTATATAATTATAGAGTTATCGTTATATAATTTAGTAGTCATATATTCAAATAACAAAACACTCTTTTATATGATATGACATAAGTCAGGCATATAATTAATATAATAGTAGTAAAGCCCCTTTTAAAGTTCTACCCCTTAAAAGTTTCGTATGAAATATTATCCTTAAATTGTAACTATTTGTTTTTTTTTTCAAATAATTAATGAACTTAAAAATTTTAGATTATTGGATAAGTTTTCGTGTAAATTTTTTTTTTTTTTATATCACTGTTGTGCTCATTCTCACGTTCACGTCTTTGAAGCATAACCTAGAAACCGGTCTTTATTATGTATTGAAATATAAATTATGTGGACAGCTAGTTTACCCTAAAAAACAACGGCCAAGTGATGACGTACAAGAGGATGTTATATTTCATTTAAAACTATATTCTAATTGGTTCGTCTATGAAAAAAATAAACAAATAAATTTTAGAAAATACTTACCAAATATTTGACTTACTTACAACTTTCACTCTATGTATAAGGCCTATTAATTTTTTTTAAAAGAATTAAGAAAATTAAAATCAACCACATATATATATAGAGTGTGGTGTAGAAGAGCCATAAATGGATGATACATTTAACATTTCTCATTTAGAAAATAAATATTCAAGCAAGAAGTCTTTTAGGCTATGTTTGTTTAAGAAACATATTTATCAAATAGAAAATATATATTATGAAAATTAACTTTTTAAAAAATATTTCTATATTTTTATAAAAAAACATTTTTAGACGAAAATAGTTTTTATAATATTTTTATATTTGACATGCATAAAAAAAATTGGATTACCAAACAATTCGAAGAACTATAGTATAGAGTTGTGTTATTAACAATAATAATATTTTAAACACTCATATTTTCACTAGAGAAAAATAGTTTCATTCACTAACGATTTAGCCATCAATGGTAAGAAATGCATGAATTTAAAATTTTTTTTTATTTTTAAGATGAGAAGCCATTTTTTGTTTTTGCACTTATGTTTTTTTATTGACTAAGATAAGATATTTTTATTAACTTATTTTTTATATATATCAAACACTACACAAATATCCCAAATGTACAAAATTTTTTTGGTTATTTTGGGACTATAAAAAAAATTATTTTATATTTTATTATTTTAGGATGCCTCATCCTCAGGGGTGACGGCACCGGCGGAGATTTCCGGTGCCGACCGAAAATGAGATCAAGTTGTCATATTAAAAAGAGAGAGAGAGAGAGGGGGGCGGGGTTTTGTGGACCATCGATTTGATTATATTGAGAACACGATCATGACCGTCGATTGCTAGGCTGCATGGCAACATTTTCTATTACAAACAGTGAACCCATCTTAATGCAGCAAATTATCATGGTATTTAAGAGATAATGGTACTTAAGAGCCATAACCACGCCATTTATGATTGTGCTTTCAAGGTTTGACATTTAGAAGAAAAATGGATAATCGACGGCGCTTTGATTACAATAGATTTATAATTATACGCATAAATAAATGCAAATATGATCCACTAAACAAATAAATAATACTAGCAGATTTTAATAAATAATACTAAATAAACAAATAATGCTTTTTTAATACTAAAAGAATTAAATATTTAATACTTTAACCCATGATACAATTACATTTGAATGACTAAAAGGCTTCAATTGTATTAGAATATAATCCTATACATTTATTAAATGTAACATAGAGTGTTAATTTTAAATAAATGTGTCAATACAAAATATGATATGATTATTTTAAGTTAAGAATGCATGAACCTTTTAATGGTACAAATTCATTCAATATAAATCTAAATTTTTCTTATTAAGTGTCATATTAATTTTATATTATCATATACGTGTCTAGTATCATTACCGTTGAGCCATTTAGTTCATTCTACTTTTTTTACTCTTAATTAAAAAATATATATAATTATATATTTAATTATATCAAAATTACTAAAAAAAATTAATTATATTTTATTTTAATTTTTATCCTGTTTATTTTCTTCCATCATACTAAAAATAATAAATTTAATATAACTAAATAATATATTAAAATATATAAATAAAAAGGCGTCCTTAATTATGCACATGCTCTTCAACCCATGTCAATGTCAACGGAAAGTGGTGTTAGTGGATAGAGAGTTAGGTAAAAGCTTCTCCAATACGCAAAAATTATTGGATTTTTCCTAATTTTTAATCCAATAATTCATATTTAACTTTTAAAAAATTATTTAAAAATATAATAATAAGTTTTTGATTTTTAATTTTTATGATATGGATACTTTGATATTTTTATATCTTTAAAAAAATAAAAAAATATATTTTATATTTTTATAAAAATAAATATAATTAAATCATTAATCTAAAAATCCAATTATATTCCTATATTAGAAGTGTTTCTACACAAATTTTTTGCATCTTCGCCAAGGAACGTCAGATGAGAAGGGACGCCACGTAAAGCCCTCTGCCAGGCCGGGTAATGTCTATTCAGCTAATATTAACCTAATAATTAATATTTAGCATTTTTTTATAAAATAATATATAAATATTTTTATTTAATTATTGAAAAAATATTATAATATCTACATACCTATAATATGAAAAATAATAATAATATATACTATTTTTATATTTTTTAAATATGTTCACGTGCTTAGCAGTTCACGAGATCTACTGAGGCTCTCCGCTTAATTAATGGGGGTTAGTTCCTGCTAAAGAGCCACTGTGACCTATGCATGACAGTTCATGACGTGGTACACCATATCAGCTAACTTTTTCCCTTCAATCCAATACTGGGATTGCAAATAAATTCACAATTTCTATCCTCATATATATATATATATATAAAAATTAAAAAATTTAAATTGTTTTATTAATTAGGCAGCCGCCTGATCATACTTCATCGCTCGAATTAAAACGAATCTGATTTTTGTAATTCAAAATCTGAATTTTATACACTAAAATAAGACAAATAAGAGGTAAAAAGTATACAATACTCACTCTTTAATATATCCTCTGACGTTCAAATCAGAAATTTTTTTACATAGATGAAAAAGATACGAAGAAATGCATGCGAGAACATAAAGTAAATGGGAATGAATATTTATTTTTAGGGTTAATCTCCGTTTGGTACATTCAACTGATGGAGTGATTTTGGGTAATATACTCGGCTAGTGAAGTGTCTCACTTTGAAAATTGTGTACTCGACTAGTGAAATAGCTCACTACTTTTCTCTTTTGTTGTCTAACTTCCTCCTCTTTCTTTGCAGGGAAGGGCTGCTTTATAGTGAGGGGCACCTTTAGTTGGCGGACCCCTAAATCAATGCATTGGTTAGGTGCCTCTTAGTGAGAAGGAGTGTTACTTATGCGTGTAATGGTTGCCTTCATTTAGTGGCTGAATCGCTTGGCTTTCAATCATTGGGATCGCCACAATCGCCACCTGAAACGGTTCATTTATTGTTTCATCATAATCCTTTAATGCTTGGCAATTCAGGTCGTGTCCCCCTGGTTGAATTGTTGTGCCTGTTGCGTCATGGGTTCAGTGGTGTTTTATGTCGGGCCGTTTTTACTTGGATCTCTTATGCGTCTACAAACTGGATTTAGGCCTGTCCAATTATTGCCATACTCATTACTAACCTCTCATATCGAAAGTCTTGAATTTCAACTCCCGATATGTCATTGATGGAACGCCAGTTGCAGATTCTTTACACATGTTCTTTTCCCAGATATTTTGTCAATTCGATATCTTGTTTAGTAGGATTTGATTATCTACCATTAATGTTGAGATGCATTATCTTCTTAACTTAAATGCCCGTTGTTCACTCCTCTCGGTTATAAATGGTAGGGATCTCTTTGCTTTGCATCATGAAACGTCATTTGCCTACTTGGTGATATGATTGCCCAGAGTCAACATGAAGCTTTCACTGCCTCAAGCTAGAGTCAAAGGGAGTTCTTCCTCAACATTTGAAATCAAGATTCCAGGATGTGCTTGAAATCTTAGTTACTCTCTTTTATATAGGAAGCCATCTTGGTTTTCCAATTTTATGTCTATCCCAAAATCATGCCTTCATCGTTGTAACATGGTCCTAGGTTTTGGTGGACAATTCTTTTGTGACCCCTCCTTAGTCGAAAATGGGCAGTTCCGAGTACTGCTATTTTATCTCTAAGGAGAGCCTTTTTTGTGTTCGTCCTAAGGTTGGTCCTTGTGTTGTAACGGTAACATTTATCTCACTGGTCCTTGTGGAGGTGATCCAAACATATATTCCTCAGCTCGATGGATGTTTTTCTTTCTCTTGTCTGATCACCAATCCATGTATTTTTTATTCTCTTTTGAGTTATACTTTTATTATTGTAAGCTTGTACATTGTGAAATGAATTAATAAATGAAACTACCCGAATATTGTTTGTTTTCATTACGTGACTCTAATATTCTTGTATGCTCTAAATAGTTGAAACTTTTGAATGTTATTTCTTCTTATTTAATTTCTAATAATCTAACAACTCGGTCCATTGACAATTCGGTCTTCTAACAAACCAACTTGTAATAATTTACTTCAAATGCTTAGTTCCCGCATATGTAAAATTAGTCGAATCAATCTTGAGTGATATTAGGGCCACTTGTTGCCAGTTTGTCACCATGGAAAACAATGTGTTAAGGTGCCATAACTTACATTGCACTGTAGATATGTCAATTAGGGCGTTAGAGTCGACAGCTATCTACCTGCTACGTTGGAAGGCATTTTGTTAGGCCATCATTACTAACATGTCAAAACTGACGCATTGTAGCACACTCCGATGTTGGTACACATCTCAACTATTATGGTGACACATCTCTTCAGTGCTCTTAGACGATGCCATTCTTAGACCAAAGTTTTGGCTATTTAAACTCTGACCCTCTATCACTTCTGTCCTTCTTTATTTTTCACATCACTCTACCTTAACTTGCTCTTTTCTTCTTGCCTCCCTGGCTTCCTGAGCCATCTTTCAAGGTATCACTATGATCCAATCCATCCTCACCAGCAATGATATAGATGATATTTATAAAAAGTATAACATTCCCGTTGTTGTTCCATATATAATGCCCCAACCTAATGATGGAGCCTGTGCTTCTCAGCTCAGCTTCATTACATCTATGAGGCCTATATGAAGCAAAGCCATTGCATTCTTTTTACGAAAGAGTTTTATGAGATTTTGGAGGCTCTTTAGATTCCGGTGGCGTATCTCCACCCCAATGCTCTTAGATACTTGATTTTTTATGCGTTTTCTTTCGCTATAAAAAGCTTTTCTTGGATGCTTGACCTATTAAGGTGGTCTTCTAGTTCAACTAGGATGTTTGTAAGGATCAGTTTTTTGGCCAACCGGTTAAGAAAAGTTGACCGGATTTAGCATATTGTTGACTAGCTCAAATGGCAGGATAATCCATAAACAATTTTCGGATGCAATAATCTGAAGATGATTTTTTTGGAGAGGACTTTCGGAAAGGAACTCAAAGAGGATTCCTGGAGAGGAAGCTGGAATAAATGTTGTCCGGAATAAAGAATCGACCAGACCAAAATAGTTGACTATAACTAAAGTAATCTAGGAGAAGTAACTAAAAATAAATTAGTAACTCCTGAGGACTCAGAAAATAAAAATGAGAGATAGTGACCTAAAATAATTAGATAACTAGAGTAGGTTGATAGTAGGCATGAATCGTTAACCAATTGCGATAGTTGACTGGGTTGACTTGTTGGCCGGTTTTGATGAGAGTTGGCCTCACCAAATTATAGTAAATAACCTGCTTCCACCTATTCTGCTGACCTTCTATAAAGAAAAGTGGAGTAAGAAAAGAAGTACGAAGTAGTTAACTTACCCCCACCTACTATTACCAACCATAACGTCTATAAATATTGAACTGGAGAATTAGGATAGAAGTTGGGCAATTTGTGAGTAAACCATGAGGAAAAGAAAATTTTAGGCCAGATCTAACTAAGGGAGTTCATAGATCAGATTCCAGACAACTGTACCAGTATTTTAAATTCATGTTAAGTATTATTGTTTTTATACTATTCTTGGTTAAGTTCTACGTGAAATATATCATGATGATCACTTTCTCATGTTTATAAAGGAGTATTATTTTAGTGCATGAATGATGTTTTGCATATGAAATTTTGTTCTATAATTTATGCTTAAATGAAGTTAGAAACTATTTGGTTTATTAAGACCGATTTATGGAAAAAGGATTGGCAAGTTTAAGTTATGTGCATGGAAATGTTATCTGCATGTTTAAATTCGGCCAAGAATCACCAGATAATTAAAGAGTTTGCATGATGCATGTTGTGTACTAAATATGATTGTAAGCACGCCTTTAAAGATCTCCGGACTTTTTCTCATTAAGATCTTTGAACTTTTAGAAGCTCAAAATTTGATGAAATAAATTTTGATGACCGAGTAACTGCAGGCCTAAAATGTGGCTGTTTTTTATCATAATAGTCGAGTAGTTGCAGGTCTAAAATGTAGCCATTTTTTATTATAATGATCAAGTAGTTGCAGGCCTAAAATATAGCTGTTTCTGAATTATGATGGCCGAGTAGTTGCAGGCTTAAAATGTAGTAGATTTTAAAAGCAAAAAAGTTAAATTTTGGACTTAAGTTTTGATTTGGCAGTTTGTCTTCATGAATTTACCTCCGGCCATTTTATGTTCCTATATGCATGATATTTTCACCTAGTTTTGTTGATTTTTTCTTAAAGGTATAACTGCATATATCTTTGCTTAATGGTACATTGCTAAGCAATTGCTCAGCCTTGCTGTTTTTTGACCTTCAGAGGAGCAAGAAATTATGGTGGACGAAAAGGAATAACGCTGGGCGGACTAACTAGGCTAAATGATCGTACTGGATTGATGTAGCAAAATTTTGAGCTAACTTGATGTATTTTGGGATATTTTTGGAAACTTTTGTATAATGGTCTTGCTATGTAAATAAAATGAGTATTTAGATGCTTCCATAAAATTTGATGGTTTGTGAAATTTGGTCTTTAGTGGCATCTCACTTGTTTTCTGTTCCGTGTTATAGCCAACCGACCTAGTTTTCTGGCCTGTCAAGACAAGGTTGACCAAGAACCTTGGTCGGCCAACTTGGGGGCCAACTTAAGAAATCTAGCTATTGATCCTATGCATGAACAAAAGAGAAAAGAAAAAAAAATGGAAGAAAGAAAATAAAAGTCTAAAACTTTAAGTTTCCTTATAAATATTTATGCCTTTGTAGAAAGTGTATGGTCCCGAGTATTATGTACGTATGTATGTATGTATGATCATTGACGGTGGTCATCGGGAATTATAACCCATTCCGTCACAATATTGACTGGATTTTTTCATTCTCACAAGAAGTATAAGATAAGTAGGGGTAATCCGAATTTAATAAAGGGTTAGATGGATCGATATTTTTATATTGCGGCACCTTCTAACTTGATCCTCTCTAATAAATGGGGCAAAGGGAATTCTGCCTACTTTGGAAATGTCCTAGAGAGAGAGGATCGCACGGCTCGGTCATTGACGAGGCTTATTAAAGAGAATGCTGCCTCTCTCCAAAGGACAGGTACTTGGCTGACATGGAAGGCATTTGATGATGTCAACCAGGAGGTCAGAACAGAGGGGGAGAATACCGTCGTCATACCTTTTTGCTAGTCCAAGAGGAAGTCGAAAAAAATTTTCATCCAGGACTCACTTGAAAGGGCGAATGGAGGGCAAATCCTGCCCTATCTTCCTCGACTGATTATGACTAGGCCATCGATGAGGCTTACAAAGCAATGACCACAGCACATGCTGGTGAGTCATCTCAAAGGTCGGGTTCCATTAATTCTTCTCTAGTTCACCCAATTTTTAAAGAGGTGACTAAATTCTTTGAAAGTAGTGAAGCTCCACTACCTTCTTCTTTGAGAATAAATGACCCCATGGCCAACGGATCAAGTGAGCCGATCAACGTTCCATTCGTGGCCAAGTACAGGGTCCTAATTTGGGTCAGCTCATTGCCCAATGTGCCTATCTCTATGCCTTCTGCTGTTTTTGCTAAGGAGTGCATTATTAATAATTGGGCGGCTGAAGAATTCAATGATAATAATCTGGAGGTTGCAACTGCAGACGAGGTGCCTCACATGGAAGCTTCAACTTCTGAGCACCCGATGGAGTCTGGTGCTTTTTCTCCTCCCGGGCTTGAGATTCCTCTCTACCATCAATGATTGCCTCTACTGTGTTGGAGATCTCGATCCATTTCTAAGCCTAAAGCTTTCCCCAGTCCATCTTTTTAGGAGGGATCATATCCCATTGAGGTATTGCTTGTGGGTCTTTCGCCTCGTGACTATTCTTTATGTCATTATCTTTTTGGACTAACAGTTTTGTGCTGCTTGGCAATCGTAGGAGTTGGTTCATTTGGTTGCAGATGGGTTGTAGCAATGCGACGCTGAGATCTCCCGTCTGTCTCAAACGTTTACCGATCCTATTGTTCTCAGAGAGATCAAGATTCAAGTTGATGCTACTATTATTGAAACTCAACAGAGTTGAGACTGGGCTACTTTCATTAACCAATAGTTATTTAAGGCGCAGGCAAGATCCCAAGAGCTCTTAGATGAAAGATCTTTGACCCTAGATCAAGCCACTTCACTCAAGGACAATGTGATGACCCGAGCTTGGATCCCTAAATTTGACCCGGACTGTCACGATAAAATCTCGAGTCATCCGAAATCATCACTTTCACGTCATCAATGAACTCAACATCATTAAAAATATCATCAATAAACGTCATAAATACGCCATTAATTAAACATCCATATTAGCAATAATAATAATTTCAATAAATGACATCGATGTCCCAAAATATCAATTCTCATAAAGAAAATCTAACACAAGTCGAACAATAACCAAATCAAAAATCTTAAATCCCCATTCGAAAAACCTTAAACTCTAATATCACCTCTATCTGGTGGCTACCCAAAAGTCACGTGATATCTTTGATCCTGATATTAACCTGTCTAATCTGGAGCCAATAAAACACAAGAGTGAGACGAATGCCAAACAAGTAAAAATGAATAATAAAAGAGGAGTACAATAAAATATATTAGACGATAAAACAATGAATAAAATCAATCATAGCAGGTAGTATATCCACCACTGTCCAAGACTCAATAACATATCGTATCCATGACCTGAAGGTCACGTGAATGGCTAAGTATCAAGGAAGCAACATGGATTCCGTCGAATCCGATCATCAGTTTAATACAAAATCACAACTGTATGAATGATAGCAGTCTTCACGGACCTTATTCTACCATAGTGAACCAACCAAAGGACGCGTATTTACGCCCCCGATGGTTGGGTGAGTACCACGAGGTTACTTGGTATCCATGGTATCCCCACTACCCCTACAGTCCTCTCAGAGGCTGTACCCATAGCATGCTTATACCATCTCTGATACCCCTTGCCAATGATATCCTAGATATCATCCTCTACTATGGTCACTAAGTTATAAGCATCCCTTTCGATTAACTGTACGAGATAATAAGGATCTGATTATCTACTCAATTTGAGGTCAGCATGGTACTAGATAGCAAGGATCTCCCTAGACCTTATTCTACCATAGTGAACCAAAGGCCGTGTATTTACGCCCCCAACGATTGGGTAATACAACGAGGTCATCCAAGGTATTCCCACTACCCCTACAATCCTCTTAGAGGCTGTACCTGTAGCATGCTCATACCATCTGCGACACCCTTCGCCAATGATATCCCAGATATCATTCTCTACGATGGTCACTAGGTTATAAGCATCCCTCATCAAGAATAACGACCTCAATCCCCCAGAATGGAATCAGTATTGGAAAAGTATAGACTATTTTGCGGTCCCACGGACTCCCATTCATCCAGTTACAGTAAAGTCTTCGCACGCTCTCCTTCACTTATCCATAGAGTGCCAATAGAATATACACATGCCAACGAAATTAACGCAGAGAATAATTTATCAAAATTCATTGATGCGGTATAGGAATGATCAGCTAACAGACTATCATTATTCCGAACTCACCAGGCACTTATAAATATACGAACCCACATGTGTATAATTTCATATAAATATTTCTTACCATCCACATATATCAATATAATTATATATATATATATGTCTTCCATCATTATAAACAAATAAATAAATATAAATATATATATATATATATTCCCACATCATTATAAACATCTCAACACAATATAAATAAAGAATAATTAAATAATTAAATATATTTACATATGTACATATATATATATATATATACATACCCAAACACATGCCACTTACACATATCCACGTTCACCATTCTTCAAATTCCAGCCCATGGCCCACTATACTCACACGCACACACAATCCAGCCCCACACTCACACACACAGCCCACTGCTCATCACTTGCCCCACTAAACACACTCACACACAGCCCACTAATTTGGCCTACTAACACACACACACAACCCACTAACTTGGCCCACTAACACACACACAGCCCACATCTACACAGACACACAGCTCAGTCCAGCCCAACACACACACACACACAATTCACGGCCCAGCCCAACACACACACACAACCACTACCCACGTTTTGCTTCCATCCATCAAAACCCAACCACGGCCCAATGTACTTCACGCAGCTTCTGCTGCCCTTCACACACACACGGCTCACGCAAAGCTTTGCACGCACACACGTACTCTCACGCAGCGAGCCAGCATGCGTACACACCCGACTACACCCATACACACCATACTGCCCACACGCACGGCTGCACACAAACATTCTCGCCACACCGCCCACACAAAGCTACACACACGCAGCCACACACCCAGTAGCCGAACCAACCGAGGCCATGATTTCCCAATTCCTCATTTTACCATAAAAATTGGGAATGGTAGGCACGAAATCATTCAATGCAAACAAATAATAACATCAAGAGATGGGAAGGTAAGATTTATTAACAGAATGAAACGTTGAAGCCCTCTCACTGCCACGGGTCATGAAACCTAGGCTGAACAACAGGAAACAGAGCATGGTGCTCTGTTTCCATGACGGTACCCGAAATCCCCAAAATCGGAGTTCCACAAGTAAAATGATGCTCCATGATTTCATTCATTAATTTACAAGCCTTACTTCATCATTGATTCAAAAGCCGGTCGAATCCTCACTGAGTCGAAGCTATGCATTCGGGTTCCCCAAATCAAAACCCTCGATTTTCTACCATTTACCACCAAATTGATTATAAAATCAAAGGATTGGGCATTAACAAGAATAAAGGAAGGATAAATTTTGTGATGGAGAATTTTACTTGCCTCACGGTGGTGGTCGACGGTGGCGGCTCCACTTCATTCTTCCCCTTTCGCTTGTCCTCTATGGCCCCCTTTCTCTAAACCCTAATGCTGCCCTAAATAAGGAGGAGGAGCTAGTTAGGGTTTTCCCAAAGTTTCCATACGGCCCCCCGATTCCCTTCCTCCCCCACCGCCTTCCTTCTTCTCCCCCTTTCCCTCTTCTTCCTTCCCTTTACTTTTTCTTCTCTTCTTTCCTTCTTTTTTTCTTTTCCTTCTTTTTCTTTCCTTCCCATTTACCATGTGTTATTATTATTATTATTATTATTATTATTATTATTATTATTATTATTATTATTATTATTATTATTATTATTCTACTTGTTATATATATATATATATATATATTTTTAATTAGCTAAATTAGATTTCGTGGCCCAAATATTTATTCATAGATTTGTTGATCTAAATATTTTAACTTATTGGGCTCATGCACCAGTCTAATGATAAAGTTTTTTCGGCCCATCGTCGGTTAGAATTATTAAATAGTTCATCAAAATTAATTTTAAATATTCGTGGCATTACAACCCTCCCCACTAAAAGATTTTTCGTCCTTGAAAACATACCTCAGTTCTCAAAGAGTTGTGGGTATTTTGGACGCATATCTGCTTCAGTCTCCCATGTTGCATCACCCTCATATTGATGATTCCAGATGACCTTTACAAGTGGTATTATCTTGGAGCGTAGAATCTTGTCTCGTCAATCGATGATCCGCACTGGTTCCTCGGTATAAGATAAGTTGTCCTGGATTTGTAAGTGGTCATGCGCAATTATGTGCGACTCATCACGTATATATTTCCTTAACATGGATACGTGAAACACATCGTGCACTCCTGCCAAAGGCGGTGGTAGGGCCAATTGGTAGACTACTTCACCAACCGGCTCCAAGATCTTGAATCGCCTGATGAACTTGGGGTTCAACTTACCTCGTCTTCCGAATCTTACAATGCCTTTAGTAGGCGATACCATGAGAAATACCGCATCACCAATGTCAAAGCGTAAGTTTTGCGTCTAGTATCAGCATAGCTCTTTTGTCGACTCTGAGTTGTTTGCATCTGATCTCGAATTAAGTGGACTTTCTTGGTGGTTTCTTGTACAAGGTCGGGTCCCAAAATCTAGCGGTCTCCTACTTCCTCCCAACTTACTGGCAAACGACACTTTCTCCCATAAAGTGCTTCGAAGGGTGCCATCCAGATACTAGCATGGAAGCTATTGTTGTATATAAACTCTGCCAATGAGAGATATGTATCCCAGATACCTCCTATTTCTAGGATTGAGCTCCTGAGCATGTCGTCCAACGTCTGAATAGTTCGCTCCGATTGGCCATCAGTCTGAGGATGGAATGCCGTACTGAACTTCAATTTCATCCCCAATTCTCAATGCAAGCCCTTCTAGAAATGCGAGACAAATCTCAAGTCTCGATCGGAAGTGATACTAGCTGGTACACCATATAATCTCACAATCTCATCGATATATAATCGGGCTAATCTATCGAGTGAGTACGTCAGTTTCATGGCTATGAAGTGTGCTGACTTAGTTAATCAATCCACAATAACCCAAATAGCATCATTGCCTTTGCTAGTCCTCGGAAGTCTTACGATGAAGTCCATGGAGATGTGCTCCCACTTCCAACTTTGAATTTGTATTGGTTGAAGCTTCCTTGCCAGTCTCTGGTGCTCCGCTTTGACTTGTTTGCAAATTAAACATCTGGATACAAACTCTTTAACATCTTTCTTCATTCCATTCCACCAGAAATTTTTCCTTAGGTTGCGATACATTTTGGTCGTTCCTGGATGCATTGTATACTTTGAACGGTGTGCTTCCTCCATAATCCCTTTCTTCAATTCCGCCCCACCTGGCACGCAAATCCTACCGTTATATGTGAGAATCTCATCCTTCCTAACCTCATATTCATCTTGGATATCATCAAACAAAGTCATCATGATATCAGCTAGTACCGGGTCATCCTTCTATGCTATTCTAATTCTTTTCAGCAGAATCGGCTGTACTTTGAAGTATGAGACGATCACCTGCAGATCCTTCGGGCGCAATTCAATATTGTAATCCTTGACCTACTCCAACATCTTCCATTCCCTCATCATTAAGTAGGCAACAAGACCGGCTGATTTTCGGCTAAGTGCATTAGCCACCACATTTGCTTTACCCAATTGGTACATAATCTGATAATCATAGTCCTTATGTAGGTCCATCCATCGCCTTTGATGCATGTTTAGCTCTTTTTGAGAGAGCAGATATTTCAAACTTTTATGGTCGATGTAAATAATAAACTCCTCTCTGTAGAGATAATGTCTTCACACCTTGAGAGCGAATACGATTGCAGCTAGTTCTAAGTCATGGGTTGGGTACTTCTGCTCGTAAACTTTCAGTTGTCGCGATCCGTAGGTGACCACCCTCCCATACTGCATCAGTACACAACCCAAACCTTTTAGTGATGCATCACAATACACCACGAATCCTCCAGTGCCGCTTGGAATTGTCAGGATCGGTGCTGAGGTTAGCCTTTGTTTTAGCTCTTGGAAACTTCGCTCGCACTCGTCAGACTAGACGAATTTGGCATCCTTTTGCGTCAGTCTAGTCAGCGACATCGCTATGCTGGAGAAACCTTCTACGAACCTCCGATAATACCCAGCCAAGCCAAGGAAGCTCCTTACTTCAGTAGGGTTGATTGGATGTGCCCATTCAATTACAGCATTTATTTTGGACGGATCTACCGGTACTCCATTTTTGAAAATAACGTGCCCCAGGAAAGTGACCTCTTTCAGCCAAAAACTCACATTTCTTAAGTTTGGCGTAAAGGCTTTCATCCCGCAATCTTTGTAGCACAACTCTTAAATGTTCCTCATGCGCGACTATATCCCTCGAGTAGATTAGAATGTCATCTATGAAGACCATGACAAACCTATCGAGAAAGGGTCTGAATACCCTATTCATCATGTCCATGAATGTAGCTGGTCCATTTGTCAAGCCAAATGGCATCACTAGGAATTCATAGTGACCAAACCTAGAGCGAAAGGTTCTCTTCGGGACATCACTCTCCTTAATCTTCAGCTGGTGATACCCGGATCTCAAGTCAATTTTTGAGAATACACTCGCCCCTTGTAACTGGTCAAACAAATCATCGATTCGTGGCAACAGGTATTTATTTTTAATCGTCACCTTATTGAGCTCCCTATAGTCGATACACAATCGCATTGAGCCGTCTTTCTTCTTAACGAACAACACTGGCGCCCCCCAAGGGGAGATACTAGGTCTAATAAAACCCAGATCAAGAAGTTTTTGTAGTTGTGCCTTCAACTCCTTCAATTCCGCTGGAGCCATTCTATATGGAGCCTTAGATATTGGTGCGGTTCCTGGCAGTAAGTCTATTCTAAATTCGATCTCCCACTCTAGAGGAAGTCCAAGTAGTTCTTCAGGAAAAACATCTACGAATTCTCTAACCACCAGAATGTCCTCTACACGGTGTAAGGTCCCACATTGGATTGGGGGAGGGGAACGAAGTGTCCTTATAAGGGCATGGACACCTCCCCCCTTGTAGACGCGTTTTGGGGGCGGCTTAGGCCGTCTGCTAGGAACAAAATCGTGATGCCTGTAGGCTTGGAGATGCCGTGAAACTCTCCCAGGCTGCGGCCTGTACGCTTGGAGACGCCGTGAAGTTCTCCCGGGCCAAAGCAGACAATATCTACATGCGAATGCGCCAAGGACGTTGCAAATGGTATCAGAGCCGGGATCCGGTCCAGTGTGCCAGCGAGGACGCTGGGTCCCCAAGGGGGGTGGATTGTAAGGTCCCACATTGGATTGGGGGAGGGAAACGAAGTGTCCTTATAAGGGCATGGACACCTCCCTCCTTGTAGACGCGTTTTGGTGGCGGCTTAGGCCATCTGCCAGGAACAAAACCGTGAGGCCTGTAGGCTTGGAGATGCTGTGAAACTCTCCCAGGCTGCGGCCTATGGGCTTGGAGATGCCACGAAGTTCTCCCGGGCCAAAGCGGACAATATCTACATGCGGATGCGCAGGGGACGTTACAACGCGGTGCACCGATGTTGTTGTAGTAGATATGAATGCAAGGAAACCCCAACATCCGCTACGCAGCAAATGTCGTGCATGAATTGCAGAAATCATGGGAGTCGTTGTCCGGCTCCCAAAACCATGAAACGCGAACTCCGAAACCCCAAGAATGGAAAAATTTACAATCTTCCGGAAACAGTCGATATGGGCATGATGGGTGGCAAGCCAGTCCATCCCTAGAATTACATCAAAGCTCGCAAATTCTAATGAAATAAGATCAGTTGGCAGCTCATGGTCACTAATCTGAACTCTACAACGGGGGTATATCATCCTCAATTGGACTATCTCACCCATTGGTGAGGATATAAACAATACGAAGTCTAAGGGTACCGCTTTCACTGCTAGTCTTATAGCTAGGTTTGGTGTCATGAATGAATGTATAGAACCGAAATCAAATAATACATGAGCAGCTATAGATTGGATAAGAAGAGTACCTTCCATTGTGCTCGACATTCTGCTCTGCGAGTGCAAATACATTGCCTTGAACCTGATTCTTTGGTTATGGAATGGATGCAAATTTCTTGGGTGCCTAGCAATTACGGGAGAAATGTCCCAATTTACCGCAATTGTAGCAAGTGGGAGGTTCAGCATGCCTGCCAAAAGACGATCTTGGCTGAGTCTACTGTGTCCCTGCTAGAGTGGGGGGAATGGTTCCTAACTGTGAGTGTGGCGGTGATTGTTTGGAGCGATAGTTCTTGAAATTATGTCCCACCTTTCCGCATTTGAAGCAAGCCTTCCTTTTCCTGTCAGGAATCGCCGATAGTTTAGTAGTGATACCAGTAATAGGTGCAGGAGCTAGGGCCTCACTCCCTAACTCTTCCTCAATTAGCAATGCCCTTATTAAAACTGCGCTGTAGTCCTCGAGTTCGTGAGAAGCTAAATGACATCTGAAAGCATGTGATAAGCCTTGTCGGAATCTCTCCGTCTTCCTTGCTCTATTGGCAACAAGATCGGGTGCATAGCGTGAAAATTTCATAAATTTGGCCTCATATTACGCAACATTCATTGATCCCTGTTGTAACTAGAGGAACTCTTTCTCCTTTCTGTTTCTCAAGTTCTTTGGGAAGTATTTGTCATTGAACAGCTGACGAAAAGTTTCCCAGGTGAGTGCCTCACTCTCAAGTCCCAGCTCCCTCAGCTTCGCGTTCCGCCAATGCCTGGCTTGCCCACTCAACTTGTACGATGCATATCGAACTTGATCCTCTGAAGAACACTTCGTCACCGCGAATACCTTCTCCATTCTTTCGAACCAATAATCATCCTTGACGGGATGAGCCTCTCCCATAAATTCTAGAAGTTTATGCTCCATGAATTGATTGAAATAATCACGTTCCTTAGGTGCTGGTCCTAAGACCTATGCCACGACCGCTTGTGTCACTAGTCCAGTCAGTTGATAAGGTGCTTTGACTATCTCATCCATACTTGATGGAGTTACCGCTTGACTGGGGCTCCTCGAGGGACTCATGGGGCGATAGCTAGCTTCGTCAGACAGAGACATATCTGCACAATAATTTTTAGATTAACAAAAATCTCAAACAAATCCTAAGCATTCTAGTACCCATACCTCATTAACAGAAGACTATGCTAGGTCCTCAAATCTCCTTGATTGTCTAATATCCTCAAACATCCTTGGGTCCTAGAACCCCCAAATGCTCACACAGAATCTTAATTCTCTGATACCATTAGTTGTAATGACCTGAGCTCGGATCCCCGAACTTGACCCAGACCGTCACGGTAAAATCTCAAATCATCCGAAATCATCAATTTTACGTCATCAATGAACTCAACATCATTAAAAATATCATCAATAAACCTCATAAATACACCATTAATTAAACATCCATATTAGCAATAATAATAATTTTAATTAATGACATCGATGTCCCAAAATATCAATTCTCATAAAGAAAATCTAACACAAGTCAAACAATAACTAAATCAAAAATCTTAAATCCCCATTCGGAGAACCTCGAACTCTGATATCACCTCTATCTGGTAGCTACCCAAAAGTCACGTGATCTCTTTGATCTTGATATCAACCTGTCTAATCTGGAGCCAATAAAATACAAGAGTGAGTCGAATACCGAGCAAGTAAAACTGAACAATAAAAGAGGAGTACAATAAAGTATATTGGATGATAAAACAATGAATAAAGTCAATCATAGAAGGTAGTATATCCACCATTGTCCAAGACTCAATAACATGTCGTGTCCATGACCCGAAGGTCACGCGAATGGCTAGGTATCAAGGAAGCAACATGGATTCTATCGAATCCGATCATCAGTTCAATATAAAATCACAACTGTATGAATGACAGCAGTCTTCACGGACCTTATTCTACCGTAGCGAACCAAAGGCCACGTATTTATGCCCCCGATGGTTGGGTGAGTACCACGAGGTTACTTTGTATCCATGGTATCCCCACACCCTTACAGTCCTCCCAGAAGCTGTACCCGTAGCATGCTTATATCATCTCTGATACCCCTCACCAATGATATCTCAGATATCATCATCTACGATGGTCACTAAGTTATAAGCATCCCTTTCGACTAACTGTATGAGATAACAAGGATCTGATTATCAACTCAATTTGAGGTCACCACTGTACTAGATAGCAAGGATCTCCCTAGATCTTATTCTACCATAGTGAACCAAAAGCCGTGTATTTACACCTCCAATGGTTGGGTAATATAACGAGGTCATCCATGGTATCCCCATTACCCCTACAGTCCTCTTAGAAGCTGTACCCGTAGCATGCTCATACCATCTTCGATACCCCCCGCCAATGATATCCCAGATATCATTCTCTACGATGGTCACTAGGTTATAAGCATCCCTCATCAAGAAGAACGACCTCAATCCCCCAGAATGGAATCAGTATTGGAAAAGCATAGACTATTTTGTGGTCCCACGGACTCCCATTCGTCCAGTTACAGTAAAGTCTTCGCACGCTCTCCTTCACTTATCCATAGAGTGTCAATAGAATATACACACGCCAACGAAATTAACGCAGAGAATAATTTATCAAAATTCATTGATGCGGTATAGGAATGATTAGCTAACAGACTATCATTATTCCGAACTCACCAGGCACTTATAAATATACGAACCCACATGTGTATAATTTCATATAAACATTTCTTACCATCCACATATATCAATATAATTATATCTATATATATATATATATATATCTTCCATCATTATAAACAAATAAATAAATATAAATATATATATATATATTCCCACATCATTATAAACATCTCAACACAATATAAATAAAGAATAATTAAATAATTAAATATATTTACATATGTACATATACATATATATATATATATATATATATATTCTCACATGATATATATATATATACATACATATGTACATATACATATATATACACATACTACATATGTACATATACATATCCACGTTCACATACATTCTATACAAATTATCAGCCATATGGCCACATATACATATATATATATATATATATATATATATATATACATATATACATATTCTCACATGATATATATACATACATACATACCCATACACATGCTACTTACACATATCCACGTTCACCATTCTTCAAATTTCAGCCCATGGCCCACTATACTCACTCACACACACAATCCAGCCCCACACTCACACACACAGCCCACTGCTCATCACTTGCCCCACTAAACACACTCACACACAGCCCACTAATTTGGCCCACTAACACACACACACAACCCACTAACTTGGCCCACTAACACACACACAGCCCACATCTACACAGACACACAGCTCAGTCCAGCCCAACACACACACACACACAATTCACGGCCAAGCCCAACACACACACAACCACTGCCCACGTTTTGCTTCCATCCATCAAAACCCAGCCATGACCCAATGTGCTTCACATAGCTTCTGCTGCCCTTCACACACACACGGCTCACGCAGAGCTTCGCACACACACACGCACTCTCACGCAGCGAACCAGCTTGCGTACACACTCGGCTAGACCCATATACACCATACTGCCCACACGCATGGCTGCACACACATATTCTCGCCACACCGCCCACACAAAGCTACACACACACAGCCACACACCCAGCAGCCAAACCAACCGAGGCCATGTTTTACCCAATTCCTCATTTTACAACAAAAATTGGGAATGGTAGGCACGAAATCATTCAATGCAAACAAATAATAACATCAAGAGATGAGAAGGTAAGATTTATTAATAGAATGAAACGTTGAAGTTCCAGAGACCTTCTCAAGAGATGAGAAGGTAAGACTTAGTGTCAATCTGAATCACATGAATTTATGCAAAAATAAGCAAGCATTCACATGAGCAACGTAATAAATGTATGATAGTTTTATTAATTTTTAGATGATTATAATATACACGCAGTCTGTATGGCCTGGACAGTACTAACCTTGATTCAGCAAAGGTTCACTGATAGTACTTTTTGAGGAAAACGGTGTTCCATATCCTTGGGACCAATTTCTTGTTTTGGGTACGTAACTTGTACACACCATTAGGAAAATTATTGAGACTAGAAATGGTCCTTCCCAATTGAGGGGCAGCTTAATCCAGTCAATGATTTTGCTGGTTGCCTCTATACTCCATAAAACTAGGTCTCCCACCTCTAGCAAGTGAACTTTCACATTTCTATTGTAGTACTGAGTAATTTATTATTGATAAGCCGTTGTGTGCAGCCTTACTACATCTTAGGCTTCTTCAAGTAAGTCAAGGTACTCCCTAAGTTGTTGGGAGTTGATGTTTGGGTCGAAACTTTTGACTCGGATGTTGGGCTGACCAATCTCTACCAAGATGACCATCTCAATCCCATAATATAGGCTGAATGGTGTTTCTCATGTTAGTTCTCTAAGGGTTGTCCACTAGGACCACAGCACGGAGGGCACCTCATCTGCCCAAGCCTCCTACGTCTCCTATGTAATATCCCAGATTTTTTATTCGAATTAATTTAATATTAATTATAATTTTGGACAAATTGGGCGTGACAAAATTAATTAAATATTGAGAAATTTTGGAAGGATATTTGGATCAGTTGGGTTGGCGCCTGGGGTGTGCCCATATCGCCCAAATATTGATTCGGATTTTGGATTAAAAGAAAACTAAAATGGAATATATATATATATATATATATATATGGATAAGGATTAAAAAAAAGAAAATAAAAAAGAAAATAAAGAGATAAGATTGGGGGATCGGGGAAAGAGAAAAGGAGGGAGAGAGGGAGCTAGGGTTTTGGGGTTTCGTTTGTGGAGGAGGAAGAAGGAGAAGGGAGTGAGGCGGCTGTTCGGCGATCGCGGCGATGGCGATAGCGAAGTGGCGATGGCGAAGGGGGTTGCGGTGAGGCCGCGACGGTGGGCTGGTTGAGAGACGGTGGCTCGTGGGTGGTGAAGTGGCGGTGACGATGTAGAGTGCGAGAGAGAAATCGCACAAGGAGGAGGAAGACGGTGGCGCAGTGGTGCCGGTGCCGGCCGGGTGGTGCCCGGGAGGCCATCGATGGCCGAGCCGGTGGAGCGCGGGCAGGAGCTGCCGGCAGAGGGTCGTGTGTGGAGGAGAGAGGAAGGGTCGTGCGGAGGAGAGAGAGAACAGCTCCCGGAGAGGACGATTGAGCAATGGTGACGGCGGTGACCGATGGTTGTTCGCCGGTGACCGGCGGCGGCCGTGGTGGCGCGGCTTGCAGCGAGGCTGCGCAGGAAGGGGGAGCGCGGGCAGTGGCGCGACGGCAGCGCGCACGGCGGAGAGAGAAAGGGCCGTTTCGGGCACTTCGAGACATCTTTTCTTCAGATCTGCAAAGTATGAGGTCCAGGCAAGTATCTGTAAACCCTCTCTTTGGTCTAATTTAATTTCTGATATATTTTGGATCTTTTGTTTGGAATTTTTACTAACTCCGCATGAATTTTGGTACACCCATTTAATTATTCTGGACATGCATGTGTAATTCATTGGATGTTTTGGGGATTGTTGGACTGGGTTTTATGATTTTGGAGAATTTAATATTTCTCTGAAAGTCTGAATAATTTAGTGGACACTGTATATTTTTATATTAATATATTTATATTAAAATATACACAAAAATTTGCATTGGCCGTGCATTTTCACATGCACGTGCCGAGTTGTGGTCACTACATTTGGATTTGGATTATTGGATTCTGGCCAGCTCCCGACGGGGAGATTATTTTGTTATTTGGAAATCCCTTTCCCCCGGTAGGAAAGGCTTGGAGTAGTGACCCTTCCCATTTGGATAATTTGATTTGACCTTAAAATATATCCGGACGTCCTAATATATCTGACAAACTTGAGGAATGCACCCAAAGTCGCGGGTGGCAAAACATAGTGAGCTACCTTATCTATGGGTACACAGTACATGGATTTTGGCCTAAGGTTACCGGGATTATGTGTAACCCTTCCTCAAGTTAGTCTTTAAATAATTAGAACCCAAATTCGGTGCATAATTTGTATTTTTGCATTAATTGGTTTTGGACTTTGATTTGGATATGGATTTTGGACTTGGATTTAAGAATCGCTGATTTTGCCTATAATTGAGCTTGGTATGTCACGTACAAACGATTTTGATTATATATTTTGATCCGAACCTTTGGAACATCTGTCGCGGTACTGTTTCGGTATCTGCGCACGCTATTAGATTATCCGGCTATCGGATTCTGCCCCAGATCACAAGCTGATCGGGCATTGGAGTTGGATTTGGATTTGGACTCGGAGTTGGACTTGGACTCGGCATCCGGCTATCGGATTCTGCCTCAGATCACAAGCTGATCGGGCATTGGATTTGGACTTGGATTTGGACTTGGACTCGGATTTGGACTCGGATCGACATCGATTTTGGAATTGGTTCGGATCACCTCTGTTTTGGTTATATATATATTTATATATATATATATATATATATATATATACGTCCCGACGAGGACTATTTTTAAAATTAGGACATTTATTTGGACTTGGACACTTGATTTGAGTACGAGACTACCATTGAATTTTAAATTTTGGATCTTGGATTTTGGTTGGAATTATCTTATCGGCGATTTGGATTTATTCTGAAATTTGATTGGATTTTCATCCATTTGACATTCCCTCTGATTTATTGGACTTCTTTTGACCAAATATGATACTTGCTAGGCATTAGGCTCATTTTTCTATTTTGTCCCTTCAGAGTAGAAGGTTCGGATGCAGTACAGGAGTAAAGACGTGATCGGTCAGATATTTGTCTGATTTGGTGAGTTTCAGTTTTATTATGGTTCATGTTGATATTTGATAAATTTGGATTATGGAATTGGCCGGATATAGGCTTATTGTTATATGTTGGAAATAGTTGAATATTTGTTATGTTTGATTATGATTTTTGGGTTGGATTATTATCTCCCTTACGACGATCGTAGAGCAGGTCGTATTTATTTTGTTCGGACGGTTGTTCGATGAGGTCCTGTGAGGATTTTAATTTTGTTGAGTGTATATTTTGATTTGTCACACCCGAATTTTGGGACTTAGTATTAATTGTTTAAAATTATTTGAGAATTTAGATTTTAGAAATTATAATTAATTATTTAAATTGACCTGCTTGGTTCGGGTTCGTGACGGAAGTGGTATCAGAGAAAAGTCATAACGAGGGGTACTTTGTGTTATTTTGGATAAATAATTGGCTGAATATTTGGGTATAATAAGTATTACTTTTGGTTAATAATAGAAAATTTGAGTTGTGGAGGTTCGGGTTTGAATCAGAAGGTCGAGTCATAAGGGTTTGAGTATGGATTGGGAGGATGATCATTTGATAATGATGAGTCGCACAAGTAACAGAATGTATGATTTGATATAATAGTTTGATTAGAATTTTGTTTGGTTTCTGTTAATATGTAGAGATTTTGTTGGAATTTACAATTTTGGAAGAGTAGTGGTCTAAAATTGGAGCTGGTCTGAAATCTCGCGGGGTAGAAGGAGATTTTGGTTGGCAGAGGGGTAGGTGATAAAGTTGATCGACTCAAAATCTCGTGGGATAGAAGGAGATTTTTGGCTGGCAGAGAGGTTAGCGGTGAAAGTGAAGATGAATGAAGATTCTTCAAGATTGGATGCCGCAGATAAGATGAAGAAATTCAAATCAAATCAACTCGTTTATCCTTACTAGAAGACAGGACAATGAAGTACAACTCTGATTTCGTTGGCAGCGATGATGCTGATCGTGTAGAAGTCTGAAGTTATAGTTGGAGCAAGAGAAAGACTAAAGATTGTTCATTCCCACTCATTGCTGTGATCGGGTGGATAGTAGTCCCTGCAAATTTTTCATCGCTGAAGAATCGAAGGACAAAGAGTTCGTGGTTCGATCTCCTAAAGCAATGCTCTAGAAGAGGCTGAAGAATTTAAAATATTTGTTGAAGCATGATGGTAGTTGAAGACTTCAAGATTCAATCTGGAAGTAGTTGGTGTCATTCGGATGCTAAACTTATGATGAGGAGCTGGATCATACCCTGTTGATCAAACAGGAGTAGCTTCAAGAGAAGCATTTCTAGAAGAAATCAGAGCATTGGAGTCAAGACTCGAAGGATGGATTTGTTATCATTAAGAAGACGCTAAAAGAAACTCAGGTGAAATAAAGTCTTCTTCATTGAAATTTCAGTTTGTGAAGTTTGCTTACGAGTTCAGCGAGAAGAAGTTTGCAAGACGAGTTTACTTCGTCAAAAATGAAGTCTGCTTCAATTGCGGCCAGATAGGCCATTTGTCAAGGATCGTTCAAATTTTTGGCGTTCGAATTCCAGAAGTCCTGATAGAAGATGGATGGTTCTACGCGAAGCATTTGCAGTTATGGCCCATGAAGTTAGAGATGGATCCCTTGTTATGGAAGATTGTTTCGGTAAGTCAGTCCCATTTTGCATTTTGGGTTATGAATCCTCAGAGTTCCAAGGAAGAGTCAGTAAGAAGGCTTAAAGGTTATTTTTGGCGCTGTAAGCGAATCATTTGTTGAGAGACGGGTGCTGAGTTTATCTAGCATATATGGTCACATTTGGGAGTTATTCTGTGATCATTGAAGATATTTTTGTCATCTGCGAGTTGAAGATGTTTTTCAGAGAATTCAACTGGATTGCTCATGGATTAAGAGATCAAATTTATTTTCGATGATGTGCTTGGATCTGTATCTATTTCGAGGGTTCCGTATGGAGTAGTTTTGTCTGAGTTGAAGAAATTGGGACAATAACTGTAAAATTTGTTGAGAAAGGTTTTGTTTAGCCAAGTGTTTTGGCCTAGAGTGCTTCAGTGTTTTCAGATGAAGGAATTTGGATCGATGGATTTATCTTGAATTATTTGGGAACTGGGTATGTATCAGTTTTCATGAATCGAGGATTTGTTGGATCCATTTGACAAAAAAAAAGAAAAAAAAATTGGGTTTTCTCTAAGATCGAATTATGTTTGAGGTATCCTTTATTGAGGATTTAGTCAGAGGATGTGTATAGGACAGCTTTCAGGTCACTGTGTGACCGTTATCAAATTTTGATTGTACTTTTGGGTTGTCAAATATTTTAATGTTTTTTTTATGGATTTGGTTGATTGGACTTCTGATCGTATTTGGATTAGTTTTGATAACTGTGTCAATGATTTTCTGATTTATTTGAAGAATATTGAGAAATATGAGATCCGATTGGAAAGTCTCATTTGTAGATTTCAAAAATGTGACATTTGGAGATTCGAAGAAGATAGAAATAGTGGCGAATTTGAAAAAGACCGTTTTAAGGTCACGAGTGTGGAGTTTCTTGGATTTAGTTGATTGTGATGGGAGATTGGTTAAAAGTTTCTCGCAGATTTTAGTGTCGTGGTGCCTTTGGAATAGAAGTGATCAGTATTCAAATAAAGTGATGCTGGTGAGGAAAGTTTTCAGTAATTGAAAAATAGATTATCATCGGTGTCAGTTTTGTCAATTCCTGATGGATCAGAAAGTTTGGCAGCGTTCAGTAATGCTCCTAAGAAAAATTTCACCATGTATGAATTTAGTATGGTCGGGCGCATTATCCAAGAAAAAGTTTAGGGGTGCGGCGCAATCTAGAGGATTTTGCTTGAAGGTGCCGTGGCAAGGAATGCCACATGAGGATTGGGCTAGATGGATTTTCTTTCCTTTTTGTCAGCATTGGATTTCGAACTAAGATTCTATTTATGGGAGAAGTTCTTATGAGGATCTATGGTGATGTTCTTTTCGGACAAGCCGTCTGAAAGTCCAGAATGCGACACCGTTTGGAGGATTTTTGTGTGAAGTGCTATGTCGAAGATACCAATGGGAAGACTTGTCCAGAAGAATTTTCTCTTTTCTGCTAGGATTGGATTCTGAACGAAATTTTTATCTGTGGGAGAATCTTTTGAGAAGATCAGAATGAAGCCTTTTTGGATGAGCTACATTAAAGTTGATAGTGATTGAGCAGACAATCACAAACATTCTGCACAAAGTGTTTTCTCCATTACACATTCTAGAGGAAGCATGTTTGCAAGAATTCTCTCATTAGAGTCTCAGTTAATTTGATGAAAGCTCAGAAGCTGATTGAATAGAAGCTAAAGAGCAAATGAGGTCATCTATAATTGTGATTGAGTTTGGATTTGTCTAAGTTCGATGGGAACGTCAAAGATTTTTCACCTTGCAGAGTGGAGAGAGAATTTGATGGCAAGTTGATTATGTGTCAAGGTTTGCAGACAAAATATAAGGCGTGAGGTTGTGGCCTATGTGGCAAGGTATATCCGGTGCCTAAAGATGCGCCTGATCGAGCGAGAAGAAGAAGCCTCAAGATTTGTGTTTCGAGTCTACCTCAAATGGTAGAAGATCGTGGTAGTAATTTGGAGGATGATGGATGAGTTGATGGAGTGGGCTCTTTTCTTGGCATTTATCGATGTCGTTCCCGAGATTCGCTGTCGGCATATTGTCGAGATGAGAAGATTATAAAATATTTTGATTTTGAAGCTTCTGATTTTGAGTGGAGGCAAATAATCAATCAGAGTAGCGCGACGGAAGTATATAGACTTTTGGCTATTTGTCACAAGATATGATTTGACGCTTCAAGTAGGAGATTGAATTTGCAGTCCGATTTGAAGTTCGATGTGGATGGTCAGATGTTTATGGAAGCACCTTGAAGAGAAGAATTTGAGTTGGAGGTCGTCGGGCAATTTGAACATAAGGTTCGTCGGAATCTTCCATGTGTTCGTTAAGTCGGAGAGGCGGTCTGCATATTGGCCTTATCTCTGAATTTGATTTATGGACATAATATGTCATATGTGATTTGCATGAGAAATATGTGAATGATCATTTGAATGTGCTTGGATCGGAATCGTCATCCATCGACGAGAATTTGTATTGAGCCAAAGTTTCAATTCGAATTTTGGAATAGAAAGGATCTACTATTGAGGATCAGATTTTGGATGAATCACACAGTCGAGGAAGTGGTCTGAGAAGATGAAATTGAAAGAATAGCTCATTATATGATATTTGAGGTTAAGATTGATATTCGTAAATTTCGATGCCGAAATTTTTGTAAGGAGGGGAGAGTGTAATATTCCGGATTTTTATTCGAATTAATTTAATATTAATTATAATTTTGGACAAATTGGGCGTGACAAAATTAATTAAATATTGAGAAATTTTGGAAGGATGTTTGGATCAGTTGGGTTGGCACCTGGGGTGTGCCCATGTCGCCCAAATATTGATTCGGATTTTGGATTAAAAGAAAACTAAAATGGAATATATATATATATATATATATGGATAAGGATTAAAAAAAAGAAAATAAAAAAGAAAAGAAAGAGATAAGATTGGGGATCGGGGAGAGAGAAAAGGAGGGAGAGAGGGAGCTAGGGTTTTGGGGTTTCGTTTGTGGAGGAGGAAGAAGGAGAAGGGAGTGAGGCGGCTGTTCGACGACTGCCGGCGACGGCGATAGCGAAGTGCGGCGACGGCGATGGGGTTGCGGGTGAGGCCGCGACGGTGGGCTGGTTGAGGAGACGGTGGCTCGTGGGTGGCCGTGGCGGTGACGATGTAGAGTGCGAGAGAGAAATCGCACAAGGAGGAGGAAGACGGCGTGGCGCGGTGGTGCCGGTGCTAGGTGGTGGTGCCGGGAGGCCATCGATGGCGAGGCCGAGGAGAGCGCGGCAGCGGGAGCTGCCGGCAGAGGGCCGTGTGCGAGGGAGAGAGAAGGGTCGTGCGGAGGAGAGAGAACAGCTCCGGAGAGGACGATTGAGCAACGGTGACGGCGGTGACCGATGGTGGTTCGCCGGTGACCGGCGACGGCCATGGTGGCGCGGCTTCGGCAGAGGAGCTGCGCAGAAGGGGGAGCGCGGGGCGCTGGCACGGCAGCGCACGAGGAGAGAAAGGGCCGTTTAGAGCACTTCGAGACATCTATTCTTCGACCGCAGTGAGGTCCAGGCAAGTATCTGTAAACCCCCTCTTTGGTCTAATTTAATTTCTGATATATTTTGGATACTGTTTGGAATTTTTACTAACCTGCATGAATTTTTGGTACACCCATTTAATTATTCTGGACATGCATGTGTAATTCATTGGATGTTTTGGGGATTGTTGGACTAGGTTTTATGATTTTGGAGAATTTAATATTTTTTTGAAAGTCTGAATAATTTAGTGGACACCGTATATTTTTATATTAATATATTTATATAAAAATATACACGAAAATTTGCATTGGTCGTGCATTTTCACATGCACGTGCCGGGTTGTGGTCACTACATTTGGATTAGGATTACTGGATTCTGGCCAACTCCCGACGGGGAGATTATTTTATTATTTGGAAATCCCTTTCCGCCGGCAGGAAAGGCTTGGAGTAGTGACCCTTCCCATTTGGATAATTTGATTTGACCTTAAAATATATTCGGACATCCTAATATATCTGACAAACTTGAGGAATGCACCCAAAACCGCGGGTGGCAAAACGTAGTGAGCAACCTTATCTATGGGTACACAGTACATGGATTTTGGCCTAAGGTTACCGGGATTATGTGTAACCCTTCCTCAAGTTAGTCTTTAAATAATTAGAACCCAAATTCGGTGCATAATTTGTATTTTTGCATTAATTGGTTTTGGACTTTGATTTCGATATGGATTTTGGACTTGGATTTAAGATTCGCTGATTTTGCCTATAATTGAGCTTGGTATGTCACGTACAAACGATTTTGATTATATATTTTGATCCAAACCTTTGGAACATATGTCGCGGTACTGTTTCGGTATCTGCGCACGCTATTGGATCATCCGGCTATCGGATTCTGCCCCAGATCACAAGCTGATCGGGCATTGGAGTTGGATTGGATTTGGACTCGGAGTTGGACTTGGACTCGGCATCCGGCTATCGGATTCTGCCTCAGATCACAAGGTGATCGGGCATTGGATTTGGACTTGGATTTGGACTTGGATCGACATCGATTTGGAATTGGTTCGATCATCGATTTTGGAATATATATATATATCACCTATATATATATATATATATATATATATATATATATATATATATATATCGTCGACGAGGAGGACTATTTTGGAAATTTGGACATTTATTTGGACTTGGACACTTGATTTGAGTACGAGACTACCATTGAATTTTAAAATTTGGATCTTGGATTTTGGTTGGAATTATCTTATCGGCGATTTGGATTTATTCTGAAATTTGATTGGATTTTCATCCATTTGACATTCCCTCTGATTTATTGGACTTCTTTTGACCAAATATGATACTTGCTAGGCATTAGGCTCATTTTTCTGTTTTGTTCCTTAAGAGTAGAAGGTTCGGATGCAGTACAGGAGTAAAGACGTGATCGGTCAGATATTTGTCCGATTTGGTGAGTTTCAGTTTTATTATGGTTCATATTGATATTTGATAAATTTGGATTATGGAATTGGCCGGATATAGGCTTATTGTTATATGTTGAAAATAGTTGAATATTTGTTATGTTTGATTCTGATTTTTGGATTGGATTATTGTCTCCCTTACGACGATCGTAGAGCAGGTCGTATTTATTTTGCTCGGACGGTTGTTCGATGAGGTCCTGTGAGGATTTTAATTTTGTTGAGTGTATATTTTGATTTGTCACACCCGAATTTTGGAACTTAGTATTAACTGTTTAAAATTATTTGGGAATTTAGATTTTAGAAATTATAATTAATTAATTAAATTGACCTGCTTGGTTCGGGTTCGTGACTAGCTTCATTTTCAACCTGTGTAATAGTGTTCGATTTGTTACTTCTACCTGCCCGTTCATCGTGGATAGGTGACAGAAATATAAATTTGCCAAATTTTCAAACTCGTACAATACTTGGGAAAACTCTTACGAGTGAATTAGATTCTATTATTGATCACTATGACCTCGAGAATTCAACCTGCATGTGACGCTTTTCCAAACAAACTTTATCGAGTTCTGCTTGATTATCCACGCTAGTGGAGAGGCATCTATCCATTTTGTGAAATAGTTGACTCTGACTATGACGACTTTTCTTTATCCTGATACAATGGGCAATGGGCGCAATATATCAAACACCCACTGAGCAAACGGCCAGGGCGATTGCAAGGTTTACAATTCTGTGTGTAATTAACGAGTAATGTTGCCATGGATTTGATAATTTTCATGCTTTTTCACAAATTTCATGGCATCTCACTTTATTGTTGGCTAGTAGTAGCTATGACAGGTCATATTTTTCTACCAAAAATTCAACAAAGTTTTGTTTGTAATACGGATATTCGTCAATACAAAAATCTGTACAATCTCCTGTACAAAATAATATACATTCAAATATCCCAACATCTGACATCATATAATCAACAACACATAAAATCAGACAGGATCCAATTGCCACATTTTATTTGTGACTCCAATGCTGTGTATCTAAGCACAACGTCGACAAGAAAGATGCCACTAGGTTTCTATTACAAATCACAATAACTTGCAAAAGTATAAATAAATCTAAACGACAGCAGAAACTAAATCATCTACTCATCAGTCTTTTATACAATATCCATTATAATTCTAAAATAAATATAATTTCTCCATGACATAAATATCACTACAAATAATTAATTTTTGATATGGTCTTCCAAATCCCAAACCTAATCCACTTCTAATATCTATACTGTCCCATCGAGTATATCAAATCTGTGCCAAATTAGAGACAAGGAAAAGTAAAGGTCAGTCAAAACTCAGCAAGTGCAATGTTATCAAAAACAACAACAATATATAGGCAAAATAAAGTAAAAGAGGAATATACAAGCATGATGAGGATGCGTAAATATAAATATGATTGAATGTACTTTCGGAATACAATTAACTTCTCATGTTTTATCCTTCTTTGTTTGGGGATGTAATTTATATATAATTACTCATCTTTGCGGACCAGAGTTAATAAACTTTACTAACTAAAGGTGCGGGAGGATAAGGAAGGAAGGATTATGATGCCTCTCATAATCTAAGGCTGAACAACGTACTCATCATCTAATAAGAAATTTTTGCCTAGAAAAAGCCGAACACCACGTGTTATAGCAGTTTGCCTATCACCTAGTCATACATGGCCGATAAAACGCTACCCTAACCTTCTGCAGTTTAGAGGCAGTCCTCGTCCTTCCACAATAATATCCTAAGTTTGCCAATAGTATTGCCCACTACAATACGTGGTCGGAGTAATCCTCGAGTCTCTATTGTAATTCTAATGGCAGACCAAGAGATATTACCTTTATAACACAATTCCATGGTCCTAATTTAATGGCTTCTTATTCATTTGAGGAAAGATCCACCATAATTCAATTCACAATATCTCCGTCTGGGAGAGTGATTCGATCATATATCACATTGTGGACTTCCCTCAGATTATTCGTATACTTTTTATCTTACTTTTAAATTTAAGTCTTTTCACCACTTAACTTTATGTACGAATATCATAAACATAGAGAAGATTAAAAATTCTTACCATCGAGAAGCAATTTGACTTTAAGGGCTTTCGAACTCGAATTTTCTTTGCAAATGCGCATATCATAACTTTCAGATTATATAATTGAACTTGTACAGATATATATCACTTAATCAATAATTAAACAATGTGAAATTATGCAAAATAGTGTTCAATGGCCTTTGGGTGAACAGTGCCACGAATAGTGCCCGATTGCGCATATCAGATAATTCACGAAATTTCAAGCATCCAATGAGTAAATTATCAAATTCAAAGTATGGGTAATTATAATCCTAAATCAATTTATGCATCAAACTCAAAATAAAGGCTTAAACGGGGTCTAGGCACGAGTCTAGGGTTTTACAAATGGAAATCCACATAAAACTATCAAATTGGGTATCCAATCGATAAGTCAACTTATATCGGATATGGGTAATGATATCTAATCCCAATTTATGCAAAAGCCCAAAAAATCGGGGGCGAAATGGGCTCGGGCATGGGTTAGGTTTTTGGGTGCGCGATTTCATGTGAAATCGTTGAATCAAGCAATGAAATTGATAAATACCCGTGTCCAAGTCGCAGGTATCACAAACACATATATGGGTTTGGTACTAAGATAATAATACCCAAAGAAAACGAAACGAAAGTGCAAGAATACGAAAAAGGAAAATATAGATTCCCTTTTCTCGACCCGATCTACCACTTTTCTAACTGATTCGAGCTCAAAATCAGACCTGAGAACCTCATTTTCCATTCTTTCTCTCTCTACCCACCAGCTCCCTCTCTTTCTCTCTCTTCCCCTTCCCTTCTTCGCGTTCTACCCCCAAAACCCCTCCTCCTGCAATCCTATTGTTATTATTATTGTTATTATTATTATTATTATTACTATTATTATTATTATATGTTAATATTATATATATATATATATATCTCCATTTTTTTAAAATCTCAAAACCCGAATTGATACTTGGGCGACCGAACGGATGCACTTCGGGCACCAGCCCATCCGATCCAAATATCTTTCAAAATTTATAATCTTTAATTATTTTGTATCACATCCGAATTACCCAAAATAAACAAATAAATCCAATTAAATCAAATAAAAATATTAGGGATATTACATTTCCCCCACTTATAGAAATTTCATCTTCAAATTTTAACGAATCTCGAATTTTCATAATCAAAGGTGATCTTCTAGATTCTTTCCATCATTCTCAAGTCATTTTCTTGAATAAACAATTGTCCCAAAGAACATTAAGCATTTGAATCATTCTGATTCTTATTACCCAATGCGTTCTATCAGAATTGAAATCTACCAAGTCCAAAGGCAAACCAAATTCATTAACTACCTCTCCGACTTAACTCAAAACCTCAAACGGATAATAATTCTTGCTTCAATTTACACTAAACCTCGAAAATGATCATTCCTTCTAAGCCTCAAATTAAACCTTAAAATATATATCGTTTCACCACATTTTTGCTACATAACTCGGATTAATTATCTAGCTATGAATCATTCCATTGAAATTTCACCACCATATCTAATTCAGGTTGACGTACAAAATTCTTTGATTACGTTTGACTAAGGTTTCAATATAAACCTTAAATCACAATCAAACCTTAAAGTCGGAATACTTTATATTCTCGCTATTTTATTGGTAAGTCGACAAACCGACATATCCCCCAAAATACATAACCCATATCAAATACTCAGAATATACGGCAGCCATGATTAAAACAATCCTAGAATAGCCATACCATGAAGATGAATCCCACAATCTTCAAACTATAGCCACATTAAAAGTTACAATCATAACGATCACCCAAAGATTCGACCTAGTTTTAGATCATTCCCCCCCAAAACCTCAAGATCCCGTTGGCATACCAATGAGCCAACTGATCCAATCCGAACACGTCTTCCATGATCACAATAAGTGGGTCGCTCTAATTGTCCTGAAACAAAACCATAAGGACTTCTCATTTCATAATTTCATAGCTCTAATACTTCAGATACGATTTTGTCTCCCAATTTAAGAATATGACATCCTATCACCCTAGTATTTAGACCTACTCATGATTTACCTTTCACGTCTCCTATGAAGCATCGAAGATATATTAAGTCTAAAGACTCCCAATATTAATTGTCAGCATTAATGTCCGCTTTCCTTAAAAGGCACCGAGATGCAACTTCACAATTCTTAAACAGATCTGTCCACTTGCAATATCATAAGATAATCTTTCCTTTATGACACAACCATTCTGGCCTTTAAAATTTTTAGATAAGGCTATCTTCAGAGGTAATACCCATAAGTTCTCAAAGTAGAGGCTTCAATTGCTAATTCCAACCTACGGGTGGAGTAACTATAACTATGAACTTCTCCCCCACTTAATTCGAAGGTAGCCACTTATCATGATGCAAGACTAACATAATCCTAACTTTCCTCAAAAGTATTACATTCTACGATAACTCACCAGACTCTTCAGGGGTCAACCTAAATGATATGGACATCAATTGATCCTTTTTATTCCTCGAAACTACCATTTTATCTTTCAACTAACGATTACAGATCTCTCCTAAGCCAAACGTCTCACTGACACTGTAATCCACGAGAAATTCTTGTCAGATCACTTAATAACTTTGGTTAAAACCAAGAAGACCATACGTTTCAACGATACTAATCGGTCTTCCCAATTAGCCACCTCTTAAAGTCTTATAGATTCAAAATCATTCTACTAAAGAGCCACATGCTTAACAAGGCATTTTCTCAAACTACATCGTGTTCCCTTCTCAATAGGGCATATGGATTAACTGTCATTCACAATCTATGACATAATCCTCAAATAAAGTGCATACACTCCATGTTCTTTTGAATTCATCAATGAAGTCATCTCAGCATGGACCCGAATATGGCCGAAAGATCCAACACATAAAATTTCATGGGACGCCAATGAACCTACAAACTCAAACGGTGTTTTCGGACTTCATAGCAACAGTATTCTTATCCTGAATACCGACAGGGCTATAACCTCCATTAATCAACAATTCACACACTATGGACACAGATCGATCTTAGAAATCACCTATCTATTCACTATGCCCGCTTATCGAATCATTATTCTCCTTGATGGCCTAATTTTTTTTTTCAAAAATCTACAAATAACCTCAACGATTTGTCTTACCTACCTCAAAGGCTCTTAAGTATCCATAACGGCACCTAACCAATGCTTCTTTAATTCTATATGAAGTCTTCAAAAGTTAGTGTTGATTTCCAACACAACCTTAAGTTACCTATCACAAACGAACCAGCCTAATCGTTTCCTTCAAGGAATATCCTTAAGGTCTTACATAGCTAAATTCCTCAGTGACCACCGATGACTTCAAGAAGTGGTCTCATTTGTTCAATGATTTAAGCACATATTCTCATTAACAGCTTGTGGGCACAACGACACTAATTTTCTTATACCTCGACCAACCAATCATCACTAATATCATGTCGAGGATTGGTGCTGCAAAATAAGTTAATTCAGCCAAACCATCTATATCTACAATCTTAAGAAAATGTCACAAATCTCGATGCAACTAGTACAAGTCTATGATCCTAAAATAAACAAACAAGCTTAGGAAATACAAATAGAAATATAGGTTTAGAATCCCAAACAACACATATACTTAAAATGTCAAGATTTGGGAATCTCGTTTTCTATCACGATAGCGACACTCTTACACTTGTGCCATCCAAGGTCAACTTCACCTTCTATCATATGAGGGGCAACATGACCCTATCCTCCTCCAAACATTGGGTCACTGCTACACTATTTCAATTCTCAAGATTTGCATCTCAACTTCTACAGGATCTGAACCACCCAAAACTTAAGCACTTGATCGTTATTATCAAATTGATTATAAATCAACATCATTGGATTCACTAATACTAGAAATCGAATCCAAGTTATCCTGACCTCGAGTCATCAATTTCACATTATCAGTCTCACTAGGCAAGCTGTTCAAGCATCACCATTCCTTATTCTCAAAAAATTAACTCGAGATAACCCTTAAGGTATCCCCTTGTAGATTCTCTATCACGTGGATGATCATCTCCATGTGTCGACTTTCGCCTAGGCGGTTTGACATTTCTAATGGATCCTGATTTAGTCCTAACCCAAGAGAAATACCGTAACTTAATTGAGATACTAATTGGGACACCACAACCAGACAGTTACTCTTAAATACCGATCTTGACTTAGTTCTAACCTAAGTCATTAAAACTAGGATAATTAGAACTATCCCGGCTACTTAATCATCGTATACTCTCATCTACTTAAACGATCTATCTCACTCTAACCTAAGCATTTGCATAAGATTCAAATCAATCTAAGGTATCTTTTTTCTCTGATATCAATTGCGACGGATCGTATTTTTCTGCTGAAAATCTGGTAAAGTTTTATCTATAATACGGACATCTACCAGTATAAAAACCTGTATAATTTTCTGTAAAAATAACATACATCCAAATATCCCAACATCCAACATTATATAGTCAACAACACACAAAACCACACTGCATCCCATTGCCATATTTTATTTGTGGCTCCAATGTTGTATATCTAAATACAACATCGGCCAAGAGAGATACCACTAGGTACTTGATATAAACCACAATAACCTGTAAAAATATAAATAAATCCACATGATAGCAAAAACTAAATCATCTCCTCATCAACCTTTTGTACAATATCTATTAAGATTTCAAAGGAAATATAAATAAATATAATTTCTCTATGACATAAATTTTACTATAAATAAGAAGTTTTTGATATGGTCTTTCAAATCCCACACCTAGTCCACTTCGAATCTCTATGCTGTCCCATTGGGTATATCAAACCTATACTAAACTGGAGATAAGGAGAAGTACAAGTGAGCCAAAGTTCAACAAGTGCAACGTTATCAAAGACAATAACAATACATAGGCAAAATAAAACAAAAGATGAATATACGAGTATGATGAGGATGCATAAATATAAACATGATCGAATGTGCTTTCGGAGTACAGTTAACTTCTTATATTTTATCCTTCTTTGTTTGGGGATATAATTTATACATAATTATTCATTTTTGTGGATCAGAGTCAATAAGTCTTACTAACTAAATGTACGAGATGATGAGGAATGATTATAATGCCTCTCATAATCTAAGGCCGAACGACATACTCAACTTCCAATAATAAACTTTTGCCTAGAAAAGGCCAAATACCACGTGGCATACCGATATGCCTATCACCCGATCATAGAGGGCCGATAAAATGCTACTCTAACCTTCCGTGGTCCAGAGGTTGTCATCGTCCTTCCACAGTAATATCCTAAATCTTGCCAATGGTATTGTCCGCTACAATACGTGGTCAGAATAATTCTCGAGTCATTACTATAATACAAATGGCAGGCCAAGGGGTATTACCTTCATAGCACAATTTCATGGTCCAAATTTTATGGCTTCTTATTTATTTGAGGAAAGGTCCACTACAATTCAATTCATAGTATCTCCGTCCGGGAGAACGATTTGATCACATATCATATTGTGGACTTACCTCCGATTATTTTTATACTTTTTATCTTACTTTTGAATTTAAATTTTTTCACGACTTAATTTTATGTACGAATATCATAAACATAGAGAAGATTGAAAATTCTAACCATCAAGAAGCAATTTGACTTTAAGGGCTTTCAAACTCGAATTTCCTTCACAAATGCGCATATCGTAACTTCCAGATTATATAATTGAACATGTACAGATATATACCACTTAATCAACAATTAAATAAGGTAAAATTATGCAAAATAGTGTTCAATGGCCTTGGGTGAACATTGCACAGAGCAGTGCCCGGTTGTGTTCATCGGATAATTTAGGAAATTTCAAGTATCCAATGGGTAAATGATCAAATTCAAGGTATGGATGATTATAATTCTAAGTCAATTTATGCGTCAAACTCAAAATAAAGATTTAAACGAGGTCCGGGCGCGGGTCTAGGGTTTTGTCAACGGAAATCCACATAAAACTACCAAATCAGGTATATAATCGATAAATTTACTTATATCGAATATAGGTAATGATATTCTAATCTCAATTTATGTAAAAGCTCCAAAAATCGGGGGCTAAGTGAGCTCGGGTGCAGGTTAGGATTTTGGGTGCGTGATTTCATGTGAAATCGTTGAATCGAACAACGAAATTGATAAATACCCGTGCCCAAGTCATAGGTATCACAAATATATGTATGAGTCGGGTATCGGGATAATAATACCAGAAAAAAACAAAACAAAAGTATAAAAAGATAAAAAAGGAATGCATAGATGTTCTTATCTCGACCCAATTTATCACTTTTTTAACTGATTCGAGTTCAAAATCAGTCCCGAAAATCTCGTTTTCCCTTCTTTCTCTCTCTACCCGCCGGCTCCCTCTCTCTTTCTCTCTCCTCCCCTTCCCTTCTTTGCATTCTACCCTGAAACCTCTCCTCCTACAATCCTATTGTTATTATTATTATTATTATTATTATTATTATTATTATTATTATTATTATTATATCCATTTTTTTTCTTTAAATCTGAAAACCCAAATCAATATTCGGGTGAACGAACAGGCACACTTTAGGTGCCGACCCATTAGATTTAAATATCTTCCAAAATTTATAATATTTAATTAATTTTTATCACATCCGAATTGCCAAAAATAAATAAATAAACTCAGTTAAATCAAATAAAAATATTCAAGATATTACATGAACCCTATCGCATGACTTTAAATGCCAAGTTCTTACCCCAACGTATAACCCGCAAACGTTGAGATACATTTTGCTCAACGGGTAGTCAGCTTCTTCTCACGTTAGACACCGTATGCAAGGAATGGAGTACCCTCATCAGTATAGTCTCCTATCCATAAGGGTGTACCAACCTTCTATTCTCTTTACACACCTAGAGTAGTCCAAGTTTTTCAATAAAATGCCTTCTTCTAGGTACCTTCTGTACAGAATTATCCAAGTTTCACCATTAGAAATCAGAGGTATTTCTTTTTTTGGGACTTCTATACTTGGGGTCGTAAGGATTTCCCATATCTCTCAGGCATATTGCTTAGGATTTTCGATTGCAGCTATTTTCGCTTGCTAATCTGCCTTCCAAGTATCTCCCCTTGAGATGTGAAGAATTTTTACTCTATCAAATGACTCGATTAGGCCCTTCGTTCCAGTAAGATACCTTGTGAGCAAGGAGCTGGACATTTTAAAATTCTCTGTGACCTAGTTGATGATCGACTCCAATTCGCTGTCGATGGTCGGATTTCTGGTTGAGTATTCCTTCGCTAGTATGAGTCCAACCAATAAGACCTTATACTCAATGATATTGTTCATGGCTAAAAATCAAAGGGTCATCGAGTATTTCATATTTGATCCGTCTAGAGTCCTCAGGACCATGCCTACTCTATTCCTTAATTCAGATGATGACTCGTCTTCATGCAAGATTTAGGTCGGAGCCTCCTCTTTCAATTATGAAATCTGTGGAGGCTTGACCTTTTATGGTCGATTGCAATCAGAATTTCATATCAAATTTGCCCAATTTAATGGTCCATTTGATCAATCGTTTGGACATGTTGGGTTTTTAAAAGATTCCATTTAGTGGATGATTTGTTAGGACGATGATCTTATGAACTTGAAAGTATGGTCATAACTTCCTAGCACAGTAAACCAACTTAGAGGACCCTTTGACGTGCGAATAATGAGTCTTGATGTCTGTCATTATTTTACTGCTATAGTGGATTGGTCGTTGCGCCTTGTGTTAGGGTCATTTTTATGCTTGGTATATTTCGTGACCATATGTAATCGTATGCCAATGTCGGGTTATATTTCGTCGAAGCCCTACATCAACATATTTTCGTAGCTGTCCATTCTGGGTTTCAAGAGCATTGCGATCACCGTAAGCTCTCCACCTACTCGAACCAAATTTCCCGAACCCCTGCGCTCACCATAAACTCTCCACACGCTCAAGCCCAAATTCCTAAGCCCCTGCATTCGCTGCTCACTTCCTTCTCGCTCGAGCGCACACAAGGTTTCTCGTGAAACCCTCAATGCACTCACTGTGTGCTAGAGCCCCACTCGAACGCCGCGGGCAACGGGCGATTTTTTTAAACTATTTTTTGAGCCCTCTATATATATCTACACCTTATTTCATTTGCCCTAATGCTTTGATTGATGAATTTGGAGCCATCCCACTTGAGAGAAAATCCTCTTCCACTCTTTAATCTTGCTCCAAATTGAGAAAATTTTAGTTAGATTATTGTGTTTTATGTACTAATGGTTTTCTCACCACTTTCTCTTTATCGATCCATCACTTCTACCCTTCTACCTTCTTTGGTGACGTTGGTATGTGGAAGAAGGCAATTCGGCCTTGTTTGGCAATTTAAGTGGTTCGAGAGGGAAGATTAACATAAAAATCGAAAGGTATCCGGTTATGTTGCCATGAGAAAATCCGAGTTCCTTGGTAGGGATCATAAGATAGGAATAAGTCAGCTAAGTTAGTGCGTCGTTACCACCCGATCTGTAAGTTGATTTTTATAGTGTATTTCTTCCCTGGCCATTGAAGTCATAATGGTTTTTTATTGATTACCGTGGGTATCGAGTTTTTTCCTACGTTACCTAAAACATTGTATTATTATTATTATTATTATTATTATTATTACTTTATTTTTATACTCGTATTATTCCATCATCTAGATACAAATATTCTTTACGTGTATTGAATATTTAATTTTGTAATATTTTCGCTTATCCTGCACGGAGTCAAAAATTTATTGTGCAATTTGAGACGAAATGTCTTTTTCAATTGGTATCAGAGAATTACCCAGATCTGCGACCCCTGATCTAGATGTATACGAGTGGATCGCTCTCCGTACCTCTCTTCTTTGATGGGAGCAACTATGCCTATTGGAAGGATCGGATAAGAGCTTTCCTCAAATCTATGGATGAGTGCGTGTGGGCTAACACCCAAACCGGGTGGACCCCACCCAAATATGGTGATGTGTCAAAAGCTCTGTCCTCATGGACAAAAGATGAACTTGATGCATACAATTGGAACAGTAAGGATTTACATGCTATTGGAACAATAAGGCTGTGTCACCTGAAGTAATTAAGCACATTTCTATGTGTGAGATATCAAAAGAAGCTTGGGACATTCTTATAAATACCCACGAAGGTAATAAATTTGTTAAAAATGTAAAATTGTAAATTCTTACCACTAGGTTCGAAGAAATACGAATAAAAGATGACGAGACATTTAATGAATTCTATGCACAATTAAATGATATTGTAAATTTTATGTTTAATTTAGGAGAATGAATATCTGAAAATAGAATTGTTAGAAAAATTTTTAGATCATTCCCTGAACGATTTAGACCTAAGGTCACCGCTGTTGAAGAAAATAAAGACCTTGATAAAATGAAGATCGAAGAACTTGTAGAATTCCTTCAAACTTATGAGCACTTACTTCCACAGTGAAGAAAAAATAAATTGATCTCCTAAAATCCATTAGGGAAGAGAGAAACCGGGATTTCGATGAAGAATCATGTAGCAATGACAGATTTTTCTTATTTGTTAAGAACTTTAAAAATTTCTTAAAGAATAATAAATTTTTATCAGACAAACCAAATAAAGATTTAAAAAGATCTCCTAAATCTGAGAAGAAAGGCCGACGTGAATTTAAAGAATCCAAATCGAAAAATACCTAAAATGTTCAATACCATCAGTATAAAGGTTTTGGTCATTATCGTGTTGAATGCCCATACCTTAAACTCCAATAAGGTCAAACCTTTAAAGCTAATGTGGCCTTGAACAATAACGAAAAAGAAGAGCTTGAAAAATGCTCTAAAGATGGCCCCGTCAAGTATATAGCCTTTATGACCTCAATGTGTGAAAATGATGACCATTTAGAAGCAATTCTTAAGCTATCTGATGACGCTGAGAGCAAGTCAGAATGTGAACTATATGACTTTCAGGATGTTTTATGATAAATTGTTTACAGAATATCTACAGATCAAGAAAACAAATATGTCATTAAGTATAAATTGACAAAAATGGACAAAAAAAAATTAGCTCTTAAGTCCAAATTAGATTCAAAAGTTCAAGAAGTTGAAAATCTAAAAAACCCTTTTACTGAAAAAATTATGATTCTTGAATCTGATCTAGAGGCTATTCAAAATAGTTTAAAACAATTTACAAATGGGTCCAAAAATTTAGACCATATGCTCTATTTGGAAAAAATAAGAGGAAAAAAAACCGAGTTAGATTACTCAGAAAATTCCTTAAATGCCAATATTAATTCTAGAACTGTATTTATTTGGTCCACGTCCATCTCAAGAGAAAATAGTCCCTCATCTGCTCATATTGACAAATTGTCCAGAGGTTCACCAAAGAATGGTACTAATACACAAAACAATCAAAATTTAACAAGTATGAAAAAGTTCGGTCTTAATTCCACCAGGAAGCAAATATACCCTTCCGATGGCTATGCCAAATTTGTTCCAACGTGTCATGGATGTGGAATTATTGGCCATTTTCATCCGTACTGCCCCGTATCATTACGTCAAAATAAGTTTCGGCAAAACTCTAAGATAGAGCATTTAATTCAACACATCCAACATCTAAATGATCAAGTGATAAATTTAAGCAACACCATAAAATGTGGTAAAAAATTATAGATCAAGAAGAGTAAGCTCCATTACCCTTTGGTTATCCGTGACAAAAAGGAAGAGTAAAGGTGTCTCACTATGTGGTTTGAGGGGGACATAGGAAAGATGTTATTATTGATAGAGTTAGGAGAAGATACTATTATTTTTGTTAGGGGGAGATTCTATTTTTATAAGGGGGAGTTCTTCTTGGATTTTTGTGATTCCTGTATGTCTCTTGCTGACTTTATATCTTCTACTGCCTTGCCTTCGTACATTTTGATGATGCAAGTTGTCTTCTTTTTCTATTGTTATCGTCATATTATATTATCCTATATTATGCCTGTTTGTACTATGTTTGACTAGGAAACATAGTTATAGTATCGACACGGCAGTCTTAATATCGACATAGTAGTGCCAGTGTAGATTTTCATGTTTACTTGTATTATTTTTATTTCTCACTAGATGTAGATTTTTATGTACACGGGTTCTATTTTGATAATGTTTGAACCCGTCCTTTACTTGTATTTTTTTTACCTTTTTTTTACTTTATATGTTTTGTCACGGAATTGTCAAAGTGGGAGATTATTAGGGTTATTTTATGGTTGTCATATTTCGTGACCATATATAATCGTGTGTCGATATCATGTTATATTTCGTCAAAGTGCTGCATTAACATATTTTCGTAGCTGTCCGTTCTGGGTTCCAAGACCCCTGCACTCGCCGTAAGCTCTCCACCCACTCGAGCCCAAATTCCCAAACCCCTGCGCTCACTGCTCCCTTCCTTCCCACTCAAGCGCACACAGGGCTTCTCGTGAAAACCTCGGTGTGCTCGCCGCACGTTTGAGCCACGCTCAAGTGTCGCAGCAACGAGTAGATTTTTTAAAGCTGTTCTTTGAGCCCTCTATATATATGCACCATATTTCATTTGTCCTAACGCTTTGATTGATGAATTTGGAGCCGTCCCACTTGATAGAAAATCATTGTGTTTCATGTGCTAACGATTTTCTTACCACTTTCTCTTTATCGATCCATCACTTCTACCATTTTACCTTCGTTGGTGACGTCGGTACATGGAAAAAGGTGATCGGTTGTGTTTGGCAATTCAAGTGGCTCGAGAAGAAAGATTGACATGAAGACTGGAAGGCGTCCGGTTCCGTTACCGTGAGCAAATCCAATGAGTTCATTGGTAGAGATCACAAGACGGAAGTAAGTCGGCTAGGTTAGAGCGTCGTTACCACCCAATCTGTTAATTAATTTTCATAGTGTATTTCTTCCCTGACCATTAAAACCCGGAGAGTTTTTCTCGATTACTATGGGTATCGAGTTTTTCCTTCGTCACTAAAAAGATTGTCTTATTATTATTATTATTACTTTATTTTTATACTCGTATCATCTAGATATAAATATTTTTTACATGTATTGAATATTTGATTTTGTACTGCTTCCACTTATCCTACTCGGGGTCAAAACTTTATTGTGCAATTTGAGGCAAAACGTCTTTTTCACCTTGAATTATTGCCTCATTAGGGCAGAGTTTAGTGCCATGTCAAATATTACCAAGTAAAAATATAATTCCTTACCTTCATTCGAAGAGGTCAAGAGAGATAGATTAGCAAGGTATTTCTTTAGTTTATGTAAGGCCATTGGGCAGTCTACCGTTTACTGGAAACTATTTGCCTTATTTCTCTTATGGCCTTGAAGAATGGAAAATATTTCTCTGCTGATTTCGCTAGGAAATGTGAAAGTGTTATGAGCCTCTCGATTAGTCTTTGGATTTTTTTTACGGTTCGATGTAGATTCATATCCATGATAGCTCTCATCTTCTTGGGGTTTACTTTTATTCTCCACTGAGACACAATAAATCTAAGGAACTTTACAAATGTCACTTTGAACACGCACTTTGTTAGATTTAGTTTCATCCGGTGTGCTCAGAGCACCTTAAAAGTTTCACTTAAATAATGAATATGATTGTTGGCTGCTATACTTTTAACAAGCATGTTGTCCATATATACCTCTATATTTCATTCGATTTGTGCCTCGAATATTTTGTTAACCAACCTCTAGTATGTGACTTCCACTTTTTTCAAACCTATGGGTATGACTTTGTAACAATATATCCCCTGGTCAGTCATGAATGAGGTGTGCTATTCATATCAGGATCATCTAAATCTGGCTGTGACCTAAATAGGAGTTCACAAAACTTAACTGCTTGTGTCCAAATATTGAGCCTACCAACAAATCGATTATTGGTAACAAAAAAATTGTCTTTCGGACATACTTTATTCATATCGGTAAAGTCGACGTACATCCGTTATTTTCTATTATTTTTCTTGACAAGTACTACATTATTGAATTTCCCTTATGAAGGTTGTGTTAATTAGTTTCCAAATTTCTTCTTTCATGGAAATTAGCTTTTCGGTAGAGTGGTTCCTCCACTTTTACTTGACCGATTTGTAACCAGAATCAAGACCCAACCTGTAGATCATCACTTCGGTCAAAAGATCTGGCATGTCAATGGATATCCTTGCAAACACACCTGAGTTCTACAAAAGGAAAGTCATCAGCTGTTCACATAGGTGACTTAGTAGAGGGCTTCCAATCTACACACATTTCTCAAACTCATTCAAATCTAATGGGATTTGATTAGCTGTCTCACCAAACTATCCTTGCTGTAGTGTTACTTCTTCTCGAAGGTCGAAGTCTTCAATCGTCTTATTTGGAATCACTTGATTGACGTGAGATAAGTAGCACGTTCGGTCAGTGACTTGGTTGCCTAGGGCCTCTCTGTTACTAGATGCTGTCATGAATTTTATTTTGAGATGTGGGATCAATGTCACTACTCTGAATGCAATTAGACATGGTCATCCCTAAATGGCATTGTAGATTAAAGGTAGGTCAAATACTAGAAATGTGAGCATATAATATATTATTTTTAGATATGTCTATAGTGTGACCTCTAGTTGAATAGTTTTCTAGACCAAAATGGGTTTATTATTTAGCCTATATAGGGGTCCCTCGACTGGTCCTTTTTCTTGAGTATACAATAAGTCTCAAGATACAGTAAATTTCTCAAACTTTCATTATCAATGAAGACTCATCTCAATTGGTAGTCGAGAGTACTATCCGAAATGACCGTAGATACAACAAGAGGATCAAAATGGGGAGTTATTATATAAATCATATCATAATTACTAAAACTAATGATATCATTTCTTACTCCTATCCTCTACTTCCTACTACTGAACATCTTCTCTGGGTGATCCGGAGTTTTATTTCTGGTGGTCTTGTGGTAACCATGTTTACTACTCTAACCACAACCCAATTACACGACTACTCCTATTATCTTAAGTCATTGTTATTTGCTCTCCTAAAGGCTTACCCTGGGTCTCTCAAGAACTTATTGAGGTACTCATTAAATTATTTGCTCTCCTAAAGGCTTACCCTTGGTCTCTCAAGAACTTATTGAGGTACTCATTCTTAATGAGGGCCTCAATTTCTTTTTGTAAAGTCTGATAATTCTTAGTACTATGACCCGGAGATAGAAGGTAGAAATAGTACTTTAACTGATCTCCTTCTTTCAGGTTTTTAGACTGCTTGGGTGACTTTAGGAATTTCTCATATAGATTTGCATGAGGATGTTCATCCAAATGTGATTCAATGGAGTTAAGTTTAGAGGCCTAAATTTTCTTTGAACACTCGGTTCTATCATTGATTATTTCCTAGGATCTCGGGTGATAGAATTGTATCCATTCCTCTTTTTTCCACTCATCGAACCCGAATGGTAGTTTGTGTGCTCAGACCTCTTTGTTTCGTTGGCCTCTTTAGCAGCAATGTACACCCGAGTGATGGTCTGCATTTCAAGAATAGTTCTAGTCTCTTCTTGGACCAAGTGTTTGAAGAAGTCACCCGATTCTACGGTCTCTATGAAGAAGTTCAGCTTCACCTCGTTGGTTATATTCGATATCTTTCGGGATTTAGCATTGAACCTAATCAAGAAGCACTTCATACTCTTGTTTGGTACTTTCCAGATGAAGGAAAGGTCTCATGGCTGCTTTCTTCCCTTCGGCTAGATGCGAATTGTGATAGGAATTTTTTGGCCAACTCTTGGAATGTTCTCGTTGAATTTGGTTACAACCGATAAAACCAAATTTGGGTATCTCCTTTGAGGGTTAGTAGAAAGCAGAAATATAAGGCCGAGTCATCTAAGGCCTAGAATCCCAACAAAGTGCAGAAATGATCTAAATGGTCCATAGGATCAGATTTTTATTGTAGGTCTCCAAGGTCAGCGTTTTAAACTTACGATGGAGCTGTTGCATCATAATCTCCATTATGAATGGTGATCTACCCAGGTCAGCCGAGTGTCTATCTATGCTTCCTCTAAACAATTTTTGCTCAATCTTTTTTATTCTCTCCTCCAGTTGGGAGGTGGATGCAATCCTCTTAGTATTGAGGAAGGCCCTCAATTCCGAGGCGTTTGAGGAGATATGCTGAACCGGTCGGCTATAGGCTATAAACCTTCTTTGGTAGGGTTTTGCATGAGGCTTCTTCTCGGGTTGCAGGCCTCCTATCATCTCAAGAACAACCTGGATTCCACTGCTTTGAGTTTTCATCTCGTGCTCTAAGATTCGGCTGGCCATCTAGCCAAGTCTAGGACTTATCGCTCATGGCCTCTCTGACCATGAGGTCGTCAAGCCGCAGAATTGTCTCTTTGGCTGGCTACTTCTTTGTCTAGTTCATCCTCTTAGATGCTAAAGTCTACGAGTTAGAGGTACGATCCCCCAGTGAGTGTCCCTCCAGTGTGTGTTATCGCCTGAATATCGGTTTGGTTTTTGAGAATAAAAAAAAATTTAAGATAAATAAATAAATATAATATTATAATAATAATAATAATAACTATATAATATATATATATAAATATATATAATAAAAAAAACAAAAAAAAAGAAAAGAAGAAGAAGGGATAAGATCAGCGCACAGTGTCCATCGGAGAGGGAAAAGCACGAGGGAGGAGAGGGTTTTTAGCGCCACTGTTCTCAGCGCGTGGCAGAGGAGAGGAGGAGGTGGATCATCGACGGAGGCGACGCACGAAGGAGACCATGCGGTGGTGGTCGGCAATGGCGCACACGGCAAAGGTTGCGCAAGGAGAGAGAGAAGCTGCCGTGAGGAGGCGACGATGGGCTGCCGGCCAGAGATTCGATGCCGGGAAGGCTATCAGTTGTGGTGAGGAGCCGGCATTGGGTGTTGACGGCAACTGTACGCGATGAGAGGGGCTTGCGCTTGCAGCAGTTGGAGGGCTGCGCGTGAGGAGAGAAGCCGAAATGGTGATGTGCGGCAGGAGGAGGCTTTCGGGTGGCCGTCCGAGGTGGCAATGGGGGCAGGTCAGCGCGGCGGCAAGTCAGCTGGCAGTGTTGATACAGCGGCAGCAGAGTGCGGAAGCCGTGTAGAGGAGCGTGTGGTTGAGCCGCAGGCAACGCATACAAGGGAGAGAGAAAGGGTACCGTTCGGGTATTTCAGGATATCCTTTCTTCTGATCTGTAAAGTATGAGGTCCAAACAAGTATCTGTAAATCTCCTTTTTGGTCTGATTTAATATCTGATATATTTTGGATACTGTTTAGAATGTTTACTAATATGCACGTATTTTGTACACTTATTTATTTATTCTAGGCATGCATGTGTAATTCAATGATTGATTTTGAGGGTTCTGATATGGGTTTTATAATTTTTATAGGGTTTTATATTTTTCTGGAAGCCCAAAAAATTTATTAGATTTGGTATATATTTATATCAGTATGTGTAACAAAAATGTACATGAAACGTGCATTGGGTGTGTATTTTTATATACACATGCCGGGTTGTGGTCACTACATTTGGATTTGGATTATTGGACTCTAGCTAGCTCCCAATGGGGAGATTTATTTGGAAATCCCTTTTCGCCGATAGAAAAGGCTTGGAGTAGTGACCCTTCCCATTTAGATAATTTGATTTAACCTTAGAATATATTTGAACGTCCTAATATATTTCACAAGCTTGAAGAATACACTCAAAGTCATGGGTGGCAAAACATATTGAGCAACCTTATCTATGGATATACAATACATGGATTTCGGCCTAAGGTTACCGAATTATGTGTAACCCTTCCTCAAACTAGTTTTTAAATAATCAAAATCCACATTTGGTGCAAAATTTATATTTTTACATTGATTGGTATTTGACATTGATTTGGATATTGATTTTTAGATTTAGATTTGAGATTCACTGATTTTGCTTATAATTGGGCTTGGTATGTCTCGTACAAATGATTTTAATTATATGTTTTGATCTAGACCTTTGAAATATCTGTCGTGGTGTTACTTCGGCTTCTGCACAAGCTATTGGATCATCTGGTTATCGGATTCTATCCCAAATTACAAGCTGATCGGACCTTGGATTTAGACTTAGACTTGAACTTGGATTTGGACTCGGATCGACATCAGCTTTGGAATTTGTTCGGATCATCTCTATTCTGGGGATATATATATATATATATATTTATATATATACATACGTCCCGACGAGGACTATTTTAAAATTTGGACATTTATTTGGATTTGGATATCTTATTTGAGTACGAGACTACTATTGAATTTTAAATTCTAGATCTTGAATTTTTATTGAATTTGTTATATCTGCAATTTTGATTTATCTTGTCATTTGAATGGATTTTTATCCGTTTGACCTTCCTTCTAATTTATTGGACTTTCTTTATTTAATTATGATACTTGTTGAGCATTAGGCTCATTTTTCCTATTTTATCCCTTCAAAGTAGAAGATTCTTATGCAATGCAGGAGCATGGTTATGATCTGTCAATCATTCGTCTATTTTGATGAGTTTTGGTTCTATTATAGTTTAAATTAGTATTTGTTATGATCGGATTATAGAATTGACCGAGTATTGGCCCATGGATATATTTTGAGAACAATTGAGATATTATAATGTATCTGATTTATAATTTTAGTTAGAATTATTACCTCCCTTACGATGATTGTAGAGTATGTCGTATTTATATTATCCGGACAGTTGTCCGATGAGGTCCTGCAAGAGTTTTAATTTGTCGGGTCCTCTGTCTTTTAGTTTGTCACACCCAAATTTTTGGGACTTAGAATTATTGGTTAAATTTAATTGAGATTTTAAATTTTAAAAATTATAATTAATTATTTTAAATTAACTTACTTGGTTTGAGTTTGTGACAGAAGCGGTATCAGAAAAAAGTTATAAGGAGAGGTACTTTTGATTATTTTGGATAAATAATTGGCTGAACATTTGGGATGATAAGTATTACCTTTGGTTAATAATAGAAAATTTGAGTTGTGAAAGTTTGGATTTAAATTAGAAGGTTGAGTCATAGAGTTTTGGGTTTAGATTGGAAGGATGATGATTTGATTTTGATGAGTCATACAAGCGACATAATAAGCAGATTGATATAGAGGCAAAAGGAGGATTTTGTTTAGTTTCTATTAACATGTGGAGATTTTGTTGGGTTTTGTAATTTTTGAAAAGAAGTAGCGGCATTTGGATGGTGTTGGTTCGAAATCTCACAGAGTAGAAGGAGATTTTGGTCGGCAGAAGGATAGATGATAAAGTTGGTCGGTTTAAAATCTCGCGAAATAGAAGAAAATTTTTGGCTAGTAGGAAGGTAAGCAGTAGAAGTGAAGATGAATGAAGGTTCATCAAGATTGGATGCTATAGAGTTAATGGTAATCAACGTTTGCCAGAAGAGAAGAACAAGGACTATAGGTCTGATTTTGTTGGCAGCAATGATGCTGATTGTATAGAGGTTTGAAGATACGACTGGGTCAAGAGGAAGACTCAAGGAGTGTGCATTCCCATTTATCACTGCGATTGGGCGGATAATCGTCTCCATAATATTTCATCATTGAAGAATCAATGGATGAAGAACTCGAGATTCGGCCTCTGAGGCAATGCTCAGGAAAAGATTAAAGAATTAGAAAGATTTGTTGAAGCATTATAGCAGCTAAGGACTTCAAGATTTAATTTGGAAGCAGTAGGTGTCATTTTGACTCTGGGCTCTTGGCGAGGAGCTAGACCAGGCCCTATTGATCGAATGGGAGCAGTTTCGAGAGAAGCATTTTTAGAAGTAATCAAAGTATTAGAGTCAGAACTCGAAGGATGAATTTGTTTATTCTTCAAAGGACAAGCTAATGGAGAGTTAGATGAAGCAAAGTCTTCTTACTCGAAATTCAAGTTTGCAGGGTCAACCTGTAAGTGTTGCTAGAAGAAGTTTGTGAGATGAGTTTGCTTCGTTGAAAGTGGAGTCTGCTTCAAATTGCAGCCAGATAGGCTATTTGTCAAAGAATCATTCGAATCCCAAGCGTCCGAAACTTCAGATGTCCAGATAGGGGATTGAGGGTTCCAAACGAAGCATTTGCAGATACAACTCATGAAGTTAGAGCCAAATCTTCAGTTGTGAAAGGCTGTTTGACAAGACCTTTCCATTCTGTATTTTAGGCTACGAGTCATCAGAGCCCTAAGGAAGGATCAATAAGAAGGCTTAAGAGTTGATTTCAGCATTATGAGTAAGTCATCTGTTGAAGATGGGTGGTGAGCTCATTTGGCGTATATGGTCACATCGGAGAGTTATTATGTGACCATTGAAAGCATTTTGGGTCATCTACGAATTGAAAATGTTTTTCCAAGGATTCAATTGGATCGCTCATGGATCAAGGATTAAATTTATTTTCGATGTTGTACTTCAATCTGCGTCTATTTCGAAAGCTCCGTATGGGGTAATCTTGTCTGAATTGAAGAAATGAAAACAACAATTGTAGAAATCGTTGAGAAGGTTTCATTCGGTCAAGTGTCTTGGCGTAGAGTACTTCAATATTCTCTAGTGAATAAAGTTGGATTGATGGATCTATAATTAGATTATTTGGGGAATTGGATATATATATCAGCTCTCAATGATTGAAGATTTGTTTGATCTATTCCGAGATGTTTGGGTTTCCTCTAAGATTGAGTTATGTTCGAGGTATCATCGGTTGACAATTAAGTGGGAAGATGTGCATATGACAGCTCTCAGGTCAAGGTGTAGCCATTATGAAATCTTAATGGTACTTTTGGATTATCAAATATTTTAGCGTCTTTTATGGATATTATTGATTGGAATTTTTGACCGCGTTTAGGTTAGTCATGATGACCTTATCAATGATGTTCCAATTTAATTGAAGATTTTAATGAGTGTAAATTATGATTAGAGAAGGCATTATTTTGGGTCATATATTTGTTAATGTGATATTTGTAATCCGAAAAAGGTGAAAGTAGTGGCAAATGAAAATGACCAACTAAGGTCGCGAGATTGTGGAGTTTCTTGGATCTGATTGGTTATGATTGGTGGTGTCTTATAAGTTTTTTGGTGATTGTTGTGTTATTGGTGTCTTTGGAATAGAGTCGATTCCTAATGGATCAGAAAGATTGGTAGCGTGTTTGATACTCCTAAGAAAGATCTAGGTATATTTTGATTGTGCATAGTTGGGTGTTCTTTTTCAAAGCAAAGTTGGGGATGCTTCACAGTTTAGAGGATTTTTTGCATGAAGGTGCTATAACGAGGATGTCAATATAAAGATTGGGTTAGAGGGATTTCCTCTTTTTGTTAGCAGGATTGAATTTTGAACGGAGCTTCTATTTGTGGGAGAATTTTTATGAAGACCATAGATGAACTTTCTTTTGGACGAGCCACCATAAAATTGGACGTGATTGAGTCAGCAACCTCGAGCCTATGGTGCAAATGCACATTCAAGAGAAAGTATGTTATCGAAAATTATCTCATTAGAGCCTCGGCTGATTGAATGAAAGTTTGGGAGATGATTGGATGGAAGCTCATGGGGCAAATGAGGATATCTGCAGTTATGATTGAGTTAGAGTTGTCCAAGTTCGATGAAAACATCAAAGACCCTCCACCTAGTGGAGTAGAGAGAATTTGATGGCGATATGATCTCGAGTCATAGCAAGCAGGGGAAATATAAAGCCTGAGATCGCAGCTTTTGTGACAACCCAGATTCTAAGTCATAGAAAGTCCCAATCATCGAGTCGAAATAATCAAAGGATCGAGAAAAATTGAAGGTTAATCGAAAAATGTATTAAGAAAATCCAAACCAGCTTTAGAGCATATTTTGAAATCAAAAATTGTCTCCTGACCTTGAAGTCCAGTGTGATTTTGTGAGGCCGAAGTGGCCTTGAAGTCCGGAGCGCATTGTGTGAAGTGAGGCCGAAGTGGCCTAACGACTGGAGTGGCCTTTGTGTGAGGAAAAAGAAGTCCGTCTTCTCTTAGCGTAAAAGAAGTCCATCCTCCCTTAGTGTAAAAGCAGTCCGGCCTTTCACTTAAGCTGAAATCAAGTCCGGCCTAGTGTGTTGATAAAGCCGGAGTAGAATTATGGGTGCAAGGAGAATAAAATCCGAAGTTGATGAGAAGGTAATGGACGGAGTGAATAATAAGAATAAGTTGACCGAATTGGAGATGTTGACCAGATTTGAAGGAGCTGGCTGGATTTGAGGGAATTACGTTGACCGGATTTAAAGAGGTTGACCAGATTTTGAAGAAGTTGACCGGAATTGAAGAGTTGACCGGATTTGAAGATATTAATCTGATTGGAAGAATCGACCGGCAGCATTGGCTATAAATAAGGAGCAGTTGGCCAGAATAAATTAATACAACTAAAGAAAAAAGTAAATTTTAGGATTTAGTTAGAATTTAACTAGGCGGCGACCAAAAAGGAGTAGGTAAACTAACCTGATTACTCCACCTATCCCTTAAAAAGAATTACCTAACCCTGAAAAGAATTACCGAGCAAGTAACCCACCTCCACTTACCCACCTGCTCCCTCCTCTTTATATATTGGACCTAGTTGAGGGGTAGTGGGAGTTTCTGGCACCAAGGAAGAATAAGGAGCGAAGGAGGGAAGAACTTTGAGGTAGTTGGAGTCGACAGTCAGGCAAGTGTACCTCGGACACTGTTTTTAAGATCATGCTTTAAGAATATTGCAAGTTTATCCCCTCATTTTAAGATCATGATTTAATATGAGTATATGCATGTTTGCATCGCAAGTATATCTGATTCTTAATGAGCATATGTTACGGTATATATGATATTTATCCTGATCATTGAGTAAAGAAGAATTTTTATTAACCGCATGTTCAAAAGAAGTTCAGTTTTCCATTAATGAAAATTAATTTCGGTTTTTCCTGGATAAAGAATCAGTTCGATTTTTCCCATAATGAAAAAGTACTCCGTCCTTCAGTAAAAAGAAGTCCGGCTTGTAATGTAAAATGAACTTCGACTTTCTAAGCACTCCGGCTTCTTGAGCACTCCGTCCTTCAAGAAAATGAACTCCGTCCCCTTTTAGTAAAAAGCAGTCCGTCTAAAAAGTACTCCGTCCTTTGAGTGAAAAGTACTCCAGCCTTTGAGAAAACGAGCTCCGTCCTTTGAGAAAACGAGCTCCGTCCTTCGAGAAAATGAACTCCGTCCCCTTGAGAATTAAGCACTCCGTCCCTTTTGAGTGAAAATTACTCCGTCCGAAAAGAACTCCGCCTAAAAGCACTCCGGCTTTTTAACTCCGGCCATGTATTAAGAAGATGGACTCCGTCCCTTGAGGAAAATGAACTCCGATTTTGTACTGAAAAATGAACTTCAGCCTCAATCTAAAATAAACTACAGCTTTGTATTGAAAATGAACTCCGACTTTTAATGAATTCCATCCTGTTTAATGAAAAAGTACTCCAAAAGAACTTTGGCTTCAAATGAACTTCCGCTTTAATATAAGAATGAGCGCCGGCTTTGCATAAGAAAATGAGCTCCATCCCTTGATATGAAATGAACTCCGACTTTAATGTAAATTGAACTCCGGCCTTAATGTAAATTGAACTCCGGCCTTAATGTAAATTGAACTATGGCCTTAAAGGGAAATGAACTCCGGCTTTTGAACTCCGGCTTTTGTCAAAAAGAACTTCGGCCTTAAAATGAAAATGCACTCCGGCTTTGTGTTGAACTCCAGCTTGGTACTTAAAATGAAACCGGCTCCCTTAATATAAGAATGAGCTCCGGCTTTGCATAAGAAAATGAGCTCCGTCCCTTATTGTAAAATGAACTCCGGCTTTGTATTGAAAATGAACTCCGGCTTTGAGAAAATAAGTTTCGTCCTTTGAGTAAAAAGCACTCCGTCCTGTTAATGAAAAGCACTCCGTCCTTTGTGTAAAAAGAACTCCGTCCCGTTAGTGAAAAACACTCCGTCCGGTGGTGAAAAGACTCCGTCCCTTGAGGATAATGAAAATCCGGCTTTAATGAACTCCGGCCTTAGAGCACTCCGTCCTTCAGTAACAAGCATTCCGAATTTATGAGCTCTGACTTTTAAAAGTACTCCAAGTGAAAAGCACCCGTCTGAAAAGCACTCCGCCCAAAAAGTCACTCCGTCCAAAAAGCACTCCGTCCAAAAAGAGCTCCGTCCTTTTGAAAGTACTCCGTCCAAAAAGAGAGTACTCCGTCCAAGCTTTCTGAAGTCCGGCATTTTGAAGAAAAAGGAACTTCGACTTTTTATGAAACCGGCCCCAAGTATAATTGTTTACGAAAATATGTACAAGTATTGAGAAAATTTTCATGATACTTAAAGACAGATACATCATGAAAGTTTGATTTTGAAAATGAGATTTTTGATAAAGAGATGATTTCCGTTATTGTTATTTTAGGACCCGAGACTGACTACAGTCTAGGTAAGTTCTTGGGTAAGGCCTTAGAACTTACGGTGGTAATCGAGGATAGCTCTGTCCATGGAGAGATTCATGGTCCGCCTTGTCCTCAAGGGTGTTAAGCCAGGAGGAATGTGAGACCTTCGGGTGGCACACAGTGTGAATATCCCTCGGGATGGGATATATATGAATGATTAGCCTTGTTAATGATCAATACTAATTCTCCTCTTCCGGGATGATTAGGGTCTAAAATTGTTAGATATGTCACAATAAAAGATGAAAATGTATCGAAAAAAGATGATAGAGTATCATCCGATGAAAAGATGATAATGAATCGTATACGAAAAGATGACACAGAATAGTATAGAGTATTGTTCTGGCGCATGCATCAAGAAAAGTTTATAGTTATTATTTTACGAGCTATAGTGTAATGATTTATGAAGCATGAGATTTAATATCGTTATAGTATATCTTTACCGCTTGATTAAACGTTACGCTTCAGCGGTGATTATATGATCGCTTTGGCATAACCGTTTACGGGCGCATATACATGTACTTCGCGCCTCGCGCCGTTTTATATTTTTTCCCCACGGGCCGAGGTTTTTAGAGAGTTGAGTGATTAGAGCTGCGCGGATTATTAAAGATCTCAAAGTTTATTTTGGAGAAATATTATTGACTTGCTTCTATGGTCAAACATTTTTGGCTAGTCCGGAAATGAAATTTTGGAATGAATATGAATGCTTTCGCAAGTGTTAGAATAAAGGTGAAAAAGTATATGGGTCCTAGAGGCAAGTGTTCTCATACCCACTTCTTTAGGTTTTCAATTATGTTTTGTGTATTTTGAGACAAAAAAATCTGTTGGGTAACTTTTATGGCAAGCTATATCCGTACGGGGAATGTTAGAAGAAGCCTTCAAGATTTTATTTCGAAACCCATGCCTTGAGGTCCATTTGATAATTGTAGTTAATGATGGTTTAGCGAAGACTTTTCATTGGTTTGATTTGAAGCATGTGGTGGTTTAAGTCGAAACCCTAACCTCATTCCCGAGGATTTTGGGGTTTCAAGACATTTGATTTGATTTCAGGCTAAATTGACCTCAAAATTGGAATGCCCATGTCCCAAGATTAATTGGAAGCTCGAGAAGAGTGGTCGATGTTTCGAAGCATCTTAAAGAGAAGAATTTTGAATTTTGAAGTCGAATGATTGTCTAAAGTGGAGGTTCATTAAAATATTTGAAATCTTTAAAAGATTAGAGAACTATTGTTTAGATTGGCCTTATTTATGAAGGTGATGAATAGATAAGATATGTTTTATATTAATGATCCTTCGAATATGATTGAAATGAGTGATTGTGATCCTTTAGAATTAAGGTTGTCGAATTGATTTTTTTTTTTCGTGGGGATGGGAATGATCAAATGTAGTATTTTCATTGTCATTATGCTATCAAGAAATATTCAAGTTGAAGAAGTGTTAAGGGGTTTTCGAGGAAGAGTTTGAAGAATATTTCTATTTGTTGATAATCAAATCTGCATAAATTTGATTGAAAAATCTATTGACAAGATTGAAGTTGAAGTTTGAAAGAATATCCACATTGATGGATAAATGGGAAGATTAATAAGCATACATTTCACCCAAAATTTTTGTTAGGTGAAGAATAATATCTCTGTATTTTTATTCGAAATTTAATATTAACTATAATTTTAGATAAATTGAAGAGTAAAAAATTAATTTGTATATTATAAAATTTGGAGGATATTTGGATTTATCAAGCCGGTGCTCAAGGTGTGCTTGTGCTATCTCCTGAATATCGGTTTGGTTTTGGAATAAAAAAAGAAATAAATAAATGTTAACCCAAAACGAAATGAGAAATGCAAAGTGATATGTGATCATAATTGTAATGAAAGTAACGTTTAAATGATTAAACGTAAATGTAAGCCCCGGATGTGAATCCGTGTGCTGGAGGCAAAGGAATGAGTCTCGGAGGTTCCAAAGGGACTTGTGATCATTTGAGGTATGAAATCTGATCTATATTGTGAACTTGGAGTGGTTTGTTGTGGATTAAGGGAATTGAGTCCCACTGATTGTGAATAAGGAATTGAATTCCATTGGATATGGAGAACCGTGACGAGAATGGAAGGGAGTCCACATTGTGCTTGTGATGATATGATCTCCTGGATTGAGATGTGTTTGATGATGTAATCTCCCGGTTGGAGATGATTGTGATGGGAATGAGAGTTCCCGAGATGTGATTGTATGGCAAATGTGGATTTTTCTCTCCAAGTGTCGAACCTAATCCTGAAACTAGGACCCTGAGTCATATGGGTAGTATTCTTTAGTGTACCATGTCCATCGTGGTGGGAACCCGATGAATACTTGGCCACGTATTCCGGCCGCCGCGTGTGAGCGGGTGATGTCTGTGGGTACGCTTTAGGAAACTACCAGGGAAGAACGAGGATTGCCCTGGACCGGGGTGTGGGGTGTGTCGACGCTACATATTGAGATGTAGTCGTCAGTGATGATTGTAGCATGGATGCAACCGAGGGTCGTGGTGCTACCGACCAAAAGTAGTAGCCGGGCTTTAGAATGTAGCGAACACATTCCCCGTCCTCGTTCTCTCGCATCGTTGGTTAGTACGATCTACTAGCCGGGGTCCACAAAGATGATATAATAATGAAAATGAATAATGTCCAATCGATGAACCCGTGAATCAAGTGATTCAAGATAGAACCGTGAAACTGTAATGAGAACCGTGAGAATCTTGTGAATCCAAATAATGACCAATCAAAGTGTAATCGTGAGAATGGTAGGAATCAAGTGATTCCAGCTTGTTCCCTTCCCTCTCCCTGCTCCCTAATTTTGGAGAGTATGTATTCCCTCCCGTTTCAGTCCTTGTTCATGTCTTGGAGGGGTGTTTATGATTACGTTTGCTTTTAGCCGTTGGCTCACTCTTGCTGTTGTTGTCTCTTTTTGGATGAGAACACTTAGCTGACGTCGGATAGATAAAGCAAGGAGAGAGGCTTGCTTGATGTGATTGGGCCGGGCGAAAGTGATCGGAAGATTTGGACATAGAGTTGGATCGGACCGTGGACAGCCACTCGGGGATGAGCGTGGCTCATTATTGTTGTTTTATGGTTTTATTATGCTTCCATGCAGATGTATGATGATTTAGTTGCTTCCGCCTCTGTATATATATGTTTTGAGTTTGGTTTCATTTAGATGGCATCTCTCTAGATCCAATATAGTAGGTTGTGTACTGTATTGGAGCCATGGATGATATGGCAGTGTTGTGATCCTGTGTGGCGTGTTGTAGGCTTTGAGTTAAGCCTTTGATAGATGTGTGCTTGTTGCAGGATGTTATTTTAAACAGGTTGTATTTCGGTTTTCGTCCAATTGCAGAGGAAACTCTGCCGGATTTTCTGTAGAGTCCATAGGTTACTTTATGGGCTTTAGGGTGTGTTTAGACATTGACGGAAGTTATTCAATGGAGAATAATCCGTTCCGTCACAAGGAACATAGGACGACCTTCGGGCAGCACACAGTACAGATATCCCTCGGGATGGGATATATATGACATGATAGGCCTTGAATTGTGTGGACTGAACACAATCTATCCTCGATCATTCGCCTCTTCCGCTAGTAGGGTACACTAGTAGGGTCTAAAATTGTTAAGATATGTCACAGTAAAAGATGAAAATGTATTGTACAGTGAAAAGATGATAGAGTATCATCTGATGAAAAGATGATAATGAATCGTATATAGTAAAAAGATGACAGTGAATAGTATAGAGTATTGTTCTCAGTTTTACCATGCATCAATAAAGTTTATAGTTATTGTTTTACAGTCTATAGTGTAATGATTTATGAAGCATGGGATTTAATATCGTTATAGTATGTCTTTACCGTTTGATTAAACGTTCTGATTCTGCGTGATTATATGATCGTTTTGGCATAACCGTTTTACAGTTCATATACATGTACCTTGCTGGGCCTCGACTCATTGTTTTATATTTTTCCCCCTACAGATGAAGCTTTAGGGCTTGTACTTGACAAGTTGGAGTGATTAGAGCTGTCGGAAGGATTATTAAAGATCTCGAAAGTTTATTTTGGAGAAATATTATTGTAATGACTTGATGGACTTCTATGGTCAAACATTTTTGGCTATGTACTTGGAAATGAATATTTTGGAATGAATATGAATGCTTTCGCAAGTGTTAGAATAATTTCCGCTATACTTACGGTGAAAAGTATATGGGTCCTAGATGGCATCTGTGATCCTGTGTTGCACCTAATTGGTTTAGGTTTTCAATTATGTTTCTGATTGACAGAAGCTTTTGAGGACAAAAAAAAATCTGTTCCATCCCAACTTTTATGGCAAGCTATATCTGTACCTAAGGAAGGAAGTCGATTAGAATAAGCCTTCAAGATTTTATTTCGAATCTGCCTCAAACAGTAAAGGACTTGATAGTCATTTGGATACTATTGGGCTAGCTAATGATGGTTTAGCTAATGAAGACTTTTCATTGGTTGTCGAAATTTGAAGCATGTGGTGGTTGAGCTGATGAAGTCGGCATATCACTTGCCTATCAGAAAGTCATTCCCGAGATTGATTGTTGGCATATTGTCAAGACATTTGATTTGATTTGAGGCTAATGATTGATCAGAGTGGCGTAGCGAAAGTGTGTAGACTCACGGCTGTCGATCACAAGATTAATTGGAAGCTCGAGAAGAGTGGTCGATGTTTCTAGAAGCATCTTAAAGAGAAGAATTTTGAATTTGAAGTCGAATGATTGTCTAAAGTGGAGGTTCATTAAAATATTTGAAATCTTTAAAAGATTAGAGAAGTGGCCTTTAGATTGGCCTTATTTATGAATTTGATGAATAGATAAGATATGTTTTATATTAATGATCCTTCGAATATGATTGAATTGGAGTCGTTTTGATTGATGAGAAGTATTTTAGGTTAAGGTTGTCGTTTTGATTTTTTTTTTCTTGGGGGATGGGAATGATCAAATGTAGAGGAAGAAGATATTTTCATTGGTCATTATGTTATCGAGAAATATTCAAGTTGAAGAAGTGTTAAGGGGTTTCGAGGATGAGTTTGGAAGAATATTTCTATTTGTTGATAATCAAATCTGCATAAATTTGATTGAGAAAATCTATTGAGAAGATTGAAGATGAAGTTTGAAAGAATATCCACATTGATGGATAATTGTGGTTAAGATTAATAAGCGTACATTTCGAGGCCAAAATTTTTGTTAGGTGAGGAGAATGTAATATCTCATATTTTTATTCGGATTAATTTAATATTAACTATAATTTTAGATAAATTGGACGTAGTAAAAATTAATTTGTATATTATAAAATTTGGAGGATATTTGGATTTATCAAGCCGGTGCTCAAGGTGTGCTTGTGCTATCTCCTGAATATCGGTTTGGTTTTTGGAATAAAAAAATTTAAATAAATAAATAAATATAATATAATAATAATAACAATATTATATATATATATATAATAAAACAAAAAAAAAGAAAAGAAGAAGAAGGGATAAGACGAGTGCACAGTGTCCATCGGGGAGAGAGAAGCACAAGGGAGGAGAGGGTTCCAGCGCCACTGTTCTCAGCGCACGGCAGAGGAGAGGAGGAGGTGGGTCGTCGACGGGGGCGGCATACGAAGGAGGCCGTGCGGTGGTGGTCGGCGACAGTGCACACGGTAGAGGTCACGTAAGGAAAGAGAGAAGCTAGCATGAGGAAGCAATGATGGGCTGCCGGCTGGAGATTCAGCGCCAGGAAGGCCGTCAGGTGTGGTGAGGAGCCGGCATTAGGTGTTGACAGCAACTGTGCACGATGAGAGGGGCTTGCGCTAGCAGCAGTTGGAGGGCTGCGCACGAGGAGAGATGTGAGGTTCAGAAATCAAAAAGGCTTAAAAGCGAAATAAAATATTCTACTTAAAAACTAGAGTATTTTGATCTCAACTTAAAACCGGAGTGTTTTGATAAGGATGAAATCCGAAGTAAAGTGTACGGATAAAATCCAGAGTAATTGTCACAGTTTACAATTCGGAGTTTTTTGGCATAAGGGCCGGAGTGGCTTTGTGTCTCTTGAAGCCGAAATGGCTTTACGCCGCTTGAAAGTCGTACCACTTCATGAAAGTGCAAGAGGCCGGAGTGAATAATAAAAAGTTAACCGGATTTTGAAGTGTTGACCGGATTTGAAAGTGTTGACCAGATTTGAAGGTGTTGACCGGATTTGAAAGTGTTAACCGAAAGTAAAGAAGTGGCCAGACGAAACCTGCAATGAATTGACAAATCTGATCAGAGTGGCTCACATACTTCACTGACCGTCTGAAAGAAAGTACCAAGTAGGTAACTTACCCCACTTACTCCCACCAAATCTCTGAGAAGAAGTATTAGGTAGGTAACTTACCCCACCTACTCCACCGAACTCTTCCTCTTTATATACCAAGCTTCAGTTGAGGGGCGAATGAGTGCAGGCAAGAGAAAACTGTAAGGAACGAAGGAGAGAGTCTGTCGGAGTGGGAGTTCAACAGTCAGGCAAGTGTACTTTGGACGTTACGTTTTCTATTTTTAAGTTCATTTGTAAGAGCACTCACCTTTTATTGATCATGTGTTTAATTCAAGCGTCCTCCCTGTTTTTTAAGTTCATATTTTTAGTACAAGTATAAATAATGATGTTCAGTTATTTCATGATGTTCGCATGCATGAAGTTTAATCATTGCATGATTCAGATGATGACCAGTCATTTAATTATGAAAAAGTAGACCGCTTTTGTAAAGTGACGTATAAGCTCTTTGATTTGAAATCGGCCCAAAAGAATAATTGAAATCAGCCTTAATTAAAACCGACATGCATAATATGAACTCGGCTTTTGATAAAATTGAGACCAGCCTCCACTTTAAACCTAAATCATGTTCGGCCCTCCCCAAAGAATGGAAGAAGCTCGGCTTTCCCCTTGATAAAGTTCGGCCCTCCCCAAAGAATGAAAGAAGTCCGGCTTTCCCTTGATGCTAAATCGAGTTCGGCCCTCCCCAAAGAATGAAAGAAGTTCGGCTTCCCCTAAGCCTTAATCAAGTTCAACCAACCCTTAGTGTAAAAGAAGTTTGGCTTTCCCTTAGTGCAAAACAAGTCCGGCTCCCCTTGTAAATCAAGACCGGCCACCCTTGTTAAATCAAGACCGGCCCTCCCTTCTTCATGAATCACAACCGGCCTTGTAAGATGAAAAATTTGAACCGGCCTTGTATAAAGAAAATCAAGTCCGGCCTCCACACCATGAAAATCACAACCGGCCTTGTGTGAAGAAAATCAAGTCCGGCCTCTACATCATGAAAATCACAACCGGCCTTGTGAGAAGAAAATCTGAACCGAACTCTTAGTGAGATGAAAATCTGAACCGCCTTCACCTCACGAAATCACAACCGGCCAACTTTATATCATGAAAATGAAATCGGCTTCCTTGATGTGAAAAGAGCTTCGGCCCTTCCTTGATGAAAACCTAAACTGGCCACTTCAAGCATGGAAATCTAAACCGGCCACTTTAAGCATGAAATCCAAACCGGCTCTCCTTTGTAAGAAAATGAAACAGGCCTTCCTGTATAAGAAAATGTAACCGGCCTTGTATCATATTTTGAAATCAACATTTACACTATGATTTCAAAACCGGCTTTGTAATGTGGCACATGAGTTCTATGATTTGAAACCGGCCTTAAGATATCTGTACACAATCTCTGAAGGATTAATAGTGATGTTTTCGACTGATACTGAAAATGGCTTTCAGTAAACGATAAGAAAAAAATGTTTTTGTTTCTGTTATTATGGACCCAGGACTGATATGCAGCCAGGTTAGGTTCTCCGGCATGCCTTAGAATGTTATGATGGTAATCGATGATAATTCTGTCCATGGAGTTATATATGGTCCGCCCCTTCTCAGGGCGTTATAATAGGAGGGTAGCTTTTGTTCTATTCTAGCCAGCGCCCCTTGGTTTGGGGAAGGATCTCGTGAGGTGGGATCATCTGTTCTATTTAATGCCGTTAATTGTGGGAAAATGTACATAATCTATCCTCGATTATTCGCCCCCTTCGCTAGTAGGGTCTACTAGTAGGGTCCTTTACTGACAAAGATGAGTTTTCTGTAAACCTCTAAAGTAAGACCGACTTCTACTTTTTGAAACTTGAGTACATCGATTTATGATTTCCGAAGCTTTGTTGTTTCTATTTTCATATCTACAACGTAATTATGCTATAAACCACTTCCGTATGGCATTGTATCTTCATGTTCACAGTATTTGTTTTACCGAGCTCCGTTTTGTATACATATTTTACTGCATACTTGCATATACCTTGCTGGGTATCGGCTCACTGTTTTACTATTTTTTTCCATCCAAAGGAGACTATAGAGCATGAGCTTGACGAGAAAGACTAGAGTTCAATCTAAAGGATTCCTAAAGATTTAGAGCGCCTTTGAAGTTATCACAAAGGAAGCAATCTTGATGTAATGATCTCGACTAGAAAATATATAAATTTTTGTAATTGGAAATTTTATGATTATGTATGCTTCGGCAGGTTATTAGAGTTGCTTCCGCTACTTATTTTATGGATATCTTGCGTAAGTCCTATATAGCATCTGTGATCCTATGTTGTGCATAATTGGTTTAGTTGGGTTTCCATTTCGGTTCGAAATGACGGAGCCAAGAAAAAAAAAATATATCCTTTCTCCACAAGAGAAGCCGCAATGGTGATGTGCGGTAGGAGGTGACTTCGGGGTGGTCGTCCAAGGCGGCGATGGTGGCAGGTCGGCGCGGCGGCAGGTTGGCTGGCGATGTTGATGCGGCGGCAGCAGCGTGCGGAAGCCATGTAGAGGAGCATGTGGCTGAGGCGCGGGCAACGCACATGGAGGAGAGAGAAAGGATACCATTCAGGCATTTCAGGACATCCTTTCTTTAGATCTACAAAGTATGAGGTCCAGGTTAAGTATCTTAAACCCCCTCTTTGGTCTGATTTAATAGCTGATATATTTTAGATGCTGTTTAGAATTTTTACTAACATGCACATATTTTGTACACTTGTTTATTTATTCTGGACATATACGTGTAATTCAATGACTGATTTTGAGGGTACTGATATGGGTTTTATAATTTTTAGAGGATTTTATATTTTTATGGAAGCCTGAAAAATTTGTTGGATTCGGTGTATATTTATATCAGTATGTGTAACAAAAATGTACACGAAACTTGCATTGACCGTGCATTTTCACATGCACGTGCTGAGTTATGGTCACTACATTTGGATTTGGATTATTGGACTCTGACCAGCTCCCGACGAGAAAATTTATTTAGAAATCCCTTTCCGCCGATAGGAAAGGTTTGGAGTAATGATCCTTCTTATTTGGATAATTTGATTTAACCTTAGAATATATTCAGATAATCCTAATAAATCGACAAGCTTGAGGAATGCACCCAAAGTTGTGGGTGGCAAAATATAGTGAGTAACCTTATTTATGGATATACAGTATATGAATTTTGACATAAGGTTACCGAAATTATATGTAATCATTCCTTAAACTAGTTTTTAAATAATCAGAACCCAAATTTGGTACATAATTTGTATTTTTACATTGATTGGTATTGGATATTGATTTCGATATAGATTTGGATTTGAGATTCGCCAATTTTGCCTATAATTGGGCTTGGTATGTCTCGTACAAACGATTTTGATTATATGTTTTAATCCCGACCTTTGAAATATCTGTCGCGATACTATTTCGACTTCTGTGTACGCTATTAGATCATCCGACTATCGGATTCTATCCTAAATCACAAGCTGATCGGGTCTTGGATTTGGATTTGGATTCGGACTTGAATTTGGACTCAAATCGATATCGGCTTTGGAATTGATTCGGATCATCTCTATTTTGGTTATATATATATATATTTATTTATTTATATATATATACGTCCCGACAAGTATTATTTTAAAATTTAGATATTTATTTGGATTTAGATATCTGATTTGAGTACAAGACTACCATTAAATTTTAAATTCTGGATCTTGGATTTTTTTTTGAATTTGTTATATCAGTGATTTGGATTTATATTGTCATTTGAATGGATTTTTATCCATTTAACCTTCCTTCTGATTTATTGGACTTTCTTTATTTAATTATGATACTTGTTGAGTATTAGACTCATTTTTCTTGTTTTATCCCTTCAGAGTAGAAAATTCAGATGCAGTGCAGGAGTATGGTCGTAATCTGTCAGTCATTTGTCTGTTTTGGTGAGTTTTGATTCTATTATGGTTTAAATTAGTATTTGTTATGATCGGATTATGGAATTGGTCGGGTATAAACCCATGGATATATTTTGAGAACAATTGGGATGTTATATAGTATCTGATTTATAATTTTAGTTGAAATTGTTACCTCTCTTACAATGATTGTAGAGCAAGTCGTATTTATGTTATCCGAACAGTTATCCGATCAGGTCCTGTGAGAGTTTTGATTTGTCGGGTCCTATGTATTTTGGTTTGTCACGCCCGAATTTTTGAAACTTAGAATTATTGGTTAAATTTATTTAGAATTTTATATTTTAGGAATTATAATTAATTATTTTAAATTAACCTACTTTGTTCGGGTTCATGACAATACATGCGAAAAGGGAAAGAGGATGATGATGAGTATTACTTTTTAGTGTAAGCTCCGTTTGGTACACTCGACTGGTGGAGTGACTGTAGATGCACTTGACTGGTGGAGTGTCTTATTTTTGAAAATTATGCACTCGATTGGTAGAGTGGCTCACTACTTTTCTTTTTTGTTGTCTAACTTCCTCCTCTTTCTTTGCAGGGAGAGACTGTATTTATAGTTAGGGGTGTCATTTGATTGACAGACCCCGGAATCAATGTGTTGGTTGGATGCCTCTTCAGTGAGGAGGGTATTACTCGTGCGTGTAACAGCAACTTTCATTCAGTGGCTAAATTTCTTGACTTCCAACTATTGGAATCGGTATAGTTGCCACCTGAAACAGCTCATTTATTGCTCTATTATAATCCTTCAATACTTAACAATTTGAGTCATGTCCCCTTGTTCATCTGTTTCGCTTGTTGCTTATGAACTTAGTGGTATCTTCTATTAGGCCATCATTACTTAAGCCTCTTATGTGTTTGCATATTGGATTTGTGCCAATGCAATTCTTACTATACCCATCGTATATATATTTATATTAAATATTTAATTAAATAATTATTTAAATATTTTTTATATTTTAAAAATTTATCTATTCGTTGGTTGTTTTAATAAATAAGATACAGTAACTCTGAATTCAAAAACCAATATCGATACCTTCTGGGTACCCTATATCATTCTATCTTAGTTATTGATGGCTGGATCATAATTTAATAGGAAGAAATAAATATTGCTAAAAATATTTATTGTTAAAAATAAAATAACAATAAGTATTATGCTGTTTAATTTAATTAAGAGATAAATAATAATCTAAAAATAAGTTTAAAATGTCATTATAATGGTTGAAAGAGTGATAGAAATAGAGGTATTAAATAGGTTATATTGTCCATAACATGGCATGATCCAATATTTCAATCATGTCTGACCAGCTGGTAGGCAGTCCCCATGCTCTATCAAGCACAGCTATTTCTCAAAATTTAAATGGTCATCTTTTAAATTTCATAAATGGTCACATGACCATTGTTTGGTCTCGCGGGGAACGGGGGCAGACGGGAAAAAAATGGTCCTTTAAACCGTTGCCCCTTATTTATTTTAAAAAATTAATAAATTAAAAAAAATCTAAATATATCCTCTACCCCCACACACAGGAGGCACTCTCTACTCCCTTAATATTCCCTACCTCTTTATTGTATAAAGTGATATCAGTGTAATATCACTAACATATTTATATTAATTTTATTAATTTTTATTTATAATTTATATATTATAATTATTATTTTATAAGTTAATTATTAATTATAAAATATAATTTTTTTAATTTTAATAATAAATGAATAAAAAAATTATTCTAATACTATCATGCCAGTTATATCACATATAGATATTGATAGTAATTTTAAAATACTAGAATTATAATCTAATTCTAATAAAAATACTGTTACTATTTCTTTTAGTATTTGCATGCCCCCTAAAAACCATTTCTATAATATAAGATAATTTTTTAGAATTAAATTAATCATTAATTAGGAAAGGATTATTTATGAAAAAAATATAAAAAAATTTATATACGTGAAAGTTTTAAGGATATATGATACTTAAAGAGATATATAAAAAATAAGAGACAACAGTTGTCTTTAATTTAAATTGAACTAACTATTTTAGATTGTATAAGATAAAATATATATATATATTAATATAATCAGCGTCTAAATTGGAAGAGACTAATATTTTCTTATAGCTGAAGACTATAAGTTCAAATGACACATATAAAAGTGCTTCCGCACATGTCTATAAAAATATCTTGATAATATGAGGTTAGTTATTTTTTAATAATTTAAATAATAATTAATTTATGAATTGATCTATATAAAATATAATATTTTTAACTAGTGATATATAGTCAATACATAATAATTTACCTTATATTTATATTACAATATAATGAATTATTAAAATTTAAAAGTCATAAGAAAAATTATTGATTTTAAAATTTTCTAGTATCTGCACACTATTTTTATAATTTTTGAAAATAATTTTAAAAATTTTTAAAATAAATTTAAAATATTTAATAAAACTTTTTCTATTACTTTTAATAATATTTTAAATAATAATTATGTTATTTTTTATTTAAATTTTAATTTTTTTAATTTTAAATGTTAAACGATTCCAAACAAGATACGTACGTTATATTATTAATATTTATATTAATAATATTTAGTAATTTATTTCTGCTCATATGGTAAAAATAAAAAATATATATTATTCTATTTATTTGAATATTTTATTTTTAAATACAATGATTCAACATGTTAAATATGCAAAATAAGTTAAACTATAAAAAAATAATGATCAATCAGCCAACAAGATGGAATTCAATTTCTCAAATGTTAGAGATTATGTATAATTCTATTTTAGCTATATTTCATAACAAAAATATTCTAACTGCCAATTAAATTACAGATATTAATTAAAAATTAATTCAAAATGATCAAATATTTTTTAAAATATTTTATTTTATTATTAATAAATTTGTAAGTATCTATTATCTAACTTAGAACATATTATTTTTTGCCAAGTCATTTATTGATTTAATTATATATATTTTTTTTTCGGACGATTATGATTATTACTAAATAATATTGACATTGAAGATAAAAATATTATTTTAGATTTGAATATATAATTTTAACTAAATATTAAAATTATTAAAAATAGTATGTTCACTAATATTATATTTAATTTTATTTTTTTAAAAAATAAAATATTATAGAAATTATCTAATTCTAACCTATATTGCTACAATTATAAACCCCACGTAAATTTACAAAGGGTACAGATATGTATTGAATAATTTTACAATATCATGTGATGATCAATAGATTAAAAGAAATAAAATCCTTTATCTATCATAACTTGCATTAATGTATAATTTGTATGTATTACAACTAATACCTAAACCGTCTACTCTAATAGTAGAAACAAGTAGCACGAGATTTGCTTTTGTTGATTCGAGCTTAACATGAAATACAACCAGTTAGTAAAAATATATACCGGTTAAATTTTTTTTATCATTGACAGTTGAACCATGTTTCCAACATTGTATGTAACAATTCAAAGTTTTAAATTTTTAGTTGTTGGAAGGACAATAAGTGCATATTTTTTATGTTTGTATGAATGACACAAGGCATCTTAATTTTACCAGTAAATACAGTGTCATCAAATTTAACTTTTGATGTGGGAGGTCGAGTAGTTGACAAAAGAAAATATAATGACACTAAAGATCAAAAAAAGGCACACTTTTAAAGGATTGATTGGACGAAAATAATTATGTCAGGCATTCAATTATTTACAATTTATGTGAATAAGTGGACCCTAAAAATAGTCATAAGAAAAATATAAGTGGGGTTTAAAAATAATCAAATTGTTATTAAATATTTTTTCTATTTTTTCAATTGTAATATCAAAAATATCAACAAAATAAATAAATAATGGAATATGTTTATAATATTTTGTATAATCTTATTTTTTTAATATTTTTATTTTTTAAAATATAGGCTATGAGCCCAACACAACGCGAGTTACGTATTATGTGAAGTTGAGTTGGAACATATAAGTTCTCTTGCAGTGTTTGGTATGGCTCCCCATGTAAATGTATAGTGCTAGTGTGACACATTTATATGTGGGCAACCCAACAACTCGTTCGACACATTTAGTGAGAGGATAGTGGTGTAGGACTAGATATCAATCAATTATTGACAAGCGATGGCTAAAGTGAACCGGCACTACTTAGGTCATCATTATTGGTATCAATATGTATTGAAATAACGTATCTAGATATTCGTATGATATAATATACACAACAAGATTATAAAATTATTAAAAATTATACCAATAAACCAAACCCTTATAATACTCACTAATTGAATAACATAAGTATAGCTATCTAACATAAGTATTTTATATTTCTGTGACATATGAAGAGACCTTTAACATTGATATGATACAATAATACAAATTTATATTAGGTACCCATTACGCATTTATTAGATAAAATTTGGATGAATATATAAATTTTTATTTGTATTTGTATATAAAAATATCAATTGGACATAGTTATTAATAATGTTATTTTTAAGTTAACCTACTAATACAAAATACGATATAATTACAAGCTTCAGTACAGTTATTAACTATGCTTACTTTGGGTCTGACCAAATGAATAATGCACTGTTGATAAGAAATTTTGAAGCTTAAACAGCAATAGAGGACATGTATGCCGCTGGTTGCAACGATCAAGACCTAGGGAAAAATTACATATCTGTCACAGTATCAGTATGGACTATGTTATCTACTATTTGACTGGCTTGGTTGATGGCCTTAGGTGAATGTACCTCTATTTATTCTTTTATTTTTTTTTACTTTATTTTGGTTTCATGATATAATTCACGGTGTTTAGAAAATGTTCTAACGTTTTTGTTCTAAATCCAAATCAACAAAACATTTGAAGATAAAATATTAATTCTATATATTTTTTCTTTTTAATTAATAAAATTTAATTACTTATAAATATATATATCCATTACAGTAAAAGTACAATAGCTACCGGCCATGAAATAAAAGCAGCTCCAATAACAATATCATATCATCACCGTTTTGGTGACCTGATGGCATGATATATCAATTAATTTTTTTCTAGCTTCTTTTTTTTCCAAAGTTATTATATACACACATTTTAAATATATTAAAATTCTTTAAAAAATCTAAATTTATATATATTATTGATAGATCTCGTATCCATAGCTCGACTTTGAGTCCAAGCCCACAGTAGAAAAACAGTCCAAAAGCAATAGCCTAGGAGAAGGCCCAAGATTGCATGAAGATCGCCCATTGAGACGTGAGCTGTCCATATCTCCTGCCACATGCAGCTTATAAACGGGTGTCCCAACATCACCGATTATGCTCCAACTTAACAGACATACCCAAGTGATTACAGCTCGTACATGATCCTTCATATTGCAATTACTGACGCCTGCAGCCAATCACGGCGCGGAGCGCTCCTCTAGCCTAATGACAGACAGCTTGGTCAGAGCTACGCAGGTATACGGGAGGCACTTACCATAATTATTAAGGTAGCTTGATGAACATCAGAAGAGAATTGCCTCCAAGAAAGCAATTATCATATAGCATTCCTCATGATCGCTCCAAAAAAGGAAAGAGTATCCCCGTAGAACCAGGGCCACCACAATTGATTCTCAAAATCATCGAGATAGCTTAGCAAATTTGAGTGAGAAATCGCCGCCAATTGTATGCCCCAAAGCAGGCTTAGCAACCACTGCTCTATAAATATCCCCAATCTTTTGCAGAGAAGGGTTATGTCAATCTAGGCCCTTAGTTCCAAGAGGACAGGATTTGGCTAAGAGCGAAACTCTAGGGAAGAGGAAAAAATGAGGAGAATCATAGAAAGGAACTCGGTCCAAGCTCGCAAGAATGGAAAATAGGGAAAACAACCAAGGGCACGCAACAATTAGTCTCAGGGCTACCTCTCGCTAGAATCGTTCTTCCTTGTCGATTACCAATCCCGACCAGTGAAGACGACTCGTAGAGTAGGGCGTAGAGAACCCCCTCCATATACAGTCAGGAAAGGACTGGCGAGCGACATTTCTCTTTACCGTTAGTGCCCGGGAACCTCTTCCTCTTCTGGATAGCCACCTCTCTGCGGGTGTACTCGATAGTTAGCCACTCCTTAGCAAGTGCATCACTCTTCTCTTCTTGCTAGCTGCTTCCTTGCAAGAGCTACCATCTCCAAGTCGTCCCCTGGTTGGGCGCACTATCAGTAGAGTTCAATCCTTCATCTTTCTAAGCCGCCCTCTGATTGGGCATACCTCAGCAAAACTCAATCCTCTATCTCTCTAAACTACCTCCTGACCAAATGTACTACCACCAAAACCTAATCCTCCATCTCTCAAAATTGCCTTATAGATGAGTGCATCCGGCGGAGCTCGATCCTCCATATCTCTAAACTACCCCCTTATTGAGTGCACTACCATCGGAGCCCAATCCTCCATCTCTCAAAATCGCCCCTGGTAGGACCCATCCAGTAGAGCTCAGTCCTCCATCTCTTTAATCCTCCCCTTGGCTGGGCACACCATCACTAGAATGCAGTCCTCCATCTCTTAAAACTACCCCCTAATCAGGCGCATTTAGTTAATCTTGTCCTCTATCTCCAAACCATCAATTGGCCGGACGCACTCATCGGATTTCAATTATCCATTCGTAAGCCATTCCCTAACCGAGTACATCCAAATACTAAATCTCCCATAATATGTATCAATGCATTTTTCTCATATTCTCGCATTTTTTATCAATTAAGAAAGATTTCTGATTTAAACATCAGAAGATATACTAGAGAATAAATCTCACAAATTATCTATCCTCTTATTCATTTATTATATTATATAGGATCCTAGTTCAAAGTAATAAGAACTAAATAGCCCTAGCTCGACCTATCGTGGAGAGATTAACCACCTCTCTAACCCATACAACCTGAATCCCTAAACATATCAATTATAAAAATATCATATATAAATAAAAGAGTTTAGAATTGGCTACTTAAAAGGAATATAAAATTAATTACAACTCTTTAACTAAATATATGTAATTAAATATGGTTGGCTTTCGGCATATAAACCATTTATATTGTAGTTGTGAAAAGAAAATTTTTTTATTTCCAATATTCAATATTAATATGTATTAATTAATATGACTACAATTAACATCAATACTAACATTAGTATTTTCATCCATGCTCCCAAACCACATTCAATCTTCACAAATCTGAAGTCAAAATTTTTCAGAGACATCAAACATGCATTGAGGAAAAAAGTTTACGACTAATAACTTAAAATAATATCAAGATTAATTTTAATAAAATTAATAAAATCTTTCAAATAAATAAATAAATATAGTCAAATTTAAGTATATAATTAATTCAAATTATGGTCATAAATTTTTTTTTTTATATATATGAAAAATCTGGTATCGTACATATCATGACTGCAACCAATATCAATATCAGTATTTTCACCCATAATCCCAAACCCACCCCAAAAATAGATAAAAGGGGGAAAAAAAAGACAAAATAAGAGAGAACAGAACTAACGTTTGGCTAGTTTTATGTGCATTACAGATTTCTAGTTCAGTTAGTAGGCGGCATGTTTCCTCTTCTCACAACTTACCCATTAACATCATACAAAATTAGGAGAGGACAGATTTCTTACAGCGGATGCACCATAAAAGCGGGCTGATCTGCAGAAATTTCTCAGAAAATACTGGCGATCTTCAACATGGCAAAACAAGGTGGTTCTTACGTGCTGGAAATCCACACGGCACTCGATTTACAGCCAAAAATTTACAGGAACAAAGTACAGAAGGATATGAGCAGGCAACCAGAAATCCATGCAGCGAATCTGTTAACGGAGGAAGCAGCAGCAGCTAAAGGAGTAGCACTGACATTACTTGCAGCCGTTTTTTTGCTCCTGCGTGGAAGTAGGCAAAATTAGACTACAGCGGGGAGAAACATGATGGGAATATAAGGACATCTAAAAATTGAAAATTAAAAGCTGAAGTGCTACAGCGGAAATATACCCAGCAGTCATATATATGCAGTTATCATAGCCTGCACAAAAGAAGAGGGAAAATTCGTTCTTGGTCAGTTCTCAAGAAATGAATTCCAATCCATACAAAATATCTAGTGAACCAGACTTGGTAGTTGAATAATCTTTGGTGATATACATTCCAAAACAGGAAAAAAAACTTTATAAGTTTCCATTTTTCTCAATTTCAATAATAACAGAAATTATTAGTGTACATAACTCCAGAACAGGAAATGAAAATTGCATCATTCAATAATCAGATATGTGGACACTCTTGTTGATGCAGCATTAAGCACGCGATCAAGTGCTTTTACCAGCAGAGCACTTTTAGACAGTTTAATACTCCCTTCAACAGACACTCAATGTTTTACATTCTGAATATCTCCGGAAATATTTATATATATATGAATAATTTATTAGTAATTTCATTAGAAAAGTTTAATTAATTTTGATGGGGTCGAGTTTTATAAGGCTAGTGGGCCATAGATATTATTGTGCAAAGGGGGCCGGTTCACCATGCTACATTTAGGGGAATATGTTCATAGAGCATTAATATTAACCAAATCTTATCCTAAATTTTAGGAGGCTCTTAATTTTTGTTCTAACTCCTAGAGGATTGACTACAATTAGGATGTCATCCAAATTTTGTACCCACCTTATAAGTTGTTAGAATTAGTTGCTGTAAACCTATTGAGTAGGGAACCATAACTTCCTTGTTTAGAAGGCTATTAAGTTTAGGATGATTTTAAAAGTGATTTGGCCAACTTATCATTTAGTTTAGTTAGTTATAGGGTGACCTATTTTTAGGAAGCTACCTTAGCAATTATTATTAATTTTTGGAAGTTATTTCTATATATGGGATACCTATATTCTTAAGTCATGCTCAGGTGATCAAGGGGCTAAAATAAGTAATATTATGTATAAGGAAAAAATGTAGGGAACTTAGAAGTTGAGGATTACCTTAACCATTTGCATCCCTTTAGCCGCCCCACTGTGTGAGCAATATTAGTGTAACTTGTTGAATGGTTAACACAATTTTTGGGAGTATAAATTTTGTTAGCTAGCTACAATATAGGGAAAGTCAGGCAAATGAGAGGAGAGAACGTTATTTGGTTGTTGGTAAGAAGGTTGGGTTAAGATATCTCTTAATTTTAGTGAGATAATGAGGGAAATTAGAAGGGGAAACTAAAACTAGAAATCCAAGTTTTTAGGAAAGATTATGCTGAATTTTAGAAGTATTGTGGCCGGATGGAGTAAGATTTACAAAGAATATTAGTCAAATGTTGGTAAATAATAAGTCCAAAATTTCACCAACTAAACTAGATAGTCAATTAAATCCTTGTTAGTCAAATGACAGTGAGTAATTAGCTACTAAAATAAGAGGGTTTTGGCTGCCAATAAGGGAGGAAAATTTAGGCAACTTCCATCCTAATTTTATAAGCCTAAGAAGAGGAATAACCACCTAGATACAACTCCTTTCTATCTATAAATTAGACCTTTGAGCCTAGCCTTCTTTCCTTTGTTTTTCTTGGCATCTAAGAGAAGAGGGAGCAGTAAGCCCAAGGAGTGAACGAACTGAGGAGACGAAAAAAGAGGAAAGTGCAGAGCATCCATACTAAAACAAGTAATCTTGTGACCTTTCGTATTCTATTCTCAAATTTCTAGTGAGTAATTTTTTATTTTTCTTGTGGAAATCCATGTCCTGCATCCATATATGCCTCAGTCAAGGAATGAACATCAAAATAGCCAACTATAATTTAAAAGGATAATTAATAATTTCGGTTGAGAATTGGTATCTCAAATGATAGATTCCAATATCTTATTTCAGTTCTAGTAGCATGTTCATGATAATCTTTGGATTCGTAATTTGGAATCCAATATTAGGAATTGATAAAGTTTATATAGAAGTATTATGGCACTTCATAATTACCTTAAATGCCTGAAAATTAAATTAGTAAAAAAGTAGCATGTAAAAACCTAGTCGCTGAATGAACTAGGAAGAGTTGAGGATTGATGACATGATTTCAAAACACAAACCATACACTAAATTGATAATAGAAGATAAGAGAAAAATATTCTCGTGCTCTTCCTAAGTAGGCCGTGTGTCAAGTGAAAGAAATTCCAGGGTGTATGTTTAAATTGTTTTATACTTGTTATGCTAAATTGTTTCCATGTTAATTTCATGAAGCGTGATAAATTGATATGTTAGAAAGAGAGAGATTCAATATGATATGTCATGGAATGGTGACTGAACCCTTGGGGGTGTAATACGATATTAAATCCTTGATATTTATGGTTATAACATTATTTGGATGAAAATCCTACAGATTTCCATAGTTAGGCTTAGAAAAATAAGTTGGAAGAGGAAACTTCATAGTCACTAGTGGCCGTGTGATACGGCTAGGACTAGAAGATTTTTGAATTTATTTATAAATCATTACTTTACGTGATTGATTAAGGATAATTGGAAAGAATAATATTATGGCTAGACTTTTTAAATGGAGAATGTTGTGGCCTTAAGAAGAGATGACCATGTGGGACATTCAGAAGTTCATGTTATTTCTCGATATTCATGATTATCTTTATGTTCCTTTTGGATCGCGTGAGTACATTTTTGGCAATCTATGGCTTAGTAAAAGAAAGTATGTGAAAATACCAAGGTCTCCACGTGAATAGGAGTTTATAGAACTTTTATGTGGTCAGCCCTTTTACAGGTTTGAGAGCCGTGTGATGGGTGACTATCCAGCACGGTTCGGAGAGCACTTTTAGTCTGCGTTGGTGAATGGGAGCCCCCCCTATCAAGCAAGAAAGAAGCGGCTCTTCCCACGGCGGAGTCACCATTGACTCTATTTATTATTATGGTAAATCAGTATATCAAGATGTCAATCTGAGATCTTATTTCGGTTCGATACGTCCACCTACGAGACTGACCTTTGGCTTTCGTCTCGGTAGGTGTATTATTATACATTTTTTAAAAAGAACATTCATTCATTTCTTTCTTCCTCGTCGACCACAACGACTGAAACGACGCGAAAAATCCAGACCCGGAAAGGAGAAGGGCTAGGGTTGAAGACAAGCGAACAGTAGGGGCAATCAAAGCTAACACCACGGATAGTTTAACAAACAAGCAAGAGGGGCTACTCTTATGAACGAGAGTTGGTCTAATTCTGATCTGGAGCTAAATCAATAATTATTCACGCTAAGACTTCCCATGGTAGCGGCGAGCGAAATGGGAGCAGCCTAAACTGTGAAAATGGGATTGTGGAAGAGCAATACAGGCGTCGTGCTACTAGGCAAAGCGGTGGAGTGCCACACCTTAGATGGCGATAGTCTAGTAGCCGAAAGCATCACTAGCTTACGCTCTAACCCAAGTAGCATGGGGCACGTGGAATCCCGTGTGAATCAGCAATGACCACCTTGCAAGGCTAAATACTCCTAGGTGACCAATAGCAAAGACTGCGCTGTTATCATTTCTCTTTGAAATAGGAAGAGTCATCACCTATAGCTATAGGCCAAATAGACTGATTTAGTGGTCTTGTTTAGTGATTACGCATTGCCATGCTTCGTTTAAAAAATCTCTCTTATAGGTTAGCTCTCTAGTAAGCGAATAAGGGGTAATTCCATCGTATACTTTTTTCCCTAGGAAGTCTCAAGGCAAGAGCGAAAGTGGGAATCGGCATAGGGCGCCATAAAGGCCATTCTTTAAAAGATAAGGGTAATCGATTGATTTTTGAGGTGGAATACCAATAGACTTGTGACCATTGTATGAATGATATTAAGGATATTATTGACGATAGGTATTATAGATGGTATATATATGCTATAGGTATAGTCTTTGGGTGGATTGTAGAAATAGTGAGGATATCACAGTTGTCTAGTAATTTCGTGGTACTTAACCAATTGTTGGGGGCGTAAATATACGATTTTTGATCACAAGGGCAAAATAAGATCCACAAGGAGATTTGATATCTCATCTTATTACAACCTAACGTTGAGCTGGATTTCTCAAAAATTCAAAGGAGAATCTTAGTATCACGGATATTTTGAGACCTCTGTATATTGATTGTGGTTCATCAAGACTTAGTGAATGTTTTTCAGGATATCAAAATTGGTACATAGTTGACATAATGGTTGTTACTTATTTATATCGTTATTGAATTATATTATTATTATTGTTATGACCGTATATTGAGTAGGATTTTTTAAAAATTCAAAAAAAGACCTCAGTATCACAGATACTTTTGATGCCTCGGTACATAGACAGGGATACATTAGGACCTTAGTATCACGGATATTGAGTATTTTAGTTTTGTTTTATTTGGATTTTGTGGTTATATAATTCTCCATGTCTATTTTGATGTATAAGCATTTTAGACTTTGATGGTTATATTTTATCATGTATGGTTATTAGATGATAATTTGATATTTATGGTTTTTTGTATGGTCGGATTCAAGCAGTGGTCATGGGCCAGGTTTGGAACACCACACAATGTTTCATTTACATCTCTTTTTCTCTGCTTTTGAATGAGTTCAGAACTTTGGAATTCATCATATTTCAGAATCCTTCAACAACAATCCCTCCCCGTGAAAAAGAAAAAAACCCTCCAGAAATCAAGGCCTGCTCGTTGACACATGAAGCACTTGATCACCTACTTTTACAAGCAAAGTAATTAGGCATCTAGCAGTAGACAATTTGGTACCAAGTTGTTGTCCTAATTTTGCAGATCACCCTACATGTAAGTCCTCCAGGTATAGTTATGGCATATCTGAAATCACTCTACATGTAAGATGTGTAATCCTCAGGGTATTGTTATAGGGAAGAGATAAGATATGTCAATATCACAGATAAGGGCAATGCATCGAGACGCAACAAAATGAGAAACTTACTTGGATTCTTTGTAACTTTAACACCTGCCCCTCCAAAACTACAAGCAAGATCGGTAGCTCCATTCTGCTGGTAATAACTGTTGAATGCATAAGAAACGTGGGAAACCAAAGTGTCAGGTTCGTAACATGGCTGGCTGGGCTGGATTGCAGTACAGTCAACATTTCCCGGACCACAAGCCCAATCCAAGGCCCTTTGCAAATCCATTTCAGAAGCAGTCGAGGAAGCAATGCACCATGTTGTCCCAGTGGAGTTGGTGGAATTTGCATCACTGCTTGTGGCTAAAATGCCTCTTCCTGTAAAATCTAAGGTATACACACTTGTACCATCAGGGTAAAACAATCCCCAGTTCCTCTCCGATTCCATCCCAGGCTTCCTGTTCTCATTGAACAACGAGAAGAGATAGACATCAAGCTCCTCCCCGGGCTTTGCAGGAGTACCAGTATTGTTAATGACATGGTTAATCAAATTGGTGTTGTAAGTCTGGGCATTATCAGGAGTTGCAGCTTTCTCCTTCGGTGATCCTTTGGAGGGCCATCCAGTTTCAGTGACCATAATTTTGATTGTTCTGAAATTTAGAGCCATCAGCGCAAAATAAAGGGCATCGATCTGAGCATCAAAAATGTTTGTGTAAAGCAAACCAGTGTTTGGATCAACAACTTCTGATGACAATTCAAATAATGCATAGTCTAGGGATACATTATTTGGGGAATCCCTGTAGGCATAATACGGATAGATGTCAACCATTAATGGTGACTGATTATCAACAAGAAACTCCAACATGGGTTTCAGAAAGAATGCATATTCACTATTGAATGCGCCTGCTGATGGTGGATATGACCGGGACAAAATCCCAAGAGAATGGGTACTTGAGACCTTTATCTTCTTATGAAGGCCAGCTTTCTTCAATGCTGTGAAGATCTTTTGCATCGCGGGTACAACTAGAGCAGAAACATTGTTGGGAGCTTCAGTGACCTCCACACCAACAGTTATATATGTGATTTTCGTGGATGGGTAATAGGGAAGGATGTTATTCTTCAGCCAGGTATCAGCATTGGTTTGGAACTGAGAGAATGGCAGCAAATCTGAATTTGCAACTCCTATTATAAGCTCAACTCCAGTATTTGCAAAGGCCTTGAGAACAGGAATATTGGCATCATAAATCCTGACATGTTTAATATTGTGCTTCTGAACAAGCTCTGCCACTTTATCAGGCGTGGGAAGATCATCAGCATTTCGACCATAACAAACTCCAATTGTGCTTCCCTTACAGAGGTCTGTAAAAAATAATGGAAAATATCATGTAAATTGCCAACCCCAATAAAAGAAAGAAAGAAACAACTCTTCTGTGCCACTGCTGTTAAATAACAAATGGAACCTTACCAACCAGGGAATCATATCCTTCTCCCATGCAAGAATCTAACTCAATGAAGTAGAATCCAGAGTTTTTTACACAGTAAAGACAATGATGAAGCTCTTTCCTAGCTACTACTGGATACCCTTGACAGGGTGCATTTAAACTGCTGCCTGACATACAATTAAAAATCCATTTTCACTGTTGCAAATTATGTCATTGATTATGGCTGCATTTGCTGCAACAAAGTTTCACAGGTAGCTCTCTTGTAAATTCAGGTGCATATATATATCTCTGATCATTCCTCCTGCAGTCTTGTTGCTAGTAAATGAGGAACCAGATAGATGGTTTGACCAAAAGAAAGTGAATATAAGGCTCAGGTTTCTGATAAAGAGAATCTCAATCACTTAGGCTGGGGAGAAACCCTGATATTACACATTATTTTTTATAAGTAAGTATTGCTATTACACATTGAACAGTATATAATGTTATTTGGCCATCTCAAAGCAACTAACCTCTAATATCTACTACCATGTGGTTCACAATGTCTTATTTGAGCCATCATTAAAGCAAGATAGAAACAATTCGAATTAGATGGGGAAGGTTCAGAGTTAGAGTCTCAATATCCGGTTTTTGTTCCAGGGAATTTAACTGTTAATTTTGAGCTAATTTCAACTTTTACTTTCTGTTCTAGTTGTTGTGTATTATGCTTCCTTTTATTCCATACAATTTAAATGACAGAACCATGTCACAGTTTGGCTACTCCCTAACAGAAAAGGTTTTACAGTTTGTTCTCATTAACATATGACTCCATCAAGCAGAAGACATCAAATGAACAAGGTAGGGGAAAAATTCTGCCACATAACCTATGAACAACCAATAATTTGGAAACATAAACTATGATATTACAGGAGTGAAATCTTTTAGCATTATCAATCAGCCATCAAACCTGAACAAAACACGAGTCATTAAACGATTTGTGGAACTGTGTTATGAGGCAAAAGTTCAAGAATGGTTTTTATACTATAGCATGCCCCCCACCTGAATTCCCTTTGCATTTGAAGAGTGATTTGGCTCACTCAATACCTTAAACAAATAATAACAACACTACTACTACTACTACTACTAATATTAATATTAATATTATTATTATTATTATTGGAGGATTTTAAGAATTAAATTCATGATCAAGTGGTCAAAAGTTGCAATGATACCATGTCAAGGAACTAGTAATCACAAAAGCTTAAACTATTAGGGGAAAGGTCAATAATAGAATTATACCCCAACATTCTAGAATTTCAAGACTTTGCCTTACTTTCCATTCAAGGTTTTGCTTTCAAAATGCATATTAATCGGATAACAAAAAAGCTTATATTACAAAACCAGGATAGTGATTTGACTCTAAAAACTGCACCAAGTGAGGCATAAAGCTTTCAACTAGGAAATTATCCCACTAATGTAACTAATATCTATACATTTGCCATTTCTGGAGCCTCTGCCAGTCAATTGACATTAGATCTTCATGTGAATAAAGTAGCATTGTCATTGGGAAACCATTATAACAACTATCCAACTCTGAAATGTCCAGCCAGCATGCAAAATTTTAAGCCCAAATTAACCACATGGGAGAGATAACAAACACTTGCCGGTATGATAAAGCTACTTGAGAGAAAAAAAAAGACTAGCATAATGAACACCACAGAATAGATAACTAAAAAAATACACCTACATTTTCCAATATTTGAAGTTTGTAGAGAAGCAAAACTCTGTAGTATCTACATGAGACACAGAGATTATGGGCAGTAGAGTCTTTTTCAGACGCAAGTATTGGTAATGCCAGCCTAAGTATAAAGTACGTTCTTTCGATAGCGTAGGGAAGTATTATTGGCAACCAGGATTATACCTATTGAGGAGTGATTATTACCCACATTCTACTAATTTAGTAATTAATGACTTAATAAAGTTAAATCCGCACATTACTAGTTAATTACTGAGAAGAGATGATTGGAGAATTTGTATGCAACATAGCTTCTTACTTACTCAACAAACGCAACAACACGTGTTATACAGATAGAAGGGATGAGCAAAACCTAGAAGTGTGAAGAGAAGCGCAGCGAAAAAGCTTAGTCGAACCAATCTCGCCATCGTCCCCAAAGCTCGCCCCTTTTTTCTCTCCTTTGCTCCGATCAGTGACACTTTACACTCAAGCGCCTTTAAACCTGCTGGAGACTAGTGAGAGGCACTGTTTACGGCTTCTTGCACCCACGCTCCCTCCCACCACTTTCTCTACCTTCAGCAAGCTTCTTGTCTTGAGTCGACAGCGAGTGAGAGAGAGAGAGAGAACCCGGGGAGGGGGGGGGGGCTGCATACAAAATCGCGAAGGGCTATTGCTTTTTGTGTCGGAAATTACAGTGCATAGCGTGTCGGAGCGGATTTCAGACAGACCAATGAAATAAAGCTTTGAAAATTTGCCTCGATTCCGGAACATTGCATTGCATGTCTGTTTCCCACCATTTATACCGAGAATCATTTATATTCTACTGCACTATACGCCAGTTCCAACGGTAACCGAAAAGAGGATGGATAAGTATAATTTTAAAATATAAAATAATTAATAATAAATTTGGATAAAATTATTAAACTTTTTTATTTAAATTTTATATATTATAATAGTAAATAAGAACATCTAAAAATCAAAACTCGTTAAAATTAAAACTTGCCTTTGGTTACATTTTCATGTACTCAAGTTAATAAATTTTCTAAAAAATAGAAATATGTGAGAGATCAAGAAGATGAGAGAGAAATATAGAGAATTTGACTTTATATTTTGTGAAAGAATAAGTTAGAAAGTTTTATTCTATTCCTTATTTTTCAAAACTCATCCTTCTTTTTTTAAAAAAATGAGTTTGTTTATAATCATATTACCATGTTATTGTGGCTTCTTAAATAGGAATAGCTATTCACGTTATAAGTAGTTAAAATAATTAAAAATTAATTAATTCAATTGCTATTGTGTATATTTTAATTTTATTGTTGATTGAAGTTGATTAATGTCTAAAGATTAAATTAATGATGAGTAGTTGATATTTTTTAATTCGAAAACCATCAATTGGGCTGATTAAAAAGTTGACAAACAACTCAGTTAGTTAAATTGCTTGGTTGGATAAACCACTTGGTTGAATACTTGGATATTTAGCCATTCAGACATATAACTCAATTCAGCTTATATTCTATTTAATGACCACTCAAACACCTATTAGATTTTAATATATCATGATTAAAACTAAATCAAAACTATCCATCATGTTAGGGTCATTTTTATGATTGGCACATTCCGTGACAATATATATATGTTACATCGTTGTCGGGTTATGCATTGCCGAAGTGTTACATCAACATTTATCCGTTGTTGTCCGTTCCGACTTCTACGGATACCGTGCCTGCCGTGTGCTCTCCAGCCGCTCAAGCCCAAAATCCAGAAGCCCTGCGCTCTCTACCCGCTCAATCCCAAAAACTAGAAGCATTGCGCTCACCATGCACTCTCCAGGCGCTCGAGCGCAAAATCCAGAAATGACCCGTTCACTGCTCGCCGCACCTGCGCTTGAGCGTCGTGTCAATAGGCAATTTTTTAAATGCAATTTTGCACCATCTATAAATACTTGTCATATAATTTTGAAACCCTAGAACTTTTGGTAGATCAATTTCATGCCCTACTTGACAAGAACCTTGTTCATACTCCATTGATCTTACTTCTTTTGAGAAAACTAAAAGCTATAATCTTGAGCTTCATGTTATAATAAGTTTTCTCTACATTTTCTCTTTACCATTCAAACACTTCCATTCTTCTACCTTCATTGGAGACGTTGGTACGTTGAAGAAGGAGACTCGATCATGTTCAGCAATTCAAGTGGCTAAAGAGGAAAGTTTGACGTGAAAATCGGAAGGTGTCCGATTCGTTGCCGCGGGCAAATCTAAGGGGTTCCTTGGTAGGGATCACAAGACGGGAGTAACTCAACTAGATTAGTGCGTCGTTATGACCCGGTCTGTAAGTTAATTTTCATAGTGCATTACTTTCCTAGCCATTGAAGTCCTGGATGATTTTTCTCAATTACTGTAGGTATCGAATTTTTTCTTCGTCACCAAAAATCGTGCCTCTTTATTATTGTTTATACTCATTTATATTTTGCATGCATGTTAGTTTTAGTGACATCTAGAACTAAATATTCTTTACGTATATTAAATATTTAATTTTTACTACTTCCGCTATTTTTTATTGGGGTCGAAATTTGATTGTACACTTTAGGATAAAAAGTCATTTTTCACACCATATTCTCTAAGTTTGAGCTTACTAGGTTGAATAATTCTTTTTTCTTGACTTATAAATTATGGGCTTGTTAGGCAGATAAATTGAGTCAAATTGATTGATATTGTATCCTTCACCGGCCTTCATATTTAGAGGTAAAATTCAAGCTTCAAGGATGTGGCGACTGGAACCTGAGTCCTTAAACCCTGCTCGAACTAACCATATGAAAGATCATTCAATCATCGAATATCATCAAACCATAAATAATTCTCATAATTATATTATTAAATAAAATAATAATAATAATAAACTATTTAAAATAAAAATAATATCAGTATCCATAATATTAAGTTCCTGAAACACAAACTTAATAAATATTTAAATACTAATGAACAAATAAATAATCTTAAATCTCTCATTATAAAAGCTTCAACTTCGATATTATCTCTATCTAAAATCACTACAGTAATACACACTTTTCTAACTTAATGTTAGCCTATTTACTCTAAAGTTAAAAAAATATAAGGGCAAGCCAAATATTTAATAAGTAAATATAATAAGTAACAACATAATACAAATAAGTATATCATACTATAATATCAAATACAATAAAATTAATAAAAAAAATACAGCATATCAATAATGGTTCAATACTCAATAATATGTCGTATCCACAATCCAGAAACTATAAAAATAACTGAATATCAAGGAGGCAACTTGAATTCTATCGAATCCAATCAATTCAATACAAGGTCACCACTGAATGAAATAATAATAATTTTTATTGTATAAGATAATAATAATCTCCATAAATCTTATTTTGTCATATTGAATCAAATACCGCATATTTATATCTCCAACAGCTGAGTAAGTACCATGAGGTTACTGAACATCTATAGTATCCTCATTACTCTTACAATTCTTCTAAAATTTGTACCCATAACATATTTATACCATCTTTGCTGCCCTCTCTAATATATCGATGGAATTATCTCCTACAATGATCACTAAGTTATAAGTATCCATTTTCAAAATCAATGACCTTAATCTTCAGAATGAAATATGTATTAGAAAAATAAATATTACACTAATGTGCTATAACCGCACATTCAACCAGATACATTATTGTCTTCATACATTCTCATTTATTTTTCTATGGAATACCAAAAAATTGTACACAAGTATCTATGTCAATGCAAAGAATTATTTATTACGAAAATGAGAGAAAATCTAATAAAAATTTGAATATTCGACCAATCCTTCTAATAGTATATTTAATCCTTATCAAGACTCTTGATGCACAAATCTAAATTCCAAGGCTATGAAATACCTCCCAATCCATCTCTACCAAATACACGATAAGATTGTCCATCTCGTTTAGCTATTTCGACTAATTAAGTTAGAGTCCCAATTAAAATAGTACATTACCATTAATTTTTTCCGTAAATACTTTCCAATCCATCTCTACCAAATACATGATACGATTATCCATCTTGATTAGCTGTTTCAACTAATTTAGTTAAAGTTCCAATTAAAATAGTGAATTACCATTAATTTCTTCCATATGCTGAACTATAATTTCAGATATATCACATGCTCACCCCTGTACACTTATATACACATACATACATATATACATATGCATATACATATACATACATATACATACACATATATATATAAGGACCTGTGTATATATTTATATATGTATAAATGTATATATACACAGATATATACACTTAACCATGCGGATATACGCTCAAAGTGAAAGCACAGTAGTATGACCCGCATTGTTCTTCACATCTGCCAAACAGAAGGTTACACGGGGCCGTATGATAATTAACCACTATTTTTCATTATCAAACGATTCATTATTTTATGCTGTTACCGCAATCAAACATACGAGATCCTCCTCAAGCTTCCCATCACGAAGTAAATTCATTAACAACCAAACGAACCTACCCATCATAGGAGTTAAATTAAGTGAAAGGCTAAATTAATCTAACCATTTCGTTTACTGAAATTTTAAACAGAGCATCATCCTCTGGTTTTCCTGAATTTCAATTTATCAACATAATGTGAGGTTCTGATTTCCATAACAGTATAATTAGGAGATAATTATCTTGATTTTTCGGTATTTATTCACATATGTTGCTATACGTTAATTTTAGGTAAACTGAAAATATTATTGGATATAAATCGGGATATTTATACGCATGTATATTTACTATATTATTTTCTATATATTTCAAAAATTACATTATATGCATTTGTGAAGGAAAATTGCTGTCTGGAAGCTCTAAAATTGTGTTTGGTTCTCGGCAGTAAGAATTTTGATTTTTTCCTATACTTCATGATTATGCATGTAGTTTAAATCATATGAAAATGTAAACTCCTAAGAATTATACAAATTATGAGAAGTATAAGAAGGCAATTCCATAATGTATTATGTTTGATGAATCGCTTTTCCAAAGCGAGAATAATATTTTATGAACAAATATGGAATTTCCATAAGAATAAAAAAATGTGAATTGGACCAAGGATTTCATTTCAAATGATAGTATTTCCTAGCATACTTTTGGATATTACCATGGAAGCTCGAGGACTACCTCTAAGCCACAGGGGACATGGTGACATATGTAATATGGTCCCATATATCGGGTTAAAAGTATACCGCTCACCACGGGATGTTAAATTGCGTAGATCGTGCCTTAAAATGTGTAAAAGCATACACATTCATTTTCTCGTTCGATCGCACCGTTAGTTGGTAGGTCTACTGGTCCTAATTTGCAAAGTTAAATGGGCTTTCTGCATGTTTTAGAACTTAAAAGAAGAATAAGTAAAATAGGAAAGATAAATGATCTCCAAAAATATATTTACTCATATTTCATATTTATACATTTTCATTTCACTTTTATATGCTTCCACTATTATATTTTGCATATAATATTTATTGCCTCGATTGCATAGTATTTATTAAATATTTGACTCACCCTTACTACTTTCTTTCCTCCAAATAAGTATGCTTTTATATTTGATGAGGCCGTGTAAAGCTTAGGAGTTAGATAGGCTGTAGATATTGAAGGAAATGCCTTGTGGACTTAGTTTTGTGATTTTGTATCTGGGGGAGCTTTTTTTATCATTATTAATGGTTTTGCATATTAATGTATGTATATGATGATGATGATACACTCGTAGTATAGTCTCCACTGTGATTGATGGATGTATGTGCTTCCGCAAGTCTTTATGGTTTTATTGTGGGTACCTAGTGGCATCTTATTTGAGCCGATATTATAATCAGAGTTATGAAGTCGGTGCGACGTGTTGGGTGTGATTGTTTGGATCCTATGTGTATTATTGTTGAGATTTGTTGTGGTTGTATATTGTGCAGTATAGGTATTTTATACAGGTTGTATTAGTTTGACGGTCGTTTTATAGTTAAAATTCTATCGAATTCCGGTCAGGTAAATGTGGTTTATCACAGTTGGTATCAGAGATGAGATGTCTTAGATTTGATTTGAATCTTATGTGGAAGCCTATGATAGTATAAGACAAATGAAATAAGCATAGAGAGGCATAGGACAGTTAAGCTAGTTTGGGTAGTTTAGTTGTCCTAGTTGTCCTGCTTAGAACCATTAGTTATGTTTAAATTGCGTAGAATTGTCATGTTCTAGTTAATGTTCGACCTATAATATAACCCGTACCATTCTTGTTTCAAAATAATCATCGATAGTCGAGTATACCGCCAAGAAGGAGGTCTACGGGTGGAGGTGGCTAGCCTCACGATCAAGAGGCCGAGTACTTAAATTTGTTGGGTCATATGGTGGACACCATCGAGAATATGGGGTAGAGGAATCTTGCTCTAGTACCTGTTCCTACTCCACCCCTAGTTCCTGTCAATCCTAGACCATCAGCTTACGACTGATTCATTAATAAGAGAGTTCTTGAGTCTTCAGGGGAGCCAAATTCGATTAAAGTAGACACATGGTTCCAAATGTTGAAGAAAGTATTAGCTATGATCCGTTACCTGAAGAGGATTGAGTGTTGTTTGCTTCATATTGATTGGAAGGTGAAGCCCATCATTGGTGGGAGATGCAGAAAGGGCCATGGGTGTGTCAGAGTATGAAATTACTTGGCCTATGTTTGAGGGAGCCTTTATGGAGAAGTACTTTCCATCCATCCTTCGAGTGCAAAAGGAAGAAGAGTTTATCCATTTGAGACAAGGAAGTAGGACGGTGGTCGAATATGACGCAAAGTTTACGGAGTTAACTCGGTATTCTCTATATATGGTCAAAGATGAAGATAGAAAGACAAGAAAGTTCCTTCAAGGCTTGCGGGATGATATCCACAAGCAGCTGACAACCCTGAAGTTGACGACATATGTGAATGTGTTGGACCGTTCACTAAGGAAGAGTTCTTCAAGAAGTGGATGTCGAGTAAGAATAGTGCTAGCGTTAGCTCTGGTGCGAGTTTTGAGAGACCACCCAAGAGGATGAGGTAGCCAGATTTTGAGAAGAAGAGTAGCCAAACCCATCGTCCTCACAAGCTTCAGTGGAGTCATGTCAGCACTGTGGGAAGATGCATGGGAATAAGCCTTGTTATAAGAAGTTGGGCGTATGCTTTAATTGTGAGCAATCGAGGTACAAATTCTGTGACAATCTGAGTTTCGAATACGATAATTAGGATATATTGACATTGCTGTGTTTTTGGTTGTAGGTTATCAATGGCAAGTAAAACGGGTGGAACTGATGATAGTGGGAGTGCTAGTACTTTTCATGATCGAGAAGCTGAGTATATGAATTTTTAGAAAGGATGATGAATGTTATAGAAAGGATAAAGTAGCGTTATATGGCTCCGGTTCTTGCACCAAAGCCGATTCCGACAATGTATGAAAGGTTAAAGGCAGAGAAGATGCCTGAATTTTTGGAAGAAATAGATCCGGTGAGGGCAAAGAATTGGATTAGGAGATTGAAGAAAATATTTACAGTTATTCAATACTCTAACAGCGAAAAAGTTGCTTTTGCAATTTATAAGTTAGAAGAAGAAGCCGATGATTAGTGGGTGAAAAAGAAAAGAGCAATGGGTTTATTCAATGAGGAAATTTCTTGGCAAGCATTTGAGGAAGCTTTTTGGGAGAAATACATTCCCTCTGGCCTTCAAGATTGGAGGGAATAAACTTTTATAGAGCTTAGGCAAAGGAGTCACATCGTAGCAGAGTATGGTGCGAGATTTGTTGAATTGTCTCGTTATGTGCCTTTGACTAGGAGAAATGAACTGGGGATGGCTAAGAGATGGTTGCAAGGGTTAAAGGATGAGATTATGAGTCCGCTAGTGACTCAGGAGTTTCAGACTTACATTGGGGTCCTAGATAAGGCCCTGATACTTGAGAAAGAGTTTGAGACTTAGAAATCTTTGGAAAAAAGGATGGCTAATCAAATAAGTTATGGCTTAGGGTTGAATGTGGAGTCTTCGGGACTGTTTAAGAAGGCGAGAATAGTGGACAAGGGGAAGAGCGTTACTCAAGTTCAGTCAACGTCTGGTTCTCAAGCGGCAGCCGCCGGCTGTACTTTCTGTGGAAAGAAGTATGCAGGACATTCCTGTCACAAGGCAACAGAGCTTGCTTTAGATGTGGACAGTAGAGCCACCAGGTTAGAGATTGTCCCCGTCCTAAAAGATGAGAAGCAGAGAAGTTTACTGACCTGGCCAAAGCACCTGTAGCAGTTGTTCAAGGTCTAAAGCACCCCCAAAGGTGGATGGAGGTATTTTCTTAATCATGAAATTTTGATTTTTGGTTTAAATTGATCTGGGAAGTTATGTGTTCTCTTGTTTCCTGATTTTGTGTGATGTCATGTTCACCCTAAAGATTTTGGGTTATTTCCTGATTGTACAAGATATATGTATGCTTTGTGAATTTTCCGGTAGCTGGAAATTGTAACAAGTAGTCAGATAAGTATTTGACTAGAAGAAGGAATATTTGTTTTATTTGGTTGATATGGAGAATAAGTGGAACTGATGATTTGGAATCGATCCTTCAGCGATGCTAATCCTCTTGGAGTTGAAAAGGGTACTTGAGGATGTTGGTGTAAATCGTATCGAGAGAATATGGCATCCTATAGGTTGTAAATTTTGAATAAGAGACAATGTCACTTGAATCAAGGATAGACGTTAAGTCCAATCAGAAATTAGGACTGCCCTTTTCTGAATGTTGGTAGGTAACTGTTCGAGAATGTATGTACTTAAACGAAAAGACTAAGCCGATTTGTTTTAATAGGTGATATGGAAAACGGGTTAGAAATCGACATTAGTCTCTAAAAATTGTATATAAAATCAGAGAAGCATCGGTTAGGTATTGTTAAGGATATTTTGAAACCTTTGGAAAGTAGGATTGCTTAATGGGTTGAGTAAGTTAACGTTCTTGAGAAAGATTGGGATTCTGTTAATCTGTATCAATAGATAATCACCCACAAGCAAAGTGGGGGAGAATTTTATGGTTTGAAATGATTTTCCCCGTAAGTGGAATTTCGCGATGAGGCTCTTGCCTTGGTAAATTTATGGATGATGTCTTGGAAGGAGATTAATGCCTTGCGAATCTGAGAGTTAAGAACTGTAATAGATGGATTCCGATATCTTTCGAGGAACATAAATGTTAGGATCGATTGTTAGGAACATTAATATGGCTGGTAAGGTTTCAGAATTCCAAAATATGACAATTGGAAAGTAATTAAGTTAACATAAGTGAATTGTGGTCAAAAGGTACGAGAGAAATCGGATTGAAAAGACCAATATTCCGAAATTGGTAAATTGGAAACAGAAATTGTAAACCGAGAAATGTTGATTCATAAATAAGATTTCGGGCTTTAAATTATAATAATCATGGCCTATTAAGATTATATAATCAAAATTATGGTCCAAGGATATGAAAAATTGGGCTAGAATGGTCGAAACGGGTCTCGGATGGTGAAAACACAACGTTTCCATGCTGCAGGCTTGATGTGCGCTTGACGAGCACCTGATGGCCGCTCGAGGTAATGTAGGAGCGGAGTGTGTTACGAGGAGGGTGCTCAAGCCCCCCATCGAGCGCAATTTTGCGCAAGAAACCGCTTGAGCACCACTCGACCGGTGCTCGGGAGATGATCACATGGACTCGCACATGACCCATTTTCCTTTTATTTTTAAAGGGATTTGGGGTTAGTTTTGGGCAATGATGAGCAGCAGAACGAGAGGGAGAGAAGAGAGGAAGAAGAGGGAAGAGAGGGAAAAATATTTCGATCCGCTCCAATTAGAGTAAGAATAACGATAGATTAGGCTTAGGCAAGTGTACTTCAGACGTTATTTACTATTTTTACAGTGTTTTAATATCTCTAAAATGGTATTTGTACTCTAAATCCATGATTCTGCATGTTTACTATAAATACTGCATGTTTTTCCCGATTAATCAAACTGATTTTATATTTACATGTATATATTGCAATATCCGATTTCAATTTCATATAAATACTTGTGTTTGGTGTTCGTTTATCGTCCAGAAGTTTTGAAGAAACCCTAAGTACGCAAATGAAGGGATTTAACTGTTTTAATCCAAAATTTTCGACATGTAAAAGTTGATTTGTACTGAGATAATATCCATGGGGTGATTTATATATGAAAAATTTATATGAAATTATACTGATAAATTACTAAAAGTTTTTGCAGCGCACTGAAGAGTTATTGTGAAACTCTATCTTACTGCTAAAACTGAAAAGGTTTTCAGTTAAGAAATAAGAAAGAAAAATATTTCTGAAACTATTAATTAGGACCCGGGACTGATATATAGTCAAGTTAGGTTCTCCGACATACCTTAGAATGTTATAGTGGTAATCGAGAATAATTCTGTCCATGAATTTATATGTGGTATGCCCTTCCTCAGGGCGTTAACCTAGATTGTAGTTACTATTACTAGCCGGCGTTACTGTACCGAATCCTACAATAAGGGATGTCCCAGGGGAAGGGACTACTGTTACTGGCATTGGATTGTGTGGAGTGAACACAATTTATTCTTGATTATTCGCCCTTCCGCTAGTAGGGTCTACTGGTTGGATCTTTTATTATGAGAAAATAAATTTTCTAGAATTTATAGAATTGATACTGTTTTCCGACTTCCGAAGCATGTTTCTTGTTTTATGATTATCGAAACATGCTTATACTGATTCACGATTTCTGATGCATGTTTAAATAGTATTATGCCTTATTTTTATTTCCAAGAATGCTACTGTTGTTCTTATCTTACCGTAGTCCATGAATGCTCCTATTTTCCTGATATTATCATAGTTTTCTATTCTAATGGACATATGTTTTGCATGAAAGTATAAATAATGAATATTGAGACCTGTTCATGTTGAATCATACTTTTCTCATGCTTCTTGTATATGTTCCTGTTATTTGACAGTCTCTAAAATCTTATGTAATTATGTTTTGTGTGAAAACATTATATTCTATATGTTTTAGTATCTTATTGGATTTCGACTCATTGTTTTACTTTTTTTCCTTTCAGATAAGGGCATAGAGACGATACCGGACGTGTAGCCTTAGATAGATCAAATCAAGGATGATTTGGAGCCTCGAAGTAATTCTGAAGTTTTTTGGGAAATCTTATAATATTACTTGCAAATATCTCGATTATGGATATAATTATGCATTGATGGTTATTACATACTCTAAAAACTGTTGCATTAGTAATTATGTTTCCACAGGTTTATATTATGGATATAGACGCTTCTGCTATATGTTTTTTGTGTTTATATAGGTCCTATATAGTATCTCTCATCAGAATTCTGATATAGTGGATAGGGTTGTTGAAATTAAGGTATGGATGGCAATTGCGGTCCCATAAATACGTATTGTAGAAAAATTATAATATAAATGGATAGTTGTGTGCATGTACTGGTTTGTTATATAGGTTTTGTATAGGCTCATATTTCTATTTAGCCCAATTTTAAGAAAAACTCTACCCGTTTTTCCCTATAACCTTAAGTTGGGATTTGAGCTTCTGTTCCTATTTCTATAATGACGGAATTATTTGAGAACAAAAAAAAATCCGTTCCGTCACAAAATCAAAGAGTATCCTCATCCGGTGAAGGCCCTCTCCTCTAAGCCCGTTGTTCAAGGAAAGGCTTTTGTGGTGTCTGCGAGTGAAGCCAAGGCATGTGATGATGTGGTGGAAGGTTTTCTTTCTACTTGTGGTGCTTCTGCTTTGGTACGTTTTGATTATGGATCCACCCATTCTTTTGTTTCCCCTCGGTTTGCTTGTCGTCTTGTACCATCTCTTGTGATTCTTGATTTTTCCTTGGTTATATTGACTCCCACTGGATCTTCTGTTGTTATTGATATTTCTTACCTTGGGTGTTCAGTTGAAGTGAATAGGCTGTCTTTAGCTATTGATTTAATTCTTTTGGAGATGTATGATTTTGATATTATTTTGGGTATAGATTAGTTGTCAAGAAATCATGCTGCTATTGATTGTTTTTATAAGAAGATTGACTTTGTAATTCTAGAATGTGAGCCCTTCCACATTTAGAATATTCAGCGGGTTGAGCCGTCCAGCTTTATTTTGGCTCTGCAAGCTCAGCATCTATTGAAAAGTGGATGCAAAGCTTATTTGGCATATGCAAGTGTGGCGGAGAGTTGTGAGATATCGGCTAAGGAGATTCTAGTAGTGCGTGAGTTTAAAGATGTGTTTCCTAATAAGTTGTCTACTTTGTCGCCACACCGAGAGATTGAGTTTGGAATTGATCTCATACCTAGAATGACACTAATTTCAAGGACCCCTTACCGTATGGCTCTTGCGAAGTTGAAAGAATTGAAACAGTAATTGTAAGACCTTTTGGATATGGGTTTTATTAGACCCAGTGTTTTATCATGAGGTGCTCAAATCCTATTTGTGAAGAAGAAGGATGGCACCTTGAGGTTGTATGTAGACTACCATGAGTTGAATAAGATCACAGTCAAGAACAAGTACCCGTTCCCGAGGATCAATGATCTCTTTGATTAGTTGCAAGGGACCCGTATGTTTTTTAAAATCGATCTTCAGTTTGGGTATCATCAGCTTAGGATCAAGCATGAGGATGTGGCAAAGATAGCTTTCTCGACGAGGTATGGCCATTATGAGTTTTTTGTGATGCCGTTCGGATTGACGAATGCACCAGTCGTGTTTATGGATTTGATGAACCGGGTCTACCAGCCATACTTAGATAAATTTATTGTAGTTTACATCGATGACATCCTAATTTATTCGAGGAGTTGTGTTGAGCACAAGGTGCATTTGAGAATCATGCTTCAAATCTTTCGAGAGCATAGGTTATATGCGAAGTTGAAGAAGTGCGAGTTTTGGCTCGATGAGGCCGTGTTCTTAGGCCACGTCATTTTTGATGGAGGCGTCTTAGTGGACCCAAAGAAGGTTAAAGCTATGATCAGTTGAAGTCGACCAACTATGGTGACGGAGGTCTGCAACTTTTTGAGTATGGTTGATTATTATCGCCACTTAGTGGAGAATTTCTCTCGGATTGCTTTGCCTCTTATTTGCTTGATGAAGAAGGAAGCAAGTTTTGATTGGACCAAAGAGTGTGACTAAAGTTTCCAAGAGTTGAAGGATCGTTTCACTTCGGCACCGATCTTGACTATCCCTTATGGTTCGGGTGATTTCGAGGTGTATTGTGATACTTCACAGGTTGGCCTCGAATGTGTCTTGATGTAAAATAGGGAGGTGGTTGCTTATGAATCTCGAAAATTAAAGATCCATGAGAAGAACTATTCGACCCATGCTTCGGAGTTAGCCACCGTTGTTTTCGCATTGAAGATATAGAGGTATTATTTGTATGGTGATAAGTTTTTTGTGTATTCTGACCACAAAAAAACCTCAAATACCTATTCTCCCAGAAAGAGCTGAATATGAGGTAATGGAGGTAGATTGAGTTTCTTAAGAATTATAATTGTGAAATCCACTATTAGTGGGGAAGGCGAATGTGGTCGCGGATGCTTTGAGCCGTCGGATCGATTTTGTAGCGAGACGACAGATCAAGCAGATGGAGATGCTGGATTGCTTGAAGCTTTGTAATATCCAGTGCTATGTCAAAAGCAACAGGATGATGTTGTCTTTCTTGTAGGTGTAGCCCGAGATCCTTCAGAGGATTAAGGAAGGGCAGACGAGTGATCCATTCTTGATGGATATCATTGGAGACCTTGATTGAGACTCCCGGAGAGATTTTAGTCCCCGTGCTGATGGAGTCTTGAGATTCCGAGAGCATTTGTGTGTACCTGACATAAGGATTTAAAAGAAGAAATCATGAAGGAAGCTCATCGTACCAGGTACGCTATCCACTTTGGGATAAATAAGATATACCAGGACTTTAAGAAAATATTCTGGTAGAGAAATATGCGGAGGAGATTGTTAGACAGTATGGTGTGCTGGCGTCTATTGTGTCCGATCATGATGCATGTTTCGTCTCTAAGTTCTAGGAGAGTCTGCACCGGGAGCTAGGGACGAACCTAAAATTTAGCATGGTGTATCACCCTCAGACAGATGGCCAGTCTGAGTGGATAATTTAGATTTTGGAGGATATGCTTAGAGCCTCGGTGATGGAGATGAGAGGGAATTGGGATGATCACCTATCATTGGCCGAATTTGCGAATAATAATAGTTTCCAAGCAAGCATCGGCTCCTTTTGAGGCTTCACATAGTAGGAAGTGCCGGTCTCCTATTCATTGGGAGGAGAAAGAGACAGGTGATTGTTGGGTCCAGATGTGATTTGGGAGACATAAAAAAAGACTGCAATAGTTTTTAAGAAGCTGAAGATGTCACAGAGTCAGCAGAAAAGTTATGTAGACCAAAGGAGATTCGAGCTTAGTTTCGAGGTTGGAGATTTTTTTTTCCTCAAGGTATTGCCGTGGAAGGGAGTCTCCAGATTTGGGGTCAAAGAGAAGCTGAAGTTGTGATTTATTGGACCCTTTGAGATCTTAAAAAAAGTTGGAGAAGTGGTGTATCGTTTGGCATTACCCCCGAGATTGGCCAAGGTGCACAACGTCTTCCATGTCTCGATGTTGAGGAAGTATGTCTACGATCCGTCGCACGTCATCAATTACAGCCCCTTAGTTATTTAAGAAGATTTGTCGTTTTCGGAGAAGCCCATTTAGATTTTGAACCAGAAGGATCAAATCTTGCGCTTGAAAACCATCCCTCTCGCGAGAGTTTTATGAAAGAATCACTCCACGATGAGGCGACATGGGAGAGGGATGATGAGATTGGGGACAAGTATTCCCATTTATTTCGAGGTATATTTCTCGTTTAAGTGTTAAGATTCGTTAATTTTGAGGACAAAATTTTCTAAGTGGGGGAGAGTTATAAGGTTCCAACTTCCTTAACATCATAATTAGAAGATCATTAAGTTAATATAATTAAAATTATGTTTAATTCATGTGAAAAAATTAGATTTTAGGAACAAGAAAAAATCGATGAGGGGTGCTCACCGTGTGCCTCGGGCGGTGCCGCGAGTGCACGAAGCAGAATTGATAGCGCCGGGGCAGGTGTTGGAAATAGAAATGACCACGTTTGTCAGGTGCTCGAGTGCCCAAGCAGGCACTGGAATTCATGCAAGGCGCGCCTGCTACACACCGGAGCACTGGCCCGCGATATAAATACCCAGCGAGGGTTTTGAATAGTCATTTTCTGGCTTCCCACGTTAGAAGAGAGAGAGCTCGAATGAGTAGAGAGAGAAGGAAGAATTCGAGGTTCCCGAGTTTGATTTCGAGCTCGAGCTAGTTAGAGAAGTGATAGATTGGATCAAGGCAAGTACACTCATACCCTTTTCTCTCGTTTTCTTGTACGTTCATTTCATTTTCTTCGATTATCATCATTCTGGTACCCGATTAAGTTTGTATTCTGTATTATTCATGATCTTAGCATGTAAAATACTTCGATTCCATGTCTAATTTGTGTGATTTGTGTGGTTTTTGCACTTAGAAACCCTAACCCGAGCCCCTCTTCAAAATTTTCTAACTTTTTTATAAGTTTTACATGATTTGACTTTAGAAATTTAGAACCCTAACTTTATAGACGTGGGTATCTTTATTTTTTGGTTTTTATTCACATATGTTGTTATATGTTAATTTTAGGTAAACCGGAAACATTATCAGACATGAATCTAGATATTTATATGCATGTATATTAACTATGTTATCTTGTATATACATTGAAAATTATGTTATATGTATTTGTGAAGGAAACTCGTTGTCCAGAAACTCTAAAGTTGTGTTTGACTTCAGTAGTAAGAATTTTATTTTTTTTTCTATGCTTTATATCGATTATACATGAAGTCTAAATCATGTAAAAATACAAATTCCTAAGAATTATGCAAATTATAAGAAGTATAAGAAGGAAATTCCATAATGTATTATGTTTGATGAACCATTCTCCCAGAGTGAAAATAATGTTTTATGAATGAATATGGAATTTCTCTAAGAATAAGAAAATGTGAATTGGAACAAGGTTTCGTTTCGGAGGATAGTATTTCCTAATATGCCTTAGGATATTACTGTTGAAGTACGAGGACTACCTCTGGGTCACGAGAGATATAGTGACATATCAGACTCGTAAGCTGGCAATCTACATATTCTCTCCTATAGACAGGGACGAAGCCACTTTCTTTTATCACCCATGGATATGGACCGTCTATATATTTTCTCTTCAAGTCTGTCTAAATATATTATGACGTCTAAATAAATTAGTTTCGTTCAATTCCTTATGATGGTTCTTATAAAAATACAATTAGGGTTATCACAAGTCTAAAGCTTCCACTTAAAAATGTCAAATATAAATCTTTTCACCTCAGAGAAAAGTACACATATTGAACGAATATAAAAATAAAACCCAACCTAAAATACATGCATGAATACCACATGCATGACCTATATACGCACTCTTTTTTTACAAATATGATTATACATAAATATAATATCTCAAATTATTTACTCATTTTCCACAAAACAAGCAAAATCCTCAAATATAACTAAATTCGAAACAAAATCTCTAATCTTCGGGTAAATCAACATGCGACGAGTGGACAAAGTGGGAAAGTAAAAATACCATGCATATATACTAAAACCATCAAACATAAGCTATATACTAAAACCATCAAACATAAGCAAAACTAATCCAAAATGGAAATAGACTAAGAATGTGGCGTAAGAATACTTTTCTCAACCTCTAATCTCATAGATTTGATGAAAGAACACTTCAAAATACCTCATTCTCTCTCTTCATTCCCTTCTCTTTCGCTCTTCTTCTCCTTCCCACGCAAAATGACCAAAAACAGTGTACGCTGTCTTTTCATAATCAAATTGGTGCACGAGCGCCGCTTCAGGCGCATATCAGGCGCCACACCTAACCCCATCCGTGCACAAGCACCGCCTCCGTGCAAGCACATTGGAATCCGTACTCAAGCGCTGCCTCAAGCACGCATCAAACGACCTCCAAATAGGTCTAAACTCAGCTCGAGCAGTACACAGGTGCGCCCAATTTGCCGATCACACACTAGCACATGTTGGGTATGCCTTAGGTGTCGAAACTGCTTCCTTATTCCAAATGTTTTTTCATATTTATATTGCATGTTTATTCTAATATATACAAAATAAACTAATAATATTAAATTAATCAAATAAAAACCGAGCATTACAAGCCTAGGGTGATGAAAAGACACAGAAAGACTGACCCTAGTAGGAGCACCATCAATGCACACGGAAGCAAAACCATGGCAACTCCATACAAACACCTCATCGAACTTGGGTTTTATCTCAGGAGTTGGGACTGGCGTTGAAATCATATGTGCATCAAACCTGAAAGTAAAAGGATACCGATTTGATGAGCTTCTTGAAAGGATGCACCCCAAAGATAATTATGTTCGCCAATTAGACTTCAAGGGAATGGTTAAGTCAAAGTATGAAGGAAACGTCAATATTTAACTGGAGATATAATCCATTGGTCCACTTGCAGGCTAATAGAATGATTTTAACCTAGCATACAGTGGTGTTTGACACATCGAAAATGTACCAATCATGCCAAAAAGGAATTTATAAAATAAATGTTGATTGAACATTACAATTGCTCTAACTAGAAATCCAAATCTCCTGATCTAAGATGTGCTGCTAATCGGAAATCTAAGAGAAGATGTAACTATCTCCTAATCTAAGATGTGCAGCTAATCAGCTATGACTTTTTCTTTCAATGACTATTTTTAACATCTAACCTATAAATATTTTATTAGCCCATAGCTACAAAGATCAAATATATTCTAATCTGAACCTAGCACAACTGAGAAAGCATTAAACTTATAGCCCTCTTGCCTTCCCGCATAAAGGAGAAAGGGTAGTTATTCATTCAATTATTTATTACAGTTCCAAGAGAAAAGTGTGTGGACCAAAATCACACCAAGGATAGACTGTAAAGCCCATTTTCTACAAAGTCCAAGAACCCTTCAACAGTCAGGCCACACGGAATCTGTCTCTCGAAGACCCTCCATCTCCCATTATGTTCGTTAGAGTGCTAGAACCTCTCCCAACTACCTGCCTTAAGCAAGAGTCTTAGATGTGAAGTTCAAGAAGCCGTAATATCTTAACCAACATCATTCTTCTCAAGTTTGTACTATTTTAGGCTACAAAGGATTTTACCCCTAATAAGGACTCCAACCCCTTTGTGTTGGAAATCCCTCCCGTGAAGAAGTTTCGGTCAACATGGTTGACTGGATGGACGGTTAACATCGTTGACCGATTGGACGGTCAACGAGGTCAATATGGTTGACCGGTTGAAAGTTCAAGTTGACTGTTTTGGCTAAGCATTCTCAAAACAACAAGAAGACGGTCAACAGGACGTTGACCGGTCTAAATGAAAAGACGGTCAACAAAGTTGAACGTCTCGTTGTGACAACACAGAAAACCTGCTATGTCTGAAATGTGGTAGGTTGACCTACCTATTTAGATAACCTTGGAAACTCAAGACAGCAGATCTGTCTGCTGCTGTTGCAGGCATGCACCACCTATTGCTAGTCTGATGCATGCTTCTTGGAAACCGTGTACCAACCATAGAGCAAGACGTGATGGTCTAGCTGCTACTAAGTCTTATGTATATTCTTATATATATATGTGTGTATATAAGCAAGTAGGTTAGTGTGACTGTAGAAAAGAGAAAAGCAGAGTGTGAGTGCGTCAGAGTAAGAAAGAAAAACATAGGAGAGGAAGAAGGCCCAACTGTGTATGTATTTTCGCCTCCTGTTTTGTAATCTTTATCTCATACATAGTGCAATTTTATGAACTGAATGTCCCGTGATTTTTTCCTTGATTCATAAGGGTTTTTCAATTAAATATCGGTTGTCAATATTCTTACTTTCATTCCTTCTCTTCGATTCCTTTGTGCCTGTATTGGTAGGCCGCCCCATTTCCGGCCAACAAGTGATATTAGAGACTAAGGTTGAAAACTTTATTCAATGGCGTCAACATCATCAAAGAATCTGCCATTCAGCGTTGAGCAGTTCAACGGGTAGGGTAACTTCATTCTTTGGCAAGACATGGTGAAAAATATTCTCACCAAAGAAGGGACGATAAATGTGAGATCCCAAAATTTAAAAGGTCCTAAAGTGGGGATTAAAATGTTAACCGGCCTGCATACATAAATATAAACCGACCTGCATACATGAAATCTGAACCGGCCTCTTGTAAGATGAAGAATCCAAAATCGGCCCGTTTAATGAAAAACACAATCGGCCCAAAAAAAGGCTGACCAACAAAGAGTGGGCCGCTGGCATGAAAATGGAGCAATTGGCCTGAATTAAATTGATGATAACTAAAGACAAAAGTAAACTTTATTGTCCAGTTAGAATCCAACTAGGTGGCGACCAAATAAAGTAAGTAAACCAACCTAGTTACTCCACCTACCCCCTGAAAAGAAGTACGGGAGTAAGTGACTTACCCCACTTACTCCACCAAACCCTTCCTCTATATAAACCAGGCGGTTGATGCGAAGGCAAGCAGAAGGAAGAGAGTGAAGGGAAGAGCTTCAAGGCGGTAATATTAGGCAATAAACTCTCAGGCAAGTGTACTCTGTTTCAAAGTTCATGCTCTGTTTTTATTTTCGGAACGCTTCAAGTATACTTCACCTTTTTAAAATTCAGATCCCTAAGTATTCTTCCATTTTTTTTCAACGACCATTTTTAAGAATGACTACAATGCCTCTCTCCAATTTAAGTTACTTGTCAATTTACTGCTGTATTTAGCTTATTTCTGTTTAACTGCTGGTTTCTCATTTGTATTTATTCTGTTTCTGTTTAACTGGGCATTGCATGTTTAAAATTGAAATCAGCTATTTGAAAATGGATTCGCCCCTTTTGCATGAACATTCGAAATCGGCTTTTAAGTGGGCATGATTGAAATCGGCTGCTTGAAAATGGATTCCCCCTTTATGCATGAAAATTCGAAATTGGCTTTTAAGTAGGCATGACTAAAATCGGCTGCTTGAAAATGGATTCGCCCCTTTTGCATGAACATTTGAAATCGGCAGCATGGAAATGAACTCGGCCCCTTCTGCATGAAAAATCTGAAATCGGCTGCATTGAACTTGGCTCCCTGCGTGAAGATGAACTCGGCCTTTCTGCATTATGAACTCGGCTGCATGAAAATTTTGAATCGGCATTGCAATTGAAATCAGCTGCATGTAAATTGAACATTGGTTTTCGGCATGAACTCGGCTTTTAGGAGAAAACATGAAACCGGCGTTTGCATAAAAATTGAGCTCGGTTCTACATGAAACATTAGACTCGGCCTTTAGTGATGCATGAAACCCTCCCTGCATAAATTGAACTCTACTTTGCATGTAGAAAACAAAATTGGCCTTTGCGATAAAAATCAAAATTGGTTTCGTGCATCTAAATCGAAATCGGCCCTTGCTTTAAAATCGAAATTGGTTTTGTGCATCAAAATCGGAATCGGCCCTTGCTTTAAAATCGAAATTGGCTTTGTGCATCAAAATCAAAATCGGCCCTTGCTTTAAAATCGAAATTGGTTTTGTGCATCGAAATCAAAATCGGCCCTTGCTTTAAAATCGAAATCGGTTTTGTGCATTTAAATTGAAATCGGCCCTTTGCATTGAAATCAAAATTGGCCTTTGCGATAAAAAAATCGAAATTGGTTTCATGCATCTAAATTGAAATCGGCCCTTTCTTTAAAATCGAAATTGGTTTGTGCATCGAAATCAAAATCGGCTCTTGCTTTAAAATCGAAATCAGCTTTGTGCATCAAAATCGAAATCAGCCCTTTGCATTGAAATCGAAATCGGCCTTTGCGATAAAAATTGAAATTGGTTTTGTGCATCTAAATCGAAATCGACCTTTGCGATAAAATCGAAATTGGTTTTGTGCATCGAAATCGAAATCGGCCCTTACTTTAAAATCGAAATCGGCTTTGTGCATCAAAATTGAAATCGGCCCTTTGCATTGAAATCGAAATCGGCCTTTGCGATAAAATTCAAAATTGGTTTTGTGCATCGAAATCGAAATCGGCCCTGTGCATCGAAGTCGAAATCGGCCCTTTTGCATGGAAATCGAAATCGGCCCGCTTGCATTTGAAACCGGCCCTTGCATAGAACATGAAACCGGAATGCATGCTGTGAACTCTACTTTTGCATGTGAAAATGGAAAAAACCGGCCCTTTTGTATGTTGAAATCGAAACCGGCCCTCACATGAAAATCAAACCGGCCCTCTTTGCATGGAAATCGAAACCGGCCCTCTTGCATTTGAAACCGGCCCTTGCGTAGAACATGAAACCGAAATGCATACTTGAACTCTGCTTTTGCATGTGAAAATGAAAATCGGCACTTGCATGATGAATTCGAAACCGGCTTGTGACATGGCCATCCGGAATAAGAACAAAGAAAATGTGAACCGACTTTATAATAACACCATCAGTTCAAACTTTAGATTTGGGAGATAAGGTTCTCCGGCATGCTTTAGAACTTTATGGTAGTAATCGAGGATAACTTTATCCATGGAGTTAATTATGGTCCGCCCTGTCCTCGGGGCGTTACGGTCAGGAGGAAAGCGAACTCTGTCCATGGAGCTATTTGTGGTTCGCCTTGTCCTCGGGGCGTTACGGTTAGGAGGAAAGCATAAGTTTATGGCCTACCTTCGAGTGGCACACCGATCCCACGAGACGGGATACTTCTGTTTAGTTATCGGCCTTGGATTGTGTGGACTGAATACAATCTATCCTTGATTAATGCCTCCCTCCGCAAGCTGAAGAATAAAAGAAGACTTTTATAACGAAACCGACTCTGTTTTATGCTCTGACATTTTGTTCGACTTTCATCCGGCTAAGTATTGATTTTAGTATTGCATATTATTCTGCCTTGGATTTTTTCCGCATTGATTACTTTAGTTTTCTGATCCGCTACTGTTTATTAATATTTATGCATCTGCCTGACAATATAAATGTTTTATGGTAATCGGCATGTACCTTGTTGAGCTCGGCTCACTTTTTTCTATTTTTTTTTCCTTATAGATGAAATTTTAGAGCTTGTACCTGATGAGTTGGAGTAATTAGAGCTTGTCTGAAGAATTATTAAAGACTCAGAAGCTTATTTTGGAGAACATCATTGTAATGACTTGATTATAATTCATTAACTTTTATAGTTAGACATTTTTGATTATGTATTCGGAAATGAATATTTTGGAATGAATATGAATGCTTCCGCAAGATGTTAGAATAAGTTTCGCTATACTTCTTATGGTTAAAAGTATATGGGTCCTAGATGACATCTGTGATCCTGTGTTGCAAATAACAAAAAAAAAAATCCGTTCTGTCACAATAAAGGCGCTGAAGAAGAAGGATGAGAAGCCTGCAAAATTAACCGATGACGAATGGCAAGATAAAAGTGATATTGCAAATTGCACCATCAAACTCTGTCTGGCGGACAATACTCTCTAGGAAGTGCTTGGCTTGACTAACCCGGTGGAGGACTGGGAGAAGTTAGAGAGTCGGTATAAGTCCAAATCTTTGACAACCAGACTACATATTAAGAAGTAATTTTATGGCTTATGGTTGTCGGAAGGAGGAAGCTTCGAGAAGTACTTGGACAAGTTCAACCGGATATTGACGCAGATGTCCGACCTTGAAGAAGAGATCAAGGAGGAGGACAAGGCGTTGGTCCTGCTGGCTTTTTTGCCGGCCTCCTATGATCATATTGTCACAATCTTATTGTTTGGAAAGAATATACTAAAATTGGATGAGGTTATTGCTTCCCTACTCATGAATAAGTCAAGGAGGTCACAAGGGACCTCGACGTCTGAGGTACTTGTGACTGAATCTAGGGGAAGAAGTAGAGGCTGTAGTCAAAAGTAAGGAGAGAAAGCCTGCAACAAGTCAAGGTCGATGTATCAAAACCTTGAGTGCCACCACTGTGGCCAGAGGAAAAGTTCTCCATCTCAGTAGTCACAACAGGCTGACAAGTGAAGGAGACGTGGCAAATGTGACGGACAAGGAGTCCGGCTAAGTAATCGATTCCGGTACCACCTTACACGTCTGTCCAGAAGGCAGCTGTTCACATCCTACACTCCAAGAGATTTTGGAGTAATAAGGATGGAAAATGAAGGAACATCTCCAGTCGTAGGCAGGAGAGATGTCGTCTTGGTCACAAACAATGGGACGAAGCTGATGTTGAAGGATGAGCGTCATGTCCCTGACATTCGACTAAATGTCATCTCAACCGGTCGGCTGGATGATGAAGGTTATTGCAATACCTTCTGTGAAGGCGAATGGAAGATGACAAGAGGGTCTCTTGTTGTAACAAGAGGAAAGAAGGCCTCCGTCCTATATGTGATGAAGGCTTGTGCAGTGGCCGGAGACGTGAACGTCACAGTCTGCATTGGGACAATGGATCTATGACAAAGAAGGCTAGGCCACATGAGTGGACAAGGGAGGTCCTACTTGGCCAAGAAAGGCCTAATCACTGGAGCAAAGGAGGAAGAACTAAATATGTGTCCTCATTGCTTGGCCGACAAGTAGAAGAAAGTCTCATTTCATGGAGACTTGTCCCCTCCAAAAGCGGAGCTCGTAGAACTTGTTCACACAGATGTGTGTGGGCCATTCAGAGAAAGATCATTTGGTGGAGCCCAATACTTTGTTTTTTTCATTAACAACTGTTCTAGCAGGCTGTGGGTCTACCCACTGAAGACCAAGGATCAGATTCTTGGTACCTTTGAGCAATTTCATGCTCTCATGGAGCGTCAGACGGGGAAGAAGTTGAAGACCGTTCGAAGTGACAACAGCGGCGAATACTTGAGGCCTTTTGATGCCTACTGCCGGTCACATGGTATGAGGCATCAAAAGACACCACCGAAGACACCACAGTTGAATGGAGTGGCAGAACGGATGAATCGTACGCTCTTAGAGAGAGTACGTTGCATGCTCTCCGAAGCAAAACTTCATGCATCGTTCTAGGCAGAAGCACTCCGGACGGTGGCTTACATTATAAACAGGTCACCCAGTAAACCTCTGATGGGAGAAGTGCCAGAGAAGATATGGATGGGCAAGGAGCCGTCTTATGATCATTTGCGAGTATTTGGATACAAAGCATTCATGCATGTCCCAAGAGACGAAAGGACAAAGTTGGAGCCAAAGATGACACAGTGCATCTTTCTGGGCTATGAGGAAGATGAACTGGGCTACCGGTTCTATGATCCAGCTATCAGAAGACTCGTCTGGTTTAGGGACGTAACTTTCTTTGAGAATGAGACAATCGAAGACATTGGCAGGAAGGCCAAGTTCAACGATAAGCAAACAGACCAAGTAAGCGTTAAAGCTGTCCGTCCGGCATCATTGGAAGGAGAGGATCATGGTCAAGAGACGGTTGAGGATAATGAAGGGGAGGTCATGACTCCGGATGACACCATTGATGGAGTCATTCCTCAACCAGCAGGGAATGTCTCTGTTATATGGTCCTCAGTGGCAGACGACCGTCCGTCTGTCTGTCACCAAATGAATATGTCATGCTCACTGATACCGGAGAGCCTAAGGATTATGAAGAGGCGATGAAGGACGACAGCAAAGAGAATTGGCTAGAAGCCATGAAAGAGGAAATGAATTCTCTTTATGAGAATCACACCTTCAACTTGGTTAAACTTCCTAAGGGGAAGAAGGCCCTCAAGAACAAATGGGTCTTCCGTTTGAAGTCGGATGAGAATACCAAGAAGCCAAAGTATAAGGCACGGTTGGTAGTGAAGGGTTTCAGTCAACAAAAGGGGGTTGATTTTGATGAGATCTTTGCCCTAGTTGTGAAAATATCCTTCGTACGGGTTGTACTGGGCCTGGCTGCCGTCCAAGACTTGGAGGTGGAACAGATGGATGTCCGGATTGCATTCCTCCATGGAGAGCTTGAGGAGGAAATCTACATGGAACAATCGGAAGGGTTCAAAGTTAAGGGGAAGGAGAAACTTGTTTATCGTCTAAGAAAAAGTCTGTACGGATTAAAGCAATCTCCTAGGCAGTGGTATAAGAAATTCGAGTCAGTCATGACCAGTCAGGGGTACTGATAGACAACTCGTGATCAGTGTGTATTTGTACAGAAGTTCTCGGATGATGACTTTATTGTCTTTCTCCTATACGTAGACGATATGCTGATCGATGGACGAAACAGTGGCCGGATAAAGGAGTTGAAAGAGTAGCTTGGGAGGTCATTTGCCATGAAGGACCTTGGATCGGTTAAGCAGATTCTAGGAGTCAGAATCTTACACGAAAGGCAAGGAAATTGTGGATGTCTCAAGGGAACTATTTTGAGAAAGTGCTCCAACGATTCAACATGGATAAATCAAAGCCCGTGAGCATACCGTTGGCAAACCACCACAGGTTGAGCAATCGTCAATGCCCGACCTCGAATGACGAGAAGAAATACATGAAAGGCGTTCCCTACTCATTAGCTGTGGGAAGCCTGATATATGCCCCGGTGTGCACTAGACCGGGCATAGCTCATGCCATCGGGATAGTTAGCCGGTTTCTGTCCAATCCGGAAAAAGAGTACTGGTCCGTGGTGAAGTGGATCATGAGATATATTCGTGGAACCTCTAAGAGGTGTCTGTGTCTAGGAGGTGACAAGCCTCAGTTGGTGGGTTACTCAGACGCGAATATGGCCGGAGATGTTGACACACGCAAATCCACATCAGGTTACTTAATGAAATTTGCGGGAGGTGCAGTTTCTTGGCAGTCCAAGCTACAAAAGTGTGTAGCTCTATCCACAACTGAAGCTGAATATATCGTAGTTACAGAGGCCTGTACGGAGATATTGTGGATGAAGGAGTTCGTTCAAGAGTTAGGCATTAAACAAGAGAGATATGCGGTATTTTGTGATAGTCAAAGTGTCATTCATCTATGTAAGAACTCTGCATTCCACTCCAAATCAAAGCACATTGATATATGATATCATTGGGTGCGAGAGGTGCTGGATGAAGGTCTACTGTCACTGGACAAGGTTAGCATGGAAGAAAATGGGGCAGACATGATAATAAAGATTCTACCGAAAGGGAAGAATGATGCATGCTGCAAGATGGCCGGCAAACAGATTCAATTTCCTCACGGTTGTGAGGGAAAGTTTGTTGGAAATCACTCCCGTGAAGATGTTCTAGTCAACATGGTTGACTGGATGGATGGTCAACATCGTTGACCGTTAGACGGTCAATAGCGGTCAATACGGTTGACCGGCTAAAAGTTCAAGTTGATCGGTTTGGCTGAGGGTTCTCAGAATAACAAGAAGATGGTCAACAGGACGTTGACTAGTCTAAATGGGGAGACGGTCAACAAAGTTGACTTGCCTGTTTAGGTAACCTTAAAAAATCAAGACAGTAGATCTGTTTGTTGCTGCTGCAGGCATGCGCCACCTATTGCTAGTCTGATGTATGCTTCTTGGGAACCGTGCACCAACTATAGAGTAAGAAGTGGTGGTCCAGTTGCTGCTAAATCTTATGTATATTCTTATATATATATGTATATAAGCAAGTAGGTTATGTGTGGCTATAGAAAAGAGAAAAGCAGAGTGTGAGTGCGTGAGAGTAAGAAAGAAAAATAGAGGAGAGGAAGAAAGCCTAACTGTGTGTGTTTTTTTGCCTCCTGTTTTGTAATTTCTATCTCATACATAGTGCAATTTTACGGACTGAATGACCCGTGATTTTTTCCTTGATTTATAAGGGTTTTTCACGTAATTATCGGTTGTCAATATTCTTGCTTTCATTCATTCTTTTCGATTCCTTTGTGCCTGTGTTGGTAGGTCGCCCCATTTCCGGCCAACACTTTGACTGTGACATTTGTAGTGTCTAAGACCAATATTGCTATATTTGGGCTCGAATCTCACTTTAGACGTTAACCATTTCATATAAAATTTTCATTTAGGTATGCATCAAGAGCTTTTATAAGCTTTTATTTCATCTTACGCATAAATATTACGGCTATAAATTAGGTTTAAAATATAATAATTTATTTATTATTTATGTTGTTATTTTTTTTATTTATCATTTTTGTCATCGTGCGGGGAGACAAAAAGATACTCACAATTTTAGTTGAAATGTAGGTATGAGGACTCTAAAATTGAAAAATAAACGAGATGATGAGTCAGATATGGATGTCTTCAAAATTGTAGAACTTATCCATTTCTCTTGGGTACAATGGGAAAGTCCGAAGAACCATGAGAGTTGATAATGATACACCTCAGGATAAATGAAAGAAGGAAATAAAAAATAAAGGGAAAATGCATTAGTTTACTAATCAATCTCTACCATTCAAATCTTACCAAATATCATCCAAGTACACCCACACACACAAATAAATAAAAAATAAAAAACATACGTCGCACGCAGGCACATGTGTGTGTCCGTGTATATATTCTAAGAACTCCCAAAACAATACCCAGATGAATCTGCAACTCAGATTTTGTTTCTGCAACTTCAAGAAGAGAATTTTCTTCAGAAATCTTTGTTCTTTCGTAAGTATATATCTTTAGATGAAAATCTACATGGAAAGAAGAAAGGCAAGTGTTTCTACGTTTCAATTAGAGCAAATTGAAGCAGCTTCAATTATTAATCTAAAAAGCTCTTCTAGTGCATGGCAGTTTTGACTCCATTTCTATTGATTATACAAGGGAGGGGGTTCAGCTGACAGTGCTGCATCATCAGATTTAATGGAAGTTGCCACTTCTCCATCATCCTCATCTTCTTCTTCTTCCACAAATGGTCCTCTTTATGAACTATCAGAGCTCATTGTTGGCGCAAAACGCCGATCAGCACTCGGATAGTGTACGACTAACCATAGTCTTTTGAGTAAAAAAGCATATTCTCTAAAGAATTATTGAATTATCATGTTAATTTTAAATATAAACCCTTCTCAAACCAAGGTAAATAGCACGGCAAATATATAAGAGATTTGTTTCACATGTGTTGGATTCATCTAACGAAAAAAAATCTCAGGAGCTAACTTTCCTCTCTCAAAGTGTATCTCACTCTATCTTTACAACGAAACTTTTTTTCTCTCTCGAAGGCTTGCCAACTCAAATGAAACGTCCCATAAACTATATAAATAGCAAGGGCAACAAGAGCCTTATATACACATAAGGGTGGCGTGTCCGCCCACCCTATCAAAAGGTCTCCGTACGCCTTAGGGCAAATGACAGCGCATGCTTCATCCCCTCTCTTGGGAAGTTCCTTCATTTGTGCCAAAAAGGGTGCCAACCCACGTAAAACGGCCATATGCAGCCTACGCCGATGGAATTAGCGCCTCATAATTCTGATGTTTGTCCTCGTCCTAATTATTTAAATATCCTCGTCTATTCCTTTTTTATAACGCTTCCACAAAAGTCCTCGTTTTTACAATGGAGTCCGCGGACATAAGCCACTAGGGAGTGACCCCAACAAACTTCCCCTCACGACCGAGTGAAGTGATACGCTAATGTCACAACAACCTTTTAGCTTCCCCTTTGCAAAATTTGTCAAATATTCGACCCATTTTCTTCGTAACGGACCTTTCAATTGATAGTTCCATCAAAAACATCTCTCACCCAATGATATCGCACGTCAATATGTTTTGTGAGAATGGAATGAGGAGTTTTTACACAAGTGAATGGCACTTTGACTATCACAAAGGACCGCGTCGTCTCTTGCCTTAGACCCAACTCTTGACAAACCTCTTCATCCGCCATCTCTTTACAGGCCTCGGTCACCGCAATGAACTCGCTTGGTCGCTCAGAGCGACCCACTTCTGTAACTTGACACGCCAGAGACCGCCACTCCCGCAAATTTCACCAGCTCCGGACGCCATTTTCGAGAATCAACGTCCTCGCCATATCTCTGCGATGCAATCAATCGAGGCTTTTCATCCCCAAACTACAAACCCGTCTTGGAGGTCCTCGTAGATATCTCGAAAATCCATTTCACCGCCGACCAATGCTCCATACAGGTTTTTGAGAGGAATCTGCTCACTGTGGCCAACCGCATGAGCAATGTCCTTTGCTGCGTACATAAGGCACTTGGCCGAGGAGTAAGGAACCTTACTCATACGCGCCTTCTCGTCCGAGGACTAGAAAGATCTACTCAGCCAAATGGTTGGATGAAATGGGGTGGGCCGATCCCTTCCATGTCAATCTCTCAAGTACCTTTTCAATATATCCTTCCCTGACAGCTAAAGCTTCTTGCCCTCTCGGTTGCTGAAAAAAATCCCCTATCTGATTTTAGGTCTTTCATGGCGAAAACTGTCGAAAACCGCCAGGTTGCTTCAACTCCTTGATCCGAGCACTATTCTCGACCACTTGTCATCCACATAAAGGAGAAGGATAACAAAGTCGTTTTCCGAGAACTTCTGCACAAAGACACAGTGGTCCAAAGAAGTCTTATGGTACCCTTGTTCAACCATAATAGACTCAAACTTTCGATACCACTGTCTCGAAGCTTTTTCAAAAATACAAGCTCTTCTTCAAACGACAAACAAGTCCCTCCTTTCCTTTGACTTCAAAACCATCTAGTTACTCCATGTAGATCTCTTCCTCAAGGTCTCCATGGAGAAAGGCCGTCCGGACATCCAGGTTGCTCAATCTCGGGTCCAACGTTACGGTTCAAATACTACACGGACCTCAACATCTTTAACTCTAACAAAGATCTCATCAAAATCAACACCCTTTCGTTGACCAAATCCAACCACAAGTCTTGCAACATCTTGGGCGCGTCCTCTTCGCTAGAAATAAAGACCCATTTGTTCTTGATGGCCTTCTTCCCCTTAGGCAAAGAATCAAAGGTATGGTTCTCACAAGTGAGGCCATTTCCTCTTTCATGGCCTCAAACCATTTATCCTTCCTGAGCTCCTCATAGCCTCACCAAAATCCTCTGGTTCTCCAAAGATCGCAGGAGAGGACATACTCACCGGCCGGAAGGCGAACGGACGGACGTCTCGGCCGGGACGAAGAAGATGAAGTCTCAAGTTATGAGTGCCTCCCTCATCCACTTGAGGCACCAAATCCTCAACTGATCCCGAGGCGAATCGCCCGATCCTCAAAAGAGCATAACTCTTGGTCCGCCTCGGAGCAAGAAGAACATTGTCACTTATGTCCGCCTCGGGAAGTATTGGGTAGAGACTTGCTTTCTCAAAGTCCTCTATGGTCTCGTTCTCAACGAAGACCACATCTCGGGACCGTACCCGACTTCTTCTCCTTTGGGTCATACAATGGAACCCAAACTCATCCTCACCATAGCCCATACGTTGCATGGTCTTTGGCTCAAGCTTGGATCTCTCATCTCTACATGAACAAAGGCTCTGTCACAAAAAGTCCCAGATTTATAAGCACCCTTCCAGTAAAATCCGCCACAGCTTCCCCATCCACTAGGCTTACAAGGCGATTATTATTGATCACGTGGGCGGCCGTTTTCAAGGCCTCGGCCCAAAAGGTTCCTTTAAGCCTGGCCTCGGACAACATGCACCCCCTTTCCATCGAGGTGCGATTCATCCTCTCGGCCACACCATTTAATGAGGCGTCTTTGGTGAAAAACTTCGATGTTTGATGCCGAGTGTTTTGCAATAGGCATCAAACGTTCCAATGAACTCACCGCCGTTATCACTTAGCAGTTGTTTTAACCTCTTCCCGGTCTCTCTTCAACAAGCGCATGGAATCGCTCAAAGGTTCCCGACAACCTTCCTTGGTCTTCAATAACACCCACGAGACCTAGAACAATCATCAATGAAGGTCACAAAGTATTGAGCACCTCCAAATGACTTCTCCGGTAGAGGCCCACACACGTCTATTGGACGAGTTCCAAGACCTCGGACTTCCTAGAAGGTGTGTCTCCCGAGAAGGAGACCCTTGGTTGCTTCCCTTCATGCGGTGAGGGCAAGTCATCGGCATTTCTCCATCCATCTCCGGAATGAGACCCTTTTTCGCCGATGACTCATGCCACGCACACTCATGTGTCCGAGTCTTTTATGCCACAATCCGATAAACTCCACGCCACTGTAGCATTCACCTCTGCTACCTCGGCACAGGCGTTCATCGTGTAAAGGGCTCTACGCCTTTTTTTTTTTAATCGGGGCAACCACCATTGAGCCCTTCTTAATGAAAAAAATACAAAAGACGCTGCATATTTTTATCGTCGAGCAAATATTCATGTGAATATCCGGACGTGTCGCACGTCCTCAAAGCCAGCCGGGCACCGGTGTTGGTTAACAAGGAAATGTCCCCTCGTCCAACAATCTTAGACGTCTCAACCCATCTTCAATACTCATCGCAAAGTATAAGTGGAGAACACTCTCTCCTGGAGTGACGTGGATAGAAGCGCCGTAATCCACCACCCGGTCGAGGCTTGCTCGGCCACGCTCACCGAGTCTCGACTGCAAGCCAAGAGGAGGTCACCTCCTGTGACGACCGAGACCGAGGACTCTTCCTCGCCGCGTCTCTTGTGCCCCTATCTCCTCCAGCGTTTTCACGCAGTCCATTTATAACAAAATTTCTTGATGTGGCCCTTCTTGCCCACAATGATGGCACTCCATATCCCGATACCAGAACGTGACTTACTCCGCCCTTTGTCTTCGACCTTTGGCCACGTCATCGGACTCTTCCCGATGACTCGGTGACAAGGACCTCGGATCTTGAGAGGTCAAGAACGCCGCCGCACCTCCTCGTTCCAGCCACACATCCTTTGACCATCTCTAAACTTACCACGCTGTTTGAGTCAGATTGGCAATGGTGACCCTCATGGTCTCCCAAGAGTCCGGGAGGGTTGCTAGGAGCCAAAGTCCGAGCACCTCATCCTCAAACTTAATACCCATTGTTGTCCACACACCACGAAATTCATTCGGATGGTTCAGATGATCCGTCCTTGTAACGGATATGCACCCGGCCTCATCAAGTGATAAATTTTGTTGTTCCCAGACTTGGAGGCAAAAAGCTTTTCCAGCTTTTCCCAAAGCGTCTTGGCATTTGTTTCTCTGCACGTGGTTGTGCACGTTGTCATCAACGAATCATTTATAAGACCGCACACTTGCTTGTGTTCCGGCGCCCATGCCTCCCCGCTTTTCCCGCCGACATAAAAATCGGATTGTGCATGGACTTCACATAAAAAGTCAAACATCTTGCTTTGCCAACTGTCATAGTTGGACCCATTCAAGCAAGGCATTTTGCTCCCGTACTCCATCGCAACCAAGAACAAGACAAAGAACCAAAAGCTATACCACTTGTTGGCGCAAAATTTAAAAGCACTCGACAGAATTAAATGACCGACGGACAATTCTCGGAAGTCACGAAAAAAGCTCTCGGACGGCAAGGAAAGAAAGAATAGAGAATAAAAGAGAACACACAAATTTTAACGTGGAAAACCCTTCTCAAACCAAGGGAAAAACCACGAAGGAATGTACTATAAGAGATTTGTTTACAAGTGTTGGCTACTCAAGCTCTAACGAAAGAAAACAATCTCAAGTGTACAACTTTCCTCTCTCAAAGTGTATCTCACTCTATCTTTACAACGAAACTTGCCCACAGCTCTCTCAAGGCTCAAGGAACTCAAAGCAACGTCCCAGCTCACTATATAAATAGCAAGGGCAACAAGCTTCTTATATACACAAGGGTGGCGTGTCCGCCCACCCTCTACATCATAGGTCTCCCGGACCTCGCCTTAGGGCTGTCATACTAGCATGCTTGCCGTGTCGACTCTCTCCTAAATGCCAACATCTCAAAGTGGGTGACCAACCCACTCAAAAACGGCCACATGCGACCTACGGCCCGATGGAATCGGCGCCTCGATTATCTTCGTCCTCGTCTCGGCAATCGCTAACATGACGCGCGAGAAGAAGTCCTCGTCTACAAGTCCTCTCGGACATAACGCTTCCACAAAAGTCCTCGTCCGTTTTACCACCCACGGAGTCCGCGGACATAAGCCACTCGGGAGTGACCCCAACACTCATGGCCCAGCTTCCGATCAAGTCTGTGTACGCTAACCATAGTCTTTTGAGTAAAACTTCATATTCTCTAAATTATTGAATTATCATGTTACTTTATGAAATATAATGTGAAAGTTCTAGGTAAATAGCTTACCCCAAATATATCTTCATGCTTCACGATTCATACACCAAACGAAACGTAGGAGCTACTATTATCTCGAATCACATGAAAACCAGGTTTCTCTCTTTTTTTTTTCTCTCTCTATTGCCAATGATGAAAACACATAAAATATAAAATATGGGTTCACAGCCCATTGCCCATAAGGATTTTATGTTCAAAACTGTAAGGGCAAAGCGAAGTACATTAATCATCCCCTTCTTGCAAAGCCTCCTTCATTTGTGCCAAAAAGCTGCTCCTTCATACAAATATGCCAGGGATTTAAATTACAGGATAATAATGATGTTTGTTCCTTAATTATTTAAATACCTGTTATTTTTTTTACTATTGAAGAAATAATTTTTCAAATATTATTGGATTATGGGTTACTCCCGTGTGCGTTCATATCCATTTGATATGCTAATTGGTGGTACGAATGATTAGCACAAGCTACGAAGGCCTAAGGTGCTAATCTCAGTAGCATCATGCTCGAAGTGTGCCTTAGGCGCCATTTTTAGAAGCTTCACGCTCGATCCGAGCCTGCTGGAAGCTCAAGCACCATTTCCAGAAGTTCCACGCTCGATCTGTGCCTTCCGGATGCTCGAGCACCATTTCTGGAAGCTCTGCGCTCGACTACACCTACCTTACGCTCAAGCACGGTTCGGAAGATAAAAATGCGGTTAATGCATGTTAGAGTTTGACCACTGCAATTTGAGCGCCTTGTTGAGAGAAAAAAAGAAGAGAAAGAAAGAGAAAATGGAAAAGATGAAATTTGTGCATCCGTTTGTATTCCGAATCAAATTTAAGTCTCTATTGACTGAAGGTATACTATTATTGCTGCTGAAAAAAATGTTTATCGGATTTTATTTTTTCTCTTTCAATTTATGTTCTCTATTGTACGGACTTGTTTTGAGATAAGTTAGTTTGACCTTGTATTTTGGGTTTATGTAACCAAGACATTACACAGTAAAGATATTTTCGGACTTTGAGTTTTGTGGTTTTTCTCTCTCGTTTAAAAGGAGAGTTTTTTACGTAAAAATCGTGTCTTTATCAATCATGTGTACTTGTTATGTGCTTATTGTGTCTTTTCTTACGGTTCAAATAGTAGGTCGGGTCTCAACAAATATAACTCTAACAAAACTACAATATGATAGTGCAATCTTTTATCATTCCAATAAATAACAACATATGTGTCAATTCACTAGAAATAATTCTAAGATTTTGATGTCATCAATCCAAGAATGAATGAGAAAAATACAATGATTTTCAGAAATTGTGGAATACTTGAAATGAGTTGATAATTATATCTATTTATAATGTGCAGGAGAGGTCTTTCAAAGTACTATGGAGGGAAGTCCGAGTCATTTACATCATTAGCGAGTGTTGAGCGCATTGAAGATCTTCCAAAGAGAGAGAATCGTTGCAGGAAGAAGAAGATGAAGTTATGTGATAGTTATGACGGTGGCTTCGATGGGCATAAATTTCAGTCTCCAAAGGCCACAATTAACCGGAAGTCTTCTTCAAGAGGATCCGCCTTACCAACAATGGCGAGAAATGATCTAATTCATAGTTGCAGGCCGCCTCATCTTCCCGTTTTTAAGCATTTCTAATATCAAAATTTGTCACAAATCACATTTTCACCACCAGTAACACCACCACAGCCACCACTATTATTATTATTATTATTATTATTATTATCAATATTTTTATTTTGGATTTGAAGCATTGAAAGAGATCGGTAACATAGAAGAGAATGACTAACATGGTTATAAAACTGAGGGGGCGAAAATCCGCTAGCTCTTTAGGCATATCAGAGGATAAGAGATGATATATATTTAGCAGTTGTTTGCATCCACAATCTTCAATAATATTTAAAGAGAAAATTTTCAAAGAATTCAGGAATAACAGTTTGAGACCTACTATAACTAACAAGGATGAAAGTATATATCAATATTGATATGGACATCTATTGAGTCACTATTAGTATTAGATATATCTGAGTTTTGGTTCACTTTTTTATAAGCCTTATAATTTTTTTTGCATATATTTTTTTATTTGTTAAATTGTATATAAACCAGGCATGATGGTGCATATGCTCAATTTAATAAAGTATCTACACTTGAGCTGTGCATGGAGGCACATGTAGACCAGCAAAGTTGGCTCTAGCATTTTTTTTTTTAATGGGGGGTAAATAATTAACTTTTATTAATGAAAAAAAATATATAGAACCAATATTTTATCTCCAAATATTTTGTCGATTTGGATTTAGAATAAAGACGTTGGGGTATTTTCCGAATACCGTGAACCATCTCACGAATCCAAAGTAAAATAAAAAAAACACAGGAATAAATAGAATTACATCCGCCTAAGGCCATCAACCAAGCCAGTCAAACAGTGGATATACTAACAGCTCAACGTTCCTTTCAGTCCTGCTAACAAAGCATTCACGCCAGAAGTGAGAGCATACCGGTCAAATTGGGCATACCTGCAAAGGGAAGCAAACAGGAAATTCAGCGAAGACCAGGCATCCATTCCAATAACTCATTCCGTCTAATCTTGCCAAACCGGCCATTCACACCAGGACATCCATTCCATCCCAAATCTGTCAGTCGTCCAAAGCTATTATGGGAAATACCATCCTAGCAATTTGTTGCATTGTGTTGCATACAGGGCGAAGTGTCATCCCGGTATTTTGCTACATATCGGCAAAAGAACACGGCCACCTTTGTTCATACTGGCCAAAGAGTATTCCGACATTTTGCTGCATTTGGACCAACTTGCCATTCTGACATTTTGCAGCAATTTATTGCATACCGAACGAAATGCCATCCCAGCATTTTATGACATAAAGCTGTACATTGAGTAAAATGACATCCTGAAATTTTGCTGCATACCGGGTGTCACAAACCTAGACCAAACAGATCAATTTAAATAATTAATTATAATTTTTAAAATTTAAAATCCCAATTAAATCTAACAAGTAATATTAAGTCCCAAAAATTCGAGTATTAAAAATCAAATACATAAGACCTCACAAGTCAAAATCCTCACAAAATCTCATCAGACAACCATCCGGATGATATAAATTTGACTTACTCTACAATCATCGTAAGGCAGGTAACAATCCGATCCAAAAATCATAATTAAATATAATACAATATTTAAACTATTCCCAAGAAAATATAACAATAATTTTATATCCAACAAATTTCATATTACAATCACATCAATTACCAAATTAAATCATACTAGAACTAAAACTCACTAAATGAGACGAATGGCTGACAGATCACGACCATACTCCTATAATGTATCCGAATCATCTACTCTGAAGGGATAAAATAGAAAAAATGAGTCTAATACTCAACAAGTATCATATTTACACAAAAGAAATCCAATAAATCAGAGGAAATGTCAAATAGATGAACATCCAGTCAAATTACGGAATAAATCCAAATCGTCAATAAAACAAATTCAGTAAAAATCCAAGAACCAAATTTTAAAATTCAATAGTAGTCTCGTACTCAAATTAAATACCTAAATCCAAACAAACATTCAAATTTTAAAAATAGTTCTTGTCGGGACGTATATATATAACCAAAATAGAGGTGATTCGGACCAATTTCAAAGCCGATGTCGATCCGAATCCAAGTCTGAGTCCAAGTTCAATTCCAATGCCTGATCAGCTTGTGATTTGGGGCAGAATCCAATAACCAAATAATCCAATAGCGTGCGCAGAAATCGAAACAGCGTCACAATAAATATTTCAAAGGTTTGGATCAAAACATATAGTCAAAATCATTTGTACAAGACAAACCAAGGCTCAACTATAGACAAAATCGACGAAACTCAAATCCAAGTCTAATAATCCATATCCAAATCGAAATCCAATACCAATCAATGTAAAAATATAAATTATGCACCAAATCTGGGTTCTAATTATTTAAAGACTAGCTTGAAGAAGAATTACACATAATTCAAGTAACTTTACACCAAAATTCATGTACTCTGTACCCATAGATAAGGTTGCTCACTATATTTTACCACTCGTGATTTTGGATGTATTTCTCAAACTTGTCAGATATATTAGAACCTCTGAATATATTCTAAAATCAAGTGAAATTATCCAAATGGAAAGGGTTACTACTCCAGGCATTTCCTATCCGCAAAAAGAGATTTTTAAATAATAAAATATCTTCCCGTCGGGAGCTAGCCAGAAAATTTAATATCCAAATCCAAATATAGTGACCATAACCCGGCAACTGTATGTGAAATATACAAGTTTCGTGCGCATTTTCGTTACACATGTTAATATAAATATACATGGTGTAATCATAAAATCCATATCCAAAACTTCAAAATCAGTCAATGAACTATACATGTATGTCCAAAATAAATAAATTATGTGTATAAAAATATATGCATATTAGTAAAATTTCAAACAGTATCTAAAATATATCAAAAATTAAATTAGACCAAAGAGGGGGTTTACAGATACTTACATTGATCTAATACTTTACAGATTTAAAGAAAGGATATCCCGAAGTGTCTGAATCGACACTTTCTCTCTCTGCCTCACACGATGCCGATGGCTTTGTCACTTCTCTCACATTTGCGCAGCTCCCGCGCACTGCTACCACCGCTCAACACCGCTAGCCGACTTGCCGCCACGCCGACCTACCACCACTAGCCTTCCCGCCATCATCCCTCGACACCAATGCCGTTTGCTCGGCCGTCTCTCTCCTTCACGCCCATTACTCTCTCTCTCTCTCTTGTGCGACCTCCATCGTGCACCATCGCATGGCCTCCTCTGTGCGCCACCGCCATCGATGACTCACCTCTTCTCTCCTCTGTCGCGCACCATGAACGGCGACACAAAAAAACCCTCTCCTTCCCTGTGCTTCTCTCTCTCTCCGAACCTTATCTGCTCCACTGTTTAACTTTTTCTTTTCTTTTTTTATATTATATTATATTATATATATATTTATTTATTTTAAATTTTATTTTATTCTAAAATTCAAACTAATATTCGGGTGATAGAATGGGCGCACCTTGGGTGCTTACATGACTTGTTCAAATATCCTTCCAAAGTTTATAATATTTAATAAATTTTTGCCAAGTCTAAATTGTTCAAAATCAAAATTAATATTAAATTAATCGAAATGAAAATTTGAAATATTATGTTCTTCCATCCTTACAAAAATTTCGGCCTTGAAATTTACGCCTCTCAATCTTAACCTCAATTATCCAACAATGAGGACATTCTTCTAAACTTCGTCTTCACACTTCTCAATACAATTCCTTGATCAAATGAATTATCCAAAATCGATCCTCAACAAATAGGAATATTCTCCCAAACTCGTCATCGAGATCTCTTAATGCTTTCTCAATTAGAAGATTCCTCAAAAGTATAAAGATCAATGAAAATATCTTATTCCTCTACACCAAATCCTTTCTATCCCAAAAATCAAAATCACAGTTTCAACCTAAAATATTTCTCATTGATCAAAAGCGACTCTAACCCAATCACATGCGAAGGATCATTCACAAAAAAATGTATCGTATCTATCCATCAAATTTAGAAGAAAGGCCAATCTGAAGGCCACTTCTCTAATCTGCTGAAATTTTCAGATGTCTCGATGACCTCTACTTCAAACTACCATTGACTCCAAAATTTAAAAATCTTCTCTTTAAGATGCTTTCAGAAACATCTGACCACTCTTCTCAAGTTTCCAATCAATTTGCAAAACCGATCTCCTACTTCAAGTCTCCAATCAAATCTTGTGATCTTCGACGATCGAACTCAGTCGTGAGTCCCACGCAAAACTTTTATCCAATCGAGAGAATTTGAAAATATACCTCCTCTTGAACGCAATGAAAGGCACTCATCGCGCCTCAAATCAAATCGAAAAAAGATCTAATGATCTTCATAAAAGATTTTCAATATACCAATGACCAATCAAATCTATGCATGTAATCGAAAGTCTCGATATACCACCAATCTACACTCGAATGACTTCATGACTCATCCATCGCGATTGGCCCAGAGAGAGAAGAAGGGGAGAACGGCCCGGAGCCCGAATCTTCATCAACTCATCCATCGTTTGGCCCAAATCTCGGCAAATAATGAACTGTTTTCATCAACTAAACCACCGTTAGCTAGCCCAAACTTATCCAAATTATCATCAAGTCCTTTGCAATTTGAGGCAAACCTGAAACAAAATATTGAAGGCTTCTTCTCGCATCATCCTTTAGGCATGAGACCAATCTTACCACAGCTCATAATCAAACCGCCATCAAACTCTTTCTCCAGTCTACTTGGTGGAGAGTCTTCGACGTTCCCATCAAATTTGGATCACTCCAACTCAACCATAACTATTGACGACTTCATTTGTTTCCGAACTTCTATCCAATCAGTTTCAAAACTTTCATCCAATCAGTCGAAACTCAAATGAGAGAATTCTTGAAAATATACCTCCTCTTGAACGTGCAATGAAAGGCACTTTGTAGAAAGTTCAAGATTGCCTGCTTGATCGCTTCCAACTTCAAGACAGCTCGTCCAAAAAGGATATCACTACTGATCTTCATAAAAGATTTTCCTACATATAAGAGTTTCGCTCGGAATCCAATCTTGACAGCAAAGAGAGGAAATCCCTTTGGCCCAAACCTTCCTATTGGCATCTTTATCACAACACCTTCACGTAAAAACTTTAAAACTGATCCCAAACTTTTTTTTTTCGATAAGACACCTGATAGGCAGAATCCAAATATATTTAAATATTTCTTAGAAATATCACTGAGTGCTACCAATCCTTCTGATCCATTAGAGATCGACAAAACTGACACCGATGACACTCTATTCTTCAATTACTGAAAACATTTCACATAAATATCATTTCAATTAAATATCGATTACCTCTATTCTAAAAACTCCAATGGCATTACAATCCTCGAGAAACATTCAACAAAACTCCCATCATAACCAATTAGATTCAAGAAACTCCGCAGTCTCGCAACCTTAACCGGTCTTTTTAAATTCGCTACTGCTTTCATCTTCTTCGGATCGTCAAATATCACCTTAAAAACTATATGAATTAAAAGGGCACCTTAGAATTCTACAGCTGACTTCCCAATCAGATCTCATACTCCCTAAATTCTTCAAACCAATTAGAACATCATAGATAAGGCAATCATAACTAACCCAAACACGTCCAAAAATTCCAATCGATAATATCCATAGAAGATCCCAAAATATTTGACAACCCAAAAACACTATCAAAACTTCGTAATGGCCCCACATTGACCTGAAAGCTGTCCTATACAGATCCTCACACTAAATTCACAATTTAGGATACCTCAAGTATAGTTCGATCTTAGAGAAAACCCAATTTCTTCAAATGGATCTAACAAATCCTTGATCCTCGAGAGTATATATGTATCCAATTCCTAAATAATCCAAATATAAACTCATAGATCCAACTTTATTCACCAGAAAATATTGAAGCACTCTACGCCAAGACACTAGGCCGAACAAAACCTTCTCAACGGATTCCGCAATTGCTATCTCAATTTCTTCAACTCAGACAAGACTATCCTACGAAACATTCGAGATGGGAACAAATCCAAGTACAACCTCAAAGCAAATCGATCGCCTGATCTGGAAGTAATCCAGTCAAATCCACTAAAAAACATCTTCAAACTCATAGATGATCAAAACGTCTTTAATGGCCACAGAATAACTCTCAGATGTAACCATATATGCTAGATGAACTCAGGACCCATCTCTTAATAGACGACTCGATTGCAACACCAAGATCAATCCTGAAACCTTTTTTCTAATTCTTCTTTAGAACTCGGAGGACTCATATCCTGAATGTAGAATGGAATAGATTTGCTGAAATAGCCTTCCATGACTCAGGATCTGGCTCTAACTTTATGAGCTATGTCTGCAAATACTTTGCCTAGAATTTCATGTCTCCTATCTGGACGTCTAGAATCCAAATACTTGGGAGTCAAACAATCTCTGGACAAATAGCGTATCTGGCCACAATTTGAAGCAAACTTCATTTCTGATGAAGCAAACTCATCTCATGTACATCTTCCATCTAAACTTGCATGCTAACCGTGCAAACTCAAATTTTGAAAAGAAAACTTTGCTTCATCTGACTTTCCTTTAACTTGTCTTTTAGAGGATAAATGAGTCAATCCTTCAAACTCTGGCTCCAATGCTCTAATTTCTTCTGGAAATGCTTCTCTCAAAAACTTCTCCAACTCGATCAACTAAGCATGATCCAACTCCTCGCCATAAGTTTATCATCGAGATGACACGAACTGCTTCCAGATTGAATCTTGAAGTCTTTGCCAAAATTTATGTGCTCTCGGGCCTCATCTACAATCATATAGGAAACAAATCAAGATGGCTTCACAAACTATACATTGTCCTCAATATTGTCATGCTGCAACAAATCCTTCAGATTCGTCAACCTTTTCCCGGGCATTGTCTCAGTGGCCAAATCTTGAACTCTTCATCCGTCGATTCTTTAATGATGAGATATTGTGGAGAGGATTATCCACTCAATCACAACGATAAGTGGGAATGGGCAATCCTTGAGTCTTCCTCTCATCCCAATCGTAACTTTAAATCTCTACACGATTAGTATCTTCGAAAGAGAAATAAAATGACTTGACTTGAGCTTCTTCATTTTCACCTGTAACTTCTAATCTTAAAGAATCTTCATTTCTTCAATTGAACACAACGATCACTTCTCACTTGCATCAACTCAGCCAAAACCTCCTTCTACTCCATGAGATTTTAGACCGATTTACTTTATCACCTACCATTCTGCTGACCAAAATCTCCTTCAACTCCGCGAGATTTCAAATCGACACCACCCAAGGATGCAACTTCTATTCCAAAATTACAAATCCCAACAAAACATTCACACATATGTAGAAACCCTATAAAATTCTAATTCAACCGCTATATCAAACCACTCTTATGTCGCTCGTGTGACTTATCATGATCAGATGATCATCCTTCCAATAAAAACCCAAACCCAAACCAAAATTTTCTACCATCTGTTAAAGATAATATTTGTCACATCCAAAAGCTCAATCCATTATTTATAAAAAATGACCCAAAATACCTCTCCTTATGACTTTTCTCTGATACTACTTCTGTCATGAACCTGGATCAAACAAGTTAATTTAAATAATTAATTATAATTCATAAAATTTAAATTTTTAATTAAATCCAACAAATAATATTAAGTTCCAAAAATTCGAACGTGACAAACCAAATACTTAAGACTCGATAAGTCAAAATCCTCACAGGATCTCATCGGACAACCGCTCGGACGATATAAATTCAACCGCTCTACAATCATCGTAAGAGAGGTAATAATCCGACCGAAAAATCATAATCAAATAAACACAATATTTAAATTATTTTTAAAATATAACAATAAACCTATATCCGGTAAATTTCATATTACAATCACATCAATTACCAAATTAAATCATAATGGAACTAAAACTCATCAAATGAAACGAATGACTAACATATCACGACCATACTCCTGCAATACATCCGAATCTTCTATTTTAAAGGGATAAAATAGAAAAAATGAGTCTAATATTCAACAAGTATTATATTTACACAAAAGAAATCCAATAAATCAGAGGGAATGTCAAATGGATAAAAATCCAGTCAAATTACGGAATAAATTCAAATCACCAGTAAAACAAATCCAGTACAAATCCAAGATTCAAAATTTAAAATCTAATGGTAGTCTTGTACTCAAATTAAATATCCAAATCCAAACAAATGTCTAAATTCTGAAAATAGTTCTCGTCGGGATGTAAATATATATATATATAACCAAAACAGATGTGATACAGGCCAATTCTAAAAATATATATATATAACCAAAATAGAGGTGATCCGAACTAATTCTAAAGCCAATGTTGATCAGAATCCAAGTCTGAGTCCAAGTCCAAATCCAAATCCAAATCCAAATCCAAGGCCTGATCAACTTGTGATTTGGGGCAGAATCCGATAACCGGATGATCCAATAGCATGCGCAGAAGCCAAAGCAGCGTCACAATAAATATTTCAAATGTCTGAATCAAAATATATAGTCAACATTATTTGTACGAAACATACTAATGCTCAACTATGGGCAAAATCGATGAAATTTAAATCCAAGTCCAAAAATCTATATCAAAATCAAAGTCCAATACCAATCAATACAAAAATTCAAATTATGTACCAAATTTGGGTTCTAATTATTTAAAGACTAGTTTGAGAAAGGGTTACATATAATTCTGATAACCTTAGGCCAAAATCCATGTACTCTGTACCAATAGATAAGGTTACTCACTATATTTTACCACCCGTAATTTTTGGTGCATTCCTCAAACTTGTCAATATATTAGAATGTTTGAATATATTGTAATGTCAAGTCAAATTATCCAAATGGGAAAGGTCACTACTCTAAATCTTTCCTGTCGGTAGAAAGAAATTTTTAAATAACAAAATATCTCCCCGTCGGGAGCTAGCTAGAAAATCCAATATCCAAATCCAAATATAGTGACACAACCCGGTATGTGCAGGTAAAAATGTACGGCCTATGCAAGTTTCGTACACATTTTTGTTACACATACTGATATAAATATACACAGTGTCCAATAAATTTTTTGAGTTTTAGAAAAATAGAAAATTCTCAAAATCACAAAACCCGTATCCAACACTTTAAAATCAGTCAATAAACTATACATGTATATTCAAAATAAATAAATCATGTGTATAAAAATACATGCATGCTAGTAAAATTCAAAATAGTATCTAAAATATATTAAAAATTAAATCATACCAAAGAGAGGGTTTACAGATATTTGCCTTAACCTCATACTTTGTAAATTTGAAGAAAGGATATCTCGAAGTACCCGAATCGAGACTTTCTCTCTCTACCTCACGCGATGCCCCTGGCTTCACCACTTCTCTCTCTTCTGCGTAGCTCCCGTGCACTGCTGCAGCCACTCAACACCGTCTGCCTACTTGTCGCCGTGTCGACCTACCACCGCCAGCCTTCCCGACATCATCCTGTCGACGCTAATGCTGTTTGATCGACCGTCTCTCTCCTTTGTGCCGATTACTCTCTCTCTCTTGCGCGACCTCCGCCGTGCACCACCATCACCGACCACCACCGCACGGCCTCCTCCGTGTGCCATCGCCGTCGATGACCCACCTCTTCTCTCCTCGGCCGCGCGCCGTGAACGATGATGTAGAAAAACCCTTTCCTTTCCTGTGTTTCTCTCTCTTCCCCGAACCTTATCTGCTCCACCATTTGTCCTTTTCTTTTCCTTGCTTTTCTTTTTTTATATATTTTATTTTATTTTATTTTTATTATAATATATATTTTATTATTTTAAATTTTATTTTATTCTAAAATTCAAACCAATATTCAGACGATGGCGCGGACACACCTTGGGCGCTTGCCCGACTTGTCTAAATATCCTTCCAAAGTTTATATTATTTAATAAATTTTTGTCACGCCCAAATTATCCAAAATTAAAGTTAATATTAAATTAATTTGAATGAAAATCCGGGATATTACATCGGGTAAAATACAAATCGGTCAAAATCCCCATTCCTACCAAATGACCCATCCCAACAAACTAGGCATGGATAAAGCATATCGGCCTGTAATGCGCTTTTTTTAAACATGATACCATTCGGACTAGCCGTCAAACCTAAGTGGCTCTAAGCCAGTATTCCATCCTGGCACCACAAGGAAGACAAACAATCCTGTCCGGGATGCTTTCATCCCAGCACACAAGAGGGAAGCAAAATGATCCCTTTCAGGATGCCAGTATTCCATCCTAGCACACTAAGAAAGACAAACAATCCCTTCCGAAAAATGAGCACTAATCAGCATACTACACTAATCGCCAATCTTGTGATGCTCCCGGTTGCAGCTAGTATTTCGGGTGATACGTTTTCCTGAGGAGCCCTTAGCGTTCTTGGAAGTAGATTTGCAATGTCTCCGGGACTTGGCTTGCTCCCAAGTTCCTTCCTGCTCAGAAGGAGAAGAATTGGTTACCTAATTCGCCCCTTCCTGAGTGTTATTGGAATATGCATCATTTACACTCTTGTTAGATAGCCTCTATGAGCAATTGGAGGAGACAGGAGTTCTAAGAAGGCTCATTGCAGGGGAAGATTCATCAGCTATATGAAGACCCACCACTAAGCCACCCAGTTGGCTAAAATTATAATTCAAAAATTCAGTCTCCGCCTTTAGAAGAGCATCCAGAAAGCCAAAGACTACTTTCTTCCCAGCATGGGATAAAGAAGCAATGTATGGTGGAGTAGTTTTGGCTACCACCAATAACTTGATGGCTTCAAATAATACACCTGAAAAACTATCCTAATCCTCCACAGCTAGAGGAGAAGAAGATTTGAACTCATCCCTCGTCTCATCAGTTTCAGCTAGCAAACATTTTTCCATGAGATCATTCACAATTTGCCTACCTTCCAAAGTTAAAGAATCCAGATATATCTTAGTAGTGTTTGCCTCTAGCAACATCTTGAGGGCATTAAGCGTTGAATCGTAAAAATCGTCCTCATCTTCCACTACCTCCTCAGCCTGATCTGAGGCAGCCATGGGACTGCCATTTCTGTCTAATGATGCTGCCCCAGATTCAGGATGTTGCGGGACATCTCCTTATTCTCCGTAGTCTTGGACTCCAATCCAGGAACTAACGACCCAGTGGACTTCTTCTAATGTTCACTCACTACCTGAGCCCGTAAATGGTCATTTCGGTCCCTAACCATAGACATAACAGCTTCAACATCGGACTGTATAACATCCATCTAATATTCCACAACCAAATTGCGAATCTGGTGTCCAAACATCATCTAAAGAGGGGCTATCATTTGAACGGTGCTACTAGTGTGGGGATCTAGTGTTCAAATGACAGTTGCACTATAAAAGAGAACATGCTTTCTTAGGTTAGATTTGAGCAAAAGAAGCTATTTAAAACATATGGGGCACCAAACTGAGAGAGAAAACATCTAAAAGAAGAATCGGAAACTTTGACTATCCATTTAAGATCCAATTTATATTCATTCTTCATTAACTTTAAGTATATTGTTCTTATTATTGTGATGAATGTATTAGTGTTTATTTTCGTCTCTATTATTGTCAAATTATTCATATTGAGCATTTTTATACACATATTGTGTTGTATAACGAAGGCATTTAAGGTTGGTGATAATCTAATCTCACACTTACAGTATTTTAAGAACGGGAAGGCTCAAAAGGGTTATATATAAACAGATTTTAAATCTAGTGAAAATAAATTTAGACAAAAGATCTTATAATCTTCTCTTAGTTAAAAAATGTTTTCATATAAATTCATATTTGTAACTTATGTTTTCAATTGTATGTTTATTTCTTGTTCTTCACCACTTCAATAAAGAAAGAAAGAGTGACTTATAAGGTCAGGGTTTCCTCAACATTAAACAACATGCATCAATATAAAATATATTGAATGCAAATTTTTTCTACAAATTATAACCTAATTAAAAATATCACATCTGATGTTAAAAATATCACCGGTTCTAGTTTAAGTAGAATCCTAATTGTCATATAAAAAAGTCATTTTAATTCCCACTATCCGATTAAAGTGAAATAATGTTCTTAATAGGATAAAGTATTTAGAATAGTTAATCATAATCATATAGTGATTCTACACTCCTTGTTTTTCTCCCAACCACCCCAAAATAAAAGTAAAAATAGTAATTAATTTATAGTTAACAAAATCTAACCTAAATTTTTCAACAAAAACATATTATAGAGATAGGATTTGAACCCATGACATCAAGGTTATAAGCTTTACGAGTCACTAATTTGTGCTACCCTACACTAAAGAGAAGAATTGAGAACTCAGGTGAAAAAAAGAATGGAATGCAGCTCATAATATTTAACCAATTATACACTTTAATATAATTATTAAAAGTTAAGTATTATAACTTGTTCTCAATGTGGTTTGATTAAACCAAGCTTCTACAGTTTCAAAATCTCCCTTTTAAATGGCCTGTTCTCCACAGTTGCAATCTATGTCAATTCATTTCCTTAGAACTATACTTAAGAGTTTCCTATTTTATATAATTCGTTAGTTAATTCTTTTTTAATCTATGTTTACCTATCAAATTGAATGAGATTTTTTATAGATCTATCACATTTTTTCCGATTAACTAAAATAGGTTAATCACATGAATTTTAAATTTAAATTTTTATTAATGATGGGGGCGCCAATAGCAAGTTGGCCCAAACAGAGCAAGCGGTCCAAAAGCAACAATGGCCTATTTGCGTCTGAAACAGTCAATACTTCCGTTGACTGAAGGAGTAGCAGGTAGATCGGTCACGGCCCAGGATGAACGTAGCCCATGTCTAAATCATCCCGCACGCACTTTTCCAAGTCTCAACGATCATCTACCCTGATTCTATGCACTTTTGAGAAAGGTAATCTCCACTGTAACGGCAATTTCCCAAAATCAGAGCGCATCCCAGGAGGAAAGTGTACGAATCGGCACACAATCGATAGAGGAAATCCTAACGGTTACCATGCACAGAAGAAAAGAGATCCACCTTCTTGACCGTCGCATCCAAGAATAGTGCAAGCATCTGCACAGGAAAGACAACGATCCCCCGAGAAGGTGGGTGTCCCGGTTTGCTACGCAAGGAAGGCAGCAAAGAACCATGGCTATAAAAGCCCATGGAGATTCAATCCACGGACACGCTCTCTCTTTCCTACTAAATGCCCTGTAGTATGCTAAAGCTTATAGAAGCTCTCTATGCCCTCGAGTTCACCAATGTTCGCTCCTATTTTCTCTACTACTAGTTCCTTACAAGTTGAGTACTGAGAGAAACTGCTTCTCACAAGCTTCCATAACCTAAACCACTCTCTATGAGCGCACATCCCACCAATGTTCCCAAACACTCTCCAAACATCCATCTTTACATTTACTATATTTAACATTCTCATCCTTAGAAAGCTTGTTACTGACTTGAGCATCAAAATGTTTTCGATTGGACTAAATCCCGCCATCACCTAACCTCCTGTTTTAAATTGTGGTATGCAAGATCCTAAGTTCGGTAGACGAAAACTTGAATTCGATGAACAGCTCAACCCAAACTTGTTTGAAGTTTGAATCCATGACACATAATTAGCACTATATGTGGGAATACTGACTAAACGTTGATCAATTACATCCTTCAAACCAACATCATCCAGCAAAATGGTGAACACAAGGGTTCAAGTTAGCATTCCCGCAAGAGAAGCTACCTCCCCTGACCACGACGATTCAGTGGTATTTAGGTCGAAGGGCAGCCTGCCCCATTTTTCCTGAACTTGACAGAGCAGATGAATAAGATATCTCAGATGCTCCAAATACTCTACACTCCTTAGGGCAAGAAGAAGCATTGGGCTCAGTCCCCCCAACTCCAGTTCCGACCTCCAGGCGAGAAGGCCAGAGGAAGAAGAAGTCGACCAAGAAGGCTTTGAGGCCGGACACCTCTCACGCTCCAGCGGCCTCCAACGCCTAGAGCCATTCAAGGCTTGAGGGGTACTTGGATCATGGGATTCCAGATGTGAGTCCTAAAAGGAGAAACCCCCGATACTCCTGGGATGAGCAGAGGCCTCAAACGCAGGAGGGAGCCTCCCGGTTCGACCGATCCGCAAGCTGTAGCAATTAGCTGGTAACATGCCGCACCAAAGAAAGAACAGAGTTGAGGACTTACCTCAACTTCAAAAGATCTGAAAACTCCTCTCGAGTGGAGGAAAAGGTCAAAAGGATCTGGAACAGCGTGTTCAAGGACAACAACGAGCACGCCGCCAATCTAGAAAGATCTCCCTTCACCACTGAGATCCTAACTCTACCAATACTGACCAAATTCAAGATGCCATCCCTACATTTCTATGATGGGAGCGTTAATCCCATGGACTAGTTGGATCACTTTCACACCCATCTAAGCTTCTAGGGCTTGGAGGGGGCGGCAATTTACCAATATTTTCCCCTCACCTTAAAGGGTGATGCCCAGATTTGGTTCCATCGGCTTCCTTTGAACTCGATTCGGAGTTTTTAGGATCTCACCGATCTCTTCCTGACCCAATACGCTTCTAGTTGTCAAGAAGATAAACAACCGTGACACCTCTCCCACATCAAGTAGAGATAGGGCGAGAACCCAAGGAAGTTCCTAGAGCGGTTTGCAGCGGAGGCTAGAATGGATCCCCAAGCTCACCGAAAAAATAAAGCTTGGCAGCTTCATCTCTGCGTTAAGGTCGGACGACTTCTTTAACTACCTGACCCATAAAAACCCGCAGACTTTTCAGGTAGCGAAGGCCCTCACCAGAGCATACGTGGCCGCTAAACAGGCCAACGAGGAAAAGCATCTAGAGAGGACTAACCAACCTTGCTCTTTCCCGATCGAGGGAAAGAAGAAGAACTGCGGCGACAATCTCTACCAGAAGCAACTCAGGACTGGAGCACTGAACCGAAGGGAGTGCAGACCCGTCAACCTGACTCCGCTAAACGACACACGGGCCAACGTCCTCATGCAGATCCATAGTGAAAAGTTTGTTAAGTGGCCAAATCCACTGAAGAATACGAAGGGAGGAGATCGAGCGAAATATTATGATTTCCATCAATATCCCGGGCACACCACAGAGGAGTGCAAGACGCTCCAATGGGAGATTGATGAGCTGCTCCAAAAGGGCTACCTCACTAGGTTCTTGAGGAACCCTGGGCAGAGTTCTAATGCTTCAGGCGATGGATGATCCGATCAGCCCCAACCACGGAACCGGGTGGCAGCCGGTGTGGTCAACCTAGTGACCACTAGGCCACCCAAGACCCACCAAATAGATTACAAGGAGAGGCAAGTTAGATGCAAGAAGCAAAGGGTGGAGAAAAATGTCATTAGTTTTAGTAATAACGACATGACACACGTAGTTTTTCCATATACTGACCCCCTCATTGTATCTACACTCATTTCAGATTGTACTGTGAACTACCAACTAAAATAAGTTTTTGTCGATAATAAAAGTTTCAAAGATTGCTTTATCTCGATGCGTTTTTTAAGTTAGGGCTCAAAAAGAATCATCTAAAATTGGCCGAAGAACTACTATATGGCCTAGATAATGAACTAGTAGTCATCCAAGGGACGTTAAGTTAGAAGTCAAGGACGATAAGTTAGAAGTCACCCCGGGCACATATCCTAGGATGGTGAGTCGCACACTCACTTTCCTAGTTGTTGACATGCTCTCCGTATACAACGCCATCCTAGGTAGACTGTGCCTAGCAGCGTTCGGAGCCGTCACCTCAATACCGCACTTGAAAATAAAATTCCAACAATATAGATATTAGTGAAATACTAGGTGGCCAAGTGACTAGACGAACGTGCTACATGTTGCAGGTAGCCCCAAGTAGTAGTGAGAGGCCCACAGGAGGGTTGGACCATCGAGTTGAAACAACCCTATAGAAGGCACAGTCTGACAAAACCACCAACCTCGTACCGCTAAATCCAAAGGACCCAAAGATGTGTGTATAGATAGAGGGTTCACTTGTCACACCCCTATGTGATGAGCTGATAGCTTTGTTGAGGCAAAATGTAGATATCTTTGCATGGACAACCACTGACATGCTAGGAATTTTGCCCAAAGTAATGGTCCAAAAATTAGGTCTCGATCCTGACCGCATACCTATCAGGTAGAAGTAGAGGAACTACTTTGTAGGAAAACTCATAGCCATCCGGAAAGAAGTGAAGAAGCTACTGGATGCTAGGTTCATCAGAGAAGTCCAATACCCGAATTGGCTCTCCAACGTCATCCTGGTCAAGAAAAGCAACGGAAATGACAAATGTGTATCGACTTCACCGATATCAACAAAGCCTGTCTAAAAGATAGTTTTCATTTGCCCAGGATTGACTTACTGGTAGACTTAACTTCTGATCACGAACTGTTGAGTTTCAAGGACACATAATCGGGTTACAACCAGATCAGAATGAGCCCAGAGGACAAGGAGCATATCTCGTTTATTATCGATCAAGGCACCTACTGCTACAAGGTTATGCCTTTCAGTCTGAAGAATGCGGGTGTCACTTACCAAAGGCTCATGAACAAAATGCTTGAAAAGCAGATCGGCCGTAATCTGCAACTGTATTCGTGATCTAGGTGAATATTTTGAGGTACCCTGTACGCACCAGATAAAGTTAAATCCATCGAAGTATGTCTTCGGAGTGTCCTCAGGAAAATTCTTAGGTTTCATCATCTCTCAACGAGGGATCGAAGCAAACCCATAGAAGCCCAAGGCCCTCACAGACATGCCTCCACCCTGGAATGTCAAGGATGTCGAGAGACTAGCCGAAAGATTGGTAGCACTATCCCACTTTTTGACAAAGTCGAGAGACAAGTAGCAACTCTTCTTCAAGGCTTTGAGGGAAACAATGGCAAACGGATTTCAATAGACGGCAGAGTGCCAGGCTGACTTCGACAAGATGGAGTAATACCTGGCTAGTCCGCCATTGCTGACGTCACCAAAAGACGAAGAAGAGCTGTACCTATACCTGGCAGTATCAGAGGTGGCTCTTAGCTCTGTTCTAATACGCCAGAATACTGACGCATAATGACCGGTCTACTATGTAAGAAAAATGTTGACTGGCGGAGAGACATGCTACCCGTGTGCTGAGAAGCTCGCTCTTGCACTCGTCTTCTCGGCGCAGAAGCTAAGACCCTATTTCCAAGCTCATCATGTGGTCGTCTTGACCGACCAACCGTTGAAGGGCATCCTTCAGAATCCAAATATTTTCAGACAACTAGTCAAGTGGGCCATCGAGTTAGGAGAGTTCAACATCGAATTTCGGCCCAGGCCGACCATCAAAGGTAGGCCCTAGCCGACTTTATCGTCAAGACCATGATTCCAATCATTAATGAGCATCACGCTGAGGACATAGACCACCACCCGAAAGAGCCAAAATGGGTCCTCAACGTGGACGGTTCGTCAATCCACTCAGGCAGTAGTGCTACAAGGTCTTGAGGACCCCGAACGGATTTGAGGTGTAATACTCCCTAAAGTAAGATTTTCTAGCCACTAAGAATAGTGCCGAGTACGAAACCCTATTAGTTGGATTGCGACTAGCCAAATAGTGCTCAACTAAGCGACTGGCCGTCTATAGCGACTCAGAGCTTGTCGTTAACTAGATCAACGAGAGTTTTGAGGTGTGTAATCCTTACTTGGCTAAGTATATAGCTAAGGTGAAGGACACGATTCGGAGATTTGATAAGCTGAACCTGGTCCACGTCCATGGGATAGAGAATTGGAAGGCCAACCAGCTCACTAGAGTGGCAACGGCCAAAAATCCAGAATAGTACTTGAGAGATAGGATGGAATTCTTGGGCACCCCCAACATAGAGGAATAGGAACAATGCAAATGTCTGACGATGAAAACTAGATGACATCATATTGGAGGAATCTGGCGGACGAAACATTGCCAGAGAACGCGGATGAGGCTAAGCGGAACAAAAAGACGACCGACTGATACACCATAGTCGACGAAAGGCTGTATCGCCAAGGATACTCGACTCCATACCTTCGATATCTTACCCCTGAGGAGGTCAACTACGCTTTAAGCGAAGTCTACCTCACAATATATGGATCACACATTGGCGACAAGAACTTAACTTTCAAAGTAATGCGCCAGGGATATTACTGGCCAACAATGAAGAAGGACGCCCTGGAGTTTGTGAAGAAGTGCGAGAATTGCCAGTTCCATGGCAATCTTCACCACCAACCGCCCGCAGAGCTGAGATCCCTCCATGCTCCTTGGCCTTTCATGCAATGGGAGCTTGATATTCTCAACTCATTTCCTATCGCAACCAAGCAAATAAAGTTCATTATCGTGGGCATAGGTTACTTCACCAAATGGGTTAAAGCTGCCCCGCTGGCAAAGATCACGAAGCATAATGCCCTAGAATTTGTCCGCCAAAGCATAGTGAGTAGATTTGGTATTCTTGAGGCCATCGTGACTGACAATAAAACTTAATTTTTGGGAAAGCGCTTTACCAAGTATTGTTCCAATATGGGTATTAGATTGGTTCACACTTTGATAGCATACCCTCAAGTGAACGGGCAAGTAGAAGTCACTAACTGAATGCTACTGCATGGTCTAAAGACCAAGTTGGAGGACGCATGGAGCTCCTGGGTCAATGAACTACCCTCTGTTCTATGGTAATACCGAATAACTCCTAAGAAATCAACTCGCGAGTCACCCTTCGACCTCTGTTATGAAATTGAGGCTGTGATACTGGTTGAGATCGGGCTCCCAGGTCTTAGGGTCAAAGCCTTCAATCCACTTGGCAACTCCCATAAGATCAGGAAAAACCTAGACTTGCTGGAGGAAGCCCGCGATGCGGTCAGGATACACACAGCCGCCTACCAACAATGAATCGCTCATTATTACAACAAGAAGTAAAAGCACGACAATTTGAAGTTGGAGACTTGGTCTTACAATGCATAGTGGCCACGAGTAAAACAGTCAACCAGAACAAGCTTTTTCTGAATTGGGAAGGCCCATTCCTTGTCTCAATCGTTCTATGGAATGGAGTATATAAACTCCGAACCTAAAACGGTAAGTTGGTCCCGTGGACATGGAACAAGCGTGTGATCTAAAGCGCTACTACCAACAAAGACCTAGGTAGGTCATCTGTGTGATCTGAAACATGCTTGTAACATACATTGTGATTAATGAAAGATATTCTTTTTCATCTGTGCATTCTTTTATGTTTTTCTTTTCTTTTTTTTTTTTTGCTTCCATGTGAATGCTTGCTTGTAAATTATACAAAATATACAACCTAGATTGCCCCTAAGTCGAACGGATCTTCACTCGCTCGCAATTAAACCTTGGTCATCCAAATGGCCCATTTGTGGCCGACCTAAACCTTGGTCATCCAAGAGGCCTATAAATGGTCGAATTAAATCTTGATCATCCAAGCGGCCTATAAGCGGTCAAAAAAAACCTTAGTCATCCAAGCAGCCCATAAGTGATCGAATTAAACCTTGGTTCCACCCCAAGTGGCCCATTCGCGATCTAATACCAAACCTTAGGGGGCTTAAACGACACGCATGACAACCTCCTCCAATAGGAGATAGCGCGGTCAATTTACAACGGTCGATAAATAGGGGTAAAGTGGAAAAACAATGCTCAGACTGAAGGCTGGCTGCCCAGATTCATAACATGGGCAACGCCACGCAATATGAAAGCCCAACTTGTTAAACAAAAGTGTGCTCGTATATAAAAATGACTTGATACAACCTCAGGACTCATTCAAATGTCTCCTAGAGGACTAAGGGTCCATCTGGAAGCACGACACACACCTCCGAACAGCAAGCCCATGACGGTCAACGTTTCAAGTTGATAGGCCAAAGGCCACGCGACAAGCTGGCCAACCGGCACAAAAAGCAAACGGAGGAGAAAAAAGATGAAAAGTAAGGCAAAGGTGTGGAGACTAAAGTGTTGCCAAACTAAACTTGTTATTAACATATTCAATGTACAACAGTCGTTACGAAAGATAAAACAAAAAATCAAAGTACAAAAATACCAACTAGAGAGCAGAGCTCCCGGGAGGATGCGGGAGAGGCCCCTGTGCGCCCTAAGCAAAGTCAACCTGTAAGATCCCAATCCCAAAAAATGATAAATATGGAGTAATTAAGTTGATAATAAACATGATTAGGTTTAAGAATAAGGAAAAAAAGGTACCAAAGCAAAAAAGAAATAAATAGGAAGAAAATGGGATTAGCGCTTGAGTGGTGCTCGAGTGCCGGTGAGGCATAATTTTATGAACATGGCTGACTAATGGCCACTCGAGGCCAGATGGGAATGGTGCTGGTTACGAGGTTCGCACTCAACCAGTGCTCGAGCGCCAACCTGGGCACAAAAATGCAAAACTGGTGCTTGAGGACCGCTCGACCGGCTCTTCGAGCGCTGGTCCTCGGGTGAGTCACGTGCCTGCTTTCCTTAGCATTTTAAATGTGAATTTGAGGAGAGAGAGAGGGACCATGACACAGAAGCACAACAGGAAAGAGGAAGGAAGAGGAAGGAGAGGAAAAAGGGAAGAAAGAGGAAAAAATCTTTCGATCCACTCTGATCAGAGTAAGAATAACGATAGATCAAGCTCAGGCAAGTGTACCTCGGACCTCGTTCTTTTTTACCATTTTTAAATTTCACCATGCTATCATTTATGCTCTAAAACCCTTATTCTTTAAGATTTGACATAAATAATGTATGAATCTCATGACTTTTGGATTAAAGTTCATGTTTTTGTATTTATACTGTGGACCGATAACTCGATTTCATGATTTAGCTCACATTTTGTGTCCGATTATTGTCTGAAAGTTATTGTGAAACCCTAGCTCAAAAATTTAGAAATTTTGGTTAAAATGGATGATTTTGTATATGTATTTGGATTTATGTCTTTAATTTCATGATTAGACTCATTTTTTATGCACAAATTATGCCTGGAAGTCTTGTACTGAACCCAAGAACAAAAATTTGAAAAATTGTGTTGGAAACTTGATAGTTTGATGACTTAAATGTTAATTGTTAACTAGTTTCAGTTTATTAAATGATTTATATCTGAAGACTCTACATGGAACTATGTTATTGAAACTATGGAAGCTTCTGGAATTGTCTGAAAAAGTGATTAAATGAAATTTGGATTTGGCCTTAAAATATAATGATTTTGATTATGGAATTTCAAACAAATGGATTAAATTAAGTTAATAAGTAAGAAAATCGGACCTGGAACTGTTGTATAGTCAGATAAGGTTTTCCGACATGTTTTAGAACGTTATGGTAGTAATCAAGGATAACTATTGAACTATCGAACCATCGAATTGAGATACATATTATCGAACCATCAGATTTTGATTGTATAGTTTGAATACAATCTATCCTCGATTATTCACCTCTCGACTAGTAGAGTATACTAGATTGGTCCCTAGAATATCAAACTAGAATTTCTGAATAAACAAGTAAGATTTGGAACTATTTTATGAACTCGACACATGTTTAAATAGCATCATCCTTTATCTCTATTTCCACGAATGCTCTAGTTCTTCTGATATTATCATGATTTTATATCCTAGAGTATTTATATTTTGCATAAAAGCATGAATTATGATTATCGAGACCTATTTATATGGAATTATGTTTTTCTCATGAATTATGTACATGTTACTATTCACTTGCATTTATATTCTACATGAAAGCATTATGTTTCGCATGTTTTGGTACCTTATTGGATTTCGACTCCCTGTTTTATTTTTTTCCCTCCAGATAAGGATATAGAGATAGTACATGATGAGCAAGCATAGATAGAGCAAGCGAGAAAGATTTGGAGCTGCGAAGTCATCTTGAAGATCTTGAAAAATTTTATAGTTTTGCATGTAAATGTCTAAATATAGGATGAAATTATGTATTGATAACTATTACGCATTTTGTATTCTGTTGGATATGTATTTATGAAACCGTAGGTTTCTGTTAAGGATATAGTTGCTTCCGCTACTCTATTCCTTTGGATTTTGTACGGGTCCTAGACGGCATCTCTCATATAGATTCTGGTTAGTAGTTAGGATTGTTGATATAAAGCCATGGGTGACATTTGTGGTCCTGTGTACGCATATTGTAGGATATGAATTATGATATTTGATTAGTTGTATACTTGTATTAGTTCTGTATTTGTATTGTGGTCATAAGTTTGAGGTTTCAATATTGAGTATACTCTGTACAGGTTATTATATACAGGTTGTTTATACTCAGTTTAGCCCAATTTTAGAGAAAACTCTGTCCATTTTTTCTTAGAACTTTAGGTTGTTATTTGGGCTTCGGTTACTGCATTTGTAATGATGGAATTATCTGTGGACAAAAAAATCTATTCCATCACAATTAGTATCAAAGAAAACCATATGCCTTAGGAATGATCTGAATTAGTAGCAGAAACTTAAAGAATGATTATAACTGACCAAATTAGTAGGTATAGACATAGGACAATTAAGTTAGGTTGAAAAATCTTAGGTGTTCTAGCTTGCTTAAATTAGGATTGATTTGAGTTAGGACTTAGTGATTAAGTTGAATGATTAAATTGATTTATGGTGGCCTCAGATCTAGGTTGATCTGTTTGGATTTTAGGTTCAGGTTTAAGATAATCTGATCTAAGGCTAAGATGAGTAAGGACAGGAGTGTTGAGTTATTCAACCTTATGATCAATGATAAGGTGAGCTTGACGTATTGAAGAAAGTAACAAGGTTCTTGATTGTCCAAATAAAGTTCAACTAATTAAGGTTAGGTGAGGCTAATAATAGGTTTCTTAGTGTCACGCCTCATCTCTTAGGATATTTCTAGGAGCAATTGATTTTAAAAGGACCATTCTCTTTATGTGACGTTTAGGGATAGCTAGAAGATGAGGCCAGTTAATGATGGAGAGGGAATGAGTATATATGTGTTTCAAATTCCAGAATAAAACCAATGATGTCAATCCCTAAATCGAAACCCTTGTCTGAAGAAATTATAAATTTTGATGTCCGGTTTAGGTTCGTGAATAATTAACTTTGATGGGATATTAAGATGATCTAATTAGCAAATTGTCCAAACTAAATCAATGATTTGAAAAGAGTAATCTGAATTGCAACTAGAGTTACAGGTTTTAAATTATCAGATAAATTACAAAAGAAGTAATGGAACTAATATGGTGGTACTTATAAGTTATATAATGAGGTGTGTGCTAAGTATAGATGGTGTATTATGTCATACCTAGAGAGCTATTAAGAGGATAAGAAAATTAGAGGAAACTGTTAAGAGAAAAGATTAACCTACCTCACTTTCTGGCTGACAAAATAAAGTTGCTATTGAGGTTGTGCCGAGATTGGCAACAATCTTAAGGATTCAAGTAAAATTGAAAGGATATTTGGTGAATTTTGAAATTTTGGTTAACCAAGAAGTTAATAATTTTGTGTTGGGAGTCCTTAACGTTAAATATATTTATAAGACAGGTGAAGGGTTACTATGAACCAGTTCTACTATCGGAGCAATGTGGTTATGAAAGCCTGAAAAGAAAACCCATGTGATTTTTGCTTAAGGTTGATCGAACAGTAAAGCCCCTGGATTCTAGTCAGATTATTGTGAAAGATTGAGTGGTTTGATTGGAATGAATAAATTGGCTTAACAATGGAATATTAAGTTGCTAAATGTTAAAGTTTCAACGGTAATTAGGAATTGTGCTAAAGTTTTGGAATGATTGTCTCAGTTGTGTTTTATGTAAGTTATAATCAAGAATTTGTGGACTTTGCCTCAGAGATGTTGACCTCTTTGAGATTTTTGGGTTCTGTCGATCCTTTTGGAAGTTGAGATGGTGTTCAAGGATATTGGTGTGAATTGTAACGAGAAGATGTGATGCCATGTAATTAGGTTATGAATCTTGAATGAACGACAAGGTTGATCAAATTTAGAATAGGCATTGTGTTTAATTAGAAAATGGGACTGCCCTGTGAAAGCTTGGAGGTTATATATTTGGAGGAATAGATCAAGCCAATTTGTTTTAATGGACGGTTTGGAGACGAATCGAAATCGGCATAAGTCTCTAAAGATTTGTATGAAATTGAAGGGACATTGATTAGGTGCTGTTAAGGAAGCCTTGGACCCCCTGGAAGGTAAGATTAACTAACGGGCCAGGTAATTTAGCATGGATAGTAATGCTCTTGAGAAGGATTAAAATTTTGTTAATTTTGCATCAACAGGTAATCACCCACGAGCAAAGTGAGGGAGAAGTCTATGGTTAGAAATTATTTTATCCGTAATTGAGATTTTGCGATGAGGTTTTTGCCTTGAGGATTTATAGATAATGCTTTGGGAGAAATTAATGTTTTGAGAATCCAAAGAGTTAAGAGCTGTAATTGGGGGACCTCGATATTTTTTGAGGAAGGTGAATGTTAAGCTCAATGGATGGTATTGAAAGTCCCCGTTTGAGAAATTGTGGAATTGCCTTGGAGATAGCTCTGTTCCAATAATTTTAAGGATTAAAGTAGTTATATTACGATGGAAAAGTAACCTTAAGGAATTCCAAGCGCTCTGATACTGTTAATGAAATTCTAGGATTATGTTTTCCTGTATCGCTTGTAGAATGATGCATTGGGATAAATGAGAGAGGAATTCCTAGTTAGAGTTGTCTTTCCAATGTTCGGAATCAGCAATTGGAAGTCCCTGTATGAAAATTGTGAGGATTGCTTTAGAAGATAGTTTTGTCTAATAGATTAAGAGTAAGAATGGTTATGTCATGACAGATGTTGATTCTGGGGTATAGGATACTACATTCCTAAATTGGGAAGTAGAATTGTATTCAGAATTTTAGAACTTAAGAAAATTTGAAAATAGGAAGCCCTTGTGGTTCTATATTAGAACAACTCTCTCATCATGGTTATGTATGATGTGTTTGGGTTTAATAAATTGGCTCCTCGGTATGCCAACAAGTTCTAAAATTGCTCAATGTAAAGGTTCTGAGATCGTGAGGTCGCTAATTGTTAAGGTCTTGATGTTTTGGGTAACGATCTAAAACTGCATCGAATTTATAGTGACTGCTATAGGTAGGATTTCTAGTTTTATGGTGAATTGAGAATCCATGAGAATTATTCTTGCAATATGGATGTCCTAAAGTCAATTTTAATATTGGCTATCACGTAAATTGGGTGTTCGGAATGAAATATGTATTTCATGGACATGTCGGTTTGATGACATCCCAACGAAATAGAGAGAATGTAAAGTATCCTACCTTGGAAGTTTAATTATGACTTGAGATTTATATCAAATCCTAACCAAGCTTGATGAAAGAGTTTGGGTGCTAAGGTAAATTTGTGTAATGGCAAATCATAATTTGACGATTTGGAGTTAGATGATTCGATCAGAGTGGTGCAACGGAAATATAGAGAACCTATATATTTTAAGATTTGAATTGAAGTTAAGAGGAAATGCCCAATCTCGAGGTCTTACTTGAGGAAAGAAGGCATTTTGCCTGCTTAAGGTTTAGAACTAAGGTAGGAAAATAGTTAAAGAATTGGACTTGGTTGTGGATTTGATGGATTAAGATGGGTATAGAACAAATCGAGTACTAAAGATCAAGGCGATCTAGAGGTTTAAGGTCTTCTAGGATAACCATCTTGATTTAGAAATAAATCGGAGACATTAAGAAGGTTCCTTGATTCTGAAAATTTAAGGATCGTTAAATTTTGAGGACGAAAATTCTGTAAGTATGGGAGAGTGTAAGATCTCGATCCCGAAAAATAATAAATATAGAGTAATTAAGTTGATAATAAATATGATTAGGTTTAAGAATAAGAAAAAATAGGTACCAAAGCAAAAATGAGCAAATAGAAAGAAAATGAGATCGGCGCTCGAGCGGTGCTCGGGCACCGGTTAGGTGCAATTTCACAAACACAGCCGCCTAATGGCCGCCCGAGGCTGGACGGGAGCAGTGCTGGCTATGAGATTGGTGCTTGACTGATGCTCGAGCACCAACTCGGGCGCAAAAATGCAAAACTGGCGCCCGAGGACCGCTCGACCGGCACTCGAGCGCTGGTCCTCGAGTAAGTCACGTGCCTGCTTTTCCTCAGCGTTATAAATGAGAATTTGAGGAGAGAGAGAGGGACCACGACACGAAGCACGATAGGGAAACGAGAGGAAGGAAGAGGAAGGAGAGGGAAAAGGGAAGAAAGCGGAAAAAATCTTTCGATCCACTCCGATCAGATTAAGAATAACGGTAGATCAGACTCAGGCAAGTGTACCTCGGACCTCGTTTTTCATTTTTACTATTTTTAAATATCTCCATGTTATCATTTATGCTCCAAAACCCTTGTTCTTTAAAATTTGACATTAATAATGCATGAATCTCATGACTTTTGGACTAAAGTTCATATTTATGTATATATACTGTGACCGATAACTCTGATTTCATGATTTAGCTCACTTTGAGACTAGGTTATTGTGAAACCCTAACTCAAAAATTTGAAAATTTTGGTTAAAATGCATGATTTTGTATATATATTTAGATTTATGGCTTTGATTTCGTGATTAGGCTCATGTTTTATGCACGAATTATGTCCGGAAGTCTTGACTGAACCCTAGAACGAAATTTAGAAAATTATGTTGGAAACTTGGAAGTTTGATGATTTAAATGGTAATTGTTACCTAGTTTCAGTTTATTAAATGATTTGTATCTGAAGACTCTGCATAGAACTGTGTTATCGAAACTATGGAAGCTTTTGGAATTGTCTAAAAGAGTGATTAAATGAAATTTGGATTTGGCCTTGAAATATGATGACTTTGATTATGGAATTTTGAACAAATGCATTAAATTAAGTTAATCAGTAAGAAAATCGATCTAGTACTGTTGTACAGTTAGATAAGCTTCTCCGACTTGTCTTAAAACGTTATGGTAGTAATCGAGGATAACTATCGAACCATCGGACTATTGAACCATCGAATTGAGATATATATTATCGAACCATTGGTCTTCGATTGTGTGGATTGAATACAATCTATACTCGATTATTCCCTTGACTAGTAGAGTATACTTGATGGGTCCCTAGAATATCAAAATAGAATTTTTGAAGAAACAAGTAAGATTTGGAACTATTTTATGAACTCCGACGCATGTTTAAATAGCATCATACTTTATCTCTATTTCCACGAATGCTCCTATTCTTCTAATATTATAGTGATTTTCTATCCTAGAGTATTTATGTTTTGCATGAAAGTATAAATTATGATTATCGAGATCTATTTATATGGAGTTATACTTTTCTCATGAATTATGTATATGTCACTATTCACCTGCACTTATATTTTGCATGAAAGTATTATGTTCGCATGTTTTGATACCTTGTTGAGTTTCGACTCACTGTTTTATTTTTTTTCCTCCAGATAAGGATATAGATACGGTACTCGATCAGCAGGTATAGGTAGAGCTAGTGAGGAAGATTTGGAGCCCCAAAGTCATCCTAAAGATTTTGGAAGATTTTATAGTTTTGCATGTAAATGTCTAAATATAGGATGAAATTATGTATTGATAACTATTACGCGTTTTGTATCCAGTTGGATATGTATTTATGCTTCCGTAGGTTTCTGTTATAGTTACTTCCGCTACTCTGTTCCTTTGGATTTTGTACGGGTCCTAGACAACATCTCTCATATGGATTATGGTATAGTAGTTAGGATTGTTGATATAAAGCCATGGATGGTATTTGTGGTCATATGTACACATATTGTAGGATATGAATTATGATATTTGATTAGTTGTGTACTTGTATTGATCCTGTATTTGTATTGTGGTCATAAGTTTGGGGTTTTGATATTGAGTATATTCTACACAGGTTATTATATAGAGGTTGTTTGTATTCAGTTTAGCCTAATTTTAGAAAAAAACTCTGTCCGTTTTTCCTTAGAACTTTAAGTTGTTATTTGGGTTTCAATTCTTGTATTTGTAATGATGAAATTATCTGTGGACAAAAAAAAATTCCATTTCGTCACACAACTAGGTCCTCACACCGCTGGGCACCATGGTTCGTGGGGTCAAGGATGCCAGTAGGAAAGTCTGGATCCACCACCTTGACAATCTACCGACAAATGTTGACGCTTTCCCAGAGCATGGCCCATAGCACCTGAGTGATATCCTAGGGGTGCAGACGAGTGGACAACTCGTTCTCAAGCATGACTATCTTAACCTAAAGCTCAACCGTGAGCCTATTTGCCCAAGCAGCCCTCTCTTTCGGTCCCAATGACTACACCCTCAACTCAGATAGCTTTGACTGGAGTGTAGCCTTCTCATCCTGGACTAGTCGAACTTGAGCGCTCTTCCGGCTCAGCTGCTCCTCTAGCTGGAGGATCTCTTCCTCCTTGTCTTCAATCATCACCTCCTGCTGGCACAGTCCCTTCACTACTACGCTCACAATTTTCTCTTGCTGCAAAAAAGAGAAAAAGATTAGGCTGCTACAATAGAGAGAGAAGAAAAGGGAGAAGCACAGTTTTGAAGAAGTTACTGAAAAAACATTGCGTTTCTTCCTTCCAGATGGGCCCTGTGACTCATGCCCAAGCAGTGGGAACTCCTTCGGTGAGCCCACTGAGAGGCATAGGGTAGCAGCCTCCTTGGCCCGCTCCACAGTGGCCTCATCGACGAACCCCTCAGGCAGGATGGTTGGAAAACTTGGAGTGGCGGCCTCCTGAGCCAGCTCTGCAATAACGTCAACTGCTTCAGCAAGTTCTCCAGTAGCCAGTTCCACTGGCTGAGCATCCAGCTCAGCAATTGGCTCCTCCAATCCGACGGCTTCGAGCAACAACTCCACTAGCACGACTTGCGCCGTTAAGTCACCCGGCAATGATGGCTTAGTGCTACGTCTCTTGTAGGGGCTCTCTCAATGGCTCCAAAGTCAGCCACGTAAGCCTCAACCCCCGAGCACTCTCTGACTCCAGCAAGCCACCCAGCCATCCTATAATCTGACTTGGTGGAAGATGAGGAAGTAGGCTCAGCTAGTGAGGCCCTCTTCTTCCTAGGGCTACTAGGAGCATCACCAATCGTTGGAGCGCTAGCCTCGTCAATGGTGAGAGCGTCGGCCTTCCTCTTGCGCTATGTCGCCGCCTGTAGTAGAGGTCTGATCTTCTAAATAGGTGAAGGAGGACCCCAACGAGCTCTCCTAGCTTCCTCCCTGGAAACTAGGTGATCCTTCCTAAACTCGGAGAGTCGCCCTTTTACCAACTGTATCAGTGGCTCCACTGCCTCCATCTCTTTCTTGGAAGGCTGCCCAGTGAAAGTATTAGGGACCTTGCCCCAATCCTAGGACAAGGGCCAACTGTCACAACACAAACGAAAAAGAACCCGGTCCTTCAAGTTCTTAACCGACTCATAAATCGCGTTTCTAATACGCAGCGCCCGTGGAGATAATGAAATCTAGTCCCCACTCTGGGTGAACTGGAACATCACCTGGACGGCCTCCATAGTAAGCAGCCGTGAATGGTGGTGAAGGAATATGCACAACGAATAAAGGTAACGCAGGACATTCGCATGGAGCCGGGCGATGGGAACACCAAACGCCGTGAAAATAAGGAGTAACTTCTCTGTAACAGGGAGGTGAAGCCCACTCCGTAGGTGTGCCTCGTATACTGTGATGTGGCCAGTAGGAGGAGAGCGAGCCTTATCTTGCTCACTAGGCATCGAAAAAACAATGTGTGAGGGAATGTTACACTCAACGTATAACTCTCTCACCTCACCAGTGGAAATAACTGAGCCAATTTCGGTAACGAAAGGTGCCATGGGAACAAAGCAGGAGGAGGAACGAAGACTTAGAATTTTTGGAAGAAAAGTGTGGAAGATTTAAACTAATACGTGGTTTATATAAAGCCCACCACCGCCGAAGTGAAACGATGCATCGAAAAGGCGCGGTAATCATAACGGACACGTATTGATTCTGAAGAGGGCTTTCAAATCGAATCCTCTGGCGAATTAATTATAAGGATCGCAAATTCACTACATGACGACACGTGGAAGAGAGTGACGGGTCGCTCAAAGTTCCAAAACGACTCTACAGCCCTTCGATTACCCGTCCGACGGTCAATGAATCCAATCAACGCTCTCTTTGGCTTAGTTCTCCAGATTCTCGCGTGGCGGTCAATGAACTCGGTCAACAGTCTTTCCAACTCAGTCCTCTGGATTCTAGCATTACGGTCAACGAATCTGGTCAACATTCCTCCCACTTAGTTCTCCAGATTCTATTATCGTAGTCAACAAATCCGATCAACACTCTCTTCAGCTCAATTCTTCGGATTCTCGTGTAGCGGTCAACGAATCCTGTCAACAGTCTTTCCGGCACAGTTCTTCGAAATTTAGGAGTTTGGTTAACGATCCGGTCAACATCCTCTCCAACTTAATTCTCTGGATTCTAACATTACGGTCAACGTATCTTTTCGCTCCGAATTTAAGTGCAACGGCCAATAGACTTGTTTGAAACTTTGGATAGCCAAATGCGTCCCATCGTGAACTTGCAGGAGGTCGGAGGTTTAGGCCACCATCATAGGGTGCTAGTGATGGGTTCGCCAATAGTAGGTCGGTCCAAAAGGAGCAACCAGCCCAAAAGCAGCAAAAACCCATTTGTGCCTGGGATGATCAACGCTTTTGCTTTCGTTGACCGGAGAAGCAGCAGGTAGGCCAGTCATAGCCCAGGATGAATGTGACCCATGTCTAAATCAGCCCACACGTGCTTCCCCAAGCCTCAACGGTCATCTGACCCGATTCTCTACACCTCTAAGAAAAGCAATCTCCACTATAACGATAACCTCCCAGATTCAGAGCGCATCTTAGGAGGAAGGTGCATGAATCGGCGCACAATCCACAAAGGAAACTCTAACGGTTACCATGTGCATAAGGAAAGGGATCCGCCTTCTTGACCGTTGCAACCAAGAATGGCACTCGCATCCTCACTGGAAAGGCAACGATTCCCATGAAAGGTGGGCATCCTGCTTTGCTACCTAGGAAGGCAGCAGAGGACCATGGCTATAAAAAGCCATGAAGATTCATTCCACGAACACGCTCTCTCTTGCCTACTAAACGCCCTCTAGCATACTAAAGCTTACAGAAGCTCTCAACACCCTCGAGTTCACCAACACTCGCTCCTATTTTCTTTACTACTAATTTCCTACAGGCTGAGTACTAAGGGAAACTATTTCTCACAAGCTTCCATAACCTAAGCCATTCTCTCCATGAATGCACCTCCCATTAACGTTCCCAAACACTCTCCAAGCATCCATTTTTGCATTTACTGCATTTAACCTTATCATCCTCAGAAAGCTTGTTACTGACTTGAGCGTTGGAATATTTTTAGTGGGACCAAATCCCGCCGTTACCTGACATCGTGTTTTAAATTGTGGTGTGCAGGATCCTAAGCTTGGTGGACAGAGATCGGAATCCGACGGACAGTTCGACCCGAATCCATTCAAAGTTTACATCTATGACGCATCAATTAATAAAAAAGTTTATCTTTTCTCCCACTGTTAGAAGAATTAAAAATAGATATTTATTTCTATTGTTAGCATTTTCTGTAAAGTACTATGAAATTGATCACTTATCTAGTTTGAGTACCTCTATAGGATAAATTTCAACAGAAAATTGAAGAATAATGGTAGCAATTGATTGACTTCAGTAATTCCTTATATAAAATTATTAGCTCTAGAAATATAGTAATATAGATAATATAAAATTGTTTCACAAAATTCGTGGCAACAACCTATAGGTTTCTCATTTTTTTTAAATTTCTTCTCTAAAAAAATGAAAAATATTTCCTTTTGATTTACAGAAAACAGAGGAAGGATTAGTAGTAGATTTTTAAAATGAATATTCAGGTATTAAATTTGTTTTATTTTACATTATCTTATATCTAAATTTGCTAATTTCTTCATTATTTACGATAGTCCTTTACTTAGGAGGTTAAAATTTCTCTATTTTGTATGTCTTCATTCCTAAACTTAAAAAAAATGAAGCATACGAAATCCTTAGAATAGCAATTGGTATTTTTATTATATTAGCTATATCTTATTTGTACTAGTCTATTTATATTTTAATATTCAGTCAGATCTTATATTTATTAGTGTTGTGGGTATTATATTATTTTTGTTCTTTTGGATTTTTTGAGTTTGACTCAATATTTAAGTTATTTGAGTTTTAATCATTTATAAAAAAAATTATTTGAGGTTTAATTATTATTAGTTATTACTTATTCATATTAGAATCATAATGACACACACATAATTAGGGTTTAGTCTTCAATGAATAGCATAGAAAATAACAATTTATTTATAAAGGATTTTTTTTTCATAAGTTGAGTGAATATAATCCAATTAAATCAATAATGGGTCTTAAACAGTTTTTTTAATGCAAAAAAGAAAAGGACATTAACCAGAGATCATCTCATCTCGACCAAAAATAGTTTATTAAATAAGTATAGATATATCATATTAACATAAAATTTACATTTAAATTCACCTTATATGATTAATACTAAAAATTAGCTCGAATTCCATAGTCGCAACAATGTTTGGATCAACACGAACATAATAAGATGCTCTGAAAATGAATTTTTATCTTCTTAACAATATCCAAAAATCAAGAAATAATATCCTCAAATAGAGAACTCTCCGTTGAATGAAAAGAATAAGTTGATTTTTTTGGTAGTTGGAGACATATAATCAAAATCACGGGTAGATAGAGTTTATAAAACTTGCTAATCAGAAAGAGGGCTTCAATGACGTTAGATGTAAAGGAAAAAATGAGACTACAGTTTATAAAAATGAAAAATTGTGCTACATTAATAGAATTGACTGTTCAGTCCAATTAAATTGACAGATCTTAAAAATAATATACACAATCATAAACTTCCTCTTGACACCCATATAGGATTATAAGTATGATTTGATAGTGAGTATGTGATGTCTTTCATGATATTTTTCATTAATTTAATTATTGTGTAAATTATATTTCAGGCATGAGATGTAATTATGTAAAAATATTCAACTATATCACACTGGTCACAAACATTTTACCTTCAATTGGTGTGTTTTATTTTATTATAAATGTAGCGAGGGGTTCTCTGTTTCCAGCTGGGGCCTTCAAGTTGATTTGGATAGTTCGTGATTTAGAAATCCACTGAAAATGGCTAAGAATGCATAATTGGTTGCTTTGTTGAAGATCTAACGAAGGTATCAGATAGTCAATTGTTCGATATCAGTCGGTTAGTGCAGCACAGCTGTTTGTTTGCCTGTAATTATAATAAATTTCTCAAATTAATGGCTAATAGCTGGAGGGTTTTTTTGGGGGGTATAGTTCGCTAATTTTTCTGCATTATCTGAATCTTGTGTAACTTATTTTATTATATTCAAATTATTTTATATGCTTATAGTTAAGCTTGATGATTGATGACTAACATCAAAATCCTTGATTCATTTACGTGTGCTTTAATTGCGATAATTTTTAAAATTGAGTTTTAACTTAACAAGACCTATTGAACCTATCTAAATACTTACGAGCGTAAATATTATTATTATTGCTATCAATCCATAAATTAGTTAGTAAATTAATTAAAATATTTGATTAGAGGATAATGCCATTAAACGATCTAATAGGTGTTGATACCAATGACCCAATAAAAAAATCTATTTTTCAAAGTTTGGCCCATATATCAAAGAATCCCGAGAGGTTGAAAGGCCCAATTAAAAGACTCGTCCGATGATATGTAATCAACTGAATATAGCGGCCGAGCGGTTTTTCCCTCTTCATCTAAATGACCTCGGATACCAATTGAAACCGTAATGTGGATAAAATTCTATCCATTCAGCGATTTTCTTGACAGTTTTTTAAACGGTTTTTTGGACAGTTAACAGAAAAAGTCAATTGCCCCATAATAACTATAACAAGACCCTCTTTCCAACAGGACAAAGGAGGACACATTCGAAAAAAGAATATCTCTCTCTCTCTCTAAGACACTTCAAGAAAAGTGTATGTTCCCACGCATAAAGTTAATATAATTTTTAATTTGCATCCTCTATTTTCTTCTTTTCAAAAAGCAAATACTGACTTAAGCATATGGAGACCGAACTCGTTTTATACAGTATTTGGATCTCTAATCCGTACAGCAATCCGAATTTGATGATGCAATATTGGCACCGTCTATAAGAATCAACTAAAAGTCTGATTAACATACTTTCAACAATTAAAGTATGGTGAACACTCGAACATAAGTCAATGCCCCAATCAAATATGCTACTTCATGTGGCAATTGCCCTCCTATGGGCAGTGGAATGGACAACCATCCTGATCCGTGTGTACAAGTACTTGCAATGAAGATGGATGACATCTCAAATGCTGTTCAAACCATTTACTCATGATTGGATGAGCGGTCGAAGGGGACGTCATCCTTGGCTTCTTAGACTGCCATGTCCAAAAGAAGGAATAAGAAAAAAAAAAAAGCACCCCTCAAAGCAGATTTGTCAATATGATGAACCCGAGATTCAGGTTGCCTCGAGTAACAAAATCTGTAACAGAAAGGATTTTTTTCTAATAAATTCCGTCAAAACACATAAAACTAATTGCGATAAATTTACATAATTTTTTCTAGAAAATCAGGTAGAGTTTTCTTTAAAATTGGACAAAAATCAATATAAATAATCTGAATAAACATGCAAATAAATAGGCTTAACATCTATTCATTCATAATATAAACACAGGATTAACAAAATATTATAATATCCATGGCTCCAACACAATAATCCTATCAACTATATTGAGTTTAAAGGGGAAATGCCATCTAGGACCTGTACAAATCTAAAATCAAATTGCGAAAGTAGAACTAAATCTATGAGATAATCCTGCAGAAGCAAAAACAATATCCGAATATAAAACATAACATGCTATGACTATCTATTATATAATTTTCATCCACAAAATTAGTTATTTACGTTTACAAATTATTAAACTCCAAAAGTTCTTCAAAAGATTTCAGGTCTTCATTAAGCTTCTTTATCTAAGTCATTCCTTCACTCCTACTCATTAGGTATTAGCTCTACAGTTTCATCTGGAAGAAAAAAATAAAAGTGTGAGCTAAAATCCAGTAAAGTACCATAAAATATGCAAATGAAATTCTTTATACAAAATATAAATACTACAGCGGAAAAGCCAGATGAACATCAAAGAACAAAAATCACGTGGGAAACGTGAGAAAGACATTAATCGTTATAAAAGCATGTCAGAAACCATAAGTCAATTTCAAACTTCACTGATTCTTCAAATTCAACTTTATTACCCGAAGAGACCCAAACTAGTAGACCATACTAGCCGATAGGGTGAATAATTGAGGATAGATTATATTCACTCCACACAATTCAAGACCAAAGTTCAAATGTTCTCATTTTCCAAGTTTCAAGTTTCAAAGTTTCTATCCTCCCAATTTAATGCCCTAAGGAAAGGTGGACCACGGATCACTCCATAAATGGAGCTATCCTTGATTACTATGGTAATATTCTAAAGCATGCCGGAGAACCTACCTGACTGTACGATAGTCCTAGGTCTGATTTTCTACTGATTTACTTAACTTAAGGTATTCTCATTCTTATTTCCTTAATCTTAACTCATCATACCCCAAAGGCCAATCAAACTCTTACAAATAATCCTTCACATAGTTTTGAGTACTCTCAGAGATCTTTAACAGTATAGCTTTTTATAAAATCTCGAATAAAAATCGTCGAGCAAGCTTAACAATATGTCAAATACATGTCCATCATATTTCTCATAATTTTAGAACCAAGCATACCTAAAATTTTGAACTAGGGTTTGAGGCAAACCGTCCAGATATAAAACGAACACAAAACATGAGCCAAACAACTAAATCGAAGCCACAATTCATAATAATCATATATAAACACAAAATCTAGCCAAAAAATTATGAGAAACATGCATTATTTGTGACAAAACTTAGAGGATGAGAGTTTTAGAATATAAATATCAAAGTGGAGATGTCAAAAAACGGTAAAAATGAAAAATAAAGTTTGAAATACACTTACCTTAGCCCGATCCGCCGTTTTCTTTAATCTAATTGGACCGAAATTAGCGAAGAATCCCTTCCATTTTCCTTTCTCCTCTTTCCTCCTTTGCTGCTTTTTGTGCATGCCCCCTAAGTTTTCTTTTCTTCCTATTTTATAATAAAAACAAAATCAAATTGGTGAGAAAAATCACACCCGCGCTCGAGCGCCTAGTGAACACGCTTCGAGCGCACACATACTGGAATTGGTACCGTTCATCCCGCTCGAGCCTACGGCGTGCCCAGTAGCTACTGCAATTGGCACCCTTTGTTGCGCTCGAGCGCACGACAAGCCCAGAAGCTATTGGAACCCGCTCCTCGTTTTGGGCTCGAGCCTGCAGTAGGCTCAGACCTACAATTTGCTGCACTAAGTGAATTTTTTATTTTTTTTTTCAATCTCACTTATCACAAATTTAATTATATCAATTTTATTGCTAGAATTTTTTATATTTTAGATACCTGTACCTTATAATCATCCTCTACTTATAAAATTTCATCCTCAAAATTTGACGAATCTACATACTACAAGGAAATAAATTGGGGTATTTACTCCAGATCTCTTCTTCGCACTCCCTTGTCGCTTCCTCAAGTGAATGATTCCTCCACAAAATTTTTACCAAGGGAATCGTCTTTATGTGCAGCATCTGATCCTTCCGATCCAAAATCCGAACCGACTTCTCAACATAAGATAAATTTTTGTCAATTGGTAAGGGCTCGAACTCAATAATATGTGTGGGATCGTGAACATACTTTCGAAGTATTGATACATGAAATACATCATGGACATCTGCCAAATTAGATGGCAATGCCATTCTGTAAGCTACTTCTCCAATCCTTTCCAAAATCTCGAAAGGGCTAATAAAATGCAGTTTCAGTTTTCCTTTCATCTCAAATCCAAACGTCCCCTTAGATGGTGATACTTTCAAAAAGACATAGTCTTCCACCTCAAATTTCAGTGCCGATCTTCGTTTGTCTGTGTAACTTTTCTGCCTACTCTGAGCAGCCTTCAAGTTCTCATATATTAACTTAATCTTTTCTACGGTTTCCTTAATAATCTCGGGGTCCAAAATTCTCTTGTCTCCTATTTTCTCCAAATGAATCGGCGATCTACACTTTCTCCCATATAATACCTCAAATGATGCTATACCTATACTTGCCTGATAATTTCTATTATAGACGAACTCTACAAGGGCCAGATAATTATCCTAATTTTTTTTATATCCAATACCGATGCACTTAACATATCCTCGAGAATCTGAATTGCACGTTCTAATTGGCCGTCAGTCTGGGGTGATATGACATGCTTAATTTTAATTTCATCACTAATTCTTTATGCAGACTCTCCTAGAATTTGGAGACAAAGTGCGGGTCTCGATCCAATACAATCATTGCAGGCATGCCATGGAGTCTAACAATTTCATTCGCATAAAGTTGGGCCAACTTGTCACAAGAGTACGTCGTCCTGATTACCAAGAAATGGGCTGATTTAGTCAGCTGATCGATAATAACCTAAATGGCATCATGGTTCTTGGGAGTCCTTGGCAAACCTGATATAAAATACATCGCAATATCCCCTCATTTTTAACTCGGGATTGGCATCGGCTGTAATAACCTAAATGGTTTTCTCTTTTTAACTTTCAATTGTTGACACATAAGACATTTCTCTATATAAGCCATAATATCCTGTTTCATATTTCTCCACCAAAATATTTTTCTTAAATCTTGATATATTTTATTTGTCCCCAGATGAATTGTATATCGAGATCGGTGGGCTTCCGTTAAGATTTTTTCCTTCAACTCCTTATCGTTCGGCACACACAAATGATCTCTAAACCTCAATACTCAATCAGCTCGAACATTAAAATTAATTCTGGAATCTTTATTTAAATCCCCCACAATGTCCATAAGGAAGGAATCATTTACCTGTTTTTCCTTAACCTCATTTATCACTTCCGACTGAATCTGAAGATACGATAAAATCATCTGATCGCCCTGAACATACTGCTGAATATCACATTACTTCAGATAATCTAACATCTCTATTTGTTTTATCTAAAGACTTGCCACAAAACTTGATCGGCGGCTCAAAGTATCGGTAACTACATTAGCTTTCTAGAGTTTGTACTAAATCTCGCAGTCATAATCTTTTAGAAAATTAACTCATCTTCTCTGCCTCATATTGAACTCCTTCTGCGATAACAAATACTTCAAACTTTTATAATCAGAATAAATAAGGAATTTTTCTCCATAAAGATAATGTCTCCAAATCTTTAGGGCAAATACCACCGCAACTAACTCCAGATTATGAGTTGGATCGTTCTTCTCATGCACCTTTAGTTGTCTGGACCCTAAAATACTACCTTGTTATTCTGCATTAACACACAACCCAAACCCGCTTTGGAGATATTACAATATACCTCAAAACCACCAGATTCCTCTGGAATCATCAACACTAGAGCAGTCGTTAGACGATCTTTCAATTCCTGAAAACTCTGATCACATTCTTCTATCCAACCAAACTTGGCCTCCTTCTTTATTAATCAAGTCAAAGGTATAGCTATCCGAGAGAAATTCTTCACAAATCTCCAATGATATCCTGCCATGTCGAGAAAACTCTTAACTTTAGTCACCGAGGTAGGTCTACTACAGTTAGCAACCTCCTCTATCTTCTTTAGGTCTACAGCAATACCTCCGTTCGAAATCACATGTCCCAAAAGTATCACCTTCTCCAGCCAAAACTCACATTTATTCAATTTAGTATATAGTTTCTCCTCATGAAGTACTTGGAGAACAATCCTCAAATGAGTCTCATACTCCTCATGACTCTTAAAATATATCAAAATATTATCAATAAATACCACCATAAATTTATCCAAATATGGTCTTAACACCCGATTCATCAGATCCATAAAAGCAGTAGGAACATTTCTAAGACTAAATGGCATAATAAGAAATTCGTAGTGGCCATATCTCATCCAAAAAGCTGTTTTGGCTACATCCTCCTATTTTATCCTCAACTGGTGGTACCCCGATCATAAATTAATCTTAAAAAACACCCGAGATCCTTGTAATTAGTCAAATAAATCATCAATACGCAATAATGGATATTTGTTTTTAAATGTGAGTTTATTTAGTTTACGATAATCCACACACAACCACAAGGACCCATCCTTCTTCCTTACAAATAGTATCGGCGCACCACACGGAGATATACTCGATCTAATGAAACCCTTGTCTAACAATTCTTACAATTACACATTCAGCTCTTTCAATTCGGCTGGCGCCATACGATAAGGTGCCTTCAAAATCGGACTAACACCAGGAATACCCTTAATTTTAAATTTAATTTCCCAGTGAGAGGGTAACCCAAGAAACTCCTCTGGAAACACATCCTCAAAATCATATACAACCAAAATGTCCTTCGTCAGCACGTTGTGACTCCCAATGGCGCTGGCATATGCTAGATAAGCCTGGCATCCACTTTTTATTAAATGCTTAGCATGTATAACCGAGATCAATACAGGCATCTCCTTCTTCTTAACACCTTGAAAGAAAAAGGAGTCAATTCCAAGAATATCAAAGTGCACCCTTTTCAGAAAATAATCAATACTGGCATGAATTTAGTTAGCCTGTCCATTCTCAAAATAACATTGAAATCACACATATCCAACAACACTAAATCCACCATCAAATGCATCCCATTCACCTCAACCTTATACTCCGGATACATAACATCAGTAATTATCGATGATCCAGTAGGTGTCGATACAGCCAAAGAATAATTTAAAATCCTTGGAGAGGATACAATATAGCATGCAAATTTGAAAAAAAATAAAAGAGTGTGTAGATCTAGAATCAAATAAAATAGAAACTAAAACTCCACAAATAAGAAGGGTACCTTCAACCACGTTTGGGGTTGCCTCAGCATCCTATACCATCACCGCAAATGCTTTAGTCGAAACAGTTGGCTTTCTTGCTTCCAGTCTCTTGGGCAGTGGGCAATCCTTAATCAAGTGGCTTGCTGACCACAATTATAGCAAGCCTTCAATGCTCTATAACAGGACTTCACCGTGTGCTTCCTCCCACAGTGAATACAATCAACTGCTGACGCCTGAGGACTTGTCATTGACTGAACTTCAGTGATACTCTTTCCCTTATCTGTCGTCTTTACCTTTTTAGATGCCCACGAGGACCCTACATTCGATTCTGTACTGTAACTTGTCCTGCTGGCTGTCCTCTTGGTAAAGAACATTTGAGTCTCCAACTTCTTCTCGAATATCAAGCTCGATCTAAAATCTTCGCGTAGGTCTGGAGCTTCTAAGTCACTAGTTGCCTTCTAATATCGTCTCTTAATCCCTGCTGGAACTTTTTAACCTTCCTTAATTCGTCCTCCACAAAGTACGGCGTATATCTGGACAATTTAGTAAACTTTGCATCATTTTTCGCTACGATTTGATTCCCCTTCCTAAGCCACATAAATTCTTGCTCCTTTTAACCCTGGAGGCTAGAGAGGAAGTATTTTTTCATGAAAGTTTCTTCAAATATCCCCCAAGTAATCTAATCATCAGGCACACTTAACGTCCTCTTTTTCATGGCCTACCAGCTGTCAATTTCACCTTCCAACTTGTACACTGCAAAAGTAATCTTTTCTCGATCAGAGTATTGGATCACCACAAAAATCTTTTTCATCCTCCGAATCCAAGTATCCGACTTCACAGGATCAGGTTCACCCAAGAATTATGGTGCTCTCTTCGCCATGAACTTTTCATACGCTGTCGGAGCGAGATTTACTGGAACTGGCTCAAGTACAGGGATCAGAGCCATATAACGCTGCTCCATTGATTCAACAGTGTTTGTCATTCTCCCCAACAAATTCACATATTTGGCTTCTTTGTCCTGGGAAGTACTAGCACCTCCGCAGTTATTTCTTCTACTTCTTCCACTAGCCATGCTATATTCTATAATAAAAAAAAATTACAATATTAATAGACCTCAAGGAAATCAGGTTAGAGGGAGGGGTTAACAAAAATTTAAAATAATTTATGATTAAGCTAGAGGCTAACACCTAAACTTCCTATCTAATCCTAATTACCCTCACCCTATTCCTACTTAAACTTAAACCTAAATTTTCGCTTTAAGATCGATCAATCTTAAAATATTTTCTTTCTCTGATACCAATTGTAACGGGATGGATTTTTTTTCTAATAAATTTCATCAAAACACATAAAACTAATGCCCATAAATTTACATAATTTTCTGTAGAAAATCAGGTAGAGTTTTCTCTAAAATTGGATAAAAACCAATACAAATAATCTGAATAAACATGCAAATAAATAGGCTTAACATGCATTCATTCATAATATAAATACAGGATCAACAAAACGCCATAATATCCATGGCTCTAACATAATAATCCTATCAACTATATCGAGTTCAAAAGGGAGATGCCGTCTAGGGCCTGTATAAATCCAAAATTAAATTACAGAAGTAGAACTAAATCCATAAGATAATCCTGCAGAAGCAAAAATAATATCCTAACATAAAACATAGCATGCTATGACTATCCATTATACAATTTTCATCCACAAAATTAGTTATGTACGTTCACAAATTATCAAACTTCAAAAGTTCTTCCAAAGACTTCAGGTCTCCATTAAGCTTCCTTATCTAAGTTCTTTCTTCACTCTTGCTCATCAGGTATCAATTCTATAGTCTCATTTGGAGGAAAAAAAAATAAAAAAATGAGCCGAAATCCAATAATGTGCCATAAAAATATGCAAATGAAATTGTTTATACAAAACATAAATACAACAGCGGAAAAGCCATATGAACATAAAAAAACAAAATGCACATGGAAAATGTGAGAAAGAGATCAATCATTATAAAAGCATGTCGGAAGCCATAAGTCAATTTCAAACTTCACTGGTTCTTTAAATTCAACTTCAATAACCAAAGATACCCAAACTAGTAGACCTTACTAACCAAGAGGACGAATAATCAAGAATAAATTGTGTTAACTCAACACAATTCAAGGCTAAAGTTCAAATGTTCTCATTTTCCTAATTTCAAGTTCTAAAATTTCTATCTTCCTAATTTAATGCCTCGAGAAGAGGTGGACTATGGATCACTCCATGGACGGAGTTATCCTTGATTACTACTGTAACGTTTTAAGTCATGTCGAAAAATCTTACTTGACTGTACGACAGTCCTAGATCTGATTTTCTACTGATTTACTTAACTAAAGGTATTCTTATTCTTATTTCCTTAATCTTAACTCATCATACCCCAAAGGCCAATCAAACTCTTACAAATAATCCTTTACGTAGTTCTAAATACTATAAGAGATTTTTAACAGTATAGCTTTTTACAAAATCTCAGATAAAAATCGTCGAGCAAGTTTAACAATATGTCAAATACATGTCCATCACATTTCTCAAAATTTTAGAACCAAATATACCCAAATTTTTGAACTAGGGTTTGAGGCAAACCGTCCAGATATAAAACAAATACAAAACATGAGCCAAATAACTAAATCGAAGCCACAATTCATAATAATCATATATAAACACAAAATCTAGCCAAGAAATTATGAGAAACATGCATTATTTGTGACAAAACTAAGAGGATGAGGATTTTAGAGCATAAATATCAAAGTGGACATGTCAAAAAGCGGTAAAAATAGAAAACAAAGTTTAAGGTACACTTGCCTTAACCTGATCCACCATTTTCCTTACTCTAATTGGACCGAAATTAGCAAAGAATCCTTTCCTTTTTCCTTTCTCCACTTTCCTCATTCGCTGCTCTTTGTGCATGGTCCTAAGTCTTCTCTTCTTTCCCTTTTATAACAAAAATGAAGTCTGGTCAGTGAGAAAAATCACACTCACGTTCGAGCGCATAGCGTGCACGCTTCGAGCACACACATACTGGAATTAGCACCTTCCAGCTCGCTCAAGCCTGCGGCGTACCCAGTAGCTACTAGAATTGGTGCCCTTTGTTGTACTCGAGCGCACGGCGAGCCCAGGTGCTACTGGAAGCCTCTCCTCCTTTTGGGCTCGAGTCTTTAGCAGGCTCAGCCCTACAGTTTGCTGCACTAAGTGAATTTTTTATTTTTTTTCTAATCTCACTTATCTCAAATTTAATTATATTAATTTAATTGCTAGAATTTTCTATATTTTAGATACCCGTACCTTACAAAATCTCATCGCGACTTGAAGGTTGCTTAAATTCTAGAGTTTCGGAGGATAGCCGAGAGAGGTGAAATCCTTAATATTCGTGAAAGCCCACCTGTCAAGCAAAGCTTTCTCATAGCGAATTTCCTAAGGAAAATTCCATGATGATCATTGCCCACAAAAACCCAAGGATAAAAAATAGGGAAGAAGTCATTAGTTTTAATATTGAAGATATGGCTCATTTAACTTTCCCATATTTTGACCCCTTGGTTGTAATAGTATTCGTCTCTGATGGTATTGTAGACTATTAATTAAAACGAGTTCATTAATAATGAAAGTTTATAAAATTTGCTTTATCTTGATACTTATTTTAAATTATGATTTAAAAAAAGTCAAATGAAGGCGACTAAGGGACCCCTTTATAAACTAGACAATGAGCCAGTGTTAGTTCACAAGTTTGTCCAACTTGAAGTCACTTTGGAGACTTATCAAAAGATTACATCCAAGACTCTCTTTTTCTTAGTAGTAGACCTCTCGTCTGTCTATAATACAATCATTGAATATCCTTATTTGACTGCCTTCAAAGCTGTCACTTTCATTCCGTATTTGAAGATAAAATTTCTCACACCATATAGAATTGGGAAAATCCTCAAGGATCAAGTGGCTAGACGGACATGTTATCAGTCTCAATTCACTCAGACACCTCTTCCCGAACCTATCGAATATCTTGACTTTCGTGATGAGGCAACGTTACTGGAAGCTCAGTCTGGTGAATCGATCGACTGAATCCCTTTGGATCTCAATGATTCCAAAAAATATGTTTAAATAGGAAGTTCATTACCTAAACCTTTTCGAGACTAGCTTATCAATTTCCTCTGACAAAATTCAAACATTTTTTCCTAGACACCAAGTGATATGCCAGGGATACTAATTGGAGTAATAGTCCATAAATTCGGCCTAGATCCCAATTGTAAACCCGTTTGGCAGAGGTGAAAAAACTATTCGGTTGAGAAACTAATACCCATTCATGAGGAGGTAAAGAAACTTCTAGATGTTGGGTTCATCAGGGAGGTTTAATATCCAGGTTGGCTATCGAACGTGGTTATGGTCAAGAAAAGTAATGAAAAATGAAGGATGTGTATTGATTTTACAGATGTCAACAAGGCATGACCGAAAGATAGCTTCCCACTATTGAGAATTGATTTGCTTATATACTCAACGTCTAACATGAGTTTTTGAGTTTCATGGATGCATACCGAACGTGGTTATGGTCAAGAAAAGTAATGAAAAATGAAGGATGTGTATTGATTTTACAGATGTCAACAAAGCATGATCGAAGGTCAGCTTCCCACTGTTGAGAATTGATTTGCTTATAGACTCAACGTCTGACATGAGTTTTTGAGTTTCATTGACGCATACCGAACGTGGTTATGGTCAAGAAAAGGAATGAAAAATGAATGATGTGTATTGATTTTACAGATGTCAACAAGGCATGACCGAAGGACAGCTTCCCACTGTTGAGAATTGATTTGCTTATATACTCAACGTCCGACATGAGTTTTTGAGTTTCATGGACGCATACTCAGGCTATAATCGAATTCGGATGAGCCTGGAGGACAAGGCATACACATTCTTCACGACGGATTAAAGGACATATTGTTATAAAGTTATACCCTTCTGACTGAAGAATACTAGTGCTACTTATCAACGGCTTGTCAACAAGATATTTGAGGCATAAATCGGACGGAATGTGGAGGTCTATGTGGATGATATGCTCGTTAATAGCAAAGTAACCAACCACCATATTCGAGATCTGGAAGAGATGTTCAATATCCTTAGAGCACACCAGATGAAACTCAATCTAATAAAATGTACGTTCAGAGTGGCCTCTAGTAAATTCTTGGGTTACATTATTTCACACCGAGGGTTTGAGGTAAATCCTAAGAAGATCAAGGCCATTTTTTATATGAATTCACCTCAAATAGTGAAAGAGGTCCAGAAGTTGACCGAAAGGATAGCAGCACTCTCTCAATTCTTAGCAAAATTGGTCGAGAAATATTTACCCTTTTTCAAGGCTTTGAGGGGAACTAACGATTTCTAATGGATGACTGATTGTGAAGTAGCCTTCAGAGATCTTAAGGAGTATATCTCAAACCCCTTTTTCTAACTTTTCCTCAATAAGGTGAGGATTTGTATTTGTATCTCGCCGTATCTGACATAACTTTGAACTCGGTCTTAATTCGACAACAGTATGACAGGTAACAACCTATGTACTACATTAGTAAAATTTTGGCTGATACTTTTATGTAAAGAGGATGGCTCTAGCGTTTGTATATTTTGCTCAAAAATTGAGGCCTTATTTTCAAATACACAAAATTATAGTCCTAATAGACCAACCTTTAAGAGTAATAATATAGAAGTTGGATATGTAAGGACGACTGGTTAAGTGGGTCATTGAGTTGGGTGAATTCGACACAAAATTTCATCCAAGTCCAACCTCAAAAGGCCAAGCATTTGCGGATTTCACTGTTGAAATATCAACCTTAACTCTGGACGCTTCAGACTTTTGTAAGGTTGATGAACCACCTAGCCCTCTAGTATGGACTTTGTATGTGGACGGCTCCTAAATGAAAGGTGGTTGCGGAGTTGATGTTGTGTTGAGAATACTCAAGGGATCAGAGATTAAATACTCAATGATTCTCGGGTTCCCAATAACTAACAACGTCGTAGAATATGAAGCACTACTTGCAGGATTTCCGTTTGGCTAAAAATGCTCAGTCAAGAACCTAGTTGTCTATAATGACTCAGAGTTGGTTGTTAATCAAGTCTAAGGAAATTTTAAAGTGAGCCATCCACAGTTTTCCTAGTATCTCTCAAAGGTCCAAAAGTTGACTTTGGCCTTCGAGAAGGTGGAAATAGTCCATATTCCAAAAAAAGAGAATGGAAAAGCCAACTTGTTAGCGAGGGCAGCGGCATTTGGAAACCCTGAGCAGTATGTCCAAGGAATGCGTGATGTCATCGAAAATCCAAGTATAGACGATCTTGAGCCAGAAGTGATGCAGATAGTTAATGCTGACAACTGAATGACCTCCTATTTGAAGTATCTGTTTAATGGAACATTACCTGAAGACTTGAATGAGGCCAAGAAAATAAAAAAGATGGCAAACTGGTATACCATCTTGGACGGCTAGTTATACTGGCGTGGATTTTCTGCTCCATACTTACGGTGCCTTACACTAGATAAGGTTGATTACGCCCTCAAAGAAGTATATCTTAGTATTTATGGATCCCACAGTGGGGGCAAAGACCTTACTTTTAAATTGATAAGGTAAGGGTATTTTTAGCCAACCATAAAGCACGTTGCTATAGATTTCGTACGAAAGTGTAAAAATTGTCAAGTCTATGGGAACCTTACCCACCAGCTTCACATAGAACTTCAAACTCTGCAATCACCTTGGCCATTTACATAATGGGGGCTTGATATCCTTGAACCCTTACCAATAACTTCTGGGCAGAGAAAGTTCATGATTGTTGAGATTGACTATTTTATAAAGTGGGTTGATGCTACACCATTAGCTCAGATAACTGAGCAGAATACCATAGAATTCATTCATCAAAACATTGTGTGTAGGTTTGGTATTCCAAAATATATTGTAACTGATAATGTGATCCAATTCGTTGGTAAGCAATTTACCAAGTATTATACCAACCTAAGGATAAAGTTGGTTCATACGTCAATGCATACCTGCAAAGTAACAGACAAGTGGAAGTTACCAACTGCACAATACTACATGGATTGAAGATGAAGTTAGAGCATGTTGGGGGCTCATGGGTTGATGAATTGCCATCGGTTTTATGGTCATATTAAACAGCACCAAGAGAACCAACTCGAGAAACGCCATTTAGCTTATGTTATGAGGTTGAGGCAGTTATTCTAGTGGAGGTTGTATTGCCTAGTATTGGGGTTAAATATTTCAACCCGAATAACAATTCACAAAGGTTTCGGAAGAAACTCGATATGCTCGAGGAAGCTCAAGACATGGCAAGATTGCGGACAGCGGTGTATTAGTAGAGAATTGCCAAATACTACAATAAGAAGGTAAAAACACGTCAGTTTGAAGTAGGGGACTTAGTACTACAAAGCATTAAAGCCACATGCAAAAATATCGATCGGAATAAGCTTTTCTCAAACTGAGAAAGGACATTCCTGGTCTCGATCATTCTTTAAACTGGGACGTACAAATTACACACCCAAGAAGATAAACTTGTCCCTCGAACGTTAAATATTTCTCACCTCAAAAAATATTATCAATAAAAAAACGAGTAGTCAGGTAAATTTAACTGTATCATTTGATGTGCTTGTATCACGTTTTATTAATAAAATAGATTTCTTTTACTTATTCTTTATTTTGCACTTATTTAAATGTTTTCATGTCATTTCATAAAATTACATGACTTAGGATACCCCTAAATTAAGTGAAATAATTCATTTTCACGTGTTCCCAGAGCTATCCTAAAGCAGCTAGCAAAACTCGATAAGGCCGAGCGGCTCATTTGAAGTCGGATTCTAAAACTTGGTAAGAACACCAAGCAACCCATAATAGGGTGAGTTTTAAAACTTAGGGGGTTTAAACGATATGAATGTAGGGACTTTAGAGGAAGCATCATCAGCCAACCATGGTCGGTGGGTTTGGACATCTCACTTATAAGGAATAGAACATCCTTATGACGTGTACAAAAAAGGAACCTAACCTATAAAAAATCCAAAGAAAGAGAAAAATTGAATTAAAGAATGAATTTTATTCATACAATGAAAATACAATTAAAAAAAAATTATTTTAGGTCTGGAAGATCTTGGCTAAGAAGGATAAAGAATTTCATCTTTTTCTGAGCAGCCAAGTAGGTCTGGTTTGTATTGGGCGTTAGCATTCCTCGGGTGAAACAGAGAAAGAAGAAACTTTGGAATTAATATACAAATTATGCATCGACAAAGTTCGATGCCATCCCAATACTTTCACTCCAATGCAGATCTGATATCCTTGACCTTTATTCAGGCCTTAAGCTCATCCTCTAAATGAAGATTCCTACTCTAAAGGGAGGCATGCTGCTGCTGGATCTTCAACAACTCCTCAAGGGAAAAAATCTTACTCTTAGCCTCAACAAACTCACGCTTTAAACGATTAGCATGCTCTTTTGAAGCCTGGAAGGTGTCCACGTTTACGCAAGATTGGGCGGCCTCATCAATAATTGGAGTAAATCAGCCGACCAACTTACGCAGCTGCAAGAAGAAAAAAGTCAGTCAGCAGATTATTGTTCAAAGTAAAGAAATCAAAGTACTTAGGAAAAAAACCTTAGAAAAGTGAGAGATCCTTGATGAAGCTTCTTCTCTTTGGGCTTCAGGCTCCAAGTGTCCTATCGTCTGAGCTGCGTCCACCTCAGCAGCTACTTCCTCGACCTTAGAAGCTTCTACAATGGCCTCGGATTCGTAAGCTTCTACCATGACCTCAGATGCAAGAGTTGTCATGAATGTTTGAAATTGGGGGCTCAGCTGTTTCAAAGTGCTCATCAGCCGCAATCTCCATTTGAGCCTCATATGAAAACTCAAACATCCCCATAATGTCCTCGACCATGGCCTTCTAAAGGGTCTCGAATAGAATATCCCTCTCTTCAAATATTTGGATAGCTGGACAAGGAAGCTCAGAACTAGCCACCGTAGTTACCCTATTACTACCTCGTCCTCAATATTCTTGGCTGAAATTTCAGCTACATTCTTGGCTGGCACTTTAGCTACATCCTCAGTCAGATTCTCAGCAATCAAATCCGAGGCTTCTCTAGAAAAGGTGCTCGGAAGGTCAAGCATGGGCTCTTCAAAAGATGAAAAGACAACGAGTGGCCCCAAATCTACGCCCTTGGTTGGAAGATGATGAGCAATAGACTCGCTAAGTGTTTAGGGTCTGACCACCTCAGCATCTTGGATTGAGACCATTTTAGTTGATCTTTTCTTCTTCACTAATTGGCCGATGACGACTTCATCATCATCGCAGGAGGAAGTCTTAGCTGTAGTCTCTGGCCGCTTAGAAGTCTCTGTCCGACAGGTTTTCTTTACCCTATAGAACGGCTCTCCAATCTTCAGTGGTTTTTGTTTCCTCTTCAGCTTCTTTTTCTTAGCCAATGGAGAAGTGGGAACTTCTGAACTGTCAGGCTAAGGCTCTCACTTTGTCTTTTTAAAGGCTTCAATCTTCAACTATCGGTTCTTTTTATTCTCATTAAAGGAACCGAGATTAGATTGAACTAAGTCAGTGAATTCTTTCACTGCTTCTTTCTCTTGCTTCATCAGATCGACACAAAAACTTGATGCAATGTTCCCCAATTCATTAGATATCCCCCATTCTTGAGGAATAGTAAGGAAAAAATATCTATTTTTTTACCGTTTGGTGGAATTAGGGTTCCTTCCACTAATATCAAATTTAGGGCGAGGGAAAATAACAATCCAATCTTGCCCATGCGTAAATCTCAAAATCACCTTTATAGCTGCAACTATCCAAAACTTAACCATGGCAGCGGGAAAAAATACAGAGAGAGATCAAATACCTCACTGCATTAGGTTGTAGCCTGGCAATTAGAACTTGCAAGGCCTTCATAATCTGGTAAAGCTCCAGCTCCATGGGATAGAGAAGACCTCATTTTAGAAGGGTTTCGTACACAATGACAAACCCATTCGGAGGGAAACATGCTCTATCATTTGCACCAGTTAACAAAAAGGCGGTCGTGCTCAGAATCCTATATTTTGCACGAATGGCTTCAACTTCTTTGTGAGAAAGAGTTAACAGGATATCCTTAATTCCAAGAGCCATTGCAAGGTAATCTGGGAAGGAAGAAAGATGAAATCTGAAATAGAAGTTGATGTGTTCAAAGGAGAAGGGCACAACGATTGAAATTAATCCCAGCAAATCAATGGATTAATTTTAAATGGTGAAGGAATTCAAAAGACGCGCCTCATCATGGCCAAGGCACGTGCCAGCCTCTCAAAAGTCGTGGAATAATAATGGCTATTACATTTTCAAGGCAATGTCAATCACATTTAATGCCTCAACTAAAGACACATGCCAACGTATCGGATTCGAAGAATGTTCTCGAACAATTTTACTCAATTGTCGAACTAGAATCATGTCCTTGGACAGATTTTAGTCATGCTACTGGATTCAAGTAATGTCCTTGGATTATAGCTATGTCCTCAGACAGTTGAGAACTTATCTTTGAAAAAGAGAGCATGCTATCGGATAATTATTGTTAGCCCTCAGAGAAAAATGTCACTACTCAGTGTAAGAGTGCTAGTCCAAACAAGAACTTGCCTTTGGAATGCATCCCAAAAGGTTGAGTTTCAGACCTCATGGTATGGGGGCTAGTGATGGAGGCTAATACCAATGACCCAATGAGAAAATCTATTTTCAAAAGTTTAGCCCATATATCAAAGAGGCCTGAGAGGCTGAAAAACCCAATTGAAAGACCCGTCCGATGATATGTAATAAATTGAAGATAACGGTCGAACGTGTTTTTTCTTTCTCATCTCAACGACCTTAAACACCAATTGAAATCGTAATATGGATAAAACTTTATCCATTCAATGATTTCCTAGGTGGTTTCCTAGACTGTTTCTTTGACAGTTGATAGAAAAAGTTAATTGCCCCATAATAACTATAAAAAGACCATCTTTTCAATAGGGTAAAGGATGACATACTCGAAAAAAGAACATCTCCCCTTCTCTCTAAGACGCTTCAAGAAAAGCGCAAGCTTCCACGTATAAAATTAATTTAATTTTTAATTTACATTATTTATTTTCTTTCTTTCAAAAGGCAGATACTAATTTAAGCATACGAAGACTGAACCCGTTTCATACAGTATTTAGAGCCCTAATCTATATAGCAATTAGGATCCGATGATGTAACACGATTATTATTTTAAATACAATGACGGATTGTATAAAGATAATGAAGGACACACAATTCATTAATAAGGTGAGTAGTTAGTATGAAAACTTGCTTTCTATTTTGCAAAGATATAACAATTCATAATGATTTAGCATGTCTCCATGTAATAGATTGTTAACAATTGTAGCTGTGACTTTTAATAATGAATTGTTTTTAATTAAAATTAATAGTTTAGCTTTCTAATTCCTCAATTATAGAAAACCTCTAATTACTCTAAAAGTAGTATTAATTAAAATAAACAAAAAAAAGTAGATGGATAAAACATTACCAACGAGGAATCCAAAGTATAATACTTCTCGTTGTTTTTTCCTTTTATTGGATATTTATTTAATAAAATTTGTACTAAAAAAATTAATTAAAAAAATACGTAAAGTACGTTGGAGGATCCCCGTGCTCTAAAGCATTATCACTTAATCACCAACTTATAAAGGCACTTGTGTATTTAGAAGAAAAATATAATTTATTTTATTTAATAATATATATATATATATATATATATATATGTATAATTATAAATTGGTAAGAAATTTAATAAAACTCCCATTAGAATATTAAAACGTAACGTTCGAGTCCTGGGGAGTTCGGTATTTTGGCCAAAATCATTCCTTGTGGAATAAGACGAAAAGACAAACAAACCCTTCCTTCTCTCCGCCCTTGTCATTTGATTCCTTTCCATTAGTCTCAGAACTCTTCACAAATCTGTGCTCAGACTATCGGGCATGAAAACTCAAGCTCCTGTTCTTCTTTATTCTCTCGTGAATCATTAAATTGATCGTTCCCAGAGTAATTGTTCTTTTTATTTGGCTTCCCAGCGAGATTATAGATGACAAAAATCTCAACTGGTAGTCAAAGCATCACAAGAGATCGATTCGGGCGAAATTAAAGGTCCAGACCTATTTTGATGAAGATTGAAACTCTATTTTAAATTCTGGGTGTGTGTTGTTAAACTCTCTATTTTCTAGTCCACCTAACCAAGATTACAAGTTCAGGCTTAGGCGAAAGAAGTTCGAAGCTTGTTTTAGATTTTAGATGCTCTCTCTCTCTCTCTCTCTCTCGTGTGCACCCATCCATCTACTGTTAAGACTTATTTTGGCCAATTTGTATTTTTTTTGCATAATTGAATTTGTCATTTTAGGGTTTGTCCTGATGAATTTTTAGTCAATCTTGTCGATGGCTGAATTTGTTAGTGACATAATGCTTCTTATATTTTTGGATGAAATTGGCGTCGATTTTCCCAAATTTGGTAATTATTTATTGCTGTCTCTGAGCTGTATTTTTGTTGTTCTTAGATGTATCTAGTAATTGATGCCAAACTTCCCTTTTCTTGTGGTGAAATTTTTATCTTACTAATATACCAAAGTCATGTTATTATCCCACATCTGATCCTAGTACTGCATCTATCTGGCCACTTTGTCTCTCATACTTTTCAACTTCGACAGTTGAACACAATTGAAATGACAGTAGCAGACAAATGAGAAGTAGTAGATATTAGGAGAGGATGGGGAACAAGATTGCCCGGACAACACAAGCCTCAGCCACGGAGTACTATCTCCACGACCTCCCATCCTCGTACAACCTGGTTCTCAAAGAGGTCCTTGGCCGTGGTCGATTCTTCAAATCCATCCAGTGCAAGCATGATGAGGGCATAGTCCTTGTCAAGGTGTACTTCAAGCGTGGGGACCAAATTGATTTGCGGGAGTATGAGCGTCGCCTCTACAAAATCCGTGAGACTTTCCACGCCCTTAATCATCCCCATGTTTGGCCCTTCCAGGTCTTTCATCAATTTATATTGCTTATCTCTACCCTGATTTTGTAGAGGGCTTTGATTTCAATGGAACTGAATTGTGTTATCTTTAGTTCTGGCTGGAGACTGACAAGGCTGCCTATTTGCTGAGGCAATACTTCTTTAATAATCTACGTGACCGGCTGAGTACCCGACCTTTTCTAAGCCTTGTTGAAAAGAAATGGCTTGCTTTTCAGGTCTGTGCTCTTCTTCATGTCTCTTTTTTCTTTATAGTTCCTGTCGCTGAAGTGTGGGACTGAGTTGGAAATGAATTTGTGGGTGTGCTTCTGCAGTTGTTATATGCAGTGAAGCAGAGTCATGAGAATGGAATTTGCCATGGTGAGCTCACATATATGGAATTATGATAATTGTGGTCAGTAATTTGTTGCGGTAGTTTTAACGAGGTTTTTGGGTTGAGTTGTTCATAATGTTTTTTTTTTTTGGCCTTGTGAAGGTGATATTAAGTGCGAGAATGTGTTAGTTACTTCGTGGAATTGGGTTTATCTGGCTGACTTTGCTTCATTCAAACCCACTTACATTCCCGATGATGACCCATCTGACTTCTCTTTTTTCTTCGATACTGGGGGAAGAAGACTTTGCTATCTTGCACCAGAGGTTGGTTTTTGTGTTCACAATTTGTTCTTTTCCAACCTCATGCTGACTAGTAAAGTACTAGTTGTTGTACATTGTAGTTAGTTCTCATGCTATATTGTTTGCAGTATGGTAGCCAGATTCACAGTATGCACCTATTGGTATGCAGTACTCAGAAAAGTTACAATTATCATAAAGGGTTTTCATTCATAATTGCAATCAAGTGCATGGTGAGTGGGGCATAGTACATGGGGGAGGCTAGTTAATTTAATAACTATGGTTTATTTATACTATAGTTGGATTAGTGTTTAAATTGGTTGCTTGGGTCTTCAATGCAGATTTTGGTTCTGCAACTGCATAATTTAGATGCAGAAGTTAGGATCTCATACATGATACATGATATGGGAAGAAGATAACAGTGATATATGCTGAATTGTTGAGAGATATTTGTGATCTTATGATACTGCTAATGTGATGATTGGAGAAATTATGAGTATTGCTGAAGGTTGCTACTTTCATCTGCAAAGGGAGAGAGGAAGTAGACATTTTGGCTACACATATTTAACTGGAACAATAATGAAGGAATGGACATTTTAGTTCATCAATCTGACCAGCCATTCCCATTCCCTCATTATCCTTCCTGCCAAACAAATAGAATCTTGGATTAATATTGGTGGAAAAATGATTTGCTTTTTCTACCAAATGGTGAGAATTTTCTGGTGGTATGCCATTCTGATCCAATGATGTGGCAATCTTTTGGTATTTTTGAACTGTGATTTAGGCTTGCGAAATTCTGAAGGGGTAAGCTATTTTTATTTTTTGATTCTTTATTTTGTAGTCATTTTGAAGCTGAGGATTGGAATTGTGTGGTAGCTAAATGTTAGATTCATCTTCTTGAATGTGTGGATAATGTGGGAGGAAGCACTTTTGAAAGTTTGGTCTTGCTTAAACTGTTGGATTGATTTAAGTTAGATTTTGAGTTACATGAGTGTAATGACTGAGTAGTTGCGAAAATGAAGTGCCTTTCTTTCCAGTTGAAGAGGTATATTTATTCAGAAGTTATTTCATTACTGCTAACAAACTATAGAGGTACAGTTGAGTTTTACGTTGACTTTATGCTAGTTGATTTGCTGCCAAAGATATCTGTCCAGTAGTTTATCCTTTGAATATAATGTCAACTATGCTCCAACCTCAAACCACTGGTCGGGAACATTAGGAAAATTAATTTTGCCCCATTTGATGGAGCTTGGAAAATTCCCAAAGGACATGTTGTCAAAATCCTGACAATGAAGCTTTGAAATATTGCTTGCATAGACATGATAATTCTAATACGGTGGTGTAGATGAATTTATGGAGCTGACTCCTATAAATTGGCTTGATTCATGCATCTTGTATGCCTTGTTACTCCCTTCACCACTTAATTAAAGGTCTCAGAGCAGCATTACTCTTAGTTTTATGATTTTGTAGATAAATCTTCCTAAGTTGGTTGCAATTTTCCAGAGATTTTATGAGCATGGAGGTGATATTCCAGTTGCACCTGATGCGCCCCTGAAGCCATCTATGGATATCTTTTCAGTAGGGTGAGCTTTCTTTGCCTTCAGTTGCATGATCACAAGAAGTTCTTTTTCATATAGATGCAAATTCGTACAAAATCTGCCTTAATTTACTACAGCTGACATCATTGAAATGCTTGAGGCATTTGACTCTTGATAAAGTATTAGACTCATGATGATCTAAAGTGCCATACTAACTTCATATAGCACAAAATTATGTAATCAGGAGTTCAGCAAGAAATTGGTAATGATAACTTAAATAATTGGAAATGCGTTTGCAAGCATGAGAATGAAATTTAGGAATATTTATAGCACAAAATTATGTAATCAGGAGTTCAGCAAGAAATTGGTAATGATAACTTAAATAATTGGAAATGCGTTTGCAAGCATGAGAATGAAATTTAGGAATATTTATAAGTTTTTAATGCTTTCAATTTTGTAGGAAATCATAATATTTTCTCATTAGTGTATATTATATGGGTCCAAACTTTTTATCTGCTGGGGTTGTGATAAGTTTTAAGCTTCGTTAATGAAGTTAAGATTATGTTTAAATTTTATTTCTTTGATGGACTACCGTTGGGTGCCTATGAAAAGGCACCTAATATCATATGCTTAAGCCTGTTCATGTAATGAATTTTTAGCTTCATATTGATTTTAGGATTATGTTTAGATTTTATTTCTTTGATAGACTATTGTTGGGAGCCAGGTATCTTTTTAAATATTGTATGCTTAAGTCTATTCATTAATATTGAAAATTACTTATTGATTGAGAATTTTCTCTCTCCTCTCTTGTGATTTCTCTCTCTTCCCTCTAAATCTCCCCTCTTCTTCCTCTAATCATCCCTGTCGTTCTCAATTCTCTCCTCTTTTTCACTGTCTTCCTCCCTTCTCCGTAATTTTTTTCTCTTTCCCTCTTGTTCCATCGTGTTTGGTAATGGAACGTTCTTATCAGATGCTTCTCCCTGCTTCTTATGCAAACTGCTTCTGCAATTAGTCCGATTCTCTGGCCAGGGGGGAGGTTGCTGGTGATTAAGAAATGTACTTGTCATTATGTGTGAGGTGGGATAAGATTCTGAACATGGTCAGTAAAAATGAAGATGTGCGCCTGTTCAATGTAAGGGTGATGGAGTATACTTGGAAAATTGTGGGAATTCCTTAAGTTCTTACATTGTCTTGAAATCAATTTGTGTGCACGTGTGTGTGTGTGTGTGTGTGCACACGAGCGCACAAGGGATCTATTAGCTTGTTAAACCTACTAATGCGCTCATGCTTTTCTTTAATGAACATCTGATGCAGAACAATGATTGTATGCTGTCTTATTTTTTTTACTTAGCAGATCTCATGTGTTCAAATTATCTATGATCTGCTAAATCTATTATCTTCTTTATTAAGGTGTGTAATTGCCGAGCTATTCTTGGAGAGCCAGCCATTTTTTGAACTGTCACAGCTACTTGCTTATCGGAGAGGACAATATGATCCGAGCCAACATCTTGAGAAGGTACCCCACCATCCACTATCAATATAGACAAACGAAAGAAAATGAAAAGAGGGCACAAAACACAGGCCACCCTGTTAATGTAAAGTAGTTCAGCTATTCCATCTCCTCAAAAACTCTGATTTTTACCATTGTGTCAACTTCTTGAGCGATCTCCTCTACTCCCTAATATCATATCTTGTTTCTTTTTCCTTGACATGTTTGTATTTTGATAATCCCCAGTTCATGTAGAATAACTGTCTTGATTCATTTCCAATCTTTACCATTCAGTCAGTGGTTTCATTGCAAATGACTTGCTATAACATTTGGTGAATGTCTGACAAATTCCTTTTATTATAAGATTTGAATCAACAGTTACATTTGTGTGGTGATTATATTTTGAACTGGTATTGCAAACCCAGATCCCCGACCATGGAATTCGCAAGATGATTCTTCACATGATTCAGCTGGACCCTGAGTCACGATTGTCTGCTGATGGCTATCTGCAAAGCTATGCTGGTGTTGTGTTTCCAACCTATTTCTCACCATTCTTGCACAACTTCTATTCATGTTTGAATCCTCTTGATTGTGATACAAAGGTAAGTGGAATCTTGTATTGTGCTTTGAAACTTTTGATTTATTCCGTGATTTACACCTAATGCTTAGCTACTTGATGCTACTTCCGGCACAGGTTGCTGTGTGCCAAAGTGCTTTCCATGAGATACATAAGCAATTGTCTGGCACTAGGTTAACTGAGGAAGCTGGTAATGACCCAGGAGCTTCTCCAAACAGTCCTGGTAGTAAGACATCTGAGCAAATGGATCCAAAACAGTTGAAACCCTCCATCAGGAAAGATGTTTTGGCAAATGGCTTGGCTCCTAATCAATTTGAGCTTTTCAGTGATTTGCGGACCTTACTTAGGGATGTGAACCACAGTAATCACTTTTCTAGTGATAAGAAAATGCCGGAGGATGAATCCAAATCTGAGTATTTGGAAAATCTGCATCATTACAGCTTGCAGTCTCCGAGCCAGCTGCTTCAAACAATTTCTAATGCATTTAAGAAACGTGAACATGCCTTCCTTAAAAAGATTACAATAAGTGATTTGAAATCGTTGGTGTCTGAGCACGATAGTGAATCAGATACTTATAGCATGCCATTTTTAAGGTTGCCTCCAGAGATTATGATCTGTGAAGGTATGGTTCTGATTACCTCACTTCTCTGTTCTTGTATACGTAATGTCAAGTTTCCTCATCTGCGGAGGAGTTGTATACTTCTCTTGAAGTCTTCTTCATTATATATCGATGATGATGATCGCCTACAGCGTGTGCTGCCATATGTTATTGCAATGCTATCTGACCCAGCAGCAATTGTTCGTTGTGCTGCCTTGGAGACTTTGTCTGATATTTTGCCTTTAGTCCGGGAATTCCCTCCAAGTGATGCAAAAATTTTCCCAGAGTACATTCTTCCAATGCTATCGATGCTTCCTGATGATCCAGAGGAAAGTGTGCGGATCTGTTATGCCAGCAATATATCTGAACTTGCACTGACAGCCTACGGTTTTTTAATCCACTCAATAAGGTTGAGCGACGCTGGAGTTCTTGACAAATTGAGCTTGCCACAGAAGTTATTGGTACCATCAGCTGATACGTATGGACAGGTACTGAAATTAAATGGCAACGTACAACTCGCACAGCTGAGAAAATCCATAGCTGAGGTTGTTCAGGAACTTGTAATGGGTCCAAAGCAAACTCCAAATATCAGGAGAGCACTCTTGCAGGATATTGGCAGCCTGTGCTGCTTTTTCGGCCAGAAACAGAGCAATGATTTCCTGTTGCCCATCCTTCCTGCTTTTCTGAATGATCGAGATGAGCAGCTGAGAGCAGTTTTCTATGGACAGATTGTGTATGTCTGTTTCTTTGTTGGCCAAAGAAGTGTGGAGGAATATCTTTTACCCTACATTGAGCAGGCTTTAAGTGATACCACAGAAGGCGTTATAGTGAATGCATTGGATTGCTTGGCCATACTATGTAAGAATGGCTTCTTAAGAAAGAGAGTAATACTTGGGATGATAGAGCATGCCTTTCCCTTGCTATGTTATCCCAGTCAATGGGTAAGGAGGTCAGCGGTATCCTTTATTGCAGCCAGTAGCGAGACTCTGGGAGCTGTGGATTCCTTTGTTTTTCTTGCGCCACTTATTCACCCTTTCCTACGCAGGCAACCAGCATCCTTAGCCTCAGAGAAGGCTCTTCTTTCGTGTCTAAAGCCTCCTGTCTCAAGACATTTATTTTACCAAATCCTAGAAAATGCCAGGGGCTCTGACATGTTGGAGAGGCAGAGAAAGATATGGTACAATCCATCAGCACAGCTTAAACAGTGGGGAAATGTGGACTTACCAAAAGAACCTGAGGACTTGCTTTCTTTGAGGAGCTGGCCTATCACACATCAAGAACCTCAGAATCAAAAAGGTGTGGGACAGTCTCTGCAACACGTGGAGATGAGTGAATCTGAAGGTGCTGAAGCTAAGTTGGGAGCTGTGGGGGGATATTTGGGCACTCCTTTTAGCTCACTTGATGCCCCTCACCTTTCCTCTGAAAAGCTGCAGTTCTCTGGCTTGATGTCTCCTCAGGTTAATGGCATGAATAGCTTTTTTTGTGACCAATCATCTGAAAACATACCTCTGTATTCCTTCTGCCTGGACAAGCGGGAAGTGGGAAATTCTCAGGCAGCATCTGATTCTCCGTTGCAGCTGAACTCCCTTGGGATAGGTTCGTCATCCATTCCATGGACAAATCCTGTGAACAAATCTTTGGGATTGGCTAGTTCAGTTCCAGTGCCTAAGCTTGTATCAGGCTCGTTCAGCATCAGTGGTGGTTCAAAACAGTTCCACAGAGTGGTGCATGAGCCTGAAAGCAGAGAAAGTGATCAAACCTTTTATATGGGAAGCAAATTCCAGGATATGGGAATATCTAGCTCTAAAGGAAGTGCAACGTCTGTCGAAGAAGTCTCCTCTCCTGCTGATATAACTGGAACCCCATCTCTCTCATGGACATCATCGATTCCCGACTCAGGTTGGAGGCCCCGTGGAGTGTTGGTTGCACATCTACAGGAGCATAGATCTTCTGTGAATGACATTGCTATTTCATCTGACCATAGCTTTTTTGTGAGTGCATCTGATGATTCAACTGTGAAGGTGTGGGACTCGAGAAAGCTGGAAAAGGATATCTCATTTAGGTCTAGATTAACTTATCCCCTGGAGGGAAGCCGTGCACTGTGCACAGCAATGCTCCGGGGCTCTGCTCAAGTTGTTGTTGGTGCATGTGATGGCAAGATACATGTGTTCTCTGTTGATTACATTTCTAGAGGACTTGGTAATGTCATCGAGAAGTATTCCGGTGTTGCTGATGTTAAGAAGAAGGAAGTGGGAGAAGGTGCAGTACTCAGCATTTCAAACTATACGGTTGATAGCTCTACAAGCCAGATGGTTATGTACAGCACCAGGAATTGTGGAATTCACCTCTGGGATATTCGTGCAAATACTAATTCATGGACATTGAAAGCAGTTCCCGAGGAGGGTTACGTTTCTACTCTGGTAATAGACCCATGTGGAAATTGGTTTGTATCAGGGTCTTCCAGGGGTGTGTTGACTCTTTGGGATCTGAGGTTCCTTATACCCGTTAATTTATGGAAGTACCCTCGTCCATGCCCTATAGAAAAAATGTGCCTCTTTGTCCCTCCAAATGCAGCCTTTTCTGCTAGGGCTAGGCCCCTTGTCTATGTTGCTGCAGGCTGCAATGAAGTTTCTCTCTGGAATGCAGAGAATGGAAGCTGCCATCAGGTGTATTTCCTTTTCCTTTCCATTAATGTTGTTAAGTGGAGAAGAGTTGATGGTAAAATAATTCAATCACCAAAAGTGTTATCTAATTAAAAACCCAATACCGGTAGGCATTTGGTCCTCTTATACCAATATTTTCCGATACCGCGATAGAATTGTGATATATCATCGTATCATCGATATCAAGATTTATCATCTAATATATAAAATATCTGCTGATGCACATCCAATATTTTCTGTTATATTGGCCATTTATTCTCAAAAACAGATTTGTATCCAATACTTCTAATACCACTATGCATCACCCGATGTAGACGATATCAATATTGCTGCAACCGATATTGATGTTTTCATCCATACTGTCCGGATAACTATTAGCAACCAACAATCAAGTTGGTAGAGTTTTGAATGTCTAACATGTTTCAAATGATCTCTTGTCTTCTACTATTATGGTGTTGGCTTCCTATTACCATGATTACTATTGCCAGAATATTTTCTTATAAAATTCTAACGTTTTTGGTGCAGGTACTACGGGTGATGGGTAATGAGAGTGATGTGGAGTTATCTTCTGAGCTGCCTTGGGCATTGGCCAGACCTCCAAACAAGACAAATTCTAAATCGGATCCAAGACGAAATGTCAATCCAAAATACCGAGTGGATGAGTTGAATGAACCCCCTTCTCGCCTTTTCGGTATCCGTTCATTGCTTCCCCTACCTGGTGGAGATTTATTTACTGCAGGAACTGATCTGAAGATTCGTCGATGGGACCATTGCAGGTTCTCACTCTCTAAGCCAAGTTCTTTTTAACAAAATTTGTGCTCTTGATATCTCACGCACTTCGTATTGACCTGTTCTCTTAACTATGCAGACCTGAAAGAAGCTACTGCATGTGCGGGCCAACAATAAAGGGACATGCAAACGATGATGTCTATGAAACTAGATCTAGATTTGGAGTGCAGGTTGTGCAGGTACATTAATGTTTTGTATCATTCATGAAAATGTTAGTATTTGTATCGGTTATAGTCATATTAGTATCAGGCACCACTAGCACAAAATAATTTTTTCTTTTGTCCATATCACAAGTGTGTTATACTAAAATTTAATCATATTTAATCATTTATTTACCTATTTGAGCAGTATTAGTCAATTTTATTAAAATTAATTTTAGATTTTCGTTTAGGTAGTTGAAAAATATACCAAAATTTTGATCTATGAATGCTTTATTCAGCTGCAAAGTATGTGGTTTGGGCTTATTAGAAGATTTAAGTATATTTAAAACATGTGAATTTAATCTTCCATTAACGAGGCAAAAGAAAGCAGGTTGAATATCGGCTAATATTCTAAATGCTGGACAATATATTATCATATATCACTAATCGGATGACATCAAAAAGTCCCCCCCTGAAATTACCTAAAGTTCTGCCTCTATCAAACAGGAGGCCAGGAGACGACCTCTGACAACCAAATTAACGGCAAAAACAGTTCTTGCCGCGGCTGCAATTGATCCTGCAGGTTGCCACCGTGACTCAATCCTCTCTCTTGCTTCAGTCAAGTTGAACCAGAGGCTCTTGATATCAAGCAGCAGAGATGGGGCAATAAAGGTTTGGAAGTAAAAGGGTTTCCTTGGTATTATAGCAAAATGCTGTTGTATTTGTACATATTATTATTACTATTCTATGCTATTCATTCTATACATTGTGTATCTCATCTCAAATTGCACCTCCCATTTTGATGCATTTGATGTACATGTTCAACTAGCTGACTGCTACAAATGTTATAGCAATAAAACTAGGTTTAATATCCAAATATGGGTACTTGTAAGAGTATCAGCAACTAAGTTTTTTTTTTTGTGGTACCCACTGTGACAAGTCATAGGTTAAAGAAAGTATGTGTAAGTAAATATGACTTAATTGTGATCGGAAGAAATAAAGAAATAGGTAAATTTATGAGATTTTTTTGTGGCTTGATTAAAAATGAGTTAAAATTATTTATATTAATAGAGAATATTATATTAAATTGAATAAAATAACGAAAACTGCATGCAAAAAGTGGAATTGTGACGTATTGGTATTTTGTGGTGTTAAAAAGGGAAAATAAGGAGTTAAAAGAAGTTGAAAAGTGCCAAATTACAAAACTCATCTTGCAGTCAAAGGAAGGTGGGTTAATTTGATGATATGATTTGTACTAATATTTAACTACACTAGCCATTTAGGGTGAACATTTGAGTCATTTGATGTTAAATAATCGGAAATACATGTGGTTATCGATTTTAGAAATTTTCTACAAGATATACAGGGAAGCCCAACAGATTTTGAGTTGCTCAAAAAAAACTAAAAATGAAAATTGTAGTTTATAATTTCATTATTTAAAATATTTTTAGGAATTTTTTTAAAAAAATATGAATTTAAAATACTCAGAATAACTATTAGAGAATATCAGTTTTTATTATTTGGATTAAATAAAAATGAGAAATTAAATAGACTATATATGTATATATATATATAATCAATTATTAAAAAAAAAAAGATTATAAATTGATAAGGAATTTAACATTTCTCAAAAACAAATAGTGACAAACCATACGAGGACATCCTAACTTTTTGCATTGAGTTAGTTTATATCACATGCTTTTTCTTTAAAAAAAAAAATCTTGCATGCTTGAATCAAAATTCTATGAAAAAATAAAAATTAAAACCGAGTTTAACTCGAAACTTCGATTTAAGTTTAAGGCAGTCTATCCTCAAGTCGGGACAAAAAAAAAAAAAATTTAGTAGTCTTTTATGTTTGAACTTTGAGTTATTGATTTTGCACGATTGAAGGACCGAGAGGTGTCCTTAGCTCGGTTATAAGTAAAATGATAAATTATTTTCTTTTGAATGCACTTAATGGGATTCACTACATTGTTGTCCACACAAAAAATTCCAATGAACCTTTCACGATGGAAAATTAAGTTAAAAAAGGCTTACTAACAACTACCCTTTTGGGAGGACTGTTATTGCATTTTTTTGCTTTGTCACTGTTTTTTTCAAAAATCTCTTTTTCAATTTTTTGGGCTTCATTAAAGAACCTTATAGTTATAGGAGTTGAAGAACCTTATGGGAGGACTGTCATTTTGTTGTGTTGAAGAACCTCATAGTTATAGGAGTATTAAACATGCCTTGACATGTCTGTGTCATTGATATCTCAGTTATAGATGGTAGATATAACTGTCTAACAATTTCAACTGTAAACCATCAAAATCTCTCTTTAATTATTGTATAATGGTTGCCAGCACAATTATTGCAATTACTGTGATGATATGGTGAGCAAATAAAGTGTTGGTTACGTGACTAGCTTTAATCTTGATCTTTGGATGATGTTAATGAATTGGGCTTGCTTGCAGTCCCATAAGTTCAGGCAATGATCGTGATATGTGGCCGTGTTGGCCTTCAACCTCAGACACTTCCAGTAGACCAATCATTTATGTTGGCTGATTAACGAGGAGGCTGGATAGAAAGAACCTTCTTTCCCATATCAATCAGGGGTTAACTTCCATCCATTTGATTGTATCGACTCCCTTAGTTAACTATATTCAATCCAGAGTTGCCATTAGATCCAATATATTTAAACAAATCTAATTTGGAGTCACTTTAAAACCAATGAATGCATTAATGGAGGTTCCAAAATCAATACAATCTCGATACGTTTTCGAATCTGGATTATAATACGGATTAGGAAGCCAATGTTTGTTTTTTGGGTTTGAAGTGAGTTCGATTTTCGTATGTTCTTAATTTGAATACTGTGCAACACAAAATACGGTCAAAATATTGGTATGACTCACTTTTCAGTATATCATCTGACGTTTAAATCAGAATCTTTTTCTAAAGAAAGGAAAAGGAGATGATGCAAGTGAATATACTTGTTAAAATAATTTAATTTGTGATTTGCACTTTTCTAAAAGTGTAATAGTGAGAGAAAGTATGTGTACTCTGAGCGTCTTTAATTTGCCTTTAATTTTGTTTTTACATCGTCCCCTTTTCTTGTTGAAAATGAGGGGTCTTTATAAAAGTTAGGGGACGGTTGACTTTTCCTATCAATCGTCTAGAAAATCGTCGGGTGCATAAGATTCCATTCAGTTGGCGGTTTCAACCGGCGCCTGAAACCATTGATTCAAGATAAGTGAGGGAAACCGTATCGGCCATTGACGTTGGTTCCGTCTTCATTTAATGAGCAAACTATTTGGATAAAGCCAACGGGCACGTCTACTGATTTGGGCCGTATGGGCCACTGGGCTTCCGTATTTTTTGGGTCAAATCCTTGAGCCGATTTTTTCCCTTGGGCTATCAGTAAGAATACCCATCACTAACCCCCATGTCAAGAGGCTTGAAATTCAACCTTCTGGTATGATGTCTGAGAGTAGTCATCTGGTCTGAACCTGTGCTCTTAGTCCAATGGGCTTCGTTGGCTAGTTGGACGAGGACTTTCAGTTCGAAGGACTTCATCAGACAAGAGCTTTTAATCTGATAGACTTTATCTGTGCCATCAGTAGTAGCATTACATTCTAGCTTCTTTGAATCCCGTGTCATTCTTAGAAACGCACGAGTCATCATTATTGACTTTTGGCAATTTGACATGCAACATAGCCTATGGGGTGCTAACATGTATCACCGTCATGATGTGGCACGTTTTTTTGAATTTTCATCTCAATGGCATTGTTTTGACTTGCATGCCTCGGCTATAAATAGGCCCCAAATCCTTTGTTTTGCACTTCTAAAACCCTTCATCTCTTGCTTCCCTTTCATAATCCTTTCGCCGCCTTCTTCATCTTTGAAACCCTTCTTTTTCAATGGCTCTCAATGTCAATGATATTTAATTGGTTCTTATCTCTGGCAACGTCGACTACCTCCGAACTCAGTATAGGATTCCGAACTCGTTGGTGTACTTCCTGCCTGGAGTCGGTGGTAGAGCCCCTTCTCCACAATAAGGTTATATCACCATCTATGAGACCCATCTGAAAGACGGTCTTCATTTTCCTTTGGCGTCGAGTTGTACCAGAATAATGGTGGCCCTCCACATTTCAGTCGCCAGATTGCAACCTAACACAATTAGGTATTTAGTTTCTTTGTACATTTTTTCTTGTATTCACAGCTTGATATTTGACACCAAGGCCATGAAAGTTATTCTTCGATTTTAACATGGAGTTGATTGGATTTTAGTCTCTTTGAGGCCTGATTTTGAGTTAAGTGGGAGAAACCTTGACTCAACAAAAAGATAGAATGATTGGTTCTTTTATTTGGCGGTTCCCTTCTGGTGGAAACTCTCCAATGAATGGAGTCATGTCTCTTTATTTTTTAATATTGAAATAAAGGAGCACGAGAAGGAGTCGGCCAAGGCATTGATAGATCTTCTCAAAGAAAAGGTCAACTCCTTCAACGAAAATAAGAAGAACCGATGGTTGCTGCCGAATCCCTAGCTCAGGCTAAATGAGCGCCTGTATTGGAGGGGTCAAACACTCCCCCGGTACCATCGATTCACAAAAAGAAATATAAGAGGAAATAAAGGCCTCTTTAAATAAAAGAGTCGTCGTCCCAAATGCCCAAATGCAAGGAGGCCTCGACCGGGTTCTCCTCTAAAGACGAGACCATTATCGATCAGCTAATGAGAAGGAAGAGGTCGTCGGTGAGGGTGGACCCCACTTCTACATCCTCCCTGGCCCAAGCCTCTGGGGCTGTCAGGCTAGATGAAAGTTGCGAGCATTCAGAGTCTGCTACTAAGGCTGGAGCCAAAGACGTTTCAATTTCTGCTCCAACACTTGCTTCATTTGGGGTGCCAGCCATTCAACAACCATTGCTGTCTGAGGAGCCCTTGCCTAACATCCCTACTAGCTTTGTCGAGGGTACCTCCTAGATCAGTAAGACTTAGTTTAGGGAGAACAAGAAGCTGCCTCTAATCAAATTCCCGCTGGCCAGCATCCTTAAGGTGGCCACCTTGGAGCTTCATGCTGATATTGTCGAGGTATCTTCTCCCGAACTCCCAGTGTCTGAGGCCAGAGTTAAAGATAAGGTCAAGGGACAAGTCATGGTGGCAGACCCCCACATTCAAGGCAGAGCCAAAAGCAGCTCCAAAAGTAGCAATCGGAACATTTGGTTCCAAGCTCCCAGCGTTTGAGGCTGAGAGGGATGTATCTACCGGAGGAGTCAATGAGGCAATTGAAGTGATTGTTGCAGAGCCCTCGAAGCCTGAGATCTAGGAGGCTTAGGAGCTTCCTACAATTGATATTTTTTCATGGAGCTCCTCTATCTCTTAGGTATTGGCTGAACATTTCCTTAGTTCTTTTGTTACTTTCTTCACAGTCTCTGACTTGCTCTTTTATTTACAATTTGAAGAACTGACCTATTGTCTCGTTTCTACTACTGACCGCCTGGCTCATAATTATATTGAGAAAAAGAAGTTCTTAATTTTAGAGGAGCATACTTCTCGACTGGAACATGAGTTATCTGAGATAAAACAGAACTATGCCCTCCTTCGAGACCAGAACATCAGGCTAGAGAGTGAGTTTCGGACATCAGTTAGCCTGAGTGACACATCAAGCAGATGTTGGAGCGCAATTATTGGGACGTTATCGGCCTCTGCCTACACATCATCAAAATGGTGGCTCCTAGTATTCCAATTTTCATACTTAGTCCTAACTAACGCACGTCATAGCTTAAATGTGTTGTACCGTCCTAGAGATAATGTGGACTCTTGGGAGCCTCTGTTGGAGACTTTGCAGTCTTGTCCTCCTTCGGAATAAATATTTATATTTTTCATTTTTATTATTCTTGTAATTGTAATATTCTTTCATAATAAAATGAAAATTTTCATCACTGTGTCAATAATTTTTTCTCTCTCTTGGTTGTTTATACTTATATACACACACACACATATATATATATAAGTTAGCCGAATATTATATATTGAAATGTCGGGCTCTTAAGATTATTTAAGCCGCCGTCCACATGTGGCCTTTGTCCCTTGGACAAGCTGGAGGGTATTAGGGTTCTTGTGTATCTAACTTAAGTTTTTTGGATCATGGTCAGCTGACGATACTACCTTGGAGGTCTTTGTATTCGTACTTTAAGGAAGCCATCTAAAATTTTTAATCTTCGACCTCATTAGGACCGGTTGGTTTCGTGATCAAGTTTTAACAATCCAACCTCGTTCGGTCTGCTCGATAACGTGACCGAGTTTTATTGACCACCAAGTGTAGCTCGAGGGACAGGTGAACGGATCACACCTAACTTAGGGGTAGCCTAAGTCATGCAATTTCATGAAATAACAAGCAAATATTATATGAACAAACAAATAATTATTTTATTAATAAATTATCATAAAATTTACAAGCATTCCCAACGATGCAAACTGATCTTACCTGATTATAAGTAAATTTACTGATAGTATTTTTTGAGGTAAAAGGCATTCCAAGTTCAATGGATTAGTTTGTCATTCTAGGTGTATAACTTGTAGGTCCCATTTTAAAGAATGGCCGAGACTAGGAACAATCCCTCCTAATTATATGAGATCTTGTTCCAATATGTATTCTTGCTAGTGACTTCAATGTTTTGTAGCACTAAGTCTCCCACTTCAAATTGGTGTGCTCTCACCTTCTTGTTGTAATATCTAGCAATTCTTTACTGATAAGCTGTTGTCTACAATCGTGGTAAGTCCTGAGTTTCTTCAAGTAGATAAAGATTCTTCTGAAACCTTTGTGAGTTGTTATGCGAGTCAAAATATTCAATTTGGAGATTGAGCAGTCTGACTTTTATTGGTATGACAGTATTGATCCCATAGCATAGGCTAAAGAGTGTTTCTCAGGTCGGCTCTCTGGGTGTCATTTTATATGACCATAAGACAGATGGCAACTCGTCTACGCATGAGCCCCTAGCACTTTCAATTTTTGTCTTCAAACCGTGCAGTATTGTGCGATTGGTAACCTTTACTTGTTCATTAGTTTGCGGGTAAGTAATAGATATGTGAACTAATCTTATCCTCAAATTAGCACAATACTTTGTGAAATATTTGCTAGTGAATTGGGTTCCATTATCGGTCACTATCACTTTAGGGATGCCAAATCTACACACAATACTTTGTTGGATGAACTCGATCGTATTCTGCTCAATCATTCGAGCCAATGGGATGGTCTTAACTCATTTTATGAAATAGTCGATCCTAATGTTCACGAACTTCCTCTATCTAGATGCGATTGGAAGTGGTCCGAGGATATCGAGCATCCATTGTGTGAACATCCAAGGCGACTGCAGAGCTCAGAGCTCTGTATGTGGTTGATGGGTCAGGTTCCCATGCACTTGACAATTCTCACATTTTCGTATGAAATCCATAACGTCGTGCTTCATGGTGGGCTAGTAGTATCATTATCTCATGAGCTTGAAAGTAAGGTTCTTACCCTCAATATGGGATCTGTAGATATCGAGGTATACTTCGAGCCCGTAGTCAGCCTCTTCTGGTGTGAGACACCGTAGGTATCGAATGGGGTACCAACATCGGTATAACTTTTTATCAATAATGGTGAATCAGCATGCTGTATTTTCTATGCACTTGGCTTCATCCGAGTTCTCTAGCAATGTGCCGTCGGATAGATATTTCATATAGGAAGTCATCCAACTATTGGTATCGGCTATCTGCATTATCTCTTGCTCTGGGTCAATTATACTAGAAATTCAAAGGATTTCACGTATTTCTCGTGCGTATTACTCATGGTCTTCAGTCACTACAGCCCTTGCTAGTCGGTCGACTTTTCTGTTCTCTTTTTTAGAATGTGGATCATCTCCACATTATTAAATGTTGAAGCTAGGTCTTAAAATTTTGAGAGATACTTAAAAAGTTGCAGGTTGTAAGTCTCAAAATTCCTTTAAACCTGATTAATAATTACTTCTGAGTCAATATAGATGGTTAGGATCCTGGCTGAGCACTCTTTAGCCAATCTAAGTCTGGCAGTAGTGGCTCATACTCTGTGATATTATTGGTCGTTGGGAATCTAATAATCATTGTATATTTTATCTTTGACCTATAAGGAGTTCTCAAGACTACACCGGCACCACAACCTACTTGTATTGAAGAACCGTCCACGTGCAAAGTCCACACTGGAGTATTTTGTTGACCGTCAGCTTCAATAAGGTTGAGGGTTTCTAGCATTGGGATTGTTGTTTTAACAATGAAGTCTGCCATGGCTTAACCTTTTAAAGCTGGTCTCGGTCAAAACTCTACGTCGAACTCGCCTAACTCAATCGCCTACTTGACCAGTCGTCCTACATATCTTGATCTCTACAATATTCCTTTTAGTGGTTAGTCCGTGAGGATAATAATTTTGTACACCTGAAAATACAGTCATAATTTTTGGACAAACTACACAAGCGCTAGAGCCATCCTATCCCATGAGAATATCTAGTCTCTAGGTCAATTAAGATCTTACTGACATAGTACACAGGACATTGCCCGTTGGACTATTGTCGAATCAGGACTAAGCTCAAGGCGGCATTATACAATAATATACAAATATAGCTCATCGCCTGCTTAAAAAAAGTTAGAAGTGGTGGGTTCGAGAGATATTCCTTGAGCTCTCAGAATACAGCTTCGCAGTCGGTTGTCCATTGAAAACCAGTTACCTCTGTTCCCCTCAATGCTTTAGAGAAAGGTAAATACCTCTCGGTTGACTTAGCCAAGAAGTAGGAGAGCACTATTAGCCTCCAGATGAGCTTCTGAACTTCTTTCATAGTCCGAGTTGGGTTCGCCTTGATCTTTTTAGGGTTCGCTTCAATTCTTCATTGTGAAATAACGAAACCAAAAGATTTTTTTGAAATTAATTTGAACGGACACTTTTTCGGATTAAGTTTCATCTAGTATGTTCAAAGGATATTGAACGCCTCCTCTAAATCGCAAATATGATCGTCAATCACTCTACTCTCGATGAACATGTCATCCACATAAATTTCCATATTTCGTCCATCTAGATTTCAAATATTTTGTTAACAAGTTGCTGGTAAGTGGTATCGGCATTCTTTAGTATGAAGGGTATAAGTTTATAATAGTATATCTTTTGGTCAGTCATAAACGATGTGTGCACCTAGTCTTCTAGGTTCATCCAAATTTGGTTATAACCTGAGTATGTATCTATAAAACTCAATAGTTTGTATTTGGACGTTGAGTCTACAAGCAAATCAATCCTTGGTAGTAGAAAGCTGTCATTCGGACATGCTTTATTGATGTCGGTGAAATCAACACACATTTTTTACTTTTCGTTACTCTTATTGACCATGACTACGTTAGACAACCAATTTAGATATTGAACTTGCTTGATAAATCCAGTGTCGAATAGTTTCTTCACCTCTTTACGAATGGCAATTAGTTTTTCAATCGAATAATTCTTTCGTTTCTATCGGACAGGTTTGTGATTGGGATCTAGACCCAATTTATGGACCATTACTCCAATCGGTATTCCTGGCATGTCATTAGGTGTCCAAGTAAAATGTCAAAATTTTGTTGGAGAAAACCAATAAGTTGGTTTCAGAGGGATTCTGACAACGAACTTCATATTTGAATGTACTTTTCTACATCGTTGGGGTCTAAAGGTATTTAGTCCGTAGATTCTTCAAATTGAGCTTGCAACAATGTAATCTCATCACGGAAGTTGAGGTCCTCAATTGGTTGACCGAGGGGTGTCTGAGTGATCTGGAACAAGTAACGTATCTGTCCGATCATTTGGTCACCAAGAATTTCTTCTATATCGTGTGGAGTCGAGAACTTTATTTTTAAATGCCAAATCAAAGTCACTGTCCCAAAATCCATTAAACAGGGACATCTAAGGATGGCATTGTAGGCCGAGGAAAAATCTACTACTAAGAAAGAAAGTATCTGGGTGACCGTCCAAGGATAGGTGCCTAGCGTAACTTCAAGTTGGACAACCCCTTAAACAGGTACTGGTTCATTGTCAAGTCCGTACAAGGGTTCTTCAATAGTTTTCATTTGACTTCTTTTTAATCATAATTTAAAGTACGTATTGAAATAAAGTAAATTTTTTAAACTTCAATTATCAATAAATACTCATTTCAATTGATAGTTTACGTTACCATCAAAGACGAGTGTAGATATAACCAATGGATCATAATGTGAGGAAATTATATGTGTTATATCTTCATTACTAAAACTAATGACATCATTCCTAACTCCTACCCTTAACTTCTTGTGGCTGACGGCCATTCCTGAGCTTTCCAAAATGTCATCCGTATTAGACGTGTTGTAATCATATTCACGACCTCAACTTCCACTCAATTATTTGGCTGCTCGTCTCATCCGCATCTACTCCTCCAAAAGTCTGTCTAGAATCATTGTAGAAAATGGGTGAAGTGTCCTTTCCGAATCAACTCTTTAATTTACTTCTACAATGTTGGGTAATCTTTAGTACTACTGGTCACCTCCATCTGGGTTCTTCAATACATTCAGCCATTTGAAGAACTTTTTATCTCGAATTTGTATCAGGATGTTCATACAAGAGTCGTTCCTAAAAGTCAAGTTTAAGGGCTTGAACTCCCTTCGTGTCGTTGGCTCAGATATCTACTGCTTTCTTGGTCCTCGAGGACCCATGTGGTCCCCATTATTTCTCTTTCCTTCCACCGTCATCTCCGGAATGGATTCACCCAGTCTAGCTATTTTGCTCCATTGGCCTCTTCAGCCACTATGTAGGTTCAAGTAATAGCCTCGAACTCTTTGAAAGTTTAAGGATCCTTCTAAGCCAGATGTTTGAAGAAGTCCTGAGGCTCCAAAGTTGATATGAAGACACTTAATTTCACCTCATCGGTGAGTTTGGGTATCTTCCTAACCTCGGTCGTAAACTTAGTTAGGAACTTTTTTAAACTTTCATTTAGCCCTTGTTTAACTCGAGTCAGATGCCATGGTTGCTTCTCCTCCCTCCGCTTAGAGGCAAATTGAGGCAAAAAGCAGTCGGCCAAATCCTGAAACGTTCGGATTGAGTTTGGTTGAAGCTAATAGAACTATACTTAAGCGTCCCCTTTGAAGGTCAAGGAGAAGTACAAACACATTGCTACCTCGTCCAAGTCGTGAAAGCTCAAGAGAGTGTAGGAATTGTCTAGATGGTCCATCGGATCAGTGCTTCCATAGTATGGATCTAGGGCCGACATCTTGAACTTGTGAGGGTGTGGTTGGGTTTGAATTCCTATTATGAATGGAGATCTCTATAGGTCAGCGGCTCGTCCTCCAACATCCCCTCCAAAAATGTGCGATCATATTTTTTCAACTTTCTCCTCCATTTGGGGAGGAGTTATCATCCACTTCTCATTGTAGAAGATTCTCAATTTTGAAGAGTTTTATGTGGCATGAGAGGCTGAACGGCTCACAACTTTTGGAGGGCACACACTGTGTGAGTCTCCTACCTAGTACAAAGGCTTTCTATCGTCACGAGAATAATAAGGATTTCACCTCTTAGGGCTATCCTCTTGGGTCCTGTAACTCAAACGACCCTCCAAGTGTATTAGGACTTTGATGTTCGAGGCAGTTTGAGTCCCGAAGTCTTCAAGCCTTCGACCCTTATTGGTCAAGCACTTCCTTCCCATCTTCCTTCGCTTGAAAGTTGCTGTTTGAGAGGCGGAAGATGGAGCCCCCTTCGGCCGCTCATCAGGCCATGCGTAAATAGTTTGGATGGTTTTGGAGATGTCATCTATTCTCATCACAAGCTCTCGTATGCAGGGGTCGGGATGATCATCCACCTAATTGCCCCTAGGAGGACAATTGCCACATGAGGTGGCATCTTTGATTGGTGCACTGACTTTTACTCGTGCGTTCACCATGTTGTCTTTTATAAGAGTATGATTATCGGACTTTTTAATCATTCCTACAGATGGCGCCAACGATACGTTCTCGAATTCGGATTGTAATACGGATTAGGGAGCCAATGTTTGTTATCGGGTTTGAATCGTGTACGGTCTCCGTATGCTTTTAATTTGAATATTATGCAACACAAAATACGATCAAAGAATTGACAGGACTCATTCTCCGATATATCTTCTGACGCTCAAATTAAAATTCTTTTTTTGAAAAAAGGAAAATGAGAGGATGCAAGTGAATATACATGTTAAAATAATTTAATTTATGATTTGTGTTTTTCTAAAAGCGTTTTAGTGATAGAGAGTATGCTCTGAACGTCTTTAATTTGTTTTTAGTTTTGTTTTTGCGTCGTTCCCTTTTTCTATTGGAAATAAGGGGTTTTTATAAAAATTAGTAAGCGGTTGACTTTTCCTATCAATCACTTAGAAAGCTGTCAGGTAGATAAAATTTTGTTAGTTGGCAGTTCCAACCGACGTCCGAGACTGTTGATTCAAGATAAGGGAGGAAAACCTCTTCGACCGTTGGCATTGGTTCTATCTTTATTCAATGAGCGAATTGCTCTGATAAAGTTGACGGGTATGTCCACTGATTTAAGCCGCATGAACCAACTAGACCTCCATATTTTATTGGCTGAGTCCTTGAGTGAATTTTTTTTTAGACCATCGGTAATAATATCCATTGAATCTCTTTATTTTTGGGTCTGTTTTTTAAATTAATAATAACATTATTATTATTATAATTTTGTTTTCCAATATGGGTAACCGAGTTAACCGTGACCTATGCACGGCATTAAAAGTCCCATGAAATCCTCCTCTTTTTTCCCGTGCTCACCGCCCTGTAAAATCTTGTTAAAGGATCTGACATGAAGTAAAGAGATGGCTTTGTTCGGGAGTGCTGAGAGCATATCGACACGCATCGAGGTTAGCGATGCCGGTGGCTTGAAGCCGTTGTCGTTGAAGATGTCTGTCATAAGGCTCGATTTACGAAATATTCAGTGACGATCGAAGACTGGAACACCACCTGTCCGTACTGCTCGCGCCTCTCTCTCTCTCTCCCGCTTGGATATCTCCTTCATCGTGTTCCTCGATCACCACGACGACGACGACGACATATGAATAATAAAATAACCTGAGTGAAATTGGGTCGTTAGTCGTGACTGTTATCAGGTTTAAAAATTTCTAAGATTTACTTTAAAATATAAAAGTATTTTAAACGGACATAATTAAAAATATTCTGTCAAATTATTGCTTTTTAACTACATAGTGAGTTTTATTAAAATGTTCTTTTAGTTTTAAATAATTTATGTAAATAATAAAATTCAAAATATAAATTATATACAAATTAAATTTCCAGTATGTTGAGTTTAACCATCTTATGGATAAATATAGTTACAATTTTTTATCAAAATAATGAGCCAAACCGGCTCAACTTATCTCAGCAGTCATAATTTTTATTTTCTAAAACGCTTTTAAATTTTGATCCATACTTGATTTTAATCAAATATACATATAATATCAAAATCGTTAATGAGCCAATATTCGTAATCTAATAATAATAATATTATTATTATTAGTATAAAAAAGCCATCCCAATATATAAATATCATATGATAATATAAATTTAAAAAATATTCTTATTATTTTGGATCATATACTATCATCAATTATATTATGTAAGAAATTTATATAGCTCAAATGTATAATCATCAAATCATAAGTAATAATTTTTGTATTCTATCGAAGTTCTTATTCATTAGCAATCATTTATTTTATTTTCGGTGTTAGTATGACCTGATTTTGATCTATACTTAGGATATTTAGTCAACCTTCACCCTTCAAATTTACTTTAAGAAAAAAAACACACTTAAATCAAGAAGATGACTTAATTGTTTGATTAATGGCCTAGTTAAAGCATTACACGTACAAAACTGACTCTATCAAACAAGGGCTCTCCCCTCCGTATTCCAGTGTAGCCTGCTAAAAATAAATTTTATTATATTTCTTTTAGATATTATTTTTCTTTATTTTTTCAATGATTTTGATTAATCTCTATAAAAGTGATAGAGAGCAGAGAGACAATGTTTTAATATATTTGTTATATATTTTGAATTTAATTATTGTTTGAATGGAGTCGAATTAAATTATTAAACTTTTATATTTAGATCCTATACATCATAATATATAATTAAAAGTCAAAAGATATATTACTCACTTTTTAGAATATTTTTTAAAATTTAAATTAGAAATTCTTCATAAAAAATAGAAAGATATTAAAAAATTGATGATAAAAAAAAGAAAAAATTGAAAGATTTGACTCTTTATTTGTAGATTTTGCAAGTAATTAGAGGACAAGAGCTCTATACTCGATTATTTTTTGCAACTTTTCAACCTCTACTTTTAAAATAAATAGACGTATTTATAATCTTATTATTAATCAATGAAAAATTTTTAAAATGGCATGATTGATAATTATTTTGAGCAATTACTTGAACGAACAGTCCAACCGTTTTCATATATTTTGAATTTAATAAATATTCGTTGTATACATTGACTTTTTGATTAATTTAATTGTTCATCCCTCGGATAAAATACCCATTCATTGGTATATACTGTCGGCTATTGGGCACCTCGGCCTTTATTATTTTCAACCGTTTGGTTATTGCTGACTTGGTAATTTGAGTGTTTGGCCAGTTCCTTTATAATTTGAGTTTAACAGTTTAGTTAATTCACACATCTTTATAGGCTTACTATTTGTGGGCCCCATATTTCAGTAGGTAAGATGTATTTTATCTTAAATAGTTCACACCAACATTATTTCAATAGTAATTTTTATATTATGAATATATATATCAATTATTAAATTTTAATATTAATAAAAATTAAGACAATATATTAAAAGCATTCTAGTAGATTTATTTTACACTATATACTTTACTAAATGGCAGAGTAATTTTGACCAACTGATTTTAATAATAATCATCCCAGCCACCCTTACTTTGAAATTTACTCCAACGCGACGTCAAGAATTGAACAGATACGATTAACGTCAGGAAGTAATTTTTTGATGTGACAAAATTATTTTGGCATGTGCTAATAAACCAATGTAAATGTTGACAAATGGTTAATTTTAAATCGACTATTTTTAAATTTTCTTTTAGAAAAAAAAAACTAAGGGAAGAGGCTCCATCAGATAAACAAGACACTTGGTGCTACTGTCGAACTTCATGCTCAGTCGATGCACGACAGATTTATCATTTAAAATAAGAAGACAACATAGACTAGAAACAGAGTATACGAATTATGATGATTGAGCACGTAACTTGGCCATGGAGAATTATATCTTAAGGGAGCCCACCATCCAAAATATCTTCACGTTCTATTTGATAAGGTCACCTAAAAATTTTATTCTTATTTTATTTTTAATAAAAGTATTATTTTATTGTTTAATTATATTAGCTATAACACTTTATTTTTTTTCAATTTATATTTATAATGTCAAAATTATTATATATTAGATTAAAATAAAAATAATTATATAATAAATTTTTTTAAAAAAATAGAAAAAATAAGTTTGTCACCTCACGGGCACAAGTGTAATGCATGTACGTGTTTCTAGCAAAAGTTTTGTGCTTGAGGTCGCATATGAAATGCTCGTGCATAATTCGAACAAAATAGGTAGTGCTTGAAATGCAACTGATGCTGCACTTATGCGTGCATGTGTATGGTTATGGCGCCTAATTGGTACTCATACGTTGATTTGGTATAAAAAAGCTTTTTTATAAGGATAGATTCAAATAAATTTATAAGGAAAGCATATTAAATGATTTGACAAACTAAAGAAGAAGAATGATTTGGTGACAAACTAAAGGATTTATTTTGAGAAGAAGAATGCAAGCCATAGAGGCTAGAACTCGGGATGAAGAGGGTTCCATTTAAAGTTCAAATCGTAAGACAAAGGAAAATATATTGGAATTTGATTATCACCAACAAAGACACAACAGTCGAAGTTGGTATGCGACCATTGTGAAAAATATCACAGGGGCGACAATGCCATAAGCAACTTAGTGCTTATTTTAATTGTGATCAAGTTGATCACATGATGAAGGAGTGCCATTTTTTGTCAAAACATGAGGACAGAAAGCCTATTGTTCTAGGAAAAATGTTTGTAGTGATAGCTAAAGATGCTCAAGCCAATCTACTGGTGGTTAAAGGTAATATGCTAATCTTTATCTATGGCACACATGTGTAATATCTAATATTTTATTTGTAAATTATGATATCATCATTATATGTATTAAGTCAATTTAAAAAATAATTATATCATAAAATTAAAAAAAAATCGAATTTAGGAGAATCACGGCTAACGCCCGATCAAGGCCTGTTTGTATACTCATGTGTATTTGAGGTAGTAGAGGGGCAACCTAATCAGCTCCTATAGAGCACTTATTCATGCATAAATTTGGTAGAATATTGGTGCTTAAATTGTGCCTGATATGACGCTGAATGCACATGTATAAGTTTAGGGTACTTAATGAAAGCCTTCCTAACACTTATGTGCCGATTATGTATAAAAGGTTTCCTACGTCGTTTATCGGTCATTTTGCTTGGGAGAAAAGAAAGAAAAGGGAAAAAGAGAATAGGAGAAAAAAGAAGAGGTGGAAGGAGAAGGAAAGTGATGTTAGAATTTTATTAAATCAAATCTGTTGGATTAGTAATTAAAGTTGGATCAGTAATTAAAGATAAGTATTTCTAAACTTGTTAATTGGTCTATTTTGAACTCTTTCCAATTTACTTATATGTTTTTTGTTTCCCTATACATATATGTCACCTTTTTACACATCTTTTTTAAATATTATCATGCGTATATATTGTTTATCAAATATTTTAAGATTTTATTTGGTTTTACTAAATGTTTAAAGACCTTATTTTTAAAAAATAAGTAAATTTTTATTAAAATATTATATTTATATACAAAAATATTTATAAAAAATTATAAAATTTGTGTATTTGGCCTTATATGTGATAGTCTATACAAATATTTAGTGAGGATACTATTTTGATATTTAATATGACTTTATATTTTTGTACAGAATAGAAAATTTTGTATTCACTTTTTCAATAGAATGAAAAAAATTTACATATTTGTTATAGAGTTGTGACGTACATATTTTTAACTGAAAATCTTGCAGAATTTTGGTTGTAATACTGTTGTCGGCCCAAAATAAAAACCTATAAAATATCATGTACAACATACATAATCCCTATATTCACAAACACAGAATCCAAAAGTCACAATTATCAACATGTGGTATCAACGTCATAACTCTGGGTACGATGTCAACTTATACAAGATACCACTAGGTACCAATATAAATCATAATAACCTACGGAAGCATGTACATCTATCAACACAATGAAAACTAAAATACAATATACATCACCAACATTTAAAATGGAACAGGAAAGAAGATAGGAGTATGATATATGATGTATAACATGAAACGTAAATAAATGTATTTTCAAAATATAAATAATTTTTTATATTTTATCTTCTTTTCTTAATATTCTGTAACATGCATAAATTTCTTTATCTTTGTGAATTAAGGCCAGTAGCCCTTACCATCTAATTGTGCGGTAGAATGAGAAAAGGAACATATATGTTTTCACACATTCTAAGGTGCTACATACGTAGTTCAATACCCCGTGGTGAGCAGTATACCTTTAACCTAATATATGGAACCATATCACATATGCTACCATATTCTCCATGGCGTAGAGGTAGTCATCATACTTTCATAATAATATCCTAAGGTATGTTAAGAAATATCACCTACTACAATACATGATTTTTATTTACCAAAAAAAAAAAAAAAATACAATACATGGTTACAATAATCCTTAAATTTTTATTATAATATTTATGACATATTAGAGAATATTACCCTTTAAAATACAAATCTATGGTTCAGGTTTCATAATTTTTTATTCTTTAAGGGAAAGTCTACCAAATTTCTTATACAAAGTTATCACTTCAAGAGAACAAATTATAAACATATTAAATGTGGCATTCCCTTCTTATACTTTACAAAATTCTCATTTTCGTTGGATACAGAACATGTTATTATTTGCTTAGTATTCTCATGACTTTAAACATATACACAATTTAATATAAGTATGGAAAAAAATTAGAAAATCCTTACCACATCAGGGCAAATGTAACTTTAGAGCTATCGGACGATAATTTCTTCACAAACGATTCACGATGATATTTCTGGAATATACAATTAAGTATATACAATTATATCTCATTTAAATACCAATAAATAAAGTGAAATCATGCAAAAATCTCCAAATTTCTCGGGTGAATAGTGCCAGGCGTGGGTTTAGGGTTTCGTATGTACAAAATCAAACAAAATTTGAAAAATCAAACACTCAATTGATAAATTAACATAGTCAAGGTACGGCTAACAATATTTTAAAGCCAATTTATGCAAAAGTCCAAAAATAATCGGTGAAATCATTCGGGATGCGAGGTTAGGGTTTCTATGTTCGAAAATTGGTCAAAACTACGAAATCGGATATGAAATTCACATATTTACATGTTCAAGTCATAGGTAACAATTATCTAAATACAAATCATGCATAAAATCTAAAATAAATAGTAAAATTTATTCGGGCATGGGTCAGGGTTTATAGGTGCGAAAAACCGCTCCAATCTCGCACATCGAATATGAAATCAATGTATTTTTATACTTAGGTCATGGGTAATACAAAATTTAAACTTAATCAGGTATCAGAATGAGAATATCCGAAAATAATGTAATAAAAGTATAAACAAATAAAATAGAAAAGTATGGGTACACTGTCTTAACCCGATCTATCACTTTTCTAATTTGCTCTAGCTCGGAATCACACCCGGGACCTCAGATTCTTCTTCCTCTCTCTTCTCCCTCCCTCTCTCTCTCTCCTCTCTTTTTTTCTCCCCGAAACCCTCCTAATACCATTTTTATTTTCTTTCTTTTTTTTGTTTTACTTATATATATATATATATATATATATATATATATATATATTCTCTTTTTAGGTTTTTTTTATTCTAAAATCTAAATCGGTACTCAAATAACAGTACAGGCATGCTCTGGGCACCACTCCACAATTCCGATCATTCCTCAAAATTTCACAATATTCAATTAATTCCCATCACACCCATATCACTCAAAAAAATAATAAGAAATAATTTCAATTAAATCAGATAAAAATTCAGGATATTATATTTTTTCTCACTTATAAAAATTTCATCCTCAAAATTTTAAAAATCTCAAGATTTATAATTTGAGAAAATCCTTTTAAAATTCCTTCTTCACAATCCTATATCACATACCTGATCAAATGACTTATCCTAGAGGGCCTTAACCAAATGAATCATCCTAATTCTCAATATCTCATGTTTCCAATCTGAATTTAGGTTAGAGTCCTTTCAATTTGAAGGCAAACTAAATTTATTTACACCTTTTCATCTTAATACAAAATCTCAGACAGACAAATAGATTCTTACTTCGATTCACCCGAAGTCTCGAAAATGATCACTCACATGAAACCTCAATCTTATTCTGAAATCTCTGCGCTATGGGCCCTCATGCTTCTACTACGTTACTTTGATTGATCACTTATTTGAGCAGCAAATCCACTCGTAACTCTCATCTATTGATTCATATTGGATACTTAGGTTATACAATAGCTATAAATATAAGAAAAATCCTAAATGTATCAACACCACTAATGTAGGGCCCAAAATCCTCAGATTATAATTAACTTAGGAAATACAATTAAAACAATCACCTAAAAATTTCGATACAGCCTCAAGTTACTACCAAAATCTCAAAACTCAAATTTTTAAGTAATTTATCATCTCGTTGGCATACCAACGAGTTAGTTTATTCTACCCGAGCGTATCATTCAATTTTACAATAGATGGGTCGTCCTCGTCAGCCAATGTACAATTTGTCAAATGGTTCCCATAACACTTGTTGTCCTAACAACCCCGAAACAAAATCAATGACGGATGCTCAGACCACAATTTCATAATCTCAAAACTACGATTACATCTCTTCTTTCCAAAACCAAAAGGAAACCATCCCATTTGCTCAGATATCGAGAGTTACTCGAGATTCACCCTGCAACATCTCCTATTGATCATCAAGACATACTCTATCTAAAGATTCCCAATATCCAATCATGGGCAATAATATTCACCTTCCATGAAGGACACCAAAATTTCATGTTCTAATCCTTAAGTAGATTTACCCATTTACATGGTCGTGTAATCATTCCTTCTTATTGGCACAACTCCTCAAACCTTGAAAATTATTGGACATTAACTATCTCTATAAGTAACACCTATAAATCCTCAAAGTCATGACCTCAATGGCTAATCCTAAACTATAGGTGGAGTAATTCTAATCATAAGCTTTTCACCTACTACCCATACAAATCGTGGGGAAATATAATCCTAAAGATTACTCAAAGGCAACAAATTCTACTACAACACACTAGATCCATCAGGGTTCAATTTGATGATATGGTCGATAATTTATCCTTAATTCCTCGAAGACTACCCTCACATATTCCATACCGACGAATACCGATCGCTTCTAAGCCAAACGCCTCACGGGCGCTACAACACTCGAGGAATACTTATTGGACAACTTATCAGATTTAGTTAGACCCAAGCCGACCATACACCTTCGTGACATTAATTAGTCTTTCCAATTAACCACCACTTCAAAGTTCTATAGACCTAAAATTATACTATCAAAGAAGCAACATACCCAGCATAACATTTCCTCCTACCAACCTCATATTCTTTTTTTGATTATGCACACGGCTAATAGTCTTCCTAATTTATGAAACAGTCCTCCAACAGGGTTCATACATCTCCCATAGTTCTATGAATTCACTGATGAGGCAATTGTAAAATTGACTCAAATGTGGCCGAAAGATCCACTCTATTATATCCGCTAAATTACTAACGAACCTTTAAACCCAAACGGCGTTACCGGAATTTGTAGCAGTTGAATCCTTATCCCGAATGCTCCTACAGGCACAACTATTAATTATCTATAATCAACAACGCTATGGATGCATATCGATCTTAAAAATCATCAAGCCATTGCAATAGTCAAATAAATTACCTACTCATTCACAGTATCCGCTTATCAAATCATTAATCTCCTGAGCAACCTAAATTTTTAAAATTCTATGGATAACATCATTGGTTCATCTTGCTACCCCAAAGGCTCCAAGGAATCCCGCAGCAGCGCCTAACTAATGCTCCTTCGATTCCATATGGAATCCTTAAAAGTAAGTGTTGATTCCAACAAAAGCTCGAATTACCGATCAAAAAGACAAATTAGACTAATCTTTTCCTCTAAGGAACATCCTCAAAGACTTACACAACCAAACTCCTTAGTGATCACAGGATGATTTTGAGGGGTGGTCTCATTTGCTAAATAGACTTGATGCATATCCTCATTAAATGACTTACAGACAAAACAATACTAATTTTATCGCCACTCGATCAACTATGCCCCATATTTAAAATTTCACAACTTGATTGTGAGTATCACATCCTACTACCACAATTCATGCTAACATGGTGACTCATCAACCAAATCATCCTCAATATTATATCAAAGCTTGGCACCACAATTAAAATCGAATCAACTCAACTGATCATATCTATGAAACCAAGAAAATATTGTAGACATTAATACAACTAGCGTAAATCTACGATCCTCAAATAAATAAATAAATTTGGAAAACACAAACAAAAATATAGATTTTGAATCCCAAAATAACACATATACTGAAATGTTAAGATCCTGGAGTGTTTCCTTCTACCACGATAGACGACACCTCTATATTTGTGCCATTACCGCGAAACCTTGATCCAATGCATTTGACTTTTTCACTATCTGACTCGTGGAGTAATGACATATTCTAATCATGCGGTCGAACTGTCCACAATTAAAATATGCTCCCAAAAATCCCATCAAAATAAAATATTCAACCATAAAGTATCCACAACCATATCTTACGATATATTTTTATCCTTGAGACTCATGGCTCTTTTCATGTCAATCACCTAAGGTCAACTACCTCTTCTATCTTATATGGGGCAACATTACATTATCTCTTCCGGACATTGGTTCACCGTCAACGCCATTTCAATTTTCAAAATCCATATCATAACTTCTATAGAATCCGAGCTATCAAAAAGTTTAGGCATTTAATTATTACTAAATCGATTATAAATTGACATCCTTAGATTTGCTACATCAGAATTGACTCTAAATTATACTAACATCAAGCCATTAATCCCACCTTATTCGTCATACTTGGCATGTTATTCAAGAATCCTTCTTAGCAAATTATCAACCTGTGGACCTCAACCCAGAGCCGATCAAACATAAACTTTGAACTAAGCCCCGAATTGACACCAATCAAGTCAAATACTAAATCGACATCAATCAAATTTAAACCTCAAGGTGCCTCCTTACAACTCCTCTTGACCTCGCAGTCGACCACCACCATGAGTAGACTTTCATCTAGGAACTGTTATGATTGCTAATATCATTTCTAAAATCAAACAACACAAGTCAGGTGGCTCTTAGGACACTAACAAGAACCATGTAGGATAAACGATCAAACTAAACCACAGATCCTGACTTAGTTCTAGCCTAAGTTATTGGAATACGATAACTACAACTATTCGGTCTCACTTAATCACCCTATATCTTTATCTACTTATTTAATCTTTCTTACTCTAATCTAAATTTTCACATAAGATCCAAATCAAACCTAAGACATTTTTTTCTCTAATACAAACTGTGACGTACCGGATTTTTAATCAAAAATCTGGTAGAGTTTTGACATAATATAGTCATCGGCCAAAAATAAACCTGTAAAATATCCTGTATAATATACATAATTTCCATATTCACAAATACAGGATCCAAAAGCCATGATTATCAACATGTGGTATCGATGTCATAACTCCGGGTACGACGTTAACTCATACAAGATACCACTAGGTACTAAAATAAACCATAATAACCTATGAAAGCTACACATTAATCAACAAGCGAAAACTAAACTTCAATATATATCATCCTCACACAAATGTATCGATATACAATTTTCATCTCAAAAAATACAAATACCCCCAGGAAAATGCAAAACTACTAAACTAAGTCTACAAAGCTCTTCCTCCAAATATCTTCATGTCTAACTGACTTTTAATTCTTTACCCCACCCTATCGGGTATAAGCTCGTATTCATTTGGAGACAAAGAAAACAGTAATGGCACGTTTGGTTGAAGGAAATAAGGTGAGAATAGAATTTCTATTCCCTGGGAATAGATATTCCTCCGTTCGATGACAAATTTATTCGAAAATAAATATTACCTGTGAATTATTATTTTCACATCTTATTATTATTATTATTGTTATTATTGTTGTTATTATTATTGTTATTATTATTAATTATTATTATTATTATTAGGTATTATTATTATATTTTATTATTATTGTTGTTATTATTAGTATTAGTATTAGTATTAATATTACATATTATTACTATTATTATTATTATTATCACTATTTCAACCTTATTCATCATACTATTCTATAAACCAAATAATGGAATACTAATTTCTACCTTATTCTATTCTAATAACTAAATATGAGAATAATAATTTTAACTCTATTTCCATCCAATTCTATTCCCTGAAATAATTATTCTATTCCCATCTTATTCCATTCTACCAATCAAACACACCGTAAGGATTAGCCAAATGCTCAACAAGTACAATATAATTAATGATAATATATAATATATTTAAAATGAAACAAGAAAGAGGATAGAAGTATGATATATGATGCATAACATGAAACGTAAATAAATACATTTTCAGAATATCAATAACTTTTTATATTTTATCTTCTTCTCTTATGATTCCGTAACATGTATAAATTTCTTTATATTTACGAATCATAGCCAGTAGGCGCTGTCAACTAATGGTGTGGTAGAATGAAGAAAGAAATGTGTATGCTTTCACACATTCTAAGGTGCTACCCATGTCATTCAACACCCCATGGTGAGCAGTATACCTTTAACTGATATACAAGATCATATGACATATGTCACCATGTCTCCCGTGACCCAGAGGCAGTTATCATACTTCCACAGTAATATCCTAAGGCATGCCAAAGAATATTACCCGATACAATACACGATTAGGATAATTTTTAAGTTTTTACTGTAATATTCATGGAATTCTAGAGAATATTATATTTTAAAATATAAATTCATGGTCTGAGTTTCATAATTTCTTATTCTTTAAGGAAAAATCTACCAAATTTCTTATACAAATTTCTCACTTCAGGAGAACGAATCATAAACATATCAAATGTGGCACACCCTCCTTATATTTTACAAAATTCTCATTTTCTTTGGATACAAAACATGTTATCATTTGCTTAGTGTTCTCATGATTTTAAACATATGTACAATTTAACATAATGATGAAAAAAATTAGAAAATCATTACCACATCAAGACAAACGTAACTTTAAAGCTTCCGAATGATAATTTCTTCACATATACGTAATTTAACTACCAATTAAACAAAGTAGAATTATGCAAAAATATCCAAATTTCTCGGGTGAATAGTACCAGGCTCAGGTTTAGGGTCCCATATGTACAAATCGGATAAAACATGAAAAATCGGACACCCAATTGATAAATTAATAGGTTCAAGGTACAGATAATAATATTCCAAAGCCAATTTAAGTAAAATTTCCAAAATAATTAGTGAAATCATTCGAGGCGCCGAGTTAGGGTTTTCGTGTCCAAAAACTTGTCAAAATTACGAAATCGGGTATGAAATTCGCATATTTGCATGTTCAAGTCATAGATAACAATTATCTGAAGTTAAATCATATATAAAACCCAAAATAAATGGTAAAATCGGTCCTGGCACAGGTTGTGGTTTCCGAGTGTGAAACACCGCTTAAATCTCACAAATCGGACATGAAATCGATATATTTTCATTCTTAGGTTATAGGTAATACAAAATATATAAACTTAGTCAGGTATCAAAATGAGGATACTCGAAGAAAATGGAATAAAAATATAAAGAAATAAAATAAGAGAGTATGGGTACACTTCAACCCGATCTATTAGTTTTCTAACTGGTTCTAGCTCAAAATTGGACCTTGGGACCTCAGATTCTTCTTCCTCTCTCTTCTCTCTCCCTCTCTCTTTCTCTCCTTTATTTTCTTTCTCTCCTCGAAACCCTCTTGATATCGTTTTTATTTTCTTTATTTATTTTCTTTTTTTTCTTTTACTTAAATATATATATATATATATTATGATTATAATTATTATATATTCTCTTTTTATATTTTTTTTATTTTAAAATTTAAATCGATACTCGGACAACAGTACAGGCGCATTTTGGGTGCCACTCCATAATTCTGATCATTCCTCAAAATTTTACAATATTCAATTAATTTTCATCATGCCCATATTATCCAAAAAATAAAAATAATAAATAATCTAAATTAAATCAAATAAAAATTTAAGATATTACAAGAGTCATTCATTTATTACTTATGTTGAGAACTATTAAAGGAATTAATGAATATATATATATATTCAAGTGTTTCAATATATCAAGCACACTAGGAGATTATACATATCATCAACATGTAGTAAATGAAATTGACATTTGACCCCATCTTATGGAAGTAATTTATAGATAGCCCACCTACAAGTCTAAGTACTGTATTTTGACTTAAGGTTGCTTTAAATAAAATGTTCCCTTCCTCAAAGTAGCCTTTTGGACATTACTTCTCAAGTTTCGTATGATTTAGATTTTTAAAATTTTAACATGCATTGTATTTTATTTTTTGTAATATTCTGCCTTTTGAGACTATTAGGTTTTGGCACAATATCTAGATGCATCAAACTTTTGATATTTCAGTCTTTTAAGATTATATGATTTGGACTTTAGACGATATTGAGTGTTACAAACTTTGTATACAAAATCATGAATTGGAATGTACATTTAGAATATTTGGCAAGTTAAGTTTTAAGGTGGTTATAGTTTTTAATCTTTGATATGTTTTATGTATATCTTTTATATACTATATATATATATATATATTTGTATATAGAATTTTAAATTCATGATTTGTTACATTTTCTACCCTATTTTAGATTAAACGGCCACGGACGACTCACAAGATTTAGATGGAAAAGATTTAAAGATTTTGATTATTTATTTTGTATTTGGATAATGCATATTGGATTTTTGTTGGGATTTACACTAGGATATTTTGTATATTTCAGTTTGTATGATTTACAAGTACTACATCAGTTCAATTTTAACACATACACTATAATGTGATGAATTATGATGAGTACACCAGTAATGGACTGGCTCAGGAAGAAAGAATGGCTCAAATTTATAATGGCCCATTTGTACCTGAATGGACAATATTTGCCGATGATCGAACGAAAGCCCAAAAGTAGGACGGCCCACTTGGGCCCAAGACGGTCAACGCTTTCGTTGACTGAAAGTATGACAAATTAACCGATTGAAGACCAGCCTTCACAAGGCCCAAGCCCAAATTAGCCCACGTGTTCATCCTCGTGCAGGAACGGTCTTCTCCCCTAAATTCATGCTCTCCATAAAATGCAACCTTCATTGTAACAGTTCCTACCAAAATCAATGTGCATCCCTGAAGGAAGGCGCCAGCATTCTTTTCTTGTCTGCTGAAAATTTTACCAGTTATTGAACGTAATAGGAAAGTAATCGATCCAATGACCATTACAACCATAAGCGTAGCATTCCAGAAAAGGCAACGGTCCCACCAGAGTGCAAGTATCAAGCCCTTCTGCACTGGGAAGGTAGCCTAGCACAGCGATTATAAAAGGTCATGGAGTTCATGTTTCAAGGCACGTTCTCACTTGCCTGCAAAAAGCCTTCTCATGCTTTCAGCATTCTAGCGCTCTCTCTCTACTACTACGTTCCTAGCGAACACAATACTTAGAGATTTTACTCCTCACGAGCAACCCAAACCTCTCAGCCTACAAGAGCACCCCCACGAAACAAACACTCTCAGCATTCATATTGCACCTCATTGTATCTACCTTCTTACTTCGAAGACCGTTTACTAACTTAAGCGTTGGAGTGTTTTCGGTGGGATAACCTCCTGCCGTCGCCTGACCTTTTATTCACAGTTGTAGTGTGTAGGATTCAGACTCAATGGATGTAGCCAAACTCAAACGAATTATTTGACCCAAATCTGTTCAAAATTTGAATCTATGACGCATTATTTGGTACCGTCTGTGGAAAGTTTACAAAAAGCCTACCACTTTTCACAACAACTTTCATATTCAATTTCACAATCAATTTCATTCATCAGAATGGTAAACATCAGAGCGCAAGCTAGCGGTCCCGCTAGAGACGCGGCCACACTCGACCAGGACCACTCTACTGGTAACCTGGTCAACGGGTTGATCAACAGAGTGCCCGCTTAATTTTTTCAGAACTTAGTGGAACAAATGAGCAACATGAATTAAATGCTTCAAATGCTCTGGGCCCGCTAGGAAAATACAAAGCAGGGGGCTCTGCCCGCAGCTATCCCTACTACGGCCTCCAGGAGAGGAGGCCAGAAGAAAAAGAAGCCATCCAAGAAGACCTGGAGGCCGGGTAATACTCAAGCTTCGAAGGCCTCACACTCCCAGAGCCATCCAAGGCACGAAAGACATTTGGGTTGCAGGACTCTGGAGGAGAGTCCAGAATAGAGGAATCCCCGATACACTCTGGCGGAGACTAGGCATCAGGCTTAGGATGGAGCCTACAGGATCGTTAGATCCACTTATGATAGTAGCCGACCGGTTACTCGCTACGTTGGAGAAAGAACAGAGTTGAGAACCTACCTCAACTCTAAAAGAACTGGCAACACCACTCGCACAGATTTGAGGGTGGAGATCTGAAACCACATGTTCAATGATGACGAACACCCCATAGATCTGGACAGATCTCCCTTTATAGTACAGATCTTGATTCGCCATTTGCTATATCAACCCTTGACTTTTACGATGGGAGTGCTGATTCTATGGATCACCTAGATCACTTCCATACCCATTTGTGTCTTCAAGGGTTGGAGGACGCAGTGATGTGCTGTTAATTTCCTCTTACGCTGAAGGGAGATGCCTACATCTGGTTCCATCGTTTTCCGTCAAATTCAATCCAAAGCTTCCGAGAGTTCACTGATCTCTTCTTGACGCAATACATTTCCAACCACCGGGAAGAGAAGCAACCATGACATTTCTTCCACACCAAGCAAAAGTAGGGAGAGAATCTGAGAAAGTTCTTGAATCACTTCGTGGAGAAGGCCAGAAGGATTCCCAAGCTCACGGAAGAGATGAAGTTTGGTTGTTTTATCTCTACCTTAACGCATGGGGACTTCTTTAGGAATTTGGCTCACAATAATCCGCAAACCTTTCGAGAAGTGGAATCTTTCACCAGGGCCTATGCAGCGGCCGAAGAGGCCAGCGAGACTAAGCATCCCGAAAGAACCGAATAGCCTCGCTCTTTCCAGACCGAGGAAAAGAGGAAGCACAATCGAGGGGATCACTCTCGCAAGAAGTAGCATTGGTTCAGAGCACCGAAGCGAAGGGATAAAGGGCCTATCAACCTGACACTCTTAACCGATGCATGCTCCAACATCCTCATGCAGATCTATGAAAAAAAGTTCCTTAAGTGGCCCAAACCACTTAAGAGAGGGAGGGAGGAAATCCAATTAAGTATCGTGACTTCTATCGATCTCCCGGACACTGGCTAAAGGACTGCAAGACTCTTCAGCAGGAGATCAAGGAGCTCATCTGGAGGGGCCGTCTCACCAAATTTGTCAGGAACCCTAGATAGAGTTTTAGCACCTCAGGCGGGGAAGGAACAAATCATTCCCAACCACGAAATTGGGTCACGATTGGAGTGGTCAATATGATTCCAATTCAGCCTGTCAAGACCCCAGCGGATCACAAGGAGTAGCAGACTGGGCGGAAGAAGCAACCCACAGGGGACAACGTCATTAGCTTTAGTGATAATGATATGGAATATATAATTTCCTCCCATGCAGATCCTCTTATTGTATCTACACTCGTTTCGGATGGTAGCATTAACTGCCAACTGAAATGAGTCTTTATCGATAATAGAAGTTCTCGTGATTTATTTTATCTTGATACCTTTTTTAAACTTAGTTTAGAAAAGAGTCAATTGAAACTTGCCGAAGGCCCGCTTTATGGCTTTGACAATGAGCTAGTAACTATCCAAGGAACGATCTAGTTAGAGGTCACCCTGAGCACGTACCTAAGAATGGCAAGTCGTACACTCACCTTCTTGGTCGTTGACTTGCCTTCCATGTACAATACTATATCAGGCCTCACATGCCTAACAACATTTGGAGTTGTCACTTCAATACCGCATCTCAAGATGAAATTTCCAATAGCATGCGGTATTGGTAAAGTGTTGGGTGACCAAGTCATTAGGAGGACTTGTTTCATATCCTAGATTGCTCCAAATGACAGCACAAAGGTAGTAGGAGAGCTTGACCATCGAGATGAAGCAACCTTGTAACAAACGCAGTCTGGTGAGGCAACCGATTAATCCCACTGAATCTGGAGGATTCAGAGAGGTGCGTACAGATTGGGAGCTCACTCACCGGCACACTGCATGACGAACTGATATCGTTCTTATGACAGAATACTGACGTCTTCATGTGGACTCCCACTGACATGCCTAGGATTTCTACCGGAGTAATAGTCCACAAGTTGGGCCTCAATCCTGACCACAAACCCATCTAATAGAAGTGGAGAAACCACTCCGTGGAGAAACTCATTGCCATCCGGGAAGAGATGAAGAAGCTACAGGACACCAGCTTTATCAGAGAGGTCTAGTACCCAGATTGACTTTCCAACGTTATTCTGGTAAAGAAAAGCAATGGAAAATGGTGAATATTCGTCGACTTTACTGACATTAATAAAGTCTGCCTACAAGGCAGCTTCCCTTTACCTCGGATCGACTTGTTGGTGGACTTGACATCTGGACATAAGCTACTTAGCTTTATGGATACGTACTCAGGCTACAACTAGATTCGGATGAGCCTAGAGGACGAATAGCACACCTTGTTCATGACGAACCAAGGCACCTACTGTTATAAGATCATTCTTTTTGGTCACTTATCAGCGGCTCGTGAACAAGATGTTCGAGAAGCAGATCAACCGCAATATGGAGGTGTATGTCGACGACATGCTCGTCAAGAGTAAGGCCACCAGCGACAATATACGCGATCTGGCTATGTCTTTTGAGGTATTTCGTGCACACCAAATGAAGTTGAACCCTTTAAAGTGTGTCTTCGGAGTATCCTTGAGGAAGTTTTTAGGTTTCATAATCTCTCAACGAGGCGTCAAGGCAAACCCAGAGAAGATCAAGACCCTCACAGATATGACTCTACCACAAAATGTCAAAGATATCCAAAGGCTAACCGGAAGACTGGCAGCCTTGTCGCGCTTTTTGGCAAAGTCTGGGGAAAGTACCAACCTTTCCTTAAGGCTATGAGGGGGACAAAAGCGAACGAATTTCAATGAACTGCAAGATGCCAAGCAACCTTTGACGAATTGAAGCAGTATCTGGCCAATCCACCATTGCTAATGTCACCCAATGATAGAAAAGGCTGTACTTCTCCCCGCCAGTGTCAGAGGTGGCTCTTAGCTTTGTCCTCATACTCTAGGACATCGGCTCTTAGTGGCCGGTCTACTATGTGAGCAAGACGATGACCGACATAGAGACACGTTACCCACACGCAAAGAAGTTAGCTTTGGTGCTTGTCTTCTCCGCCCGAAAACTGAGGCCTTACTTTTAGGCTCATCGCATGATCGTTCTGACCGACTAGCCACTAAAGTGCATTATATAGAAACTTGACGTTTCCAAATGGTTGGTTAAGTAGGCTATTGAGTAGGGAGAGTTCGATATTGAATTCCAGTCTAGACCAGCCATCAAAAGGCATGCTCTAGCTGACTTTATTGTTGAGACTACGACGCCAATTTTTAATGAACAGCCCATTGAGAACATAGGACAACACGGGAAAGAGCCAGAATAGGTTTTCAACGTAGACAGATCGTCTATGGACTTAGACAGCAGTGCTATAGTGTTCCTAAGGACCCTAAATGGGTTTGAGGTGAAGGACTCCCTTAAACTCGACTTCCCAGCTACCAACAACGTTGTCAAGTACGAAACCCTATTAGTCGGGCTAAGACTAGCTAAAGAATGCTCAACTAGACGATTGACCGTCTATAGCAATCAGAACTTGTCGTAAATCAGGTTAATGGAAATTTTGAAGCTTGCAACCCTCACTTTGTCAAATACTTGGCTAAGGCAAATGACGCCATCCGGAGTTTCTTACCAGCTAAACCTGGTCTACGCTCCCAAAACTGAAAACTAGAAGACCGACCAACTTTCCAGAGTAGCGGCGGCCGAAAACCTAGAGTAGTACACGAGGAACATACGGGAAGTCCGGAGCACTCCCAGCATTGAGGAACCGAAAGCGATGCAAATCTCCGACATGAAAAATTGGGTGATGCCTTCTTAGAAATAGCCGGTAGATGAAGCACTGCCAAATAATACAGACAAACCCAAGTGGATCAAGAAAACGGCTGGCCAGTACACCATGGTCAATTGACGGCTATATCTTCGTAGTTACTCGACTCTTACCTCCGATGCCTAACTTCCAAGGAGGCTAACTACGCCTTTAGTGAAGTCTACCTTGGGATATGCAAATCGTACATGGGCGGCAAAAACCTAGCATTCAAGATCATGTGCCATGGATATTACTTGCCAACAATGAAGAAGAACACCCTTGAATTCGTAAAGAAGTGTGAGAATTACCAGTTTCACGACAATCTTCACCACTAGCCGCCCGCTGAGTTGAGATCTCTTCAAACTCCTTAGCCTTTTGCACAATGGAGCATTGATATTCTCTGCCCATTTCCCATCGCAATAGGAAAAAAAAAGTTCACCATCGTGGGTATCGACTACTTCACGAATTGGGTTGAAGTTACCCCGCTGGCTAAGATCACTGAGCACAATGCCCTAGAATTCATCCGCCAGAGTATAGTCAGCAGATTTAGCATTCCCGTGGTCATCGTGACTTATAACAAACCCAATTTTTAGAAAAATACTTCACTAAATATTGCACCGGTCTAGACATCAGATTGATCCACACTTCGGTGGCCTACGCACAAGCAAATGGATAGGTGAAGGTCACAAACCGCACGCTACTCTATGGCCTGAAGACCAAGCTAGAGGACACAGGGAGCTCTTGAGTCAACGAGTTACCCTCCATCCTATGGTCTTACAGGACGACTCTAAAGGAACTAACTCGTGAGACGCCATTTAGTCTTTGCTACGAGACTGAAGTTGTAATTCTGGTTGAGATTAGGCTTCCAAGTCTTAGAGTCAAGTCCTTCGACCCACAAAGTAACTCTCAAAAAATCAGGAAACACCTAGACTTGTTGAAGAAAGCCCGCAACACTGCCAGAAAGCGAACAGCGACCTACCAAAAACAAATCGCCTTCTATTACGACAAGAAGGTAAAAGCACGGTAATTCAAAATTAGAGACTTGGTATTACGTAGCATCGAGGTTACAGGTAAGACCACCAACCGGAATAAACTTTCTCCAAATTGGGAAGGTCTTTTTCTAATCTCAGCCATTCTGTGGAATGAAACATACAAACTCCGAACGCAGAACGATAAGTTAGTTCCACTGACATGGAATACGATCCACCTCAAGCATTACTTCTAGTAAGGGCACAGTAGGTCATCCATGTTGCATGTGTATCCCTGTAATATACATGTTGATATTAATGAAATAAGAATACTTTTTCATTTGTGCCATATTATTCTTTCTTGTCTTTTCCTCTTTCATATGCATGTGTATGAATTCGAAGGATTATACAAATGACTTGAATTCCCCTAAGTCAGGCAAATTTTCACCCGTTAGTAATCAAACTCTGGTAATTCAGGTGGCTCATGAGAGGTCGAATTAAATCCTGGTCATACAGGCGGCCCATGAGTGGTCGAATTAAACTCTGGTTATCCAAACGGTCGAATTAAATCTTGGTCATACAAGTAGCCCGTTTGCGGTCAAAATCTTAGGGGGCTAAGGCAGCACACGTGACAAGCTCCCTCACAAGGAGATAGCGTGATCAATCAATGACGGTCGACAAGAGTAAGTTATTCCATCCAAAAGTTGGCCGCCTAAGTTTACACTTGGACAGCGCCACCAAACCTCTAGTCACGCACGAGTGTAGAACAGGCTTGGCACAACATCAGGATTTTCCTTAATATCTTCTCTAGGATATAAGTCCATTAGAGAGCGCTACAGACGTCTCAAGTAAGGCAAACGGCCAATTTGCGTACAGTATACCAAGTCGGTCGGCCAACACAATGACAAATAATCAAAAACGGTGACAAAGGTGAAGACGCAGAATATCAGCAAAGCGATCATTTTATTGATTATGTCCGTGTATTTACAACTATAAAAAAGCAAATATATAAAAAGTCTACAGTGGAGCAGAGTCCCCTAGAAGAGGCGACAGTGGCCACTGACTACTCCGAGACAACCTCACAAGATTCTTGCAACGGCTAACAGAATGGTTTGTGGGGTGAATGTTATCAACTGGAAAGCTAAGGTCAACCATTTGTGCAATGCGTCGACTAAGGTTGACACATTCCCATACTTGTGCCCACAATATATCGTAGACCTCATGGGGACGAATGCAAGTGGACAACTCATTCTCCGGCAACGTAATCTGTCCTAAGAATCGATCAATGCGCCTCACTGCCCAATCAGCTTCCTCTCTCAGTCTGGTGTCCTCCTCTTTCAATTTGGCATTTTCCTCTTCCAAACTTGATAACACAAATTGAAGAGTAGCTGTGTCCTCCTGGTGCTCCACCTTGAGTAGCTCTACCTCCTCGAATCAGGCGATCTCTCTATCACGGTTTGAGATCACCAGGTCCCTTTAGCGCAGTCCCTTACTGACTATGCCCATTATTCTCTCCTTCTGCAAAAGCCAAAAGTGCCAAATAATAGCAACAGAGGAAGAAAAGGGAAGGAATATTTCAATGGTTTACCTGCCAGACTCTGCGATCTAGCCTCACTAGCTTGCTCCGAGACCTTGGCCCTGGCTATGGAGGACTGGAAATAGCAATCTCCTGGATAGGCTCTGCAAAAGCCTCTATCGTAGCCTCTTCCGACAAATCCACGGTAAGGCCAACCGCATCAACAGGCTCTCCAGCAGCAGGCTCCCCGGTGGCAGGCTCCATCAACTCAATGCTGATGCCAACCGCCTCTAGGGGCTCTCTGACCGTTGGCACCTCAGGTGCCTCTTGGAGCTCTCCAACAGAAGGCTCCCCAAGCAACTCAGCAGCCTATACAATAGGGAGCTCCATAAGCGCCTCCAGGAGCTCACCAGCAGCTAGCTCCTCAGACAATTCAACAGCCTGCACAACTGAGAGCTCAGCAGATAACTCCAACTACACCGCCAAGTGCTCTAGCTACGGTAGAGCAGGAATGACACTATTTGCAGTGGAGCGCAGCCTAGCCCTATAAGCCTCTACAACAGCCTCAACACCGCCAACACTGGAGCTGTCTCCAGTTCCAGTGAACCAGCCAGCTAAAATGTAATCTTTCTTTATGGAGGAGGAAGAAGAAGAAGTCATCACCGTTGCCACATTCTTCTGCCTTGGACTACTGGGAGCTTCCTTGGTGGAAGGAGCACCGGCAGACTCGATTGTAAGGGCCACAGCCTTCCTCTTTCGGGAAGAAGCCTTCATCTTCTAGACCAGAGAAGGTGGCCCCCATCATGTCCTCTTGGCTTCCTGTCGAAAAACCAAGTGGTCTCTCCTGAACTCAAAGAGATAATCCTCCACCAGATTCAGAGCGATTCATAGAGGCAGTCTCCTTGGTCATGGGCGTCTCGATTTAAGTATCAGGCACCCTACCCCAATCCTTGGCTATGGACCATGACTTATCAGTATGAACATAGAAGAACCTGTTCTTCCAATTCTTCAAAGAGTCATAGATTGCGCTGCTAATTTGGAACCCTTGTGGGCAAAGGGTAACCCACTCTCCACCCTGGATGAACCAAAACATCACCCTGGCTGCCTCCACCGTCAGCAGCGTCGAATGGTGGCGAAGAAAAATGCAAAGCATGCACAAGTATCGCATAGTGTTGGCATGAAACTGTGCAATGGGGATCTGAAGAGAAGTAAAGATGTCCAACAGCTCGTCAGAAACTGCAAGACATAGCCCACTCCTCAAGTGGACCTCGTATACGGTGATGCAGCCCTCAGGAGGAGAGCACGCCCTCTCTTGCCGAGCATCCTGAAGACGATTCCCTTAGGAATGTTGTACTCAACGTACAACTCCTTCACTTCACTGATTGTAATCACTAAAGCAATCTAAGTTACAGAAGGCATCATTGAAACAGGAGAAGGAAGCATAACACTTAGAAAATTTTTAGAAAGAAAACGTGGGAAGTTTGAAGACAAAACGGCTAGAGTACTTAAAGGCATGTGAACGTTGAAGAAGGAGAACCGTCTCAAAAAAGTATGCCTATCATTGTTGACACATGTCACTTTCGGAGAGGATATAGTCAAATCAAATACTCTGGCACATTAATTATCGGGATTATAAATTTACTACATGCAGACACATGGCCAACTTTTTTACTGACAGTCCAATGGCATGATGGTGCATCATTTTAACTCCCACAAGTTCTCCAAATTTTGGCCCAGATGGTCAACAAATCCGATCAACGCTTCCTTCAGCAGTTTCCAGATTTTGGCCTAGACGGTCAACAAATGCAGTCAACACTTCCTTTGATAGTTCTCCGAATTTTGGTTTAGACAGTTAACGAATTTGATCAACGCCTCCTTCGCCATTTCTCCAAATTTTGGCCTAGACAGTCAACGAATCCTGTCAACGCTTCTCTTCAGCCAGTTCTCTAGATCTTGACTTTACGGACAATAACTGCAAGCAATTTGATCACCAAACTAAAATTCATTGCCAGTTTTCCCACCAGGTCACCTCAGGCCCCCATGAAGCGTCAAGGATGTCCAATGACTGACTGGATGATTGGCAGCCTTGTCCCACTTCCTAGCAAAGTCTTGCGACAAGTGTCAGCCATTCCTTAAGGCGTTGAGGGGAACGAAATCAAACGATTTTCAATAGACAGCAGATTGTCAGGCGGCCTTCGATGAGTTGAAGTAGTACCTGGCTAGCCCGCCATTACTAACATCACCAAAGGTTGGAGAAGAGCTGTACCTCTACTTGCAGTATCGGAGCTATCCCTCAACTTCATCCTCGTAAGCCAGGACACCGATACCCAACGACCGGTCTACTATGTGAGCAAAATATTGACCGGCCTAGAGACACGCTACCTGCATATAAAAAAGTTGGCCTTAGCTCTCATATTCTCCACGCGAAAACTAAAGCCTTACTTTCAGGCACATCGCATCGTAGTTCTCACTAACCAGCCTCTAAAGAGCATACTCCAGAAACCTGATGTTTCTTGACGGTTGGTAAAGTGGGCTATCGAATTTGAGCGAGTTTGACATTGAGTTCAGCCCCAGGCCATCCATAAAGGTGCAGGCTCTGGCCGACTTCATTGTTGAGGCCACGATCCCGATTCTGGAAGAACAGCTCTCAGAGAACGCGAAACAGTGTATGGAGGCTCCATAATGGATGCTCCACGTAGATGGATCATCCACAGATCGGGCAGTAGAGCAGGAGTGGTCCTCACGACCCTCGACAGGTTTGAGGTAAAATACTCCCTCAGGCTCGACTTCCCGGTTACCAACAATGTTGCCGAATATGAAGCCTTGCTAGCTGGGTTAAGATTAACAAAGGAGTACTCAGCCAAGAGATTGGCTATTTTTAGCAACTTCGAGCTGATCGTCAACCAGGTTAATGGAAACTTCGAGGTAAACAACCCACATATGGCCAAATACTTGGCCAGAGCAAGGGAGGCCGTCCGCAACATCGACAATCTAACATCAATCCATATTTTTAGAACTGAAAACTGGAAGGCCGATCAGCTGGCAAGAGTAGCGGCGGTCGAAAATCCAGAACAGTACTCGAGGAACATGAGAGAAGTTCTGAGGGCTCCCAGTGTAGAGAGACAGGAGGCAATGCAGGTATCCGAGACTGAAAACTGGACAACATCCTACCTAAGGTATCTAGCGGACGAAACATTGCCGGAAGACGCAGAAAAAACAAGGCGGATAAAGAGAACGGCTGGCTGGTACACTATAGTCGACAGCCGGTTGTATCATCGCGGCTACTCGACTCCGTGCCTCCGTTGCCTAACCCCAGAAAAGGCAGACTACGTATTGAGCGAAGTGCACCTTGGGATTTGCGGATCGCACATGGGCGGTAAAAACTTAGAATTCAAAATCATGCGGCAGGGCTACTATTGGCCCTCAATGAAAAAGGATGCACTCGAGATTGTAAAAAGATATGAAAGCTGCCAGCTTCATGGCAACCTTCGCCACCAGCCGTCTGCTGAACTAAAATCCCTTCAGGCACCATAGCCCTTTGTGCAATGAGGGCTTGACATTCTTGGCCCATTTTTCATTGCAACCGGGCAAAGAAAGTTCATTATAGCGGGTATCGACTACTTCACAAAGTGGGTCGAAGCTGTCCCGCTGGCCAAAATCACAGAACACAACGTGCTTGAGTTCATCCGCCAGAGCATCATCAGCAGATTTGGCATTCCAGAAGTCATTATGACTGATAACGAAACTCAATTCTCGGGAAAATATTTCACCAAGTATTGCACCAGTCTAGGAATTAGGCTGGTCCACACTTCGGTGGCACACCCCCAAGCAAATGGATAGGTGGAGGTCACAAATCAAACGCTACTCTACGGGTTCAAGACCAAGCTGGAGGACGCAAGGGGCTCCTGGGTAGACGAGCTCGCCTCAATCCTTTGGTCTTACCAAACAACTCCGAATGAACCAAAGCGTGAGACCCCTTTCAGCCTCTGCTACGGGACTGAAGTAGTGATCCTGGTCAAAATCGGACTTTCAAGTCTTAGGGTGGAGTCCTTCGACCTGTAAGTTAACTCCTAAAAGATCCAAGAACACCTAGATTTTCCAGAAGAAGCTTACGATGCCGCTAGAATACGGACCATAGCCTACTAGCATTGAGTCACTCGCTACTACAACAAGAAGGTGAAAGCAAGGCAGTTCAATGTTAGATACTTGGTCTTACGGAGCATCGAGGCCACAGGAAAGGTGGCCGGTCGAAACAAGCTCTCCCCGACTTGGGAAGGGCCTTTTCTAGTCTCCACTGTCCTGCAAAACGGGGCATACAAGCTCCAGAACCAGGATGAAAAGTTAGTCCCGCGGACGTGGAACGCAATCCACCTCAAACGCTACTTCCAGTAGGGACCCAAGTATGTGTTTTGCGAAATTATATGTGATCATTTGTGTGCATGATTCAATTAGTAAAATAAGTGTTTCATTAGCATGCTGCACGTGCATATATATGTGGTTCTCATTGCAAGTTCGAATCAACCTAGGCTGCCCCTAAGTCGAGAGGGTCTTCACCCTCTCGTTACTAAACCCTGGTCATCCAGGCGGCCCATGAGTGGTCGTACTTGAACCATGGTCATCCAGGCGGCTCATGAGCGGTCATCTTTAAATCCTGGTCATCCAGACAGCCCATGGGTGATCGTATCTAAACCTTGGTCATTCAAGTAGTCCATTAACGGTCAGAAAAATCTTAGGGGGCTAACACAGTACATGCGACGACCTCCTTTATAAAGAGATAGCGTGATCAGCCAACAATGGTCAACTGGAGCAAAACGCACCACCAAAGTAGGCTGCCCAAGTCTACACCTGGGCAACGCCGCCAAACTTTACTCACGGGTGAATTCTAAGCCGGCTTAACATACACAACGGCCTAGCAGACACCTTTAACACCCCAAAAACAATGTGGGCTGCCAACTCGCAGGAACCCTACCCAGTTGACCGCCAGGAAAGGCAAGGAAGCAAAATACAAAGGCAAGCGCGTGTGACAAACACAAGGCTACTTGTATTATTGCTGAATTGAAAGATACATCATTGGATTCAAAAATAAAAAAACAAATAAATATACAATCGCAAAAGCTATGGAGGCAGCGGTGGCCTTGGTTTGTCTCGAGGCTCCCCTACAAGGCTGTCGCGACACTGTGCTCACTGGTTCGATAAATTGATAAGATCCACGGGAAAGTCGGGATGAACCAACCGCACAATACGCCGGCTAATGTTAATCCCTACCCACAACAACGCCAGCATCATACCCTCAACCTCGTGGGGGCAGATACGGAGACTCAGATCGTTCTCTAAGGTCGCCATCTGCCCAATAAGTTGATAATGCGCCCTTTAGCTCGCTCATTCTCCTCCTTCAAACGGGTGACCTCAGCTTTCAAACTCAAGTTCTCCGCCTCCACGCCCGCCAGAACAGCCTCCAAGGCAGTCGCGTCCTCACGGTTCTCAGCCCCCAGAGCCGCCAGCTTAGCATCGAGCCAGGCGATCTCCTTGTCCCTATCAGAGATCACCAAGTTTCTCTGCCTGAGTGCCTTAGCCATTGTGCTCGATACCCTGTCCGCCTGTACAAAAAAAGAAAAGGGGATTAGAAATGACAAATCGAAAGACAAGGCGGACAACAGAACTTATACCTCCCAAATTCTCCGTGGTAATTTGTCTAGCCTCGCACCCAGTTCTGACACAAACGGTGGTGAGCTAGGAAGGGGACCCACGTCAGCGGGGCTAGCGGCAACTTCAGCCATGAACTCCGCCATGGGATCCTCTGGAGTGTCCTCCCTTCTGGCTGGCTTCCTGGAAACAGCGGGGAACTCCAAAATCTGTTCCTACTGCTCTGTTAGAATTACCACAACAGGAGATCCAACTAACGGCTCCTGCGACCTAGCCGCCTCAACGGGTGGCTCCTGAGTCGACTCTGACGGCACAGGCTGCGCCAAGACAACACCGCCGCTCAACTTGGTCTTATAAGCCTCAAGGGCCGCCTCAACTTATACGCCAAATGTGGTGCCAACGCCTGCAAAATGTCCGGCAGAAAGGTAGTCAAGCCCAGAGGACGACGAAGAAGGCACCACCGAGGCCGCCCTCTTTTACCTTGGACTAGGAGGACTTGAATCAAATGGGAGGGGATCAATAATGTTACCCTTCTTCCTCTTCTTTATCTGCAAGACCTCCGGTGGCGGGATTCTCAATTTTTGGACCGGAGACGAAGGCCCCCAGTTGGCCTTCTTTGCCTCTACACGAGAGACCAAATGGTCTCTCCGGAAGTCCCTCAGATTCTTCTCTATCAGCTCAACTAGCCACTACAGGGATGCCGTCTCCGCCTTCAAAGGTGCCCCCGTGTACACCTCAGACACTTGACCCCACTCCTTGGGCAAGGGTCAAAACTCTCCCACATTAATAAAAAAGAACCGGTTCTTTCAATTCTTGAGGGAGTCATAAATGGAGGTGCTAATTTTAAGACCGCTGCGGGGAGACAAAGAGATCCACTCCGCTCTCTGATTGACCTTAAAGATCTCCCTCACCATTGACATCGTCAACAACCTCGAATATTAACGAAGAAAAATGTAAAGAGAGCACAAGTACCTGACAGCGTTGGCGTGAAATTGAGCGATAGGGACCTAAAGCACCTGAAAAACCGACATCAGTTCGTCAGGGATTGGAAGGCGGAGCCCACTCCTCAAATGGGCTTCAAATATGGTCACGAAGCCCGTGGCCGGCAAGAAGGCTCTATCGTCCTTTCCCGAAATGTAGAAGGCGATCTCCCACGAAATGTTAAACTCTACGTATAGGACTTTCACGTCATTTTCTCTCAAAACAAAGGCGATGTCGGTGACGGAAGCTATGGTCAGAGCTAGGGTTTGTTTTTTTCTTCACAAAACGGAACAAGGAAGACGAATAAGCACGGATGGCACCAGGAATTCAAAATAGAGCAATCGGGCGGCTTAAAAACCCGTGTGAACCCAAAATCGTCTCGAAAACCTGCGCCATCATTACCGCCGCTTGTCATTTCCCTAGAAGAAGGCTGTCGAATCAAGTCCTCTGGCTCATTAAATGCCAGGATCTTGAATGTACCGCTTAGAAACACGTGCCCTGCTTTTCTGGCAAGACGACTAATGACCAACGTTTCCTTCTCCAAGTTGCCCAAAAACTTCCCAAGAACGGTCAACGAATCCGGTCAATATTCTAGAAGTACTCAAGGCTCCTCTTTAGACGGGCAACGACTCCGCTAGCAAAAACAAGCGCATCCCATCATAAACATGCTGGAGGCCAGAATCCTGACCACCAATAAGGGGGGCTAGTGATGGGTAGGCTCATAACCGGCAGGCCCAATAAAAAAAGCGGTCCAAAGTCCAGAAAGGCCCAGACGTGCGTTAGACGGTCAACTCGCTAACATTGACCACCGTACGCAAACAAATGGCCAAAGCGCTCCTTCAATACGGTCAGCATTTCTATTGACCGAAAGTACTATAACAATAGGCCATGAAAAGACCTCAAACCTAATACGGGCCAGGCCCAAATTGGGAAGCATTTTCGTACATGAAAAGTAACAATCCTTTCCCTGATTACACACTTTCCTTAAATTTGATCTTATCTAAAAAGGCAGCAACTTTTTCAACGTCTTCCCCATGAGGAAAGCGCCAAATTCTCTCTCCTTACCAACAATGAAGTCTAACGGTCATAAAAATATGAAAGGAAGGCAGATAATCTGGAGATCTGTTACATCGCTCAAAAAGGAAATGATCCATCAAATCACGTCAGTCAAGCCTACCAACTCAAAGAAGGCCGCCCAGTACCAGGCTAAGGATCACGCCTTCCTAGCCAAGGAATGTCGCTCTCTCCACCGTCTATATAAACCAAGAGTCTTCACTCTGGAAGGGACGATTTCTGATACAATCTAAACCACGAATACAAACGCAAAGTATAACGCAGCGCTTGAGCATACCTTCTCTCAATTGCTCACCTTCCAATCTTACTCCAAGCCTTCAGATTATAGAGACTTCTCCCGCTCTCTGAGAACCGTCTTCCAAAGCTTCTACGCTTTCACGACGTAGCTTTCACTCGTTCTTTGTAAATATCGAGTTGAAAATCATACTCTCAACGAGTCATGGGAATATCCCTGCATCTACAGGCCAACACTCCCGCCAATCTCATTCTCTCTCTCTCTTTTACTTACCAGCTCACCTTCTAAAGTTCAAAGGCTTATCTTGACTTGAAGTGTTTCGGTGAGGTAAATATCCCGCCAGCACTTCTTGTTTCTTGTCATGGTGTGTGGGATTCGACTCACTTGACGGAAAGGATCCAATCAACTCAATGGGCAGAATCCGAATGCTCGAAGTCGGATCAGCGTGCAGCATCATAATCTATTAAAATTATTTTTAATCTTGGAATTTATTTAAAATAAAAGACAAACTTTAAAAAGGCTACAGTTGGATGTAGGTTATTTAATTTAAATGGATAAAAAATATTTTTCTTTTAAATAATTGAAAATTGAGTTTAAAATTAAGTTTATGCTATATAGTAAATGTAAATTAATATAAAATAAAATTTTTATAAAGTAAAAATTAGGGGTACTAAGACAATATTATAGTTATCATTGTCGCATGAAACGTATTCTAATCCAATTCGACACCAGCCTCGCCGAACCTTGCCAGTGTCACCGTGCCATCATTATTAGCTCGGACATAATGTTTTCATGATAATAAGAAATGAGTAAACCATTAAAGATATAATTTTATTATTATTATTTATCATAAAAATAAATAATTTCTAACCTGTGCACTAATTAAATATAAAATTGTTACTCTATAAATAATAATAATTCTAATTTCAGTCTACTAAATATAATTTTATTTCCTCCGTGCTCTCTCTAGTGAGTGAGGGGTAAAAGATTGTGCCCAAGTAGCAAAAATAAAAATGTAGATGATTTCTTTAATGAAACAACATATAATTCAACATATTACTCGTCCAATCATCCCGAAAACAATCTGCAATTACTTGATCAATCAGCACTCGATTTAACCAAGTCACGCTCGAAATTTACATTTTGTGTGACTTCTTCCTATGAAAACAATGGTGATGTGACGAGGGGAAGGACGACGACGATTGACGTAGGAATTAGGATGTTGGAGCATAGTATCTATGAGAAGGCTGTCTAAGAAACTCTGAAGACCTGTCAAGCTTACCCATCACAGCGTTCTTAAAATTAATGACCTCTTGAGCTTGAGAGCAAGACCTGTGCATCCTAACACCACTTAAGCTATTCCTTGACTCCATCGTCTCATTGAGTGGCGTCCTCTTCTTCGACCCTGTCTCCGGCCTCTGCTTTGGAGCACTTTGGGACCTTAACTTACCCTTAAACGACGCTGTATCCGCCATATAATTCGGGTAGTTCGAGATCCGCAGGAAGAAATTATCGGCACTGGCGCTCTTGGCGGGCGTCAACGGCGGACTCGAATCGCCGGGATTCGTACACCGTGGGGTGCTTTGCGCCGTGGAGAACCTCCAATCGTCGCCTGTCGAGGCCCATTCATGGTGATGGTGGTTTAGCCTGCTAGGAATGGATAAGTGGGATGGGAACGGCCACGGGAGCGAGTGGTAAGACGGGTCTTCCCGAGATTCGTAGCACGGCGTGTCGGATCTTCGAGATCCCGATCTGGGTCGACCCGTATCCACCTCTAAGACTTTCGGAGCATCTTCAACGGGGCTGATTGTCTTGGATTGAAACGAGGCGTATAGCCTTCTGCTGTGTATCGAAGCAGAGGTTTCGCTCCTGCTGTCATCGAATATTTCCTGATAATTCTCAATTCAAAAGAAGCATTGTGAAAAGAAGTGATTACTGTGTTTGATCGCGGCCATGCATCAACAAGTAACAACATTTTGAATTCATGACTTGGGTTTTTCTGGGATATTACCGTGGATCGACGGGATCTGGATTCATGATGGGTTATCGAGTATTCGTTCTTGATGAATCCTTGAGCTCTTTTGGATCTAACAGTGGCCTGAGCCCTTATGAGAGCTTGCATTCCATGGAGTGTTGCAGTAGCTTGCTTCCTCACTAAATAACCTCTCACTATTGCTTGTAACTTCACAAGCGCTTTTAGAGCTCTACGAGCCTTTCTCGCCTATATGGAATTTAAATTCCAGGTCAATGACCATAAAATTTTTGATTTTCTAGGTATAGATTAGTGCCAAAAAACAAAAAACGCAGAATAATGGTATTGAAATTTTCAGATGACAATTCATCGATGAACGGAACGGCGAGAAAAACTTCATTAGAGAGAGGGAGACCACTAACCAAGTATCCACGAAATGTGGTTTGAATTTTCATGGCAGCCCACGTCTCCCTGCCGCCACAAAACCCGATTCCCCTTCCCTGGTTAGTCAGCTTCACCACCGCCGCCGCCGCCTGTGCAGCAGCGACGGCGGCGTCCGCAGCAGCCGCGCTGGCCGCAGCAACCGCAATTGCATGCTTGTTTTGCTCCTTCTCTGACTGTGAATAGTAAGATTGAAGCCAAGCGGCCTCTGCTGCAGTTATGTTTGGTGGTATAGTCTCCGGATTGTGACACAAACCGCCGCCTGAATCTCTCGCTGAGTGGCCAAAACATGACGTTTGCTTACCTCTCCGGTCACCGGAATCCGAACTAAACTCCTTTTGGTCTTTACTGCTCTTCACCCCAAATATGCTCTTCAACCATCTGCTCGCTTTTCCCATTGCCTGCAGTGATAGAAGAGTTCAGAGAGAGTGAGTGAGTGAGAGAGAGAGAGAGAGGGAGAGGTGGAGAGGAGAAGCCAGTATACAAGAATAATGGAGGACGAGGGGAAAGGCAATAATAATAATAATAATAATAAAAGACAGCGGGCGTGGATTTCAAAAGAAAATAACCAGAGATAGGGTGTTTTTTCTGTTGAAGAGAAACGTAGGTTTGCAGCGTACAATTTAAGCTCTCCGGGCTGTATGTGGAAGACAACAGCTGAGCGGTTCTCTGGTAAATGCACAATCGACATGCAAAAGCGCTGCAGGCTTGTAGCATAGATTTATTAGTATTTACTCGAACATCATCGCCTCATTGTTTATTGAATGATCCATGTTATACAGATTTTTTTTAATTATTTCTAATAATATAATAATTTATTTATTTATATAAATAATATTATATAGTAATAAATAGATAGATTAACATTATAACAATTGGGACAATATCAAGTATGGCTAAATAATTTCTCTGAACATTTGTCTTTATCGTGATTCTCCATTAATTATTAGGTGAGTTTACCTAATGTAAACAATAGATAAATATCATATTATTATATAATATCTAAGCTATATTTTTCAACACAATTCTTTGTTATATAGAGAAAATATATTAAGAAATATTTTTAAATTGTATTTTAAGAGATTAATATTTAACTTTATTATTAATGTTAATATTCATATTTAATTCTATTTTTCTTTTAAATTTTTAACAGAAGTGTGAATTTCCCAGAACGTCTTCAATTTGGTATAAAAGAAAATTAATACAAAAATTAAACTTAATAATAATTTTTTACAAAAAAAAAAAAAAAAAAACACGAGTAACCCTTATTCTTATTTAGCCTTTAGTTTTCATTTGATGCTACGAAATCAATTAAAAATTGCATATTTTGAATACACCACCTTTTAAATAAAAACAAGTACTGTGTAGTGCTCCTGCAAAGTATTGCTAATGAAAAAAATAAAAATAATTAATTAATTTAATTTTTTTTAATTATAATCATCTAATATTAATTAAATAGCCGTATTATTTTTTAAAAAAATTTAACTCAATTAAAAAATTTTAATTATTTAATTAATATTAAATAACTATAATTAAAATAAATTAAATTAACTCTTTTTTGACTCCCTCAAAAAATATATATATATAAGCACCAATAAATGAACCGTTACAATTAAACCCAAGAAAGATATACAGACTCCCTTAGAATCAGCATAAAATAATCAGAGTTTAAAGTAAGGTCATGAGCAGTCGGATTCTTCTGAAGCGGAAACGCTTCAAATTCTCAGACGCCGAATCAGAAACTCAAAAAAGTCTCAATCTAGAGAGACGAGCCCATTGACCACAAGAAATTATTGCTTATTTTAAATATTACACTCTTATATATATTTTTTTTTGATAAAACCAAAATCATATATTAACGTATATCTTATTTTAATTTCACCTATTCAAAAAATATAAAAAATAAAAATCGAATATTTAAATGCACAATGGAAGAAAACAAACCATCTCTATCATATCACTGCCTTTCTGGAGCGACGTGTCCTCAAAAAATAAAAGAAAAAAAGATACCTCAGTTGCTCTTGTCTTTCTGCCACTCTCGTGAATCCTCTGGTTTTTTTTTTTTTTTTTTTTTTTTTAATCTCGAATTTCACCATATTATATATATATATATATGTTTGAGATAATATTTATACTTGCTAAATTGGTTTATTTGCTAATTAAAAATGTGTTAGCTGATTTAATATGACAGAAAATATAAATGGGAAACGATAATATAGTAGTATTTGGGTGTTTAATGTATGATCAGTTTGCCATATTACAGTTTTTGATACTGAATGGAGTTAAAGATATGCTTATTTCATTAAAGAACTTAATTAATAGCATAAATATAGCTTTATAAGTTTAAAATAAATGGGGTAAAAAGAACGTACACGTAGTTTTTTGTTCAATAATCTAGTAAAATAGCAAAATACAAAATAGGATAATTTTCACATCTACAGTCACAATCTTATCGTCAATAGTACTGTATCACTGGCAGTCATCAATTGGGCTCTGATTGATTTATTTTATGTAAGTTTTGATGAGAAAGGGACTGACCACAAAAAATAATAATATATATTTTTTTACTGCAAATTTATTATAATTTTATGAAAAATCATATGTTATTTGTCGAGGATTTTTTTTTTTGTTATTTTTTATGCAGTAGATTCATATAATATGTGTAATATTATATTTTTAATTAAATAATAATAAATTTGTAATGTGAATGATATTGGTGAAAAAAATAATGCCATATTTAGTTGCAAAAATAATTTTTATTTTTTTTTTTCTATTTTTTATAAATATATTAATTTATTTTTATTAAAAATATAAATATTTTAACAAATTAAAATTTCTTAATAGTTATTTATAATTTCTAATATTCTAACATATTGTAAAAATTATTAGTTGATAATCATTTCATAAATTTATTTAATACATTTATTTATAATAAAACTAAGTAATCGTACTAATTTGTAATAATTTGGGTCATTGTTGCTTGAAGTTAAAAAAAAAAAAGTGTACAAACGGCATAATTGCAACTTATATATAGTTCACAGCTGTAAGGCTTTTTTTTTTTTTTTATAAAATGACATATGTAACATATAAACATATTACACGTAAATAATATTAAACTATTTAGTTTAGTTATGTTAGAAACGCTAATTTTGTTCATTTGAATTATATTTAGAAAATTAAGGAGTTAAATTTGAATTTAAATTTATTCTAATAAAATTAACTATTCAAGTTTAAAACTATTTATGCTTAACCTTTTACGGCATCGTCAATAAGTCCAAAATGATATTAATGATATATTATTTAAGATAATGATAACCCTTTAAGTTATTACACAATAATTAATTTAATTTTTAATTAAATTAGCAATATATAATATTTTATATTAACTTATAAAAAATATTAAATATTAACTTAAATATTCTCATTAATAGATAACATAAATATTAATTAAGAGATAGTACTTTTTAATTTTTTTCATATTAATATATTTAATTATATTTTTAAAACTATAAAGTATAATTAATATTAATTTGATAATTTATATTGAAATATTAGATAACTCAAATGAATAAAATATTTGAAAAATATAAATAAATTTTGGTTATGATTTAGAACAAAAAGTTATTATTTATTATATATTTATATTTAAAATAATATTTTTATAATTATATATTTTTAAAATATTATAATATAAGTAGAATTTAAATCATTATAAAAACACAACGGTTTTTTTGCTAATCAAAATTTTTGAAATTTTGTTGATAAATTTTGAATTTTCTAACATCTAATTTAAAATTAAAAATAATTCTATTTTTTAAATTTCTAAATTTTTTGAATTTTTATAAAAACACATTCTTAATTTGTTTGCTCGCTAAGAAGGATCTAACTATCCCTACTAGAAATAAATTGAGTTCTCTTTGATTCAATATAAATAAACGTACTTTCTTAAAATGACTTATTATATTTACGTAATAACATGAGACATTATTGAATAATAATTCTTACCCACAAACTTCAACAAAATGCAATGATAAACTTACTCGGAAAGATAATATAATATTTTTTTTCAAAGTAACATATGTTAAAAAATATACAATTTAATCCATTAATACCCATTAGATTCGTAAGGTTTTTTTTCACAAACCATTAGATTCGTGAGGTTTTTTTTTTTTTTACAAGCAATATATCATGAGATTGATTGAAGTGGGCTCTATCTTTTAAGAAAATAATTATATTATTTTTAAAAAATTTTAATTATTTATTTTTAAATAAATAATTATAATTTAATTATTTTAAAATAATTAATTTTAATTAATTTTTTTAAAAAAATAATTAAATTATAATCACCTATTTAAAAATAATAATCAAATATACGAAAAATAAATTTTATCTCCTCCGGTCCCATTTTATGATCCTCTCATAAAATTTAAAAACTAAAGTATATCATTAAAATAAAAAAAAAATCAAATTAAAATCCTTGATTTTATATCATCTTGCAGGTCTAAAATTGACAATACCATAACAGGTCTCCCTCTACGAGCCCAAAATAATAGCCCCCTCTGATCAATGTTTTCGAAAAGATGCTCCAGTTGGTTTTGCAGAAATTACTGCTGTTTCAGAGGCTTCTTCACTGACTTGATTTTTTATCATTTTGTTTTTGTCTGCAGTTCTTTAGTTAATGGAATAAAGCTTCAAAAACATATACAACAAACTTATACTGTTCTTTAAAATCTGTTTATATGTATCTCTATTGATACATCGGGCTTTTGATCAGATCTGAATTACGTTGTCATGTTTTTTTTCTTTTTTTTTGTTTTTCAAAAAGGCAGTAGTTTCTAATGAGGGTAGATTGATTATACAGTCTGATACAGTGCCAAAATGACATAATATTTTACATAATAATTTATCCTAGTGTCCTGAATAAGGAAAAAAAAAAAAGATACGGTGTTTGATTCACTAGGGTTTGGGTGGTTGGATTTGCTAGGGTTTGTGTGTAAATTGAAGCATTTGTTATCCATTCCGATGCATTACTGGATTCAGATTGCTAAACGAATTTGGAAGCTGTCATATTCAGTGGTCCGATTGGGAACGGATCTGGTTTTTATTATTTTAAATTTTGATCCTACACACTATAAGAAATGAATAAATAGTAAGAGAAATACGGGACTCGTTCTCCGATATATTCATCGATACTCAAATCAATGATCTTTCTATATCGAAAATAAAGATAGGATGATGCAAATGTGTGGTTGTAAGAGTGAATAGGGATTGAGTGTATAATAGAGGATTCGGTTTCGTAAGTGCACTAAAAAAAGTGAGCGGCTTTTGAGATGTTACACTTATAAAAAAGAGTAGTCTTGTGGACGTATGCACTTGGATAGATGAGTGGCTTTGTTTTCTTGTTTGAATAGTCACTTGTTTGTATGTTCGTCCAAAATTAGCTCTCTCCTTTCCTGTGGAGGAAATGGTATATTTATAGAATATGATGCTAGCTTGGCTGTTCCCTGGCATTACGCCTTTGCCCATAATTATAAGTGGTGTTACTCATGTAATTACCACCTGCATTTATCGATTAGACTATTAGGATTTCTAACCGGTGATTTGGTATTGTAATTATCAGTAACGGTTCATTGATTATCCATTAACATTCATTTATTAATGGACGGTTTTGGATCGCACCGTTTGAGTCAACCATCGCATCTCTTGGATCTTAGGCTCAAAGGGTATTCTGTTAGGCTACCACTTTTTGAACTATCACTCTTTGGGCATTTCTTCCTTCAACTTACTAGGTTCTAGGCCGCACTGTGTGTGGCCGTACCCGTCACTTATGGATAATTCATTCCATTTATGGGCCCTGATCCCATGTTCAGGAATAATAAAATAACGTTGAAATCCTAATTTCTTACTCTAATACAACCCTCTCGAAATGACCAATGTAGGCTATTTGGTCACTCTAATACCATTTATAATTCCTCTGGATCAACGGAGACCCCTTTGCTCCTACAATATGTGAAGCTAGCAATTAATTCCACTATTTTGGTGGACTCCCCCTCCCTCAGTGTTTCCAAGCATTCTGACACTACTCCATTACCATGCAGAATGATTGTTCATCGTTGGCAGATCAGCCAAGGGACCCTCACATTGATCTAAATACTTTCCTTGACCTCGGCTTGGTTGTTCATCCTTCACACCTCTTCTCTCCGCTTATAGAGGAAGTTAATTCCTTAAGACCCTTGATATATATATATCCTGATAAGAATATCACTCCTTGGCTCCCATCTTCAGTCTCATTTGAGTCTTGCTGTAAAATTGATAGGCTTCCTCTTCACCTTCCTACCTCCGTTTTGAAGGCCTCATTACCTCAGGATTACTTAAAAAATCACAAATCTATGCGCGACCCTAAAAATCTAATTGTCTCTTTCAAGTCAATCAAATTGATCCCCATAGACTATTAGAGTATCAAAGTGCTTGATTGCCTTCTCAAACGCCTTAAAGTTAGGTAGTTACTATCTTCTTTAAAGCCCAGGTTGTGGTTATGTTCAACCAAAGTTAGAATTAGTAAAATCTTATTTTATGCCTCCCAAATCTCCCCCTCTCGAAGTGAGAAACGAACTATGGGACAGGTCCCTATCATTGCATTTAGGTTGGTTCGAATACTACTGAAGTCCACACTATAAGAAATTTTATTTTTAGTTACAAAAAATTAGTGATAAAATTAATGTCACTATTAATTACATATATATATATATATACTTTAGTGACAAATTTAAACATATATCACTAATTACTAAATAAATATTTTAACATTTAAAATTTAAAATAAAAACATAATAATAATAATAATAATAATATAACAGACACACACTCTCTCTCTCATAAGCCTCATTCTTCCATATCATTCCTCACATCCTTCCCTTGACCCCCCCTCGGCTTCCTCACCAATGCTTCTTACCTTCGCTCCCAAGCGCTTCCTTCCTCGACTCTTAGTGAAAGTAGAGATGAATTGAAGCAGAAGGCACTGAAGCTACTATCCTTACTGTCGACTACTTCTATTGTTGGCAGATGCAGTGGTTGGGAGAACTATGGATGGACGTTGCAATGAGATGCCTTTGCCATTGTCTCCATTGCTTAGTTGATGCTCGGATTTCGGTTACTGAAATTGAAACCAAGCAAGTGATTCTCCTATTTTACCTACTTATTTGCTAGTGACTCCCCTTACTTTTAATATCTCCTTTGATTGTAAGTAATATTCCTATTTTGCAAATAAATTTCTCTCTCTACAAATAATCCTGCTTTATTTTGAAATAAATTTGCTCCTTCCTGCTCTCAAATTTCATTGATGTTGTGAATCTATAATACATGTGAGTATTTCTATGGAAATTGATTATGAAAGTGGAATCGAGAAATAGAGCTTTGCTCTCTATTTCAGTGTCCGATAGTTTTAGTGTTGTGTGTTGGTAATGCATATAATACATTATTATAGGTGTATATTTATAGCTATTATAGTGTTTTATAGCATATAATTATGTGTTATGAACTTTCAAGAATTGATTTTTAATTTGAATATATTTCTTGGTCGTAGAGTTTTAGTGGTGATAGCAAGCAACTAAATATGCTTCCTCAGGTATCATTTGATTTATTTTTAGGGATCTCGTCAAATGATTTTAGATAAATAGCATTTTTTTGAGTGGAATTTCATTCTTAACACTTCGATTGACTTTATAGGAAATCGTTGTTGCCTTAAAGGAACTGTTGGAGTTGTTTATGATGACAATATTATCGAATCTTCCGTCACTAGAGAGGATTCTCCCAAAATTAGGCAGCTAACTCAAGGCCAGTGCTCTCTTCTTCGTGTCTTTCTTTTTCTTACTTTTGATTGCATCTTGTAAATTTTTTTACTAGATAGAAGTGTATATATTATATCTTATTTTATTTTTTTTTACTTTCTACAATAATATGCCTGAATTTAGGATAATTTACTTTCTACATATGACAATAAAATCACTATATTTGGAATACTAAACTATCACTGTAAGGTTCGTATTTTTTATTTATGATAATTATGATTAAATAATATGATAAAAATTAAAATTAAGGTCATTAGATGTAAAAAAGTATGGAGAAAGTCGGTCTTGGGTCAAGTTTGGACTGCGCCTGAGGCCCGCCCGAAGCGCATCCAATGGCCTCACACCCTAGGGGCGCCCGACTGGCGCTTGAACACCAATTCGGTATGGAGCTAGTTGACAAACTTATAGATTTGGTCGAGACAAGTACACTCCTATACATTTCTTTCTCTTTATACTCGTTTTTTACCGTTCCTTCTAAGTATTCTTATTCAAATGTACATCCGAGTTTAGATTTTGAAGTATTCATATATTAAATGTGCATATATGTCAATTTACCTTCCGATTTTGAAGTATATGTATGAAAAACGTATATACATATCAAATTCACGTCCATTTGTGAGGTCTATGTGAAATATTGTGTTCAATCGAAAACCCAAACCCCACGCATGCCATGATTTCGAGTATATGATATTTTACTACTTGTATTTTGTATATGATGTTTCACATGTCCAGGTGGTTATGTTAAATCTTTTAAATTTAAAAAGTTCCTTCTCAAACGTCCCGTATGTTAAGTATATGAACCGATTTATAAAAATTGCTCATTTTGTATATTTTTATGGAAATTTTTTATGTTGTTCTCCAAAAGGATGAAAACCAATAATATGTGAAGTTAAGTGTAGAATTTTCTAAAAAGTTAAGAAACTAGACCAATGAATGTTTAATAGGTAGTATATTTTGGTATACATTAGTATATTATAATAAAATATCGTTATTTGCTAAAGATCGCTTTGCGACTAAAGCCACATCTATTGGGTTTTATACAGACAACCTGCTTCTAGGTTATGAATAGGAGGGGAAAGCTTTTGATTGTGTAATAGCAAATACAATTCAAATTTGATCAACTGTTCCTTTAACTAAAAAGGCCTACTAGCCCTAATCTCCAAAAAAAAGTAACTTTTCAGTATAATTTGATGAGTAAAATAATGAAAGAATAAGACAAAGAGTTTTGAATATATTATGAAAGTATTTTCTGATCATATTTTATGACTACTATTTATCCTTATTCTTTCTAATGTGTACCGTTAAATTTCAAGTATAAAGTATGCATATTCCTCTGTATAATGAGCTTTATTGAGTATTCAGCTCACTTCCTTATTATTTTTACTAACCTTTAAATGAGCAGGAGATGTAGAAATTCTTGCCCGGTGAGTAAGATTGAAGATTTAGAAGAGTTTAAGCTTGTTGGTTTTGTTATTTCTATATTTGTATTTTTGGACAGGTTTAGGCTATATTGTTTATTATAGATTAGTTAGTTTGGTTCCAGACATGGTTTTAATTATATTATGGATTTTTGAGCGATATTGTTAGCTCGTGTGGTATTTTTGTATTGTCTAGAGCTATCAGTTTAGTATTTGATCATAGACATGATTGTTATATTTTGTGCTGGATTACTTTGTGAAAGTGAAACATGATGAATCACATTGTGCAGGTTATAGAGGAAGTTTGTTATGGATGATTTATATTGTTTAGTATATTTTGGATATTATTTAGTGTATCTAGATGTTGTAGTTTCATTTAATTTCAGTTTTGGATGACAGATATAATGTAAATAAATTTTTATGTGTAGAATTGTCGTTATGATACATGAAAGTGTTTTTGCTTCCACAATATGGTTGGATACATATGTGTATATGTTGGATTGATATTTTTTATAGGCATCTCTCATTACTAAAAGTCTGATGTTGTATTTTTGGGTCAGTGTCAAAGCCACCGATATTGTGGTAAATTTTTGAATCCTGTGAATGCTATTTATATATTATTTTGAGGTCTGTTGAAGTATCTCATATCCAATAAATTTTCTTTCAATTATTTAGTCAATTGTTTATGATCAGAAGAAATAACGGATTTGGGAGGCGTTCCGTCATAGATGGTATCAAAGAAATTGTAGGGAGATGTCTTAAGGTCTAAATTAAGTTAATCTTGATTCAAGGCCTAATTTGATTGATTTTGGGTTAAAGTTTAGGTTTGATTGGTTCTACGTTGAGGTCCTTAGTCGAGTAATTTGGTAAGGTGGGATGATCTAATTCGATTATTAATGTATTGGTGATGGAATTAAGAGATGGTAGGGCTCGGAAGCAAGGGAAAACTAAATACTCATCCAGAGCCAATTCTGGTGTTCGATTTGGGTCTGCAAATGTAAGTGGTTAATTGATTAGATTTTTAATTAATGTACTGGGCGTTGATATGATATTAGGGGCGTCTAGTTGGAGAGTCACCACACTAGGTGTATATTTACAAGTTGGGTTATGAATTTTGAATTCGCGGAAAAATCAATCGAGAGGTGACGAATTGATATCGATTTTTGCATGCAAACTATTGGCGAGAGTGTGTGCTGAGTTTAGTTGGCATACGTAACCACATTTGGAAGTCATTTTGTGGTCACTACAAATTTTTCGGCTGTATAAGTATTCGAGGATGTTTCTAGGATGGAAGAATTAGGATGGTTTATCTTTTGATCAATAAATCGAGGTTACTGTCATGGTTACACCGAGATCAGTATCGATTTTTAAGGATTCCGTATAGAATCGAAAAATATCAGTTAGGTGCCTACCGTGGGATGCTTTAGAACCTTTTGAGTATGTAAGATAAACTGATGAGGTTATATATGGACGATTAAAAATTTAAATTGTTCAAGGGATGAGTGGTTTGATAAACGAGTATTGTGAATTAATAGGTGGTTTATTTGATATATTGTAAGGGTTTGATATTTTCTAAGATCGATCTGTATCCAGATTATTGTCAACGGTGGATAATTGAGAGTTGTACCCGTGGTAGCCTTCAAAATAAAGATACAACCGTTACAAGTTCCGGTAATACCTTTTAGGTTTGTGATTTCATCGACATTTTTGTAGACTTTATGGATTGGATATTCCGACCATATTTAAGTCAATTTCGTGATGGCCTCATCGATGAATTCAATGAATTATGGGGGATGTATGAACTCTATTTAATGATTGTATCATGGATAGTGAAAGGCAATTAGTCGTGTACTCAATTGAGAAAAAAATGTGAGTTTGGTTGGAGGAAGTGTCATGTTGGGCATGTGACTTCTTCGATAGCATGATTGTGGATATGTAGAACATTGAAGTGGTGGCTAATTTGAAAAAGGCTGATTGATATCGCGAAGGTGTGCAGTTTTTTTGAATCTAGTTAAATTTGGTAAGTTATCCGCTAAGTATTCCTTGAGGATTGTTGCATCCGTGGGACGTTTGGCTTAAAAGCGATCAGTATTTATTAGAATGAGATATACAATGATAGTTTTCAAGGAATAAAGGGTAAATTGTTAACCATGTTATTTGAGTTGATCCTTGATAGATCAAGTGAATTATAGTAAAATTTGATATTTTTGAGGAAAATTTAGGAATGTGTTTCCTTGCAATGTTGATGGGTGTTTGCTCTTGGGTTAAGTTGGTGGTAAGTCTATGATAAGAATATATCCAAACCACAAGTCAGCAATCGAGATCTTTGCTTTTAGGATTTATAGGTGTTACTTATATGGAGATAGTTATCACCTAATTAATTCTTAAGGTCTGAAAAGTTGTTTCACAAAGAGTGGATGATTATGCGGCAGTACAAGTGGGTAAATTTGCTTAAGAACTATAAAGGTGAATATCTGCGTCATTCAAGAAAAGCGAATATTATTGCTAATAAATTGACATTGGGAGTCTTTGAATTTGGTATGTCTTCGATATTTCATAGGAGATGTTGAAAAGTGAGCCACGAACAAATCCTAATATCTAAGCAAATGGTGTACTTTGCTTTTAATTTTTGGGAAAAGAGTTGTATCCGAAGTAATTAGGTTTTGAATTTATGAGATAGGAAGCCATCATAGTTTTGTTTCGGGGTTATTAGGACGATAAGGATGGTAAGTGTTGTCACGAACTCGGACTATAAATTAAATTAAACAATTAATTATAATTTCTAAAATTTAAAATCCCAAATAATTTTAAATAAATAATACTGAGTCCCAAAATTCGAGTGTAATAAACTAAAATATACAATTCAATGAAATTAAATCTACATAGAAATTAAATTAAATAAAAAATCATAATTAAAAATAACATAATATCCGAACTGTTTCTGAAATATAACCATAATAGAACCAAAACTCACCAAATCAGACGAATGGTTGACAGATCATGACCATACTCCTATAATACATCCGAATCTTCCATTCTGAAAGGATAAAATAGGAAAAGTGAATTTAATACTCAACAAGTATCATAATTAAATAAATAGAGTCCAATAAATCAGAGGAAATGTTAAATAGATAAAAATATGTTCAATTAAACAAAAAATCAATAAAAATTAAAAATAACATCAAATATCAAAATCCAAAACAATTATACAAATCATAAAATAGTTCTCGTTGAGATGTGTATATATATATATAACAGAAATAATCTGGATCAATTCCAATAAGCAATTAGCCAATTCCAGAGTCCAATCCGCGTTTAAGTTCGAGTATGAGTCCAAGTCCGAGTCCAAGTTCAAGGAGCGATGAACTTGTGATTTGGCACAAAATTCGATAATCGGATGATCTAATAGCATGCGTAGAAGCTATAATATATCCAAAAGTTTTCCATTAGTCCAAAATCATTTGTAAAGGATAAAAATAGGAAAAAATGAAAATAAGTCCGAAATCCAAATCAAAACAAAAATTCAATACGCATACAAATCATATTAAATTTGAATTTCATAATTAAATACATAAAGTCCAATAAATCGTAAGATTGAAATGTTAAATAGATAAAATTATATATATTCTAAAATCAAATCAAATTATCCAAATGGATAAATTTAAATCTTTCTTGCCTACGTTTTTAAATAATAAAATATCGATATAACAAATCCAAATAAAAAACTCAAGATCATATAATTGAAATTTAATTTTCATAATCTTATAATATCAAAAATTATTAATATTTTTAAAACAATATTAAACAATTATACAAATCATAAAATAGTTATACATATATTCCATTAAACGGAGATTACATGTGTTTGTATTTTAAATAGTATCTAAAATATTTCAGATATTAAATCAAACCAAAGAAGAGGCTTATAGATACTTGCCATAACCTTATAGTTTACAGATTTGAATATCCCAAAAAGCAATTAGCCAATTCCTCTAGTCTCAATGCCAAACCAACCACCCACTGCGCGTTTAAGTTCCCACCTCGTACCTCGCAACTTTGTGCCATTTTTTCTCTCTCTCTCGCGTCACCACAAGGCGCTGTCGCCGAGCATACGGCCTCCAAGTTCCGCCGATGACCCAGACGCTAATCTCCTCTCCCTCCTTCTCCCTCTCCTTCTTCCTCCTCTGCCTGCGAAACCCTAATCCCCCTACTAATGTCTCTCCTTCTACTCCTGATTACTTATCTCTACTTTATTATTATTATTATTATTATTATTATTATTATTATTATTATTATTTTATTTTTTTATTATAAAATTCAAATCGATATTTAGATAATGTTGGTACAATAATTGATCCAAATATCGTAAAAGGACACATCTAATTTACTAAAAATCATAATTAATATTAAATAATTCAAATAAAATCGCAATATTACAAGATAGTAAATTAGCTATCAAAAGTTTAGATTAAAACATATAAGTTAGCTTGTCGGTATCCCAACAAGATGATAAATCATTTGTATTTTGAGGCTTTGATGGTGACCAAGATTTTGAGTGATTGCTTCAATTGTATTTCTTAAGTTAAATAACTGAGGACAAAATCAATATCTTTGGAATTTCTCTTAGGTTAATTTTAAATCTAAGATAAGAGTTGCATTATAGGGCAAATAAACAAGATCAAGATAAGTCCATTTGATTAGATTGAGATTCCACGTGAATAATCTTTTATTTAAGGTTCTCGCTTGAGATTTTGTAGTAAGTCGAGAATCATTAAATCAAATTTTGGAGATGAGTTTTTCCTCATGTATCAATGATTGAGAAAGTATGTCCTCAAGAAGGATTATCCATTTGGCTATGGTTCTCGGGAGAATTTTAATCTGAAATTTTATCCCCGATATTTTTGATATTCAAATTTCGATGACGAAATTTTTATAATGAGGGGATGATTGTAAGGTTCATATTTTTTATTTATAATAATTATGGTTAAATAAGATAATATAATCATTGGATGTGAAAAAAGTATGAAGAAAGTTGGTCTTGGGCTGGGTTCGGGCTACACCTGAGGCACGCTCGAAGCGCGCCAGGGGTGCGATTTCTAATGGTCCCGCGCTTAAGTGCTAGTTCGGGTATTTAACCCGCGCGCTTAGTTTCGTTTGTAGCATTTTTATAGGAGAGAAAGAGGAAAGAGAAGAGTGAGAGGGAGCACACTAGTGATGAGAGAGAAGAGGAGATCAAGGCTCTCAGATAGTTTCCAGAGCGAAGCCAATTGAGACACTTATAGATCGGGTCGATGTAAGAGCACTCCTATCTTTTCTTTCTCTTTTTGCTTGTTTCTTACCATTTCTTCTGGGTATTCTTGTTTAAATACTCATCCAAGTTTAGATTGTGAAGTATCCATATATTCAATGTGCATACATGTCAATTTACCCTCCGATTTTGAAGTATATGCATGAAAAACGTATATACATGTCGATTTCACATCCATTTTTGAGGTTTATGCGAAATATTGTGTTTAATCGGAAACCTTAACCCCACACATGCTATGATTTTGAGTATATGATATTTTACTAGTTGTATTTCGTTTATGACATTTCACATGTCTAGGTGGTTATGTTAAATGCTTTAAATCTACGAATTTCCTTCCCAAAATGTCCCGTATGTTAAGTATATGAACCGATATTATGAAAATTGCTTATTTTTATATTTTTTTTGAAAATTCTTGATGTTATTTGGAACCTCGTACCCTAAAATTGAAATTAGTTTATGAAAATTGAAGGATTAAGTGTATATTATATACGTGAAATGGAAAGTGCATGAAATTTAATGTTATGGTCCAAAAATGATCATATTTCTGTCTTGAACAATGAAGTAAATGTTTCCTAAATTTCACGTCAATTTATGCATACATTTGAAGTTATTCAAACATCATATAACAAGAAATAAGTAGATATACATTGAAAGGAATTATGAGAGAAATTCTACAATTATATTAAGAAATTATGAACTGTTCTTCAAAAGGGTGAGAACCAATAATATATGAAATCAAGTGCAGAATTTCTTAAAATGTTAAGAAACTGGACCAAGGAATATTCGACAAATAGTATATTTTGGCATGCCTTAATATATTATAATGAAAAATCATTATCTGCTAAAAACCGCACCCGTCTATAGGGTTATATGTAGACGGCTCACATCTGGGTCTTGAATAGGAGAAGGCTTTTGATTATGTAGTCGCAAATATAATCCATATTTTGATCAACTATTTCTTTAGCTAATAAGGCCTATTGGCCCTAATCCCTAAAGAAAAGTAAGTTTTCAGTAAGATTTGATAAGTAAGATAATGAAAGAATAAGAGAAAGAGTTTTGAATGTATTATAAAAGTATTTTTTGATTATATTTGATGACTATCTATTTATCCATATTCTTTCTAATATGTACCATTATATTTCAAGTATAAAGTATGCATATTCCTTTGTATATTGTGTTTTGTTGAACATTCGACTCACTTGCTATTTTTACTAACTTTCAGATGAGTAGGAGGTGTAAGAATTCTTGCCTGACGAGTGAGATTGGAGATTTGGAAGAGTTTAAGCTTGTTGGTTCTATTGTTTCTATATTTGTATTTTTGGGTAGGTTTAGGCCACATTGTTTATTATAGATTAGTTAGTTTGGTTTTGAATATGGTTTTAATTGTATTATGGATTTTCGGATGATGTTGTTGTCTTGTGTCATATTTTTGTGTTGTCTAAAACTGTCAGTTTAGTATTTGATCATAGATAGAATTGTTATCTTTTGTGCTGGATTACTTTGTGGAAGTAAAATAGGATGTTTTACGTTATGCAGGTTATGGAGGAAATTTGTTATAGATAATTAATATTGTTTAGCATTTTTCAGGGTTTATTTATTATTTCTAGATGTTGTAGTTTACTTTAATTTTAGTTCCTGATGACGGATGTAAAGTAAATAGATTTTTATGTGTGGGATTGTCATTATGGTGCAAAAAAGTATTTTTGCTTTCGCGATGTTGTTGGATACATATGTGTATATATTGGGTTGATATTTTTGTAAGCATCTCTCATTATTAAAGGTTCGACGTTATATTTTTGGGTTAGTGTCGGAGCCACCGATATTTTGGCATGTTTTTGGATCCTGTAAATATTATTTATTTATTATTTTGAAGTCAGTTGAAATATCTTACGTCTAATGAATTTCCTTTCAATTATTTAGTCAACTGTTTATGATTAAAAGAAATGACAGATTTGAAAGGCGTTTCATCAAAATCATAACATCATAATCAAAGGCACACTCAAGATCACTGGAGTACAAGAGCAGAGAATTGGCTGAAAGCAACTGGGATGAATGGGAACTAAACAACCCCGTTGACAAATTACTGATGGTTCAAGTGAAGAGAAAAAGGAACCTGAGAGGAGAGCTTCCGAGGAACGAGTGGACTCCAAGAAGAGAAGTAAATTGATGATCTCCCTGCAAACTTCCCAAATTGCTTATGAGAATGTGGTTAGTGTTTACCTTTGCCCTTGGTTTCCTTCTCGTAAGTTTTCTTGAGGGACTTCAGAGAATGGCTCTAATGGCAATATATACTTTGCGAAAATGCAAGGCTTTTGTTCGGTGAAGTTGTCATTGGATGGCTTCAACTGTAAACATAAAACAATCACTATAAACTGCAAAGGAGGAAAAACCTCTGGACCTAAATTTCCAGCTCTCCTTATAAATTGCAAAGGTCCCTTATTTCTTCAGTACACTGATTATTTGATAGATCAAGTAGTGATATAAATTAAGTCCTATATCCCATCTTTGCATCAAGCCAGCTCTGGTGCTACTTGACTTAAAGTTGGGCTAAAAAACCTTGTGCAATCATACAGCGCCATCCAATCAGTAAAATAATGTGCATCTTTATTTCTGGTCAACTCTAGTGCCGTTTGTTTTATAGCTGGGCTAATAATATGTGCAAGCATAATCACCCCACAAATCACTAACATAATATGCAAATGCATGCATGCAATGCTCATGGATCTTTTTCATTCTTTCGTTAATTAATTATTACATTTTTTCCAGGTCATGCTTACAGAAGATATACGAGCCCTGTATAAAGGGTGAGATTCTGTTGCTCCTCCAGCCTTCAGCTTGCAACGGATTACTTTGCATTATACTGCTGTATTATTTGTCTAGGAAAATTGGCTATCAAAATCTTCTAACTAAGAGTATCACTAAAGATTATCCATCCAACACCCTTAATCCACTAGAGAAAAATTAGCAATCTTTATTTACCTACTTTAGCTCCCGCATCCAAGAAATTGTCTCCATCATTACGACCAAATTCTCCCATATTCAGCTTGTTCAAACTGCTTTAAATAATCAATTTTGGTCGAATGACATTGGTGCAATTGGAATACAACTAGTCACTCCCACCAACACAAATTCTTCGATCTAATCCTCCTCCCTCCTTTTAAAACCCAAATAACTCCTCACATGGTAAAAGACTTCAAATTTGGGCCAACAAGAAGGCCAACCATCAAAAGACCGATTCTTTCAAAGACCAAACTCAACAATGATGTGTCGAGTGAATTTAGACATTAAGGATCTCCAATGGAATTTTTCTTGCATAGGAGCGATATGTGAGGGGGCATGAGAGACACTTTTAAAGAGCTTAAAACACTGTGCAATGGTGACAAGAGTTTACTTGTGTGGGGTACTCATAAGGTGTGGATTTGGAGGGGTGGTTCAGCCTTTCTAAGGTTTTTATTAAGGGAGCCAACTCTCCCAAAATTGAATTGTTCATCCCTTTTGACTATTAATCAGACTTCCAAGCCAACAGAAAGCTACAATCTCCCCTCAATTTGATGTAAAAGAACTAGCATATGTGTTGTAAGTTGATATGCCTAACATCTCTGACAGAATCAAAGCATTAAAACTCAGAAGATAAACTAGATATGCAAATCCGTGTTTGAACCAATAAGCCACATTGCTAATTCAACAAATCCACTGGCCTTATCTTAGTATGCCCACTTTTTACCCCCTCCTAAAAAAAAGGAAACAAATAGAGCTGTCTTACAGTTTTTTTAGTAAAGAAACGATCACCTTCCATTTATTCCATCAACACATTAATGGGAACAAATCATGTATCCATTTAACGGATGCCGAAATCTAACAATGCATATCCTATAACTATTTTTTTGTTGTGCGTTGATTGCCACTATCTTCAAAGTAAACTCTGCAATAAGTTTTTTTTATCATTTACTTACACCTTTTTGTTTCCTTTTAGGCACCTGAATTAAATGTTAAAGGTATTGAGAGATCTGAAACTTATACTAGGATTTTGACTATGGATTGTAATACTTTTGATAGTATCAATCATAGAAATGTGTCAACTTTGGTGCATTTCAAAGAAGTTATTTGTGAAAAAAATAGTCATAGAGAGGCTTTCCAGAAATTTGATCCCAATAAGTATATAAGAAAACTTATTAAATGCAGCAACATTCGTGAGCGTCTAAGCCAAAACCTTATATTTACTAGGCAGATAAATGAGATGAATAAAAATGGTTTACATTCAAAAAGAAATTCTATGTAATATAGTTTATTATGCTCATTTTAAATATTTGATGATCATCAATGTATTAATTATTTGTTCATAATGTAGGCCGAAAAAAAACTACTCGGGTGTGAAAAAAGGTTGGCCTTTCTTTTAGGACCTTCATGGAGAGTTATACCTCAAAAAAATAATTGACTGTTGTAAGAATGTAGGCCTTACTTATACTTACTTTTAAAATGAAATTATTTTGCAAAGGAATTGAGCCCAACTTGACAAGAAACTACACTTGTTGTTGCTACTTGCATCTTCCATTGTTTGCTCCATTTCCGCACTTTTTGGATGTTTTCGGATATGTCGGGCATGCACCAATATTTTTATTTTGTTTGATAGTCATAGAAGGTTGTACATGCCAGTGTTTCCACATGTTTGATCATGTTGGCTCTAATTTCTATTTGCAAACTGTTATTAGTATTCTTTTTGTTTGTTCTATTCCAGTGAAATACTTTTTTTTTATAAGTAAGTAAATTGTATTAAAATAAAAATAAAAGATTACAAAAATTGATATTCTATCTCTAAGTATTTTTTCGACTTGGAGTTAGAACAAAGACGTTAAGGCATTCCCTGAACACCATAGAATAGATCATGAATCCAAAGAAGAAACCAAAGGAAACAATTGGAGATACATCCGCCATTTGCCTTCAACCAAACCATCCACAATGTAGTTATACAAGTTAAACAAATTGGAGATGACAGTTACAACTCATGCACAAGTTAAACAATCGGAGGTGACCTCATGCACCTCACTCCACCAGTAGCAATTGAAAATTTCAACAACCATGCAAACCGAGAAAACCAAAAGGAGATAGCCAGTAAATACCTTTGCTCCTAATTCCAATGAAATACTCAGTTGAGTTTTAATTTCTATTTAGAGATAACTTTGGTATCCTCCTAAGAGAAAAGACTGTGGAGAATAATTTTTGTGTCTTTCCAAGAGAAGAGACCGTGAATAACAAATATTTGCATCACTATACCTTTCCTTGTTAGTATCATGAATTAATCTTTAAATTAAAGTTGATGTCTATAATTTATTTTGAGTTTGAGCATTTGAGGGGATGTTAAAAATATTATTTTTCATATTTGTTTAGTATATTCCTATATATAATTAGATTATATTGGGATATCTAGAATTATATTAGAGTTATTTGTAAAACAACTTATTACCTATGACAGCCGAACACCCAAAAAAATAAAAGACTAAATCAGATGATTTCAATATTCAACGGAGATATCCATGCAAGTTCAAGTTTGGGTTGTAAATTTTAAATTTAAGTACATTTTATTAAATTATAAAAAATATTTATGCTAATAATATTATTATTATTTAAATTTTTAGGTTACTCAAATAAATAAAATAATACAGGTGTATGAAACTCGATACATTCTGAAAGTTAGGAGAATAATATTACATAGATTTGTTCTTAAATTTGTCAGAATGTTTTAGAATTTTTTTAAAATTTTTGTAAGATAATTTTATTCTATTATATGAATATCATTTGTGTATTTTTTATTAATATAAATTTAATATTTGTATTAAAATTTTATCCATTAAAATATATAATATATAGGTAAAATTATATGCTTTTTGTGACACAATTATTTGCCATTAAATATATTATTTAGTGACAAATTAAAAATGCATGTTAATAATAAAATTATTTAGTCACTAAAGAATATTATTTAGTAACAAATTATTTTTTATCACTAAATAAATTTTTTGAAAAAATAAAAATTTATCATTAAAGGTTTAATGACAAACTTTTAGTAACAACCTAGTGATGAATTTATATTTCGTCACTAAATCTTTTAGTGATAAATTTATAATTTATAGTAATAAAATATTTAATTACTAAAAGTGAAAATTATTATAGTTTCACTTTACTATCATCCATCATATGGTTCAAGCCATGTATTATTGTGTCACTAAACCTGCTACCCACATGTTCTACTTCATCTCTTTTTCTTATAGTTCCAAAGGTTTAGTACAAAGTCTGAGTTTTTTTGGAGGGAGCTTGAATCCTTTGTGGCCCACATCAAAGATGCTCCCTAGACAGTCTTGTTGGACTCTAATATAATGCAATTTACCTTTGAAATTGTAATATTTTAAATTTTTATTTAAATTAATTTAATATTAATTATAATTTTAAATAATTTAGATGTGTCAAAAATTAATTAAATATTATAAAATTTGAACGGATATTTAAATCAGTCAAGCTAGAGACCGATATACGCTCGCACTATCTTTCGAATATCGTTTTAGATTTTGAAATAAAAAAATAAAAAAATAAAAATATAAAATAATAATAATATATAATATTAATATAATAAAAAATATATAAAATAAAACAAAAAAAAGAAAAAAAAAAGGGGAAGAAAATAAGGATCAGGAAGAGAGAGAGGAGAGGAGAGAGAATAAGAGAGGGGAGGAGGGTTTTGGCACAACTGTTCACGGTGCACGGCGGAGGAGAGAAGAGGAGGTAGGTTGTTGACGGCGGCAGCGCACGGAGGAGGCTGTGCGGAGGTGGTCAACGACGGTGACGTGCGGCTGAGATCGCGCAAGAGAGAGAGAGGAATTGGCATGAAGGAGAGAGACGGCAAAACAACAGTATCGACGCCGACGGGATGACGCCGGGATGTCAATTGTGGTTGTCGGCAGCATCAACGGCGGCGATGGCTAGTAGGTGACTCGCCAGCGACCGGCGGCAGCCATGGTTGAGCAGCGGTAGCGGCTGAGATGATGTGCAAAGAGGGAGAACGGGGGCGAAAACGTGGCAGCACGCACAAGGCAGGAGAGAGAGTGTCCGATTTGGACACTTCGGAGTATCCTTTCTTCAGATTTACAAAATATGAGGTCAATGCAAATATCTATAAAATTTTCCTTTGATTTGATTTAGTATCTGATTTATTTTTTATACTGTTTATAATTTTTACTAATATGTATATATTTTTATATACCTAATGTGTTTATTTTGGATATACATGTATAGTGTATTGGATGATTTAGGGATTTTTGGATTGAATTTTATGATTTTTGGAGGATTTAATATTTTTTTAAAATTTGAATAATTTATAAAATATTATATATTTTTATATCAGTATATTTGTATAAAAATAAATATGAAACTTTGCATAAGCCTTACAATTACATGCATGTGCCGGGTTATAATCACTATATTTGGATTTAAATTATTGAGTCTTGCCAACTCCTCGATGGGGAGATATTGTTATTTAAAAATTTCTTTCTACAGATAAGAAAGACTTGGAGTAGTGACCATTCCTATTTGGATAATTTAACTTGACCTTATAATATATTTGAACGTTCTAATATATCTAACAAGTTTGAAGATTGCACCCAAAATCTCAGGTGATAAATAATAGTAAGCAACCTTATCCATTAATACAAAATAGTATATGGATGGATCATATATGCTGACCTAATTTACATTTAATTTTACCTAAAATTATCGAAATTATGTGGAACCCTTCTTCAAGCTAATTTTTAAATAATTAGAACCCAAATTTGGTATATAATTTGTATTTTTGTATTAATTTATGTTAGATTTTAATTTGCATTTGGATTTTAGACTTAGACTTGAGATTCGCTGGTTTTGCTTTCAATTCGGCCTTGTATGTCTCGTACAATGATTTTGATTATATGTTTTGATCCGGACCTTTAGAATATCTATTGCGATATTATTTTGACTTCTGCGCCCATTATTAGATCATCCGGTTATTAGATTCTACCCCAAATCACAAACTGATTAAGCCTTGGATTTGGACTCGGATTGGATATCGGCTTTGAAATTTATCCTAATTACTTCTATTTTATTTATATATATATACATCCCGATGATGACGATTTTTAAAATTTAGACATTTGTTTTAAATTCAGATATTTATTTTGAGTAGGAGATTACATTTGAATTTTGGACTCTAGTTCTTAAATTTCTATTGGATTTATTTTATCGACGATTTGGATTTATTCTGTTATTTGGTTGAATTTTCATCCATTAGATTATTCCCTTAATTTATTGGACTTTTTTTATTTAAATATAATACTTGTTGAGCGCTTAACTCACGTTTTCTGTTTTGTTCTTTCATAGTAGAAAATTTGAATGCGTTGTAAAAGTATCGACATAATATGTCAGCCATTGATCCAATTTGGTATGTTTGGATTTTAATATAGCTTAAATTGGTATTTGATATGATTGAATTATGAAATTGATCGAGTATAGACCCATGGTTATGTTTCGGGAGTAGTTCAAATATTATGTTATATTATGTCTGATTATAATTTTGATCGATTTGTTACCTTCCTTATGATATTTATAGAGCGGGTCATATTTATTTTATTTGGACGGTTATTAGATAAGATCTTATGTGAATTTTAATTTGTCATACTCAAATTTTTGGAATTTAATATTATTTATTGAATTTAATTAGGATATTAAATTTTAAAAATTTTAATTACTTATTTAATTAACATGCTTGATCCGTATTCGTGATAGAAATGGTTGATGGTTCTATTAATGGGACTGCCGTAAGATACAATAACTTTTGCATTCGAACATGTAGCATTTATAATTTTAGCAAAAAAGGTTATTACTTCATATAGTATAATTGCAAAGGTAAAGATGATTGTATTTTTAGAAATCTTGACCATATTTTTTTGAACAGCAACTAGCTTGCTGCCTTTTGCTCTTGTAGAGTTGCTTTCCCCTCCAAATGTCATGAATTATTCCTCGGTAGTCATTCTTAGTACTCTCGATTTCTATAAAAAAAGGTATGTTTAGATTTAACAACTTCATGGCCGATAAACAGAATTTTATTCATTATGTCAAAAATGCTTGGGACCTTACTCTTTTTGGTGTTTATACATTTCATATTGTTGTGAAGTTAAATGCAATTATAGTATCAAGAGGCCTAAATCTTCATCTTAGATGTCTCCATGGTGGTCTCCTCAGCCAAAGTTAAAAATTACAAAGTCGGGTTGGACATGAAAGACACAAAGTAGTGAAAGACCATAATTTAAAATAGATATAAGATCAAATTGAATTAACTCTGTCTGATCTTCAAAATATAAGTATATAATAATATGCTCAAAATCTAATTAAATCCACAAGAAAAAACATCTATAAAATTAAAACCATAGCAATAGTAAGCCTGAGCAAATCCAAATACTACAACAATCTCAAATATAAATGCGACTTCCATAATCAAATTATATAGCAAACCTCAAAATAAAAATTCCAATACAATTTATAACTAAACAAAATTCTCAAATTTTCTCTATAATTCATTAATTAAATTAAATATTATTAAAATAAATATTTATGATCTATACTTTATATTCCCACCTTACAAAAAAAAAATTGTCTTCAAAATTTCACGTATCTCGGTAAATAGAAAGTTGATATCTATAGGGGTCCACCATGCTCTGCTGTGCAACTTTGATATTTTCTCTTCAATGTCAAAATAACTTCAATCATCTTCCATTTCTTGATCATCAACAAATGGGCTATCATCTTCAATGACTTTTGACTTGCCAATCTTAGCTCTTTATTGCTCCTATTCTAGAAGCAAAGTTCGACTGAGTATTTTACTGTAAGTCCTCAATCTTAAAGATATCATTAGGTGGCAATTGGTTACCTTAAGATTGATGACTTATAGACAAGTACTTGATTGAGCATTGTTCTTTGATCAGAATATCATTATATTCTGTTATAATATTCTTTATAAAGTCAGTTAAAATATTATTTGCAAATAGGCTTAAGGACACCCTCCCTTCTATCATTGACAACTGTCAATTAGCCTTTATCCTGGATAAGAGTATTTCTGATATCCATTTCGCTCAAGAGTTGCTGCATAGCCATCACTTTAAAGAGGGCCTCCTAGATGTGCCTTCAAAGTTGATTTGCATTGAGCTTTTGATTTGGTTAATTGAAATTTTCTTCATTCTTTTTTTCAGGTTATGAACTTTTCAGCTAAATCTGTCATATCTCATATGTTTTTAGCTTATTTAGTCTGAGGTATTATAAAATTCTGTGCATGTTTTGTTGATAACTTGTTATTATTTAGAAATAAATTAATCATAGATAATTAAATTCATCGGTAGAAATTAATTATTTGAGCTGGATGGGCCTAAAACTTAAGGATACTTAGACGTTGGACTTAATTATATTAAATGTATTGAAGTTTAGTGAATTTAGTGTTGTAGTGATATAAATTAATAATTACATAATACTTGAGATAATTCTAGAAGATCAAATTTTCATTGATGGAAAATTAAATGCCGGTCTTCGATGAAGAATTTTAGGATATTAATAACCTAAGATTTTTTAACAATGGTTAGGAGGGAACTGATTACTTTTCCTTTGCATTCAAAACCAACTTAGCTGATTGTTGGTTGTTAAGGGGATTACTCGGCTAACTAGAGAAATTTTTGATGGATTATGAGTAAATTGAGTTGGAGAATATGTTGATTGTATTTGAAAATAATTAAGGTCATGATTTTTAAAAAGTAGATCCGAGGATGGTAATAGTATTTGTGCAAGTGGTTATTTTAATTTTCATTATATTAACTAAATTTAGTGGTTAACTAAATCTTTATTAATCAAATTGTAATGCTCAATTTTTACTATTGATTTATGATATTATTAATATAATTTTAAATTTATTAAAAAATAATTATATAATAAAAATTTTAGAAAAAATTTGATTATTTAGAATCAGGCTTAATGCCCAATGGACACCTGTGTTGAGCTCATGCATAGTCGAGACAGAAATCGTATACCTGGTATGCACCTTTGGGACATTTACACATGTTTGTGGCATAATAGTGACATTTAAGGTACACCTATGTGGGCATTCATATACAGATAAGACAAAATATTGGTGCTTAATTTACATCTGATGCAGCACTCATGTTGCTTGTGTAGAGGAGTATCGCTGATGCATGTCTATTCAGAGCTTGTTCGTCAATTATAGTATATAAGTGCTTGCATGTCTATATCAATTATTTCACGTAGGAAAGGAGAAAAAAGAGAGAGAAAATGAAGGAAAAAGAAGAAAATAAAGAGAAAAAGAAGAAGAAAATTTCTGAGCTATAATTGGTCAAGTCTGTTAGTCTAAAAGTAAAAAGTAAGTATTCTAAATCATTCTTTAATCTATTTCATATATCCTTTGATTTTTACTTATATTTCTTATTTTATTGTATGCAAACTTTTACATCTCTATTTTGAATATTATTATATATATGTAATTTACACAAAAAGATTTAGATTTTTGTTTGATTTTGTAAGTATTTGAAAATTTATTTAATTTGTATAAAATGAGTAAATATTTTAAGATATTATATTTTTATATGAAAATATTTATAAAATAAAAATGTCACAAAATTTACACATTTGGCTTTATATGTGGTACTCTATGTAAGTGTTTTAGTTTGGGCTTGATTTTATTTTAATGTGAGTTTTATACGGTAGAAAATTTTGATATTAGGCTGAAATATTTTATGTTTACACTTTTCCAAAGAGTTTAAAGTTTTAAATTTATACCTTTTATATAAAGAAGAAAGCTATGAATATTTGTTATAAAATTCACTATCTAGTATTTTATTGATAATAATTATAAGAAATTTAATGACATTAATATATTTGAGCATTTTAATAAATTAGGTATGTTTAAAAACTATATCTATTCTCATGGGTGGCAAAAGAAATTACGTTTAACCCTATTTACAAGGTACATTTATAAATAATCCGTCTACAAGTCAAAATAGTAGTGTTTTGGCCTCATATTATTTGGAGTGTGTAATCCTTCCATAAAATTGACATTTTGGTGTTTGGTTCTCAATTTTTAGCATGTTTTAGGTTTTCAAGCTTTTTACCTACACAGTATTTGATATTTGAAATGTTTCGACCATCAAAACTTACAAATTTTGTGTGATATTCAAATTTATCCAACTTTGGATATTTAAGCCTTTGGGAGTTCTGAATTTATACCTTAGATAATTTCGTACGGTTGGATTATTTGGTATTTGTATATAAATTATAAATTTGCGTTTAAAATCTTGGTTAGGATTACATGTCTGGAATTGCAGCATATTGAATTTTTGACGTGACGCTTTGACTTTATGGTCTTTAGGTCTAATTTATGCACGTAATTTATATATATATATATATATATGGTAAAACTTAAACTCATAATTTTGTCCTATTTTGCTAGCTTTTCATATTAGAGGATATTGAGATTATTTGTAGGACCTTAGATAGAGAAGATTGAAGACTTCTATTATTAAGTGTTATTAGATATATATTTAGATTTATTTGAGATTTTGTAGAAGGTTTATGTAGTTGATTTATTTATGGCTTGTAATATTATGAGATACTTCTATTAGTATGGATATGTGTACAGGCTACATATTATCATTGCTAGATATTTTGTAGATATTTTCTCACAAATATGTTCGGTATGAGTATTTTGTTAAACTAATTTATTCAAGGATTGGATAGAATAGTTCAATCAAGTTTTATGTCTAATATCAAATATCGTAGATATTATATTATTTTAGATTTGAATTTATTCATGTCTGACCCTATAATTTAGGTTGTTTTGTTTATTTGGGTTTTGACCATTTTAAGAAAAGGAAGTGGAAGAAAATTTGTTTGGGTTATTTAATTATATATTTAATTATCTACTAGGAGTGGGGTTGTGATATAGGTGGAATAAAAGATTTCTTAAGGAAAATGCCTTATGTGATTTTGTAGAACAAAATGTTTGAAATTCACTATGTGATAGATATTGAAAATATCATGAGATGATGGTAAGGATGATTGACATCATTGATTGAATGATTCAACACAAAGATCCAAAGTTGGCAGAGTGATGAGAGGTTGTTAGCCAGAGGCAAGGAATGATGTCTTTCAATTAGCTTATTTATGAATGAGTTTTAAAGTTTTTGGAAGAGTCAAATCTTATAAAAGTTAAAATTTAGATCTGCGAAGGTTTTTAAGAAGGTAAATTGTTCTGATGAGGATAAGACGAAGTTTTTGGCTTGTAATTAGGAGGTGAAGTTGATCAATGGTGGGCAATATGTATTAGGCGTGGAGAATGAAGAAATACCTTAGAATGTCATCTTAGGAGACTTTATGGAGAAACATTTTCTGGTAAGCATTCGTGAGTTCAAGGAAGGCAAGTTCAATTGCCTGCAACAAGAAAATTGGACAGTGATAGAATATAACATAAAATTTATGGAGCTATTCCATTTTGCCCTGCATATCATAGTAGATAAGGTCAGGAGGGCTAGAAAGTTTTTGTAAGGGTTTCAAGACTCGATTAGGCAACAATTGGTGTCGTTCTAGTTGATGACGTATAGTTAAATTCTCAAACGGTTCTTGCTTATTGAATAAGATGAGGAAAAAGAAAAATATTTTGAGAAGAGATTGGTGAACAGAGGTCAAAACTTGGGGTTGTGAGGATTCCACTCAACGTTCAAGGCATAGGATCAGGGTAAGGTGATTGAGGTTAAATCTTTATCAATGAAGCCTCAACACTCCATAGTAGTATGCAATCAATGTGGTAAGAATCATCTAGGAAGTCAATGATATGAACAAACTAAAGCTTGTTTCTATTATGGCCAAGTTGGCCATCTGATGAAAAATTATCTATTTTTGCTAAAGCATTCGGGGAAAAAGCTCAACATTTCAAGGAGAGCTAATGTGGTGATAGCAAAGGATGCTCATGCCAACCCTTCAATAGTTGAAGGTAACATGCTAATTTTGAATTTGTGACTCGTAAATTGATTGGTCTAGAGTCTACACATTCATTTGTGGCCTCTACGTTTGTTTGTAACTTATCTAATTATCAATCAAATTAACCGTAGACACAAATTTTACATGGATATCTTATTCGACCAAATAAAGTAATATGACTTAAGAACAGGACTCGAAATACCACATCATCATGTGGTTCCGACACCAACTAAATCGTGACATTAAACCACATGTAAAGAGTTATATCTAAACCAAACAAAATCAAAGTACATTTTTTTACTGAAATTAAAATCCACTAATGTCTAGTGTCAAACAATTGGCATCCCATGACTAACAAAACATAAACAACATCCATGATTTCATATCAACTCTTATACATAACTATTGTTTGAATAACATCAACATTAAATTACTATTTGAAATTTAAAATATAATACCAAATATTTCATAATTATAATTCTAATTTCCTCTAACCGATCTTTATTTAGTCCAAATTATCCAAGTTTTTGAATATCTTATCTGAAGAAGTTAGTAAAAATAAAAATAAGTAATGAGTTAAAAGCTCAGAAAAGTATAAAATTTTATAATTAAATATATATAATTTGTATTAAAAATATATCGAAAGAAATCATGTATTAGATTCATTGAATTGAATTTCCATGACAATATATAATAAGCTTTTCAAATTTTCTAATCATATTCCTATTAAAATTCATGCCGTAGAACTATACTTAAATATGTAGATTCTTAGGGATCAAGGACCAGTAGAGTCTTACCAACTAAAAGAGCGGATAATTAAAGTTTAGGTTATATTTATTTTTACACAATTAAAAATCATATGCTATTATTTAAAACCTATAGATAGGCCATCATACATATAGTCCTATAGATAAGGTCGAATACTACTTTCACCCGCGGATGATAGATTCAAATATCAATTATTACTATAATATATTAAGGTATGTCATAATAGACTATCCACTGAAATTATTATAATGGTTTGATACTTATAAAAATCAATACATTTCTTCATAATTTTTATATATTTTTTTTTACTTTAGAGAAAATATTATTAATTTTTAGCTTAATATAGAATTTTTCTTCAAAAATTTATTAATTCTTAACGTATAATACTTACATCTTCCATAAAAATTTAGACATAATCAAATTTAAAATATGAAATACTAAATTATAATGTTTTTAAACTTGTAAAACTATTCTTAGCAAGATAATGTAGAATAATTCAACAATAGTGTATAAAATCAACAACATTATAAAATTTACAACATTTTATCTCATTAGCAAGCATGCAAGGCAATTTTATTAAATTTGTAGAATATGCAGAGTATATGCTCTATAAATTTGACATGCAAAAATTTTTATACATGAAAATTAAATATGAAAAAAATATCATATCATAAATTCAGAATATGCATGAAGAAATATTACAGAAACTAACTAAAATATACAGTGTACATGTACTTAGACTTGAATTTCATATACTTTTACAATAAAATGAGAAAACTTTTACATGCATGTTAACTATAAATATCTTAAATATAAAATCATATCATACATGTGTCTTTGCAATAAGAAATAGATAATTAAGAAAAAAATAGTAACAATGAAAAGAAAGCTCCAAATGTACTTACCTTAACTTAATTCTCACCAAATCTAGTTTAGAATTACTTAAATTGAGTTTTTCTAACTTCTTTACTCTCTTTCTGCCTCTTCTCTTCTTCTCTTTCTCTCTCAGAACTCTGTAAAAAATGACTAAAATTCAGCCATATATCATATTTATACTAAATTGGTGATCGAGTGTTCATCAAGCGTACATCAAGTGTCATGACTAGATATTGCGGCACACAAGCACCGATTGCGTGCACATCGAGTGCTAATCCCATGAAAAATTGCATTTGAGCATCCCCTGGGGCGTGTTTTGAGCACGGGTATACCGAAAAGTACATTTGGGCTTCGATTAGGTGTCCATCAGGTACAATCACTCTGCCCATCCCAAGTATGGGTGCATATCGAGTACCAGCCAGACATTTATCAACTCGATATGACTCGGTGTAATTTTAATTTTTGACATAATTTTCTTCATCATTTGACCTTAATTTTAATTATTTCAATTTAATTAATCACAATTACAATAAAATTTAAAATTGAACATTACATTAATAATCTATTTGATCAATTATAATGAGCATAAGTCTTCTCCCAGATTGATTTACCTTCAAGGTATCACTAGCTACAAATCAAACGTACCTAAGTCAGCATTCAGAAAGAGATATTGCCATTATGAATTTTTTATTAAGCCCATTGAATTAACAATTGTATCTGCGGCGTTCATGGACCATATGAATATGGTTTTTTAACCCTTTCTAAAACAATTCATGGTGGGCTTTATAACTAATGTTTTGATTTATTTAAGAAGTTTTGAAAAAATATGAGACTCATTTGATGACCGCTCTGCAAACTCTAAGAGAAAGGTTGTTATTTGTCAAATTAAATAAATGTGAATTTCTATAAGATGAGGTATCATTTTTTAAGCACATAATTTCTAAGGAAGGAGTGTCAATTGATCAATTGAAAATCAAAGTGGTGGCAATAATAGTCGATAAATGTTGCATAGGTTCAAAATTTTCTTGGGCGAATCAAATATTATAGATGCTTGGTTGAGATTTTGTCAAGGATTGCAGTTCCATTGACGCGTTTAACTCAGAAAGCGAGTTGTTTTTATTGGGACAAGGACTACAAGACAAGTTCCTAAGAAGTAAAAAATAGATTGATTTCTGTGCCAATTTCACTAATTCCAGATGGTTCAAGAAGTTTCATAGTTTATTACAATACTTTAAAGAAAGGTTTGGGATGCGTTTTTATATAACGCGGACAAATTATCGCATATGGATCAAGGTAGCTCAAGTCCCACTAGTACAAATATTCTACCCTTGATTCGGAATTGACAATAGTAATATTTACTTTAAAAATTTGGAGTCAATATCTATATGGAGAAAATTTTATTATTTATTATCATCATAAGAGTCTGAAATAGTTATTCTTGTAGAATAAATTCAATGTAAGACAACGTCACTAATAGATTTGTTAAAAAATTATGCTTGTGAGATTCAATATTAACTAGAAAAGACAAGTGCAATTGCTAATACGTTGAGTCAAAAGTTTTCGTGTATGGCAGCCCACTTGATGATTTAAGAATGAGAGGCTAGATGTGATGAAGACTTGTAATATTCGTTATACTCCCAATGCTTGAGGATGATTTTGTCATACTTTTAGGTTCGATCGGTTATTATAGAATGAATTAATAAGTCTTAGATGATTTATATTTGATGTAGATTGTTGGAAATTTGAACAGCGAATGACAAGTTAATTTTAATATTTGAATGAACGAAATTCTTTAATTCTCAGATCGAATTTGTGTGTCTAATATTGACAACTTGAAGGAGGGGATTTTGAATAAGGTCAATAGGGCAAAATATACCATTTATCCTAGTGTAAAAAAAATGTATTAGGATATGAAGAAGAGTTTGCATAAAGAATTGAGGATGATATGTTGCAGGCATCTATTTTAGAGTTGAAATAAAATTAGGATAATTATTTGTCACTAGCTAAATTTTCTTATAATAATAGATATTAGTCGAATATTAGAATGACCCCGTTTGAGGCTTCATACATACCGAGATGTAGGTCTCCTATCCTTTGGTTAAGGTATTTTGAAGGAACTATACATTCAATGAATCAACTTGGGAACTTGAAGACAAGATGTGAGAAAAGTAACTCTACTTGTTCAATCATTGAGGTACATAAATTTTAAAAACAAACTTTTATAAGAATGTGAGAGTTATAAAACTCGATTTCTACTATTGAATTATGATATCATTAATGTAATTTTAATTTATTTTAAAAATTATCATATAATGAAAATCTATGAAAAAATTACATTAGTTGGAATCATGTTCATCGCCTGATAGATACCTTCATTACGCTCATATGTGTTCGAGGTTGCAATTGTATGCCTAGACTATGCTTCTAGGGCGTTCATGCATGTTTGTGATTGAATAATAGAACTTGATATGCACTTGTGTTTGCATTTGCGTTCAGGTTAACAAATGCTCCTGTCGCCTTTATAGATTTAATGAACAGAGTCTTTCGGCCTTATTTGGATAAATTTATGGTAGTCTTTATCGATGATATCCTTATCTACTCTAAGAGTAATAAAGAGCACAAGGGGTATTTGAGAACCATGCTCCAAACCCTTAGAGAGTATAAGTTATTTGCAATACTGAATAAGTGTGAATTTTGGTTGGATAAAGTAGGATTCCTAGGCCATATTATTTCTAAGGATGGTATTTTTGGTCAATCCAAAGAAGATTGAGGCCGTTGTGAATTGGAGTCATCCGGCTTCGGTGACCGAGGTCCGGAGTTTTTTGGGCATGGCTAGATATTATCATAAATTCATGGATAATTTTTTTAAAATTGCTACGCCACTCACCCAATTAACGAAGGAGGCTAAATTTAAATGGACTGAGAAATTCTAGCAAAGTTTTCATGAATTAAAGGATCGATCAACCACTACACCGATTTTGATTATTGCGGATGGATCAGGTGGATTGATAGTTTACTATGATGCCTCTAAGACTGGGCTAGGTTGCGTCCTAATGCAACAGGGGAAGATTATTGCTTATGGATCCCGGTAATTGAAGGTTTATGAAAGAAATTATCTAACGCATGATTCAGAACTAGCTGCCGTGGTTTTTGTATTGAAAATCTGAATACATTATCTGTACGGTGAGAAATTCATTGTATATTCTAACCATAAGAGTTTAAAATATTATTTTTATTGAAGGAGTTAAACATGAGGCAGAAGAGATGGATCGAATTTCTAAAAGGCTATAACTGTGAGATCTATTACTGGCCAGGGAAAGCCAATGTGGTGGTTGATACTTTGAATCGTTGATCAAGCTTTATGGCAAAACTACAAATTAAGAAGATGAAAATGTTGGATTGCATTAAGCATTGCAATATTCGACAATACATTAAAGTTAATCGAATGCTACTATCTTATCTTCAAGTACAGCCAGAAGTGTTACATAGAATAAAAAAAGGGCAAGTAAACGACCCTTTATTGATGGAGATTGCAGGAAACTTGGAGGACTCCAGAGTGAATTTTAATATTCGGGCTGATGGAGTCCTAAGATTTAAGGATCGATTGTGTATACCTGAAAATAATGAGTTTAAGGAAGAAATTATGAGAGAAGTCCAACGAAACAGATATACACTTCACCCTGGAATTAATAAAATGTATCAGGATTTAAGAAAGCTGTTTTGGTGGAGAAATATAAAAAATAAAATTATAACTTTTGTGAATAAATGTCTTATCTGTCAGCAATTGAATGCCGAGAGAAGGAAACTGGCTAGATTGTTGCAATTGATGTCCATCCCAAATTGAAAATGGGAGGACATTGCGATAGATTTTGTGTTTGGTTTGCCCTAAACTTTGATGAACCACGACGTTGTATAGGTTATTGTTGACAGGCTGACAAAATCGGCCCATTTCTTAACAATTTGGATGACCTACTCTCAGGATCAATTGGCCAAACTTTATATTAATGAGATTGTTAGGCTCCATGGTGTGCCAACTTTAATTGTATCTGACTAAGGCCCAAGATTTGTCTTGAAATTTTGAGATAACTTACATCGAGAAAAGAGAACATGATTAACATTCAGCACGGCTTATCATCCCCAAACAGATGGTCAATCGGAACACACCATTCAAATTTTGGAGGATATGTTAAGGGGCTCAGTATTGGAGATAAAGGGTAGCTGAGATTATCATTTAGCACTGGCAAAATATGCTTATAATAATAGCTACCAGGTTAGTATTAGCATGGTACTATTTGAAACTCTTTATGGGAGAAAATGCGATCACCTATTCACCAGAGAAGAAACGGGTGATAGGGGACTATTTGGTCTGAAAATTATTAAGGAAATGACAGAGAAAATCATGTTGATACATGAAAATTTGAAAGTAGCTCAAAATAGGTAGAAGAGCTACGCGGACAAAAGAGATCAGCGCTGAAGTTTGAAATCGGTGATTTTATATTTCTAAAGGTGCCATCATCCAAAGGAACAATTCGATTTGGAATTAAAGGAAAATTGAAACCACGATTTATAGGCCCTTTAAAATTTTGGAAAATGTTGGCGAATTAGCATACCGATTGGCCTTGCCTCCAAATTTGGCTGAGGTCCATGACGTATTTCATGTATCCATACTTCGCAAATATGTCAGCGATCCAACACATGTAATTGATTCTGAGCCACTGGCTATTGAAGAAAACCTATCTTATATTGAGGAACCAGTGCAGATTTTAAACCGAATAAATCAAATACTGCGTACCAACACCATCCCTCTAGTAAACATTTCACTCTGCGGAGGAAGCCACATGAAAATGTGAAGTAGAAATTCGGAGCAAGTACCCACAACTATTCCCATCAGGTATTTGTATATATAAGTATTGTTAAATTTCGAGGACGAAATTTCATAACTAGGGGAGAATTGTAAGGACCGAATTTTTAGGATTTAGTCACTCACGACCTCAACAGAAAAGAAATCGACCGAGGTAGCATGAAGGTCAGTTAAGAAGTGTTAACCAAAATTTTTATGTTAACCAAAAATATAGTGTTGACTAGAATTTTGCGTTGACCAAAAATTTTGTGTTGACAGAAATTAGGAAGTTAACCAAAAATAACCATGAACCGCGGTCTCTTAATTAACAGTAACAACCGATGGCGTTTGAAAATAAAGAAAACAACTGATGTAGTTTGGAAAAGAATCAGATAAAGAGCCCGATGACTCATAAAAAGACCGAGGAAGTTAGAATGAGGTCGAGGACTTATAAAAGAGACCGAGGACTCAGAGAGCGAGAGCAAGAGGCAGTAAGATGATTAGCAGAATTAGTTCATGGCCATATCTTGCTTCCACCTACTTTGTTGACCTTTCTCAAAGGAAGATTGAGTGGAAAAACAAGTACAAAGAAGGTGACCTACTTCGTTAACCTTTCAGAAAGGAAGATTGAGTGGGAAAGAAAGTACGAAGAAGTACCAGGTAGGTGACTTACTTCCACCTGCTCTCACTTGCCCCATTGCTTATCAATACCGATTGAGAGGTTAGAGGAGGAGCATGAATCTATGAGAAGCATGAAGGAAAAGAAGGAGAGAAAGGGTTCCAGATTAAGGGAATTCATAAGCCCTGGATCAGGCCAGCGTGCCCTATGTTTTGTCCTTAAGCTATTGATAATCCTTGTCTAAAAAAAAATCCATTGGTTTTATGGTTTTGACACCCTTCTTTTCTATATCTCAATGCAATGTATGATCATTACTTCTCATGATTTATAAAGGAAATATGTGTACAATGCATGTGTTTTGCTTTTGTTCTACGAATTATGCTTGAAAACTTGTTAGAATTAATTCTGTTTTAAACTACGGTGCATGGAAAAGTTATCTTGCATATTTAATTTTTGTCAACAAATATCAGCTTGCTTAATTAAAGATCTCACCCGTTTGCACGTTTTAAGAACTTCATCTTTGGCACTCAAAAACAGGTTCTTGATAGCCTAGTAACTGCAGGCCCTAAATGTAGAAATGTAGCTGTTTCTAATATATGATGATCGAGTAGTTGCAGACTCTAAATGTAGCTATTTCTGATATGTGATGGCCGACTAGTTGCAAGCCCTAAATATAGCCATTTCTAATATGTGATGACGAAATAGTTGCAGGCCTAAAATGTAATCGTTTCTTATATATGATGATCGAGTAGTTGCAGGCCTAAAATATAGTCAGACAATAAAATTTGGTTTTTGGTTGGAATTCGTTTTGAAAATCAGTTTGCATGAAAATTACTTTGTCCGTGCTTTATGCTTCATTTCGTATCTTGGATTTTGTTCAAAGTTGTATTTATTCATGTATTTGATTATTGGTACCTTGTTGAACAATCTGCTCACTCCTTACTATTTTATTATCTTCAGACAACCAAGAATTTATGTTGGATGAAACAGAGTAGAGTCGGACAAGGTAGTTAGGCAGGAAGGCCGAACTAATTCACTGTAGCAGTACTTGATTAGCTATGAAGTAATTTTTGGTCATTATGGGAATTTTATAACACAATACCGTTGTATGAATTAATGAAAAATTTAATACTTTCGCTAAAATTTTATGGGTTAAATGAAATTGTTTCCTAGTGACATCTCGTATGTCTTTGATTTTGCCTTTTAACCGACCGACCTAGTATCTCAGACGGTCACATTGTGACCAACCTAAAGTAGGCCGACTCAATGACCGGCCGATTTCGATCCTGTGTAAGTATTTGAAATTTCTTTAACGTCTGCCTATTTATATGGGCTGAGGTGGTTATTCCGGTTGAATGTTCTATGACGGAGGCCATTAGAAGATTAATGGTCTATTCTCTTACATATATCATAGATGGCTTGAGATATTATGGGCATATCTTATGAGAGGGTTATAGTAGTAGTGAGGATATTATGGTAATATCATGACCTCGAGATACTTACCTAACCGATGGGAATACAAATACACGACCTTTGATCATAGTGGCAGAATAATATCTATAAAGACTTATTGATATTTCGTATTATTGCAACTTCATATTAATTTATATTCCTAGAAAATTTAAAAAATGACATTAAGATCGCAGATACTTTAAGACCTTATTATATGAATTAAAATTCATTAAGATCCATTTAATATCTTTTGAGATATTGAGTATTATAAATTCAAAAAATAATCTTAGGATCACTGATACTTTGAGATCTCATTATATTTATTGAGATTCATTAAGATCTATCGAATATCTTTTAAGATATTGAGTATTATAAAATTAATATCATGGATGTTTTTCATATCATCATTGAACTATCTTATTTATTGATACCATTTATTATTTTTTCTCTATTGATTTTTCGAGAATAATTATTACTTTTTATATATTATATATTATTGAAACTTATTTTGATAAATCAGTTTCTTAAATAACTTAATTTTACAGTTATTGATTCAGATTGGAGTTACTTGTTGAGCTTTTATTTTACTATAATTGTTACTTTCTTCCAACTTAGTAGGATAAATTTGGATGACTCTCAAGTTGGAGGAAGAGTTGTAAACTTTTACGTCATTTGGAGCCTAATTGGAGTTGTCGTTATTTGATTTTTATATAATAGAGATATATTCAATACTCATGTTTTATGTTGATGACTGTAGGGTTATATTTTTCCATGAGATCTTTGGATGTATGAGATATTAGGCATTAGTAGTCGTATTTTATCTTCATATTAGGAAATGAATGATGTTACTTTGAGATTTATAGTTTTTTCACACGATTTGATCCAAATGGTGGTTATGGATTGGGTTTGGATCACCATAAAATCTTTGGTTGGATTTACTATAGCTACTATTAAGCTGATTGATAATAAGATAAGAAACTTCCTTTGGATGAAAAATGTAAAGGTAAAATTATTTGAAAAGATACTTGTACTCCCAAATTTGATGTTTGGCTAGAACCTTAAAACTTGTTTATTTTTTTTTTTAAATGGCTATTATTGCTAAGAATATTTGGCGCCCTCTTTCTAGTGCACAATTCATTTGGGTTCACTGGGTTTGGATGAATAGAATAAGAGACATATACATTTAGACTATCAAAATTTGGTAATTTACTTCTTGGAACTTTAGGAAATGTTTTAGCAGTCAATTGGCTATCTTCCCATGGTGTCTTTCTATGGGCAGCAACTAGTTGTCGGAGGTGGAAATGTGGGACTCTCCTCCTTCTCGGCCTATAGGATCTTCTGCCCCTGGGGTGAGCTTGGTTTTGTTCTTCCTCATTTGGTCTATAGGACGTGTCCCTTCATACTTTTTTTTTCATTTGACTTATTATCCAGAGTTATCGTATCCATGTATTTGAGAATTCGTTATCCACCTATATGTGTGTCATTTGCTTTTTTCGTCAAGAATCTCATAATCATGTCTTCTTCTTTTGTCCTTATTTTAAGACTATTTAGTTTATTATTCAGCTCAAATTTAGATTAGATTGGCCTTACTCTTGATAGATTGATAATATTATATGGGCAATTCTTAAATAAAAAGGTACGCATGTCAAATTTATTGTCCCATCGTTGTGGGTTCTAACCCCTCAGCCATCTTCATCTTCAGAAGGATTATTTCGGTCGAGTTTTCTACTTCTCCAACATAGGCTAAATTAGGTATGCTGGAGAGAGTCCCCTTAACATTTATTTTCTACTTCAGAAGGTACGCAAGTTTTTATTTTTTTTAATAAATTAATTTTTTTCTTCCTCTCTTTGTTCCCTTTTATTTTAGGGTCAGTAGGGAAAAAATGCAAAATTTTGATAATATTTACATACTTTAAGGAACTACTTAATATTACATATTGAGATAACTTTTATATATATAATATTTTGTTTTTTCTCAAATTAGAATGTTGCGCCCTTCAATCCCATTCGCGGTTATTTTTTGGAATTTTATTTAATAAATTTTGTTTTAACCGTCATCTTAATATTAATTTTATTTTATATAGAAATTACACTAAGTTATGTACTTTGACTCATAAATACTACGTATTTTAATTAAAAAAACTATAAAATTAGACAAATCTAAATAAAAGTTTATTTCGGAATTCGCATTTTCATTTTAGTATTAAAAAAAGGGCTTTGTAGCTTGTGTTGAATGAATTAAATTTCCTTGATTTCTCATCTCTGTTGATCTTCCCGTGACTTCCTTCTTCTCCCTGAAGCTAGTCTCAATCCTTCTTCTCTTTGATTATTATGTTCGTACTCCTCTGATTAGGCTGAATTTTTCTCAAGAATTTGGCAATATCTCAGCAAAAGGTTGGTTCATATGATAAACCCAATAAATGAGATGTCATGACAAAATGGCAAACTCTTATTTTTAATGGGTGGACTTAGAGTTCAACAGTTTATATTTTATATTTTTAAAAATATATTTTGATAGTTATATTTTTGAATAGATCCTTTCACACTACAGAAATTTCAATCCTTTAATATTTTATTAAAAAGTTATAAAGAAAAAACTTATTTCATAATTTTTGGTTTTCTCTCCCTCTCCATGGATTTTCTAAATGCGTGAGCTTCTCTACTTGATATCTCTAAAGAGTGAGCAGTTAATTAATTTATTTCTATCCCTTTGAAGAACAGTAAGTCGAATGATCAACCGATCTATGTCTACAGACTAAACAACCATTGCTACTCCGGGACTTAATTTGTAAAAATAATTAAGATCTCACATCTCAATCATAGATTTTGTTATACCATCTAACTCTAATACTAACGTGACTTGTGCCCATGCCTTCCCTGAACACAGGAGTTGTCAAAATCCTCTTATTTAGATTCTTTTATACTCTAAAAGATAACAATTTAAACGATAATAATTATGAGATAATTCCAACATATATTGACGTGATATTTAAAAAATATCTAAAAACTGTCCTCTAACATCACCCACCACAACAATGTACACTGCTTTTCAGAGTGGTTAACAAAGTGTACTACCGTGATAAATTTAAAAAGGGCTATACTATAGCGATCCTCCAATTCAACTACTTCAACAAGTGTAATGCCTAACAGAAGGTCAAAAGCAAGTCAGGCAAGCTAGTGGACTCATTCGCAAAGATGTGAAAAATGAAAACCCAGTAGTAAACAATGCTTTCACACAGTGACTCTGAAAAGAGTCAAATGCCCATATTCTCGTCCCTACATCGATGGCGGCAGTTTCTGCGACTTTACTCATAACTTTTTTTATCACAACAAAGTAATATTACCGTTGCGTGAACTCTCATCTACCCAGGATGGGGTAAATCCGGTGAAAATCAAAATGTGCATTTTTCATGAAAAGCCGGCCGTTATTTGTGCAGTAACAAATAGCTGGTTAAATCATCACTTGGGAGTCGGAACTAAGGCACGTTTCTTCAAATTAAACAAAAGATCATCAACTTCAGTTTTGTTTTTTCCCCATATTTGCATAGCACATTTAGTTCACAGAGTAAGGGAACATCAACACCATAGTGTCAGCTAGTACACATATTGAAGACAAGGCTGAATAATGATGATTCAGAACACAAGAAGGTACCAATTGGTTGAGGACAAGAATTGACCTGAAGCATGCCCACAAGCGTATTGCCTACTGCCTTGCCATAGAAGTGCTCCCTCAACCAACTGAAAAAGCATCCTGCAGTCACCGAGAATAGATTTAACTTTAGTTGGGAAAGCATTAACTTTTTCCTACTTCAAACAATTGCTTTCTACATTTCCCTTTGTTCCATGTTGCAGCGCATAGATTATTTCTTCCTTGCTCCTGTCAAACTCTCAGTAGTGATCAGTAAAATTCAGTTCTTCCGACTCATATACATTACAATTCTTCTTTCCACCAGTTCAGCAAGCAAAGTTGGTCACTTCTTGAGGAAGCGCCATGCCTAGGTAACACCATGAAGGACATCATGGAGAAAGCTTGTGTTGGACAAATGCGTGAAGTATCAGATTTTAGTGTCATCTCTATGCTAACCGTGAAGCCATCCAAAAACAAAAAAAAAAAACATTTCAGGGCATGAGATTCCCATATTTTTAGAGTTTATGGAGGGTAACATATATGCAAACTTTCCGTATGCCATAAATGTAAGATAAAAATCGATCTTTCATATGAAATATCTGTCACTCGATTGCCAAATACAGAAATAAATTAAGGACCAAAAATTAATATCCCGCCATTGATATTAATTTTAATTGCTCGAATTTCTATAAATTCTCCACTTGTTTAGATATTGTAAACCTTAATACTCTTTACTGATGGTATATATTCAGAATATTTGATTTAGGAACTCAAAACCAAAGCCTATATATATAAACACATTTTTTATCAAAATATATTTAAAGTGGTTAGTATTAAAAATGGAAGTGGGTCATAGAGTGGATACCCCCAAATCAGAAAACATGAACTACTAAATGATGATTTTATTTTATTTATTTATTTATTTTTTATAAAAAAATCAACATTCTCCTATTTAATCCATATATTCTACTTAGTATGATAACCAAAACTCATCCTTCTACATTTATAAGAAGTAATATACATAAATCATGGCGTTATATCCTCTATTAATGAGTTGTATTTTCCACATATTATAATATATTAAATTTCTTAAGGTAGTAACCAAAATATGATAACACTACTTAATGAATAAATTTTGTATTTATTCTAACTTCAACTATCGATAATTTTCTCAAAATAATTAATTGAAGTGTATACAAATTTTGAGACGTCATAAAAAAAATAAAAATTTTATTAGATTTATCATTGTCCATATAATAAAAATCACATAATGAAACTTAATTCCTTCTAATTATATAATTCTTGAATATCAATGGTAACATGTCTTTCTTCAAATGATCAACAATCAACAACTTAGTGTTAAGGTGTTCAAAGACTACTTTCTTTTCTTTAACGGGCTATTTTATAGCTAAAAATTTAATGTCAATGTTTTTACTTTGACTACTATTATTGTTTTTAGCTAAAACAATAGCAGTTGAATTGTGGCAATACGTTCTTAATAGCCTCGAGATAAAATCCATCCCTCTAAGCCTAAATATGAAATTCCTCATCCATACACCATACCTTGTAACCTCAAAATAAGAAACAAACTCAACATCCATAGTGGAAGTAGCAATCAGGACCTGTTTCGCACTCCTCCATGATATACCTCCACCAACGAATATAAACACATATTCAGATATTAATTTATGTGAATCAACACATCCAACGAAATCCGAATCAAATTAACCCAATATTTTCATATCATCAATCCATCTATATATAAGCATATAACATTAGTACCTGAAAGATACCTTATTACTTTTTTAATAGTTCTTCAAAGATCTATACCTGGATTACTCTGATATCTTCTCAATATTTCCACCACAAAAACAATGTCAGATTTTATACATACCTAAATATACATCAAACTTCCAACAATGAAAGCTTATAAAATGTTTTTCATTTGTTTCCTTCTAAAACTACTTTTCGAATATTAGTTCAAATTGAATCTATTACCATTCACAATTTGTGATATACTTACTAAACAATCGTTCATCCAAAATTTCTCTATAACTTTATTAATATAAGTATCCAAAAGAAAAATTCAAAACATTTTGCAATCTGTCTCGATAGATCTTAATCTTAATGATGTACGATACACCACTCATATCCTTCATTTCAAATTTATAAGAGAGAAATTATTTTACCTCATACAACAAACCATTATAATTGGATACAAGTAAAATATCGTCAACGTGTAAAATAAGAAAACGGATCTTACTCTTGCTGACCTTCTGGTAAATACATTGATCAATAATATTTCTTCCAAACCAAATAAAAAAATAATATCATCAAATTTTAAATACTAAGACAAGAGGCATGTTTTAGTTCATATACGAATTTTTTGAGCTTGAATACCAATTGCTCACTATTACTAGAGCAGAATTGTTCTGGTTATTTTATATAAATTCTCTCATATGTCACTATTTTAGAAAGCCATTATCACATCCATTAGTTACAATTTTATATTAGAATGGCAACTAATATCAAAAATATACGAAAAAAAATTTTTCTTAGACATAGGAAAAAAAATTTCTGTATAATTAATTCATTCTTTTTGAGAAAATCCTTTAGCAAGGAATCTTACATTCTATGTCTTTTGCCTTAATAGACAACTCAATAAGATCCCATACTCTATTACATCTTATTGAACTCATCTCTTTTTTCATGACATTGTACTATAAATTTGATAATTTACAACTCATAACTTGTAAAAAGGTTTCACAATTATTTTTGACTCTAATATTATAATCAAACTCTTGTAAATGTACTATAAATCACTAAGAATTGCTAATTTTATTATTCTAATAGATCATCTTAATATTGTATCAGTACTTTCAACAGAAACATGTTATTCAACTATTTTGGGTAAATCCTAAACATCCTAATCAATCAGAATGACATCTGCAACTTATGAAACCACATTAATTGGTTGTTCAACATCAATTTGAACTTAACTACTGTTGTGTATAATAATCAATTTATCATTTGTAGTAGAAGGTTAAGAATACGAATGATCATTATCAGAAACTATATTTCTAGATTGATTACTCTCACTCATCAAGTCATTCTCAAAAAAATTTATAGTTCTTGATTCCACAATCTTAATACCATGAAATGAACAGTGAAATCTACATCCTTTAGATCTTTCAGTATATTTAATGAAATATCCACTTATGATACTTGGATCCAGTTTTTTTCCTTGTGGGTTATACACCTTTACTTCAAACGGACATCTCCAAACACATATATATCGCAAACTCGATTTTCAACATTTTCATCACTTAAAGAAGTTTTTGGAATAGCGATCATTAGAATACGATTTAATGTATACATTACCAGTTAAAAAGTTTTAATCAACAATGATTTCGAAAGATTGAAGCTGCCAAACATACTCTAAACCATGTCCAACAATGTTCGGTTTCTTCTTTTTGTTATACCATTCTAGTTTGTGGAACCAGACATAGTATACTAAGAAGCTATCCTATACTGTTCAAGAAACTTTATAAAGGAACCAATCTTTTGTCTATCCTTAGTATATCTACCATAATATTCTGCACTTCTATTTGATCTCATGATTTTAATTTGCTTTTCACATTATTTTTCTACTTTACTTTAAATATTTAAAAAATATCAAATATTTTATTCTTATTATGAAATACGTAGAGATACATATATCATAAATAATCATTAATAAAGGTAATAAAATACTTTTGACCATGTAAGTCTATGTCTAGACTACAATATTTGTATATATGATTTTTAATACGTCTAAACTCTTCTTGGCATCTTTGTTTGTCCCATTGGTCTGCTTTCCTTTTATACAATTCATACATGTCTCAAAATTAGTAAAGACTAACATACTAAATATTCCGTCATTTATCAATCTTTTAATTATTTTCCATTGAGATATATCCTAATCCAATCCCATAATATAGAAGAATATCTATTCATAATGCATTATTTAATACTAGCGTCAACGTGCATAACATTATAAAAGATATTCCCAATAATATTAGATTTGAAAAATAAATTAAAGGAAGAGCCTGAAAATATAATGGAATATTGAAAATATATAAGTCTCGAAATTAAAATTAAATTTTTAGAGAAATTTAAAATATAAAAGTTTTCTCTAAATTAAAAAAAAAAAAGTCACTACTTAAAATTAAACAGCATATTCCAATTGTCTTTACATGTGAATATATCTTGTTTCCTAAAAAGATGTTCTGCTTACTTCTTATTAGCTTCCTTAAGCTTTGCAAACCTTATAAAGAATTTATAATACGAATTGTAAAATTAGAATCAACCAACCATGTATCATGATAAATATTAATCATATTATATTCATAATAGACAAATAAAATTGGATTATCTTTTTTCCTCAAACCAATTTCAAAATTCGACTCAATCCTTCTTTATATGTCTATTCTTTTTATAACTTGAATTCCTTTTTAATGTCAACTTGTGGAGGTATCTAATCTTTTCCCTTTTGATTGGTTTGGACATTATTCTTTCCTTATTTTTTCATAAATACACTTTCATCTAATTCCATCACAAGTTTTCCTTCCTCTCGAATACAAGTGATTATAAGTTCATTAATCAATCATTTATTTTTATATGTATCGTAAGAGATTTTAAAGGGCCATGTTGTGGTGAAAGTGTGATTACAATATAGTGCAGAAGGAAAGGCAACTACATAACCACCTCAAGAGTTTTTAACTAAGCCATTATGTCCATCTACATAATATTTTCCAGTACACCTCTAATACTGGTGAGCCACAAAGATAAAAACTTTATAATTAGGATGTTGGCTAATACTTTATCTGAAATCTCAAATAACTCATCAATTGCCTTCAATAAATCTTGGATATTATTATACTGATCAGTGGATCTACGAATACTAACAAAAATTTTAATCTTTATGAACATCAAACTAAGGCGATTTGGTTGCTTCTATCATTCATAAAGAGCAGTATTGTGCTAGTTTCAGAAAGAGCAGGTGGTTTGTTTTTCCGTATAGCATAACCGATATCTATCCACCCTAAATAAAAAAAAAAATTCTCTCCTTCCAAACTTTATAATAATCACATTTTAATTTAGAAATATAAAATCTTATATCAGAAAGATTTACAGATTGTATAACTATACAAAATAAAATTACATGCTCAAATACAATAAATTGAGACTAATAAATAAAGAACATGTTTTAGCAATATAAAGTATGTATCATAAATCAAATGATATAAAAAATACATGTGGGTCAAATTTTTAATTTAAATAGATTCATGTAAAAATATCATAATAAAACTATCAAATTATATTCAAATTCTTAATTTTTATGAACAAATTAAGAAAAATAATTTAATATTTTATCCTAATCAATCAATTTAATATAAAAAAAAATTACTATGGGATAAATTTTATTATATTAAATATAATAAATCATAATTACTATCTTTATATTTGTTGCGTCCGGTAACTCTGGCCGCACGAGAGATCGAGTGCGGGCGGATCTTTAGGTACGCGGGCGGTCAGATTGGAGCAACACAAAGTGAACGGGAGTCTGGTGAATGGAAGAGCGCGGGAGCAGGGGATGAACACTTCAGTTTACGTGGAAAACCCCTCGATATGGTGAAGGGTGAAAAACCACGGTGGTGGACGTGCAGTCCAAGAAATCTCACTATGAAGAAGAGGAAATACAGCAATGGAAGCCTGGGAAACTTAGCGTCCTCAGGGTGATTACAACTTGAGAAATATAACTTCTCTCTTTTCTCTCTTCTCTGGGGATTCTTGCTAGAGTTTTGTTAGGAAGTTCTGGAGAACCAAAAGGTCCTTCTTCAGCTGCTGGAGTTGGGTATTTATAGAGAACGTGATGCCGTAGGGAAGACGACACGTGGCGCTGGCATGTCAGGGCTGCCTGCCACCAACGCCACCACTATGGATGCACCGCGCGACAGGGACACTTGTCAGCTGGCAGACAGTACGGTCTTCCAGAGGCGCATGGCTGCGCAGTACAGCGTGTCGGCCGTTGCATGCGCTGTTGAGTTGGCATCTCCTGTTATTTTGGTCTTTCTGGTGGTCCCCGTCTTAAAGGGGTCTCAGCGTCTGTCCGGGCGGCCAAGCAAGTCGGAAACGAGCCAGTTGTTCGAATTTGGCCGGGTTCATGGGCCTTTTGGGCCAACCTTTCTTCGTAACTTTTTGGGCCTACTTCTGTGATTTTGGGCCCAGGTTCCAGGACCCATCAATATTATATGTGATCATGATATATAATTCATTAATTGAGGATATTTTGACTAATCCCTAATTAATTTAAATTATATTGAGTACTAAATATTATATATAATAATAAATAAAATTATATATATATATATATATATAAAATAAATATTGAATAAAAGGAATAACGATGCCTTACATGTATCAAGCGCGCACGCAAGGTAGCACAGTGACAGCATCCCTGTCCACCAAACTGAATGACGCGGGATTGAGACATCCCGCCTGCCCCAGCGCCTTGATTTTCTGAATTTTCAAAAGTGGACCGCGCTAGGCCCAGGTTTGTTGGGCTTCAAAATATGAGGCTCAAAAGCACAGATGAGAAGCAGACCAAGCACGATAGAGCATCCCATGCACATAAAACCAACTTTTATAAATAATATTACGGTGGCAGACGAATAAAATGACGTCGTTTTGTTTATTTTCTACCTCTAGCTGGGTCCATTTTGACCCATTTGACCAAATTTTAAAACCTGATAACAATTAAGGTACTTTAACATCAAAATTGATATAAAAATCACAAATTTGTTAGAAATTTAATTTTTTAATGATTTCTGACATTGTTTTTCATCAAAAATTTACAAAAAAATTAAACTTTATTTTTTAAAAAAAATTGGCTAAATGAGGCAAAATGGTAGAAATGTCAAACCAGAGATTCTAATGCCTCTGATATTAAATGTTACACGAAAATCAATTTTTCATGTAAAATATTCGTCACTTGCAAATCGAATGTAAAAATAAATTAAAAACCAAAAACTAACCTCCCGCTAATAATGTTAAATCCAATTGTTCAAATTTCAGTAAATTCTTCACTTGTTTGAATCTTCTAAACTTTAATATTCTTTAATAATGGCGTATATTAAGAACATTTAACTTAAGGACCCAAAACCAAAGTCCCATATATATAAAGATGTTTTTCATCAAAACTATTTAGGATTACTATTAAAGATGAAAGTTGGTGAGAGAGTGAATACCCCAAAATTGGAACACATGGACCACTACATAATGATTTTAATTTATTTTATTTTATTGTTTCTCTTTTACTGAAAAATCAACAACAAAGCAGGAGTTACCGTGGTGTAGCCAATATTTTAAAGAGGTATGTTCCGTGGATTGACATGTCTTTCTAGTCAAATTGGAACAACTTTATCCAAGAGGAAAAAATGGCTTGGCCATGCAATAATTAAGCTGTAAGCCTCCTCAGAAAAACCAAAAGAAAGCACCCTTGTATTGCATTCTCCTTTACTCTGCAGCTCAATTTTCTAGGCTTACAGATACCCACCTTTGAAATCCCTCTCTCCCAATTTTACAAGACAACTGGATTCCATCATCAACTACACATAACCCAACATTATGAACCCCAATAGTGTGTCCTAAAGAGATTTTTCATCCCCACCCCCTTTCCCAAAGTGGACTGTATAGCATACAAACGCTTTAAAACAAGCACACGGACCAATATTTAACATTAGCTTCTCATGATATAGCTTGGATATGCTTTCTCTTCCTGGAAAATCATATATTCATAGTCAGAATCCATCATCTAGATTAAGATAGTTATAACTAACCTTCAATGTTCAAAACGACTTCTAACCATATCTAAAACCTAAACATGAACTCTTGTGTAATTGGTTAATCACTGCTTCTATTTTATCAGAAAACTTCAACAACCAAAAACCCTTGAACTTAAGGATAGGGTAAAATAACAGCATATATCAGCTAGACCTCAGGAACTCAGAAATCAATCGGCAATCTTAACTTTAGGATGAAAATCTAAGACAAATAGATAATAATGTGTCATGTCCTTCAGGAAAATCTAATACGACTTAACGTGGAATCAGCCATTCTGCTTCGGTCATCGCCCTCAATTCTCTCAAACAACAAGCTACATATCAGTTCTCAACTCCAAAATCCATTCCCATTCTCAACTCCAACTAACAGTATGGAATAGTGGACAAAACATAAAGACAAGATGAGCAAAGAGAAGTAATTCATGTCAAATACCCAAAAAAGAAAATGTTCGATGGAAAAAACCAAAAATAAAGCCTAGAATATCTGAAAGATAAAAGCACAGAAGATGAATCCATGAAAATTAGCACAGCAACTGAAAATTCTAAACTACTCAAGGATACCACCATTTCATTATTTAGCAGCTAAAAACTTTACCGGTCTATTCGGGAGGAGAATCGAGTGAAATATTATTGAGCCTCTCAAGAGACAAAATAATAGCCTGGGTGCCCAAGTTGCCCTCCCCATGAGCTTTGAGAGAGAGATAGAGCTGCTGGGCCAATGCCAGCCCAGGCAAAGCGATTCCCATATTCTGACACTCCTTCAAACAAATTGCCAAATCCTTAATAAAATGATTCACAAAGAACCCAGGTTCAAAATCTCTCTCCAATATCCTACTCCCATACAAATCCAACGACTTCGAACCAGCGCCGCCCGTCGAAATCGCCTCTAAAAATAAACCCACATCCAATTTCGCCTTATATGCAAACACTAGCCCTTCCACTAACCCAACCATCGTTGAGGCGATCGTAATCTGATTAGCCAATTTCGCAAACTGGCCCTTCCCAGGCCCGCCCATGTAGTAGGTTTTCCCCAAAAGATCGAAGAGAGGATTCAACTTGGTGATAACGGAATGATCGCCGCCGGCAAAGATGGAGAGCTTGGCCGCTTTGGCTCCGCGATCGCCGCCAGAAACGGGTGCGTCGATGGATTGGCAGCCTTTGGCGGAGGCGGCCTCGGAGATGGTCACGGCGAGGGAGGGTTCGGAGGTAGTCATGTCGACGAGGATTCCACCGGTGCGGAGAGAGGAGAGGGCACCGGTGGTGGGGTCGAGAAGGACGGACTTGACGTCGGCGGGATAGCCGACGATGGAGAAGACGACGTCGGATTGGGAGGCGACGGCGGAGGGCGAATCGGCGAGTTGGGCCCCGAGATGGACTAAAGGTTGGGCTTTTGAGAGGGTGCGATTGAATACGGTGACCGAATAGCCGGCTTTGAGGAGGTGAGAGCACATGGAGTGGCCCATTACTCCGGTGCCGATCCAACCGACGCGGGTGTTGGATGGGGTTACGGGGTCGGTGGAGGAGGTTGTAGCCATGGAGCAGAAGAGGAGGCAGTTGGTCGACGAGCGATGGCGAGAGAGAGCGGTGGTGTGGCGGGTGAATTTGCGGCGGAGTAGAGCTACTGCTAATCGCATGCTTCGGTGCTTTTCTGGTGTACTATCAGTTGATCTAGTGTTCGCAGAACGCATTATTTTTATCGGGCAAATCTGGAGTGTACAGGTGTCGTATTTTAATTTTATTTATTTTTTCTTTTAGCTAAGCCCGATGTGATTGTATTTAACATTCTGTGGTGCCAGTTGTACAACCATTATTTTAAATATATAAATAATTTTAGAAACTGATAAAAAAAATTTGCTACTGGAGATTTTCAAAAGTTACTAAAATTAAAATATAAGAAATATAAAGTTGTGATGTATATTTTAAATTTAAATTTAATTTGAGAAATTTTTTATTAGACTTTTGGATATTTGAAACTGAATTATACATATGCAAATTAAAATAAAATATTAAAGTATGAGAATAACTCTTAATTTATTTATGTAATATTTAAATAGGTTAAATTCTAGCCAAACTAAAAATTGAAAAAAAAAAAAATAAAGAAAGAGAAGAAAAGAAAGACATTTGAAAGATAGGCTTCAATGTTAGATTATTGGACAGAAAAAGGTCACAGGGAGAATAAACCTTTGATCTTTTGATGTATAGGCTATGAAGTTGTGAGGCTTATGGTTTTTGTGAATCATAATTATTGACAGAAAGATACCCTTTTTTTTTAAATTAAAAATTTTATATTTATAGATACTTATAAAGATAATTTTTTTATTATTTTCACACAAATTTTTTTTTTTTGAGTGAGTTACTCTTTAAATTGAATAACTTTTTCTCTCATTATCTGTACATAATCAATTTTTTTAAAATATCATGTGATTATTCCTATTGAAAAAAGGGGCTCTCATTCTTCAATTGTTTTTGATTAAATCTTGTCACAATTCTACCATATTAACTTGTTCTTATATCTCCTTAGAAATTAGCACGACAGTTTGTTAGAATAATACCTCTTTATTATACCATATTTTCTAAATGTTAAACTCTTATTAAAAATATTGTGATTTTAGTGAATGTCTTCCAAATTTATTTATTTGTAGGAACAATATATTTAAATCGTGACTAACATAATCCGTCAAATTATACAAACTTTTTTGACTTTGCCCAATCATGCCTTCTTGTTCCACTTTATGTGATCTAACATTTTGGGTTTCTAATAAACCAAACATTTGGACAAGATAATTTCAAATGGGTAATCCTGTGAATTTGAAGCAAGATATGAAAAGGATGTCCACATGACAACACGTCCCTTTCATTGTGTAATAGCCATAGCATGATAGGAAAGTAATGGCTTCGTAATAGCCTATCAACAAGGAAAAGATAGACACAGGACCATCTATTCAAGAGAGTGTGGAGAGTGTTTTGGTTTATAATTATCCTAGAGATATAACACATTGAAAATGCTATAAAATGATAATAAAGTATATGCTTTACCCAAAATCCTTGTGATGTAATTCTCTCTGGCCCCTTTTCATTTTTCCTCTCAATTTACTCATGACTTCCTTCTTCCTTTCATTTCCCTAATTTCTTCTCAAATTTTTCCTGTCCTTACTGCATCATATTCAATCCAAACTATTATATAACAACCTCTAACACAGCAGCCTTTGTAAGACATGCTCTAATAGGACAATTTCTAATAGGGTAAAATCTGACAAGATACAATCTAATTAGATAATCTTTAACAATACATTCTATGATAAGAAAAATTTTTCTAAAAATTTATTTCTTATCTTTTATTTTTCAGTTAATTTTGACAATCCTAATTTTTATATTTAGGTTAAAATTCAACCATTTTGATATAGGAACTTATAAAATTATGTGTTAAATATTTAATTACGTAGATAAGACATTCAAGGTTGACGTGAAATTGAAATAAAAATTAAACTTAATAAACTATTAGCCTTATGAGAAACAAGCTTGGAATTTTGAAATCAAAATTCAGACACACCATAACTGATACAGAAGTCTAGTCAGGGAATTTTTTTTCTAATGGGACCTATTTGGCGTTAAAGGCAATCTCAGTTAACAAATTGGAAAGCCATAAAGCAAGGAGAAGTCAAGTCTTCCACGTTACTGACAAAATTGCTTGAGCAAGATGTGGACTAGTTGTGGATGGATTCGTAGGAAGGATGGAAGGCCCCGTTGAGAGGAATGAAATAGGCTTATTGAGAGGACCAAGTGTGTGCCTTCATTAATCCTCTCAGATGGACTGTGTGGAGTGACTGTTTAATATTATGTCGTTAAAATTTATTTATTGGAGAATTTATTTAATAATTTAACTAGTTTATATAATTTCCATATATTATTTAATATGTATTTTAATTATGATATGTGATATTATATAAAAGTAATAATGAGTATATTGTAGAAAAATCACGTAAATAACTAAAGAATCAAAGGTGGGGAGTGATGATTTTTCAATTTCTCATTTACTCATTTTGTTTTAGACCAGAGAGATATATTTTATATATTAAGTAGGCCTACATTCATTATGGCATTATAAGACGACCAATATGATGGAAAATACTCTAATTTGGGATCATATTCTTGAAATGATTTCTTTAATATGCAAACTAAAGATGTGACGTGCAAATATCTATATGATAACAAAGTTGATATGGTCTTGTCATCTTTACTCATATTTTAATTAGTTCATAATGAATTAAAATGTAAATAAGGTGATTTTGACATTATTTGAGTTGTAAAATATGATACAACTTACAGAGGATCGAGTTAAGAAAGATAATAATTTTCTTATTTAGTTAATAAATCAACTGGTCCGTTTGAAACCAAGACCGAGGGTTGATAGTTTCAAAAGAAAATGTATCAGTTCATGGAGTGATTTATTATCAGAATTGGGAGATACATATGTATGTGGTATAACTGCATAAGTAGAGTGATTTCTCATACTTCATTAAGTTTATAGATAATTTCATATATATTGTTATATATACAGGATGAATTATAAGTTTGAATCTTAAAAAAATTTAAAGGATCACGTATTGAAGTTCAGAACTAACTGAAAATAAGTACAAAAAATTTAAATAAAAAAAATATATATATATAATTTATTATTTTAATATATTAAATATGAGTCGTTATACTGATTGAGAAAAGATTGATAATAATTTTGAGTTAAATGATTATTTTATCTTTAAAGATTGAAAATATATTGTGTGTTGTTAAATGATTATTCTACTTTCATAAAATTAAAATATGCAGCGCGTTAATGAGAGTGGAATGACGGTAGGACACTGCAGAAAATATGTTCATGAAAGTGGTGTTCTTCACAATAATAGAGGAGGCCAGACCACTGGGTTTGCTGCTCATTTAAAATAGATGGCCATAACTGGAGCCGAAGTTGCTGCAATTCGGAAGGAGCTTTGAATTGAATCATATTTGCCTGATGCAATCCGGCAGATTAAGTAAAAACCAGACTCTCAGCCACTCAGCAATCTAATTGCAGATATCGTAACATTTGCTGCAGAATTAGGACCGAAAATTACACATACTCTAAGACCTGAGACAAGCCAACAGTTGTGCGGCAACATGGCAAAGAAGGGTGCCCAATTGTTTGGCGTTTGATAAACCAAGGCAATAGTTCGAATGTATTTATTTGGGGATTTCTTCAGTACTTCCTTTGTTAGAGGTTAATTGTCATTTTATATTGTAACCCAACACACAAACACACTCTCTCTTTAAGGCACTAATATAATAGCTCTACAAACAAAGCAATCAACACCACAGAAACTAGAAATATAAATTAAAGGGTTTTTGAACAATAATGCAAAGCATCTGCAATAGAAATTAATTAGGCATTCAAAAGAATCCAGCCAATTTAACATAATAAGGCAAAATATGTCCAATTTGATAGATAAACAAGGGTTGAGAGGGAGAAATTGAACCATGAACGAACCTATTGCTTCTCCTAAGGGAATAGATATGTCAACTGGAAACTCATCAATGCATAGTTTTAAACCACCATGTCTCTGCCATATTACAACAACGGTTGTGGTGGTCACTATGGGAAGTATCTAAAACTATGGATCAACTATATATGAGCACCAATTAAGGAGGCACTTTCTCAGAAAAACTATGTCTCCCACAGTTTTATACATACATGACAACACACATTAGTTCAGTATGATCAGAGTAGAAAACAAACAGAATCGTCCCCTTGCAAAAGATGACAACACAATATTGACGGAATACATTAGTTTACATTCACTAAAGATTGTGCAACTTGAAACAACACAACTTCCAATCATGGCAAACACAAATCATAAATATGCATAGCTACATGCCTGATCGCAATCTCTTCTTTTGCAAGCCATTTAACAACCTGAAAATTGATACTGACCATAAGAAAATACGGGTAACATTATGAGGCAATTTGTATTCGTAAGATATTCCCACAGAACAATGGCGCATCAAAAGAATGAACACAAACCGTGAGGAAAATATCAATGCAAAGTCTGAAATCAGTAAGCCCCCTTTAATGTACATTGCTATTTGATTGAAACTGCACGCAGTTCGCACTTGATCGTTGTAAATCTTTGAGTCTCATTCTTATCCTCTTTGAGGGTTTTTAGCTTTGTAAATCCAAAAATCTGTCGCTCCAACACTGTTTTTGACATCCACCATGAAGTTTTATTTACTTTTCCGTCTGAAAACTTAATTACGAAAATTTAGACATGGTTTAAGACTCATATCACACGTATTAAGTTTCATATTATAATTTGAAAACCCAGTTCATATTACTGTTCATACCATATGAAAAGTTCTCTCTACTTTTCTTTTTCCTCTTCCCTTAGCTAGACAGCAGAATGCATAATTGCCCTTCAATTCACGCAAATTCATACCAATAACAGATACATCACACACAACCTATCAAAATAGTACTAAAAATTAAAACTTTAAAACCCGAAATCATACCCTAATTCGATAAAACGAACTAATAAGCATCCAATCCTTACCCTCAGGCACCGAAAAAATCACTTGTACTCGAATGTTGGCATAGGTGTAGGCGTATCAAAACTCTCCAGAACCTTAGTCTGACTCCCACTACTACTACTTCCACTCTCCTGTTTCTTCTCACCACCAAACCATCCTCTAAACCAACCCAACGATTTATCCTCTGTCGAGGCCTCCACAGAATGATGCGAAACGTTAATCTGCGGAGGCTGACCCCCGGGCTTCATGACGCCGGACGGCATACCACCGATATTCGGCATACTCGGATCCTCGATGATAATCGGCATATTCTGAGGCTGACTGAGAACCTTATTGAGCATAATCCCAGCGCCTTCAATGAGAGCGAGCAAAACACCGCCGAAGAGAGCGGAGCGAGAGGCTGCAGGTAAACCCTGACGCATCTGGAGGAAGCCTCCGGTGGCGGCACCAGCAATGATGGAGTTCCAGGGATCTTCCTTCTGGCGGACGTAGACCATGGTGCAATCGAAGGTGGAGAAGAGGCCGCCCCAGACGGCGAAACTTCCACCGACGCGGGGGGCGTTCATGCGGACGGCTTGGGAGCCGCCGATGAATCGCTCGCCTTTAGGGGAGTTGTAGACGCCCTTGAGGAAGTGGAATACCGAGCCGCCGACGGCGCCCATGCCGAAGGCTCCCCCAATGTCGTCTAGGATTCGATCCGGGCAGGGCTCGCGCGAGGTTTCTGGAGTTCCCATGAGTAGGAGATAGAGAAAGAGGAATTTTGGTGTGATTTCGATGGAGACTAAGGGACGAAGCAGCCTTGGTTTCTTTCGACTCGGAGACGGTTCAACTTTTGGAAGGGACATACTAGGAGTTGATAAGTCAAAAACTGGATTATATTTTTTTTTGAATTTTTTTTAATAAAAATTTTAAAATGTATTCAAACTTATTTATTTTTACTTAATTTTTTTAAAAAAATATATTTTTAATTTTTTACTTTTAAATTAAAACTTTTAAATTTTTAACAGCATAAAAAATATATTTTTTAAAATTTTCAATAGATATAATACAGATTTTTTATTATTTTTTAAATTTTATTTATACAATAATATTTTAAAAATCTATAATTATAAAAAATATTATTTTTAATGCGTCTCTAGATCTAAATTTTAAATAGATTCGGATCGATTTGATCGTTTGGATCCAATTCCGTTCACCAAGTTTGGACCCTACACACAACTACAGCAAACAAGAGGTCAGGTGCCGGCAGGATGTTATCCCATCGAAAATACTCCGACACTCAAATCAGTAATCGATCTTCGACTTTTAAGAGGGGAAATGAAAATGAGAGCAGAGAGAACAGAAGAGGAGTGTTTGAGATAAGTATTTAATTTTAGACGTAAAAGGCCTCCTAGTGGCTCGTGAGGAGTACAGTCTCTCAACCCTATGTTCGCAAAGAACGTAGAGAGAGTGTGAGTCAGAGTTCTATAAGCGTGAGAGCTTAAAGAACCGTTAGAGCACTATGAAAGCCTTAGAAGAAAAGTGCGCCACTGAAATCTGAATAGTGAGCATGTGATTATAGCAGTAAGCGTTTGTAGGCTTACAAGTGAGTATGTTTTGGAGTGGAGATTCCATGGACTTTTATAGATGAAGTGTTGGGCGACCTTCCCTGGGCAAAAAGACGTAATTTCTACACTCTACCAGTCGACCTTCCTTGGCAGAAAGGCTTGATTTCAGCAATCTGTTGGGATTGCTTCCTTTTCTTGTGGGCAACGGCTCTTAGGATTGCTTGACTTCCTTCTGCATCCTATTATCGTTAGGGTTTACAATGAGTGGGAAGAGAAAATTCGGCGCCTTCTGTAACGGTCCAGATTTCTAAAACATAAAAAATCTCAATCATCGAGTCATGTGATCAAGGAGTCGAGGGAAATTTAAGGTTGTCCGGTCAACGCATGTTGACCGGAAAATGTAATAAGAGAAGCAATCCGGTCAACGCATGTTGACCGAAAAGCTGAGGAAAAGACAAAATCCGGTCAACTTATGTTGACCGAAAAGTATGAAGGAAAGTGTAATCCGGTCAACGCATGTTGGCCGGAAAGCATTAAGGGAAAAAGGAGACCGGAATGCGTGAAGGGAAAAATGAGACATGACCGGAAATAATGAGGAGGCCGAAGTGGCCTTGAAGCCGGAGTGCATTGTGTGAAATGAGGCCGAAGTGGCCTTGAAGGCCGGAGTGACTTTGTGTGATGGTGAGGCCGGAGTAGAATTGTGGGGAGAAGAAATCCGAAGTTGATGATTGATTGATGGCCAAGGCATGACGGACGGAGCAGTTAGTGAAAGAATAATGGCCGAAGTGATGAGAGAAGCGTAATCCGGTCAACGCATGTTGACCGAAAAGGATGAAGGAAAACGTGGAGGTGAGAAGGAGACCGAAAAATGTGGAGAGAAGTCAAAGAAGAATTGACCACCCGATTATTGACGTGATGACTAATGATGAAAACCATGCCTGAGTGGATAGCCAACTCCTAACCACCCCGCTGACCTTCCAAAATGGCAAGGGGAACAAGCAAAGAAGTACAAGTTGTTGACCTGCCCTACCTACTATCACCAACCCCAACGTCTATAAGTAATGACCTCAGAAATTAGGATAGAAAGAGGGGGCAAACGATCGGGTAAAGGCACTAAGAACTGCGAGCCAGAACCAAGTAAGAGGTTCATAGATCCAATTCAGGCAAGCGTACTCTCCATTTTTAAGTTCATGATTTGATGCAAGAATACTCACCGTTTTAAGCTGATACTTTAATGCAAGTTTATCATGTTTGTAAATGTTCAGTTGTTTTACGATATTCGAACGCATGAAGTTTGATTATAATGACTAGATATTTGTTTACAAAAAAGTACCGGTTATTCCATGCTGTTTGGACGCTTTACTTGAATGCATGAAATCTGACCATGTTATAAGTTATTCGGTTATTGCGCGTATAAAAAGAACTCCGGCTTTTATTAAAAAGACCTCCGGCTCTTAGTAATAAAGAACTCCGGATTTGTTAAGGTAAAAATCAAGTTCGGCCTTTTCCTTTGCATGAAATCAAGTTTAGCCTTCCCTTGATACTAAAACAAGTTCGGCCTTCCCTTAGTGTAAAAGAGGTTCGGCCACCCCTTAGTGCAAAACAAGACCGGCCACTTAAGCATGGAAAATGAAATCGACCTTCCTGTGTAGGAAGTTGAAATCGGCCTCCTTTGTAAGAAAATGAAACCGTCCACCTTGAGCATGAAATTGAAATCGGCCTTCCCTTGGTAAGAAAATGAAATCGGCCTCCCTTTGTAAGAAAGTGAAACCGGCCACCCTTGGGGCAAGAAATCCAAACTGGCCAATAAGTGTGATTGAAATCGGCCATGTGTGCCAATAAAATTGAACCGGCCTTAGAGCATGTTTTGAAATTAGAATTTGTCTCATGAATATGAAACCGGCATTTGTATGTATTTTGAAACTAGCATTGCACTGTGATTTTGAAATCAGCATTGGTATGTATTTTGAAACTGGCAATTGCACTGTGATTTGCGGAACTAAATGATTTGATGGTCAAGAGCTGCAAACCTTAAATGATTTGGGTCATGACTACGGACCTTAAATGTAGCGTTATTTGATTCAGAGGGTCGAGAGCTGCAGACCTTAAATGCTGCCGTTGATTTGGGTCATGACTACGGACCTTAAATGTAGCGTTATTGATTCAGGGGGTCGAGAGCTGCAGACCTTAAATGCTGCCGTTTGATTTGGGTCATGACTATGGACCTTAAATGTAGCGTTTTAGACAGTCTTGACTACGGACCTTAAATGTAGCGGGTTTTTGATGGAAATGAATTTAGAAATAGAAGCATGTTTTGGAAGGCAGATTTGCATGAAAATGACTCTGGAAACTGTTTGCATCGACTCCGGCCATGTTTTATGAAACTGCACATATATATGCTTCTATTGCATTATGCCTGTTCGTCACAGTTTATGACTATGCATGATTTCTGCATGAGAGTACCTTGCTGGGCCTTATAGCTCACTCTTGCTATTTTCAGATGACGATGATGACGAGTTTGTGCCTGACGAAAAAGAGTGAAGTCTGAAGGGACTAGATAGGCAGGGTAGCTGGCCGGGATATTAAGCAGCAAAGCAAAAAAAAAAATTAAAGTCCACCCTTTTTAACAAAAGTTTATGATCGGTTTCGGTCGACGGGCAGCCGCATGCGGTGGAATGTGTCCGGTCCGTCACACCTTCCTCATAGAACGTGCACTGAATTTATGACTATGCATGATTTCTGCATGAGAGTACCTTGCTGGGCCTTATAGCTCACTTTTGCTATTTTTCAGATGACGATGATGACGAGTTTGTGCCTGACGAAAAAGAGTGAAGTCTGAAGGGACTAGATAGGCAGGATAGCTGGCCGGGATATTAAGCAGCAAAGCAAAAAAAAAAAAAATTAAAGTCCACCCTTTTTAACAAAAGTTTATGATCGGTTTCGGTCGATGGACAGCCGCATGCGGTGGAATGTGTCCGGTCCGTCACACCTTCCTCATAGAATGTGCACTGAATTTGCTGGTGTCCATTATAGCGCATATCATCTTCTAGAAATACACGAAATCAGGGAAGAGAACCATTGCTGGTCATGTATGAAGGTGTGGGCCCAATTGGGCTTGGCCTACGTGAGGCTTGCTCTCTTGGGCCGGCCTACTGTAGTACTTCTGGTCAACAGAAATGTTGACCGTCTCATAAGAGCCTATTGGCCACCCAATTTGACTTCTTATCCGATTAACGCCTAGCGTTGACCGTCCAGGCATGCATATAAGCCTTCATGAATTTGGACCGTTTCTCTTATTGGGCCGGCCCACTATGGGCGTATCTATCAGTAACCCTCATACTGGTGGTCTGAATTCTGACCTCCAACGTGTTCATGATGGGAAGTGTCTAGCTACCGTCCGTTAAGGTCTACTGGGCTGGTGACGAAGTTGTTGACCGTCTAGTGCGAAGCCTGGTGTGCTTCTAAAATGTTGACAGGATTAGTTGACCACCTAGGCCAAACTTTGAAAAACTGTGGAAGGGCGCATTAACTGGATTCGTTGACCGTCTAAGCCAAAATTCGAGAAACTTGTCGAAGGAAGTGTTGACCGTCTAGTCCAAAATTCGAAGAACATGGTGAAGGAAATATTAACCGGATTCATTGACTGTCTAGGTCAAATCCAGAGGACCTGTGGGAGTTAGAATGACGCGCCATCGTTAGCCAGCTTGTCAGACGAAAAGCTGGCCACGTGTCTGCACGTGACGAGTTTAGGATCCCAGTAATTAATGCGTCATAGGATTTGATTCGACGGCATCCTTTCGAAAAATGACATGTGGCAACAATGATGGTTCACATTTACGAGGCGGTTAGTGGGCTCCGTGTTCACATTGGCTTTTAAGTTGTCTGTCCGGTTTCATTTTAATTTTTTCACGCTTTCCTTCGTCTTCCTTAACCTGAAAAACCCTAAGTGTTTTACTGCCTCTTCTGTTTCCACATCCATGGCTTCCTCTGTTACTAATATCGCATCGATCCTCGGAGAAAATGACGTGAAGGAGTTATACGTGAAGCATAACATTCCTAAGGAGATTGCCTTTTGAGTTTTTGGGAAGGAGGACAAGGCGTTCCTGCCGCCTGAATGCAATGTGACCATTTACAAGGCCCATTTGAGGGGTGGGTTTCGTCTTCCAGTCCCTCAGGACCTATTGGACATCGTCGCTTGCCCTCCGGTGCCTATTGCGGGACTCCATGCCAACGCCGTGTGATATCTGTGTTCCCTTTGCATCTTCATGCGCCATCACTCTCGTATGATTACGATTGATGCTGTTAGAGTGATATTTCAATTCAATCAGAGCGCAGATTGGATTTCTCTGACTCATCGAGACCTTCCGATTACCCGTGCTATCTACAACTTGTTGAAGAATTGGAAGGATCGCTTCTTCTTCGTTAGCGTCGTGGAGCCGTGGCCATTGTCTCGAGACTGGGGCAAGGTTCCCTAAGCCTTCACGGGAACGCCGCAGAATGAGGAGATTGTCACCATGGCCGATCTGTTAGAGCTAGTGAGGAAGAACCCTTAGGATTTTAGGAGGACTACCTGGTTTCTCGAGAGGAAACCAGGAGAGCACGATGGGGGCCTCCCTTCCCAGTCTAGAAGTTCAGGGCTCCTCTGCCAGAGGCCCTGTGGAGGAAGAAGAGAACTAGAGCCACGCTTATAGGTGCTCGTTCTCCTGATACTACTCCCACCGGTTCAAGGCAAAAGAAGGCTGCCACGGTGGCACCTTCCTCATCATCTTCTGGGCCAGACAACTGGCTATTGGACGCCTTGCGGGAATGGGTGGCATATCCAGGATTGAAGCTGAGCTGGTTTTAGAGGCTTATGACGCCATGTTGAGCGCCAGGGTAAGCGGCATCATCGTTTTCGCGCAGCCTGCACTGGTGGAACCACAACCTGGGCTGGAGGAACTAGCTCTCGAGCTGTCTATTGAGACGCTTGTGCTAGCTGGTGAGTCGCGAGCCAACCCGCAGGAGCCATCAGCTGAGCCACTGGAGCCAACTATTGAGTCTCCAGTTGTGGACCTGCAGACCGAGATGCAGGAGAAGATTTTGGAGCCTCCTACTATGCCTAAGGAGCTAGCGGGGACGAACGAGTTACCAGAGGAGCCTGCGGCAGCGGCCACTACCAGGCCTGCTCAGGAGGGGTCCACTTCTAGTCTTCCGCTGCGAAGCTAAGACCGCACGTCAGGCCAGTAAGGCCAGTGCGAAGGATCTGACAGGTGTACTGTTGTAAATTGCCTTACCTTTAATTTTACCGTTACTGACCTTAGTCCTTTTCGTAAATTGATAAGGCCGCAAGAGCATTCGTTAATGCGCTCGGGTAGAGAGATAAGATGATCTCAAATAGGGATATGGAGATTGCCTGGCTCGATGTGAAGCTGAAGGCTCTGAAGGTGGAGTATCGGGAGGATGTTGCTACCTTGGAGTCTGTGCTGACAAGTCTGGAGGCGAAAAATGTCAGGTTAAGAGAGGAGAACGCTGGCTTGAAGGATGTTGTAGTGGCTAACCTGGTGGAGGAGAGTGACCGCCTAAATGAGGAGAATGCCCGTTTGAAGGAGGAGAATGAACGGGTAAAGAGGTGCATTGACTAGCTTGCGGGGCAGATGACTATTTTGGAGAATGAGCTAAGGCTCCGCATTCGCCCTCACGAGATCTAGGACATGATGCTGGCACAGTTATGGAAGGGGATCAATATCAGCCAGCGTTTTGTGCTTCTGGCTGATCCTAATTTTTCGGTGGAGGTTATTGACCTATCGAAATGGTCTGTCCAGAGTCACAACAGCCTCGTGGGGGAGCCACTGATCCTAATTTTTGTGCTTCTGGCTGATCCTAATTTTTCGGTGGAGGTTATTGACCTATCGAAACGGTCTGTCCAGAGTCACAACAGCCTCGTGGGGGAGCCACTGAGCAGTCTAGGGGCACCACCGCCTCGATAGTTTTTGTGACCTTAGCTCTTATTTGTTCACTGATGTAATGTACTCTGTCATAAGCAATAAAATGAACGTTTTTATGGATGTCATGTGCCTTTGCTTTTATTGCTGTTTTTAGATTATTCGTCGTTGTCCTGACCGGCCAACTTGGTATACTGCTCCCAAGTTGGCCGTCTGCCTTGTTTAAGGCGCTTCTGTCACTTTCCGAAAGACTTGGGTCCTTGGGGAGGCCTCAAGGATGACATTGATGTCAAGTCTACCTAATACTCGTTTATGAGTAAGGTTCGGTGGTGCTGCCGAAGTATAGACTTGGGCAGCTAGCTTTGGAGGAGTACTTTGCTCCTGTCGACCATCGTTGACTGATCATGCTATTTCCTTGTAAATGAGTTTATCGCGTGTGCTGCGCTAGCCCCTTAAGATTTTGACCGTGAATGGGCCACTTGGATGACCAAGGTTTAGATATTACCGCTTATGGGCCGCCTGGATGTTCAGGGTTTAAATTTGACCAACTACGGGCTGCTCGAATGACCGATGTTTAAATACGACCGCTCCTAGGCCACTTGGATGACCAGTGTTTAAATACGACCACTCATGGGTCGCCTAGATGACCGAAATTTAGTAACGAGCGGGTGAAAATTTGCCTGACTTAGGGACAGTCTAGGTCTTCTAGCCCTAAAATAAGAAAGATATACAAGCATGCAATATTTTCAAAAAGAAGAAAACGAACACAACATGCAAAGGAGACAACTTATTTTATTAATTGAAAATTGAATATAAGTAATTACATACAATCATGCGGATTACCTACCTAGACCCTTATTGGAAGTAGTGTTTGAGGTGGATCATGTTCCATGTCCGTGGGACCAACTTTCCGTCTTGATTTCAGAGCTTGTATACTCCGTTTCGTAAGACAGTGGAGACTAAAAAGGGGCCCTTCCCAATTCGGGGAGAGCTTGTTCCGGTTAGCAATCTTACCTATGGCCTCGATACTTCGTAAGACCAAGTCTCCAATGTCGAACTGCCGTGCTTTTACTTTCTTATTGTAATAGTGGGCTATTCGTAGTTGGTAGGCTACGGTTCGCATCCTGGCGGCGTTGCGAGCTTCTTCTAACAAGTATAGGTGTTCTTGAATTTTCTGGAAGTTACCTTGTAGGTCGAAGGATTCAACCCTAAGACTTGGAAGCCCGACGTCAACCGGGATTACCGCTTCAGTCCCGTAGCAGAGATTGAAGGACCACTCGAGAGTCAGCTCCTTTGGAGTCTTCCGGTAAGACCGGAGGATGGGGGGAAGCTCATCTACCCAGGAGCCCCCTGCGTCCTCTAGCTTGGTTTTAAGACCGTGAAGTAGCATGCGGTCTGTGACATCCATTTGTCCATTCACTTGAGGGTATGCCACCAAAGTGTGGACCAACCCAATGCCGAAGGTGGTGTAATACTTGATGAAGCATTTTTTAAAAAATTGGGCTCCGTTGTTAGTTATTATGACCTCTGGATGCCAAATCTGCTGATGACGCTATGGCGAACGAACTCAAGAGCGTTGTGCTTTGTGATCCTGGCCAGCGGGATGGCCTCGACTCACTTGGTGAAGTAGTCGATACCTGCAATGATAAACTTTCTTTATCCCATCGCGATGGGAAACGTGTCTAGAAATCAAGCCCCCACTGCGGGAAGGGCTAAGACACCTGGAGGGACTTCAGATCGACAGATGGCTTGTGGTAAATGTTACTGTGAAGCTGATAACTCTCAGATTTCTTTACAAACCCAAGTGCATCTTTTTTCATTGACGACTAGTAGCAGCCTTGTCGCATGATCTTTAACGCCAAATTCTTGTCACCGACATGTTATCCGCAAATCCCAATGTGGACTTCACCGAAGGTGTAGTCGGCCTCCTCAGAGGTTAGGCACCGAAGGTACAAAGTTGAGTAATCGCAGCAATACTGCCGTCTGTTAACTATAGTGTGCCAACCGGCCATCTTCTTGATCCGCTTGGCCTCGTCCGCATCTTCTGGTAGTGCTCCGTCCACCAAATACCTTAGGTAGTGCGTCATCCAATTTTCTGTCCCAGAGATTTACATCGCTTCCTGTTTCTCTATGCTGGGAGTGTTCTGAATCTCCCTCATGTCCCTCAAGTACTACTTTGGATTTTCGGCCGTCGCTATGGCCAGTTGGTCGGCCTTCCAGTTCAAATCTTGGAAACATTGGCCAGGGTCAGCTTGTCAAAACTTCGGGCGGCCTCCCTTGCCTTGGTCAAGCACTTGGTCAAGTGTGGGTTGCTCGCCTCGAAACTCCCATTAACTTGGTTGACGATTAGCTCAGAGTAGTTGTAGACAGCCAGTCGATTGCCTGAGTACTCTTTGGCCAATCTTCACCCGGCTAATAGGATTTCATATTTGATAACGTTGTTGGTGGCCGGGAAGTTGAGTCTAAGGGAGTACTTCACCTCAAACCCATCAGGGGTATTGAGGATAATCCCGACACCATTGCCTGAGTCCATAGACGATCCGTTTACGTGGAGGACCCATTCCGACACTCCCTCATCCTGTTCTGTATCCTCAGGGGGTCATTTTTTGAGAATTGGGATCGTGGTCTTGACAATAAAGTCAGACAGAGCTTGCCCGCCCTTTAATGGCTGGTCTGAGTCGGAATTCGATGTCGAACTCTCCTTATTCAATAGCCCACTTTACCAGTCAACCAAAAATATCGGGTTTCTGGAGAATACTCTTTAGGGGTTGGTCGGTGAGAATAATCACACGATGCGCCTAAAAGTACGGCCGCAGTTTCCGGGCGCAGAAAATGAGCGCTAAAGCTAACTTCTCTGCACGTGAGTAGTGCGTCTCTAGGCTGGTTAACGTCTTTCTCACATAATAGACTGGCCGTTGAGTGTCGAAATCCTGGCGTATGAGGACAGAGCTGAGGGCCGCCTCTGGCACCGCTAGGTAAAGGTACAGCTCGTCTCCATCCTTGGGTGATGCCAGCAATGGCGGGCTAGCTATATACTGCTTCAACTTTTTGAAGGCTGCCTGGCACTCTGCTGTCCATTGAAAATCGTTTGATTTTGTCCTCCTCAAATCCATAAAGAACGGCTGGTACTTATCACCAGACTTTGCTAAGAAGAGGGACATGGCTACAAGTCGTCCGGTCAGCCACTGGATATCCTTGATGCTCCACGGGGGAGCCATGTCCGCGAGGGCATTGATCTTCTCTGGGTTTGGCTTGATCCCTTGTTGAGAGACAATGAAACCCAGAAACTTTCCCGAGGCCACTCTGAAGACGCACTTGGCCGGATTCAGCTTCATTTGACGTACGTGGAGCACATCAAATGATTCCACCAGATCGCGAATATGGTCGCCGATGGTCCTACTCTTGACAACCATGTTGTCGATGTATACCTCTATATTGTGGCCGATCTGTTTCTCAAATATTTTGTTCTTGAGCTGCTGGTAAGTGGCTGATGCATTCTTTAGATTGAAGGGTATTACCTTATAATAGTAAGTGTCCTGATCCGTCATGAATGAGGTTTGCTCCTCGTCCTCTGGGCTCATCCAGATTTGATTATAATCTGAGCATGCATCCATAAAACTCAACAGCTCATGTTTGGACGTAGAGTCTACTAGTAGGTCGATCCTGGGCAAAGGAAAGTTGTCCTATGGGTAGGCTTTGTTAACGTCAGTAAAATCGACGCACATTTATCATTTTCTGTTACTTTTCTTTACCAGGATGACGTTAGAGAGCCAGCCCGGGTACTGAACTTCTCTAATAAAGCCAGCGTCTAGCAGCTTTCTTACTTCCTCTAGGATGGCGACCAACTTCTCCACCGAGTGGTTTCTCCGCTTCTGCCTGACGGGCTTGCGGTCGAGTTCGAGGCTTACCTTATGGACCATTACTCCCGCCGAAATCCCAAATATGTCAGCGGGAGTCCACACAAAGATGTTAGCATTCTGTCATAAGAACGTGATCAGCTAGTCGTACAATGTGCCAGTGAGTGAGCCGTCGATCTGTACACACCTTTTTGGATCATTCGGGTTCAGTAGGACCAGATCGGTTGCCGCACCAGATTGCGCCTGCTATAGTGTTGCTTCATCTCGATGTTCGAGTTTACCTACTGACCTGGTGCTGCCACTAGGAGCGATTTGGGACATGTAGCATGTTCCCCAGTGACCTGGTCACCAAGCACTTCGCCCACATCGTATGGTGTCAAAAATTTTATTTTAAGGTGCGATATCGAAGTGACCGCTTCGAACACTGTTAGGTACGGGCGGCCTAGTATAACATTGTATACGGAGGGTAGGTCGACCACTAAGAAGGTAAGTGCATAACTTATCATTTTCAGGTATGTGCCCAGGGTGACCTCTAATTGGATCGTCTCTTGGACGGGGACCGGCTCATTGTCAAGGCCATATGGCGGGCCTTCGGTAGATTTTAATTAACTCTTTTTTAAACAAAGTTTAAAAAATACATCAAGGTAGAGCAAGTCACGCGAATTTCCATTATCAATGAATACTCATTTCAGTTGGTACTTGACGTTACCATCCGAAACGAGTGTGGATACAACAAGGGGATCTGCATGGGGAAAAATTACATGTGCCAGGTCACTGTCACTAAAACTAATGACATTATCCGCGGTGCGTTGCTTCTTCCCCGAGTCTGCTGCTCCTTGTTGTCCGCCAGGTTTTTGGCCGGCCTAGTGGTGATGATATTTATCACTCCTACCGCAACCCGATTCCGTGAAGGGGAAGACTCTAGTCCTTCTCCACCTTTAGTGCCAGAGTTCTGGCCAAGGTTCTTGACGAACCTGGCGAGATGGCCCCTCCGGATCAGCTCTTCTATCTTCCGCTAAAGAGTCTTGCGGTCCTTTTTGGAGTGCCCGGGAGATCGATAGAAATCGTAATATTTAGCCGGATTTCCTCCGTCCACCTTCTTAAGTGGTTTTGGCCACTTAAGGAATTTCTCCCCATGGATCTGCATGAGGACGTTTGAACGCGTGTCGATTAAGGGCGTTAAGTTGATCGGCCCGTAGTACTTGCGCTCTAGTGGTTCGGTCCTGTGGTGCTTCCTGTGACAGTGATCGCCACCATTGAATTTCCTCTTTCCTTCTCTCGGGAATGAGTGAGGCTGTTCAATCTTCTTGGGACGCTTAGCCTCGTTGGCCTCTTTTGTCGCCACATAGACCCAGGTGATAGATTCTACCTTTTGGAAGGTTTACCGGTTCTTATATGCTAGGTGCTTAAAGAATTCCCTGTATGTCAACGCAGAGATGAAACTGTTAAAGTTCATCTCCTCTGTGACCCTAGGGATCCACCTGGCCTCCGCCACGAAGTGACCCAGAAACTTCCGTGGATTCTCTCCCCTTTTTGCTTGATGTGGGAGAGGTGCCAAGACTGCTTCTCTTCTTGGCGACTGGAGGCGTGCTGGGCCAAGAAGAGGTCGGTCAGCTCCCTGAAACTCTTGATCAAGTCTGAAGGGAGGTGGTGAAACCATATATGAGCATCCCCTTTCAAGGTGAGTGGGAAGCAGTGGCACATTGCTACGTCCTCTAGCCCTTATAAACTCAGATGGATGCGAAAATGATCGAGATGATCCACCGGATCAGCGTTCCCATTGAAAGAGTCAAGGGGAGGCATTTTGAACTTGGCTGGTATCGAACGGTTCTAGATCTTTGCTGTGAAAGGAGATATGTTCTGATCGATAGCGTGTTCGTCATCCTTAAACACACGGTTCCAGATCTTCTCCAACCTGGGATCTGCTTCAGTAGCGTTGGGTGATCTCTTGGAGTTGAGAGTTGAGATAGGTCCTCAACTCCGTTTCTTTCCTGGTGTGGCCAGTAGCCAACCAGCTACTGCAACCAGTTGATCTAATAACTCAGGGGGCTCCCCCCGGGCATGGGTCCTAATCTCCATGTGAGAGAATTAGGGGTTCTTTCATTCCAAACTTTTCTTTGGAGTCATACTTTTTGAGCGCTTTTCAAGTTGGGTCGGCTTGGAGCACGTGAGGATTCAGGCGTTTGGATGTTGGCTGGCCTCCTGGGTTTCCTGGCCAACTTCTTCTTCTTCTTCTGGCCTCCTCTCCTAGAGGCCAATGAAGGGACTGCCTTGGGCGGAGCCCCTTGCTGAGAGCGCTCATAGCAAGAGTAGAGCATTTGGAGCATCTTGTTGGTATTATGCATATGCTCCACCATATGTTGAAAGAAGGGTGCGGGCACCCTGTTGACTGTCCCTTTGACCATGGCACCAGTAGCGTGGTCCTAGTCGGGAGAGGTCACGTCTCTAGTGGGCTCACTAGCTTGCGCTCTTATATTCACCATTCTGGTTAACTTGGAAGGTGAGAATGAGAGAGTTTTTTGAAAAAATGTGGTAGGCTTTTTGTAAGCACTTTCCACAGACGGCGCCAATGATACATCCCTAGATTTAAATTTTAAACAAATTCGGGTTGACTTGATCGTCTGGATCCGACTCTGTTCACCAAGTCTAGACCCTATACACCACCACAGCAAACAATAAGTTAGGTGCCGATAGGATGTTATCTCACCGAAAATATTTTGACATTCAAGTCAGTAATTGGCTTTCGACTTTTAAGAAGGAAAATGGAAATGTGAGCAGAGAGAGAAGATAAGGAGTGTTTGAGATGAGTGTTTGGTTTTAGATGTGAGAGGCGTCCTAGAGGCTTATGAGGAACATGGTCTCTCAGCCCTGTGTTTGCATGGAACGTAGAGAAAGAGTGAGTCTGAGTTCGGTAAGCGTGAGAGTTTGAAGAACTGTCAGAGCACTATGAAAGCCTTAGAAGAGAAGTGCGCCTCTAAGTCTGAGTAGTGAGCGTCTGATTATAGCAGTGAGCATTTGTAGGCTTAGAAGTGAGAATGCCCTAGAGTGGAGACTCCATGGGTGTAACATCTCAATTTTCACATATAGTAATTTTAATTTATACAATTAAAATTTTGTTTAATGGGAGAAATATTAAGCTATGATGAAAATTATTAAACCTGAAGAAATGTTGACAAGTTAACCGGGAAATTAAGGTTGAAATATTGACCAGAAGAATGGAGCGTTGACCAAATTTCAATAGACACAGATTTCCGGAGACCATGAATAGTGATCTCCGGAGACGAAGGTAATCTGGAGATCACGTGATGATTTCTGGAAGTGTTCTTCTTGAGACCGTTTTCAAGCAAAGTTGGACAAAATCCGGAGACCAAGGTGCATGCCAAATTTTCGGAGACCTTGGAAGAAACTTTCGGAGACCTTGGATGCTAAAGGAGATGGTCCGAAGACCGTGATAAGTCTCCAGAGACCATGAGAAGGTGTTCGAAGATCATAAGGGATTTTCGGAGACCTCAATCTTTGAAGGCGATGAAATTGAGACAAGTGATTTCCGAAGACCTTAATATCCGGAGACGATGAAATTGGAGACAATGATTTTCGGAGACCTTGATCCCTGAAGGCAATGAAATTGAAGACATTGATTTCCGGAGACCTTGATCTCCGGAGATGATGAAATTGGAGACATTGATTTTCGGAGACTTTGTTCTCCGAAGACGATAATTTTAGAAATTATAATCCGGAGATTAAATGCCAATTCTTTCGGAGACCATGAACCCTTTCGGAGACCTTTAGGATAATATCTAGAGACCTTAAATGCCAAAGGAATTTTCCGGAGACCTTGAGACTGATTTTCAGATGCCTAGATCTCCGGAGACGATGACTTTTTAGGAACCAAGTTGGAAAAATTTTCGAAGACGACTGAGAAGGTTTTCAGAGACGATTTTCAAAGACGATCAAGAAGGCTTCCAGAGACAATTTTAGGGGAAGATTGAGTGAGTTTCAAAAGACAGAGTGTCCTGACAGAGTAGGTGAACTGCTTTCACTCTTTGGAATCCTCTAGAAGACGTAAAATGAATAAAATATAGGTAGCAAGAGACCTACTCCTAACCATCCCGTTGACATTCTAGAAAGGGGTCAACCTGTCCCCACCTACTCTCACTGACCCCATTGCTTATAAATAATGAACCTGGGGGTTTGGGAACATGATTTTTGGGGAAAACAAAGAAACGAAGAGGAAGGAGGACTTTTAGGCAAGATTAAGTAAGGAGGTCTGCAAAAAAGGCTAAGGCAAGTGTACTCACCGTTTTAAAGTTCAGTTTTAAGAATGTGTTAATGCAACTATACCCTTTATAAATTCATGCTCTGAAATCTGTTAAGCACCGTTGTTATCATGTTCATTTGTTAAGTTTTTACATAAAGCATGCCGTGATAATTTGCTTACTCTGCATATTATTAGACTGACTTCCGTTAATTGCAAGTTTAAAGATGTCTGGTTATGCACGTAAAAGATGTCCGGTATTTGCATGATTAAAGATGTCCGGTTGTTTGTTTAAAGTCTGGTTATCTGCATGAAGTTTGGATATTTGCATGTTTAAAGAAATTTGGCCATGAGCATATTTAAAAGATGTCCAGCTGTTGCATGTGAAAGGTGTCCTGTTAATTTCGCTAATTGACTCTGATTTTCGGAAGAGCATGATTTACAGAAGTAACGTTTGGACGATCGAGAGTTGCACGCCTTAAATGTAGCTATTTTAGTTAGTCTTAACTACGGACCTTAAATGTAGCATTTTGGTTGGTTATGACTACGAACCTTAAATTTAGAGTTTGGTTGGTCATGACTACGGATCTTAAATATAGCATTTTGGTTGGTCATAACTACAGACCATAAATGCAGCATTTTGGTTTGTCATGACTACGGACCTTAAATGTAGCATTTTGGTTGGTCATGACTACGGACATTAAATGTAGTATTTTGATTGGTCATGATTACGGATATTAAATGTAGTGTTTATGGGATTTGATGATTCAGAGAGTTGAGAGTTGCAGACCTTAAATGTTGCCGTTATTTAAGATATGTTGGTCAAGACTACGGACATTAAATGTAGCGTTTTGGTTGTTCAAGAGTTACGGACCTTAAATATAGCCGGTTTTTGATGGAAATGAATTTGGAAATATAAGCATGTTTTAGAGACCAATTTCATGAAAATGACTTCGGAACCTGTTTTTATGAAATTGACTCCGGCCATGTTTTATGAACTACATGCACAAATGCCTCTATCACATTGTATGTTTCTTTACTGTTCCTGATTATGCATGATTTATGCATGAGTATCTTGCTGGGTTTTTTAGCTCACTCCTCTTCCATTTTTCAGATGATGACGAGTTTATACCAGACGAGAAAGAATAAAATCTGATGGACTAGTTAGGCAAGATAACTTACTGAGATTAAGTCGCAGTAGCAAAATTGATGTATTCTCTTTCGATTATTTCGGGAAGATTTTGTAAAATGATTCAGCTGTGAAAATGAATGAATATTAATAAACTTCCGCGCGATTTTATGGTTTGAGTACTTTGTTATTCCTAGAGGCATCTCATGCGTCCTGCAACTGACCGACCATGATGATTGGATAGTCTAATTGACATGGACTAATAAACCTTGATGGCCAACTCAAGAAATTCGGCCTTATGCGATCCTGTGCATCCGATGTAAAATAGATAAAAGAAAAGAAAAAAAAATTTTTAAGTCCACCTTCTGACCAATATATGTTATTATACGATATATGAATGTATGATGTGTTGACCGCGGCCGTATGTGGTGGAATATGGTCGGTCTATCATAGTTGGTATAAAAAAAAATGAGATGCCTTAGGTTTTGATCTGAATCCATGTGAAAACTTAGGATAGCTTAAGTTTGATCAAATGGATAGGTGAAGGAATAAGTTACACTAGTTAGGCTCAATAATTCTAATCTGGCAAAATCGGCTAGCACAAGGCAAAATCAGAACGAGGAGTTTAGGGGAATGTTGTGTCCTAGTAAATTGTAGGGCCTAAATTTTGATCTAACCGAATTGTTTTGATTCCAGAGCACTAGTTGAAGGATGGCAAGCAAGGAAAAACAAACTGCTAGTAGTAGTAATTCTCTGGACCAGGAGGAAAAGTACTTAAACTTGTTAGAAAGGATGACCAACATTATAGAAACCATGGGACAACAAAATCTGGTCCCTATTCCAGTCCTAGTTCTCGTTAATCAAGGAATATCTGTATATGATCGCTTCACCAATGAGCGAGTTCCTGAGTTCCTAGGAGAACCTGATCCAATAAAAGCAGAAACGTGGATCCAACGGCTAAAGAAAGTGTTTGTGGTAATTAAATGTCCGGTCGAGGATAGAGTCCTGTTTGCGACTTATAAGTTTGTAGGAGAGGCCCATCACTGGTGAAAAATGCAAAAAATAGTGTTTGGGATGCTAGATAGTGAAATCACCTGGGGTATATTCAAGGCGGAATTTTTGGAGAAATATTTTTCTGCCAGTATTCATGGGTAGAAGGAAGATGAGTTCTTACGATTAAGATAAGGCACTCGTACAGTTGCCGAGTATAATGCTAAGTTTACGGAGCTATCTACATATGCTCCTTATATGGTCGAGAATGAAGAAAGAAGGGCTAGAAGATTTTCTCAAGGTCTAAGGAACGATATTAGAAAACACCTATCAACATTAAAACTGCTCACATATAGAGAAGTATTAGATAGGGCCATCATTTATGAGAAAGAAATTGAGAAGGAAGAGTCTTTCAAGAAAAGGGCCGTTAGTGGGAGGAGTCTTGGTGAAGGAGCCAGTTCAGGATCCTTAGGGCCATCTAAAAAGGGAAAAGTATCGGATCAAGAGAAAAGTAGCACTAAAATTGCACCAGCATCTAGTTTCTAAGAGTCAACAGAAAATTACACCCACTGTGGAGGAAAGCACTTAGGAAAAACTTATTTTAAGCTAACGAGGGCTTGTTTTAATTGTGATCAGTAGGGTCACCGAGTCAAGGATTGCCCTACACTTAAAAAGCTAGAGATTCAAAAGTCCACTGTTCCATCTAAAGCTTTTGCAGCGACAGTTTAGGATATCAAAGCATCATCGAGTGTGATTAAAGGTACCTTCTAAAATTTTAATTTTCCCCACAATCTGCATCTTGAGGTATTAGTAAAAGATTTAATCTAAGTAGCATACTAATAGCATGAGGACCCGTAACTCAAAGGTAGAGCCTGGCATATGATAGGCTGAGGTTAGTCCAAATTTCGAGAACGAAATTTCTATAAGTGGGGGAGATTATAACATCCCGGTTTTCACATATAGTAATTTTAATTTATATAATTAAAATTTGGTTTAATAGGAGAAATATCAAGTAACGATGAAAATTACTAAATCTGAAGAAATGTTGGCAAGTTAACCGAAAAATTGATGATGAAATATTGATCAGAATAAAGGAGCATTGACCAAGTTTCGATAGGCACAGATTTCGGAGACCATGACCAGTAACTCCGGAGACGAAGGAAATTCGGAGATCATGTGATGATTTCCGGAGGTGTTCTTTCGGAGTCTGTTTTCGGGCAGAGTTGGGAAAAATCCAGAGATCAAGGTGCATGCCAAATTTTCGGAGACCTTAGAAGAAACTTTCGGAGACCTTGGATGCCAAAGAGATGGTCTAGAGACCATGATAAGTCTCCGGAGACCACGAGAAGGTGTTCAAAGATCATAAGGGATTTTCGGAGATCTTGATCTCCAGAGACGATAAAATTGGAGATAATGATTTCTGGAGACCTTGATTCCCAGAGGTGATGAAATTGGAGACAGTGATTTTCAGTGACCTTGATCTCCGGAGATAATGAAATTGGAGACAATGATTTCCGGAGACCTTGATCTCCGGAGACAATGATTTTGGAAACGATAATCCGGAGACCAAATGCTAATTCTTTCGGAGACCATGAACCCTTTTGGAGACCTTTGGGATGATATCCGAAGACCTTAAAAGCCAAAGAAATTTTTTGGAGACCTTGAGGCTTATTTCTGAAGACCTAGATCTTCGGAGACGATGACTTTTTAGGAAACAAATTGGGTAAATTTCCAAAGACAGTTGAGAAGGTTTCCAAAGATGATTTTCAAAGACGATCGAGAAGGCTTCCGGAGATGATTTTCAGAGACGATTGAGAAAGTTTTCGGAGATGATTTCTGGAGACGATCAAGAAAGCTTCCGGAGACAATTTCAGGAGAAGATTAAGTGAGTTTCTGCAGATAGAGTATCCTGTCAGAGTAGGTGAACTACTTTTACTCTCTGAAATACTCTAGAAGACGTAAAATGAATAAAATATAGGAACCAGGAGACATGATCCCAACCACCCCACTGACCTTCTAGAAAGGGGACTGAAGCAAGAAAGAAAAGTACATGTAGTTAACCTATCCCTACCTACTCCCACATTCCACATTGCCTATAAATAATGAATCTCTGGGTTTGGGAACAAGGTTTTTAGGAAAAACAAAAGAAATGAAGAGGAAGGAGGAGTTTTAGGCTAGATTAAGTAAGGAGATCTACAAAAAAGGATAAGGCAAGTGTACTCACCATTTGAAAGTTTAGTTTTAAGAATGTGTTAATGCAAGTATACCCTTTATAAATTCATGCTTTGAAATCTATTAAGCACCGTTGTTATCATGTTCATTTGTTAAGTTTTTACCTAAAGCATGTCGTGATAATTTGCTTACTCTGCATATTATTAGATGGACTTCTGCTAATTGCATGTTTAAAGATGTCCAGTTATGCACGTAAAAGATGTCCGGTTATTTGCATGATTAAAGATGTTCGATTATTTGTTTAAAGTCTGGTTATCTGCATGAAGTTTGGATATTTGCATATTTAAAGAAATCTGGCCGTGAGCATCTTTAAAAGATATCCAGCTGTTGCATGTGAAAGGTGTCTTGTTAATGTCACTAATTGACTTTCGATTTTTGGAAGAGCATGATTTACAGAAGTAACATTTAGACGATCAAGAGTTGCAGGCCTTAAATGTAGCTGTTTTAGTTAGTATTGACTACAGGTCTTAAATGTAGCATTTTGGTTGGTTATAACTACAAACCTTAAATTTAGAGTTTGGTTGGTCATGACTACGGATCTTAAATATAGCATTTTGGTTGGTCATGACTACAGACCATAAATGCAGCATTTTGGTTTGTCATGACTACGGACCTTAAATGTAGTGTTTTGGTTGGTCATGACTACGGACATTAAATGTAGTATTTTGGTTGGTTATGAATACGGATATTAAATGTAGTGTTTATGGGATTTGATGATTCAGAGGGTTGAGAGTTGCAGACCTTAAATGTCGCCGTTATTTAAGATATGTTGGTCAAGACTATGGACATTAAATGTAGCGTTTTGGTTGTTCAAGAATTACGGACCTCAAATTTAGTCAGTTTTTGACGGAAATGAATTTAGAAATAGAAGCATGTTTTAGAGACCAATTTGCATGAAAATGACTTTGGAACCTGTTTGTATGAAATTGACTCCGGCCATATTTTATGAACTGCATGCACAAACACCTCTATTACATTGTATGTTTCTTTACTGTTCCTGATTAGCATGATTTATGCATGAGTACCTTGTTGGGTTTTTTAGCTCACTCCTCTTCTATTTTTTAGATGATGACGAGTTTATACCAGACGAGAAAGAATAAAATCTGATGAACCAGTTAGGCAAGATAACTTACTGAGATTTAGTCGCAGCAGCAAAATTGATGTATTCTCTTTTGATTATTTTGGGAAGATTTTGTAAAATGATTCAGCTGTGAAAATGAATGAATATTAATATACTTCCTCGCAATTTTTTAGTTTGAGTAATTTGTTATTCCTAGAGGCATCTCATGCGCCCTGTAACTGATAGACCGTGACGTTTAGCTAGTTAAGTTGACGTTGACCAATGAACCTTGATGGCCAACTCAAGAAGTTTGGTCTTGTGCGATCTTATGCACATAATGTAAAATAGATAAAAGAAAAGAAAAAAATTTAAGTCCACATTCTTGACCAATATATATTATTATATGATGCATGTACATACGATGTGTTGACGGCTGCTTTATATGGTGGAATATGGCTTGTTCGTCACAATGGACTTTTATAGATAAAGTGTTAGGCAATCTTCCTTGGGCAGGAAGACGTGATTCCAATACTCTGCTGGTTGACCTTCCTTGGTAGGAAGGCTTGATTTTGGCAATCTGTTGGGAATGCATTCTTTCCTGGCAGGCAACGGCTCTTAGTATTGCTTGCCTTCCTTTTGCATCCTATTACTGTTAGGGTTTACAGTGGGCAGGAAAAGAGAATCTGGTGCATTCCTTATGGGATGTGTACTGAATCTGTTGGAACCCATTACAGCGCAGATCGTCTTCTGGAAAGGCACGAAATTAGGGAAGAGAACCATTTCTGGTCATGTACGGAGGTATGGGCCCAATTTGGCCTGGCCCACATGAAGCTTGCTCTCTTGGGCTGGCCTATTGTAGTACTTTCGATCAATAGAAATGTTGACCATCTTATGGGGAGCCTGTTGGCCGTCCAGTTTGGCCTCTTATCCGGTCAATGCCTGGCGTTGACCATCTCGGCACACATATGAGGCTTCGTGGATTTAGGCTATTTTTCTTATTGGGCCGGCCCACCATGGGCATGCCCATCAATTTTATAATTTTATTAAATATGATATATATTTAATAAATTATAAAATTTTAATCTAATTTATAGCAAAATTTTTAAATTTTAAATTAAAATTTTAAAAATTTTAAAAGTATAAAAAGGATATTTTCAAAAAATTTTCAATAGAAATTGATGGATATAATTAATAACAGCCTAAGAGGAGAGCCCATTAAAGGATTCGACCCATAAAAAATAAATAGAGGCCCAATAGACCCATATAGCCCAAAATTAATGGACGAGCCTATCATTCTTATCCGAGTCGTTACTTCTTGAAGAAAGATAGAACCAACTTTAATCGATCAAAACAGTTTTCTTCTCTTATAAGGCTTAACGGACTCAATTGCCAGTTAGGAACCGCCGGTCGAATGACATCTTATCATCTATCCGGACGGTTTTTTAAGTAATTGGTAGGAAAAGTTAACCGTCCCTTTGTTTCTATATAAACCCCGCCTTCCTAACAAAAAAGGGGAGATACTTAACTAAAAAATAATCCTAAAATGCTTCAAACACACACTCTCATTAGGATACTTTCTAAAAAGCACACACCACAAATAAAAACCATTTTTACTAGCATTTGCACTTATATCCTTTCTTTTCTTTCCTCAAAAAAAGATTATTAACTTGAGTGTCGGAGGATATACCGGGGAGTGAGTCCTACTAATCATTTGACTGTATATTTGTTATGTTGTATAGGATCCAAATTAGGAGCGTATGGAAATCGAACCCATGTCTAACCAATCGGACAGTTCTTTGCTCCCTAATTTGTATTACAATCCAGATCCGATGACGCGTCATTGGCGCCATATGTGGAAAGCGACTAAAAAGTCCGACTATCATGCTCATGTAATGACTAACATGGTGAACACACGAGTACAAGTCAGTATACCCAACCAAAGATGCCACCTCATGTGGCAACTGCCCTCCAACTGACAGTAGGGTGGATGGTCATTCTGACCCCCATGTGCATGTTCACACGATGAGAATGAATGACATCTCTAAGGTCATTTAGACTATTTGCACCCGACTTGACAAACTGTCGAAGGGGGCTCCATCATTCGCCTCCCAAATGGCAACTTCTAAGCGAAGGAAGAGAGGAAAGAAATACTCAACTGATTAGGACCGTCAGTCTGAAACCTTGAGACTCAAGCTGGATCGAGTAACAAGGTTCCAACATGCTTGGAGGGTCGTCTGAGTTATGACCTGAGAAGATAGCCCTAAAAGGTGAAATCCCCATTGCTCCCACGATGATACGGAGCCTTCGTACCAAGTAGGAGCCTCTCACAATGTATACCCTTTAAAGGTTGTAAGCCGCCTAACCTCTCATGCCACATAGAACCCTTTGGAATTGAGGATTTTCCTCAATGAGAAAAGAATGACAGCTCCTCTTTAAATGGAGGAGCAAGTTAAAAAAATGTGGCTATATGTTTTCGGAGGAGACGTTGAAAGTTTAAACAAATTTCTTATTCAATTCAAGACAGAGGCCCGAAAGTTACCCAAACTTACCGAAGAGGTGAAGCTAAGTGCCTTCATATTGACCATAGAGTATGGGATTTCTTCAACCATCTGACCCATAAAGATCCGCAAACCTTTCGGGAGGGTAAGGCCATTGCTCAAATTTACATAGGGTCGAAAAGGCCAATGAAGCGAAACAATCGGAGTGTGTGGACCATTTTCGCCAGAGGATGTTGGATGCAAAGAGGAAGAATGGGGACCATGTGGTGTCTTGAAGAACAAAGAAGCAGCAGAAGTCAGAGTTGATAGCACGAAGGAAATTGAAGCCCCTAAACTTAAACTGATTTGAACGACTCTCGTACCAATATTCTGATATAGACTAAAGATGAAAATTTTTTCAAATGGCCAAAGGTATTGAAGAACCCAAATGGAGATAATTAGTCAAAATATTGTCACTACCATCGGTACGGGGGTCACAGTAGTAAAGATTGTCGAACGTTGTAGAAGAAGATTGAAGAGCTAATCTAGAAAGAACACCTTACCTGATTTTTACAAAGACTCAAATAAACCTCCAGATGGTTAGACGGGGAAGAAGCCAAGCCGCCAAGAAACCGAGTGGCGACCGGGGTTATTAATATGATTACAACATGACCAATACGGGACTACACCCCGAAGTGCTCAAGTATGGCTGGCGGCTACAAGAGGCCAAGGGCAAGAGTTAGGGATAATGTTATTAGTTTTAACAACGAAAATATAACTCATGTAACCTCTCCTTATTTTGATCCCTTAGTTGTATTTGTGCTCATATCTGATGGTAATATAGACTAGCAGTTAAATCAAGTGTTTATCGATAATGACAGTTTAAAGAATTTGTTTTATTTTGATACGTATTTTAAATTTGGTCTAAAAAAGTCAGATGAAACCCACAGTTAAACCCTCGTACGGCTTAGACAACGAGCCATTACCTGCTCAAGGGGTCGTCCAACTTGAAATTATGTTGGGCACCTATCCAAAGACTGCCACCAAGATACTTTCCTTCATGGTAGTGGACATTCCATCAGTCTATAATACCATCCTGTTTGATAACTTTTAGGACAGTGATTTCGGTCTGACATTTAAAAATGAAGTTCCCCACTCTGTACAGTATAGGAGAGGTCCTTAGCGATCAAATGGTTGGACAGACAGGTTACTTATCCCAAATCACTCAGACACCCCCTGGCCAACCAATAGAGGACCTCGATTTTCGTAACGAGACCACCTTGTTACAAACCCAGTCTGGAGAATCTATAGATCGGGTCCCTTTGGATCCCAATGATCCAGAGAAGTATATTTATATAGGAAGTTCTCTACCAGAACCCTTCCGAAGCCAGCTTATCAGTTTTTTTACAAAATTCTAACATTTTGGCCTGGACACCTAGCAACATGCTAGGAATGCCGATAATTATAATGATCTATAAGTTGGGCCTAGACCCCAATCATAAACCTGTTTGCCAAAAATGAAGGAATCATTCAGTTGAGAAATTAATTACTATTCACAAGGAGGTAAAAAACTGCTTGATGCAAGATTCATCAAGGAGATCCAATATCTATATTGGTTATCTAATATGGTCCTAGTCAAGAAAAATAATGGATAGTGGAGGATTTGCGTTGACTTTACTGACGTCAACAAAGCATGCCCTAGGATAGCTTTTCGTTGTCGAGTATCGATCTACTCGTAAATTCAACGTCTGAACATGAATTGTTGAGCTTCATGCATGCATACTCGGGTTACAATCAGATTTGGATGAGCCCAGAAGATGAGAAGTAATAGCGTTCATGAACAATCAAAGGACATACTATTATAAAGTTATACCTTTTGAATTAAAGAATATCGGTGCCACCTACCAACGGCTTGTCAACAAGACATTTGAAACCCAAATCGGACAGGATATGAAAGTGTATGTGGATGACATGCTCGTAAAGAGTAGAGTGATTGATGACCATATTCGTAATCTAGACTAAGTGTTTAATGTCTTCTCGACAAACGAAATGAAGCTCATTTCAACAAAGTATATGTTTACAATGATCTCGAAAATTTTTTTGAAATTTATTGTCTTATATTGAGGGATTGAAGCAAACCTTGAAAAAATCAAGGCTATCCTCGACATGATCTCACCTCAAACTCTAAAAAAGTCCAAAAGCTCAGCGGGAGGCTTGCAACGCTCTCCCATTTTTTTGGCTAAATCAGTGGAGAAGTCTTTGTCCTCCTTCAAAGCTTTGAAGGAGACGAAGGTCGCCGGCTTCCAATCGACGACCGACTATGAAGTTACGTTCTGAGAGCTAAAGGAATATCTCTTGAACCCATCACTTCTTACTTCCCCTCAAGAAGGCGAGGAGTTATATTTGTACCTTACAATATTTGATACTGCCTTGAGGTCGATCTTAATTTGATAACAATTTGATGGGCAGTGGCCTATATATTATGGTCTTGACTAATCTAGAGACCCAATATTCTCATACTGAAATGATGGCTCTGACTCTTATGTATTCTACCTGGAAACTCCATCTTATTTTCAGGCACACAAAATTATCGTCATAACAAACTAGCTGCTAAAAGGAATATTATAGAGGCCAAACATATTAGGACGACTGGTCAAGTGGGCCATTGAGTTGGATAAGTTCGACGTGGAGTTTCTATTGAGGTCGACTCTAAAAGTTTAGGCCTTGATAGACTTCAATGTTGAAACAACGATCCCAACTCTGGAGACCGTAGACCTCAATGAGACCGACGGTCAGCAAAGGGACTCTGCGTGGATCTTACACGTAGATGGTTCTTCAATGTAAATAGGTTGTGGTGCCAACGTGATCCTGAGAACTCCTGATGGGTTAAAAATAAAGTATTCAATAATTCTCAAATTTTTAGCGACCAATAATATCGTAGAATACGAGGTATTACTTGTCGGACTCATATTTATCAAAGAATGATTAATCAAGAACCTGATCATTTATACCGATTCAGAATTAGTTGTCAACCAGGTCTTAGGAAATTTTGAGGCTTCTAAGCCGCAACTTTTTAAGTATCTCTTAAAAGTATAAGGCTTGAATTCGACATTTGATAGCGTAAAAATAATCCACATCCTAAAGGAAAAGAATGGGAAAGCAGACTAATCGGAAAGGGCCACAGTGACCGAGGACCTTGAGCAGTACGCACGAGAAATGCACAAAATCTGTAAAATTCTCAGTGTAGATGACCCAAAGTCAGAGATAACGCAGATAGCCAATACTAACAATTGGATGGCTCCCTAAATGAGATACTTGTCAAATGGCATGTTACCAGAGAAATCAGATGAGGTCAAGTGTGTGAAAAAGATATCAAGCTGGTATATCATTATGGATGAAAAGTTATACCAATGTGGGTCCTCGGTCCCATACCTATGGTGTCTCATGCCAGAAGAGGCTAACAATGCCCTCGGATAAGCACACCTCGGCATTTACGGGTTCTATATTGGGTGTAAGAACCTTACTTTTAAACTCATGCGATAAAGATACCACTAGCCCACCATGAAGTACGATGTCATGAAGTTTGTATAAAATGTAAGAATTGTCAGATCTATGGGAACCTCACCCATCAACCACATACAGAGCTCCGAGCTCTATAGTTGCCCTAACCATTCGCATAATGGGGGCTCTATATCCTCGGTTGGACAAAGAAAGTTGTGATCATCGGGATCGACTATTTTATGAAGTGGGTTGAGGCCATCCCACTAGCTCGAATCATTAAGCAGAATACAACAGAGTTTATCCAATAGAATATAGAATGTAGATCGGCATTCTTAAAGTCATAGTGATCTATAATGGGACCCAATTCACTAGCGAGCGGTTCACAAAGTATTATTCTAACTTGAGGATAAGGTTGGTTCACACGTTCAATGCCTACTGACAAACCAACGGACAAGTAGAGGCTACCAACTGCACATTATTACACGGTGTAAAAATGAAGCTTGAAAGTGTTAGGGGCTGGTTGGTAGACAAGCTGTCATCTATATTATGGTCATACAGGATGATGCCCAGAGAGCCGACTCGTAAGACACCCTCAAACAAAGAAGAGCTCCTTATGGGAGCATCACTAGTAAGAACCTCTTGGACGTCTGGCTTCGAGGGCTCTGCAATGGCCACCTCAACCACCTCACTGACTCCTCCAACAAAAACATCCCCATGGACTTCAAACACTGGGGGCTCAGAACCAAATGTTCTGACTGCTGTTTCAGAACCTGCATCTGCCTCGACCTCGGACGTGGCGGCCTCCAGGCAAGGCACGTCTACCACCTCGACTCGTCCTTCAGCTTCGCCTTCATCTCTAGCCTCGGATGTTGGGGGCTCAAAAGTAGGTGCCTCGGTAACCTTAGTATGAAGTTTCAGCATGACCACCTCTGGGATGCCGGCCTCTGGAAACTTGAATTGAGGCACCTTCTCGACCTCCCTAGATTGAGTCTTGCTAATTCAAGAAGCACCATTGGCAAAACTGGTAGAAGATCAGGCTGGGGCTCCTCGGACAGGGATGGAAGAATAGCTAGTACCCCATACGAAGTAAGGGCTGGAGAAGGGATAGGAAATTCTTCGGCTCTAACCTCAATAGCAGACTCTGAATGCTCACAACCATCATCTAGTCTAACAACCCCAAATATTTGGGCCAATGAAGAAGTAGGAGTTAGGTCCAGGATAGTGTGACGAAACAGATTTTTTTTTTCTCAGATGCTTCCGTCAAGACAGAAACATAACTTAAAACCATAATTCAAGACATATAATCTCTGTAGAATTTCAGCAAAATTTTTTCTATAATTGGATGAAAGCCAAAAATACAACCTGTATTAAATAATCCAAACCAAGCACACAACTACGCAGATAAAACCATTTCATCCTACAACACACATACACAGGATCTCAAACTACCATATCATCCATGGCCCAATTATAAACCTATCCACCGAGTCAAAATCATAAAAGAGATGTCGTCTAGGTCCTGTAACAGAATATAGAAAAGAAACACATAACGGAAGCAGTATTATAAACCTACGAAAGTATAAATCTCTATTTGTATCATACATTTCTTACAAAAATCCATACACATAAATCCATATACAAAAATCAAGTACATAAATCCAAACATTTCCTTCCAAGATCCCCAAATAGCTTCAAGTCTGCCAAGAGTCAGAAGCTAAACTTTAGATATTCCTTCTCGTCTAGTACTAGCTCTACCGTCTCATATGGAGGAAACAAATAGTAAAATAGTGAGTTAAAACCCAGTAAGGTACATGCATACACGCAGTAAAATAGTTATACAGATATATTATAGCATAAAAATATTCAGGGGCAAAACAATATATGGAAAGCAGAAAGAGCAAAATTGACATTAATTAAGTTTCAAAAATCAAAAATCAGTGTAATTATGCTTCAGAAAGTAGAAATCGGTCTCAATTTCATAAGTTATAGAAAACTCCTTTTCTATCAATAATGGACCCTACTAGTAGACTCAACAACGGAGGGGGCGAATGATCGAGGGTAGATTGTGTACATCTCCTTAGAATCTAAGGCTATAAACAGTGATAATATTATCCCCTTCGTGGAATCAATACAGAAATATCGGCGAATCACTACAGAAATGCCTACCAGTAACAGTAACTGCCCTATAGGTTAACGCCATGAAAAAGGGTAGAACATGTATAATTCCATGGACAAAGTTATTCTTGATTATCACTATGGCGTTCTAATGCATATTAGAGAACCTAACCTGACAGTATATTAGTCTCGGGTCCTAAATAACAGCGTTAGACATATTTTTCTTCTTATTTCTTAACTGAAAACCCTTTTCAATTTCAGAAGTTAGTCAGAATTTCACAATAACTCTTCAGTAGCTTTAGAATAGACAGTAAATAGTTAGAAACCCTTTAGATTTGTTCTAGAACATACAGTAAACCGTTTATAATACTTCAGAAATTTAACAGTATAGATCGGTAGAAACTTCTCAGTTATAAATTACATGCTAGACATTGCCACGTCACTAATTAACTTTTACATGACAAGAAATTTGGATTAAAACGATTAAATCCCTTCAATTTCATACTTAGTGCTTCGCCAAAACTTTCGAACTCAGATCGGACACCAAACATGTGTTTATTTATGAAATCAGCGCCATAAATATAAATACATATACAAAATCATGCATTCCAACCAAAAATCCCCAATATTTTTGAGTTAGGGTTTCACAATATGCTTCCGGAACCAAATCGGATACTAAATACATGCTTATTCATAAAATCGAAGCCAAATGTCGCAATACATATGAGTAAACATGAAATCTATCCAAACAATCGATAGAAACATGCTTCATTTGCTTGAAATATGGAGTAATAAAATTTTAGAGTAATTTTACCAATTTTGAAACAAGAAAAAGTGGTAAAAACAAAAAATAGCATCCGAGATACACTTGCTTGAGCTCGATCTACGGTTATTTTTAGTCGGAGCAGATCAAAACGGGTGATTTCTCCTTTTTGTCTTCTCTTGTCCCCCTTCTCCTTCGTGCTGGACGTGGTTCTCTCCCTTCTCTCTCCCATTTTCCCCTTTTATAACAAAAAAACGGAGAATAAGATGCGGGCAAATATCGCGCCTGCGCTTGAGCATGTGGCAGGTGCGCGACAAGCATAGGGTTTCTGTAAGCGCTCGCTCGAGCGCGCCTGGCACCCGGCAAGTAGGTAGGTTCTTCATTTTGCACTTGCTGCCGTGCCTTGGGCGCGCGGTAGGCGTAAACCTGCTGTTTGCTGAAATTTGACAAAATTTTTACTTTTTATTTTCAACCATCATTTTTCAATGTATGTTTAGCCTCATCATGACTATTATCATTTTAATTACTCCAAAATTATCATGTTTTGGGTCCGAGACCTCACACTCTCCCCCACTTAAAGAAATTTCGTCCTCAAAATTGAACGGAAGTACATACCTCAAGTGAACAAGTGAGGATACTTGTTTTGGATCTCCTCTTCGCACTCCCAAGTGGCCTCTTCCGGTGAATGATTCCTCCAAAACACTTTCAACAAGGGAATGGTCTTCGTGCGGAGCTTTTGATCCTTTCGGTCTAATATCCGTATCGGCTCATCGACATAGAATAGATCCTTAGCAACTGTCAAAGGCTTGTACTCAATCACATGCGTCGGATCGTATGCATACTTTCATAACATCGACACATGGAATACGTTGTGCACGTCTACCAAACTGAGCGGTAGTGCCAACCTGTAAGGCCACCTCCCGATCCACTCCAAAATCTCAAAAGGCCGGATGAAACATGACTTCAACTTTCCTTTCACTCCGAACATGTACGTCCCCTTGAATGGTGAAACTTCTAGAAAGACAAAATCTCCTTCTTTAAATTTCAACTCTGACCTCCTCTGGTCTGCAAAATTTTTCTACCTACTTTGAGCAACCTTCAGGTTCTCGTGAATCAATCTAATTTTCTCCGCCGTCTCCTTTACAATTTCAGGATCCAAAATCCTCTTGTCTCCGGTCTCTTCCCAGTGAATTGTCAATATGTACTTTCTACCATATAATACCTCAAAAGTCGCCATGCCAATACTTGCTTGGTAGTTATTATTGTATGCAAATTTCGCCAAAGCCAGATAACTATTCCAAATCCCTTTCATTTCTAGTATTGAGGCCCTCAACATATCCTCAAGGATCGGAATTCTACGCTCTAATTAGCCAGCAGTTTGGGGGTGATAGCAGTACTGAATTTTAACTCTGTCCCCAACTCCTTATGCAAGCTCTCCCAGAACCGCGAGACAAAATGTGGATCTCTATCAGACACAAGCGAAGAAGGTACTCCATGAAGCCTCACAATCTCATTTACATATAATTGGGCCGGTCTGTCACGAGAATATGTCATCCTAATCACCAAGAAATGGGCCGATTTCATTAGCCGATCAACTATAACCTAAACGGCGTCATGATTCCTAGGAGTCCTCGACAATCCCGATATAAAATTTATAGAAATATCCTCCAATTTTCAACTCAGTATAGACATTAGTTACAACAACCCAGAAGACTTCCTCCTTTCAGCATTCAGTTACTGACATACCAAGCATTTCTCCACATAAGCCATAATATCTCTTCGCATGTTCCTCCATCAAAAAGTCTTCCTCAGATCCTGAAATATTTTATTTATCCCAGGGTGGATTGTATACCGAGACCTATAAGCTTCCTTCAAGATCTTCTCCATTAATTCCTGATCGTTTGGTATACATAATCGGTCTCTGAATCTTAATACTCTATCAGTCCAGATATTAAAATCAACTCGAGAGTCTTTATTCAAATCATTTGCAATATCCACAAGAAACGGATCATTTACTTGTTTCTCTTTAATTTCATTAATCACCGCTGGCTGGACCTGAAGATAAAATAAAAGCATCCTATCACCCCGAGCATACCATTGGACATCACACTATTTCAAATAATCCAATATCTCTATTTGCTTGATTTGCAATTTAGCCACATAACCTGATCGGCGACTCAAAGTATCAGCAACTATATTAGCCTTCCCCAGCTTGTACTGTATCTCACAGTCATAATCTTTCAAGAAATCAAGTTATCTCATTTGCCTCATATTAAGCTCCTTCTACGATAAGAAATACTTCAAACTATTGTGATCAGAATAAATAAGAAATTTCTCTCCATATAAATAATGTCTTCATATTTTTAAAACAAACACCACAGCAACTAACTCTAGATCGTGAGTTGGGTAGTTCTTTTCATGCACTTTTAGCTGTCTAGACCCATAAGGCACAACCTTACCATGCTTATCAATACACAACCCAAATCCGCCTTAGAGGCGTCACAGTACACCTTAAAATCACCTGAACCCTCTGGAATAAGCAGTACTGGGGCGGTAGTCAAACTGTCCTTTAACTCCTGAAAACTCTGATCACATTCCTCGATTCATTCAAACATAGCCTCCTTTCTCGTCAGTTGAGTCAAAGATATAGCAATCTGTGAAAAGTTCTCTACAAATTGCCTGTAATAGCATGCCATGCCAAGAAAACTCCTAACATCGGTCACAGATGTTGGCCTACTCCATTTTGTTACAGCCTCTACCTTTTTTGGATCCACAGAAATACCACCGTTAAAAATTACATGCCCTAAAAAATACCTTTTCTAACTAGAACTCACACTTATTCAGCTTAGCATATAGCATTTCCTCGCGGAGTACTTGAAGTATTATCCTCAAGTGAGTCTCGTGCTCTTCATAATCCTTTAAGTATATCAGGATGTTATCAATAAATACTACCATAAATTTATCCAAATATGGCTTGAACACCCTATCAATCAAATCCAAAAATGCAGCAGGGGTGTTCGTAAGGCCAAAAGACATAACAAGAAACTCATAATGGCCATATCTCGTCCGAAAAGCAGTTTTGGACACATCCTCTGGCTTAATCCTCAACTGATAATAACCAGACCTCAAATCGATCTTCAAAAACACCCGAAATCCTTGCAACTAATCAAATAAATCATCGATACGCGGCAACAGATACTTATTCGTAATTGTGATTTTATTTAACTCACGATAATCAACATATAATCACAAAGACCCATCTTTCTTCCTCACAAATAATACCGGTGCACCTCAATGAGATACATTCGGTCTGATAAAGCCCTTATCTAACAACTCCTACAATTGCAACTTTAATTCTTTCAACTCAGCCAGGGCCATGCGATAATGGGCTTTAGAAATCGGACTAACACTAAGTACAATAATAATTTCAAACTCAATTTCTCGGTATGGAGGTAGTCTAGGCAACTCCTCCAAAAAAACATCCTCAAAATTGCAAACGATCAGGACATCCTTGGCCGATATACTATGACTTCCAGTGGTGCAGGTATAGACCAGATAGTACTTGGCATGCAAAGTAGAAATTAATACAGGCACCTCCCTCTTTCTAATACATTGAAAGAAAAAGGGTTCCATTCTAGGGATATCAAAATAAATCCTTTTTAGAAAATAATCAATACTGACATGATATCTAGCTTGCCAGTCCATCCCCAAAATGACATCAAAATCTCCTATGTTCAACAATATCAAATCTACAGTCAAGCATTTTCCATTCACCTCAACCACACATCTAGAATATACAACATCAGTAATTATATAGGATCCAGTGGGAGTTGACACATCCAACACATAATCTAAAACACATGGGAAAGACACAATACAGTATGTAAATCGTGGAAAAATAGAGTGGGTAGACCCCGAATCAAATAATATAGAAGCTGAAACTCCACAAATAGAAAGGGTACCTTCCACAACATTCGGGGATGCCTTCAGATCCTGAACGGTCACCGCGAAGGCCTTAGCCATGACAGTAGGCTTCTTTTCTTCTAGCCTCGGAGGTAACGGACAGTCTTTGATCTTGTGGCCCTGCTGTCCATACCTAAAGCATTCTCTTGTCACCTTGCGACATGCTTGTCCCGGATGCCTCCTCCCGCAACTAGCACAGTCAACTACCAATGTTTGAGAACCAGTCACTAATTGAACTAGAACGATGCTCTTTCTTTTTCAGCTGTCCTCGCCTTCTTAGTCGGTCCAGAAGATTCCACATTCGATCCGGCACTAAAGTCCATCCGGCTGGCCGTCCTCTTTGCATAGAACCTCTCCATCTCCGCTTCTTTCTCATAAATTACCGCCCTGTCCAGGATATCGGCATAAGTCTAGAGCTTCAGGATCGATAATGACTTGCTAATATCATCCTACAACCCTCGCTGAAACTTCTTCACTTTCCTCATCTTGTCCTCCATGTAAAAAGGTGCAAAACGGGACAACTCAATAAACTTTGCATCGTACTTCGTCACCGTCATATTCCCCTGTCTCAACCTCATGAACTTCTGCTCTTTCTGATCTTGGAGACTGGATGGAAAATATTTCATCATAAATTCTTCCTCGAATATCTCCCATGTAATCTCATCATTAGGTACTCCTAACGCCCTCTTCTTCATACTGTACCAACTGTCGATTTTGCCTTCTAACTTGTATACTGCAAAAGTGACCTTCTCCTGGTTAGTACACCAAATCACAGCAAAGATCTTCTTCATCCTTTTAAGCCACACATCTGCTTCTGCTGGATCTGACTTTTCTGAAAAGCCCGGTGCTCGCTCCGCTGTGAATCAATCATACATGGTCGGAGCTAGAATTGCAAAAGCTGGCTCAGGTGTAGGGACCGGGGCCATAAAATGATACTCCATAGACTCGATCACGTTAGTCATCCTCTCCAAAAAGTCCACATATACTGCCTCTCTATCATGGGGAGTATTAGCACCACCACAATTGCCTCTTCTATCTCTCCTACTAGCCATCTTATATCCTATAATTAAAAATAAGCACAACATTATAATCCTCAAGAAATCAATTTAAGGGAAAAGGGTCGTCAACAGTTTAATATAACTCAATTCCAACCTATGGATCAACTTCCTGAACATCCTAATTAACATAACTACCCCGACCTATCCCTACAGAAACTTAAGCATATACTTTCACTTTTCGATCAATCAACCCTAAGGTATTTCATTTCTCTGATACCAATTGTGACGAAACGGATTTTCTTTTCTCAGATGCTTCCGTCAAGACAGAAACATAACTTAAAACCATAATTCAAGAAATATAATCTCTGTAAAAATTTCAACAGAGTTTTCTCTGTAATTGGATGAAAGCCAAAAATATAACCTGTATTAAATAGCCCAAACCAAGTACACAACTACATAGATAAAACCATTTTATCCTACAACACACATATACAGGACCTCAAACTGTCACATCATCCATGGCCCAATTATAAACCTATCCACTAAGTCAGAAATATGAAAGAGATGTCGTCTAGGTCCTATAACAGAATCTAGAAAACAAACACATAGCGAAAGCAGTACTATAAACCTGCAGAAGTATAAATCTCTGTTTATATCATATATTTCTTACAAAAATCCATATACAAAATCAGGTAATTATATCCAAACACTTTCTTCCATGATCTCCGAATAGCTTCCAATCTTCAAGAGTCAGTAAGCTAAACTTTAGTTATTCCTTTTCGTCTGGTATTAGCTCTATCATCTCATTTGGAGGGAAAAAAAATAATACATTGAGCCAAAACCTAACAGGATACATGCATACATACAGTAAATTAGTTATGTAGAACAGTTAAGCAGATATATCATAGCATGAAAATATTTAGAGACAGAATAGTATATGGAAAGAAGACAGAGCATGATTGACATTAATTAAGTTTTAAAAATCAGAAATCAGTGTAGTCATACTTCAGAAAGTAGAAATGGGTCTCAACTCCATAAGTTATAGAAAACTCTATTTCTATCAATAAGGACACTACCAGTAGACCCTATTAGCGGAGGGGGCAAATGATCGAGGATAGATTATGTACATCTCCTCACAATCCAAGGCTATAAAAAGTGATAATATTATCCCCTCCATGGGATCAATACAAAAATGTTGGCGAATCACTATAGAAACGCAGACCAGTAATAGTAACTGTCCTCTCGGTTAACGCTCTGAGGAAGGACAGATCACGTATAACTTCATGGACGGAATTATCCTCGATTACTACCATAATATTCTAAGGCATGTCGAAGAACTTAACCTAACTGTAAATCAGTTTCGGGTCCTAAATAACAGTGTCAGAAATATTTTTCCTTTTTATTTCTTAACTGAAAATCCTTTTCAATTTCAAAAGTCAGTCAGAGTTTTACAATGACTCTTCAATAGTTTCAGAATATACAGTGAACAGTTAGAAACCCTTCAAATTTGTTTCAGAACATACAATAAATAGTTTATAATCCTTCATAAATTTAACAGTATAAATCGGTAGAAATTTTTCAGTCATAAATCACATGCTAGACATTACCACGTCACTAATTAACTTTTACATGATAAGAAATTTAGATTAAAACGGTTAAATCCCTTCAATTTCGTACTTAGGGCTTCGCCAAAGCTTTCGAACTTAAATCGGACACTAAACATGTATTTATTCATGAAATCAACACCATAAATCCAAATACATATACAAAATCATATATTCCAACCAAAAATCCCCAATATTTTCGAGTTAGGGTTTCACAATATGCTTTCGGAACCAAGTCGGACACTAAATATATACTTATTCATGAAATCAAAGCCAAATATCGCAATACATATGAGTAACCATAAAATCTATCCGAACAATCAAGAAAAACATGCTTCATTTTCTTTAAACATGGAGTAATAAAATTTTAGAACATTTTTACCAATTTTGAAACAAGGAAAAGCGGTAAAAATGGAAAATAGCATCTGAGGTACACTTGACTGAGCCCGATCTATCGTTATTTTTATTCGGAGCGGATCAGAATTGGTGATTTATCCATTTCCTTATCTCTTTTCCCCCTTCTCCTTCATGTTGGACGTGGTCTCTTTTCTCTCTCCTATTTCCCCCTTTTATAACAAAAAAACGGAGAATAAGACGCGGGCAAATATCACGCCTGCGCTCGAGTGTGCAGCAGGCGTGTAGCAAGCGCAGGGTTTCTACTAGGCTGGTGCCTGGCGAGCGGGTAGGTTCTGAATTTTGCGCTTGCTTCCGCGCCTCGGGCACGCGGCAGTCACAAACCTGTAATTTGCTAAACTTTAGTAAATTTTACACTTTTTACTTCCAACTCTCATTGTTTAATGTATGTTTAGCCTTATCTTGATTATTATCATTTTAATTACTCTCAAATTATCATGTTTTGTGTCCGGGACATCACAGACAGCCTTTTTCTCCTTACAAGTTGATCAATGGTGGCTTCGTTGTCAGAGGAGGACCTGGTTGAGGCCTCTTTACGCTCGGGCGCTTGGGCCGACGATTCGCTTATTTGGAGGAGCCTTTGTTTTCTCTTCAACTTCCTCTTATGAATTTATGATGCAGAAGACAAGTCCAACCCCTCCAATACAGGCTCCCATTTGGCCTGAACTAGAGACTCAACCAACAGCCATCGGATCTTTTTATTGTTATTGAAGTAGCTGACTTTTTCCTTAATGAGATCCATCAGCGCCTTAGCCGACTCATTGTCGTGCACTAACACCTCAGTATTAAAAGATATTGAGATTTGGCCCCACTCATTGGAGAGCTCCCATTTCTTAAAAGAAATGGGATCCATTTCTTAGTTGAGCCAGGGTTTTTTCCACTCAACACAAACTCTAGACGATGAGAGATTGAAATCTAGTTTGCTTGATGGTGAAATTGAAAAATAACTTTTACGATATTGATATCCAACGCCAAGCCTTAAATGCGAGCAGAAATATATAAAGATACTAAATACCTAGTGGTATTAGGTTGCAATCTAGAAACTGAAATATGGAGAGCCGTCATTATTTTGTACAACTCTGGCACCATTGGATATTGGAGGCCTCCTTTGAGATGAATCTCATAAATGGTAACGTATCCTTTTGCTGGAGAGTAGGCTCTAACACCTACGCCAAGCAAAAGGTATACCAATGAGTTCGGAATCTTATACCAAGTACAAAGGTAATTGATGGCGGGTGATATAAGAACCGACTAAATGTCATTGACGCCAGTAGCCATTAGAGAAAATGAAGGGTTTTAGACAGGAGGAAGAAGAAGATGAAAGGGTTTCGAAGAGAGTAAGGAACGAAAGGCTTTTAGAAAGTGAGGAAATGAAAGATCTTGAACTATTTAAAGCAAAAGTTGAGTTGAAACGACACAGTAGGAGGAAAATTCACAAAGATGTGCCTCATCATGATGTAATATGTGTTAACTCCCGGTAGGCTATGCAGCACGTCAATCGTCCGAAGTTAATAATAATGATTGGTACAATTTCGAGAACGGCATGGGACTCGAAGAAGCTCACATTTAATACTGCTACTGGTGGCATAAATGAAATCCGTCAGATTAGAAGCTCTCGTCTTATCCAAACTGTTACTTTTTGAAGAAAGATGGAATCAACTCCAACCGACCGAACCAGTTTTCTTCTCTTATCAGTCTTAACAAACTCGGTTGCTTAAGTAGTTGACAGAAAAAGTTAGTCACTCCCTTATTTCTTGATAAACCCCAAATGGGATGAAACTCAACTAAAAACCAATCTTAAGACGCTCCAAGTGCACACACTCTCTATATTATTAACTCGCTTTCTAATAAGCGTACACTACAAACAAAAACCAGTTTCACTAGCATTTGCACTTAATATTCTTTTTTTTTATTTTATCAAAGAAAAATTACTAATTTGAACGTTAAAAATATATTAAAAAATAAATTCTACTAATCTTTTAACCATATATTTGTGATATTTCACAGGATCTAGATTTGGAGCGTACGATGACCAAACCCGCGTCAAATCGATCAGACAGTTTTTGATTCCTTAATCCATATAACAATCCAGGTTTGAGGATGCATTAAGTTTAATATAGATTTTTTTTATTTTTTAAATTTTAATTATACAATAATATTTTTAAAATATATAATTATAAAAAATATTATTTTATAATTCTATTAAATATAATATATATTTAATAAATTATAAAATTTTAATCTATTTTATAGTCAAATTTCTTTGTATTTTGTATTTTTTTATTTGAGTTTAACATTTTTATAAGAATTATAATATTGATATAAATAGTGATTATTCATTCAAAAATATATTATTAATACAATAAACAAAAATATATATAATCTTTTAATTAATATTTAGGTTATTTATTAATGACTATATTTATACTATTATATAATATTTTATATGACTTAAAAAGTTTATGTCATCGTTATTAAAAAATTAAAAATAATATTATAATAATTTAAATGATTATCATCATTAAAAATAATATATTATCAATATATAATTTAGATGGGTTAATAATTAAACATATATGTAAGCCCATAAAAATTATACATTAATGATTTATACTTGAGTAATTAATTTATGATGATAAAATTAAATTTAAATTTGATTTAGTAGTTTATTTACTTTAGGTTAAATGAGTTAAACCCATCTTTCAAACAGAATAATAGATAGTCCTTAAATATTAATTATGCATATTATATATATATACATAGTAATGGGTATAATTGTCATCGGCCAAATAGGAAGGCCCATCAAGGATTTGACCCATAATTGAATAAAGTCTCAATCAGCTCATATATCCCAAAATAGTAAATGAGCTTGTTGGTTTTATCTGAACAATTCACTGCCCATACGATTACATTCCCAACTCTAACTGATCGAAATAGATAACTTTCTTATCTTATCTGGATAGTTTAATGGACTCAACTGCTAGTTTAGAACTGTCAGTCGAATGACATTCTTTTATCTATTTGGATGGATGCTCTTAACTCTCTATATATCCTTATTTTCAAACAAGAAGGAAGAGAACAGATAACTAATAACTCTAAAGCTTGCAAGGGACAAGCCGAAGATGCTGTAAGTGTATTTTTCTCCCTCCTAAAGACGCTTTTCACTAAATGCTCCTCTCAATAACATTTTGGATAGTCATTAGTATTCTCAATGTATATACTCTTTTTCCTTTTCTAAAAAGTAAAATAATTGACTTGAACGTTGGATAATAAATTAGGGAGTGAGTTCTGTTAATCTTTTGACAATTTATTTTTTGTATTGTACAGGATCCAAATTTAAAGCATACGGAGATTGAACCCTCTTCTACTCGTTCAAACCAAGCAAACCGTTTTATGACTCTTTAATCCGTATAACAATTTGGATCTAGGGTCGAATCATTGGCACCGTCTATGAAAAATAATTAAAGAGCTTGACTATAACACGCCGGTGAAGAATAACATAGTGAGCAATCACGTACAAGTTAGTGTGCCGATCAAAGATGCCACCTCATGTGGCAACTGTCATCCTATATGTAGTTGGATGGAAAATCATCCTGACCCCTGTGTGTATGTATTCACAACAAGGATGGACGACATCTCTAAAGCTATCCAAATTATTTACACACGACTGGATGAGCGGCCAAAGGGAGCTCCATCTTCCGCCTCCCAAATAGTGGCATCCAAGCTAAGGAAGAGGGGAAGGAAGCACCCCACAGAGAAGGCCATAGGTCTGAAGACCTTGGGACCTAAGTTTCCACGAGTAATAAGGTCCCGATGCGCCTAGAGGGTCATCTGAGTTACAGGATCCGAGAGGCAAAATCTTCGTTACTCTCATGATGATAGAGAGCCTTTGTACTAAGGAGGAGCCTCTCATAGTGCGCACCCTCTGAAAGTTGTGAGCTGCCCAACTTCTCATACCACACATAACCCGTCAAAATTGATGATCTTTCTCAATGAGAAGAGTATGGCAACCCCTCCTCAAATGAAGGAGAAAGTTAAAAAATATGGCAGTATGTTTTCGAAGGGGACATGGTGGATGAACCATAGACTTGCGAAGATCACCATTCATGATGGAGATCTGTACACATTCACTCCCTCATAAATTCAATATATAGGTCCTGGATCCTTATGATGGAAGTATGGATTCAATGGACTATCTTGACCATTTTTATACTATTCTAAGCTTTCAAGGACTAGACGAGACTGCAATGGATCTGTGCTTTCCTTTAACTCTCAAAGGGGATGTCTAAGCTTAGTCCTATCGGCTTCAACCCAACTTGGTTTGAAAATTTCAAGATCTGACTGATGATGTCCTGTCACAGTTTGCCTCTAGTCGAACGAAAGAAAAGCAACTTTAGCACATTGCCTGCGTCAAGTAGGGGCCAGATGAAGGTTTGAAAAACTTTCTGACTTGATTCACGATCGAGGCTCAAAGGATATCCAAGCTCATTGATGAGGTGAAATTGAGTACCTTCATATCGACCCTAGAGCCTAGGGACTTATTTAGAGGGTCCAGTCTCCATTCCTGATAGTTTAAATCTTACATATCACAACTAAAAATAAGATGATAGAGGGTTGATGGGACTCACATATCAATTTATCATCTGAAACTCAAATCAATAATTTTCTCAAAGAGATGGAAAGATGTAAGGATGAGGGACATGCGTGATGATGCAAGAGTGTAGGGTTTGAGTCTAATTCGAACGTTGCACTCGGAGCGTAGTGCTTTTGAGATTGAGGGAGTAAGAGTTGTGAAGGATTTCTTTGGAGGCTCTTTAGATATGAAGTTGTTCCTCTGTGGGCTCTTCAGTGCCTCTCCCCTCTGTAAGGTAAGGAGATATTTATAATGTTTGATCTATCTCAACCTTACTTGGGTACCAAGGCTAGCTAACAGCTATCCATGCGGATTTGGTAAGTTTTCATGAGGATTGCGGTGTTGATTATGACAATTGTGGCTGGTCAAGGAGATTCCTTCCTTCTTTACAGCGATCATGGGGCGCCTGCTATGGTAGTTGTCTTTGAAAGATATCTACCTCGACTATTGTTGCCATTTTTGTGACAGTCATGCAGGCGAATATTCCCAAGATACCCGCCAGGCTATGTCGGCTAGTTGCAACAAGTCGTTCTAGTGCGTGGGAAGAGGATTGTGGGCCATCCTGATTGGGCTGACAAAGTCAGCTTAGCCGATCGGGCCAATTTGGTCAACTAGAACGTTGCTTGAAATTCGGGCTTACAGGGATATGATGCAGGCCAGATACCATCTGGATCTTTTGTCTGCCTGTGGGCCTTCATGCGGGGCCTGCCCATTTCCACCGTCCCATCCTTCTGTATTTAAAATATTACATTATTTTATGAAATTAGTTTATTATCAAAAAAAAATATGATAGTTACATATTTTAATAATTAATTACATTTAATATATATTATAAAAGTCATATAATATATTAATATATTACATATTTTCTATTCGAATGTCCCGTTGCTTCTATGTGGTCAATTGTTTCATCAATGAATGATGCATAATTTTGTGCACTTTGAATAAAAAAAAGTTTTAATAAAATATGCTTTCAACTACACACTTTTAATAATACAATACCTTATTTATTTATAAATTAACTAATTTATATAAAAATAAATAAATAAATAAATATTATATCATTTCTTCTAAATATATATATTTTATAAATAAATATTATAAAACATTTCGCTTCCATAGAATGCAAGCAAACAGCCGCAAATGGACAGCCCATAGCCATCCCACGCCACCGTGCATTTGTCCATGCCAGTTGAGTTATCTTCCCTGTGAGAATGGGCATGACAGCTGTACTGGATAAAGATGGTATGGCATATGTGCTGTTAATATGTTTTTTTTTTATAGGCAAAAATAATATTTTAAAGTTATGTATAATTTATTCATGATTTTATTACACTTATCATGGACTTAATTTTTCTTTTTCGGGTAATTGGTCATGAACTTTAAATTATAAATAATTTACTTACTAAAAATATTTTCTTTTTAATGAGGACGTCAGTAGTGGGCCTACCCAAAAGGGGTAAGTAGCCCAAAATCGATAGCGGTTCATTTATTCCTAGGACAGTTAACACTACCATTGACTGAAAGAGCGCAACAAATAAGTTGAGCGCGGTTCAAGATAAATACGACACAGATCAAAATTGGCCCACGCACACCTTCCCAAACCTCAATGATTGTTTGCCATAATTCTTCGCACCTCCAAAGATGGCAATTTCTTATGTAACTGAAATAGCTCAGAATTAGAACATATCTCGAAAGGAATGCTCACAAACTAACGCGCGATCCTCAAAGAGAATATCAACGGTCACTGCGCGTGGTATATCCACAGAAGGAAGGGAATCCTTTTTTCTTACCGTTTCAGTCTAGAATGGCGCCCGTACCAATATTAAGGAGGGTAACGATCCCCACAAAAGACGGACATCCTGCCTCGCCACCTAAGGTAGTGGAGACCTACGATTATAAAAAGTTATGTAGACTCACTCCATAGGCACACACTCTTGCATACTCAAACTAACAGAAGCTCTCTAAGTTCTCAAAGTATCCCAACACACACACTCCCTTTCTATGTTACTAGTTTTCTGCGAATTTAATATTCGGAGAGACTGCTCTACGCGAGCATTCTCGACCAAAGCCACTAACTACGAGTACATCTCCGACCATTATTCTCCAATCCTATTCTTAGCATTCACCTTTGCATTCTCAATATTTACCTTCTCACCTTTAGAAGGCTATTTATTGATTTGAGTGTCGAAATATTTTCAGTGAAATAAAATTCCGCCGTCACCTAACCCTTATTTGAAATTATGGTGTGTAAGATCTCAAACGTAAATGACGGTAACTGAAATCTGATAGACCCGTTTAACCCGAATCCATTCAAACCTCATATCCAAGATGCATCGCTTTTAAGTCGTAATTTTTTCTTCATTTGTCTTTTATAAAATATTGTTTATATTTTCTATAAGATATTTTGTTATATTTTATATTCGTGATAAATTTAAGTTTTTTATTAAAAATATAGGATTGCGGTATATAATACATGGGATTATAAGTGTCGTATAAAATTTATAATTAAGAATTGACGTGACAATTTACCAAAATATTCTAAATTTTGATAAAAATTTTGGTCCCTAAGGCTTGACTGTTAATTTTTTTAAAAAATTAAAAGTCCCATCCCACAACTCCAAACCGACCGAGATATAAATTCCAAATCTTGGGAAAATATTATCAAGAGATCAAGCTTTCTTCTTTTTTTTTTTCTTCCTTCTTTTTTTTTTTTTTTTGGCTGCTGATTTTTCTTTATTACGATTAAAAAATGCAGTACTAAAGTCATGTATTGTCCGTTTTAATTATTGTATTGTCTTAAACTAAGAATCTTGTTTGGATTTTTAGATTTGAAGAAGTTCTATTTTTATAAGAAATAAAAAATATTTTTTTATATTAATTATCTATTTTAAAATAAATAATATTGATTTAACTATTTTTATAAAAGCTAAAAATTAGTTAAATTAATTATTTTAAAATAATTAGATCACAATCATCTATTTAAAAATGATTAACCAAGATAAAAAGAACAATCATTTTTATCAATAAGAAGATTTTTATTTATAAATAATAATCGCATGTTGGATTATTGGAATAGAATAAGGTGAGAATAAAATAATTATTCTTATGGATAAAATAATATAGGAATAAAATTAAAAATTTTTACTTTCATATTTGGTTATTGAAATAAAATAAATTAAAAATTAATATTTTAATATTTGATATATAGTAATAGTATAAAAAATATGATAAAAATTTATACTAATAATTTTTTTATCATTATTGATTAATAATGTTATTTCATCACAACTAACTATTTTATATTCATTTTAAAAAAAATTTACTTGATGTGGTATTTGTTGCGTCTCGGGTCCCCAATTGCTGTACGGATTAGGGAACCTTCCAATCTTCCGTTGCGGGTTGATCTGGATCGGGTCCGTTCTCCGTCACCGATGACCAAAAATTTGCACAACACAAACAACAAACAAGAGGTCAGAAGCCGACGGGGGGTTGTCCCCCGTCGACACTCCGACGCTCAAGTCAGATATCTTCCACAATAAACGGAGGAATGTATGCATAAGATGCGAGAATGAGGGGAGTGTGAGAGGGATGTGATTGGAGGCTTGAGCTCCATGAATGCGCCCGGCAGAGGGGCGGCTTACCTGTATGCCCGCAGAGGGCGACTTGGAGTGCGCCCGGCAGAGGGACGGCTAATAGGTGAGCCCGCGGAGGGCGACTTGGAGGTGCATCCGCGGAGGGGCGGCTTATAGGTGCACCCGCAGAGAGGCGGCTTATAGGTGCGCCCGCAGAGAGGCGCGCCCGCAGAGAGGCGCGCCCGCAGAGAGGCGGCTTAGAGGTGCGCCCGTGAAGGATGTCTTGGAGGTGCGCCCGCAGAGGGGCGGCTTAGAGGTACGGCCACGGAGGGCGGCTTATAGGTGCGCCCGGCAGAGGGGCGGCTTATAGGTGCGCCGGCGGAGGGCGGCCTATAAGTGCGCCCGCGGAGGGCGGCTTGCAGTGCGACTGGCAAAGGGGCGGCTTATAGGTGCGCCCACGGAGGGCTGCTTGGAGTGCGCCCAGCAAAGGGGCGGCTTGGAGTGCGCCCAGCAAAGGGGCGGCTTATAGGTGCGCCCGCAGAGGGGCGGCTTAGAGGTGCGTCCGCGGAGGGCGGCTTGGAGGTGCGCCCGCAGAGGGGCGGCTTAGAGGTGCGCTCGTAGAGGGCGGCTTACAATTGCACCCGCGGAGGGCGACTTTAAGAAGAAGGACTAAATGGAACTAGTGAGTAAACATTCTTGTTACCTGAGCGGAGGACCAACTCTTGGACTGCGAGCTCCTGGCTATGGGATAGAGGGATCGTGACTCCAAGACGGAGGGTTAAAGGCCTCCTGGTTGGCGGAGGGCTAAGGGTCTCCGAATGGCGGAGGGTTGATGGCCTCCGGACGGGAGGAGGGCTGAGGGCCTCCTGGTGGCGGAGGGCCGGAGGACTCTGTGCCTCCTGGATGGAGGGCTGAGGGCCACCGGATTGTAGGAGGGTCATGGGCCTCCGGATTATAGGAGGGCCCAGGGCCTCCTGGCGGCAAAGGGCTGAGAGCCTCGGACGGGCGGAGAGCTAAGGGGCCTCCTGGATGAGAGGAGAGTCGAGGATCTCCTAGCTGCCAGCTTGCTCTCATTGGAGATCGGCTAGCAACGGATATGCCATTCTCCGAGCCTTATGGAGCTTTTTTGAGCTTCTCCAACTTGTCCTTCAAAACTTGAGGATGCTTGTTTTTATAGTGGAACTTACAGTTGTATTGTTTCTCAAAAAGCAATGTGAGACTTTTAATTTGAAAGAAATATGTTGGATTGTGGGCTTGTTGCGGGCCTGGCCTATTAACCATGGTTATTGGACCCATCACTAGCCCCCCATGCCGGTGGACCGAATTTTCGACCCCCGGCATGTTCATGATGGAATAAGACTGGTCATACTGTCCCCTTGACCTGGATTCATTGACTGAAAAGTTTAACCCTAGAGAATTGAGGGAACCAGATTGATGGTTGACCAACTTGGTTGACCACATCACTTGACCCGGAGAGCGAAATAGAGTCAAAAATATGGTTATCAGATTTCGTTGACCAATGCGCTCAAATCCGGAGAGCAGTGCGGAGTCAAAAAAGCTGGTTGACCGGATCTAGTAACCAAAGTGCTCGAATCCAGAGGGTAGAGCGGAGACGGAAATGGCTGCTGGTCAAAAAAGTTGACCGGCAAAATGGTTGAATCCGGGGAGCAGTTCAAAGCCGAAAAATTTTGTTGACCGGCAAAGTGCTCGAATCCGGAAAGCAGTTCTGAGCCGAAAATCTTTCCGACTTCGAACAGATTCAGATTCTTCTGGATGGTTTAAACCAGCTCTGTTCACCGAGTACGAATCCTACACACCACTAAAATGAACAAGAGGTCAGCGTTAACGGTGGGATGTAATCCCACCGAAAACACTCCAACGCTCAAGTCAGTAAAACAGCCTTCAATGGAAGGAACTGAAAGTAGAGAGAACAATGGGAGCGGGGAAGAGAGTGTCTTGTTCAAATGTCAGAGAGGCGCAAGGCCTTTCTCGTATCTGGATGGTGGGAAAGCAGAGAACGGCTGGAGAGACCCGTTCGTTGCCTTGGAGTTTAATTATTTTTTAGGGTTTTTGCTGCAGAGAGCCAGAGCCTGTTTCTCAGAGCACTTAGGGTTTTTTAGTTAATGCCGCGTCAATCAAAGCATGAATGAGAGCTTGAATGAGAGCATGCCCTGGATGGTGAATCCAGAGCCTTTTTTATGGCAAAGATGGCGATCCTCCTCCTTTGGAAGGAGTGATCGTCCCTGTGATCTGCTATTGGCCTTCCTTTTGGAGGCTGATGCTTGTTGCCCAATTGTGGAGGATTGTTTCCTTCTGAGGCGGCCAACCACTTTTCAAGTTGGTTTCTTTCCTCCCCAGTATGTTACCGTTGGAGTTCCTTGGCTGGCAAGGAGTTGGGAAGATTTGGCGCTTTCCTTCTTTGAAGGGCGCCAATCTTGCTGATATTCCTTTTGAGATCGTGGAATATCCTTGGAGGATCGTGGTTGGCCTTTTTATGACTGGTGGGCCTAAACGGGCCAGGCCCGTTACTGTTGAAAGGCTTCTTGGGGCCCAACGTGTAAAGCGCGGACGATCAACGTCTGAGTTGACCGTCTGCGTGTTGGCTGCCTTCGTGGAGAACGAAGGGAGAGTGGCAGGCGATCAACTGATGGGCTGTGGGCCAGAATGGAATAGGCCCATCACTGTAGAAAAACCTCTAAAGGCCCAATCAAATTGGTCAACATTGAGTTGACCATTTGTGAGTAAGTTGGCCGCCAAGACGGTCAACGTTGGCGTTGACCGTCTTGGGCTTTCCAGCTCCTGGGCCCGTCTTTGTACTGGGCCGTCAAAAATATTGACCGGTTTTCTTGGGCTTCTGTTGACCTTTCTTTGGGCCAGCTCATTACTGGTGTACTCATCAGTATTTTATTTATATATTTATTAAAATAAATAAATTAATAAAATATAATGTTAATAAATAAATTTTAGAAATAGTAATTACTAGTAATTACTAATACAGGCAATAGCAAAAAATGGAGGATTTCGAACGATAGGCTGAAGAGGAGCAAGGTTTCCAAAAGGTGAAGAGGGTACTAATACAAGTGATGGTGAAAATGGAGGATTTCGAACAGTAGGCCAAAGAGGCGCAGAATTTCCGAAAGGCGAAAGGGGTAATTACTAAGACGAGTGTCCGTAGATCGAGTGTTTCCGGAGATGGAGGACCAGCTGATGGAGGCAGTGGGGGTGGCGAAGGCGAAGGTGGAGGTGGGTATTATCGAAAAATTAATCGAAGGTCAGCGGGAATATATATTCTTTGTCTGTAAGAAATAAAAAATACCTAACATTTGTTGGTATTTTTTGTTCTTTGAGTTGAAGGAATAAATATTCATTCGAGAATATTAATTCCGTGTTAAAAAGAAACTAAACAGTGAAATAAATATTCAATTGATAATAAGGTGATAATATAATTTCTATTCTTACCAACAAATATACTATAGATTATATTTTCAGTCAGTTAATATGTAATATTCTCTCCTAAATATAGACATTTCATGAAATGAGACCTACGCAATGGCAATTGTAAAGCCGATCGTTGGTGAACAATTTGGCAGGGCAATAGCATCAACAGGCTAATAACAAGTTCAACTAGATCAGAAAAATACTTCACCAAACCTTAAAAATTATTCAATACTAAATTGTTAAGTGGTTTGCTAAACAAATGAACGAGCTGTTATCATTAGATGGACAGTATTGTAGATTCAATTCAATTATTAGGGAGTTGGCTATATTTAACAATACTTATCGTGTAACATGAAGATAGACTATGATGGGACGCCAGTAGCAGACTGGCCCACAAAAAAAAGAACGGCCCAAATCTGCAGCGGCTCATTTTTACCTAGAATGGTCAATGTTTCCGTTGATTGATCGAGAAGCAAAGGGGCCGACAGTGGCCCAAATTCAACGACGGCCCATCTGACCTTAGGATAGTCAATACTTCGATTGACAAAAGAAGCGTCAAGTAGACCAATTGAGGCCTAGGACGAACGCAACCCATGCCTAAATCGGCCCACGCGTCCATTTCGAAGTCATAACGGTCGTCTACCCTAATTTCTCGCATATCCAAGAAAGGCAATCTTCACTGTAACGGTAACCTCTCAGAATTATAACACATCTCAGGAGGAATGCGCCAGAATCCACGTGCAATTTACAGGAAACCCTAACAATTATCATGCGTAGAAGGAAGGAGATCCACCTCCTTGACTATTACAGCCAGGAATGTTGCTCACGGCTACGCAGAAAAGACAACGATCCCTCTACAGAAGGCGGGCATTCAGCCTCACTGCATAAGGAAGGCAGCCTAGGGCAATAACTATAAAAAGCAATGGAAACTCGCTCCAGAGGCACGCTTTCTCTTGCCCACTAAACAACCTCAAGCAAATTCAAACTATCATAAACTCTAACTCTCGAGCATCCCAATGCTCCCTCTCTCTAATATTAGTTCTTTGCGAACTCAGTACTTAGAGAAATTGCTCTCCACGAGCATCCAAAACTACTCTCTCAACGAGTGCACTCTCCACCTATATCCATATGCACACTCTGCATCCACCTTCTATTCCCATAAAGCTACTTATTGAATTAAGCGTCGGAGTATTTTTGGTGGGATCAAATCTCGCTGTCACCTAACTTCTTATTTGAAGTTGTGGTGTGCAGGATTTGAAACTCAGAGGACGGAGACTGAAATCTGACAAACAATTCAACCCGAATCTATTCAAAACTTAAATCCATGATGCATCATTAGCACCGTCTGTGAGAGCGCTAACCAAAAGCCAACCACTTTTATCCTTAAAACCAGTATTATGAAGCAAAATAGTGAATACCATAGCTCAAGCTAGCTTTTCTGCTAAAGATGCTACCCTCCCTGACCATGACCACTCAGCTGGTAACCTGGGCAGAGGACAGCCAGCACCATCTTCCTTAACCCGGCGGAGCAGATGAATAACATGTCCAGAATACTCAAAATGCTCTACACACGCAATGGCAAGAAGAAGTAGGGGCTCAACCCTCCACGGTTCCTGTTTTGGCCTCCAGGCGAGGAGGCCATAGGAGGAAGAAGCCTGCCAAGAAGGCTATGAGGCCAGGCAACATTCACGCTCCAAAGGTCTCCAACACCCAAAGCCATCTAAGGCTTGAAAGGCGCTTGGGCCATGAGACTCTGGATGAGAGCCCCGAGAGAAAAAACTCCTGATACTCCCGAGATGACTCTAGGCCTCAGGCACAAGAGGGAGCCTCCTAGATCGACCGATCCACCAGCGGTAGCAACCAGTCGGCTATGCGCCACACCGCAGAAAGAACGGAGTTGATGACCTACCTCAACCCCAAGAGATTTGGGAACACCTCCCGAGTGGAGGAAAAGGTCGAGAAGATCTGAAACCACGTGTTCTAGGACCACAACGAGCACGCCACCGATTTAGAGAGATCTCCCTTCACCAATGAGATCCTAAATTGGCTATTGCTGGCAAAGTTTAAGATGCCAGCACTAGATTCTTATAATGGAAGTGTCACGAACCCGAACCAAGTAGGCCAATTTAAATAATTAATTATAATTTCTAAAATCTAAAATCCCAATTAATTTTAAACAATTAATACCAAGTCCCAAAATTCGGGTGTGACAAACCAAAATATACACTCGACAAATTTAAAATCCTCACAGGACCTCATCGAAGAATTGTCCTAGCAAAATAAATACGACCTGCTCTACAATCATCGTAAGGGAGGTAATCATCCGACCCAAAATCAAAATCAAACATAAACAAATATTCAATTACTCCCAACATATAACAATAAGCCTATATCCGGCCAACTCCATAATCCAAATGCATCAAATATCAATGCAAACCATAATAAACAGAAACTCACCAAGTCGGACGAATATCTGACCGATCATGTCTCAGACTCTCAGACGTGCATCCAACCTTCTACTCTGAAGGGACAAAACAGAAAAATGAGCCTAATGCCCAGCAAGTATCATATTTAGTCAAAAGAAGTCCAACAAATCAGAGGGAATGTCAAATGGGTGAAAATCCAATCAATTTTCAAAATAAATCCAAATCGCCGACAAGACAAATCTAACCGAAATCCAAGATCCAAATTTCAAAATCCAATGGTAGTCTCGTACTCAAATCAAATATCCAAATCCAAACAAATGTCCAAGTTTCCAAAATAGTCCTCGTCGGGACGTATATATATATATATAAATATATATATAACCAAAACAAAGGTGATCCGAACCAATTCCAAAATCGATGTCGATCCGAGTCCAAATCCGAGTCCAAGTCCAAATCCAATGCCCGATCAGCTTGTGATCTGAGACAGAATCCGATAGCCGGATGCCGAGTCCAAATCCAATTCCGAGTCCAAGTCCAAGTCCAAATCCAATGCCCGATCAGCTTGTGATCTGAGGCAGAATCCAATAGCCGGATGATCCAATAGCGTGCACAGATACCGAAGCAGCACCGCGACAGATATTCCAAAGGTTCGGATCAAAACATATAATCAAAATCTTTTGTACGAGACATACCAAGCCCAATTATAAGCAAAATCGGCGAATCTTAAATCCAAGTCCAAAAATCCATATCCAAATCAAAGTCCAATACCAATTAATGCAAAAATACAAATTATGCACCAAATTTGGGTTTTCATTATTTAAAGACTAGCTTGAGGAAGGGTTACACATAATCCCGGTAACCTTAGGCCAAAATCCATGTACTGTGTACTCATAGATAAGGTTGCTCACTATGTTTTGCCACCCGCGGCTTTGGGTGCATTCCTCAAGTTTGTCAGATATATTAGGACGTCCGAATATATTCTAAGGTCAAATCAAATTGTCCAAATGGGAAGGGTCACTACTCCAAGCCTTTCCTGCCGGCGGAAAAGAGATTTCCAAATAACAAAGTAATCTCCCCGTCGGGAGCTGGCCAGAGAGTCCAATTTCCAAGTCCAAATGTAGTGACCACAACCCGGCACGTGCATGTGAAAATGCACGGCCAATGCAAATTTTCGTGTACATTTTTATATAAATATATTAATATAAAAATACACAGTGTCCACTAAATTAATCGGACTTTCAGAAAAATATTAAATTCTCCAAAATCATAAAACCCAATCCAACAATCTCCAAAACATCCAATGAATTACACATGCATGTCCAGAATAAATAATTCAGACATATAAAAATACATGCATGTTAATACAAATCAAAACAGTATCCAAAATATATCAGAAATTAAATTAGACCAAAGAGAGGGTTTACAGATACTTGCCCGGGCCTCATACTTTGCAGATCTGAAAAAAGGACGTCCCAAAGTGCTCCAATCGAGCCTTTCTCTCTCCTTCGTGCTCGCTGCCCACGCGCTGCCCATCTCTCCTCTCTTTCTCTCTCCTCTGCGTGCGTCCTCTGCCGGCCGTTGCCGTCACCGATCCGTCGCCGCCGCTCGCCGGCCTCCCCGGCATCACCCAGCCGACACCGGCGCCACCCAGCCGGCACCGGCGCCATAGTGCCGCCGTCTTCCTCTCCTCGTGCGACTTCGCCGTCGTCCTCCTCGTCCAACCCACACCACGCTCACAATCGCTCAGCCGACGCCACCGCTGCTCCTCCCACGGCCACCAGCAACTGCCGTCGACCACCGATTGCCGCTACAAATGCCGTCAACAACCACCGACGGCTTCGATGGCTTCTCACCGAACACCGCCACCGACGCACCACAAGCCGCCGCCAACGACGGCTCACACCCGTCGACCGTCCGCGCGCCACCATGGCCGTCGGTCACCTGCGCCGCCGCCAATCTTCCTCTCTTCTTCCTCCTCTTCCAGCCAAACCCGAAACCCTCCCCCTTTTTCTCTCTCCCCGATCTTCCTTATCTCCTCTGCTTTTCTTTTCTTTTTCTTTTTTTTTTCTTTTCCTCCCCATTTCTCATGAGCCCAAATGCCCCTTAAATAATAATAAAAATATTATTATTATTATTATTATTATTATTTATATTATCTCCAAATTCCAAATTCCAAATCTCCATCCTTATCCTTATCCAAACGTAATCCATCCCCTTTTCTTTCTTTTCCAATTATATATATATATAATAATATTATTATATATATATATATATATAATATATATATATATATATATATATATATATTCCATTTTAATTTTCTTTTATTCCAAAATCCAAAACGATATTTGGGCAACACCGGTGCACCCCGGGCGCCAGCCCCACCGATCCAAATATCCTCCCAAAATTTCTCAATATTTAATTAATTTTGTCACGCCCAAAATACCCAAAATCACAATTGATATTAAATTGGTCCAAATAAAATCCGGGATATTACAGGAAGTACTAATCCCATGGACTACCTGGATTACTTTTGCACCTATCGAAGTTTCCTGGGCCTAGACGAGGCGACAATCTGCCGATGTTTCCCCCTCACCCTAAAGAGGGACGCCTGGATATGGTTACATAGGCTCCTATCAAACTTGATCTGGAGTTTTCAAGAACTCACCGATCTCTTCTTGGCTCAATACGCTTCCATCTGCCGGGAAGAGAAATAGTCTTGGCATCTCTTCCTCATCAAGTAGAGACAGGGAGAGAACCCAATGAAGTTTTTGGAGCAATTCATGGTAGAAGTTAGAAGAATCCTAAAACTCATCGAAGAGATGAAGCTGGGCAGCTTCATCTTCGCATTGGGGTATGGCGACTTCTTCAAGCATTTAGCCTATAAGAACCTGCAAACTTTTCGGGAAGCGGAGGCCATCACCAGATCATACGTGGCCACTGAAGAGGCCAATGAGGCCAAGCGTCCTGAGAGGACCGACCAACCTCTCTCTTTTCCAGCCGAAGGAAAGAGAAAGAACGGCGACAGCGACAATCCTCACCGAAAGCAGCACAGGACCGGAGCACTGAACCGTAAGGAGTACAGACCTGTCAACTTGACTCCACTAAATGACATATGGGCCAACGTCCTCTTGCAGATCTGTGGAGAGAAGTTCCTCAAATAGCCTAGGCCACTGAAGAACACAGAGAGAGAAAATCCAGCGAAATACTATAATTTTTATCAATTTTCGAAACACACCATGGAGGAATGTAAGATGCTCCAGCAGGGGAATGAGAAACTTATCTAGAGGGGCCCTCTCACAAGATTCATCAAAAATCCTTGGCAAAGTTCTGATATCTCAAGGGTCAGATCCGTCCCAACCATAAAATCAGGTCACGGTTGGAGTGGTCAACATGATAACAACCCGACTACCCAAAACCCAAGCAGATCATAAGGAGCAGCAAGCTGGATACAAGAAGTAGAGAGTGGAGGAAAATATCATTAGCTTTAGTGATAGTGACATGGCTCATGTAATTTCCCTACATGCTAATTCCCTCATTGTATCTACACTCATTTCAAATGGTATTATGGACTACTAACATGATAACGACCCGGCTGCCCAAGACTCAAACAGATTGTAAGGAGTGGCAAGCTGGATACAAGAAGTAGAGAGTGGAAGAAAATGTCATTAGCTTTAGAGATAGTGACATGGCTCATGTAATTTCCCCACATGCTAATTCTCTTATTGTATCTGCACTCATTTCAAATGATATTATGGACTACCAACTCAAATGAGTTTTCGTTAATAATGGGAGTTCTAAAGATTTACTTTATTTTGATACCTTCTTTAAACTTGGTCTTAAAATGAATCAAATAAAACCTGCCAAAGGTCATTATATGGCCTGGACAACAAGTCAGTAGCTGTCCAAGGGATAATACAGTTGGAGGTCACCCTGAGCACGCACCCCAAAACGATGAGTCGCACAATCACCTTTTTGGTTGTTGACATGCCCTCTGTATACAAGCTATCCTAGGACGGCCATTCCTGGCAGCGTTCGGAATAGTCATCTCAATATTGTGCTTAAAAATAAAATTTTTAACTGCCTACGATATTGGTAAAGTGCTGGGTGACCAAGTAATTGGGCGGACATATTACATTGAAACATCGAGACAAAGCGACCTTGTAGCAGGCGCAGTCCGGTGAAGCCACCGACCTAATACCATTGAATCTGAATGACCTAGAGAAGTGTGTACAGATAGGGGGCTCACTCGCCGAACCCCTGTGTGACGAGGTAATAGTGTTTTTTAGGCAGAACGTGGATATCTTCGCGTGGACGCCCGCTGACATGCTTGGGATTTTGACCAGAGTAATGGTCCACAAGTTTGGTTTCGATCCCGGCCATAAGCTCGTCAAGCAGAAGTAGAGGAACTACTCTATTGAGAAGCTTGTAACTATCCGGGAAGAAGTAATGAAGTTGATGGACACCGAATTCATTAGGGAAGTCCAATACTCGGATCGGCTCTCCAATGTTATCTAGGTCAATAAAAGTAATGGGAAATGGTAGATGTACGTCAATTTCACCAACATCAATAAAGCCTACCCAAAGGATAGCTTCTCTTTGCCCCGGATTAACTTACTGGTAGACTTGACGTCTAATCACGAGCTGTTGAGTTTCATGGATGCATACTCAGGTTACAATTAGATTAGGATGAGCCTGGAGGACGAGGAGCATACCTCGTTTATGACCAATCAAGGCACCTACTGCTATAAGTTCATACCTTTCAGTGTAAAGAATGCAGGTGCGACTTACCAAAGGCTCGTGAATAAGATGTTTGAGAAGTTGGTCGGCCGCAATATGGAAGTGTATGTCGATGACATGCTCGTCAAGAGCAAGACCACCGCGACCATATTTGCTATCTGGCTGAATCTTTCGAGGTACTCTATGTGCACCAGATGAAGTTAAATCTATCGAAGTGTGTCTTCGGAGTGTCCTCAAGAAAGTTTCTGGGTTTTATCATCTCTGAGTGAGGAATCCAAACAAACCCAGAAAAGATCACGACCCTCACAGACATGTCTCCGCCATGGAGAGTTAAGGATATCCAAAGGCTAACCGGGAGATTGGCAGCGCTGTCCTGCTTCTTGCTAAAGTCGGGGGATAAGTATCAGCCTTTCTTTAAGGTTCTGAGGGAGACGAAAGCGAACAATTTCTAGTGGATGGTAGAGTGCCAGACCGTCTTTGATGAGTTGAAGTAGTATCTGGCCAATCCACTATTACTGACGTCACCAAGAGACGGAGAAGACTTGTACCTCTACTTGACAGTATCAGAGGTGGCTCTTAACTCTATTCTCATGCGCCAAGACTCCGACGAATAGCGATCGGCCTACTACGTCAGAAAATTGATTGACGTAGAGACTCACTACCTGTGCATTGAGAAGCTCACTGTGACACTTGTCTTCTTTGCCTGAAAATTGAGACCATATTTTCAGGCTCATCAAGTGGTCATTCTAACTGACCAGCCACTACAGAGCATCCTTCAGAAACTTGATGCTTTCGGACAACTGGCTAAGTGGGCCAGCGAGTTGGGAGAGTTTGACATCAAATTTTGGCCTAGGCCAGCCATCAACGGGCAAGCCTTGGTCGATTTTATTGTCAAGATCACGACCCAGATAGTCTATGAGCACCCCGCTGATGATGCAGATCACCACCCAGAAAAGTTGGAATGTATCCTCAATGTGGACGGATCGTCTACCAACTCAGGAAGCGGTGCGGGAATGGTCCTAAGGACCCCAGACGGGTTTGAGGTAAAATACTTAAACTTGATTTTTCGACTACCAACAACGTTATCGAGTACGAAACCCACCCTGTTAGTCAAATTACGACTAGCCAAAGAGTGCTCAGTTATGTGATTGACCACCTACGGTGACTCAAAACTAGTCGTTAACTAGATTAACGGGAGGTTCAAGGCGTGCAACCCTTTCTTAGCTAAATAACTGGCTAAGGAGAAGGATATGACCCGGAGATTTGATAAGATAAATATGGTCTACGTCTCTCGAACTGAGAACTGGAATGCCGACCAACTCGCCAGAGCGGCAGCGACCAAAAATTCATAACAATACTCGAGAGACATGATGGAGGTTTTGAACACTCCCAACATAGAGGAATAGGAAGTGATGCAAGTCTCCGACTACGAAAGCTGGATGAAGTTTTACAGAGGTATCTGACGGACAGAACACTGTCGAATAATAAGGACGAGGCCAAGTAGATCAAAAAGACGGCCGACTGGTATGCTATAGTCGACGGACGGCTGTATCGCCGAGGATATTTGACTCCATACCTCCGGTGTCTTACCCTTGAGGAGGCCAACTACGCCTTGAGGAAAGTCCACATTGGGATATGTAGGTCACACATTGGCAACAATAATCTAGCGTTTAAGTCATATGTTAGGGATATTATTGGCCAACGATGAGGAATGGTGCTTTGGAGTTTGTGAAGAAGTTTGAGAATTGTAAACTCCATGGTAATCTTCACCACTAGCCACTTGTGGAGCTGAGATCCCTCCAAGTTCCTTGGCCTTTCGGGCAACGGGAGTTCAATATTCTCAGCCTATTTTTCACTGTGACTGAGCAAAGAAAGTTCATCATCGCCGACATAAACTACTTCACCAAATAAGTTGAAGCTGCCCCGCTAGCCAAAATTATCGAGTACAACGCCTTGGAATTCAACCGCCAGAGCATAGTGAGCAAATTTGGCATTCCCAATGTCATCGTGACTGATAACACAACCCAATTCTCAGGAAAGCACTTCACCAAGTATTGAACCAATTTGGACATCAGATTGGTCAATACTTCGGTAGCATACCCTCAGACGAACGAACAGTGGAAGTGACCAACCGCACGCTACTCCATAGTCTAAAGACCAAGCTGGAGGACACAAGGAGATCCGAGGTCAATGAGCTACCTGCCATGCTATGGTCATACCGGACGACTTCCAAGGAACCGACTCATAAGACACCTTTCAGCATCTGCTATGGGATTGAGGTTGTGATACTGGTCGAGATCGAGTTCTCAAGTCTTAGGGTCAAAACCTTCGATCCACTTGGTAACTCCCAAAGGATCAGGGAACAATTAGACTTGTTGGAGGAAGCCCATGACGTGGTCAGGATGCGCACAACCGCCTACCAACAATGAATTGCTCGCTACTATAACAAGAAAGTAAAAGCACGACAATTTGAAGTTGGAGACTTAGTCTTGCGAAGTATAAATGTTACAGGTAAGACAACCAACCAGAACAAGCTTTTTCTGAATTGGGAAGGCCCATTCCTAGTCACAGCCGTTCTGTGAAATGGAGCATACAAACTCTGAACCGAGAACAATAAATTGGTTCCACAGACGTGGAACGTGATCCACCTGAAACGCTACTGCCGGTGAAGGCCCAGGAAGGTCATTTGTGTGACATGCAGTATGTTTGTAATATACATTCAATACGATCAATAAAAGTTAATTCTTTTTCATTTGTATTATTCCATGTTTCTCTTTTCTTTCTTTTTGTTTCCATATTTATGCTTGCTTGCAAATTGTACAAAATAAATGACCTAGACTGCCTCAAAATCGGATGAATTTTCACTTCCTCGCAATTAAACTTTGGTCATCCAAACAGTCCATAAGCGATCGAATAAAACCTAGGTCATCCAAGCATCCCGTAAGTGGTTGAATAAAACCTTAGTCATTCAAGCAACTCAAAAGTGGTCGAGTAAAACCTTAGTCATCCAAGTGGCTCATTCACGGTCTAATACCAAACCTTATGGGGTTTAAACGGCACGTGTGACAACCTCCTCCAACAGGAGATAGTGCAGTCAATCTACAACGGTCGACAAATCAGGGGCAAAGTTCTCTAACTAAAAGCTGGCCACCCAGAATCATACATGGGCAACGCCACGCAATATGAAACCTCAACTTGTGTGCGAGTATAAAAGCTACTTGGTACAACATTAGGAGTCACCTTGATATCTCCTCGAGGACTTAGGTCCATCTAAAAGCGCAACACACGTCTCCAATGTTACGAGACAGCCGGCCAACCCATACAAAGTACACAAAGCCGACCGGCCAGCGCAAAGAGAAAAAAATTAAATAAAAGTTTGGCAAAGTCATGGAACACAATACGTCAACAAAATCAGTATTTCATTGATGACAATTTATTTACAAAGTACAACGAAGAATAAAAATACAAAAATCACAATTAGAGAGCAGTGCTCCCAGGAGGACAAGAGAGAGACCCTTGCCCGCCACGAGAAAAGTCCACCAGGTCCACACGCCGCCGAGAAATACGATTTGAAGGGTCAAGGATGCCAATAGGAAAATCAGGATCCGCCACCTTGACAATATGGCGACAAATGTCGATGCCTTCCCGTGAGCCCTAACTTCCTCACCGGACCTCCTGAGGATGCAGACGAGTGGATAGCTTGTTATCTAACGAGGCTATCCTTCTCCGGACCTCACCCGTGAGCCCCTCCGCCCAGGCAGCCTCCTCTTCTAGTCTTGCAAATTGTGCTCTCAGTTCAAACAACTTAGATTAGAGGGCGGCCTTCTCCTCTTGGTGCTTTTGGACTTGGGCCCTCAGCAGGCTCATTTGCTCCTCTAGCTAGAAATTTTTTTCTTCTCGGTCTATAATCACCGCATCCCTTTAGCGCAGTCCCTTATGCATAGCATCGAAATTCTTGTCCTCCTACAAAAAATAAAGAAGTTAGGCAACAACGGTAAAGGAAGAACAGAGGGAGAGCTTTGAAAGGTTACCGGGAAGATTCTTCGTCACCTTCTACTGACGAGCCCTGCAACCCTGGGCCTGGTGGTGGGAGACTTGGAGTGGCAGCTTCCTGAGCCCGCTCCGCTGAAGCCTCACTAGCGGACTTCTCTGGCGGGACAGTCAGGAGACTTGGAGCGATAGTCTCCTATGCTAGCTCTACACTGATGTCAACCGCCTCAGAAAGTTCTCCAGCGGCAAACTCTTCTGGCTCAGCTTGCAACTCAGCAACTGGCTCCAGTCTGGCAGCTCCAGGCAACGGCTCCACTAGTACGGCATACGCTGCCAAGTCTCTTGGCTACAATGGCGTGGCCACAATGCCTCCTGTGGCAGCTCACATGATGGCCTCAAAATCCTCTATAGAAGCCTCAACCTCAGAGCGCTCTCTAACTCCAACAAGTCGCCCGGTCATTCTATAGTCTGGCTCTATAACGGATGATGAAGAAGGCTCTATTGGCGTAGCCCTCTTCTGTCTTGGATTACCAGGAGTATCGGCGATTGAGAGGGGGCCTGCCTCATCAATGGTAAGAGCGTCGTCCTTCCTCTTACGCTGTAACGTTGCCGGCAGTGGAGGTCTGATCTTCTGAATAGACGAATGAGGATCCCAACGGGTTTTCCTAACTTCCTCTCTAGAAACCAAGTGGTCCCTCCTAAACTCGGAGAGATTCCCCTTCACCAACTGTAGCACTGGCTCCATGGCCTCCACCTCTTCCTTCATGGGCTTCCTGGTGAGGCAATCGGGAACCTTGCCCTAATCCCGGGACAGGGGCCAGGTATCAGCAACGCGAAGGAAGAAGAAATGATCCTTCCAATTCTTGAGGGAGTTATAGATTGTGCTACTAATGCAAAGCTCCCTGGGAGACAAGAAGATCCAGTCCCCACTTTGGTGAATCGAAACATCACCCTTATGGCCTCCACCATCAGCAGCTATGAGTGGTGACGGAGGAAAACCCGCAAGGAGCAAAGATATCGCATGACATTCACGTGAAGCCGTGTGATAGGGATTTCAAGTGCCGTAAAAATGGTGAGCAGCTCCTCTGGTATAAAGAGGCAAAGCCCACTCTTCCGTTGAGCCTCATATATAGTAATGTGGCCCGCAGAGGAGAGCAGGCCCTATCCTACTTCCTGGGCAAACGAAACACAATCTATGGTGGGATATTGAACTCAATGTATAACTCTCTCACCTCACCGATGGAAATAACTAAGGCAATTTTTGAAATGGAAGGAGCCATGAGAGCAGAAACAGGAAGAGGGACAAGGACTTAGAATATTTGAGAAGGAAAGCATGGGAAGTTTTAATTGGCACATGATTTTTATAAAGTACATAGCCGTTGGAGTAGGGCAGCGCATCAAAAAGGTGCGTCCATCATGATGGACACGTATTATTTTCAGAGAGGGTGCAACCAAATCTGATCTTCTGGTAAATTAATTACCGGGATTGTAAATTCATTGCATGACGACACGTGGCAGAGTATTGAAGCAGTTCTACAAACTTTTCGACTTCGAATCCGGCGGCATAATAACGCATTGATTCAATCCACAACCAGTCCTTCCGATTCTAACGTGGCAGTCAATGAATCCTATCAACACTCTCTCTAATTTAGTTCCGCAGATTCTGACATGGCGTTCAACGAATTCGGTTAACATTTTTCCAACCTCAGTCCTCCAAATTTTAACGGTGCGGTCAATGAATCTGGTTAACTCTCTCCTACTGACTCAGTTCTCCAGATTCTTATTCGGATGGTCAAAGAATCTGGTCAACGCTTTTTTCAGCACGGCTCATCGGATCTTGACATTGCGGTCAATGAATCCGGACAACACTCTCCTTCCGACTTGGTTATCAGGATTCTGACTGGGACGGTCAACAAATTCGGTCAATGTTTTCTCCAGCTTTGTTCTCCAGATCTTGACGTTATGGTCAACAGTCGCAAGCAACGTGATCAACAGACCAAGAGCCACTGACAATTTCCTCCTCAAACTTTCTATCACAATTTAGACAGTTAGACACGCCCTATCATGAACATGTTGGAGGCCGGAGCCCCAGACCACCAGCATGGGGGGCTAGTAATGGGGACGCTAATAGAAGGCTAGCTCACAAAGGAGGAAACGATCCAAATCCATAGCAGCCCATTTCTATCGAGGACGGTCAACGCTGCCGTTGACCGAACGAGAAACAAGTAGGCCGACAGTGGCACAAGTTCAATGACAGCCCATCTAATCCCAGTCTAGTCAATGCTTTCGTTGACCGTAGAAGTGGCAAGTAGACCGACTGAGTCCCAGGATAAACGTGGTCCATGCCTAAATTGGCCCACACGTCCATTTTCAAGCCACAACGATTGTCTGTCCTAATTTTTCGTATCTCTAAGAAAGACAATTTTCATTGTAACGGAACCTCTCAGAATCAGAGCACAACCCGAAAGGAAGGTGCCAAAATCCACGCATAATCTGTCAGAAACCCTAACGATTATTATGCGTAGAATGAAGGAGATCCACCTCCTTGATCATTACAACCAGGAATGGTGCTCACACCTACGCAGGAAAGACAATGATCCCCCTACAAAATGTGGGCATCCAGCCTCGCTGTGAAAGAAAGACAGCCCAAGGCCATGGCTATAAAAGGCCGTGGAAACTCACTCTAAAGGCACGCTTTCTCTTGCCCATTAAACACCCTCAAGAAAATTCAAGCTCTTAGAAACTCTCTAACTCTCGAGCATCCCAACACTCTCTCTTTTCTCTCTGGTTATTAGTTTCTTGCAAATTCAGTACTTAGAGAAAGTGCTCTCCACGAGCATTCAAAGCCACTCTCTCAATCAGTGCACTGCCCACATACATCCATATACACACTCCAAGCATCCATTTTTACATTCTCTGCATCCACCTTCTATTCTCAGAAGGCTGCTTACTAACTTGAGAGTCAGAGTATTTTTGGTAGGACCTATTAGTTGTATTTTAGGTTGGCATATTCTGTGACTGGGTCAGATTGGTTATTTGGTCTCTTATCGGTGCGTTCGGTGTCTACAATAATATATCGGCCTAGAAGATCTTCATTAGTTTCATACCTGAAGGTCATACATGTCACATCCTCAGCGTTCTCGCCTCTCTATCCTCCGTTCCACCCCTTCTTGAGAGTGGCGCTCAATCGGCCCTCGAGGCGCCAACTAGGCATCCTCTCCTGAATCAGGTGCTCGATGAGCTCCTGATGTGCCAATGAGGCGTGTTTTCCAGAGTAGGTACGCTCGTGGAGTGCCCAATCCACACTCGAGCGCCAATGCACGAAAACATCTAACCCTATTTTGCGCTCGAGCGGTGCGGTCCTTTTGTGTCTAACGGATCTATTATTTTTTAAACCATTTGGGCTCCTCTATATATATGACCCTTTCTTCTTCATCTCTGAGAGTTTCTGAAAAAGAAAATTGAAACACAAAATGCCACGTTCATTACTTTTGGAAAAGCATTTGTGCCCACCGGAGAAAGTTCCACCATTTACATGTGTTAGTTTGGCTAAACTTTCTCATCCTCTCATATTTTTTGAACACACCTTCATTCTTACCTACAATCCCTCGTGAGTGACGTGGGAGGCAGGGAAACTGAACTTCAACGGTTCATGAGAGAAGATCGACGTGAAGACCAGAAGGCAACCGATTCTATTGTCGCAGGCAAATTCAAGGAGTTCCTTAGTAGGGATCACAAGGCAGGAGTAAGTTTACTATGTTAGCGCATCTATAACACCCGATCTATAAGTTGATTTTTATAGTGGATTTCTTCTCTAGCCGTTGAAGCCCAGAGGGTTTTTCTCAATTACAGTGGGTATCGAGTTTTTTTCCTCTGTCACAAAAAATTGTCTCTTTTTATTATTACTTATTATTATATATTTTTATGCATATTATTGTTGTTAGCATCTAGACATAAATATTCATTACATGTATTGAATATTTCATTTTGTATTGGTTCCGCTAATCCTATACGGGGTCAAAAAGTTATTGTGTAATTGTGTGAAAACGTTCATTTTCAATTGGTATCAGAGACATACCCCATTCCACGACCCCCGATTAACATGTATACGAGTGGATCACTCTCCATTCCTCCCTTCTTTGATGGAAACAACTATACCTATTGGAAGGTTCGTATAAGAGCCTTCCTAAATTGATGGATAAGAAAATGTGGGCTAGCACTCAAATGGGGTGGACACCACCTAAAAGTTCAACCAACGATGAACCAAAAGTTTTATCTTTGTGATTAAAAGAAGAACTTAATACCTATAATTGGAACAGTAAGGGATTACATGCCATTTTTATGGTTATATATCACCCAAAGAGTTTAAATGCATCTCTATGAGCGAGACCTCAAAAGATGCGTAGGTTATTCTTGAAATTACTCATCAAGACACCAAACTTGTCAAAAATTCAAAATTGCAAATGCTAACTGCCAGATTTGAAGAAATCTGTATGAAAGATGATGAAACGTTCGATGAATTCTATACTCAATCAAACGATATTGTGAACTCCACATTTAATTTAGGAAAACGAATCATTAAATGTAGAATAGTTAGAAAAGTCCTTCGAACACTCCCTGAACGATTTAGACCTAAAGTCACTGCAGTCAAAGAAAGTGAAGATCTTGATAAAATAAAAATTAAAGAACTCGTAAGATCTCTCCAAACTTACGAACACACACTTTCGCAGTCAAGAAAATATAAATCAATTGCTCTAAAATCGAGTAGGGAAGAGAGAAACTGAGACTTCGATGAAAAATCGTGTAGCGACGACGATTTTTCCTTATTTATTAAGAATTTTAAAAAAATTCTTGAAAAAAAAATAAATCTTTATCAGACAAACCAAATGTAGATTTAAAAAGATCATATAAATTTGAGAAGAATGAACGACATGAAATTAAGGATTCCAAATTGAAAAATACCCAATGAGTTCAATGCCACGAGTGTAAAGGTTTTCACCATTATCGTGCTGAATACCTAAATTTTAAACGACAACAAGATCAAACCATAAAAGCTAATACAACATTAAGTCATGAAGAAGGCACAGATAATGAAAGGTGCACTAAAAATGGCCATGTCTAGTATATGGCTTTTATGTCCTTTATATGTGAAAATGATGAAAGTTTAGAAGATAATCTTAAACTATCTGATGACTTTAAGAATGAGTCAGAAGTTGGATTGTATGACCTTCAAGATGCTTATGATAAATTATTTAAAGAATACCCACAGATCTAGAAAATGAATGTGTCATCAAAGTATAAACTGACAAAAATGAAAAAAAATTACCTGTTAAATTCGAGTTAGATATAAAAGTTCAAGAAGTTGAGAAATTGAAAAAATCTTTTTCTAAAAAAATCACGACTCTTGAATTTGATCTTGAGACTGCTCCCAATGATTTGAACTTATTTTCAAATGGGTCCAAAAAATTGGACCATATGCTCGGGTTGGATAAAATTAGAGAAAATAAACTGGGTTGGGTCACGCAAAAAATTTTTTAAATGCCAATGTTAAATCTAGAACTGTATTTGTCCGACCCACATCCCTCCCAAGATAAAGCAGCAAATTGTCTGACTGTATTGATCAACCATTAAGAGTTTTCCCATCTCATTGGGTCAAGTCACAAACCGTTGGCAAACAAAGGTATGACTCTAATAGAAATACTACATTCATCCAAACATGTCATGGGTGTGGTATCATTGGCCATATTCCCCCTACTGTCCTGTAACATCACGTCAAAATAAATTTAGGCGAAACTCAAATATAGAGCATCTCATTCACTGTATCAATCTTATAAATGTTCAAGTAATGAACTTGAGCAACACTAGAAACCATGGTAAAAAACTATGGATCAAGAAGAGTGCGCTCACTTACCCTTTGGTCATTTGTGACAAAAAGGAGAAGTAGATCTCTACCTTAGGGGGAGGTTATCCTTGTTAGGGGGAGTTTTTTTTATGGTAATTTATTACGTTTTCTGGTTATTTTATTTATCTCCTGTGGTTATACTCTTGAGTTCTTTTATTTTTGCACTAACCATATTTGTCTAGGAATAGCAGCTTGACCAATTCATTACGTGTATTGAATATTTAATTTTATATTACTTCCGCTAATCCTACACGGGGTCGAAAAGTTATCGTGTAATTGTGTAGAAACGTTCATTTTCAGGACCAAATCCCGTCGTCACCTAATCTCTTGTTTAAAATTGTGGCATGTAGGATCCAAAACTCAGATGACAGAGACCAAAATCTGACGAACAGTTCGACCTGAATCTGTTCAAAATTTGGATTAAGGACGCATTAGAATAAATGAAATGGTACGAATTTTAAGCCCTTTTCTATAAAATGAACTCCTAATCTTCTACTATTTTTTTTCTTTTAGGATCTTGCTCCCTCTATATTTTTTTTCAAATACTTTCATTTGAGTATTGTCGTGTCAATACTCATTTAAGGCTTACATAACAAGCGCCTACTAATTTAATGCTGTTATTTGGGAAAATGGATAGGGATTTTCATACACAACACCAATTTTTAAAGTATGCTTATATGTAGTCTAATGTATTGTATATTTGGGTAGCAAATTTCTTTTAAAGTAGTTTGTTTATAACTATATATGATGCGTCCCTGGATTCGGATTATTGTACCGATTAGGAAGCTGTTAGGTCTTCTGCGTCGGGTTGAATTTAAGCGGGTTCGATCTTCATCTCTAGTAACTTGAGTCTTACGCACCACAAACAATGAATAAGAGATCAGAGGATTAGCATGACTTACTCCTTAATTTATTCTCTAACACTCAAGTTAGATATCTTTCTTAATGGATGAAAAGATGCGATGATATAAGAAAATGTCTGAATACACTTATGTGGGGGAAAGTGAGTTTTGTGGAGAACTGGCCTCCAAGAATGTGCTCGACAGGGGCGACTTTGAGAGTTAACTAAGGGCTAAGTTCTAATGATGCACTCAACGGGGAGCAACTTTGAAAGTTCGTGAGAGAGAAATAGCTGTGAGATCAAAAGAGAGTTTAGTTTTTTCTAAACTCTTGTATGCAGATTTTAGTCTCTCCCTTCTCCTGCAATGGCGAAGGGCATTTGTAATGTTTCGCAGAGATGATGTTGACACCAAGGCTCACAATAGGTGTCTTACTAGGATTCACCAACCTGTCTCGACGATAATCGTAGCCGATGTCTGAGTTGTTGCCTTGCAATAGTAGTGTGACCGTTGATGGTCCTTATTGACATTTGCATAACCATTCCGACGGGTGATTGTTGAACGATGCTGGTAGGTGGCAATGGCCTGCCAATAGTAGCCCCCTTTCTGATCGTTGACGACGACTATTAATGGTAGGCGTTTGCGTCGGTGCCCTTTGTGCTGACTAGGCTATCGCCGCTAGGCTGGAGGATTCCTCCATCTTGATTATTCGTATTGTAAGAGCTGTCTGTTGGGCCTGATTGGTCCTTATCTCTATTGGCCCACTATGTGTTGCTTGTCTAGACCTGTCGTTGAGCTTTCTAGGCCCCAGTTCTCATGGGGCTTTGCTTCGCGAATGAACCTGGCTTGGACTTGGATCAGCTCATAATATAGCTAAACCTATCACTAGCCCCCCACACTCGGTGACTGGACCTTGCCAATTCCTGATATATCAGATGATGGGATGTCTCCAATTGGGCCAAGTCATGCACTCCTTCCCAAGATGCTTAGTCACTAGTTCCCGAGGGTTGTACTCCTTTCCCAGGTGCCATGCAACTTTTCGTATAGGGACGCAAGGATTCACTGATCTGTTTGGAAAGATTTTGATGCTGATTCGAGGTCTGGCGATGATTCCTTACTGGTTCCTGGTGATTGATACCGGGAGATGTGACTTCTCACTTGTGGCTCGTCGATCTCCTCCCCTGGTTATAAATGGATGGGCTCCTTGTACTTTACTCCATTGATCATCTTCACACCAGCTAAGTGGTGTGAGAGTTTAGATCTTACATAGGTCCTTCACTACCTCCCCCTAGGATCTAATGGAATTCTGTGATATTCAAAGAAGTGCTTGAAGTTTGTCGTGATACTCCTCTCTCGACTTCTTTGATGTCGTAGTGAGGGTGGTTTGATCATAGGGCCATTGTTATGTCCGTTCCCTTGTCGGTGTTGAGCGAGGCTCAGGCCTGCTTCCCCTGCGATCAAGCGGCTCAACCCTTGGTGTGCCTCGGAGGTCGTTGGTGGGCTTGAATGCTTCTCGAGATGGGACTGGTGCATCATGTCTCAATCCACTCTTCGCAAGGGAATGGCTTTCCATTCATCCCCTGTAGTGCTTGGTTTTCAGTTGGGACAGGCGACAAAGAGAAAGTCTCCTAGAACATGGTTGTGCCGTGCTTCCTGGGGTGGCTATCTCCTCAGGGTCTGTCTCTCTAAAACTAGTTTTTAGGGGAATGCCATCGAATTGTCATTTCATGTATTTTACTTTCCTTCTTTTCCCATATATGTTCGTCAATGTAAGTTTTATACTTTGTAGAAGAAGTTAATGAATGGAACTTCGAAGCATTACTCTGTCTCTTACCATGTGTCTTCCGACTCTTTCATATGATTTTGGATGGTTGAAATGCATGTATGTAGTTGTGAGTTGCTTGGCGTCCACTTGCTTTTCAGTTCTGGCAACCGACGACTTGGTCTTCTGCTGATTTGCCTCCTAGCTGGCCTCCCGAGTGCTTGGAAGAGGGGCTTGCTGGGCGAATTAGCCTCGAGCCTACTTGGGCCGCATGCCATATGATTTTAGCCTTGGAAAATGGCGTGTCAAGACATCATTGATTGCGCCATGTCACAGTCACTTCAATCAAGCGTCTCAGCATATTGATTACGGGGGAAAACGGGGCATCAGGCGTTATTATTATGCTCATGAAAAGACGTGCTACAGTTTACTTAGGCGAAGGCACATGTCGCTGCTATTGTGGGGGACGCGTCGATTCACCTCCATCAAATGATGTCGTTCCTGGCAGGGCCATCACTTATTTAAGTGCTAACCCCCAAGCCATTTCTTCCATTGCTTTCAGAGTATCTTTACTTTAATTTGTTATACTTCTTGCTGATTTGCACAACACTCAAATGGCTTTTCGAGATGTCTCCAATATTCGATCGAATTTGTCCGATAGGGCTGTGGAGCTTTTAATCGGTGAGGGCTACCTTTTCGGCCTTATCTCATTCACAGTCCTTGGTGTCAGGGATGTGGCTTGCTCTCCTCCTTCAGAATTCATTATAGTTTATGAGGAGCACCAATGCATTGGCCTCCAACTTCCACTTCAAAGGCAACTGCATGAGATTCTAGTGTCTCTGGGGATCCCGATAGCTTACTTGTACCTAGATATTGTTCGACATTTGGTTACTCTGTGTGCCTGCTGCTACCACATGGGAGCTTGGCTCTGAGGCAATGCTATCTCCGCTGTCACATCCTACGTTCTTATATCCGTTATTAAAATCATATATATGTATTACCCTTTTTGCTCAACAATATTACTTGTTATAATCGAAGGGAACGTATACTTACCTCATTTTTATGTCATAATCATTCGTACGTCACAACAAATTATAATACATAGGATCCAAAATAATACTATATTATTAATGGCTCTGACATCCGTTCAACAATAATATGAAACCAACTTTGTGATAAGGAAAGATACCAACTAAAATTTCAAACTCACCTTATAAACTTTTAACAAAACTTACAAGATAACCATACAAAATTTATGAACACACTTTTAAACTAACATTACTAAAATATTTAAATTCCTGCAATGCTTACAAAATTGCAAGTTTATATATCATCACTTAAACTAAATTAGTTACATCATTATTAAATACAACATAACTAATATTTCTTCTTTTTACTTTTATTCACCAAGTATGAACTCCTGTGAAATATCTGAAGGATAAGAAAAATAGCAAAAGAGTGAGCCAAGTGCTCAACAAGGCATAGTATAATCAAGGACATGCATAACTTTATCAAAAAAATATCATAGAGATGAATAGGAATCCTGATACATATAAAAATATATATAATTTTAGAATATTTTTATGATGCAATTAACTTCTTTTTTTTCTTATACATATTTTTACTTGCCAGTACATTTATTATTTTCATACTTTAAGAACTAGGGTTAGTAGGCCTTATCAACTAACAGAAGGACCGATCGATGTCTAGATTATACTCAATCCAGACAATATAAGCCCTTAACTTTCTTATTTACATTCCAAAGATATGATGAATTGTGATCACTCCATATAATCAAAACCTTAACTTCCTTATTTACATCACAAAAATAGAATGGATTGTATTCACTCCACACAATCAAGGCCTTAACTTTCTTATTTATATCTCGAAGACATGATGGATTATTATCACTCCATATAATCAGGATCTCAACTTCCTTATTTATATCCTGAAGACAGGATAGATTGTATTCTCTCCATACAATATGGCCTTAACTTTCATGTTTACATTTTGAAAACAAGATGGATAGTGTTCTCTCTACATAATCATAGCCTTAACTTTCATGTTTACATTTCGAAGACAGAATAGAGTGTATTCTCTCCACACAATCATAGCCTTAACTTTCATATTTATATCCCGATGATAGGGTGGTACGTACAAATTATATCCGAGTAGATGAGGCCATAAATCACATAATGATATTTACTTATCAGACAATGATCTTACACTATAATATTTTAAGGCATGTCAGAGAATACTTTCCGCTGAAATAAATCCTTGGTTTGATTTTCTTGTTAAAATTTTCTAGTGGAAGCCCTTATACTTAATCTTACTTCTTCTTCTTGGTTTTCTCATCTCAGAAAAAATACTTATTTCAATTGTATCATATTAGCTTCCACTCATACATAAAAATTAACATATACATGTACAATAATATACATCGATACATATCATGAAAAATAAAGTCTTATAATTTTTATATGTGCTAGCATAACATATCGTTTGATTTCCAATTCATCAATCGGTTCACTAACCTATGCATCAACCGGTTTTGATGATTCATAAATTCTTGCTGATTTTTTTATTCGATTCATCATCCTAACTGATTCACCATCGTATACAAAATTTATAACCGGTTCATAAATTTGTAAGGCACCCGAAATCAATTTAAATTAATTCATTTATCCACTAGTTCACTTACAAATCTGAATCCAGCCACCGTTTATTTTTAATTCTTAGCAACCAGTCCTTACGATTGCCAATCGATTCAAATGATGTATACCTAGTTTATTAATTAAACATACCATATATAGCCGGTTTATTTATAATTGTCCAACCGGTTCATACTAAATTAGCAAAGTAGGCAATTAAGTGTAAATCCGACAGTTCAGTGGCAATTTTCAATTCTGGCATCGATTCAGTAATCAAATCAATGTATTTTTGAAAATCGGATTACATGATGATAGTTCAACCTTAGTACTAGATGACTTGGTCGGGTTGACTGTTAGTTCATCCGGTTCATGGCCGATTTAGTCCGTTTTTCATGAACTACCGGGTTCAGCATAAGCATGGATGCAGGAATCGGTTCTATTTTCATTTTGTGGTCCGATTCAGTAGTTGATTCAAGCCAAATTTTACAAGCTGACACTTTAACATCATCTTAACATGCTTAAGCTACATTGGCTACCGGTTCAGCCGGTTTGGGGCTCGATTCAATCCATTTTCATTTGCTACAATTTCAGTATCAGCATGGATACTGTTAGCCAGGTATGCTACTAAATTTAGGCCCGATTCAGTGGTCGATTCACCATATAAAATTCATTCTCTTATATTTGTAGAATCAACACATGACATTGAACTAGTTCGTGTAAATTTTTAAATATTTTACTTGCCTGGTTCAACATTATATACTAATTTTGGTACTAAAATCTGCAACCTGATGTATTTTGGCCGATTGGTGAAATTCAATTTTTCAGATGTTGAACTGGTCAAATTTTCAAAAGAAATTTTAATACCAACTTCATGACATCTTAAATGGTTTATTAAAGTTTCTATACTAATTTTTTATAAAGCTTGAACTAATTAAAATCTTAAAGAAATTCACTATTAACAGCAAGTCCCAGATTTTTCTTGTTTTAAACTGTCAGCAAACTTTAAAGTCATTGAATTGGTTTAATTCATGAAGGATAATTCCAAAACAAAAATATAGTGAATTAGTCAACATAAAAAAGTTTCTATATTAAAATTTTCATGGGATAAATTGGCCCTTAATAGTACAAAAAATTAAACATATCAGCAAGCTGCAAAAATCAAATTTCATGGTGCATGACTCTGATTTTTACCTATTCTAGCATAATAACTGCATGGATTTTAAGTATTAGAGTAACAATACTTGAAGATATTATCAAGAATAAATCAAAAAATCAAAGAAGCAGAGGTGTTCTTGCCTAGAATAATTTTAAATTTAATCTTGAACTTTAAGTTGCCAACCGAGCTTCCTTCTTTGGTTTTGTTTTCCTTCTCTATTTTTGTTCTGTGTTCTCCTCATTTTCCTCTCTATTTTTTCTTATTTTTTTCACTTTCACTATATATATTAAGATGGTAAAATAGTTGAATTATCCCTAGTTAAATATATGGCTGCCACCTATCATTTTTCTTGAATTTTCCTTCAATTGAGCTGTCCAGATTTTCCTCCCCTTATTTTGATGAATCATCTAAATTTTGAGCTAAGTTTTCTTAATAAATTTTGCTCATTCATAGGGTTATTTGGTGGCTTTGGAGGGCTTCCATGTGGCAGTAAAATTGATGGAATTATATTTAGCTTTTCCTTAAATTTATGTGGAGTATGTTGAAATCAGCATTGCTGATTTTTCCTTGCTGGTGCTGTGCTCCACTCCTCTTCTTTTCCTTAATTTTTGTTAAATTGTATAAGTGTGTCGTGTGTGTGAGGATTCTTATGCCATGTATGGATTAAATTCTTTATAGAATTATTGAAATTTCGGTTGAAACTTGGGGCTGCCGACTGCTGCCGATGCCATGCCTTCCCATGCTGAATTTCAGCTGAGTATGTGTGTGTGTTTGTGTGTTGTCATATATTAAATTTTATTTAATTAATTTGATTTTCACTATATTTGATCAATTGGGCTGAATTCGATTACTAATTGGGTGTAAATTCGGTAATCAAGTCATCTTATTGTTAACCGAAATTAATTTAATTACTAATCAATTGAGAATTTATTAACCGAATTATTTTTCTATCATTTGTTTTATCTTTTATTATCTAAAATTTAAGTCGGTTTCATCAATTAAATTTTTATTGCATCTCGGGGTGAGTTCTCGACTTCTGGGTTTTCATCGTTTGTTAATCTCAATATTTTAGTTTAATTTACTTAATTATGATTTATGAAATATTGATCCTTACACCCATGCCACCTGCCTCACCCCCGAGGATGCCTAGGGCGTTGGTTATCCGAGAGCCTTCTGGCTTGCTAGCTAAGTAGCAGCACTGTGGCGGACCGAATTATTTTTCTTAAATAATCTCCATCAATTGTAACATAAACTAAAGCCCATAATTTATAATTATGAATTTTGTAGAAATTTTGGCAGAGTTTCCTCTACAATTAGATAAAAATAAAAAAATATAACCTATTTAACATAACCTGAACAAGAACACAACTACCCAATTTCAACATTAAGGCCTACAATACAATACACAGGACCACAAATCTGTCACACCATCCATGACTCCAACACAGAACTTCTATCTACCGTATTGAATCTAAGGAGATGCCGTCTAGGGCTAAACAAAATCCAAAATATCAATATAAATGTGAAAGTATAACTAAATTCAAAAACCTAAGAAAGTATAATAATAACAATAAAATAATAACAAACCACATTAATCCTTAAATGACTGTTTACATTCTATCACAACAGACGTAACCAAATCTTCAAACTTTCAACATCCAACTAATCTCCTCGAACAAGTGCCTCTCCTTACTCTAATTAATCAGGCACCGACTTAATATTCTCATCTAGAAGGAGAAACAGTAAGAGTGAGCATATAGTTCAGCAAATATAATCATATATCACTAACAATAGTATATAACAGTGAAAGCAATAACTAGATGAGGGAAACACATAATCTCAATAACAAGGAACCATGAGAGGAAAATGGGATATCTGGGATCATCTGGTTCACATGCTTGCCCCGGCTACGTTATTCATTTTCATTATTTTCATTAATCTTTACAGACCCAAACTAGTAGGTCATACTAACCAATTATATTAGAGAACGATGAAAGGAATGTGTCTACCACACATTCTAAGGCACGGCTATATTTTAGGTCTACAGCACTCGACTATCAGCTATATTTTAGACCTGCAGTACTCAGCCACCTCAATTCGCCCCATATCCCCTGGGGACCAAGGCAATCTTCATTCTTCCACAGTAATATCCTAAGGCATACGACGAACATTACCCGCTCCCACGAGCAGTCAGAATACGTGGCCAAGTATTCCTTAGGTTCACACCGTGATGGACATGATAAGTTAGAGATTACTACCCCTATGAACCATAGTCCTAATTTCAAGATTAGTTTCAATCCTTTGAGGGGAAATCTACCATTTGCCATATACATTCTTCACTCTGAAAAATCAAATTCCTACCATATATCTCCATCCGAGAGATCAAACCTATCATATTGCACTTTGTGGATTTCCTCCCATTTACTTGCTCAATTATCATCTTTCTGTGGGACTCAATCCCTTTCAACAATTTAATCCAAGTTCACAAGAGAGTTTAGAATTTCTTACCTCTGATGGTCAAATATCATCTTAGAAGCCTTCGAAACTCATTCCCTTGCTTCCGGTCTACAAATACACATTTTCGGGGCTTATAATTTAACAAAAATATGTAACATAAGTTTCATCACAATTAAAAAGGGGCAAAGCATACAAATTTATACTTTCCTCTCGGGTGAACAGTGTTAGGGCACTTTTAGACGGCTCAGGCGCCTCAAACGAGTCAAATCTTGCGAGATCGATCGTCCCGTCGATATATATACACATTTGGAACGTGATGATTCATATTTTGAGGTCGATTCAACATAATACGAAGGTGGAAGCATGAAATTTTCCCATTTCATCTCGGATGAACAGTACAATGGTATTTTAGAGGGCTCGGACGCTGCGAACGGATCAAAACGTGTGAAATTGATCGTATGGCCGATCTATATACATAATTGGGACATGATGATTCACATTTTGGGGTCAATTTAACCAAATACGGAGGTGAAAGGGGAAATTCCCAATTTTTGTGGTTTAGAGTTTGATGGAACTCTACCGAACGGATCGGTGAGCAAATCGGGCAATAAACTGCATAATCATTGGTCTCAAGACACGGGTCATACATTTTCCATGGTTTGGGTGGATATTGAGATGAAAATACCCGATGATAAACGAATAAATATCAAAAGAGAAAAGTTGGTGAGTACGAAAATACTTCCCTCAACGCGTACTACAACCTTGATAACTAGCTCTCAGACGGATTCGGACTCCACGGTCTCGATCTTCTCCTTTCTCTCTATAGTCTCGGTGCTCTCTCTCTCTCTAGAAGGGTTTTGGCTACATGGAAAATGAAATTGTGAAGCAGGTTGTCCGTTTATAATCGCTGGGCGCTTGAGCGCCCGATGAGCGAGTAGTGAGCGCGGCCTCACTATCGGCTGCGTTCGAGCGCACTGAGGTGCGCAGTGAGCGAGACGCTACTACTTTTTGTGCTCGAGCCTGGCGTAGCCCTGCTGGCAGCGCTCCAGCAGCAGAACCCCAAGATATTTTCTCAATTTTTCTTCCAATATACATACTCATTCGTTCGATAGGTCTAATATTAATTATTAGTATATTGATTACCTCATATTTATTATATCTTTTGACCCGAAACCTCACAAGCACTACTCTTTCGACCATACTTCAATTCTACTTTCTCCTCCAGGGAAGATGAGGCCACGTTGGAATGAGTGTAATGGTCCAGGAGATCTTTGAGGAGGATGGCTTCTTCTTTCGCCTCCTTGTCCGGTCAAGCGTCTAGGGCTGTCATGTTGGCAAAGGGTGGCGAGCCTTCTAGATCGTGAGCAACCAAGAGGGCATTCTCATTACTGCGGTGTCCCCACATGAGGAGCCCATCCTGTACCTTCCTGCTACTATTGATAAGGAGGCTCCTTGCAACAACTAGATGGCGGACATCCCAACGGGGGAGACTATCAGGGATTACAAGGTGGTGGGACCTAGAACGACCAGGATTGACACAATTATTTGGGTAAGGAGGCTGTTAAGGTATCTTACCTTGAGTTGTCGGAGCCCGGAGCTCTAGAGGCAGTCGATGCCGCCGAGATTGTGGAGGCTACCAAGGAACCTTGTGTCGAATCCTCAAAACATGAGACCCAAGGAGAGGTGGAGGTTGAGCCTACTGCCAGAGCAGCTAAAGAGGGTGCTGAGGTCACCGAGGAGCCTCACTTTGAGCCTCCTGCGCTAGAGATTTTGGAGGAGTCTAAGAATATCTTGGAGACTGTGGAGGCTCCTCCTTCTGTGCCTTAGGAAGCTAAGCCTTGGCGCCAAAAGAGCTCGCATCAAGTTACCTGCCCTCAGAGAGGCCATGTCTGTCCTAGGAGGTTTCTTGTGTACCTTTTTGTTTCTTTCATTTACAATCGTGGTCACTTTGTCTAACTGATTTTTCTACTCCCAGCGACAGGAGAGGATCCACCAACTGGCTTTCTTCACCGACTGCATGGCCCAGACCCACATCGACCCGAAGGAACTCAAAGTTGCTATAGAGCAAGCTTCCCATTCCGAATGTGAGCTGTTCGTAGCTAGGGTGAGGATTTCCTCCCTCGAGTATTCACTACGCAAGATGGAGTGGGACTGTGCTCACCTTCGGGATGAGAACCTTCGGCTCAACATGGAGCTTTTGACCTCCCTCAGTTTGGATGAGATCGTAGGAGCCTTGGAGCATCAATGTTGGACCGACATCAACTTATGTCGCCGCATTGTGGATTGGGTGACTCCTGGCTTTCTGGTCTCTGTTTTCCACCCAAGGAATGCCAGTGCTCGGCAGTAGTCAAATCTGTTAGACTCCGCTAATGACGCCGCCGGGCCTTCGTTCTCACCTGAAAGGGAGCCCTTAGCCTTCGAATCATTTTCTCTTCGAGCAATAGGCCGATTTTGCTTTCTTCTTTGGTGAATGGCCCTCTTTGTTCACTTTTGATCCTCGTAATAAAATCAGTCAGATCGTTGAGATCTTTGTCACTGCTTGTTTATGTTTCCACATGGAATTACTTTCCTTTGTTTCACCAGCTAAGCGTTATCGCTATCGTCACCAGGCTTATCTTGGGCGTGTTTGCTTGATTGGGCATGTTTCCTTGGAATTGTTGGGATTCGACAATTGGATACAACCGACAAAGCACAGTGGAATAAACCTGAAAGGCCTCGTCAACCGTCAGTCACCAAATTCGTGAGCACAAAAAACAAACAATGTACAACAGTTTTTAATATGAAAAAATCCTTCTCAATTAAGAAAAAAATCACAAGATAAATTTTAAATAAATCCACTATAAATAGTGTCAGTTATAAAAACCCCTCCAAAATCCCTTCACTTCAAACCCAAGTGAAGAATGGTTGAATACAATACCCTCTCAACACACCCGATAACCCATCAGAGAAATAAAATAAGAAAAAGAATAACCAAATAACAAATATATTTTTAGAATCACCTCTAGAATAACGTACCTGACCTTGGCGAAGAACGGAACTCAAATCAAACCTCAAATATGTGCCAAACCGCTACCTCTTCTCTCCCCTCTCTGTGTGCAGCGCCCCTTGTGGAGAAAGATTTTAGAATCATAACCCTAAAATACATGAACCGCATTTTATACCGCGTACTAGTGCTCGAGCGCCCTGCCAGCACGGATCAAGTGCATCGGGTTCTATATTCCATGCTCGAGCTCCCATTGAGCGTGGAGCGAGTGCACCATGTCTGAAATCCATGCCTCTTCATCGCTCAAGCACAAGGTGAGCGCCAACAACCCTCTATCAATCTGGAATCGACGCTCGAGCGTCCCTCAAGCACCCGACTTGATCTTGCCTCCTGGCCCTTCACCGTGCGTGAACACCCCAATCCTCGTACGAGTCTCATGCAAACTATATTGGTGGAAGTAACAAAAAAAACTGAATAGGAATGTCCCAGCACTTTGATTTTGCGGGGTGCACTAACCCATGAATGGAACGTCGTTGCACGCCCGTAGGTGGGCCTCACTAGGGCTGGCTGAGTTTCATGGCCGTAGCCGCTGGACCCTAGTAGAGTCATAGGCCGTTGCCCATAATTACCACATTGGTGCTCGGTCCTGTCGAAGACGTCACAACTTATGTGCGCCTTGTCCTAGTCCACCAATCGTTGTCAACTAATGGTACTCTTCTCCATCGGAAGGAGGTTGTGGCACGTATGTTGTAGAAGCCTTGTAAGGTTTTAGTGGCCACTTGATAGGGTGCTCTATGAGCCCCCAGGCCTCAATATTCGACGGTAAATGGGCGGCTCGTTGATGGAACCGAAGTTCAAATTCGACCGCATGTGGGCCGTTCAATGTAGGACAGATGTTCGAATTCAACTGTATATATGCCACTTGGTACGGGACCAAGGTTCAAATTCTACCATCTCTGGGCCAATTGGTTCGGGGATGAGGTTTTGTAACAGGTGAATGGGAATTCACTCGATTTAGGAGCAATTTAGGTCATCAAATTTTATGTAATGCTATGCAAGCATGCATTCACATGAGTAGGTGCACATGAACAAATAATAATTTTATTAAGTGAAACGTGATACATTTGCAAGCATTCAAGATGATGCACGTCAACCTTATCTAGGCTTGGTTGAGACTTACTAGTAATATTGTTTGAGATGGGTGGCGTTCTAGGTCATTGGGACCAATTTTTCATCCCGGGTGCGCTTCTTGTATACCCCATTTCGAAGGATAGTTGAAACCAGGAACTGTCCCTTTCAATTGAAGGAGAGCTTGTTCCAATGGGCAACCTAGCCTGTTGCCTTTACACTTCGTAGGACTAAATACCCTATCTCGAATTAACAAGTTTTCACCACTTTATTGTAGTACTATGAGATAAGCTACTGGTAGGCTGCCATCCTTAGGCGTGCCGCATCCCGGGCTTCCTCGAGCAGGTTGTGGTGTTCCTTGAGTCTTTGGGAGTTGTTAGTTGGGTCAAAGCACTCAAGCTGGAAGCTAGGCAGGCCAACTTCAACTGAAATAACCACCTCCATCCTGTAGCAAAGACTTAAGGGTGTCTCACGGGTTAACTCCCTCGATGTTGTTTGGTATGGCCATAGCACAAATAGTAACTCGTCCATCAAGGAACCCCCAACATCTTCCAGCTTTATCTTCAACCCGTGCAGTAACTTTAAGTTTGTTACTTCCACTTGCCCGTTGGCTTGCAAGTAGGTGATGGAGGTGTGAACCAGTCTAATCCGTAGGCTCGTGTAGTACTTAGTGAATTTGCTTGCCAATAAATTGGGTCCCATTGTTAGTAACAATGACCACGAGAATCCCAAACTGGCACATGATGTCCTGGCGATCGAACTCTATTGCATTCCGTTCAGTAATCCATGTTAGTGTGGTCGCCTAGACCAATTTGGTAAAGTTGTCAATGCTGACTATGACGAATTTCCTCTGCTCGGATGCTACGAGTAAAGGGCCAAATATGTCGAACCTCCACTGTGCGAACAGCCAGGGTGCTTGCAAGGCTTGCAGCTCCATGTGAGGCCGGTGGGTCATACTCTCATGGATTTCGCAATTTTTGCACTTTTTGACAAAGTTTATGGTGTTATACTTCATCGATGGCCAGTAAAAGCCCTACCGCATGATCTTGAAAGCAAGGTTCTTGCCACCGACGTGTGACCTGTAAATGCCAAGGTGCACCTTGCCCAGCATGTAGTCGACTTCCTCTAGCATGAGACATCTCATGTAGGGGGTTGAGTACTTGCGACAGTATAACCTCCTATCCATGATGGTGACCAGCCGATAGTCCTCTTTATACGCTTAGCTTCCTCTGGGTTATCCGGTAGGAGGCAGTCGGTGAGATACCTCCTCTATGGGATCATCTAGTTTTTGTCGTCGACCACTTGCAGTACCTCAGGCTCGGGGTTGTCGATACTCGAGATGGTTAGGAATTCTTGCATGTGTCTAACATACTACTCCAGGTTTCCAATTGCCACTACTTTTGCAAGCTGATCTACCATCAAGTTCTCCTCCCTTAGGAAGTGGATCATCTCGACTTTGTCAAACACTTGGGCCAAACACTTCACTCTAGCGAGGTACCTCGCGAGAAAGGGGCTCAATGCCTCAAAACCCTCACGGACCTGGTTAAACAAAAACTATGAATCACTACATACAACTAGGGCTTTGACGGAGCACTCCTTCGTTAGTCAGAGTCTGGTGAGCAGCGCTTCATACTTAACGTGCAAGGTCCAAACTGGGGTCTCTAACCGGTCTACGTTGGTGGCAATGTCAAGGGCGTCAAGAATCGATGTCATGGGCTCGGTGAGGAAATTTGTGAGGCCTTGGCCCTTCATGGCTAGCCACAATTGGAACTTCGCATTGAACTCACCTAACTCAATGGCCCATTTGATTAGTCGTCTAGATGTGTCCGGCTTCTGCAAGATTCCTTTTAATGGTTAATCGGTTAGGACATTAATCTTGTGCACCTGAAAGTATGGGCGTAACTTTCTAGTGGAGCAGATCAGGGTTAGTGCGATCCTTTCACGATGCGGGTAATAGGTCTCAGTGTCCGTCAAGACCTTACTGACATAGTACACCGGCCGCTCTACTTGTTCTTGCTGCCGGATGAGGATCGAGCTTAGCGTCATACCCAAAATTGCTAAATACAAATATTGCTTTTTGCCTTCCTGGGCGAGGTCGGGAGTGGAGGGTTGGAGAAGTACTCCTTGAGTTTCTAGAAGGCTAATTCATACTCAATTGTCCATTGGAAACCGGTTGTCTTGGTTCCCCTTAGGGCCTTGAAGAACGACAAGTACTTCTCCACGGATTTCGTCAAGAAGCGGAAGAGAGTTGCAAGCCTTCCAGTGAGCTTTTGGACCTCTTTGACTGTCCAATATGGGTGCATGTCGAGGATAGCTTGTATCTTCTTGGGGTTCGCCTCCATCCCCCACTGTGAAATGATAAAGCCCAAGAACTTCCCCAAGGTTACACCAAATGCCCACTTGGTAGGGTTGAGTTTCATCTGGTACACCCAAAGGACTTCAAAGGTCTTGTTCAGGTCGTGAATATGGTCATCAATGATCTTACTCTTGACAAGCATATCATCTACGTATACCTCTATATTTTAACTGATTTGAGCTTTGAACATCTTATTCATGAGACGCTAGTAAGTTGCGCTAACGTTCTTTAAATCAAAAAGCATCATCTTGTAACAGTAGGTCCCTGGACGATCATGAAAGAGGCATACTCTTCATCCTCTGGGCTCATCCTGATTTGGTTGTAACCCGAATAAGCATCCATAAAATTTAACAATTCATAACTTGATGTGGAGTCCAGCAACAAATCAATCCTTGGCAATGGAAAGTTGTCTTTCAGGCAAGTTTTATTCACGTCGGTAAAGTCGATGTATATCCATCACTTTCCATTACTCTTCATAACGAGAACTACATTGGACAACCAGTTCAAGTACTATACCTCCCTGATGAACTCTGTGTCGAGCAACTTCTTCAATTCCTCTTGGATGGTGAATAGCTTCTCGATGGAGTGGTTGATCCACTTCTACCGAACGGGCTTATGATCAAGATTGAAACCCAACTTATGGATCATTACTCCGATCATTATCCCTGATTTGTCAGCAAGCGTTCATGTGAAGGCATTGAAGTTTTACCTAATGAAGGTTATAAGCTGGTCACGAACGGGACCCGATAGGGAACTTTTGATTTGCCACACTTTTCAGGTTCAGTGGGGTCTAAGGGAATTTGGTCAGTTATTTCTCTCAACTGGGCTTGCTGTAAGGTGGTTTCATCGTGGAAGTTGAGATCTTCGATCGGCGGGTTGGAGTCGTATGAGTGATTTCAGACAGGTAGTACGTCTAACCAATAACTTGGTTGCTTATGACATCTTCAATGTCGCACGGGGTTAGAAACCTCATCTTCAAATGGGGAATCATCGTCATTGCTCTGAATATGGTTAGGCAAGGCCAGATTGCATTGTAAACCAAGGGGAGATCCACTACAAGGAATGTGAGCATCTTGGAGGCCATGCATGGGTACGTCCCCAATGTGACCTCCAGTTGGACGGCCCCCTATACGGGCATCGGCTTGTTATTCAAGCCGTACAATGGTCCATCGGTTGGCTTTATTTGGCTCTTTTTCAATCCAAGTTTTAAAAAAGTATCAAGATATAGTAAATTTTGAGTGCTTCCATTATCAACAAAAATTCATTTCAATTGGTAGTCTATCATACTGTCCGAAACATGAGCAGATATAATTAGAAGATCTGAATCAGGAGTTATTATATGAGTCATATTGTCATTGCTAAAATTAATGATATCAGTCCTAACTCGTACCTTTAGCTTTTATTGCTAGAAGTGGTCTCCGGGCAGTCCGGGGTATTGCCTTTCCGGTCTTAGTTGTCACCATATTGACAACCCCAATTGCAACTCAATTCCTTAGCTGTTCTTGTGTGTCTTCTCCTACCGCTGCGGCAGCTTGTTCAGGGTTTTGCAGGAACCTAGTCAGATATCCTTGGCGGACTTGATTTTCGATCTCCTTCTATAGAGCCCAGTAATCCTTAGTGCTGTGCCCCAATGATCGATAATAATGACAGTACTTAGACTTGTCTTATCCCTCTAGATTTCTTGGTGCCTTGGGTCATTTCAAAAACTTTTCATCTCGAATCTATATTAAGATATTTGCTCGGATGTCATTCAATGGAGTCAGGCTCGAGGCCCTGTACACCCTCCGAACACCCAGCCTAGACCGTGGCTGCTTTCAGGGTTCATGGGAGCAATTACTGTCCCCATTCCTCTTCTTCCTGCTAGATGCCCCCTCGTGGGGTCGGTCCACGTGCTCAAGGTGTTTCGCCTAATTGGCCTCTTCGGCTACTATGTAAGTTCTGGTGATCGCTTCAGGTTCTCTAAAGGTCTGAGGGCACTGGTCATCCAGGTGCTTGAAGATTTCTCCTAGCTCTAGCGTGGTGATAAAGGTGTTTAGCTTAACCTCATTAGAGAGCTTGGGTATTTTGCGAGCCTCGACAATGAACCAGGCCTGGAAACACTTCAAATCTTTGTCCCACTTTTGCCGGAGATGGACGAGGTACCATGACTGTTTATCTTCCTTCTAGCTGGAAGCAAACTGGCATAGAAAGCAGTCGATGAGCTCATCGAATGACTGAATTAAATTCGACTGGAGACAGTAGAACCAGATTCAGGCGTCTCTATTGAGAGTCAGGGGAAAACATTGGCACATGGCAACCTCGCCTAGACCCTGGAAAGTTAGCAGTGTACGAAAGTAATCAAGTGGTCTATTGGGTCAATACTTTTGTCGTAAGAGTCCTGGGTTGGCATTTTAAACATGAGAGGGAATGGCTACGTCCGGATATCCATCACAAATGATGATCTCCTCAAATCAAAGGACTGCCATCCAACATCTCCCTAATTACATGCTGCCAAATTTTCTCTAACTTCTCCTCCATTCAAGGGGAGGATGCGTTTCTCTTGGCGTTGAGGAAGGCCCTGAGCTCTAAAGTCTCCAGGCGACGTGTGAATTGCGGAGACTACCAACCCGTGGCAGTCGCGTACTGCACAAGGCCTCTCCTTGGGTTGTCGGCTTCCTGTTGCTATGAGAGTTGTGAGGGTTCCAGTGCTCTGGGCTTTTCTCTCGCATCTCACAACTAGGTTCGCCCTATAGCAATGTCTGGGCATTGCTGCTCAAGGCCACCTGGACCTTGGCATCGTTGGGCTGTGGGATCTTTATAGTCAAGTGTTTTGTGTTTGGTTCATTCGTCTCGAGATCGAAACCTAAGTGATGGGGGGAGAGGCCCCAGCTGCTGCCCATCCATGTGGGCAAAGAATGCATGGAGTATCTGCTTCATATCTCTCACCTCGACCGCGAGTTTGCGTATGTCGAGCTCAAGTCACTCACCCGCCTGACTACCCACTGAGGGGTCGTCACCATGGGGGGCAGCGTCCTTTGCGGCACGCTAACTTGCACTCTAGTGTTGACTATTTTTTCATTTAGAAAGTGAATGTTGTGATCGGTGGTTAAACTTTTAAGTCATTTTCACATACGACACCAATAATGTGTTCATTGATTCGGGTTGTTATACGGATTAAGAAGCCATCAGGTCTTCCACGTCGGGTCAAACTCAAGTAGGTCCAGTCTCCTTTTTTGGTAATCTGGATCTTGTGCACCACAAACAACAAATAAGAAGTTAAAGAATTGATAGGACTTACTCCCTGATTTATTCTCTGACACTCAAATCAAAAATCTTTTTCAATAGATGAAAAATACGATAATGTAAGAAAATACATAAATACACTTATGTGGGAAAAAGTGAGTCTTGCAAAGGATTGGACTCCTAGAATGCACTTGACGAGGAGCAACTAAGTTCCGATAGTGCGCTTGACGGGGAGCAGCTTTGAGAGTTAGAGACAGAAAGAGCTATGAGATTGAATGAGAGCTTAGTTCTTTCTAAGCTCTTTTATACCGATTTTGGTCTCTCTCTTTTCCTGTGATGGCAAAAGGCATTTATAATGCTTTGCAAAGATGGCGTTGGCATCAAGACTCGCGACAGGTGTCATGCCAAGATTCGTCGACCTGTTTCGACAATAGTCATAGCCGACGTATCAGTTATCGCTTTGCAGTGGTAGTGCGACCGTTGATGGTCATTGTTGACATTTGCCTAACTATTCTGGCAGGTGATTCGTTGAGCCATACTAGTGGTGGCAGCGGCCTGGTAGTAGCAATGCCTTTTTTGATTGTTGACTACAGCCACCAATGACAAGCATCTGTGCTAGTTAAGCTGTCGCCGTTAGGTTAAAGGATTCTTCCATTGTTATTGGTCGTGTTATAAGGGTCACCTATTAGGTTTGACAGGTCCCTATCTCTATTAGTCCACAGTGTGTTGTCGTGTTTAGACCTGCCGTTGAGCCTTTTGGGCTCCAATCAATGTAAGGCTTTGCTTCGCAGATGAGCCTAACTTGGACTTGAGTCGGCCCATAGCATAGTTGGACCCATCAATGTATAACATGCTATTTGCTTAATTAATATGAGATATTTAACCCCAATAGGCGGTGACAATAAGAGTAGTTAGGTCAAAAGTGGGAACGTAAAGATATATTTGGTCCCCTGCCATAATTTAATTAGAATGATATAAAAATAATATACTTTAATGACTTTTCAAATATTTTTAATAATATATTTTATTTATTGTTAATATTAATAAATTTACATAAAAATAAATAAATATATAAATTTTATATTATATTTAATATTTTTGAAAAATATCTAAAAACAGTGTCCTAATAATTAATTGCCGACGGAAGATTCGTTACGAAAAGCGCATCTTTCCTCCTCTTTTCCAAACACAGCGGGAAATCGTCGATCATTGGTTGGTAGATTTCATTTGCACGTGCCTTGTCGACAGACACGTGCGATAAAGATATACCCTACAAAAAAACAGCCAGAAGCCGCAATTAACGGTCGGTCTCTCTCTCTCTCTCTCTCCGTTCTCCTCCTGGTAATTTTTGGGGGGTTTTCATCAATTTAGGGAAAACGAAAACGAAGGCAGAATTTTGACTCGCGGTGAGGAATCGAATATCAGAAGGTCACTATTCGTCTCCCGTCTTCCAAATATAAAATTAGCCGCTCTCTCTCTCTCTCTCTTTCTCTCTCCCCCCCAATCTGTCTATTCCTTCTTTCTGCTTCATTTCCTCCATGGAGATCTGAGAAAGACGCATTGAAGATCATAGCTCGGGCTATTTTTCCAGGCAACTGTTTAAAATGTCCGCATTAGACTCTCTCGACGCCTTTCTCTTTGCTGCTAGCAGAGCTTTCCTCACTCCTTTCGCCATTTTCGTTCAGATCCAGGTTTACTCTCTCTCTCTCTCTTCGATTTGCTTTTCGAAAATTTTTTTCCCATTTGGGATTTTATTTGATTTAGGGATTTGAATTGGATTTGTATCAATGGGTTAGGGATTGAATAGCAGAAATAAGTTTTGATTCTGAAACGTCATTTGTTACCATGGTACCCTCTAGGCTTATATGATTCCTATAGCTTTTGTTTTTCTGCTAGTCAAATGTATTCTATGACTATGAAGTAATAGAAAGAATAATATTTTTACTTTATTTTTATTTTATCGTTTAATCAGAAACAAATGTTACTTGAAAAAAAAATTATTACGGGTAAAACGAATTACTGTAAAAATATTTTTTTATTTATCGTCTGAAAATATTAGTCACCAGTCTCAGCCATTCCCCCTCTGCCCCACCCCGATTCTGCCAGTCATCCCTAGTTACTTTTTCTGTTGCCACTGTTCACCATCGCAGATCATCGAGATTTGCAATTCCGGCATTATGAAGTTTATTCAAGGTTGAATTGCACAAATCAAACATTTTAATGTTTATTTACATTTTATTTCTATTATACTTATTCAGTGCCCACCTTAGTCGCATCCATTAACCCAACATACCAAAACGGTTGACCAGATTTTTGCTTCCTTACTAAAGTGAATATTCTTGGTGTTGTTCGCTGTAAAGAGGGTAAATATGCAATCTTGGTTGGTGAATTGTATGTTAGTCCATTACTTTTAGAGCTTCTTATGTTGAGTCTGTAGCTTTCTACTTGTTTCAATGAAGTCCATTAACAGAGAGTTCATAGGTCTTATTTTGTAAATCAAAGAGCAACCTGATTCTCCATTCATGAGAGCTAATTCATTAAGGTTTTCTATTGTACAATTGAGTCCAGTTTTCCAGTTTTCTTAAAAATTTTATTAGAAAATATCAGTTTCTTAATTGTACAATTGAATCCACTTTTCCAATTTCCTCAAAAATTCCTTTGGTAAAGATCCTCTAGAAATCATCTTTGAACTTTAAAATGATTGAATGCTTGAATATATTAACTAGTGATTCAACTAAGCTTGGAGTTACTGTACATAATAATTTCCATTGATGAACTTTCTTGGAAATTGGTCGTTGGAATTCAGTGTACAATACAGAAATTTAACAGATTTCTGTAATAAATTAAATGTTAAGGACTCAATTGTACGATGCACCAAAGGCGATAACAGTTGCAATTTATCCAATCTCTTGTGCTCAACTCAATCAGGTGGTGCTTAATTGCTTAAGGTGATCAAATATTTCGTTTAAGGCTCGTCCATTTCAAGTCTCAAAACTAGGATCATTAGTATGGATGGTGGAGCTTCATCCATTGTATATATATGAGTCGATGGATGTAAGTAAAAACTGTTGACTTTTAAGTGAGGGGCATTGCTAAGATGTAGAATTTTGAATGGCTATTTGGTAGTTGGTAATTGGATCTGTTGTTAGCTGAAGAGTATTGGTTAAAAAAGCTACTTGCCATGATAGGAATCATTATTGAATTTGTTTCTGTAGGCCCTTGGTCATAAGATTATGTTAGAAAATATTGTGTGGAATGTAGTTATTTTCAAGCTTGTCAATGTCAGTATTTCTGTAATTGATTTAACTTTAGAATGCTAATGCAAGCTCTAAGCACTTGGTTTTTTTTCATGCAATGAGTATTTTTTTTTGTCATTCTGAGAGGTATTGAGTCTTTCAATTGATAATTAATTTGCAAACCCTTCTGCTGTCAAGAGGATCATAACCTCCATTTTACCAATTACAAAGTATCTTTGGTGGCCATATTTTTGAGATTTTAGCTGGAGCTTATTCAAGATTGATTTGTCCATTTAGCCCCTGATGTTGTGAAATGAAATTTAAATTCCTTTCATAGTTCTGCTCTGGGTGTAGGCTGTTATTGATAAGTAGAACCAGAACGCTAACAGAAATTTTGGTACTATTTGTATTGATTTCTGACACTTCAAGTTTGTTTTCTTTGAAAATAAGTGACCAATTAGGTGCCTCAAATCTCTTTTGTTGCTTGTAACCTGGTAATGAACAATTTTCAAAACCTTTTTGAACTTAAGGACTTCTCCTTAGAAGACCTCTTAATATTTCTCATCTGTCTCACATGGGCTCTTTAAAGTTCTTCATATGCTAAGTTGTATAATATTCATGAATATTATGTCATCTAGTTAGTCTGAAATCCTGTTTGGCACCACTGTTGATTTACTTTTGCTGTAGTGTTACAGATTCGTAGATGTTGGTGTTTAGTCATCTTGGTTGAATAAAGTGTCACAGGTCATACATGTCTAGTTTCATACTGTCCTGTATTCTTTCCTATTTCTACTTCTTCACTTTGTAATCCGTGAAAAAACATAGCTGTTTGAAGAAACAAGTCTCAATTCAGATGCTAGCTCTCATCATGTTATGGCTCAGGAATAGCTTTCTAGGTCTTCAAGTTCTTTGTTTTGATATTGTTGAAGGTGATTGGAATTCTTGACTTGCTTCCTTCTCAAAACATTGTTGGATTGATGGGAAGACGCTTTACTTTCTGTTTGTATACTAATTTATGGTTAACTTATCTATGAAATAGTTTTCATATGCATGTTTGATACCTTGCTTTGGATACTGATGTTCTGGCATGGAGCAAAGGATCTGAATTTTCCATTTTTGCTGCAGGGATGCATAATATGCCTAGCCCTTGCCGTTGGGTGGGCTTCTGCTGCCTATGTCAGGTATTGTGATTTGGAGGGAAAAACTTGCAATGTCCTTCATGACATTATGTTTCAGCCTCCTTGGCATCAAACTCTCTCTATAATTTTTTAGGAGTCTAGGATATATCTAACAGTTGGTTCTTGTCACAGAAATAGAGAGATCAAGCACATGAAAGCTAGTATGGAATGTGGCAACAGCTTTGCTTTTCTCTGTCATGACATTAATGATCTTGAGCATTCTAATCAGGTCAATCTACCAAGAGTGACTGTAGTTATGCCTTTGAAGGGCTTTGGAGAGCATAATTTGCACAATTGGAGAAGTCAGGTGAGATTTTATGTGATGCAAATGTATTATGTGAGTACACAAGAGGAGAGAAGTTATATGCAGGCCTCCTTTTATCTTTTGATGCTGGTTCAGCTCTTTTGTTTTCTTTGTTCATTTCACCAAGGCATGTGATTAGTAGTGAATAGTTTTTTTCTGCCACTAGGGAGGTGTATTTGCAGTTCCCCATACCATGGTGATTTTGATGCATCTTTCTCTGATCAAAAGTCTGCTAGCTTCATCCTGTTTTCTCCTTTTCTTCTTTTGAGGTTTTACCACCATTCCATGAACAAAAATGTCATTAACTAGGATTTGGCAAATGCTGTGTTGTGGCTATTTGAAGTTCTTTTTCTTGGATATTATGATTCAGGACTGGGGTAGTAGTTGTTTGATTTGTTACAAATACCCTGTCCGATTGGATTATTTAAATGATTCAAAGCTTAGCTGTTCTTTAACTGATTATCATTGTATCATGAACAATACAGGTTACATCCCTTTATGGAGGTCCTATAGAATTTCTTTTTATTGTGGAAAGTACTGAAGATCCAGCATACCATGCCATATCTTTGCTGCTAAAAGATTTTCAGGTATATATTCTTCATTTGCTAGTGTGCTTCACACTCGGCAAACCTATTATGTTTGGGCCACCAATGCATCCAGTGATACCAAAATTTGTACATTCTACCTCACAGTTGCCAACATTGTTACCTATTTAACTTCTCAACTTGAGAATTCTGGATGACATTGCTGTTAAAATCAGTGTATCTTTCTCTAGATGTTTGAGAATTGGTTCACAATCTTTCATATACTGGCTTTATCCATAACTGGTTTGTGTTTGCTATGACAGGATGATGTTGATGCTAAGGTTATTGTAGCTGGTTATTCTACAACTTGTAGTCAGAAAATTCACAATCAGTTGGTAGGCAAGATTATTTACTCGTGCAAGGTCTTTGATATCATGAAAGCAATGAATTATTAGTCTGTTACTATGCATCTATATTTCTTTCCTTTTATGAGAAAATGTGCGGATGCCCTATCTCCCACAACACCTGAATATAACATGAACTGTCGTTTTCTTTTTCTTGTTATTTTGCTACTATATCTAGTTTATCCCTCTTTGGTCCTCCCTAAACAGGTAAGGGTTGGGAACTTGGTCTCACACATGACCCTCAATTCTGATGCACCCATGCATTTCAAGATCAGGATTGCCTGAACATGCACCCACTCATTTACATACAGCCAATAGTATAAATTGTTTTTTGTTACATTTACTTGAAGATTAAGTATCAGTCACAATGTTGCCATGAGTTGCTACAAGTTGGATTCATATTAGACATTTGGGATTATCAATTTTGAATGCTTACCATTTAGCACTCTAAGATTGCAAGCATTGTTCTGTCAGGTTGGAGCTGAGAAAATGCATAAAGATAGCAAGTATATATTGTTTTTAGATGATGATGTTAGGCTGCACCCCGGAACAATTGGTGCCCTCACTGCTGAAATGGAGAAAAGCCCAGAGGTACATATAGTTGGTGATGTAAACTTAATGAGGATGATGTGGAGATAATTGGAACTTTAAAGCATTAACCTAATATCTTTTCTTTTTTGCATTTTCTTCATCTTCTCTTTGTTTTTTGTCCTTATGATTATCTAGTGGCTCTTTAGCTGGTTGTCATTCCATTGCTATGATGTGCAGATATTTATTCAAACAGGATACCCTCTTGACTTACCATCTGGAAGTTTAGGAAGTTACTGTATCTATGAATATCACATGGTAGGCACCATTTACTCTTGTTTATTTATGGTTCATTATTCATGCTAATAATCCCGAACATCTCATTTGGGCAAGTAAGAATGTCGTCAACATGTTCAGACATGACTGAATTTTTGCTACTATGCATCATGCTGTGAAATATTTTTTGTCTTTTCTGTGGTAGGGTAGAAGAAAAAGCAGGCGCGAAAGGGAAGGATAGGTGAAGGGAAGGTTGTGGGAGATAATGACACCCATCCTTCCTCATGTTCAGAGGGAATATAGATGGATGCCTTCTTTTTGTGATGCTTTTAGTTAAATGGATTTATCTAATGCCCCTGTCCTGAAAATATCTCCAATTTTTTACTTTCTAGGTCAAACAAGGCTATCTTTGCCTATTGCTTTTTTAACATATTCCACTGTTCTAAAGTTTGGAAAATTGATCTTGGGAAATTTTGATAGTTTATCTTTCAAATATTTTTTTTTTTTTTGTCAGTGTGAAGATGATAAAAATCTTCAAAAATTTGTCATGGATGAGTTTTTGACCTAAAAGGTTAAACGTGATGTATTTCTTGATGAAGTAGAAATATTAGTTCCAGGAGGGCGCCTTGGAGCTTGGAAATGGCACCTCGTATGAACACCATCATCTGCACTTGCATCTTTCTAATTTCTGCATGCAAAATGGTTGAGATTTTCAAGCAATGGTAAAACTTTACCATGTATTCTCCATTTCCTCCATGTTAGCTTATAAAGGATAGATGGATGCCATACCGACCATCCACCCATGTATCTCCCTATTAAAGACATTCTTGAGTTACATTGTTAAGTACACCTATGTCTGTAATTTATTGCTTCAGCAGTTGTGCAGAATCAGGATTCAACTCTCTGAGAAGCAGGGGGTGATTGCATTTGCAATTATGGGCTTCCTATGAGATTGGCACATTAAACTTTATTTATGGTTTAGGTCCCACACGTTGGATTCTGAGAATATCTGCCTACATCCAAATAGCAAGGATCTTTCCTCTTTGAACTGGATGCCCTTTTTTTTTTTTTCTCATCATTTACCAAAGATATATCAATTATTGTCAAGCGTAGTTTTGTTAATACTAAAGAACAGACTTGAAGTACAATTTGCTTTACTTTAAATTATTATCCTGTTTTGTGTGTTATGTTCAGTTTATGTTGTCCTCTGTGATATATCCTTCAACTTACGGATGAATATCTTTGTTGGTTAACAGCCTTGCTCTATGGGCTTCGCTACTGGTGGAAAAACATTCTTCTTGTGGGGAGGTTGCATGATGGCAAGTAGCTGCTACCAGCTTTCCCAATGCTTCATGTGCAATTTGATATTTGTTTACCTTACTATTCTGGGTTTTCAGATGCATGCAGATGATTTCAGGCTAGACAACTTTGGTGTGGTCTCAGGACTTCGTGATGGTGGATACTCTGATGATATGACTCTTGCGGCTATAGCTGGTAATGTTCATCAACCATTTCTGCAATCTAATCAACTAATATCATTTGCTGAAATTTATCTATTTTTCTTTCTGGGAATACGTTTTTGTGACATGATCTATTGAATATCAGTAAGCCTTTTCAGTTGTCAATGCTATGTGTTTTGTAAAGGAGATGTGTTTTCTTCTGCTCAATTTAATACAAATGTGAATCTTGTTTCGGTTGCCAAAAATTTTCCTTTTGGAACTCTCACTTGCTCCAATGGTTAGCCGAAGTTGCTGTAATTCGAAAGTGGGATAGTAGCATGTTGCAGCATTATATGGCACAATGCCAGGACTTTTGCTGTGCCGTAACATTCATCTCTTATGATTTCACTGAGCTGCTATCTGAGTTAATATTACCTCATGTCAGAATTATTGTTGAATCAACTACCACATTGCTTTAGTCCATGATGGGTATTCATATTTGCTGCTGTTCATATTTTATCCTTCCTCTTCAGGAGCTCACAAAAGGCTTATCACATCTCCACCAGTTGCTGTGTTTCCTCATCCACTTGCAAGTGACCTTAGTTTTGGAAGGTATGTTATTTGCCTTAGTTCCGGTGCTCACTAACTTCTGCATGTAGAATCTGTCAATATTTTAGTAGCTGTTTAACTATTTTTACTTATGTGAAGGTATTGGAATTACTTGAGGAAGCAAACATTTGTTCTGGAATCTTATGTTTCGAAGGTTAACTGGATCATGAACCGTGCATTGTTTTCTTCCCATTGCTATCTATCATGGGGATTTGTTGCCCCATTTTTCATGGCTATGATCCACATTGCAGCTGCAATTCGGATTCATTATAACGCAAACTCAACTGAGGAAGAAACCTTCAGTTATGGAGGTGAGCACATTATCTTTTGTTATTGGTTGGTTATTATTTTGATTCTGATTGAGCCAATATGCAGGATTCATTAGGAATTACTTAGTTCTGGCCCGCTTGTGTTGTCACCTTTTTCTTATTGTGATACTCCTGCTCAGCGGGATTGCCATTTACAGGGATCTAAAAAAGACATCCTTTTACTTCCCGATATCTAAAATATGAGTTAAAGGATAAATATGCATTCATTTCTTAACTTACTCTAAAGTTTTAGATGCCCAAAGATGAAGTGAAGAGAGATCAGATTTGGGAGGAACGGGAAGAGTAGGGACCAGAGAGTGAATATGGTATTTAGTGACAAGCACTATTCTTTCAGTTGTCACACTTGCACATTTAAGATGAACGAGTTTTGGCTACTTTTATTATATGTATCAGGAATGGGTCTCGGGTTAAGATGATTGATAGGAGGGAATCAATCTTACTGCTCTGATGCTACCATTTTATTTCTAGCAATACAATTGGCAGTTTAATTTTTCCAAATTCATTAATTTTCTCTTTCTAGGGTTGTCACTGGTGGGTGGCCTGGCCATCTGCACTGTTCTTGAACTGCTTTCTATGTGGAACTTGACAAAGGTTGAAGTTGAATTGTGCAACATGTTGTCTCCTGAGGCGCCCCCAATGTCACTGGCTTCTTATAATTGGTGTCTTGTAAGTTTATGTATCTCCTCTACTAAAAAGTGCACTTACTTTACTCATGACATGCATGTTCTATTTCTAGTTATGTCTCTTAATTTATGTGTAATCCCATGCTTAAAGCTCCCGTTATGAGCGATTTATTGTACTTGGTTTTTTTCTTTTATAATGCAAGGGGTTGTTTCTACAACTCAAGCTCATGACCACCAGATTTTACAGCAACTACTCTATAGTTGCACAAAAGCTAGTGAACATGAAGCAATTGAGCACTTTGGGTCTAGTTGTATCTTTTAATGATCTACTATTTAGCAACTGAGCAAGGAGGAAGCCTAGTGAGCAAGATATTCAATCAAAGTGATGTCAGCTTCTCGATATTCAAGTGGTTTAATTGATATGCATTTCTGAGCTTCTAAACTTAAAGTGAAATTAAGGTATATAATTAATTGAAAAGCATGAGTAATATGCGTGGGCTGTCTTGTGCTTGGTGATCTGCCCCATTAGAAACTGAGGTTTCACTTCAGTGGCATTTTATTTTTTTACTTTTGTAGAAGTATTTGATGTCAATATTTGAGTATAAAGTACAATTGGATCCAACCAATTTACGTAGGGGTATACATAAAATGAGCAAGAGAGTAACTCTTCTCACCATGCATTGGTTATGGCGGCTGCAATTGGATTTTATTTCTATTTTGTATTCAAACATGGCATTGAAGTCATTAACTTATTGATGCTTTGGCACCTGATTTTACAAAGCATGCTCGTTCTTCTTTTTCTGCCATGCAATCGATAAACCAAACTGTAATTTGGGTTTCCTGGTTGACTCTTAAATTAAAATTTTGAAGATCCCATAGTTAATCAAAATTTTGTGAAAATAAACATGATGGCTGCAAGAATCATTCAGAAAGGCAACAACTGATCATGAAGCTATATATCTTTTTTTATACAAAAGTGTCTAATATTAGGTAAAATCATGTAAGAAGGGGGAAAGTGGTCTGACCTTTTCTTAAATCCCATGCATAGAAGGAGTTTCGTGTGCCAAGCTTCCATTTTGGGCGCACCCTTGGGTTACATGTCATTTATCCATCCACTTATTTTTACTGCTAGTCTTGATAGTTGGATTGTATGCCACATGACTCGAGGTTAGTCCTTTTAACATAATCCTTTTTAATCACACAACTCTCCCGAAGAAAAACTATCTTGTAATTTTGGCAACGATGATGTCTTCCTGGTTTAATAGCCCCAACAGCACTTGAATCCTAGGTTAACTATAATTCCATTTGATGCTTTTGAGAATATCTAATAATTGGGATTCCCTTAACAATCCATTAATGGTATGCATGTTGATCTAATTGAACTGTTTGAATCTTACCATTCCGATGACAAAAGCTATGACTTGTTATTTCTCGCTAATTTTGGTGAATTTATCGTCTTCTTGAGCAGGTGTTCATTGCAATTCTAGTCGATAATTTCCTATACCCTATATCTGCATTCCGCTCTCACTTTTCACAGTCTATCAATTGGTCAGGCATTAGATATTACTTGAAGGATGGGAAGATAAGCAGGGTAAGTTGGCTTTTTCCCCTTTCTTCTTGCATCTCTTGCTTCATTTCATAGCTTGTTTGGATTTACTAAAAACTTTAAGATTTGTACGTTTGAAGTACTATTCTTTTTTTAATCTTAAAACTACTATCATAAAGTAATGACAAAATAGCAATATTATTTATATATCTGATTATAGGCCCAATCATGTCGAAATTATAATTTTTAGATTAAAGAGAGAATGGAGAGAATAAAAGCTAAAATAGGGTGGGTCTCACATCTACATCTAGCAATTTTAGTACAATTGAGTGTATGAAAAGTATTTCTCATGACAAAATAAGCTTACTTTTTGAACGGTTTTCTCCTTCTGTCCTATTCTTTCTTGTCAAGCATTTTGGCAGGTATTATTATTCACATATCTCAATTGGATACATGAGATTAATACATGTTAGTTAATATGAAGAACTACATGGATGTATTTTATGATCGAAATATATATATATAAATAACAGGTTTTACTCTATGCATCCACATGTTGGACAATCAAATAACATTATATACCACAATTAAACGCTGCATAAATAAAAATGTTAAAATAAATACGTGAAATTATATTAAAAGGTTAGATAATGAATAATAGTATTTTTAAATATTTAAAAATTATATCTATATAATATGAAATAAGTGAAGGACATTTAAGATGATGTGAATGACTAAAATATTGGCCAAGTAAAGCTCCTGGCTGGATTAAAGAAAATGAGAATAGATCTAAGAAAGCTCATAGTAAAATAATGAGAAATGATTTAGATTATTTTTATTTTTGACAGATATTATATTAAATTAAATTAAATAATAAAAATAAAATTCATATAGTCGACTCCCATTAGCGAAACTTACAGCTTTTGCATCGGTGTTTCCTTTGTCCTCTTGCACTGATTTTTCTTCTCAGCCGCTGTTAAAGGATTTATTTTTCGTTTCCCAGATCGATAGAGGCAAAGGCATCGGGCCAAAGTATACCGACCTCAGCGGAAAGCATTTATATGGAAAAAGAGGAACTCCACCCAAAGCATCATTCATCAGCTCTCTGGCAAGAAGCTTACAACAGTGGCGGACGCCAAAGAAATACGATGGCTTAGACTGATTCATTACAAACAAACCGAATGCAATCATAGTCGTCTTTGTGAGTATTGTTTTCATGGCCAGCAAGGACATCGACGCCATATTTGCCGTCGGATTTGGCCTGTTTCTGATCTCCTGATCGTTCGTTGATTGGAATTTTTATTGCACTAGGAATTCTTGCCCAAATTTTTTGATTCTTCAACTCCATTTATAATTTGTACTGATTTTGTTTTGTAGTTTAATTTCTCAATTTGAATTACCGTTCATGGTTGTAAAACTTGGAATCATGGTCTTTATTCTTGAGGTTCAATGGAGACGTTCAGTTTCAACTGTTCCTTCCTATCGCTTAATTCAAGCCCACTCTCTCGTATAGATTAAAAAAAATTTGAATAGATAGTTTTAATTTAATTATTGAAAATTTTAATAGAAATTAATTATTTTATAATAATTAAATTATAATTAATTATTTAAAAAATAGATAATTAAGATTTAATAATAATAATAATAATTTTGTACGGGGTATTTAGATTTTTTCCCACTAGTTTTCCGAAGAACTTCAGTTAACCGTATTAAATATTTTCCAAAAGCCTGCGTATTGGATGCTGTAATCATTGCTCTGTATTTGACATCGTACTTTTAATGAATAAAATTAAGTAAATTTATGTAAATTGAAAAAATAAGTAATATTTGCTTAGCAAAAATTAAAACCGTACAAAAATTATAAAAAAAAATTATGGAGATTTTAGTGGTATTCTATTAAAGAGAAATGATGCGTATTTAGATTTGATTTCGAATAGATTCGGGTCAAATGAGACGTCTGGATTCGGCTCCATTCATTGAGTCTGGACCCTACACATCACTACAATAAATAAGAGGTCAGGTGTCGTCGAGATGCTGTCCCACCGAAGACACTTCGACGCTCAAGTCAGTAATAAACTTTCGAATTACAAGAAGGTAATTGAAAATGAGAGTTGAAATAGAGTGAGAGATTGATGTAAGAAGGAGTGTTCGCCTTTAGATGTAAAAGATATCCCTACGACTCGTCGAAAGCGCAGTTTTCTGACTCGATGTTCACGGGAAACAAGCGGAAAACTAAGTCTTGTAAGCGTGGAAGTTTTGAAGGACGGAACTTGGGGAGTGGGTGAAATCCCTGGAATCTAAAGGCTTTGTGTGGAATTATTGTAATAAGCGCTTGTGTGATTAGGAGCGAGTGTTAGTATGCTCAGGGATTCTCTGTCGTAGTTTTCTGTGTCTTCTTTTTCTCCCTTCAGAAGGGAGACTTTGTGAGATTATATAGATGGTGGGTAGGGCGACCTCCCTTGGCCAAGAAAGTGTGATCCCTGCATCGTATTGGACGGCCTTCCTTAAGTAGGAATAATCGACTGGTGCATTCAATTGGAATTGTTTTATTTCTGAGCGGTAACGGTTCTCCAGATTATTTGCCTTTTTTCTGTACTTCTATTACCGTTAGATTTCATTGTAGGCAGGAAGATAGAATCTAGCGCTTTCCTCATGGGAAGGGTATCGAATCTGTTGATGCCCTCTTTAATGGAGATTAGCTTCAAGGAAGGCACGAAATCAAGAAAATGGACTGTTGCTTGTCGTGTACAGAAACGTTTGCCAAATCGGGCCTTGCCCATCTAAGGTTTTTACCTTTTCTTGTTCGGCTGTTATAGTGCTTCCGATCAACAGAGATATTGACCATCTTGAGAGAGCGTGTTAGCCGCCTAGTTGGCCTTCCTATGGTCAACGCTAGCATTGACCTCGTATCTCGACTTTCTTGAATTTTTGGCCTTTTTTTATTGGGTCTGCCTACTATGGGCTTACCCATCAAAAAATTTTATGATTTTTATCCAAAATTTGTTAAAGAAACATAAAAAGTTGTGAAAAAATTTAATAAATCTAGTAGGGGGCATGTACAATAAAATTATATTTTTAAAATTTTGCATTATAAAGATCACAAAATATATTTTATTGTTTTTTTAAAATAATTTTTCTATCTGTTATTTTATTTTCTATGATTTTTTATTCTCATTAAATATTACAAAAAAAAACAAATCATAAGAACATGGATTGTTTTTCATAGCACTTCCAATGTCACGATGAGAGGTGATTATTATAAATATTTCAGCAGCAGCATACCCCAAAAAAAAATAAATAAATACAAAAAATAGTTGATTAAGTATTTTTGACCTTTTATTTCTGATAAGACTGCTAAGTTTTCTAGGCTTAGAGTTTCTAAAATCTCTTAAAATTTCCACGAAAAAATATATTTTATATCAAAAATTTAAGGCTTTTGAGGTTCTAATGTTTCTCACTACTATCATGTTTTTGTTATAACATGTCAAGTTCAAGGGCTAATTATTCAATACTTATGAAGCATTATTCTTTTGTTTGGTTTATTTGAAGGTGGCAATGCACGCTCGCGGAGGGGGGGTGTTTAATAATTCTCCTCCCAAAATAGTAGAATTAGCTAGTATTATGAATGAAATGGGATTCATTTTTTATCTTATTATAGCTATCATGACTCGAGATCATATTAGTTTAAATTAAATCTTAATCTCAAAATTACATCAATGTGTAACACCCATTATTGATTCTAAAGTAATAATATACACATATATGCTGTTATCACGTTATCGTTAAATTTACTTCATTTGACAATTAATATCCACTACTTGCTCAATAAAATAATATAATATCCAAATCTCATATCTTTTTTTTTTTTTTTCCTATAAGTGATTAAATATATAAATAAGAAGAGAAAATTGTATAGATTACAGAGATAAGATAAATATTTCAAAAAATTAATAATAATAAAAATTGAGCACTTGGGCCATGACCCAACTTATATCATTACAATATGGATCAAAGCCTAAAGCTGTCCAGAGAGCCACTTTAAGCATGGATAAGATACAAAAAGAGTCCTTAATATCTCAACATGAAACGACTAACTCTCACCACAAATCAATCAATTGTGTATAACTTGTCATTAAGATATTAAATGATCTGCTTGATAATTCGAATCAGATTTGGAACCATCTCACTATTAAACATGGCATTATTTTCTATGCACTACAAGTAATAAATGGCCACAATAAGGATTAACTTAAAAACTATCAAAACTTTGATTTGTCCTCTTCCACTTACTCCAAATTCAATGGATTGAAAGAGGTCATGAATCAAATGGCCAAAAACATCTACCCCTATGGCACAAACGACCATCAAACCTTTCGAGAGAATGAATATTAGAAAAAAAGAAAAAGATGATAATGACATTCAACTTGAATACAACAAAGGAAGTAAAAAAGGTTCCGATTAACAAACATAAAAGCCTGATTCTTTGTGTTAGGACGTTTCCTAATGACAAGCCAAAGAATAATAGAATGTTAGGGAATTCCTTGGGAAGCCCACATTAAACTATACCGCGTATAAACAAATTGTGTCATATATTAGATATTTCTAAGTCATAAATTTTAGGTTATTAATTATATATTATAATTTTACTTGATATTTATGGTAAATATTAGCATATTTAGGACTTCAAAAATATTTGAAATCATATTGGAGAAGAATTGTGTAATCAATTGTAATATTCAACCTCAAATTAGATCGATTTTTTTTAACGTTAAATGGCTGTTTTGACAACAAATCAGTTTTTGATGCGAATTTTAAGAGGAAATCATATGACTATTGAAAGTCTATATAATGTTAGAAATATAATAATCTCCTTAGTTAAAACATATTCGTTTGATTAAAAATATATTAAAGTGAAAAATTTTCAACCCTGTACAAAAAAGACTTGTCTTAAACAACTAATACACACAATTCTCTTACAATTGACGAAAAGAAAGGAAGTTAGAGAAAATCTAGACGAAAAAAAAAAAGAATGTCACTTGACTTCCATCTTGCAAGATCTTAAGGGATATAATTGTAGAGAAAATTGAGGATCTTTGAACTCGTAAGTAATATTCGTCTTCTTGGCAAGTTCTTATCCTTTTTGTATTCTTCCTTTGAAAATTTATTCTTTCTTCTTCTTCATAATGCCACGATTTATAGTTTACGGAAGAAATCTTGAATTTCTTTATGCCTAAAACGAACTTAAGTGTAATTCTCACAAGAATTCTTAATTTCATGTTCAAATGCTTTAAGATTAGAAAGCATGTTCTAGTTTGAACAACCCTCATGTTTCTTCCAAATAATAAGAAAATAATATGATTATTGTGGTTGTCGGGCATGAGTTTTTGGATTATAATAATTATGACTAATTAAATTAATATAATTAAAATTGAGGTAAAAAGATATAAAAAATTAGGTTAAAAAAGTCAAATTATATCAATTAAATCTGAACCTAATACGTGTCTCAGTCTAAGCTTGAGCCTGAGCAGGCTTGTTAGATTTAAAAGCTTGTTTGAATCGCGAGAAAATACGTGATAGACGATACCAAGCATACAATAAACAATCACAATCAAGAAAGACGCAATTTTTACGTGAAAAACTCCCTATGAAACGAGGGAGAAAAACCACGGGACACAGAGTCCGAAATTTTCACTATCAGCAGTTGATCGGTTACACAAACCCCAAATCACAAATAATAATATCAACTAATTGTGGACAGTCCGTACAAGAAGTATAAGGAATAAGAGTACAGATAAAACCCGGGAGACGTTCTTCACAGCTGCAAGAGTCTCGTACGTGGGATTGCCGAAAATTAAAAATTGATTGAAAACCCGAACAGAAGCTCAATTCTTCATCATCTTCTTCTTCTCTCTCTTTTCTCTTCTCTGGAACGGCGCTCAAATGGTTCTCATAACCCTAAAAACGAAAGATCCGCGTTTTACATCACCGGCGCCCGCTCGAGCGGCTGTCAAGCGCACGGCGAGCGCCGGCCCCCGCTCGCTCGAGCGGCTGTCAAACGCCTAGCGAGCGCCTAGCGAGCGGGGCACATTCTGAAAAATCCGCTTGAGCGCCTCTCGAGCACACAGCGAGCGAGGCACATTATGGAAAATCCGCTTGAGCTCTTCTCGAGCACACGGCGAGTGGTGGCCATTCTGAAAAATCCGCTGGAGCATCTAGCGAGCTCAACTTGACCTTTCTCCATGCGATGAGGATATGGACCTCCACCCGCCTCATCAAGTGGGTATGGGCCCACTCGGGAGTGACCCATAACCCAACAAGACTGACACACAGTCGAGCCCAGAAAACAGTGGCACCTTACCTGAAGCACGCCCAAGTCACGCTAAAACTCTATAGACCTGATACTTAGCGCCTGACGCATACCTGAGTGATACTTGAGCGTCACTCTTATATATAAGGGACACCCAAATTGATTTCAATCATTTTACAGCGATTCTTCTAAAGAGAGAGAGAGAGTCAAGGAGAAGAGAGAGAAAGCTTAAGGAAGCTCCAATTGGTGGTTTAAGGCTATAAATTGGATAAATTAAATCAAGATAAGTGCACTCTATATTTTTTTTCTATTATTGTTATTTTCTTCTAATTTTCATGAGCAATTCTTATTTATTTGCTCAATTATGTAATAATTTTGAAGCTAGTATATTTATATTGAGTATGTATGTTAATTTTTCATGATTTTATAGAGCAATTAGGTAAGAACTCATATTTAAATTAAGTATAGTGCATATATGTGCTAAATATTGCTCCATAATTGTTTGCATGTTCTAAATTTATGGTATAATGGTCTTACATGTGATGAATTTTATTTATACTACTATTGCATGTTCAAGACCTATAGTTTCAACTTGCATGTCCACAAATTTTAGAGAAAAATTATTCTATATGTATATTATTAAATCTAGAATTTGTAGAACTCTCCCTTGCTGATTTTTATTGAACTTTTGTTGTATTTTGAGTTGCCCATGTATTGAACTCATGCAGTAGAATATAAGAGTCTTAAATAAATAAATATTTCATATGAGTTAAAAATTGTATACACATTGACACATATAGTCTGAGATTTAACATATATATTGATTTTTTTTTTAAACAACTGCTGAAATTCTACGCTAAGAGCTAAATTTCTACATCAGCTGAATTTCAGTATCATTTTGCTAAGTTTTGATTTCTATATGTGTTAAATTAGTACGACAGCTTTCATAGGCATTAAATTTATGTGATATGTAATCTACGTGAGCCGGAAAAGTGCATATATTTTAGTAGGTATAATATAAGAGTTTATTTAATTGATGAATTAATCTAATTGCTAAATTTTCAACATTTAGCCATCAAATTCAGCATTCCATTTCTTCAAATGAATTATAATTAAATTTCTGTAAAAGTAAAAGTATAAATTGATTGCATTATAAAAGAAAACTCTACAATTATATTAAGACATGATAAACTATTTTTCAAATGGGTAAGAATTAAGAATTATAAAGTTAAGTATAGAGTTTCTCTAAATTAAATATTGGACAAAGGTTTTGTTCAACAGATAGTATATTTTAGCATAGCCTAATATATTATAATAATATATCAATTTTTGACCCTATCATCCACGAAAAAGAAGTGACATTTGGTCATATTTATAAGGTTATATGTAAATAGCCATCATCTGGGTCTTGAATATGAGCTTATAGTCTTTAGTTGTGTAAAAATATATACAATTCGATCTTTGATTGCCTGCTCTTTTAACTAATAAGGCATATCGGCCCTAATCTCTAAAAAAAATAAAAATTTAAGCATAATTTGATAGCTAAGATAAAGAAAAAAGATGATAAAATAATCTGAAAAATACTATATAATCTGGACATGTATTTATATAAAATTTCATAGCATATCATTGAATTCTGATGCATATATTTTTTTATTATATTTTTAATGTAAAGATATGTATATAATTATTATTATATAGTATTTTATTGAGTTTTTGACTCACTTTCTTACTATTTTACTAACCCATCAGATGAGGTACACGAGTTTTTATCAGATGAGTAGGAGTGAAGGTTGAAGAGTGACAGATTATATTCCTAGAGATGTTTAATATTATTATCATGTTTTCGGATATCGTTTAATATATCTATGTGTTGTATTTTAGCTTAATTCCAGTTTTGGTCAATGAATTGTAATGTAGTTGGCTTTTCAAAAAGCATTTAGACATCTAAAGTGATGATTTATGGCATCTAGTAATGATTAATAGGTTGTAGCATGTGTTGATAACGGGTAGGTTGTGTTGGATAATGTATTTAATATTAATATATATTTGAGGTTAGCAGGTTAAATCTGAAGTCAGATTTTGGCTGTCAGACTTGTTAATGTTGGTAGCGAAAATATATTAGTGGGTTGTCAGTATGTATGTTAGTTGCCCTGCAATAGTTTTTACAATTAATATTACATATTTTATTTCTTTGATTAAGTATCTGTAGGCATCATTCCTTACATATAATCCGATATTACGTATTTGGGTTGGTGTCAGAGTCATGAGTGATGTGGCAACAACATTTGGGTCCCATGTATATTTTATTTTATGTATTGCGGTCGGTGGAGGTATCGACGTAAAATTCACGTCCGAAAATTATTAAACAGTTATTTAGTTAATTAATTTTGATTAGGTCTTAATATCGGATCGAATTTGGGACGTAATTGTGATGTTCTTCATAATATTTGAATCTTACTATGTCTAAATTGAAGTCCATATTATTTTGTAAGTGGAATTACATAAGTCATGAAAACTAAGGAAGAAATATAGAATAATATATTATCATAGAAGTAATTATGTATTTATATAATTATGTTCAAATTTATATTATAACCTGTCTTTATACAAGTATATTGATATATAATCTTATTAATTAACTTATCCTTCAATTATATTCAAGAACTCTTAGAATTTGAAGTCATTTTTATCTTTTTTCTATCTAACATTTGATGCAACGTTTAAATAAGAGTACTATTAAGACAATTTTATTTAATTTTTGAATTCCTTTAAATTTTGATTAGATTATTGTTTTCAATAGATAATTATTATAAATTCTTATGCATAAAACTTTTTAGATATTGTTTGAATATTGATTCATAAGTAGAAGTTACTTATTGAAGAAATCTTTAGACTTCTACCCATTTTGAAACCAAATAACAATTTTTGATTTTCTCTTGTTTGAATAGCATGTGACCTCTATTCGAATGCTTATTTCTATCTTAGCGTGCGATCTCATATTCGAACACCAGATTCACATATTATTATCCAAGTCTTAAAGTTATTCTATTTTCTCGGACTCTAATATTTAGTCTTTAATATGAGTCAAGTACTGTAATTGCTTTATTTTATTTGTGATTATAGTTAAGATTGAGAAGATTGTATAAACATATTATAATACTATGAAATATTGAATCTGCAATATTGAGATATAATCTATAAGTTTTTGATACTGAATTTTATACTTTGATGAATATTGAGGTTATGGTATTATGGTGGAATATTTATAACAATGCGACCATTATTTTGTAATATTAATAAGATATCAATTAGTGAAATAGAATCTTATGGCAAACCAAGTGAGTTGGTTGCTAAGGAGGGGAAAAGATGCTACATAACAGTGAGAAATTTGATGTGGATATGAAGCAATGTTTAAAGTAATGTTTGTTAGAGAAATAATGAATATGGTTGTTAAATAATTTATTACATAGTACAACCATAAACTTAAGTTACATGAAACAAGATAGTTTTTGAAATCACAAAAAGAGGTGTCAACCATATAGGGCTACCTTATTGAGATAACTCATGATACTGAATTGAGACTAACTAAGACATACAATATATGTCATCATTTGATGACATACTTGAAAAATAATGTTAATTTGAGAGTTTTTTTTTTTTTCATCATTTACAAGTTATGAAAAAGAAGTGAGAAAGATAACTGTTTATAGATTAAAAATGTAGGCAAAAGTCACCGAATTTAATTATATGTAATTCTCTATTTGATGATATAGTTCATGAAAATTTATACATCAATTATCTTCAAGATGATTCAACATAAGTTGGTAAAAATATCAACTTGACATCTTATTTTTCGCTAAAACCTTGAATGTGTCTTTGCTTTCTACTAATTTAAGGCTTTTATTTGAAGTTATTTTCAATCAGAAAGTTGACATAATTGAATAAGGATGCTGACCATTCAAGGCTAATAAAATCTTGTGTATATGTCTTTAAAGTTTTAAATATCAATGATGTAGTAATTATATCTGAAAATTATATACTTACAAGGTGGATTATAAATATAAAATCCCAAACATCTAATATGAGTTCTCATTGTATAATATTGGATAATGATTTGCATATGTGGTTAAAAAGGACGACACCTAAGTTCATATGAAGTTGTTTGTAAACGGAGGGCATTTTGTGGGGAAGAAGAAATACAAGACAATATTATTAAAATAGATAAGATAGTTTAGGATTTTGAAATTTATATTTTGGTAATGGGATAACAAATTAGAATATTTCACAGCAACTTGTCAATGAAATTGTAAAAGGTGTAAGAAAATTGTGATAGATTGAGAATGACTAAATGACTCAAAAGTTATTTAGAAAAAAATAAAAGTAAGAAAAATGATTGGGTGACATTTTTAATTTTTGAATCTAGGCAAATAACCTTTACTATATTTATATAATTTAACTCTATTTTTTCATATATAATAATCAGTGTTCTTAGCTTGTGTTGAATACTCATTATCAACCACTTGTATAACTGTTAGACCCTTATTATCAACCGATTGTAAAACTATCAGATCTTTAATATCAATCATCCATGACTTTTAGTAAAATACAAATTAACAACAACCAGTCGAAATAACCTTTCAATATAAAGAAAAGAGATGCGATTCTTTTCATTATTATTAGAAAATTACAGGGAACAATGTTCAACGAGAAGAATAAATAAACTTAAACACTGTTTGTTTTATTATATGAAAACTTTTATTTCTTCTTCTTACGAAATGCAGGCACTATGATTTTTCTCATATTGTATAAACATTATGAGAAGAACCAAAGAAAATATATCAAATACCATGAAATGGAGAAGAAATAATAGTAAAAGAAAAAAAATAGTAAAAGATAAAATAATCAAAATAAACCCTAATATTTGTTGGATTTTTAGTCATTTCCTTGTGAACATTACAATAAATGGATAGTTATTAGGAGGATGCGTGATATTCGTGTGAGGGTTGATTGAAGATCGATCAATGATCATTCAAGCGACAAAAAGATCATAAAGGGTCACACGATATTTGTACAAGGGTTTGCTGAGAATCTATCGAATGTTAGTATAGTGATGCATGATAGACACCTAATTTACACATGTACATTGACTTCGAAATAGGGGCACTCGAGAGATACTTGAGAGACACACATGTGTGCATTTGCCAAATTGGGGCCATCTGATGCATGCCCAAATGGTGCTTGTGCACCGTTTGCACAGTGAGCTTGTGCTTGGCGAGACTTCGAGCGTCATTCCTTATATAAAGTCGTGCCTAACATGATTTTAAGATATCCGAAATCATTTCTCACATAAGAAGTATCATACAGAAAAAAAGAGAAAAGAAAGAAGAGGAAGACGTTCGACATCTAATTGAGGTTGGATTTGAGATTCATTCTTCAATAAAATCAGATACATTATTTTAGAGTAAATTTTTAGAATATATTTTATTTGGTTGTTCTTATTTCTTATTATATATTTTTTATGAATTGTTAGATGTGTTGAGAGGTTTAAAATCAACCATTATTCACATAGGATTATAGTAAATGGATTCAAATAGAGTTATTTGTAACCGATACTATTATTACAGTAAATTTGTTCGAAATTTGATCAATAATTTTTTTAATTGAAAAGAATTTTTCACGTTAAAATATTATGAATTATTATGTTGCACATGCTCACGAGTTTGATAATTAATGTTTGACGAGAAGGTTTGGGTTTATTTTGCTGCGTCAAATTGTGCGTATTTTAGTCAATCCTCAGAAAATGTCACTGATAAAACAACATTAACATCAAATAATATTAAAAACAGTACTAGTTGTCATATTATCTTAAATTTGAAATAAAATCATTTTGAAAGGGAGACGAGAAAAAAATTAGATACTTGAAATTTTTTGTTGATCTACAAAAAAATTAATGGAAGATGAACGTGTTGGGAGAAATTCGCAAAAAGGAGAAAGGAGTGCCATTGCAGCCGTGTGGGAAAAAGAGGTTCAAAATCTTTGCCCGAATCTTTTGATTTGAAAAAAATGTTAATTTTAGTTATTGAATTGAGACAAATAGAAAGCTGAGATTAAATTAAGGGTGTTTTGATATTACTTGTTACACAAAATTTTTTTTAACTAAACAGTTAATATTTTATTTTAAAAAATATAAATTTAAGAATCAACTATTCATAATAGACAAATAGCCAATGTATTAAATGGGTTAGATCGCTCGTTCTATGACACGATCAATAGTGGACAGTGTTAGATAGTATATAATACAATTTAACATTTTATATTATATTAGATTGTATAGTAAACTACTCACGAGCCATATCTAACATGGCCCATTTGGGATAGGAGGATGAAGTAAGAGATGGTAAGGGATTAAAAATAATTTTATTTTAATATTTATATTTTTATTTTTTAATAATAGACTGTATTGTATTGACTCGTAGCATGACATCAGATGGCTTACAAGTACATTCAGCTTGTCACATCACGGGCTATATATTATTTTGGGCCAAAACTTTGAAATACGACCGGGTGCTGTGGCGTATTTATAAATAGGTGGCCCAAAATGAATAAATCACGGCTATTTGGCGTGATTTATTTGACGCCTCTTGCAATATGGGGCCTCCTCCGGTGCATTGACCAGATTTCGACGAGCTTCCCGTCTCTCTCTGTCTCTCTCGCTCGCTCTCTCAATTTTTCTTGCTTTGCTGAAGAAATCATATCAGTGTCTTTCACACCAGAGGGATCAAACAGGCATCCATGGAAGTGGAAGAGGTTAGGCTAAGCATATACAAGGCAGCACGAACGATAAAGAGAAAACAAAGCACTACGCTTTACAACGCCGTAAGATCCATCTACGAAGACTCTATCTTCGTCGGAGAGATATCACAGCTATGGCCTGACCTTCCCTTACTCGCCAACCTTCGTTGCGGGCTTTGGTACTCCCCCAAATTTCTCTCCACCTGTTACTTCAAATCCACAGACGGCCACAACAATAATTGGTCCTTCAACACCTCTCGCCTCAATCTCCATGTTGCCCTCCTAGCTGGTAATCCTTCCTTCTCTTTATCTCCCTTTCTCTCTGCTTGATAAGTTGTTTGGTTGAAATTTTGACGAGGAAAACTTTCAGGAATTAAACAGCTGCGAAAACCAATTGAAGTGTACTCTATTTAGTTTAGATGATGTGAAATTATGAAAAAAAAAATATAGTTTTATAAGATTTGTTCTAGTTTTGCAGAATTTTTTTAAATTGTAGAATCTGATGGGTCCGCTGTAAAACAATAAGATCTGAACCCAAATGTTAGAACTTGTATTGTTAGAATGGGCAGGGTTATCAAATAGGCAGACTATCGAAAGAGTCCATCTTGTCAGACGTAAGGGTGTAAGAAGCACTAACAGGACCAGTAATATAAGAATCGGAACCAGTGCTGCAGCATAAGTATCAAAAAATGGTGCCGCTATTGGTACCGGTATATTGCCTAACAAAAATATAATATTTTCCAAACTTTTCAAGAAAAAGAAAACAAAAAATTATATGATATGAGTTAAAACATTTTGTTACAAGTTGCAAATGGTTTAACTTCAAAAAAATAGTTTCGACAATTATAAAATGGATCTATAGCTTTACAAATTAGAACTTATACAAATAAATTTTCATTAACTTCTGGTTTAATTACAATATCACATAAGAAAATTTTAAAAATCTACAAGTCAATTACTTCTCCATCAACAAAGCTGCATTAGGCCACTCTTTGTTGAATGTATCCAGAATATTCAAGCAACTCAATAATCTAAATAAGCCAGACAAATTATGAGACAGAGATAATATTGCAATAAAATCAGAGAAGAAATCTGATCTAATATACCTCATTGAAGGATCAAGTATCTTCTTCCATCAGGTTGATCTTCCATCCAATCTTAATGTATCAGAAAGTACCTATGTTGCTCATCATACTTTTATAATCATATTAAATTATGGTTATAATAATAAGCATGCTTTGAACATTTTCATCAATGCCCATGTACAAATATTACCATCAGTTCATATTGTCACAATTCACATCACACATAGAACCACTATAATACAATTGAGATTTCCAAATTACAGATAAAGCAATATTAAACATGCCCAAATATTCTAAACATACTAAAACATTTATCAAATACTAAACATATCCAACAATTGCAACAAAATTGTTCAGGTCCATCAATAGGGTAATGCTTAAATTCCAATTTTTTTGAATAGCAGCAACTGAAATCCAAATACCAAATAAGTTGTTGTTTAATCATCAAGTTCAATGCTTGCTGCCAACTTAGGCATCTCCATAAACAAAGAAGCATACAATATATTGGTAACAATAATCAATTGTTATGAAGATAAAAAAGAAATTATATATTCATGGTAAATATTCATACCCTCATCAAACACGTAAATGTCGGGATCCTCCATGCCATCTAAATGGTGCTTTTCTTCAATTTGATCACTTCTAAACCAGCTTTGAGCACATATGAGTTCCATCACCATTCTTGGGGCCAATGAACTCCAAAATTGGTCTAGTACTCTACCTCAAGTGCTAAATTGTGATAGGGATGACCAAAACATCTCTCGACATGAGCAAGAATTGGGTATCTTGATGCATTAACCTTTCACCAACTCAAGATGTCAAAAGAAGTACTCCCGTGTTGTGCATGCATCAAAGAGATATCTACCAAGTTCAGAAGTTGTGTTCATAGGGTTTTGTATAGCCTCATCCTCTCATAATCATCCCAATGGTCTTCCTCCACATCCACCTCAAGTTCTACCATGTAGGGACATGCAATTCCCACTAGAACCTCTGTAAACATATGAATACTCTTGATACAATCACTCAATAGTGGCCTTTACCCTAGTAGACATCCCAACACGCTCTTCCATGTTAGGCTTGAGCAAAATTGGGTGGCTTGACTGTATCAGTTTGATTGATTTGAAATTTTATAGGATTGGTCAAGGTGTAAAAGTATTATGGACGGACACAGTTATAAAATTAGATCCGATTAATTTTTGAGCTTGGCACAGGCACAATTAAAGTGTCCAACTTGGCTTAGCCGACCTAAATTATAATTTTTTTGTAAATATATATTATTTTTTAAAAATAAATATTAAGTTTAAAAAATTATTTCAATAAATTATATTTTTATATAATTAATAATTTTTTATGCAAAATTTTTTTATTAAAAGATACAATTATGTAGCATTTTATTTTAAATATTATAAAATTTAAAATATTGTATATTTTTGGATATCTTTTATGCTAATATAAATTTTTATATAAATATATAAAAATAAAAAAATGTCCATCAACCTACTCAAACTAGCTGGTTTGGCTCATGGACGGGCATGGTTAAGGTTTTTGGCCTGGCCTGATTTGCTGGTAATAACTTTTCATCTAAATTTGGCTCGTGTTCAGCTCAAACCAAAATTTGATTAGGCCTATTCCATAGACTTTCTTAAACCAAGAATCTAACCTATCTAATTTGAACCAGAGATGTCGCACTGTTACCACAAATAAGAAACAATTAACCTTCATTTTGTCACCCCAACATTTGTCATGCTTGGCTTTCATCCATTGTGCTATATATTCTAACAATAATCACTAGAGTTAAGATACTTTCTCTAATGAGTGTGAATCCTAACTAGCTCATCAAAATACAATTTGGAATAACAATACTAGGCACTCGACATGGATTTTGTGACATCATAAAACAATTTTAAGAGCTTTGTGAAGTGCCAAATTTTGTCTCAATCTTGACAGTTTGGAGCCCCCAATCCCTTGTTGTGTAGATGGAGCACCAAATTCCCATCATCATTCAACTTATGCTGAAATGCTTTTTGGTACTTCTCTGCTATGTTCAACATTGTGAATTTTTCTAATGAGTGAAGGCATGAAGTTGCAAGAATAACCCAAAAGAAATTTCACTTTTGTCAGTGGCATACTTGAATTGTGCAAGCCTTTGTGGTGAACTCTTCACATACTTGATCTTACAATGCGCCTTTGTAATTGACTAATTTACCTCTTTCAACCCATCAATCATGGTTAAATTTAGTCTGTGCACAACACCTCATCTGCAAATGTTCATGCCCGCATACAATTTGTCTTAGGCTCATATTATCTGCCCCTACTTGCATACTCTTCATTTGGTCTATTGCAACATCATTTGAACTTGCATTCTCAACCGTTTTTGCAAGTACTCTGTCAGTTCCCCACTTCATAATGACTTCGTCTAAAATATTGCCCAATGTTGTCCCCTTTCATGTAATCTGTAATTATTGCCAAAGAAACGACCAGTCACATACATATAACTATAATTTTGGATAGAAGTCCCAAGTATTAATTGCCAAACAAACTTTATAGGCTGTGTGTGAAGAATAGTTCTTTTAACTTTGATTGCTCATCAAAGTACTACTTCATGCAATTCTTCATCACTGTATTATGACTAGGTACTTTAAACCTAGGTTCAAGCACCTTAACCAATTGTTTCAGCCTTGTCTTCTCAACAAATCTAAATAGTACCCCATCCTCTATGATCACCCTACCAATGGCCTCCCTACCTTTTTCCTCATCAAATTTCATCGCCATCAAATTCCCTACAACTTCCCCTTGCACTGAATTGGAGTCGTGACCAAGTTTTATTTGTCTTATGTGTAATTGACTTGTCTTCTTTTGGTAGTATGCACATGGCCCCAGCATTTGTGCAAATTTGATTATGCCATTATGTTTGAGGTGGTGACAACCAAAATTTCTAGCATAATAGTTGCATTTGCACTGCAGTTAGCCAGGTTTATCCCACTGTTCTAATGGAAGCTTCGTATAATGATCCCAAAGAATGGATGGACTGGGATTTTTCCTTTTCTATCAATGGGAGGAACACAAGGGTTGGGCCAAAGATGGATGAATAGGGGTGGGTGCATCCATAGTGTTGCCGGAAGCTATAAAATCGGCTGGTGTAGAAGATGAAACTCCACAATGTGACGATGTCTCCATTACAAAATTCTAGTCTCCAAACAAATAAGTATATGTCAACTGTAATCAAGGAAAGCATATATTGTTTGAAGTATGAAAAAATAAAGCAAAAATCAATCACATGGATAATGTCAATTGTTTGGTGACTATTTGAAATATTTCTTTTCTAAGATTTGAAATAATCAATGCAGTAGTGGGCATGTGGAAATATTAAATACCTACAAAATATTCTTTGCAAACTAATTAACACAGTATATTGACAGTTGTGGACATGTGATTTCATATCTGACATCTACTAAGGTGCTTCTTTGATGGTCTTTGCTTAAATCCGTTATCAGTAATTACCGTAAGTAAAGCAAAAATGATGGAGGCTCATTATTTAAAAAAATATATGATATAGAATTGAAATTTATGTTTCGCATCCGGATTAGAGTTTAAATTTGAAATAAATTAGGATTTTGTTCAGTACCTAATTTATCAAACTAGGGTTCGCCAACCTCAACCTTCATAAAAAATGATGATGATTGAAGAATGAAGACAGAGAGAGAGAGAGAGAGAGAGAGAGAGATAGAGAGAACTTATACATACAACTAAGAAATGACATACCAAAAGGCCATTCTTATTGGAAAGAAATTTATACGACTGTCTTCTCTTGAGCTTGAAGAATGAAAGTCAAGTATTGCTGCTTCAATGATGAAGAAAATACAAAGACAATCTTGACAAACTTTGATGAGAGCTATTTTGGTCCACTCATTTTTAGCCTCTCACATTCATTCAAGTGTTAGGATTGAAAGTTAAAAAATAAATGGTAGAGATTCCATCAAATAATTTAAATGACTATTTAATTCTATTATTCATTTTTTAACTTCCAATTTTGGCCCTTGGGTGGATGTGGGAGCCTAACTAGTGGGAGGACCATAACAGCAATCAATTTTGACACCCAGGTTTCTGTTAGCAATTGAGTTCAAACTCAAAAGGGAAAGAATAAGTGAAGTGAGGCCTTTTGGTTCAAGAAAACCAGTCCATAACAACCTTTTTTTTTTTTAAAAAATTTTGTTGACATACATATATTTGCAATTGAGTCGTTTAGTTGGTTCAACTAGGCCTGTGATCGTAAAAGGAATCCGAAAGAATCTTATGTAAATGATTATGTTTGGTTCTCCTGGGATAAAATTTCCATTGTCATCATGGTTTGGCTTCCGATTGAAAAGGAATTCTGGCTTTATTGTTCAAGTAAATTCTTTAGGTGTTTAGAAGAAAAATGCAAATATATACAATTTTTTTTTATCTCTAATAGTAGCCATGGACACTGATCATCAGATCTACATGGTTGTCCTCTACCATAAAATGCTTTGAAAAAGGAGAGACAGGAAAGAAAGCTAAAATCCAAAAAAGAAAGCAGATGGTGCTTGATCTAATAAATATGTTGCTCTAAACACTACTTCTGGCATCAATGTTGTAGTTGGGCCTTTGATAGCTGGTAGGGATGACAGATGTGTGAGATAGATTGATGAGAAGTCGTGCAATTGAGAGAGAGAGAGAGAGAGTGTGTGTGTGTGTGTGTTTTGAAATTATTAGTGGGATGGTGTTGAAACTGTTTGATGTGGCTGTTGTTTTTGTGAGGGGGTGAGTTTTTAATGTTAAAAAGTTTTTAACTATTAAAACTAAGTTGTTTTGGTTTAAAAATATAAAAAAAGTAGTACCGGTAGAAGTACTGCCTATAATACGGGTACCATTAATGTATCACCTATGACGGATCACGTCTTAAAACCCGTCGTTAATCTTAATCATAACTTATTATCCTTTGATTGTTAATATTACTAGTTAAATACATCATAATCAATGGGACGTGAGCTTTTTCTATAAATATTTCAATTCACCTGTACATAAATAATAACTCAACATACATAGGATTTAAATACATTGCCACGTCATCTGTGGCTCTAACATTAACTAGACAATATGATGCCAGCTTCAAATTAAGGAAAGATGTCTACTAAACCAATCATATACACATCTGTGGAGCAAATAACATCTGGACAACCTTAACCATTCGAACTACATCACTTAAAAGAGAATACATTATTCCATAGCATTCATCAAAACTAATCAAAAACTTTATATCATTTCCTTCTTAGTCTACATCTAAGGTCAATTTTAAAATAACAACTAAATACAACATACACTATTCCAAAATATAGGCTAACAAAAATGATAACTTCAGAGGTATAAACTAAATACTTCAAGCTTTACTCCAGCTCGTCGGTATAAACTCGTGCAAATCATCTAAAGGGTTAGTAAAATGGTAAGGAGTGAGCCAAATGCTTAGTAAGGCATAATATGTAGCAAATATTATGTAATCTTTTTATTTAAAACATAATAGTAGGAATAGAGATTATTATAGAATACAATAACTTAAAATATGGTCATAATACTTATGCAATTCTCCTTTTGATTTCTTATCTTATTCCTTTCTTATTCTTTCTTTATCATAACATGATTTTTGTTCTTCTTTATTCTTATATGTCAAAACATACTGAAAATTTACTTTTCTTTAGGGGCCAGAGTTAGTAGGCCTTACTAACTAAAGGAGCGGTCGATCGTGTTAGAGTCATTTTTCTAATTGGCATATTTCGTGACCATATATACTATTGTATTGATGTTGGGTTATGGCTTATCGAGATACTGCATCAACACATATCTGTTGCTGTCTGTTCCAACTTCCAGGGATACTACACCTATCGTGAGCTCTCCACTTGCTCGAGCCCCAAAAGCCGGCCCGCACTCGCCCAGGCGCTTTCTAGTCGCTGAGCCCAAAAAGCCAGCGCTCTCTGCGCTCTCTACCCGCCGACCCCAAAACTAGAAGTATCAAGCCTTTAAGCGCTGAGCGCAAAATCCAAAAAGGGCCCGCTTGCTCCGCGAGCCGAAGCGCCACTTGGCAACAGCACTTTTGAATGCTTTTTGCCATCTATAAATACTTATCTTATAATTTTGAAACCCTAGGACTCTTGATGCAAACTGAGAAGAATGTTGTTCACGCTCCATCGATCTTGCTTCTCGAGAAAACCAAAGCTACGAGTTTGAAGCTTCATGTTCTAACAAGTTTTCTTTCACTTTCTTTTAACCATTTAAACACTTTAATTCTTCTATCTTCGTTTGAGACGCTGTCGTTGAAGAAGGAGATCCGATCGTATCTTGCAATAAAAATGTTAATGAAGACCGAAAGGTGTCCTGTCGTCATTGCAGACACAAATCCAAGGAGTTCCTTGGTAGTGATCACAAGATGGGAGTAAGTTTGTTAGGTTAATTGTCGTTACCACCCGATCTATAAGTTGATTTTCATAAAGCATAGCTTCTCCGCCTCAAGCCCGGAGGGTTTTTCTCGATTACCGTGGTATCGAGTTTTTCCTTCATCACCAAAATCGTCCTTTTATTATTACTTATACTCATTTATATTTTCATTTGTTAGTATCATTAGATCTAGAATTAAATATTCTTTACGTGTATTGAATATTTAATTTTACTACTTTCTTATTTTTAATGGTCGAATTTGATTATATAATTTAGGACACAAGTCCTATTTCAATTAGTATAAGAGACTTAGATCCACGAAAGATGCATACTAGTTAATCACCGTCTGTATTTTGATGAGAGTAAAATTATGCATACCTGAAAGACGTATGATTATTTTTAACATCAATGGATGAGCGAGTTTGGGCTAGTAGGCAAATCGGGTGGACTCCACCCACAAGTTCCACCATTGATGAACCAAAAGTCTTATCTTTGGAACTAAAGAGGAACTTTAATCAAGAAGGGGTTACATGCTATTTTTATTTCTTTCAAGAATTTAAATGCATCTTTATGTGTGAAAATCAAAAAAAGCCTGGGATATTCTTGAAATTACCCACTAAGGCACTAAACTAGTTAAAAATTTAAAATTGCAAATGCTCACCACTAAGTTTGAAGAAATACGAGACTTTTGATGAATTTTATGCTAAATTGAACGACATTGTGAATTCTACATTCAATTTAGGAGAACGTATTCCTGAAAATAGAATCGTCCGAAAAGTTCTCACGATTTTTTAAACGATTTAGGCCAATAGTTAATTATCAAGAAAGCAAAGATTTAGATAAATCAAAATAAAAGAACTTGAGGTCCCTTCAAACTTATGAGGACACTCTTTTCCAATCCAAAAGAAATAAATCAATCACCCTGAAAACAAAAGAAAGGAAGAGAAAGATCGCCACTGGACGATTCATGTAGTGATGAGGATTTTGCTTTTCTGTAAAAAATTTAAGAAATTCTTCAAAAATAAGAACAGCAAACAACCTTCTAAAGAAATTGATCTATCTCACACTTCATTCAAAAAGGATAAAAAGGAAACTAAAGATGTTAAAAATAAGAAATTTCAAGGAATCTAATGCCATGAATGCTACAGTTTCGGTCATATCCAGACTGAGTACCCAAATTTTAAGCGCCAAAAAGGAAAAGCTTTAAATGTGTCTCTAATAGATGATGAAGACGATGCAAATCACAATGAACAATCATCCGAAGATGATGAAGTAAATTATATGGCATTCAAGACATCTATAATTAGTGGTGACGAAACCACCAGTGCACCTCCCGAACAGTCAAATTCTTCTCATGAAGAATCTGATAGCGAGTTTGATGGACTTCAAGAAGCATACGATAAACTTTTTGGGAATGCTTTAAAGTAAAGAAAACGAATAAAAGCTTAAATAATAAACTCATCGACCTGGAAAAAGAAAAGGATGAAGTTACAACAAAATTGAAGAGTGCCACTATTACTCGTCATGATCTGGATGTAAAAAACAGCTCTTTAATCGCTAAAATTAAGACTCTAGAAGTGAAGCTTGAGAATACTAAAAACGATCTGAAAAAATTCTTAAGTGGAACCCAAAAACTTGATTATATGTTGTTGGGGATTGGGAAAGTGGCTGGAAATAAAAAGGGTTTGTGATATGTTGAGAAAATCTCCCAACATAGTCCACAATCTAAAACTGTATTTGTTTCCGCCACACAAATTCCACTAAAAATATTACCACACCCAAAGTCATTAAGACCTACCTCAACGTGTGGAGAAAGATTTGGCACAACTCATTTTTTAATCTATATAATCAAAAGGTCAGCGAACAAATCATCAAAACTTTCAAGTCTTCTACCAATTTCAATCAAAGATCTATGAACAGCTTCTTCCATACCTAAATTTGTGCCTCACCGCCATGCAGAAAGTTGGTCACATTCACATCGATGCTACACCATGAATCTTCCAGACAACCAAAGACAAGGGCTAAAAATGAATAAACTTGTTGATCACATTCAGAAATTGAATGAACAAGTAAAAAGGTTGAATCAGAAAGTGAATTCGGGGAGAAAAATTTGGGTAAAGAAAAGTGAGCTGAAAAACTCTTCAAAAACATATCATTGCCATGTTGCTCACATAGCCTTAAAAGCTCCAAATCAATCTCTGTGGTACTTGGATAGTGGATGCTCTACACACGTGTGGAAATAAAGCCATGTTCTCCTCAATGTCAGACCATCCTGTTGGGATGGTCATCTTTGGTGATGGCTCAAGAGCCCCTATTCTTGGTCGAGACTTGATATGTATTTCTGGACTCTCGAAGCCCTGTGATGTCTTGTATGTATCAGGGTTGAAATTTAACCTCCTGAATATTAGTCAATTTTGTGATGACAACTTCGAGGTCCGATGTTTTCAAGATAAATGCTCCATCTATGACACAAATGGCTCAATTGTTTTAGAGGGCAAGAGAACTCCTGACAATCTTTATGGTATTGAGCCAAACAACATTCTTGAATGCAAATCCACTAAAATTGATACCACAGAATTGTGGCATCAACGCCTTGGCCACTTAAATTTTAAAAGCTTATCAAAAATTGTGAAGAAGAGTTGTGTTGAAGGGCTCCCTAAACTATCAAATCTAAAATATCATGTGTGTGGTCCCTACGCTTAGGAAAACAAATTAGAACAAGTCACTCATCTCATGAAACATCCACACATCTTGCCTCTTGAATTAATTCATATGGATCTTATAGGGCCTTCTAGAACTGAAAGTTTAGGTGGCAAAAAGTATATCTTAGTGGTTGTGGATGATTATTCTAGGTATTTTGGATAGATCTTATTCGTGAAAAATCTGACACGTTTGACCATGTAAAAATCTTATGTAAAAAGCTTACTAATGAAAAAGAAACTTCTATTATTAGAATTCGTAGTGACCATGGTAAGGAGTTTGAGAATTCCAATTTTAAAACATTTTGTAATGATAAAGGAATTCACCATGAATTTTCTTCCCCCATCACCCCTCAACAAAATAGGATTATTGAACGTAAAAATCGGGTTATTCAAGAAATGGCCAGAACTATGATGCAATGTAAAATATTGCTACTTCCTGGTGAAGCCGTGAGTACGGCTACCATCACATAATCAACCGGGTCTACACCTAAGACCTGGGATAAACAACCCCTTATGAATTTTGGAAATGAAAGAAACCCAATATTAAGTATTTCCATATCTTCGGCTGTCAATGCTTTGTTCTCATGATAGGGAAAACTTAGGGAAGTTCGACTCAAAAAGTGATGAAGGAATATTCTTGGGATATTCCCTAACTAGTTGAGTCTATCAAGTCTTCAATTTACGCACTCAAACGGTTATGGAATCCATAAATATTGTTGTGAATGACACTTCTCATGACCATCCTGAAAGCACTGATTGTTCAAATAAAGAAGATGATTATGATGACTCCTCACCCAACTTATCTTTTCCCGATATTGAGCAAGTAACTCCTACCGCCATTTCTACAAAGGAACCTTTCCGCGAAAGTTAAGCTCAATCATCCAAAGGATTTTATGTTTGCGATGTTAATGAAGGTATGAGGTCACACGCCGCATTCTAAATCATTTATACCTGTTATGTCTCTCACATCGAACCCAAAAAGGTAGAAGAGGTCTTATTTGATGAGTGCTGGATAAATGCCATGCATGAGGAACTAAATCAATTTGTGAGAAATGATGTAGGGTCCTCGGTTCCCCGTCCTACCCATACAAATATCATTGGGACCAAGTGGATATTCAAAAATAAAACCGATGAAAATGGGAATATCACACGAAATAAAGCTCGCATTGTTGCTCAAGGATATACTCAAGTAGAAGGCATTGACTATGACGAGAATTTTGCTCCTGTGGCCCGTCTCGAGTCTATTCGTATTCTTCTATTTGTTGCGTGTACCATGGGCTTGAAACTGTACCAAATGGATGTCAAAAGTGCATTCCTAAATGGGTTCATTCAAGAAAACCGAAAGGTTTTGTGAATTCTGCATTTTCGGATCATGTGTACAAGTTAAAAAAGGCTCTATACAGCCTTAAGTAAGCTCCCAGAGCTTGGTACGAGCGTCTCACATCGTACCTTTGTGATCATGGTTTTGTTCGAGGCAGTGTTGATAAAACTTTATTTGTCCAAATGACCGAAACATGTATGTTGGTAGCCTAAGTTTATGTTGATGACATCGTTTTTTGTGCCACTGTATACTCCCATGCTCATTCCTTTGCAGACTGTATGGCTTCAGAATTCGAAATGAGTATGATCAGAGAACTTACATACTTCCTTGGCTTACAAATTCGGTAACTCTCTCACGGTACCTTTATTTCTCATGCCAAATACGCCAAGGACCTTATCAAACGCTTCAATCTTGATAACTTCAAACATACTCGGTCACCCATGAGCACTTCCTCAAAGTTGGATCGTGATCCTGCAGGTAAGAGCGTCAATCCATCTCTTTATCGAAGTATGATCGGTAGTCTCCTGTATTTGATAGCTAGCCGACCCGACATTGCATTTAGTGTCGGTGTTTGCGCCCGTTATCAATCTGATCCAAAAGAATCCTTTTTAAGTGCTGTTAAGCGTATTATTCGATATATCAACGGGACGTCTGATTTTGGGATTTTCTTCTCTAACGAATTAAATTTCGCTTTGGCTGGATACTCCGATGCCGATTGGGCCGGAAATATTGAGGATCGAAAGAGTACCTCCGGTAGGTGTTTTTATGTTGGCTCCAACCTGGTGGCCTGGATGAGTAAGAAGCAAAACTCCATCTCATTATCTACAGCCGAAGCCGAATATATAGCCGCGGGAAATTGTTGCACACAACTCCTATGGATGAAACAAATGCTCTTTGACTACGGTATTGTTCAGGGTACTATGCAGATTTACTATGACAATATAGTGCTATAAATATTTCTAAAAACCCTGTCCAACATTCCCGCACCAAACATATCGATATTCGGCATCATTTCATTCATGAGCTTGTGGAAACTCGAGTCATATTACTTGCACATACTCCAACCGAACATCAACTGGCCGACATCCTCACCAAACCCTTAGATAGTGTGCGGTTTGAAATTTTGAGAACTGCCATCGGAGTATGCTCACTACTCGACGAATGACGCCTACAAAAAAAAAAAAAAAAACAAAAACAAAAACAAAAAAAAAAAACAGAACAAAAACCAACACAAAAAAAAAGGAAAAAGGCGCGCACTCCTGCGCTCGCCCGTTGTGGGCTCGAGCGCACGCTGCTCCCCTTTATCCTCTAGCGCGCAGCGTGCGCCGCCCACAACCCTCACTTTCTTCCTCTTTGTTCGAACGATTTTCTTGCATCGGCTGCCTCTCTCACTCTCACTCTCACTCACCTCCAAATATACCCTCCTTCATTTCTATTGTGGGCGTTATCAAGGTAATTTCTCTCTCATCTCTTTCTGTTTTTTTTTTACTGTTGCCGACCGCCTTTCATGGCGTTGTCGGCACTGCCTTCCCTTCCTTTTGGTTGGCTGCCTTCCTGGGTCACCGATTGATAACTTCTTTGCTCTAAATCCACTGATTCTTGAGTGGATTTTGTGCGCCGTCCATGGACTCCGTGAGTCCTCGGTGTCCTGTGTCTTCCAATCTCGTTCCTAGTGTTTTCCGGCTATTCTCCCCCATCAGTGGCTGGGCGTCCCACTCCACCGTGTGGGTGCTCCTCCCTGGCTGTCAGAACCAACCGGCAACGTGGTTGCGGGTGGCGGTGCACCGGTGGCCCTCCAGCGTTGCGTTCCCTTCTCGGCGCTTGTCTTGCGCCGTCTGCCGCCGTGAAACCTCAAGCCGCCGGCCGTTGAGCGAGCGCTCAATGTACCGCCAAGCCTCCACTGCGCACGGCCACATCGCCATCGCTTCACTTCCAACAACAAAATCAGTAAATAAATAAATAACTAAATACATAATAATCTCTCTCTCTCTCTCTCTCTCTCTCTCTCTCTATATATATATATATATATATATACACATATTTATACACGCCTAAGGGGGAGGAAGACCCACGCCTCGATATTTCCTGATTTTAGTGTCCTTATATTTTTTTTCAGATGTCGGCCCTGAGAAAGTCCCTGGCGCGTAAGTCGAGTGTCAAACGCACTCAGCCGAGTGGGCTCTCCGCTCCCGATCGCTTTATCACCCGATCCGAGGCAGAGACACTATTTACCACCTACATGTCCCATCGGCAACTCTCCCTTGAACGGGAAGTCCGACTTGGCTCTCTCGACCCTTCCATATCTTCTGTCTTCACTGACCGCTGTTGGGAGCCAACCCTCACCGGTTTGATTACTCTGACCCTTATTCTCATTCAAGAATTTTACTTTAATATTCATGAGATTTCTTTCGATTCTTTCTCTACCTTCATGCGGGGGGCACACGTTCACATTACTCCGGATATTCTTGCCTGCGTTCTCGGCCTTCCTCGGGTGACAAACCCGACCTATTCCTTTTCTCCATTCTCCCGGCCTCGTCCAAATGAGGTGGCCACATTTCTCCATGGTGCTCCTATGGAGTGGAATGGAAGAGCTTTTAAGACCTCCTACCTCTCTCCCCGGCGTTTGGTCGTGAGCTGCATCATGTTTACGAACCTGTTTTCTGTCTCGCACTTCTCGTCCATTCCCATGGACAAAGCATTATTCTTGTATGTTCTACTGAGTGGTCGGCCCATTGATTTGCCGTCCCATATCATCTCTCACATTATTTTCCACTTCACCGCCCGTAAAGAAGACAATCTTCCACACGGTGCCTCATTCCGGTGGTTGCTTGTCGGGCTCGATCACCGTTTTTTCGATTTTCTTCGTCTCTAGCTTGCCCGCCCCATCACTTCCACTACTTTTGCTTAGAGTCAGTGCCACGCACGTAGCTTTGCTGTGGACCCCTAGGAACCGTTCGATGAACCTCTCCCTGCGGTGCCTCCTCCTTAGCCCGACGATGGCCCATCTGGCTCTGCCTCGTCCTTCCCTGACCCATCGGGTCTGACTGCTCCTCCTCGCCCGGCACTCCACATCTTCCTCCTCGCCGCTCCGAAATCACCTGTCTCGTCTTGTCGACTGTTTTAGGCGTCTGTATTCCTCACAGGAGCGGATTTTTGCTTCCCAGTCTCAGCTACAGTCGCATATATTTGCTGATTTTGAGCGGTTGGATGATCGTTTGGCTACCCAGGAGACTGAGCTTCGGCGATGGTGACGTCATTATGGTACTCCACCCTCTGGCGATTCTTCCGCTTCTGAGTGATCCCCTCTCTTTGACTCTTCGTGACAAAAAGGGGGAGATCTGGTTCATTTTGATAGGAGGAGATTAGGGGAGACGTTATTTATGTTAGGGGAGACTTGTTATTTTCTGTGCTTGTTATTTCTATGGTGGGTGTTCTTAACTTTCCTTGCTTGTATCTTATTAATTTTACTACTACATATTATTTTCTTTATTATACCATATTATGCCATTGTTGGTACTAATTCTGTTTGACTAAGTAACTCTATTACAATGTCGACGCAGCTGTCACCACATCGACACAGTAGTACTAGTGTAGACTTTTACATTTTTTTTTGTATCTTTTGTTTCTCACTAGGCATAGATTTTTATGTACACGGGTTCTATCTCGGTATTGTCTGAACCCGTGCTTCAGTTGTATTTATTTACTTTCTGGGTTTTGTCATGGAATTGTCAAAGGGGGAGATTGTTAGAGTCATTTTTCTAATTGGCATATTCTGTAACCATATGTACTATTGTATCGATGTTGGGTTATGGCTTATCGAGATACTGCATCAACACGTATCCGTTACTCTTCGTTCCGACTTCCAGGGATACCAAACCTACCGCTCGCTTTCCGCTCGCTCGAGTCCAAAATTCCGAAGCCCGCGCTATCTATGCGCTCTCTAGTCGCTCGAGCCCAAAATCCCGAAGCCCAGCGCTCTCTATCCGCTTGACCCCAAAAACCAGAAGCATTGCGCTCGCCGTGCGCTTGAGCGCAAAATCCAGAAAGAGCCCGCTTGCTGCTCGCCGCCTTTGCGCAGAGCCCGCTCGAGCGCCGTGGCAACAGGCCACTTTTTGAATGTATTTTTTTGCGTCATCTATAAATACTTGTCTTATAATTTTGAAACCCTAGGACTCTTGACTGACAAGTTTCGTACCCCACTTGAGAAGAACGTTGTTCACGCTCCATTGATCTTGCTTCTCTTGAGAAAACCAAAAGCTACAAGTTTGAGCTTCATGTTCTAACAAGTTTTCTCTTCACTTTCTTTTAACCATTTAAATACTTCCATTCTTCTACCTTCATTGGAGACGTTGGTTCGTTGAAGAAGGAGATCCGATCGTGTTCGGCAATTCAAGTGGCTCAAGAGGGAAGACTGACGTGAAGACCGGAAGGTGTCCGGTTTGGTTGCCTCGGACAAATCTAAGGAGTTCCTTGGTAGGGACCACAAGACGGAGTAAGTCGGGCTAGGTTAGCGCGTCGTTCTGCCCATCCGTAAGTTGATTTTCATAGTGCATAGCTTCCCTGGCCGTTGAAGCCCGGAGGATTTTTCTCGATTACCGTAGGTATCGAGTTTTTCCTTCGTCACTAAAAATCGTGTCTTTTTATTATTGCTTATACTCATTTATATTTTGCATGCCTGTTAGTATCATTAGCATCTATAATTAAATATTCTTTATGTGTACTGAATATTTAATTTTTACTGCTTCCGTTATTTTTACCGGGGTCGAAACTTGATTGTATAATTTAGGACACAAATCCTATTTTAGATCGAAACCCGGATTGTGTTTTTTCTTCACACAATCAAGGGCCTAATCTTCTATTCAAGGACTCAAAGATGGGCCATCTACATATTGTCTCCCCGTAGACGGGGCTAGAAACCGCATTGCGGTACTGAATTAGACAACGATCTCCCACTATAATATACTAAGGCATGCCAAAATATATTATCTGTTGATCAATTCTTGGTCCAATTTCTTACTTTTTTACCTTGAAAAATTTTCACACTTTGCTTTTGAATTCTTACCTCTCACTCTTTTGGAGAACAGTTAATATTTTTTTTGATATAATTGTAGAATTTCATTTCTTTTTCTTCTTCATAATATCTTATACATTTTATCATCATATTAAATCTATAACATGAAATTTAACATTAAAACATGCAGAAAAAAATTTAGAAAATCAAATACAAATTTAATAAACTTTTAGTACACAATTAAATATACATTATATTTTTAATATATACAGATAATATGCAATAATTTAAAATTGATAACTATGAAGCATAAGCATGTAGAAATTACTTTTATGCATCTAAACATGAAGAGAATTCTGAAATAATACACATAACTATGATACAGAAAATTAACATGAGTTCTTGCAAAATTTCTTTACAAAATCACGGAGAACTAACTGATATACATATTTTTCATACTTTTATTTCAAAATCTTAGTTTGGACTAGTATTAGAATAATAGTACCCAAAAAAATAGGAATAAAAAGCAACAAAGGAAAGAGGGGGCTAAAAATGCACTTGCTTTCGCCTGATATACCGAAATTCTTAGTCCAAATCTTCTGAATTGGGCTACTCAAACGCTTTCTCCCTTTTCTGTCTCTTCTTCTCTCTCCCTTTGGCCTCTCTCTCTCTCTCATCTCTCTCTATATTTGTTTCACTGCTTGGAAATGCGGTGGAACTGATCCTCGATCGGTTTTATAACAGACCCAAGCTCGAGAGTGGGTCGTGCATGGATTAGGCGCAGGACATTTTGGAATCTGCGTCTGCTATGGGGCTTGGGTGCATGGAAAGCGTGCCCAGCACTGCCGGCAGCGCCTCCAGCGCACCAAGGCGTGGGTCTGGCACGCCATAGTGTTGGCCCGGGCTGCAAGCCCCATTTCGTTCGGTTTGCAATTCTTTCCCTTTTTATCCAATTACTCACATCGTTAGATCTTAATTTCAATTGTATTAGCTTAAATATTCCCGATTAACATAAGTTAAAACTCGATCTTGATATCACTGTTTATTAAAATTGGTCCCATAATCACTATTAGGAACTGATGACCATCTACCAACCTTGGCGTTACCGATACCTATAGTCCCGCTATTTCCACTGGTTTTTGTGATATCCCTATTCAGAAATGACTGGATTGTCAAAGACAATTTGTTAAATTATTAGGTGGTCAGTGAGTTGGTTTGTTAAAGTAAGGCATCAAAAGGTAGACCGGTGCAAAGAGATCATTTTGTCAGAGAGTCCTACCTTCAGTCTAGATAAAACCCCAAATTTGCTCAAATTGTTGATCAAAATCAAAGAGGCTCACACCAATAAATACAGTACATCATCATGGAAAATCAGCACACCATTTGAAGAGCTGAGTACATGGCAAATTATTTAAAAAGTCCACTAAGTACACAATCTTTCACACAACGGCTTAGATCCCAAAATTAACGAAACTAGGCAAGACATTTACTCTTCTTTCAGTGAAACTATCATCACGAGTCCCAAAGGCTGCCTAGAAGTGACAAAGAAGGAAGCTAACAACATGCTTATCAAAAGGAGTTACATAGTAACTTCTCTATGTAGTTAATGGCTTGAGGAAGGTTACTAAACGGCCCTCAGTTAAGGCCCAATACCTTTAAATATCAGCTCTATTAGAACAGAAAGAGGCATCTTCTGCATCCTTTGCTTCCCTGAGTACTCACTCTTGTTTGGAGCACTCCAGAAACACTTTACTTGGCCTTCATAAAGAGGTTAGGAGCTTGACTTCTAAAGAATCTAATCTCTCAAAATGAAATCTCAAGACATGGAACACTGTTCTCCAGAACCTAGCTTCCCCTCCTAATCCTCGCTTTCTACTTTGTTTAGTGCAACAATGATTTGAGCATGGAAGATTAAATCAAAGAGCTATTCTTGTACCTTTGAACTTGTGTTGATTTACGGTGTATAGAATTTGGGTTAGAAGATTTGAGAACCTGATTCAGAATCTCTTGAGTCAACTCTTGATTCATGATGCGCATCAGAAGCCTATGTTAATAAAATCTAATTAGAAGTCCTTATAATTTTATAAAGTAAATCTAATTGTAAACTAAATTAACCAAATATAATATTTTTTTCAAAATCACTCAATTTTAGTCTTTTACATAATCCTACAAACGATTTTAAATGTATATATTTACAAAGCATTAAATTTTATTATCTTTAATTAAGGGCGCTTACTTTGAATAAAAAAAGTTTATTTATCCATGTTGAAAGTGATGATACAAATTGGAAATCCAATTTGGAGAAGTTAACAATAGGGGCCTTACACTGATAGATAGTAATGTAATTGCTGTCAATGGTTGTGTTTAGTTCTATTATTTTCAGTATTAGTCAGTAACGTATAACAAGGCAGTTCCCTTTCCTGGCGGTAGCGCTTGAATAGAACCTTTATTGTTCAAATGACTGTCTAGATTGGGCTGTAAATTAAGTATGCTTTAATTTGTTCTATGTGTTGATTGAGATGGAAACCAACCAAACTAAATGGCCTTCCCCTAGCCTCCTTCCTTTTTTTTGTTATGATTGGAAGGAGATTAAAATAGATAATGCAAATATTTGAAATGTAAGGTTGCGTTACTGTTACTGTTGGAATCTGTTGAAGTATTTGCATTCTACTTCTCTTTAAAAGAAACAAAAAATTGGTTTCATGAATAAGCACCAAGGTCCAGGTGATGGTAATGTTATTCCATTATATTCAATGTGAACTTCAATTGTGAAAACTCATTTCATTGAAGATTGAGGAAATGACATTTAGAGCCACAAAGGCGGTGAATAGGTATTTCTATGTGGAAGTACGAATTAAAAAATTAAAACTTCGATACACACAGAATTATAGATTTAGATACTCAAACATATACGATCATCATTCGCATGCATATAATATTAAAAATGTAGAAATAGAGAAAACCTACATTATGGTGATGAAGGAAAACTCTCAAACAACTCGTTCAAAGAGAAAATCATCTGAGCTTAAGTTACTGGTTGAAAATTCACTATATGAGATGAATCAAATTATAAACCGACAAACGACGTGCTAGATCCCCAAGCCAACTAATACTGGACATGTTACTATCTAAGATTCTCTTTAAATCTGTAGACCGACAACTACCCAAATAACTTCTTTTTCTTCCGAGTAGATATCCTGTTGACCGAACTACTCTAGCTACAAAACATATCAAATCTATGTACAAGCCTTACCCTAGAATTTCATAGGTTTGCAAGATAATAAATGTAAGGTTCAGAATCATAATAAGTGAAAGGCCTTGAGAGACCAAAGCTCTCATCAACAACAAAGAAGAAGGATCTCTTAAGAAATTAATGGTTCTCTCACATCTCACAAAGAAACACTCTTGAAGTCTCATGGAAAGTTCTCTCTACACACTTGATCAATTTGATGTTTACCCTCATATTGAAATATGTTTGGCTTTTAAAAACAGAAAGAAACCTCCGGTTAAAGCAGTTTGGTGAAGTGGAAAGTGGGTTGAAACTATATTTTCAGTCAAGTGAAACACCGCTCAAAGCATTTTTTTCAAGACTATTCAAGAGGCCTTCACCTTGTCATCTTGCAAATCATCACTAGACCTCTACAGCATGAGCTACTGTCTCGTGACCATCTTAAAATTTCACTTTGGACACTCGCAACATGAGCTGCTATTACAAAATATTGCAAGCTCATTAACACATGATAAACACCCTCTCTGACACAAACCAAACAACAATGGATTTGCACTTAATGAAAGTTATCACTAAAGTCTTTAGCCCAGAACTCACGCAAGCCAAATAGTGAGTATACTCAACCTTCAATATTTAACCAAATACAGCCCTACAACTTATTTTGACACGCAAGATGATATGATAATTGACTCAAATGTATAATATAATGTAACAAAATTTGTCAACACTAAAGGCAGATCAAATAAAGACTATTAGGTGTCTGCAAAACATCCTCAATCTCATTTGTACTGCCATAGGCCAGTAATTATGAAGGCCATTGGTAACATACCAAATAAGGAACCCAGTCAACTTTTAAGTAGCAAGGACTCATCAATAGTGATGCATGAGCCTCACATGTGCCTCTCAAGTCTCAATTGGCCTTGTATTAGAAAAACTCTTTGCCATAATATTCTGGCTCATCCATCTGGACCTAATTAAGTCTGATAACATGAATAAGTTGAGAACTACCCAATTCTTTTGAATTGGACCATTTTTCAGTTTCATAAGCACATCCATCTATCTTGTTATGCAAATTATTCATCTCCCTATTGGATGGTCTTTCATCTTATTGAGTTGAATTAGTCTCAAATGCTGTCATAGGAGGCCTCCTTCATACTGGAATGGTTGATAACCTATTCTATTTTGAATTGCATCTTCCCCATTTGAACTAATTTCTCTCACTTTCATGGTTTCTTTTTTGAGCTTCTCTTATCTGGACCCTGAGTTTATTGACACCAAGTGAGATTTGTATTTTCCTTGGTTGAGGGGACGGGAAGAGAAGGTGAGTCATGGGTCCAAGAGATTGATTTGGCTGAGAGTTAGAGTACTTGAATGGGATTGGTATGTATTTAGAAAAGATGGGTGTCCAAAGAGAGAGGTAGAGAGAAATGGTAAATAGAATAAAAATATTATAATTTAATCTGCATCCACGCATGGGAGGCTCATGCATTGCCTTTGCTGGGTTCTTGTTGGGAAAGTTGATAGGGGTTTCTACTTGACATATAAATGGAAAGATGTAACTTTAGAATTGTAAAATATATCCATAATGGTACTATTGGCCCTCTAGGAAAGGTAGTTTTAGATTGTTGAAAATAAAATCCATGAAATGCCAAATCCATATTACCCAAAAATGTAGAGTAAGGAAAAATCAATGCTGTCTGTAAACATAATTCTGCTTCCATTTCCATGAGATGATAAAACTAGCTGGGGGTCTAAACAATAGAGATACATCAATTACATTTTTTTAAAGTTATGAGGCCTTCTTATGGAAGAGAAATAGAGAATATTTGTTTCAAACTGACAGTAAACAACATGAAGGAGCAGGCTTTCAAATAAACCTGTAAATGCTCTTTGTTTTAACCTTTTGGTAACTTGCGAGTTTGACATGTTGCTTGCACAACTGCTAACATTAGTGTTGGCCCTTGTATTCATAGTGTCTTCTATGGTTTGAATCTCACTTTGTCAACTGCTAATTACGTGGTACAGTATGGTATTTTAAATGTACTTTGTAAAAACAACAAAAGTTAACTGCAGCATTCCATCTACCGTTTAGAAATGGTCAATAGTCCAACTTATATGCTACCTGTACACTTGTAACACCATTGAGAATTTTATCCAAGTCCAAATACATCTCATCACATTATTAGAAGAGAAGAAAGCGAATTGTTAAAATGAAACTGAATGCGTAAGCTTTCATATGACAAAGATGAAGCTACTCCCCTCCCCCCCAGCAAATACTAAAGATTTTGGTTATTATTTTTGTCTGTTAAGCCTGTCCAGCTAGTACTTAGCACAAGTGAATTGAATGCAAACATTCTTGCTAGCAAGTTGAAGTGCTAATTTAAATTTCTAAGACATGTGTACATGTATAATTCTCTTGTTTGTCATTGATTTCCACAAAAAAATGGTTTCTAATGTATTGACATTGATAAATTGTGTTTTGCTGTGATGGGTAGGGCAGAAAGGGGGCTGCATCATTGTAGATTCCACACGGAAAGGGAAGCGATTTCCTGATAGCATGTCGAAGACAATACCAATTTGGACTTGTGTTTTAAATCGGGCTATCAACAACTATCGTAACATGATGCATGAAAATGCTCTCATGAAGGATATAGTAAGTGTGGACTTTCTACCTCCTATTGTGTGAGTGCACATGGACCCTGAGGAATAGAGGTTGAATATTTTATTAATGTTGCTTCATTTTTGAGTGCAATAACTTTATGTGGACTTTTGCAAGTTTTTGGTCTAAGCTAATATTTCAGACTTTTTCAGCGTACAATAGTTGTCATTTGAGCAGAGCTTGTTGAATCATGTTCATGTTATTCATCCACATATGCCAATAACTAAGTTTGCTTGGTGTCTACAATTAACAGGAGTTAAGCACATTGAACATAAATGCCAAAAAAATGGAACATGCCTCTCTTAAATGGGATTGGTCATTGCACCTACCTCTATGGGTGTCTAAAACAGAGAAAGCTTCTATCGAGGATCGCCTCGAAGAATGGACTAGACAATTGGAAGCTAGTGGAGCTGATATTGCTTCTCTTGAAGCATCCTTGAAAAAGCCCCTACGCCCTTTATGGATCTCACAAAAATCAATCATCTGGTTGAATGAAGTACCTGATCATGATTCTTGGGATTTCACACCTGTGATACTTGTCTCTGCTTCCTCCTCAACTGGTGTTTCTCAGCGAAGGACAAGCTCCGAGTTCAGCTGGACCTACATTCCGGGGGCTGGTGATGATGAAGAAAGCTGGGCTAGAGGTCTAACACCTAACCTTTTCTGGGATCATGCTTATGATCTTATAAACTCGGGGCCTCATCTCTGTAACCAAAAGTTTGCTGAAGTTGTTGAAAAGGAGAGAGTATATCATGCCCAAAGAGGTCATAATGCTCCTCTGGTTTCTGTCAAACCTCAAAAGCCTCTGGGGAGCAGTGATCAGTCTTCCAGTGAAGAACTGTCGTTACAGCTGGAGCTTTTGAACCTCAAACCCAATGGGAACTCTCGTACTGAATATTGCGTGCTATCTTGGTTGGGTTCAACAAATATTGCTGTGGGCACTACTCAACTGGGTAAGGTTTTTAGCATCTCCCTTATTTTCTTGGAATGTAAATTTGTTAAATAGTCATATAGGGATGCTCATGTTTCTATTGAAATCCACTAGATTGCCAATTAACCCTCAAGTAGTCTGTTTGGTGAAGGCAACTTTCCGCGTATGATGGGTCCTTATTCATGTACCAGGTACATGCCATCTGAAAACAAAAATATAGTACGGCAAGTTGGGTACAACAAGTTTCCAACTTCTCATAGTGGCCCTTTGCCTAACATGGGAAACACGACATAGTGCAATCCACATTGACCTTATTTGTGTTCACAAACCATTTCTTTATGGTGCACTGGATTTGAAGCTCATGTTAAATCTGGTAAAAAATGTTATTATCTTTTTTGGTAAGTAAAAATGATGTATTTATCTCATTGGAACCTAACCAGAAGGGTGAACCTTTTGGAGAAGGCAATTCTTGAATTTTCATGAAATGACAATTGTAACTCCAGAGAAAGAGGTTGGATGAAGTCAGGCTGTGTTGAGTTCTAATTGGCTACTATGTCAACATCTCCAGCGGAGAGAGCAACATACAACTAATGGTAGTAACAACGGAAAGCCTACGGCATGTGTCTGTGCTTTTGACACACTAGATATCAAGAATTCCAAGAATGGAACTGCTCTTTTATTTGACAGGAAGAATGGTAAGTGGAGAAATGATTCTGAATGTGTAACATTGGGTGAGCTTGTACTCAAGCTGGTTTTTGGTGGTGGCGCCTATGTTTAGAAGCACAAAGAGGAAGGTGGAGGAACTCCCTGTGACACATCACAAGATGCTGGTTTTTCAGTTCTTGTCATAAATTGGGCCCAGTCCATCTCTAGATATTTGATCAGCTGGGAGGCTGACATGCGGCCATCTTAAGCATCCAGAAAAGTTCCCATGGGAAGAGTGATGCAAATAATCGTGATAAGGGTCATGATAAAGAAAGACAAGTCTTTGTTCCAAACAAACATGTTATTTGATGGTCAATTAGACGCTTAGATGTTTGCAGTAGTGCAGTACTCTGTGTTGAAGTATTTGAGTTGTTTAGTTACGGTAACTATAATGCTTTCCAAATGGTAAAAGCGGACAATGGAAAGAAGAAGAAAGGTTATCTCCTTCCTTGTATGGCTATTACCAAACTGCAGCTGTGTGAAGATTTACTACATTAGCGTGTGACTAAGATGAATAAGAAAGTTCGCTATAATGAATGGAGGACCACTCTAACAAAATCTTACCATAGTAACATTGAAGTTGATGTATACCTAGAATTCGGATTATGATTCGAATAAACTTAGATTGGATAATCGAACCTTCTATACGGATCATACACATCACAACGCAACAAGAAAGAACTTTGTAGGAATCGAGACTCGCTCCCAATATATCCTCTAATATTTAAGTCAGTAAACTTCTCCAAAATTTGCAATGTAGAAGAAATCAAGAGGAAGAGAGAGAGAGAGAGAGAGAGATGGAGGACTTAGCTCCGAATTTTGTGGAAAAACAAATATGTTAGAGGGCTATACTTTATTCATTATTTTTAGAAATGTGTCTCCTTTTTCAAGGAAAGTGAGTTATATTTATAGCCATATTGCCAATTGGTAGCGGTTCCTAAAGAGGAATAACCGACCACAATATAAGCCATTAGGTCAGTTGTAACTGATTAGTTCAACCGCCATTATGCATGTTTTGATCGTGAAGTTGATTGAAAGTGGCTAACACCTAAATATCAAATTTATAATTATGAGCAGTTGATGCTAGTTAATTTGAAGATCGTTGTATAGGCAATTGCAAATTATATAAACCACTCAGTAGGATGAGCCACTCAATTAGATTAACCGCTCGGCTAGATACTTGAATATGTAGCCATTCAGGCATATAACCTAATCTGTCTAATAACCGCCCAACCAGTCGATTGCTCGTTTGATATTAATTTATTTTGATTAGAGTTGGGTCAAGACTAGGCTCCATGTTCTTTGAGTTTGAGCCTAATGGGTTGGTTAATTTTTTTTCATTTCCGGGCTTGTTATTAATGGGCTCACTATGCTAATCAATTGAGCCAACCTAGTTGATGCTATACCCAACAAAAGTAAATGAACTTATTGGTGTTGAAAAACTCATAATTGTAAGTGATTTTTGATGGCTCATAAGAGAATATTTATGACATAAACAATGCGAATATTTATGACATAGCTTTAATTTGCGTGTTACTAAGGCCAATCGGAAAGTTGAATCTTGGTGAGCACTGGATTATTTTAGGGTTAATCATAGTTTTCAATTGCAGTGTCGCGGCCATGTTGTATCATAAGCAACCATAATGATGGTCCGGATGTGGTGTATTATAGGCAATCGTAACGATGTCTTGGCTGTTGAAGACCATTATGATCATATTGTAACGGTTGTGGCTCCTTCAAATACCAATAGGTCATGGTTGAAACGATACATTGTGGTTGATATTTTATACTATAGCTGTTAGCTGACAAATTTGAATAAATATCTGAAAGGGTGGCATAGAAGTAGATAACAAATAAACAGAGCAAACCCTAGAAGGAGAAGAAACCACCAAGGGAAAAAGGGTGAAGATTAACAAAGCTGTGAAAACTGCAAGTGCCAAATGAAATAAAGGCTCAGAAAGGAAGGTCATCACAGCCATCCAAGTGGCATAATAGGGACCCTTTGATGAAGACCAGTGGGGAAGAAGTGGCAGACAGGCTCAGGAGATAGATTGGCCGGTGCAGCAGCAGGAATGCATAAATGGGAGAGAGAGATCATCACCAATGTTCTCGTGGAGGGCCCCTAGCTGTCAGATGAAGGAATTGAGGATTGTGGCTCTGTTGGATGAAAAGACGCATCATCACCATTGACTTGAAGCATCATCAGATGTCAAATGAGAGGGTGGTGCATCATGGTTTTGTTGAGAAGGTACATCACCATTGTCCCCATGGAGAAGCACCAGCCTTCAGATGGAAGAAGTAGTGGATTGTGGGTTGTTGTGCCTGTTCAAATGAAGCATGCCATGCATGTGACTTCATCCTCAGCCAAGGGACACATGGCAGGCACCTTACATATGGGACAACTCTAGCAAGTTCTTAGTGGTTATAATAATTTTAGCTATACAATACCTCTTCTAAAAAGCAGCTGATTATAATGATTAGGGAACTTTTATTGAGGCAATATATATAGGAGAATATAATAAAATTAATCAGACAATGAAGTACTATTACGTGGCTTAATTGGAGATCTCTCCCTTCTCAAATTGAGAATTATATCCTCTTTTCACTGTTCTTCTGAAAATTTTCTATCATTCTCTCTATTCATTATGTTCAATTTTCTTGTAAGAAAATCAACACAGAAGGACCAAATTGAAACCTTACAACGGCGTATAATTGACACCTTGTGGGGCTTAAAAAAGATACCTAATAGACTCATGGAAGTTACCTAATTGATAATTGAAGGATCCCTAAAGTTACGAGACTTCTATTTACCTTTTTAGAAAGCTTTAAAATGTCTGCTATTCACTGTTTTGTTATCTTGAAGAAATTAATATTAGCTACTTCTAAGGTTCAGGGCAAATAATCAATTGTTGACCATTACATTTTTGGAAATGAGTATCTGATATGATATGGGACTAATACACCCTCACTAATGCATATCAAATGGCATAGTCCGATATGACTGATGCAGGACCAGAACAGACCCATACAAACTGTCCAACTACATTTTTCAAACGATTTATTAGCTAAACATTTTCTTCATATATGCTCATGTTGTATTATTTATCGGTTAACACATGATTTTATTATGTTTAATAATATATATGAAATATTCTTGCATAATAGTTTAACTGAGAGAGTATAGTTTATCTGTCATACATGGTAAAATTAATTAAAAATACTTAAAAATAACATTTAATGATAATGTATGTTTTAAATCATGAAACAATACACAGATTTCTTAGATGCCTTTGTTCATTACTCAAATTCTAACACTTCTGTGCTTCAGTGTCTATGTTTTATTCTTTGCCAACAATTGATAATTGCAATCCCTGTGACCGTTACTATACACACACACATTTTAGTGGGAAAAAAAGCCTTTAATATCATCCAATAATTTCTACTCTTTCCAAATATTTTTTGATATTTAAGATGCAATATGCTATGTAGAGGGAATGACTCAATGACAAGGCTTCCCAAATTGCAGGCTGATGGGAGGATTAGATATATACAACTTTACTCCTGCAATTTTGGAAGGTTATTTTCATAGTTTGAACCAATACTCTCCGTATCACAATGGAGTATCTTATTATTGCACCCAGGTTCACTATCTTTGTTGCGGAGAAAGCTTTTCATCACTTAATCCATGTTTTCATACAAGAGTATGTAATACCACATTGATCATTGCAGTCAAATTTCAAATCTTGAGGAAAAAAATAGTACTAGTTCAGAGATGTCATCTGTATGTCATCATTCATGCAAGTTTGAGCCAAATCTTTTAGAATCTTGCATGAATGAACTTTTTTTGTTAACCAGATGAATGGCAATGGATTGTCCTGTCTGCTGTGATCCTACAGCTAGCTGACTAATTGGCTGTTGATGTAAGGTTGATATCTTGACTGTGAAGAACTCACTTCCTGTTGTTGGCTGATTGTTTTGTGTATGTGTATGTGTGTGTTTTTTTTCCAGCTTCTGCAGCTGCACCTGAAGTTGCTTGCATATTGAACTGTGACAAGGAGTTGCTTATGATCAATCCATATGCATATTTGCATCTTCCTATAGTGGTGCGTATGAATTGAAAGAATTTTTGAGGTTTAAATTCTTATTTCTGGGGTTTTTGGTGTATACGTATATAATATGATATATTTGAGTCCTATTGGGGTCTTTCCTTTTTTTATCCTCCATCGTATTTCCAATAGTAAGGATTTTATCTTGACAATTTGAATTATTAAAATTATGACAACACATTAAATCCTAGCCATCTAAGTTGCTACGATGAAATCCTCACAGCTGGAAGTATGCAAGAACTTTAAAATGGGAGAAATCTAATGGCTCCCCTGTAAAATATACTAACCATGACTACCTTTCTCTGGCCAGAGCTCGAAATTCAATCGATTTTCTTTGCTGAGTAATCTACCATCTGCAGTGAACTTTGCAAGGTCCAATTTAGCTAGAGGAAAGACACTACTAGTTTGCTGCCATGATGGTGAGCAATATTCTTCACTGCTGATTTTTTTTTGGGCTCCTTAATGAGGTTCTGGTCTTAAATCTGTTCAAAATCCTGTATACTATCTGTTTCCTGATTTATTTTGCATTGGATGCTTTATTATTGGGGACTGATTCTGATGATTCATGGACATTTTTTCATTGTTCTTCTCTTACATGTTGAATAAAAATATGGCTGATCAACATTTTAGTACCCTAGGTTTTCAAATGGGTGCAAATTATAAAAGATGCTGCATATAGCCCTGGAATTTGACTGCAGGGTGTGAATCCGAGGATTAATAGGATGCCTATATGATTTTGTTTTATATACACATATTTTTTTATTTCGCTTAATTAATCTTGAATTGGTTGGATATATGTGTGACAATTATTTAGAACTCCCATTCTTTTGGCTGTAGTTGTTATCTTGATTAATTATTTACATGGTAGGGGATGGGTCTTTGCACAATGGTAAGGTTGCTCTATTATGACATGGAGGTTACATATTTAAATAAGTGAAACAGACTCTTTGTATTACACAGCAAGGCTGCATATATCTGATCTGTTTCAGAGTTCGTAATATTGAAAATTTGGACACATGACCACCCATTTATTATTTGCTTGCTAATGCCTTTCAAAATATTTTTTCTGATCTCTTGCAATCCTAGTGCATATATTGAAAATTCATGCTACATGTCTGTTTTCAGGGGAAGATATTAGCATTTGTGTATCCCTTGCAATCTTGATATCACTATTCGATGATCAAGGTATGCTCCCTTCCCTACCTTGCCTTGTCTAAATTTTACAGAACAATATTATTTTTAAAAATGCTTGCAATACTCAGTTAAATACTGTGGATGTTTCATGTTATTTCTTCTACTGTCTTTGAATCTTTTGATTCGATTGTGTGAAACTTTCCAGGGCTTGGGACAATTGACCAAGTTACAGTTTACCTGATTGAATTAGCTTGAAGTTTCCACATTCATAAATAATTGAAGGTTATTTTACTCTTATAATATATATTGAGAAGTTGAAAGAAGCTATGGATTTATCTGTTAGTTGTACATTATTGCTACACGCTCTTTTATTTTTGGACTTCATTTGGTTGAATGAGATATGATGCGAGAAAATGCAATTTGAACCCAACTTGCACCCAAAGGGAGGTGAATTGGTGTAAACGTAGCCAAGTGAAACATTATGCCCACAAATTCAATTTACAGAAAGAATCAAGGTTCAAGGTGAAATACCTACAGTATGTCAAATTAACATGACCAAAAATGATAAATATAAACATGTAGTAGAGTTAAAGATACAATCTCACTGTTAAACGAAAAATTTAAGAGCCAAATGTTATATAGAAAAGCCATTTGTGCAGTCAATCATCAATTGAAAATCCACTATACGAAAATATCTGATATCCAGACGGATTGTTTAGGCGTACTAGATTCTAACCATTTTATTTAATTTCTACATCCATTATTGCATAATCCATCAGCATATACTTAGAAAAACGTTGGTAAGCCTGATTAACCATTGGTTAGCCCGTGTCTTCATTGTGATTAGGGTGGTCTCGGGGGTGTTCCCGTTCATTGAGTCTGTGTAGAAACGATTGTGTTTTAATTTATGTAGTAATTAGATAAAATGACATCTCGATTAAGATGAATGCTCAGGGGCAGTAATTCAAATTCTAGTACAACAACAAATTCGAGGGAGTCATTAATTATACCAAGTAATGATTATTCAAGATGGACTATTCCTACACAGCAGGTCGAAGAAATCTATAAAATTCAAACTTTTGATTTTAAAATAGCCTTAGCAATTAAAGATCATGAACAAACTATTTCTATTAAAAATGAATACAAAGAAATCAGGTTATTATCAACATTATCAATTGATAGATTTAAATAAAAAGGATATAATTATATAAATTATGGTTTAATACAAATTACAATTAAGCCATTAATCAAATTAGGAATTGATTCTCCAATTCTATTATGTTTAAGAGACCAAACATTATTAAAATATAAAGATTCTATATTAGCAATTGTTTAATCTAATATATGTAATGGATCAATTTATTTCAATTGTGCACCAAATTCACTATAGATTTAAAATATCTTATAATATTAAATACTTAGTATTAAATGTTCATCTTCCTGGATTAACACAACAGGAAGATCGAAGAGGGTTTTTAATTCTTTATAGAATTTATTTTAAATTATTAAGTACTCAATTTAATCCTAGATTCCTTATCCAAACTCTACCAGGTGAAACTATCATTTTGTAGGTAAAAGCAGAACATGCTGCTACCTTTACACTTAAATTATTAAAATGGGATGAGATCACTTTACCAACTAAATGACAAGTTGATGTTACCCAACCACCTAGGCATATGACCAGACGGGAATTTTCGAAAATAACCAAAACTCCTAAAAGAAATATTATTTTTAATTACAAACCTCAACATATACCCAGATCACTAAGTTTTAATACAATCAAACCTTAGACAATTGTGTCTGAATATGAAACATCTAGATCGTCAACTAGTTAAAGTATCAATCTATGTATTTGCAAGAAATAAGGCACGTAGAAAGTAGGAACCCTATCCTAGAAATTATTACGCAACCAACTTCACAGTGACCTACCTTGTTTGACATGCAATTAATTAATGTAATTGATATTGAAAAAGAATATATTCAAAATATAAAAACATTAAGAAAAGAGTTTATATTAGAAAAAATAAATCAAATTAGGCAATGGTATTTTAAAACCTTTACAAAAGAAGAAACATAAGAATATAGACTTTTGTGAAAAAAGACAATGAATTTACTTCACAAAAATTTACCATTTTTTGAATGGTTTTTACCATATATAAATAATGACATGAAAAATAAACAAATAAATGTAAATGAAAGAATTATGTCAACATAGAATATTGTCAGTGGACAACAGATTATATTTGTTCACCCCCCACTAATTGGATTAAAATTAACAATGGATAATGTAATCCTCACTGCTCCTTTTAAAAAGGTGCTGATAGAGATGGAGATAGTAATGTAATTTTAGGAGATATAAAAAAGGTATATGAACAAAATTATTACCTATCTCAATTATTACATATAGTTGCCAAACAAGTAGATAGAGTTGAATATATGAGTCAAAATAAGTCGGAATTTGCTTATCAATTTCCATATAGCATAGCACCCTTACAAAGTTCACCATTACCAAAAATAGATGAAATACAATTACCTCCTAAGAAAATAGATCTTCTTTTAGAACAGCTAACAAAAAATTAAATGAATTACCATCCTCATCTACTTTAACACCAAACATAATTAAGACAGTCCAAACAATGATCAGTCCCAATCTCAAGAACTTGAAATAGACCAAGAACTAAATAAAATTAAGAGAAATACTCCCAATCCTCATAGACATTCAACCACAAAAAATTATTGTTCACGACTTACTCCACCAGATATCTAATATGAAGAATGAAGTCAATATCCACTGAAAATATACAATATTGACACTATCCATGAATGGAATATGGAGGGTAAATCTGAGTATGAAATTACATGTATGCTACATGACATTGGCATCATGTCTGTAGCATACTAAGTCCACAATCAGATAGATGAACATACAGCTAGTAAATTAATCGTCATAGGTTTTACTAGCACACTAAAATTTTGGTGGGAAAATGCCTTAACAGCCATTGAACAAAACTATATCCTAAATTATACTGAAAATATTCAACAAGAAGGGCCAGATGGAGAAATCCAATTTGTCCAAAAACAAAATTGTCCAGAAGTCCCTATTGCTACTCTCGGTCAAGCATTTCTTGGCAACATTGAAGATGAATTACTAAATTTCAAATTAGTTCTATCCAACCTTAGATGTCCCACTCTTCAAGATTTTTAGTGGTATAAAGATTTTTTTTATTACTCATCTTTCGTTGCCATCATTGTAATGAACAATTTTAGAAAGAACGGTTTGTTGTTGGTCTTCCTACTCTTTTTGCTCAACGCATCCTCACCAAGCTCACTGAACTTGGGGGGATAAGGCTATCCAATGGCCAAATGTAATGTATGGGCAATTATTTGCTTTCATTAAAAAAAGATTATAATTATGTCAGAAATATAAAGAACAATCTAAATTCCATAAAGATAGTAAAAAATTTAAAACCCCATTAGGATCATTTTGTTACCAATATGGAATGAAAAAGGTAAAAGCATCTACTTAACAGAAACCAAAATATATTAAATATTCGAAGAAATCATATAAACCACAAAACACATGTTATCAATCAACTAAAAAGAAGCCTTTAACAAAGACATCAAAATCTTACCCACAAGAAACAAAACCCACATACCAAACACAACAATCCAAATTCATATGCTGGAAATGTAAGAGGCCAAGATAAAAATCTAATCAATGTAACTTAAAAAAAATTATGAATTATTTAAAAACGATGAACAATTGTGTCATAATTTAACAACCTTAATACTGAGTGATACAGAAGATCCTGAGAATGAACAAAGCCAAGATGACAATGAAGTATCTGAAATCCAGGAAAATAAATCAAGCTCATCTCTTTCTTCTTAATCAGTCCAAGAAGAAGAAAATATAAATGAATTATAACACCTGTGTGATTATAAATTACAAATCAACATGTTAAGAACCAAAGATGAAAAAGAATTCCTATTAGATATTATAGGCAAATTTGAAGACCCTGATATTGAACGACAATATCTACTTAAACTAAAAGATATTTTAACACAAAAACCAACATATATGAACCCAGAACCATTTAGTCTGACGAGGATATTTGAAAAATAACCATTTCCATCTTTATTCCAACAGGTAACTATAGGAGATTTACAAAAGGAAATTAAACAATTCAAAAAAGAAGTAAAAGATTTAAAAAATCAATTACGAAAAATGAAATTCAATGAATTGTAATTAGATATAAGATTGGTAATAATTGAACAAATTCCATTAAAAACAGAAGTAATAACTCAACCTGATCAACCATCGACATCTCAACTAGCAATAACGGAACAAATTGATGAACAATATTTACAATTAATAACAGAGATAAAGTTTCAAAAATGGTATAGCCAAATTATACTAATAATAAACAATGAATATTATTTAAAACTAATAGTTTTATTAGATATAGGAGCTGATCAAAACTATATTCAAGAAGAATTAATTTTAACTAGATATTACCAAAAAATTACATATTGCAAGCGGATCAAGACTAAATATTAGATCCAAATTAACAAATGTAGCAATATGCAATCAACGACATTGTTTTAGATCAACATTTATATTAGCCAAAGATTTATAATAGGATATTATATTAGGAACTCCTTTCTCTACACAAATATATCCATTTAGTGCTTCAGCTAAAGGAATATCTACACAAGTAATAGGGATTAAAGTTCTCTTCCCTTTTATGCATCCTGTTAAACAACAAGAAATTCAAGAATTATAAACTGCATCTATTTATAAGCAAATTAACTTAATTAAGAAAAAATAAAAACAAATACATTACTTACAAGAAGAACTCCAAATAGATAATATAGAACAACAGTTAAACAATCCACTAATACACAAATAAAGATTAAAAAATTAATCAAACATTCGAACAAGAAGTTTGTTTAAATCTACCAACTGCTTTTTGAAATAGGAAACAACATCACATAGGTTTACCGTATAAAAAAGATTTTCTCGAAAGACAAATTTCAACCAAAGTCAGACCTATTTCAATGAATCAAGAACTTCTAGAATATTGCAACAAGGAGATTGAAGACCTCCTCGACAAAAAATTAATAAGACCATCCAAATTTTCTTGGAGCTGTTCTACATTTTATGTGATGAAAAATGCAAAAATAGAAAGAGGAGTGCCAAGATTAGTAATTAATTATAAACCACTAAATAAAGCTTTCCAGTGTATTCAATATCTAATTCCAAATAAAAGAGATTTAATCAACAGATTATATGATGCAAATGTATTTTTTAAAATTTGATATGAAATCTAGCTTTTGACAAATTTAAATTAGTAAAAAAGATAGATACAAAATGTTATATACAGTCCCTTTTGGGTATTATGAATGAAATGTAATGCCATTTGGATTAAAAATGTCTATCTGAATTTTAAAATATTATGAACCAAATATTTAATTCATATACACAATTTATTATAGTTTATATTATGATATTTTAGTATTTTCAAATTCCATAGATTAATATTTTAAACATTTATATCAATTCTTAAATATTATTAAGTAAAATGGACTTGTAGTATCTTTCCTAAAAATCAAATTATTTCAAACAAAAGTTAGATTATTAAAATTCAACATTTATCAAAATACGGTCACACCTATTCAAATGTCAATTGAATTTGCTAATAAATTTTCTAATGAAATCAAAGATAAAATCAATTTTAAAGATTTTTAGGTTGTCTTAATTACATTGCATACTTCATATCTAAACTTAGACAAATCTGTGGACCTTTATATCAAAGGCCTATAGCCTGGATGGAGAAATATGCCAACATAATCAAAAGTCTTAAACAATAGGTTCAACATTTATCATGTTTAGGAATTCCGCATCCTTATGCATCACTCATAGTAGAAACAGATGCATTAGATCTAGGATATGGGGCATTCTTAGGCAAAAAATAGAAACAAAAACACATGCTTAAATTAAATGTTTTCATTCTAGTTTGTGGCTAGAACCACAAAAAAATTATTCAACTATTAAAAAAGAAATTTTATTCATTGTATTATGCATCTCAAAATTTCAGGATGATTTATATAATAAATATTTTCTTTTACGCATCGATTGCAAAGCTGTTAAAGATATTTTGCAAAAGGATATTAAGAATTTAGTTTCTAAACAAATATTTGCACAATAGCAAGCAATTTTATTTGTTTTTTATTTTGATATAGAATTTATCAAAGGATTTTCATATTCTATACCAGATTTTTTGACAATAGAATTTTTACATGGACATAATGCCTCCTAAAGCCAAATCTACTGGCAAGGAAAAAGCTATTCAACCCTCTATTACACCATCAAAACAACCTTTTAAACAATTAGCTAAAGATTATGCCACGCCTAAACCTCAGGTTATACCAACATCTGACCAATATGCAACCTTAGCTGAATATCCACCCTTTACCTTCAAAGAAGCAATAGTTTCTGCTTTCTCCTCTAGTCAAACCACTACATCCGAAAGCCAATATATTACCAAACCACTTAAATTACACATAGCCTTAACTTCTTATTACCAAAAACCTCTACTCCAAGATCTAATAATTTTAACCAATAGAATGCTTTATCCAAATTGTTTATACCAGACTATTGATGTCCTTAAAACTCAGCAAATTTATGAATTGATTTTAATCGATTTAGGCTCTATAGAACTCAAACACCATCGAAACACAAAAGATAATGCTATTATCTTCTCCACCATTAAAATCAAACGTGTTCGTCAACCTCAGGAGATAGCTCTTAATGCCTGGGACATTAAACCATTTTCTATTCATTATCAACCCATGGGATATAATTTTCAAGATTATAAAGTTGCATAGTTTAATGCTTTGTATCTTAGGTCATTTACCCATTCATGGTTTATTCAATTTGATAAATCATGTCGTAAGCAATTACCTTGTTGGTTCACCGAATGGTAGATCTACCGCAGACCTCTTCCATTCATCTACCCAAGCATTGTCAATAATGCTCGAATCTGGTATGAAAAATTATGCAAAGATGTATTCCAGCCACATAAAGTTATTGCATTTCATATAGATTATGAAATTCCTTGGATCATGGCTTGGCATTTTACCTGCCACAAATATTATGAAGATACACCACTAGTTATGTAAGATATCTCATTATCCATTGTTGGAGAATTTCATATCAAATGGTGAGATAAATTTGGCCATGCTTTGATCGGGTGTTCTACTGTTCAAGCTGACTTTCAACGCAACAAGGCATTAGCACAGTCTGACAAGATTGCATCTAAGGTCCTACCATCAACAGCAGCCGCTTCTACTCTAGTAGCACCATCGGCTCCTCCTATTCCAAGGAGTCCTCGTGCTTTTAGCTCACCTATACCATCCATCTCTTCCAAAAAGTCCACTAGGTTATCTAAACAAAAGGAAGCCCATAAGGCCCATTTAAATGAGATGATGGCCCAGATGCAAAAAACTCTTTCTACTCAAGTCTAAGAATTCAAAACCAAATGGGCCGACATTATAGATGATGACTAAGCCTCTGGTTCCTCTATGCAACCACCTTCATGGACACCTAGCCCGCATCCAACGCACTAGGCGGGTTATGCTCAGGATTCTTTCAACTTCTGAGCAAGTAACAAAAAAAAAAAAAAACTAAATAAAATGTATTATTATGTAGGTACTCCAAAAATTCATCCATTTTTTTACTAAATTTTCATCATATGTGCAAGAAGCTATTCATGACAGTATATCCTGGCAACAACTATTTCACCTCGATCAGTCTAGGATTATTTGTGCCAGATAAAAGATGCAAAAATTCTCCACAATTATGCAAAACGACATCCTTTTTGATTTATTCCTTCAAAGGTCAAAAAGGAAATAGTTAAAGTATCAACATCCAAAGCCAACAGTATCTAAGCAGATGCATTACCAATAGTAAAAGTCTTCCTTGATCAAAAGAAGACAGAGTAGACTAGTGGATAAAGATTGATGGATAAACATGTGCCAGTTACTCATCTAGCTATTTTTCAATGCCATCCACCTACCTCGCCACCTAACAAATGAACGGACAAGATTATTCAACTATCAGCGGTTCAAATGTAAGCTCAACTTCTATATAAGGCACTTCAAGGAAGCATTTAGGACATCAAAAAATTTAGCAAATCTCCAAGCCTTAATCCTATCCTCACCCTTTGTATTCCCTTTCTTAAATTTGTATCCCATTCTTCCTTACTATTTTATCCAATATTCATCAATTATTAATAAAGTGTGAAGATTTTATCAAGTTGTTGATATACTTTCTCTCTTCTTTTTACGTTTGTTGTAATTAAATTTGAATTTTGGCTCCTGTTTACTCGTTTTGGTATCAGAGAAAGAGTACACTAGCAACTTGTTAAAATATTCACACTTTATTAATAATTGATGAATGTTGGATATAATAGTAAGGAAGAATGGGATACAAATTTGAGAAAGGGAATACAAAGGGTGAGGACAGGCTTCAGGCTTGGAGACTTGCTAATTTTTTTGATGCCCTAAATGCTTCCTTGAAATGCCTTGTATAGAAGTTAGGCTTGTATCTGAACCGTTGATAGTTGAATAATCTTGTTCGTTCATTTGTCAGGTGGAGAGGTAGGTGGATGGCATGTGAAAAGTAGTTAGGTGAGTAGCCAGCACATGTCTATCCACTGGCCTTTATCCACTAATCAACTTTGTCTTCTTTTGATCAAGGAAAACTTTTACTGTTAGTAATATGTCTGCTTGAATACTGTTGGCTTTGGCTGTTGATACTTTCATTGTTTCCTTTTTGTCCTTTGGAGGAATAAATCAAAAAGGATGTTGTTTTACGTAATTTCGGACAATCTTTGCATCTTTTGTTTGGCACATATAATCCTTAGACTGATTGAGATAAAATATTTTGTTGTTGCTACTAGGGTATACTGTCATGAACAGCTTCTTGCACATATGATGGAAATTTAGTAAAAAATGGATGAATTTTTGGAGTACCTGCATAATAACACATTTTTGTTAGTTTTTTATTTGCTTACTCAGAAATTGAGAGGATCCTGTTCACTCGTTTTTCCCATTGAATTATTTCGAACAAACTTATTCAACACTGCTAGAACTCCGATGTTCTCGCCACCAACAAAAACTTGGAAGACTAGAGCATTATGGGTGAGAGGATTTCTTAGGCTGGAAGAACAATTTGTTAGTTGAAAGGTGGAAATCTCTGAACTGTTTGGTGGTTTGTGCACATGAACTCTATTGGAAGATGCACAAATGAATTGCATGGTTTCTTTATTTGTTTGGAGGAGTTGAGGGCTAAAATTTATAAGAATTGGGTAGTTAAAGCAATTGTAACAATGTGTATGGATGGATTAAATAGTCTTTCGCAAGAGCCAACATCATACAAATACTATTCGTTACCTTGTTGACACTGTGCAACTTGGGTGAATATCAAGTGAAATTCGATGGTATTCAGCTTGAGTGATATGATGTGGGAAAAAGCAATTTAGACCCAACTTGCACCTACTATGCATCAAATTAGCATGCCCAAAAAAGATAAATGTAAACATGTAAAAAATTGAAGACACAATCTTGCTGGTGAAGGAAAAATTTAAGAACCAAATGATTTATGGAAAAAGCATTCAAATAATAAGTTATCAACTAAAAATTCACTATAGAGAAAAGCTAATTTATAAACTGATAATTCAAACATACTAGACATTAACCAATTAACCCAGGCTTGTGGCCATGTGGAGAACTTTTAGATCTATGCCCCTATAGCAAAACTAGAACTTTTGGCTTTCTCCAAATGATTTTCTATGAACAAACTCATTCAACACTGTTGAAACTCCAGCGTCCTCGTCATCGGCAAACTTTGTGGGCGAGAGGATTTCTTAGGCTGGAAGAACAATCCGTTAAGTGGAAAGGTGGAAATCTCTGAAATGTTTGGTGGTTAGTGCACATGAGCTCTATCGGAAGATGCACAAATGAATTGCACGGTTTCTTTATTGGTTTGGAGGAGTTGAGGGCTAAAATTTGTAAGAATTGGGTAGTTAAAGCAATTGTAGCAACGTGCATGGATGGATTAAAGTCTTTCGTAAGAGCCAACATCATACAAATATTGTTCGTTACCTTACTGACACTATGCACCTTGAGTGAATATCAAGTGAAAATCGATGGTATTCAACTTGAGTGATATGATGAGAGAAAGCGCAATTTAGACCCAACTTGCACCTACAATGCATCAAATTTGCATGCCCAAAAATGATAAATATAAACATATAGTAAAATTGAAGATACAATCTTGTTGGTGAAGGGAGAATTTAAGAACCAAATGTACTATGGAAAAAGCATTCAAGCAGTCAGTTATCAACTAAAAATTCATTATATAGAAAAGCTAATTTATAGACTGATGGTTCAAACGTACTAAATATTAACCAATTAACCCGGGCTTGTGGCCATGTGGAGAACTTTTAGATCTATGCCCCCGTAGCAAAACTAGAACTTTTGGCTTTCTCCCAATGATTTTCTACAAAAAAAACTCGTTCAACACTGTTGGAACTCCAGCGTCCTCGCCACCAACAAACTTTGTGGGTGAGAGGACTTTTTAGGCTGGAAGAACAATCTGTTAATGGATTGGTAGAAATCTCTGTAGTGTTTGGTGGTTAGTGCACATGAGCTCTATTGGAAGATGCAGAAATGAATTGCACAGTTTCTTTATTGGTTTGGAGGTGATGAGGGCTAAAATTTATAAGAATTGGGAAGTTAAAGCAATTGTAGCAACGTGCATGGATGGATTAAACAGTCTTTCGCAAGAGCCAACATCATACAAATACTATTTGTTTCCTTACTAACACTGTGCAAGTTGAGTGAATGTCAAGTGAAAATCCATAGTATTCAGCTTGAGTGATATGTTGTGAGAAAATGCAATTTAGACCCAACTTGCTCCTACAATGCATCAATTTGGCATGCCCAAAAGAAATAAATATAAACATGTAGTAAAATTGAAGATACAATCTTGTTGGTGAAGGGAAAATTTAAGAACCAAATGATCTATGGAAAAAGCATTCAAGCAGTGAGTTGTCAACTAAAAATTCACTATAGAGAAAAACTAATTTATAAACTGATGATTCAAATGTACTAAACATTAACCAATTAACCCAGGCTGGAGGCCATGTGGAGAACTTTTAGATCTACGCCCCCATAGCAAAACCAGCACTTTTGGCTTTCTCCTAATGATTTTCTACGAACAAACTCATTCAACACTATTGGAACTCCAGCATCCTCGTTACCGGCAAACTTTGTGGGTGAGAGGATTTCTTAGGCTGGAAGAACAATCCGTAAGTGGAAAGGTGAAAATCCCTGAAGTGTTTGGTGGTTAGTGCACATGAGCTCTACTGGAAGATGCAGAAATGAATTGCACTGTTTCTTTATTGGTTTGGAGGAGTTGAGGGCTAAAATTTATAAGAATTGGGTAGGTAAAGCAATTGTAGCAGTGTGCATGGATGGATTAACCAGTCTTTTGCAAGAGCCAACATCATACAAATACTGTTTGTTACCTTACTGACATTGTGCACCTTGAGTAAATATCAAGTGAAAATCAATGGTATTCAGCTTGGTGATATGATGTGAGAAAATGCAATTTAGACCCAACTTGCACCTACAATGCATCAAATTAGCATTCCCAAAAATGATAAATATAAACATGTAAAATTGAAGACACAATCTTGCTGGTGAAGGGAAAATTTAAGAAACAAATGTTTTATAAAAAAAACATTCAAGCAGTCAGTTGTCAACTAAAAATTCACTATAGAGAAAAGCTAATTTATACATTGATGGTTCAAATGTACTAGACATTAACCAATTAACCTAGGCTTGTGGCCACATGGAGAACTTTTAGATCTACGCCCCTGTAGCAAAACCGAACCTTTGGCTTTCTCCCAATGATTTTCTACGAACAAACTCGTTCAACACTGTTGGAACTCCAGCATCTTCGTCACCGGAACACTTTGTGGGTGAGAAGATTTCTTAGGTTGGAAGAACAATCCGTTGGTGGAAAGGTGGAAATCTCTGAAGTGTTTGGTGCTTAGTGCACATGAGCTCTATCGGAAGATTCACAAATGAATTGCACGGTTTCTTTATTGGTTTGGGGGAGTTGAGGGCTAAAATTTATAAGAATTGGGTAACTAAAGCAATTGCACCAATGTGCATGGATAGATTAAACAATCTTTCGCTCAAGTCAACATCATATAAATACTGAGCATTACCTTACTGAGACTGTGCAGCTTGAGTGAATATCGACTGAAAATTGACAGTATGCAGCTTGAGTGAATAGCGAGCAAAAATCAACAGACTAAGTAGAGCTTGCTGACCATTTTCCACTTGAGCAAACTTCAAGTGCAATTCCAGTTTATTCCTTTGGCCTCCATGTTGCTCGAGTTAAATTCAGGTGAACTACCCTAACCCTTATCTGGATGCTTGAGTAAAATACTGCTTGAGCTTTGGGTAAGTAAAATACTGCTCAAGCTTCAGGTAAGCGAAAATCAATTAAATCTTCTCTGCTGCAGTGTTGCTTGACCCAAGTTTGAGCAATAGTCGAGCTCAATCTGTTTGGCAACTTAATGCTTGAGCCAACTTTGTGTACTCATTGAGCATGGACCATTCTGACAATTAGGATCTGTAAGGATGATTCAAGATACATCAATTTGTCATGAAATCTATCAATCACTCATGAACAGCCTTTGACATGATGGTAAGTGAAGTTTTCTTTGTATGTAAAGAACTACAATTTCCTAAAGATTTTGTCAGCTGCAGTTTGCTTCACTTATACTGTTAATAGTAGTCATGCTTGGTCCTTAATTGAACCTTGAATCGTGTAAAATTACGTTGAGATAAGGCCACTTGTCTTGTGGGATACTTTTTTCAGGAGCGTTTGATAACGGGAGATCATTTGAAGAGGCAGAATTCACTAAGTGGGACATGCGACGGTGATTGGTATATGTATGCAAGTATGCAACAAAAGCTCGTCCTTCCAGAGGAAATCTGAAGCAGGTGTATAGCTTTATTACTGGAAGGGGGAGAAGCTGTGTCTCCTGAAGGTAAGGCTCGTGCATTCATTTCTACTATGACCCTGATCTCATAAACTCGTGTTTTGTAATTTTCGACGGTGGTTGTCTATTGTTCTGGGCTAATAATTTTGGGGTCTTAGCTTATTACCTTTAACGTGTTTTAAATATGTCTAGAATACGTTGTAGATTCATTGGATACTTTAATAATTATTAGAAAATTGAGGTTCTTAATAATAAGTATAGTAAACTGGGCTGATTTTGAATATCATTAATTTGGTTTATCATTAATTTGTATGTTAATTCTTGTGAAATTTTTTTCTTTTTTGAATAGGTAAAGAAAAAAATATGTATTTTTATTAGTAATTTTGTGTGAATTATGATTATTTATTAATTATATTTTAATCTTTATAAAAAAATTATGAATTTTAGTTTTTATATCTCTAACATAACGTCCTTATTTGTAGAAAGTAATGTGTTGGCATGGCGTGTGTCTAGTGTAGATATTTATGGTCATTAGGCTTTTAGTTATCGAGGATGTGAGCATAGGAATTATTATCTCTTGATAGAAATTTGCGTTCCTTCTCCGAAATCGGCAAACCGCTGCCGCCTGCCGGTGCCATCACGGTGACGGCTCTCCACCAGCACGACTGCACATACTTCCCATTCTCTCCTAGAAAATCATAATCGTCCGAACATCCACTGCCGCCGTCACTCCCTCTGTTTTCTTGGAGCTCATGGTCTCTCTCTCTTTTACATATATTATACCATTAATATTCTCAATATAAACATACAATTTTTTTCTTAAATTTTCTAAAAAATTATTTACAAATTTGCATTTCTTCCTTCATTTTTTTTATAACATTTGTAAGGATCAGATTTTTAGGATTTAACCTCTCAATCTTAATGGAAAAATCAGCCTAGATAGTATGTTGGTCGAAGTGGATATTTTGCTGGAGTGGATTTTCTACCGGAGTGGATATTTAGTTGGAGTGAACTTTCTATCGGAGTATATTTTTGCCGGAGTGGAAAGATTGATCTACTTAAAGAATTACCTTGTTTACCGAACATATTGGATTATTGATCAGCCAGAAAGTTAATAGGAAATAGAATAGTTGATTGGAATTAAAATTGTAGACTGGAATTAGCACAGTTGACCGAAATAATATAGTTGACCGAAAATAATGAGATAACTAAAATAATCAAAAAATTGTGGTCTGTAAAAAAACAGTAACATCCGAGGACTTAGAAAGAGTTGTTCAAGACTTAGAGAGAGACCAAGAAAATTAGAAAGAAATCGAGATTGTTTGGAAGATTAGCAAAAAAAGACCGAGAAAATTAGAAAGAGTTCGAGGACTTGGAAAGATACCAAGGACCTAAAAAAGAGACTAAGGACTTTGAGTATAAACGAGAGTTAGTAAGATGATCATCAGAATCAGTGTAAGCTCATACCATACTCCCACCTATTTTGTTGACTTTTTGAAAAGGGAGATTTAGTGGAAAAAGAAGTACCAAATAGGTAATTTATTCTAACCTACTCGCACCTACCCTGTTGCCTATAAATATTGGAGTTAGGGGATTAAGGAAAGACGCTACAACATTTGAGGAAGGCACAAAGGAGAAAGAGAGGAAGAAATCTTGGTCGAAGTTTAGTAAGGGAATTCGTAGATCAGGCAAGTGTACCCCATATTTTGTCATTAGTTGTTTATTATTGTAATGTTCTTTTTCAACATATTTCTACGCGATGCATATCATGATAATTACTTCTCATGTTTAATGAATGAATTTTATGATCAGCGCATGTGTTATGCTTTATATGCGAGACATTGTTCTACGGTTCATACTTGAAAATTATGCGCAAAAAAGTTATCTGCATTTCTTTTTTGTACAGAGTTTATTACTTTAGTTATGTGTATAATTATTGACGGAGGTTTTTGGTGGACTATGATCCATTCCATCACAGATGGTATTAGAGAAAAGAGATGTATTATGGTTGATCGATCTTAAAACGGAAGCTTAGGTTTAATTTGGGTGAAAGTAGGATAAGGGTAATTAGGAATAGATAGAATGTTAAGGTGAGTAACCCCTTAAGGACCGTGGTGAAATTTAGGACCAAGATGGATATTAAGGGTCGTGGTGTAACTAAGGATCGAGATAGATAAAATGACCGAGGTGTATGGTGTATGAAACTCGGGGGTTTAATCTTTAAATACAATGAATAATTGTTGACCCTTTCTTTTAATCTAAATATATTGGATTAACTGATGCTATGATATTTTGGTTATAGGATAATAGGATGGCAAGTAGAGGAAAATGGGCTGCTCGCAATTTTTAGGACTGGGAGGCCGAGTACTTTAATATATTAGGAAGAATGGCCAATGTTATGGAAGCCATGGGGCTACATAGTTTGGCTTCAGTCCCCGTTGGCCAGGAGACATCGGCGTATGATCGCTTCACGCTTAAGCGAGTTTCAGAGTTCTTGGGAGAATCAGATCCAATAAAAGCAGATACTTGGATCCAGCGGTTTAAGAAGGTGTTTGCGGCTATTAAATATTCGGTCGAGGATAGAATCCTATTCGGGACTCATAAATTGTAGGGAGAAGCCCATCACTGGTAGAAAATGCAGAAAAGAGTATTTGAGGTGCCGGAGAATGAAATTACTTGGACCATATTTGAGGCGGCTTTTATCGAGAAATATTTTCCTAGCAGTTTCCGTGGGCCGAAAGAGGATGAGTTTTTACGGTTAAGATAGGGTAATCATACAGTGGTCGAGTACGACGCCTAGTTCACAGAGTTATCCCGTTGTACTCCGTATATACTGGAGGAGGAGAATATGAAGGCAAGAAGGTTCTCTCAAGGCTTAAGAGATGACATTAGAAAATATTTGTCGACGTTGAAACTGTCGACTTATGGGGGTGTTGGACAAAGCCATTATTTTTGAGAAAGAGCTTGAAAGAGATGAATTTTTTAAGAAGAGGATGTCTAGTCGGAGTGGCTCAGGAGCCAGTTCTAGTATGGGACTAGAGAGGCCCCCGAAGAAGGCAAGGCATCCGAGGCATCCGGAGTCCCAAGGAAAGATCAACCTCAACAAATAGCACCAACCCGCACCCTCATTGCGGGAAGTTGCATGAGGACAAGCCTTATTCTAAAATGTTGGGACTTTGTTACAATTGTGGACAGTTGGGGCATATGATAAGAAATTGCCCTCAATTGAAGTGAACCACATCACCTGCACTAACCGGGCTCCATGTCAAGCGTTTAAAATGAGGCCGACGTCTCAACAGAGGTGGTGGAGAGTAAGATTCTCGAATCTTGATATTTCAGAGTATGTGTTATTTTGGGATTTCAAATCTATATTCTATTTATATTTCCTGAGTTTGTTCATTTGTTCAAGGATCATGGATTTTATACTAATTATATCAAGGTTTGTAATAATTTTTCTTAAGTTTGTAGATGTGATGGGTTGGGCTGAATTGGTTTGATTTGAGGTACCGAGCTTTGATCTAATTTTGAGTATGAGTGTGATTAAGGAAAAATGTTATGCTGAATATGCTATTGGGTATTAAGCGATGGCGCATTTGGGTAGTACCGATCTTTTCTAAGATTGATTTGCATCCATAGTATCATCAATTGTGGGTAGTTACCCTTTTTATTAAGTGGGGGAGAGACCCATGATCGGAATTACTCCAATCAAGAGGAGTGAGCCATCGATCGTTGCCGGAGGATTTATAGCTTTTCCGAAGGTTCATCCTTGAATTTCCTCGGCTATAAGAGTAACCTAAGTGCCTGAAAAGAACGGATGAGACTTAGAAAATAATTTGTCATGTGGTCCTAGAAATTTTAGAATAAGATTAAGGATCCAAGTGAACAATAATTTTAAGACTGGGGAGGTGTTGGACAAAGCCATTATTTCAGCCTGAATATCGAAAGAGCTTTTTCGGCGATGAAAGAATTTTAAGAAAAGAGGATGTCTATAATAGTCGGAATTAAAATTGTAGCCAAAATTAGCCGGAATAGTTATAGTTCTAGTACCAAGGGACTATTCAAGGAAATAGGCAAGGCATTGTTTAGAACTTAGGAGAAGGAAAGAATTCGAGATCATCATCCTCAAGAAATTAAAAGAGCATCAAAAGAGACCAAGGACTCAAGTGTGAACGAGAGTTAGTAAGATGATAATCGACAAAGTCCAACCCTACACCCTCATTCTAGTGGGAAAAAGATTTACAAGTAAGGACAAGCCTTATTCTAAAATGTTGGGACTTTGTTACAAAGGAGGGAAGAAATCCAGTTGAAGTTTAGTAAGGAGTTTGTAGATCAGTTGGGTTTTTGCATATGATAAGAAATTGCCCTCAATTGGAGAAGTGTGTTATGTTTTATAACCCACGGTTCATACTTAAAAATCAGAGACCAATCAAATGTGTCAAGGCGTTTGTAGCCTGTTTTGTAAAAGTAACTTGCTTTTAAGGATTTTGGTCATTTGAATGAGGCCGACGTCTCAACAAGTAATGAAGGTGGTGGAAAGTAAGATTCTCGAATCTTGATATTTTTCATTGTATGTGTTATTTTGGGATTTCAAATCTATATTCTATTTGTATTTCACGAGTTTGTTCATTTGTTCAAGGATCATGGATTTTATACTAATTATATCAAGGTTTGTAATAATTTTTCTTAAGTCTCTGTAGATGTGATGGGTTGAGCTGAAAGTTGGTTTGATTTGAGGTTGAGCTTTGATCTAATTTTGAGTATGAGTGTGATTAAGGAAAATTGTTATGTTGAATATGCTATTAGGTATTAAGCGATAAGCGCATTTGATAAAGGACCAAAGGCATTTGGATATAAGATTGATTTGCATCCATAGTGCCATCTTGGCAGTTGATTTATTAAGTGGGGGAACTACCCATGATCGGAATTAGTCCAATCGTAGTCGGTGTGAGCCATTGGGATCGTTGCTTTGAAGATTTATAGGCTTTGCAGTAGGAATATTGACATCCTTGGAATTTCCTTGGGTCTATAATAGTTGTGTAACCTAAGTGTTTGAAAAGAACCAATGAATGAGACTTGTAAGAGAATAATCAAGCAGAATAGTGCAGCGGCAGTATGTGGTCCTAGAAATTTTGGAATAAGATTGAGGATCCAAGTGAACAATAATTTTGAGACTCGTTAAATTTTAAGGACGAAATTTTTTTAAGTGGGAAGGAATTGTAAGGGTCAGGTTTCTAGGATTTAGCCTCTCAGTCTTAATGGAAAAATTAGCCTAGATAGAATATTGGCCAGAGTGGATTTTCTATCGGAGTGGATATTTTTGCCGAAATGGAAAGATTGACCTGCTTAAAGAATTAGCTTGTTGAGGGATAGATTGAATTGTTGACCGACCAGAGAGTTAATCGAAAATAGAATAGTTTACGGGAATTAAAATTGTAGACCAAATTAACACTGTTGACCGGAATAATGTAGTTCACCGAAAACAATGAGATAACCAAAATAACCAAGAAAATCGCATTCTGTAAAATGAACAGTAACATTCGAGGACTTAGAAAGAGTTGTTTAGAACTTAGAGAGAGACAGAGAAAATTAGAAAGAAATCGAGATCATTTGGGAGACTAGGAAAAAAGACTGAAGAAATTAGAAAGAGTCTGAGAACTTGGAAAGATACTGAGGGCCTAGAAAAGAGACCAATGACTTTGAGTGTGAATGGGAGTTAGTAAGATGATCATCAGAATCAGTATAAGTCCATACCCTACTCCCACCTATTTCATTGACCTTCTGAAAAGAGAGATCTAGTGAGAAAAGAAATACTAAGTAGGTGGCCTGCTTTCACCTACTTGCACCTACCCCGTTGCTTATAAATATTAGAGTTAAGGGTTAAGGAAAGACACTAAAAAAATTTGGGAAAAGTATGAAGGAGAAGGAGAGGAAGAAATCCAGGTCGAAGTTTAGTAAGGGAGTTCGTAGATCAGGTAAGTGTACCCCTTGTTTTGTCCTTAGTTGTTTATTATTCTAATGTTTTTCGACATGTTTCTATGCGATGCATATCATGATAATTACTTCTCATGCTTAATGAAGTAATTTTATGATCAGCACATGTGTTATGTTTTATATGTGAGGCTTTATTCCACGGTTCATACTTGAAAATTGTGTATAGAAAAGTTATCTGCATGTTTAATTACTGTTAACGAATCAGTTTGCATATTTAAGATCTTAACCGTTTGCATGCTGTTTGTAAAAGTAACTTGCTTTTTAAGGATTTTGGTCATTTGAAACTTAAAAACAGTTTTGATGGTGAATAGTTGCGAGGCTTAAGAAAAATGTAAGACTAAGATTAGAAAGAAATCGAATAATTGTAGATTTTAAATGTAACCCGGTTTTGATATGTGATAAGTGGAAGGAGAAGGAGGGCCTGAGTATAAAAATGGGCCAGTTCTAATGATTTGTCATAGATGTTTATTATCTTAAATATTTCCCAGTTTTGATATGTGATAAGAGAGATCTAATTACTTCTCATGCTTAAATGTAATTTTAGCGCACCTACCCGTTGATAATATGTGAGCTTATTATGGAGTTTAATAGTTGAAGACTTTAAATGTAACCAAGTTTGATATGTGATAGTCGAGTAGTTTGCAGCTTTAAATGTAGTCGGTTTTGATGGTTTTTAATGTTTTCACATGTTTCTAAACTTATAGATTTTAAATGTAGCTAGTTTCTAAATTTTGGTTTTGAATTTGCAATTGTTTTGGAAACCGGTTCTCATGAAGATGTTTTTGTCCATGTATTATGCTTATGTATGCAAAATGCTTTCTTTCTAATTCTTTTAATTTCGTTTGAAGATTATATTTATGCATGTTTTTGTTTAACTAGTACCTTGCTAAGCAAATCGCTCATTTCTTCTTGTTTTACCATCGCATTTACTTATGTATGAAATTTATTCCAAACGAGAAAGAGTGAAGTCGGACGAACTACCTAAATAGGAAGGACGTTCGGGATTTATGTAGTTGTATATGATCAACCCCGATAAAATTTGTAGTCATTTTGAAAATTTTTGTATAATAATTCTACCGTGTAAATAAAATGATATTTAAATACTTCTGTTAAATTTTTATGATTTAAGAAATTTTGATTCCTGGTGGTATCTTTTATGTCTTTGGTTATGTTCTATAGCCGATTGACTCGGAACCTCGGGCGGTTAAGTTGTGACTGAGCTAGAAGAGGTCGACTTGATGGCTGGCCAGTTTTGATCCTGTGCATGAGAATGAAATTTTAAGTCATGCAATTGTATGTCTTTCATACATAGTTTATTATTCTGATTATGTGTATAATTATTGACAGAGATTATTAATAGATTATGACCCGTTCTGTCACACCATTAATATTGCCCATGTAAATATATAATTTTTTGTTAAATTCGCTCAAAATTTATCTGTACATATATTCATGAATGCCCTTTTAAGGATGTTATTTTCAAAAACAAAATTTAATTTTTTTTTTTGAAAAAAAACAGAAGGAATGGCACTATCATGGTGGACACGGAGTCATCTTTTAGAGATTGCCTCGACAGCTGCTTGCTTAGTCGAAAATTTCATAAGACAATAATAAAAATATTAAAATCATATTTTTTAATAATTATATTTGATTTTTTAACTTATTAAAATGCATGGGAATTATGTACTCCAGTAATAATTAATTAAAATTAAAAAAAAATAATGTGATAATGATGTGTTTCAGCGATTTTGATTTGTGACGGAATTTGATCATGCTTTCTTTATAAATTGGATCTCTCCTCCATTTCTTACAGTCCAAGACCTGCGTACCACAATTAAAACCAAGTATCAGAGGACAATTAGGGTTTACTCCCCAATAGACACTCTGACACTCAAATCAATTCTATTTTGAAGATAGAAAATGAGTTTTAAAGGAAAAATAAGAGGAAATTTAGTCTAATATTTTGTTCAAGCAGTAGTCCAAGTAATGAGATGTATACTTAAGAGGTCTGGATCTGTTTTTTCTGGATTACCCTTTATCGTTGGGCGTTTTTTCCTTTTATATGATACTCAGACAATTCTTTTCTTATCCATTTCCTCATGACTCGTGACGTCATGATGGTCAAATTGAATCAGTTAAGGTCTCTGGCCGTGGGATCGTGTGTACGATGGGCACGATTCAACAGTTTATAGCATGGGATCTTGATGGACTATGTTCATAAGCCTCGATGTCAGTCCAACCCATATTGCATTATAGCCTGAGCGGCCCTTTATCAGGTGGGCCCATTTACAGCTATACTTATCAGATAAATTGAGCGTAGTATGTATTTTTTTTTCCAATTACAGGTTGATTGTGACGAACTCTTTTTCATTTATTCATGAAATTATCAATAAATAATTTATTTTATATTTTTAAAAGGCATAAACGTTGTATAGTGATAATTCTTTCGTGCCCTTAATGCATCACACATCATCCACCGTAACCAAAACAACTCCATAAATGTAACATCTATCATGGCTTAGTGTATAATTGCGTTCTGAGATATCTATCAATGTTGAACGCCATATACTCTGCATGGTCTGAAAAGGATCGGTTTTATGTTGTTACATTTACTTCACAAAAAAGTGATAATAATTTAGTTATTTTTTACCATGGTAAAAACTGTAATTTTATATATTTTAGTTATAATTTTATCAGTCGAGTTATTTCTTTATTATATCTAATCTTTGATAAAAACAAGAATCCATAAACAATTAAACAATTGATGAACTAATTATCTTCATACTCTATAAAAAAAAAAAAACGATTTAACCCATGATATAATGACGTTGAGGAGCATTTTTGGGCACATATTAATTGCGGATTTGCGAAAAGTGGGTTGTTATGTTCTGCATTTGCGAAAAGGTCAATTCTAGCATTTTTTTCTTGCACATCCTTCTGAGTTTTTCATGTCGTCGACTGCCAAGTTTCCTTCATGATGATTGTGGGTGGCTTCGTATTTCCAACAGATGCCACAAAATACGTAGTTCAAACCTCTCCAAGCCTCTCCTTCCTTCTTCGGCCTCAACCCTAGCGGCTCTTTCCGCCGGCCTAATGGCTTCTTCCGGCGCCGCCTCTTTCTCCCTCTCTCCCTCCTTCTTCATCATCTCGTGCTTCTACTCCCCCAGGTGGCGCTTCTGTTTCCTGGGTCCGGCCTGCGGTGAGTTCTCCCGTATTTTCTCCTCCCTTGCTGAGCTGATTCGGCTTTCAGATGCTTTCAAAGTTAAAGATGGGTTGGTGCCATTGATTACGACCTCTGATTTAGTGGAAGCCCTAATCTCCAACTGCATTAAAGTTTCCAGTGTTGCTAGAGTTATGCTGAATAATGGCTTTCTTCGCAGTGATGCTCTGGATTCAGGGTAACACTATAAATTCCTTGTCCCCTGTGCTTATTCTGCTTGATTTGTCAATGCCCATTGTGTCAGGTGGGGATTGTGGGTTCCAACTGAGTAAGGATACATTGACCGTCTCCTCTTCTCGTAGCTGGGCCGACATGGTTGTGTGTTCTTTGCCCAGTCAGAAAGTGTCCATGAAGTTCTTCCCTCCGTCCTCGGTTGGTGGTTGGTTGACTGTTAGGCCGCCGGCCTCTGTGGTTGTCGATGGATCTGAGAGGTGGGAATATACTTTGGTGGGCTACTTCATTGGCTGCGTTTCCTATGTGGAGGCTGTTGTCAAGAGGATGTGGGGCAATAGTCGTCTTATGCAGGTATCTGATGGACTCGACTGGTTTATTCGTTTTTCGGTTTGCTGATACTGCTTGTATGAGGAATGTTTGAGAGGGAGATCCTTGGTCTTTCTTCGGAGAACCCATTTTTCTGAAAGTACGAGAATTGGGGATTTCATTGGCTAAGGATGAACGTTGTACAATCTCTATTTGAGTCTTGTTTTAACATTCCTATAGAAGTATGGACTCTGGAGGAGCTCAATTACATTGCTAGTGCGGTGGGCAATCCCTATTTACAGATTTTCACACGAAGTCCTTGACCAGTATTGTATTTGCTTGCATCTATGTCGATGTGGAGGTCAATGTGTGATGCGTGCTTCTCAGCGTTGGTTGGTAGATTCATCGTTAATGGCGAACGGAGTGAAGGGAGAGGGGAGTTCTGGTGGAGGAGGAAGGCGATTAGGGTAAACCAAGGGAAGAGAAATATGTTGAGGGAAGAGGGAGAGGAAAATAGCACGAGAGAGGAGAGAGTAGGGAGGGAGAGAGAGAGAGATAGTTGAGGCAAAATATCATATTCCCTTTATATTCTTAGCTGCATCATATATAAGGGCACGGGGAACAGGTACGGGAAACGGGAAAATGGGGAACAAGCACGGGAAACGGGGAAATGGGAAACAACCAAAGGGAATAAAAGTAGAGAATGAGATCCGTCATATCCGGTTCAATTACTGTGAGTGAAGATTGTCATCCAGCTTTGGAGGGTGTATGGACGAGTATGTAACATTGCCGTTCCCATCAGAACAACATTGTCCTCAAGGTTGATCAAGAGAGAAGTCTGATAATGTGGCACCATGGTGAAATTGTCGACCCCCATCATCAGCGGAAGCATGTCTAGAGGCCCACTGTGTTTCCTTACATGCAGAAGAGCAACGTCCCATTTGGAGTCCGTAGCATCGCAGTGGGCTTGTCGTAAAAGTAAGCCCTCACACACCCAGCCGGGCCCATCTATTACTGTCAGTATGAGCGGTGTGTTGCCCTTGGTGTCAGCAAGGTTGACGTCAAAGCCCATCCTTGTAAACAACCTCACACACCCCTCCAGGGCTGTGCATCGTGCCGCGCAGGGTGGGGCACAGAATTCCCCAATAATGCCGCTGTTCCTCTTCGGGCCAAACTCGAGCTGCCCCTTCTCCATTTGGTCCTGCTTCTGTCGAAGTGCAGTTAAGGTGAGCACAAAGTCATGAAAGTGAGTGCACGGCTTCTTGGTAGTTCCAGTGTAGATAAGAGCTCGAACAGCTTCGACCTGACCCGCCGAGGCAATGTCCTGGTGGTTAAGTTTGTCAGCTGTCTTTGCCACTAACATAAGGGCGATCCAGACCTGAAAAACATAGAGCACCGCATGCTGGACGTTGAGAGACCACCCATTAACCCAAGGAATGGAGCCTACAAATGGGTCAGCTTTGTTCCCCAAGCCAAAATCAGCACTATCGGCGGTTAGGACTCCAAAGCACTCATTTCTCTTGTAATTGGCACAGCTCATACGAGCCGGGTTCCTTGTAGTTGTAGTTGGTTTTGTGTCACAAACGACATCGCTGAGACGATTAAGGATTGTTGATAGGTTGAGGCGAGCAACCCTTTGAATCGGGTGGAACTCAACCTTACTGGTTGTTGCAACGGAGGATTTAACATGCAAGAGAGTGCTGCAGGCTTCAAATTGCTTGGCTTCATAATAAATGGTGGAGTTGTGAGGACCTACCGCCAGCTCATGCTGGAACCCCGAAGAGCAAAAAGCATATTCAGGTGCTATTGTCAAAAGGCCCACCTCTCCTTTCTTTACTGCCATAACAGCTCGGTTTAGACCCTCAATGACTCACTCTATGTCAGTCTGGAACTCAAATAGCTCAGCCCCAAATGAGGTAGCGATTGCAATAGAGCCAGCAACAGTTCCAACAGCACTTGCAGCAGCTACAAAACCACTTGCTCCAATTACAGGGATAAGAGTGCCCAGCGTTGGAGCCATCATAGTTTCTATGGCTTCCATTTTCACCCACGGGATGTCACACCAAGAGGTCAGCAGCCTCAAAGTCACACGTTGCCGGGCAGCACAACCCCTTTGTTGCTGGAATTTTTTGTTGCCTTCAGGGGCGTGTATGAGCTCTCCTTCTTGCATGGTTGCTTCTGCTGCTTCTTTAACAACATCCACGTCCGCAAACAGCTTAAGATTGCTATGGTTAACTCCCGACGCATCAGGCTTCCAAGGTCCCCCATTGCCAGCTCCTGGTTGTCCAAAAGCCTTGGATTCAGCCTCTCGATGACGTCTACCAGCTATTGTTGTAAAGTTTGCAGGCACATTGAGGACTGCTCCCTTGTTACCCTCACTTGTCCATGATTTGGCACGTTGCAGGGAAGGCCCAGGGGTTGCAAACCAGGTAAAACTGCCAACCTGGTAGGGGGAGCCCTGTCTTTCCAGCTGTGAGAACTTCATTACCTCATAAACATCCGTATCACCCGTACAAACAATGGTAATATATTGGCAGCTCCAACAATATAGCAAATAATGCCCAGCAGCAAAGGCTATGGCGACGAGGGATATTTGGAGGATAGCTACACCATTTGCCGATTCAGCCTAGACATTTTGTCTTCCTTCCAGACAAGGCATTTTGCAACTAGAGGGGTTTGTTCTCATTGGCGGGTTAAGGGAGGTGCACAATTCAAATTTGTCCCGCAATGGAGGGATTGAATTCTCTTATATTGAGTTTGCTTCCAAGCCATACCACCAGGACACATTACCCCCATCTTCATCAGTTTCGGTACTAGCCTTGCAACCAATATGATCTTCTAATGAAGAGGAGTTGATGGTAGCATGAATACACCACCAACCGAGTTGGTCCTGCGGTGGAGGATCTGAATTCTTTTCTAAGGCCCGAGGGGGTATCTGCCTTGATAGGGACAAACTTATGTATCCCAACCTCTCGTGTGCAACCATAATCATGATTGCAGTTGCCAAAGGCGATTGAGGCTCTTAGGACTTACATGCCACCAAAGAGCAAAACCACTAAACAGCTCAATGAGCCTAAGATGAAAACACGAACAAAACTTAAAATTTGTTATGGACTTGGTGTTTGGATTGGCAATAGGTGGAGGGAGAAACTGAAGTATTTTCCACACCAGACTATTTACGAGGATTTAACAAAGGAACCACACCTCGAAATAAGATGCAGAGCCTCAATTTTCTTGTTTTCCAACTTAGCATCCGACTGAACAAAATCATCAGTAGACAACAGTGGATGTTTACCTTTGTTGTGGGATACTGCGTCGCTGGTATGATCCACAACCAAGGCTGCAGGGTCCGAATTATTCAACCCTTGCAACGGTGGGATAGTAATGAGTACAGGAGCCTTGTTCTGGTCCTTATTCGTCAGAAGGAAACCGTCGGATAAGTTCTCGGAGTCCAGAATTGCGTCAACATTTGGACAATTATGAGTGAAGAATTTGGTAAGGGGTGAAGGCATAACCTGTGAAGGGGTTGGAAGGCTGTGTGGTGGAGGAAGCTTTTGCCGTGATGCGGTGGTAGGTTGCTCTTCAAATCAGAAATCAGGTGACGCATGTGGATATGGTTTCTCGATTTGAGCCAAGGTCGGCAAACTCCTAGTGATGGAGGTTCGAATTAGTGTAGTGGTGGAAGCCACGAACGATAGTGAAGTTAAAAATAAAGAGGAATTTGCGGTTGACAGGGGTAAGTGGTCGATGTAGGAGTGCCGAATTTGTCTAATGGTAGAAACGGAGAGAGCGGTTCGGGCAGAAACGGCTATTCGAGAAACGGATGGTGGTACGGAACCAGTGATGGAAGAAATTGCGGGAAGAGGAACGTGACGATGGGAAGCCATCGCAGATGAAGCTATAGGAAGCGAAGGGTTTACTGACCGGCTAGTGTATTGCTCGAAGCTGTGGAGTGATTTGCTGAGTTCCACCATGGACGAGCTGAGTTTGGTGCAGGACAACTAGATTTGTACGGTTTTTGAAACCGCGGTGGACATAGAGGCGCCAAATTGGTCGGTAGCTCGTCGGAGGGCCTTCATCTCGTTGGCCAGTGCGGCGATGGCACTCTCGAGCGCTTTGATAGCTCGTGCTTCGATCTCCTCTGCTTTTGTCTCAATGAGAGCACCAAATGATGCGTGCTTCTCGGCGTTGGCTGGCAGATTCATCGTTAATGGCGAACGGAGTGAAGGGAGAGGGGAGTTCTGGCGGAGGAGGAAGGCGATTAGGGTAAACAAAGGGTAGAGAAATATATTGAGGGAAGAGGGAGAGGAAAACAGCACGAGAGAGGAGAGAGAGAAAGAGAGATAGTTGAGGCAAAATATCATATTCCCTTATATTCTTAGTTGCATCATATATAAGGGCACGGGGAACGGGTACGGGAAAAGGGGAACGAGCACGGAAAACGGGGAAATGGGAAACAACCAAAGGGAATAAAAGCAGAGAATGAGATCCGTCACATCCGGTTCAATTACTGTGGCGAAGATTGTCATCCAGCTTTGGAGGGTGTATGGACGAGTACGTAATAATGTGGCTCTTCCTGATTACTTGGATTTGGTTGTTTGTTCAGACCAGGTTTCAAGGGTGGAAAAGTCTGGAAGTCCGGGTCAAATACTCGTGGCAGAATATTAGGTGCTCCTAGTCTAAACTAATTGGCCATTCTGAGTGTTGGGTATAAGAAAGAGGTGGTCCCTTCCTTTGTCTACGGGGGAGGGGGTACCCAAGGTGGTAAGAGTTAGAAAGAAGAAAGGGGATACCCAGAATTGGATTCTTGCTACAGAAGCCCCTATTACGGCTTCTGTTCTGACTCTTGTGGAGGGTCCTGTGGTGGCTCGTTGTCCTTTAGATGCTCTTCCTAGTTATGCGGTCCTTCCTGCTTCCAATCCTTTTGAGGCCTTGGGTTTATTGGAGGAGGACTCAGTTCTCATGATGGATACTGCTGAGAAGGGCCCTAACTTGGGCAGTGTTGAGGAGTTGACTGTTGTGAACCAAGGTTGGGTCCCTATTATATCTGAAGTTTTGAGTACCATTGGGAGGGAAAGAAAGGAGGCTGTCCCACAGAAGAAAGGGTCTACAGTTTCCAAGTTGGTACTTCGACATAGTAACATCTATAAGGGGACTAAAAGCTTACTCCAGTCAACTGGTGTCAAATGATTAATGCTGCTTATTAGAATATTTAGGGTCTTAACACTCCTCATAAGATAAAGGCGGTGAGACAGTTTATTGGGCGTCATAGGCTCCAAGTGTATTCCTTGGTTGAAACTAAGGTTAGGCCTTGAAATGTTAATTCGGTGGCCCCTAAGTATGTTGACTCTTAGCATTGGGTGAACAGCCAAATGCCAAACAGTATTTGCCGTATTTGAGTGGGTTAAGATCCACAGGATGTTGATGTTCTTATTATCTATATGAATGATCATATTATACTTATGAGATTGAGTCCTAGATTGATTGTTCTTTGAGCTGCTATTTATTTGTGTATGATGCTAATGATGCTTATATGCACTGCTAGCTTGAATCTTCTTTGGGGGGTATTGCTGTTGCTGCTTGAGCCAAACATGGGTGATTTTGGGTGACTTTAATGCTATCCATGATGAGTTGGAGATGCTCGGTGGGCTCTTTGATGCTTAAGCATTTAGATCGTTTGATAGCAACATCCTCAGTTGTGGGTTTGCAACCTCTCTTATGGTGGGTGTTTTTTCACTTAGAGAAATAGTAGGAATTTTCATAATTTGTCTATTCAGAAGCTATATAGGATTTTAGTCTACACCCACAATTATCCTTAATAGTTTACTAAATTATTTCAAATCAAATATACTATTTTAATGTTGTACTTGGGTATTATAATTCTTCACTTCTTATAAAATTTCACACTCTTATAAATCTACATACCTCAATTGAGAAATAAATATAGATTTTTCTCTCGATCCCCATTTTCATACTCCCATGTGGCTTCCTTAAATAAGTTGTGCCTCCACATCACATTAACTAATGGGATAATTTTTGTGGAAGTGTTTGATCACATTGTACCAAACTTTTTAACAGATTTTTCGATATATATTAAATTCTCATTAATTCTTAAAAATTCATGATTGATGATGTGCGAAAGATTATAAACATATATTTGGAGTATTAACACATAAAATACATTATGAGAATTTGCTAAATTATAAAGTAAGACTAACATGTAAGGAATATTTCCAAATCGATCTAAAATCTTAGATGGCTTAATCAAGATTGGTTTTAACTTTTCTTTTAAACCAAACTTTGAAATTTCATTTAAAGATGATACAAAAATAAATGATCATCAATTTTAAAATTTAACTTGAATCTCCTGAAATTTGCATAACTCTTCTTCATTCTTTGGGCTACCAGGAGTCGAACATGGATCATATAAATCTTCTCCACCATCTCTTGAATTATCTCTGACTACATAAACATCAACCTCCAATCTCTTCTTGTTGGTAAATGACATTTCATCGCATAGAAATATTTATAAAATGCTATGCTAATACTTATTAAATAACTATTATTATAGGTAAATTTGTCTAATGATAAGTAATCATCCAATTTTCTTTCATGTCCAAAATTGAGACTCTAAATATATCATCCAAAATCTAAATGGTTGTCTTCAATTTTTCATCTGTTTTTGAATGAAATGCCATATTAAACTTTGATTTTATACTCAACTCCCAATTTATACTTTTCCAAATTCCAAATACAATCTTAGATCCCGATTTGATAGAAACGAAACAAGAACTCAATGAAGCCTTAAAATCTCATTGACATAGAGTTTCACCAAATGGTATCTAGAAAATATCGTTCTGATAGGTCAATTCTATTTATTAATCTACAATTATCCAAATTACATAATTATTAGTAGATATTCTCGATAATTCTATCACAAAATCTATAGTAGTAGATTTCTACTTCCAGCTAGGTACTAGCAATGGTTGCAAAAGACCTAATAGCTTATTCTGCTTGACTTTTATTTATTGACAAATTATTTTATTTTTCAAAAAGTTGCAATTTATCTTTTAATATTCTTCTAGCAAATAATCTTTTATAAGTCTTAGTATATCTTATTAATTCACAAAAGAATTGTGCATTTCATTGTATAGGCTTTGCTCAAAATTTCTTCTTTTAATTCATTGATATTTAGCATACATATATGATCCCAAAAAATAAGAATTACATTAGCTTGAACTCTGAATGCGACATTTGATTCTTTTCTCAAATTCCTAGCAATGACTACTAACAATAGATCATCCATTTAAATTCTTTTGATCTTTTCAAAATCTCTGTCTTCACTTAAAAATAAAATAAAATTATACATGTACATTGCAAGTTTAGTCAAATGTTACATTTTTTCATCCTTTCCAACGATTCCCATTCTTTTATCATCAGTGGGCTATCAAGTCCGTTGATTTTTAGTTTACTGTATCTACCACTATGTTGGCATTTTTCAGGTTAGTATTGTATCTCAAAGTTTAAATCCTTTAACAAGACCGTAAATTTTTTAAAATAAAAATAATAATTATAAATTTTTTTTTATACAAATAATGTCAATTTTTTCAAAGTAAAAATGACAACCACTAATTTTAAATTATGGATATATCCTAAGTTGTCTAGAAGAATGAGTAATAATTCTTTCATATTATATCAACTCACAATCTAAATCTCTCCTAAAGATATCATAATATACCAAAAAAAGAAAATCTAATCCTCCAAAAATAACTAAAATTGGTGGAGCAATGGGACATTCCATCAACTCTTGAAAAATTATTTCATAATTTCATTGCAAAAGAATATTATTTTCTTTTACATCAATCAAATCAAAGGTACAATCATTTGCCAGAAAAAAAAATCAACAAACCTTCTATATTACTTTGCACAACTAAGAAAACAATGTACCATAATTATTTTTATTGGCAATTTGAAACTATTTTTATTATTTTTTGAATCTATAAAAATATCTCTTTTTAAAATAATATGGCCTAAGAAAATCAATTCCTTATATCAAAATTTATATTTCTTTAATTTTATAAATAACCGTCTTTCTTGAAATATTTGCAATGAAATCATCAAATAAGTATTATATTTTTGGTAGCTCTTCAAAAATATCAAATGGCATCAATAAATATAATCACTAATTTGTTTAAATAGAGTTATAATACCTGATTTATTTAGTGTATAAATGCTTCAATGATACGAGTCAAACCAAATAGTATCACAAAAATTCACTGTGACCATTCCTCGTTATAAAAATGTCTTTATTATATTCTCTTTCTTAATTTTTTAAATTGATGATACCTTGAATGAATGTCAATCTTCTAAAAACCATGGGAACATTTTGATCAAATAAATACAATTCTCATTAAGGAATGGTTGTTTTTTATTGTGTTCTTATTTTATTTTTGATAATTAATATATAATCTCATAGACCCATTTTTCTTCTTCACAAATACACAAGAGCACATTAAGGTGATACACTTGATCAAATAAAACCTTTGCCCAATAGTTTTTGCAACTGCTTCATTAATTCCTTCAACTCTAAATGAATCATTTTTTTACGAAACTTTAGAGATTGGTGCAGATCTCAACAATAAGTCAACAATAAATTTAATTTCAATTCTCGACGATAATCCAAGTAAATCTTCTGGAAACACAATTAAACTCTGGAACTATCAAAATTTCTTCAATCGACACTATACCTGCCAGCGCAGTTGACATATGTAATGTAAGTTTGACAGTTGCTTCTTAATGAATGATACATGTAATACAAAAATAAATTATGATGATTCATAATTCTTACTTTCTTAAAAATCAAAGGGACACATTAGCTTAGAAAAATACATCATTTTATAAAAAATAATTTACACTTGTATGATAGCATGCCAATCAATCTATGACTAATATTGCAATAAAATTATTTGCTTAGTATAATAAATCTACTGATAATTTAATCCTATAGACCCAAATTACACATTTAGGGTATACTATATCATCTATTATAGATTTACACATAAGTGTAGATACTACTAGTACATAATCCAAAATTCTTGATAGTATATGTAAATGATAAAAAAATTTTGAAGATAAATAAATGTGTAAACCTCGAATCTATCAACATGTGTATAGATTTTTAAAAATTAAGAATTCAACTTTTACTATAGAAAGGGGCACATCGACATCCTTGATAGTGATAACATATGCCTTTCCTGACATGCTTGACTTTTGGTTCATTTGTCTCACTGGATGATGGCATTCGTTAATCATATGGTCAGCTTAGACATAATTAAAATGTGTTCTTGATTGATTAAGACATGGTTGCCTTTTGTGATACCTCTCACAATATCCACAAGGCGCCTTCACTTGTTGATGCCCCTCAACATTTCTTAGAACTCGATAGCCTTCCCAATCCCTTTATCATATGATTCGGACCTCTTGTGGGACTCTTTAGACCTTCATCTTTGGCCACTATGATTAGTGTACACCTTCTCCAAGAACCTAGCTCCTTTAATTTTTTGCTTGATAAGAACTCAATCCAACACTTCACCATAACTCCTCGGTTGAAAAGACACAAATTGTCTCCTAACGGTATCATTCAAACCATGCAAAAAGTGTTACGATTGTAATAACAAATCATGAAGGTAAATGATGTCATACACATTTATCTAAAAATCGGGTCAAAATACTATATAAAACGTAAGTTAATTTGAATCAAATAAAAATACAATATTTACGTCATCACATAATTCAATCAAAATTCTCATGTTTGGCCTTAATCATTTGTACCTACTTATCATCAGTAATAAATGAAGGAAAATTATCTACATTTCAATCTCCAACATCAAGATTATTGAATCAGAGTTAAAGGCATATCACTCATAATAATACAAACTTTTTGATATAAAAATGTTCCAATAATTATAATTTCAAATACAATAAAAGTATAATCTCCCCATGAACTCCTTTGGTGCAAATATCATGCAGGTGATCCATGTCCACTAATTTAAAAGATAATGAATATACACATGTGTGTGTGAATGAAATCCAGAATAATTAAAAATTAATGGCCATGATAAATTGTACAGACTAAGGTCGAATAATGAATATCAAACTAAAATTTTTACCTTATAGATCAGGATATTCATCACTATTTAAAACTCATAGGTAAATTGACTATATATTATATCATATAAATAAGGATAAAAGTTACTTTTCTAACTTGTACATATTAGGTAATCACCTTTTGTTTACAAATTAATATGTTAAAATATGTTTAAATATATTTCGTAATTTTTTTTACAATGATTTTTGTTTAAATAAGAGAAAACTCTATATAAATAAATAAATTTTGATAATACTAAGAATAATTAACTTGACTTAAAAAAATTAATTATAGAAATTTTATTAAGGTCTTACATAAGAATAACATGCAAGACAGTATGCCTAATAAATTTCAAAATTTCTCACTAAATTTTATCAAATTAGATATAACCATTCAAAATCTTAAGATTTATAAACGATCTTACCATACATGCGTGCGATATTTATGAAAAGTATAAAATGACTACATGCATATGACTTCCAAAATATAAATAAAGAACTCAAAGACTTTAGCAACAAAGTAAAAGAAAAGGCTTAAATTCAATTATTTTAAGTTGAATTTATCAAAAAAATTAGCTCGAAATCTTTTCAAGTTCACTTTATCTTCTTTTTTTTTCTATTTTTTTCTTCTCTCACCATGCATAAAAAAATGAGTTAAAAATAAATCAAAATTCTTAATAATAGACTAATATACATGCGTTAGTCATGTGTGCATTAAATGTGAATGCCATTTTTGACCTGCACACATGTGCCTAACATGTGTTTGGCTACTAGAATAAACATGTATGAGTGCTCTTTATGCGTATATTAGACACAGAGATAATGCTTCAAATACTCTTATGCATGGTTCATGTACTCTTTATACGTCCTCTCAATCCACTAAATATTTGTCTAAACCCACCATAATCTTTAGTAGTTTACTTAATTCAATTAATTTATGATATAATAAATTATATTTTAGTACTCGGGTGTTATAGAAAGTTTCTAAATCCTCTTATGGCATATTTGATTGGAGGAAATAAAGTGGAAATAGAAATTTTTTTGTTTGGTTACAAATTTAATCAAAAATAAATATTCTATGGGAATTATTATTCCACACATGTGGAAATAATAATTTTCACATATTATTATTATTATTATTATTATTATTATTATTATTATATTATAGTTATTGTATATTATTATTATTATGTTTAATTATTATTATTATTATTATTATTATTATTATTATTATTATGTATTATTATTACATATTATCATCATTATTATTATATTTATTATTATTATTAATTATTTGGTATTATTATTATATTTTATTATTATTATTTTAATTATTATTATTATCACTATTCTCACCTTATTTCTCATATTATTCTACAAGCCAAATAATGAAATATTAATTTTCACATTATTCTATTCCAACAACCAAATATGAGAATAATAATTTCAACTCTATTTTCATTATTTTCTATTCCTTGAAATAACTATTTTATTCTCATATTATTCTATTCTAGAAACCAAACGTACCGTTAGTACCATCAAACACCAAATATGACGCAACTCAGGCTAATTCCACAAATCTCATACCTAACAACTGTGTGGCCCTCTTGTCTTAATCTCAACAATGCATCCTCCTCTTATTCTCATAAGTTCATTAGAAAACACTTACCATAAAAGGCCTCTATGAATGTGTTCCAGTGATCTCGTCGTTCATCCAACCCTAAACCCTCTTTATTATAGTTTGCATGTAGCCAACTTTATTTTTATTATCGTATGGACAATTATTAATCACTTTGAATATTTCCTTGATGTTGCATATCCAAATTTCAACCTTCATCTGAACAGATCAAGACTTCCCAAGAAAACAAAAACACATTCATTCGTAAACTTCTCTCTGGGACTTATCCAATCAACAGGTTTCCACTTATCTCGCTATGTCTTGGATTCTAAGGTATGTGGAGCATTCAGTTCATCACTTTTGTCGTTCTTACGAACTGTTGCGAGTACAAACTATTGGGGTTTGAGTCTCTCCCAAAAGGTGCACTCTGACACTACGTTTGGTTGTTGAAATGGAATAAAGTGGGAATAGAATAGTTATTCCCAATGAATAGAATATGATAGGAATAGAATTGAAAATTGTTATTCTCGTAATTGGTTATTGGAATGAAATTAGTTGAAAATTTGTACTCTAATATTTGGTTTGTAAAATTATATGAGGAATAAGGTGAAAATTTATTGGAATGACTTTTTTGCCCTTAATAAATTTAGAAATATATTATATAATATAACACACACGTATATATTTTTATATATATTATATGACATGCATATACATATATATATATATATACAAATTCCTGTACATCATACATATACACAAGCATATATCACAATACACGATTCAAAAGCCACAACACTACACGTGGCACTGATATCATAATTCTGGTTACAACATCGGCATAGATAAGATACCACTAGGTACCCAGACAACCCATACAAACCTGCAGAAGCATATATATGTATCAAATATAGCGAACATTTAGCTACATGTACATTACCATTATACACATACATCGATATTTATACAAAACCATCAAAAATATGCAAATGAGCTCCATAAAGTGAAAAACTACAAAATTAAGTCCTCAAAAGTCCCCTCCAAGTCTTCATACCTAGCCGACTCCTAATCCTCACTCTGCATTATCAGGTATAAGTGCGTACTCATCTGAAGGAAGAAAAAATAGTAAAAAATGAACCAAATACTCAATAAGGCACAATATAATAAGGATAATAATCAATATATGTAAAATAAGTAAAGCAGAGTATGAATGCATAAGTATGAAATATGAGCAAATACTTTTTTGAAATATATTTTTCTTTCTCATTTTATTTGTGATCCTTTTAAATTCTAAAACATGCAAAAAATTTATTATTTTTACGGATCAGGGCCAGTAGGCCTTACCAGCTAATGGTGCGGTTGAACGAGAAAATGAATGTGTTTACTTTTACATATTCTAAAGCATAAGCTCACGCAATTTAATATTTCGTGGTGAGCGGTATATCTTTAATCTGATATATGGGATTATAAAACATATGCCACTATATCCCCCGTGGCTCAGAGGTAATCATCGTACTTCCACAATAATATTCTAATGCATGTCAGGGAATGCTACCACCTAAAATAAAAATCCTCGATCCAATTTCGTATTTACTCATTCTTTGAAAAATTTCATACTCATTCTTATTACTTAGTTCTCATCCCGGGGGAACGATACATCAAACATGATATGTCATGAAATGTTTCTCTTATTCTTTTTATCATTTGTATAATTCTTATGAATTTAGGCTTCACATGACTTGAATTACATGTATAATGAACATAAAGTATGAGAAAGATTAAAAATCCTTACCACCATGAGTCGAATATAATTTTAGGATTTTCGAATAATAAATTTCATTCACAAATGCATATAAAGTAATTTTTAAAATATATACAATATAACACATATAGTGTACATGTGAAATAATATCCCGATTCATATTTGATAATATTTCTATTTATATAAAATTAACATACATAAAATGTATGTGAATAAATACTAAATAATTAAGGTACCCACGTTTTTAAAGTTAGGGTTCCAAGTTTCCAAGTCCAAATCGTGTATAAAATTCAATTAAAATGGGTAAAAGCCAAGGGGTGCTGGTTAGGATTTTGTGGAACGAAATACGGCACAAATCTTACAAATCGAATATGAAATCGGAATATATGCATGCCCAATACATGGGTATCATAAAAATAAAAGTGTAGATATGTATCAGGATAAAACACCCAAAGGGATGGGAATGAACAATGCGAAAAGAGAAAAAAAAAAAGGTATGAGTGCAATTGTCTCGACCTGATATACTACCTTTCTAACTAGCTTGAGGTCGGATTCAAACTCGGGAACCTTGGTTTGCTCCTCTCTCTTCCTCTTCGTGCTCTCTCTCTCATCTCTCTCTGGACCATTGAAAAATAACGCGTAAAATTTCGAACGTGCTTTTATAATCGAAGCGTTGGTTGAGCGCCAGCATACCCGAAGGGCCGCACCCCGAGCGCTCTTCAAGCATTTGATTTTGCCAATCCGCGCCCCAAGCGAGCTCGACCGTGCCTTGGGTGCGGCGATTCTGCCCAGCGTACCCTGGGCACGCCTCAATTTTTCGCATACACTTAAACCTAATCTTGATTATAATATTTTAATTACCTCCTAATCACTGCATTTGTAATCCAAAACCTCACATTTTGAGCCCCCAAAACTAAACACAACTGATTTAATATCGTCTAGGGAGGAGATAGTAACAAGGCTGCGGAGAAGGTCCAAGGGGATAGTCTTAAGGATGAGGGGTTGCATAGCCTTGATATTTGCAGGACCACTCACAAGAGGCATTTTCAAGCATTTTAAGACGTAGTCAATAATGACTTCATGAATTTAGACTCAAAAGGTGTAAGAAAGTCATTTTCTTTGACAAGCGAGATAATCCTTCCATAATTCTACTTTTGTTTAATTGTATTTAAAAAGTATTTGTATAGTGATCATCATTCTTGAGCTATTTAATTTTAGCTTTTTGCTTGAGGGAGTCCTCCATGTGAATAGCCTTCCACAAAGCAACTCGACCTTGAGATTCTAAGGAGATGGGGACAAGGTGAAATTAGATGTGGGAGAGAGTTACCTAGGCAACCTCAAGAGCCTTGAAGATGTGGGCAATAATTAAGCCAAGATCATTAACTTTTTCGTATAATTCCTTAATAGCCATTTGGACTTGGTAGAGCTTGGAAACAATCCTGAACATGGGACATCATTGACCTCACAGGTTTAAGTGGATCTCTCAGTATCTTGAAATATTGGATGGTATGTCATAAAATTATTAGAGTAATCCAAATTACCCTAGAGGAGGAGATAGGAGAAGTGGACTAGGATACTAACCTTGCCAAAAGATTCTTGAAAAGGCTCACAAATTGAAAGCTAGGCAGTGTTCACGAGAATTTTTTCCAATTTCTTATTGATATGATGATTACAATACTACGTGAAAGTACAATCATTGAAACTATGATCTTATAGTCCAAAGGAGCTAAGACAACAGGCTAGGTCCCTAGATCCCTCTTTCGAGTAGTTGTCCCCAAGGATCTCCGAATCGTGAAGTACCACATTGACATCACCAAGAAGGGCCCATGGAAGGTTCTCTTCCTTGTTGGCAAACTCTTTATCGAGTTCCAAGAGGCTTTTTCTTTCTTCAATATAGTGGAAACCATACGCCAAGGAGCAAGGAAATTCAATGCCCTGCATTATATTAATAACATTGTCAAAGATGATATGCTCCTTAATCTTCAGGTCCGAGAGCAAAATGGATGAAGAATCCCACTTAATTCAAATATGACCACCTTAGACATAATAGTAGTTCATAAAATAGGACCAATTATAAGTAATAGAAAACTGAATTAAATTTGCACTTGAATCCCACACACTTGTTTTCCCTAATCCATAGATATTGAAATTAATGGATTTTATAAAGTCCTTAATCATGTGAGCCTTTTTAGGCATGTTAAGGCCCCAGATATTCCAACAACCAATGGGAATCATTTGATAATCTAGAATAGAGGGGGAGATCTTTTAAGCCCCTTGGATTTAGTTTGAACAGCCACCTTCCCTTTTGGTGGGTCAACAATTCCATAGGAATTGTGAGCATTATTACAAATGGTGCTAACTTGAACAGGAATCCTAGAATTGGCAGTAGTGCCACATGCGGCTGTATCCAAGACTTGGGGCGACACCTCAATCACATCTGCGTGGTTTAGTGCCTTGAAAAGATTTGATGAGGAGGAAACTTGGACAAAAATTTTAGCATTGGCAATAGGGCCGCACACAATTGGATCTGGGACTAGGGATGATGAATTGATTGCTTCAAGGTTTAGCAAGTTCAAGGAATTTGATGAGGAGGTTTCAGTCATGAATTTTGGCAACCTCTCCACAAAGATGCAGAGAGTGGGGTCCTGAAGGATCACAAGTGGTTGAGTCTCCCTTTGCCTCTAGCAATTTTCAATAAATTTATCACTAGGTTTGTAAATCAGTTTAGGTCTTGAGGGGCATGCATTAGTTTTATGGCTAAAACATTTGTAGATGGAGCAGGTAGAGGATTTCTATTAATATTCTACTCGGATATCCACCAATTTCTTGCCTTCCTATATAGGATTGATAATAGTAAACAAGGAGGTAGACTTCGACAGTTTGGCATCTATCTTGACCTCTGTATAAATTTAGGCAAAACTCACCCTCTCCGGTTTCTTAGTTTGTCTATCAATATGGATGGACTTGCCTACTGCACTATCAATAAACATAATCCCTCCAAGAATAAGAATTCTAAAGGGACATCTAGTAGCCCAAGCAGTGAATAGATCTGATACCATTGTCATTGGAAACATTTAAAAAAAAAAAAAAAGAAGCTATTAGAATTGATCAAAATATATGAAAGGATGAAGCTTCCCTAGTGCTTATGGGTTGTCACCTCAACCTCAGGGAAAGGTAACTTTTTCTCTATGAAGTATCCAACGAGGGTGTGGTTCCGAAACTCAGTGCCACGGAGGGCCACCCATAGTGGTGGACGAACAAGGATTTTGTCCTCCTTGATGCACGGAGGGAAAAAAGATAATGCAAAGTAATGATAATCTAGAAGTTAAATGATTCTAGATCATGACATTTCAGAACAGGAGGCATAGGTCGCATAGCGGCCTTCAAAATGGTGGGCTTTAAAGGCAAGTAAGAAAAGATCCCCTCCAAGGAAGTCGACATGGGCTCTGAGAAAGCCTCCAAAGATAGGGGCTTGGTAACACACGCATTTTCAGCTGCCCGCAACTTAGGGTCATGTCTTTGATCCACATCTCTGGCCCACATGCCTGGATTGCATTTCCAGTCCATATCTTCATCCCACATCTCCAGGCCACATCTTCGACCATATTTCTGACCCATATCTTCAGACCATGTCTCCGGCCAAAACTCTAGCATGTGTCTCTGAGCCGCATCTTCTGCCCACATCATAGGGGTTACACACATAGGGAGAAAAGCTCGGCAATGAGGGCCCATCCTCAAAAATTGCTGGCACACTACTGATGAGAGCAAGGTCGCTATACGAGGTGCGTAGCGCAACTAGCACCCGCTCTTGATAGGGGGTCAGAGATTTGGACAATAGTAGACATTCTACCTGATGACAGTGTTTCCTCTTTAGATTTCTCCAAAACACAAATAAAGAAAAGTCAGGGAGATGAATAGGGACACAGGTATTATCTTCCTTGGTTTTCTTTAGTGCCTTTTGAGAGGACTGTTGGGTTTGGTTACTCCTTTGTGGGTAACCCAACAAATGGATTTGTCATCGATGGATTTTCAGAGAGCAAATGATGGAGTAGAAATCTGAAGAAGACTGGTAAGGCAAAGATTGTTGGCGGTTGAAGGTGCGTGGCCGGTTGGAGACGTTCGCACGGTTGAAGGCAAATTGTCGATTAACGGGTTGACCGACTAAAGAGGCAAAATGGCCGATCAACAGGTTGACCGGCCAAGGAGGCAAAACGGCCTGAAGGCGTGCGGAAGCCTTTTGGGTAAAATGGCCGGTCAACCCGTTGACTGACTAAGGAGACAAAATAGCTAAAGGCGCGCACAGAAGCTCTTTGGGGCAAAATGGCTGGTCAACGAGTTGACCAGCCAAGGAGACAAAATGGCTGTTGAAGATGCACGGTGCTAGAAAGTCTAAGAACATGGGCTGAGTACACATGAACGCCCGAGGACATGTGCTGAGTGCACAGGAATGCATGGACATAGTGCTGAAATGCCCGAGGAGACTTGAATGGCAAAGGGCACAGATAATGGTCGAGGTCACTGAGCGCAGCAAGGACTGATGATATTGTGGAAAGTCGACATTGCGGACAGCTTGCTGTCAAGAGTTGGAGGCAGGGTTTTCAGAGTAGGCAGTTGGCTTATAGGGTACGCCTTCTGAATAGTGCAGAGTATACGCTGTCTGCAGGTAGCTCAGGACTGGTGAAGGCGCAAAAATGTCAGGGATGGCGTGACAGATTATCTGCAAGATGGCCAGTTGAGCAGATGAGATTTGGTGGAGTTGGGTCATTATAAAAGCGTATCAGGAGCTTTCAATGAGAGTGTGAAAAATCACCAAGAGCCAGTGTGTTGGGCACCAAGGGTTGTGCAGATGGGTGAGAAAAATACCAGGGGCGTTATGCGTCAAGCCGCATGTGTGCGAAGGTAAAACGGAAGTTTTTGTTTCACCATACTTGTAAAATGTCTGGATAGAGAGTACCACAGTGAGAAGAAGGTGATGAGAAAAATAGATAAATAAGAGAGGAGAGTTTTTTTACTATTGGTAATTATTTTTCTTATTTTCCATTCTTTGGAGGCTTGTGTAGCCAGGGTGAGTTATTAGTATTCTGTCTCGGGACTTGTGTAACCATCTTATATAGTGGATTTATTTGTGGATAATATGTCCCGTGATTTTTTTTCTTAGTTGAGAAGGGTTTTTACTTTAAAAATATTGTGTATCCTTTGTTCCTTATTCCCACTAAATTGGAAGCTGACGATAACGGGGGGTTCAGATTTTTCACTGCGCCGGATCTAATAAATTCGGGTGTCGAACCCTAATAAGTAGTATCAAAGATTAGGTGCATCAGAGATAACTAAGATCGGCCCAGGCCTAGAAAGGGCTACTTGCGGGGATGTTAACCGGAAAGGGCTACCTATGAATGTGTTGACCTACTGTCAAAGCGGAGTGAAGCGTTGCAGAGGGAATGCCGTCGAGTGAATTGCCGCAGAAGTGCAGCCGCCAAGTTTTGGGGCCGTTGAAGTGAAAACTCTAGTGTCAACATGAAGGAACTTGCCATTTAGTATGGAGTTGGAAGGAACGATAAAAGCACAGCGAAGTCAGTTGGGCCAAGGGGCGGAGCTATGCAGGGTTGTGGGCGGACTTGAGCAGGGCAAAGGGCGGAGCCAGTAGCACCAATGGCGAAGCTGAGGTGGCGAAGACAGAATGATTCGATTGCGGGGAAGAAGCTGAAGGAGAGTTTGAATACTCTAGGTTTAGTGGAGCGAAAGAAGGTATTATTCTTGTGGTGGCCAATGCCGGGTTTCCAATTGAGGGGAAGCTGCTGGAAGGTGGCCGATGATGGTCGCCAGGTAAAGGCGAATGTATTCCCCACAAGGTCGTGAGGAGAAATTTGTTGAGTTTGATTACATCATTGTGGGTAACCCAACAAATAGATTTGTCATCGGTGAATTTCTGGAGAGCAAATAATGGAGTGCATTTGTCGGAGTGGAAATCCGGAGAAGACTGACAAGGCAAAGATTGTTGGCAAATGAAGGTGCGCAGCCAGTTGGAGGTGTGCGCACGGCTGAAGGCAAAATGGCTGATCAACCCGTTGACCGACCAGGGAGGCAAAACGGCCTGAAGGCTTGTGGAAACCTTTAGGGCAAAATTGCTGGTCAACGGGTTGATCGGTCAATGAGGCAAAATGGCTGAAAATGCGCGCGGAAGCTCTTTGGGGAAAAATGGAAGGTCAACTCGTTGACCGTCCCAGGAGACAAAATGGCCACCGAAGACGCGTGGTGCTGGAAAGTCCGAGGACATGGGTTGAGTGCACATGAATGCCTGAGGACATGAGCTGAGTGCACAATAACGCATGGACAAAGTGCTGAAACACCCGAGGACTCTTGGATAACAAAGGGCACAAATAATGGCCGAGGTCACTGAGCGCAGCAAGGACCGAGAATATTGTAAAAAGCTGATATTGTGGACAGCTTGTTGTCAAGAGTTGGTGGCAAGCTTTTTAGAGCAAGCAGTCGGCTTGCAAGGATGCCTTCTAAACAGTGTAGAGCATGTGCCATTTGCAAGAAACTCGAAAACCGGTGAAGGCGTAAAAATGACATGGACAGCGTGACAAATCATCTACAAGATGGTCAGTTGAGTAGATGGGATTTGGTAGAGTTAGGTCATTCTAAAGGCGCATCAGGAGCTTCAGATGGGAGTGTGAGAAATTACCAAGAGCCAGTGTGCTGGGCACCAAGGGCTGTGCTGGTGTGTGAGAAAAACACCACGGGTGCTATGCGCCAGGTCATATGTGTGCGGGGGTGAAACGGAGGTTTCCATTTCACCACACTTGTAAAATGTCTGAATAGAGAGCACCACTGTAAGAAAGAGAGGAGAAAAATAGAGAAATAAGAGGGAATGAGAATTTTCTTACTCTTGGTAATTATTTTTCTTATTATCTGTTCTTCGGGGATTTGTATAACCAGGGTGGGTTACTGGTATTCTGTCTAGGAGTTTATGAAATCATTTTACATAGTAGATTTGTTTGTAAACTATGTGTTCCGTGGTTTTACCCCTTAATTGAGAAGGGGTTTCTACGTAAAAAATGATATGCATCCTTTATTTCTTATTTCCACTAAAATGACAGCTGACGATGACACCGAGTTTAAGTTTTCTGCTGTACCAGATCAGGTAAATTCGGGTATCGAACCCCAACAAGGACCATGTGACAGACCGGCCTTATTCCACCAGTAAAGCCGCCGTCAAGCCTAAATCCTTGCATCAAAATAGAAAATAGATAACAACTAGGTGGACATAAAAAAAATGTTCTTTTCTTTCATATGATTAAACCTTTCTTTTATACACAAGATTGCTTGAGGCCGAACTACATGAGCTAGCATTCCGGTCTTAATTTCATACTTGGTCGGCCAACACTAAGGTTAGTCGGACATGAATGCCTTGATATGACCTGAGATGCTACTAGAAATGTGGATTTCATTTATCAATAAAGTAATCACGGAAACATGCTAACATCCATAAATTCTTATACAGCGTAACTGTTCTACAAGTCCTTCTCAAAATATCAAAAGAAATAAATCAAGTTCTTCATTGATCAGCTCCGGCCAGTTATGCCGCTAGTTACATCATATGGTTCTACTCAATTTCGTCCTCCATAAGCCTCTCGTCATCTGAAAATTGGCAAGAGTGAGCTACAAAGCTCAGCAAAATACTCACATGCAGAAAACATAAACATACATATAATCAGATCAAAGTAAGGATTTATATCATAACTTTAACATATAAAATTACCATATAATTTCTTCTTTAGTTCAGAATTTTCTTATTCTTATTCTTATTATCTTGTCTTCAGAAGATTCATAAAAAACCATTCGAAATTTTTATCATCTTTAGGGACTGGACGGGAGCGGACAACATCGAGGAAGGGTTGTGTGTTATCCCACAACTTAAAGTCGTATCCTCTCATTATGCTCCCCGAGGCGGGAGGTAATGCCTTTAACCCGGCATACGGGGCTGTAGTTCAAAAATCTTATGCCACTAAAAGTCTCCCCGCGTGACCCAGGAGGTAGTCCTCGAGTGTCACTCCAATATCCTTCATCCATTTTTAACAGCAAGTTTAATGGAAACTCGATTCTTAGTTCATGTCTTTTGATGGCCATCCGTCATAGTTCAAAAGTCGAAAGTCGAAAGTCATGGAGTTTCACTTACTGTCCGGATTATATACATTTTCCTTGTTCTTATAAAAAGGCCAAAGTTCTTTTTCTAAAAAGATCGGAGTTCTTTTCTAAAAAGGCTTGAGTTCTTTTGCTAAAAAGCCGGAGCTCTTTTCTCAAGAAGGCGGAGTTCTTTTATCAAAAGGCCGGAGTTCTTTTCTCAAAAGTCGAGTTCTTTTCTTGCAAAGCCAGAGTTCTTTTCTCGAAAGGGAGAAGTTCTTTTTCAAAAGCCGGAGTTCAAAAGCCGGAGTTCTTTTTCAACAAAAGCCGAAATTCCAAATTCGGAGTTTCTTTCCAACAAAGGCCGGAGTTCTTTTTACCGAAATTCGGAGTTCTTTTTACTGAAATCCGGAGTTCTTTTTACTGAAAGTCGGAGTTCTTTGCAACAAAGGCCGAAGTTCTTCTTATCAAAAGCAGGAGTTCTTTTTCTCAAGGGTCGGAAGTATTTTCTTTAAACATGCAATTATCGAAATTCATATAAATCAACAAATAATCATACTTCAAGCAGAACAAAAATCGAACATCATGAATAACCGGGCTTCTTTTTAAACATGCGATTAAGAACGATTCTTCCTTAATTTAAACATGCAATTATCGAAGTTCGTATAGATCGACAAATAATCATACTTCAAGCAGAACGAAAATCGAACATCATAAATAACCAGGCTTCTTTTTAAACATGCGATTATGAACGATTCTTCCTTAAATCATACGAACATAACAATCATCATATATACTGAAACATAAGTTCATCGAAAATCAGATATATTTGCGTTGCAAACATACATAATCATGAACTTAAAATAAGAGTGAGTACTATTGCCTGGATTTCTTTTTCTTCGCCTTGAACTTTTGGTCTCCCTTTACTAGAAAACTCTATTGCGTACCTCTTTCTCACGCCCTCTAGTTCTTATTTATAGGCCTTAGGTCTGGCGGTCGTTGTTAGGGTTTGGCCTCATTCAGGGGGATGTTTCGGAGTATGTTATTTATGGCTTTATATTCCCGAAGAGTTTCCTCATTAAATTTCTAGGTTATTTAGGGGGGATGTTTCGAAGTATGTTATTTATGATTTTACATTCCCGAAGAGTTTTCTCATTAAATTTCTAGGTTATTTAGGGGGGATATTTCGGAGTATGTTATTTATGGCTTTACATTCCCGAAGAGTTTTCTCATTAAATACATTTCGGTCAACTAACTGGCATTGACCGGATTACTTTCCTCTTTCCCGTCCTTCCTTCCATTCACGTTTTCCGGTCAATATTTTACGTTGACCGGATTACTTCTTCATCACACCTTCCGGTCAACACTAGTTGACCGAATTACTATCCTTAACTTGTTTTTCTAGGTAATTTTAACTTGACATCGAAAATTTTCTATATTCTAGGATGTGGGCCATTATAGACCAATTGAGTGAGCCGCTTCTGCCTTCACTCTTGTTTATCTCTTCAATGTAGTCATGAATTCGAGTCCCATGGCAAAGGACAAGATGAGTGTGGTTCTCATCGAGGTCACAAAGTATCCTGAGAGATGTGCTAAGCTCCTCTTAGACCATTGAAAGGAAGGCATCTTACTCGACAGAGGGTGTCTCCAAGGAAGAAGAGGGTTGGCTTGCATCCATGGCGGACAGTGGCAAAGGGGGAAGGGCAAAATTTAGGGTTACGAGAGAGAGAAATGGGAGCCTTTGAGAGAGTTCGTCAAGTTTTTATTTCATTATATGTTATGGTTTAAGTTTAAAATATTGTTATCTTACATGGATACAATATATCATGGATGATTCGTTGCTTTGGATGCATGGTATAAAGATGAGATGTTAAGAAATCAAGAATTAAATTCATGTAAGTTCATACGTCATTCTTTGTATGTCATCCCTATTTCTTGTTCTTAATGTAAGTCATTTTCCCTTCTTGGACGATTGGCGTGTTCTCTGTCTTTCTTGCTTCGAAATATGATATTTTTATATCTTTTGAATCATGCCTCATATATGTTAACATGCATGTAGAAATCAACGTAAATGTTGGGGATTAAAAAGGATAGAGAAAATAAAATGATAGATAGAAGTAGCATTTATACTTAATTTGGCGATTTTACTATATTCTAATTTAAGTATATCTATGGATCATCCTTGTTATTATCCTATATGTCAAAAAACTTCAAGTATCATTTAAATTTGAAGTCGTCTCTGCCTGTTTCGATTTTGTGTTAGTTGCAGCCTTTGAGCATCAAGTATTTAATGGAATAATTTTGTCTGACTTCTTAAGTTATTCAATTTTAGATCTTGATCTATTGGTTTCGGCAATTGATTCTTGTGTGTAAGACTTCCTTTATGTTCCATGAGTATTGATTATTGAGTTTAGGTCATTCTTATTATGTTTGTAGGACATTTATTCATTTGAAAATCAAAATAACTTTCTTCTATTCTATGTCAGTTCAAATGGCCTGTGACCTCATTGCAGATTCCAGCCTCTGTCATTGGCAAATGAGCTAGCACTCGAAGGTTAGCCTCACAGATTATTATACGAGGATAAGAGTTATCTTATTTTTGTTGATTCCAATCCTTGCTCATTGATACTTGAGTTTGAGTATTAAATTATGTCATTTAACTCATGGCTATAATTAAAGTTGATGAGATTGTACAAAAATATTATAATATTAAAAAATATAAAACTTGTAACATTATGGTGTGGTATATAGTTTTCTAAAAATGATATTTATATCCTAATGGATGTTGAGGTCATGGTGTTGTTATAGGATACTTATAATCATACGACCATCATATTATGATGTCAATTTGATATTATCGAATAATATCAGATCTAGCTACTACATTTCTTTTTTTTTTTTGGTAAGTAAGATGATATTAAAATAAATAAAATTTACAGAAACAATGTTCAACCTCCAAGTGTTTTGCCAACTTAGAGGTGGAACACCACGCTAGGGCATACCCCGAGCACTAACATAGACCGATTCATGAAAAACGTACAAAAAACAACATAGCAACTCTCATCAAGGCTACAGAAAGACTAATCCTTCGCAGATCTTTTTAGCTGAGGGAACTCATCTTGTCAATCAGAATCCACATCCACGGAGAAAAAGAAACTGGAGACATTTAGCAAAACACGTGTTCACCATCCATCAGTGTGTATATTGGATAGGCAAGCTTCAATGAGGCATCAATCAGCTTCATAAATACACAAACTCTTCATTTGTCATCTCATAGAATCCATGGGAACGTCTGTTCAAGGTAGCATCATTTTGCCATCGGCTGGATTGGTCTACTCCCATGGAGTTGTACCATCTTGAAGTCATCAATCTGCTTCATAAGCGCCCAATGTCTTCGTTTGACTTCTCTTAGAACCAATGGGATCGCTTGTGTAAGAAAGCAATATCAGCCAGCGCCTGGAGTTGTCCACTTCCATGAAAACGTGTCCTGCAAGAACTAAAAACGAAGATTTTTTTTTCCTTTTTTTTCTAGCTACTAGTTTTCCATGTGAGTTGATTGTGTGACACCATATGCCATGTGAGTTGGCATTGTCATGCGCTTTTCAAACAGCGCATACCCTGCTACTCAACCTGCTCTACACAGATGGCATCTGCTCTACAGATTATCTACCTATCTTGTAAAACTTATCAACTCTGAAAAGTCAACTGCTTTGCAAAATCAATTGCCAATTTTCCATGCAAGCTGTCCTTGGCTATCACCTAATGTCATTAGTCGTCACTAGTCTCTTTGGCCATCACGACTTGCTGTCTACGGCCATCACCTAGTATCCTTGGTTGTCGTTATCTCTTTGGCCAACATAACTTGCTGACCGTTCGGCCTTTGGCATCACTTTGGCAAAATCACTTTGGAAAATCCATTCCAAAATTTCATTCTGGAATTCCATTCCAGAATTCCATCCCTGGAATTCCTTACTCCGAAATTTGCCTTCTCCGGCAAACGGTCACTCTGAGGTTTGTTTACTCCGGCAAATGGTCTTATCTGAGATTTGCCTACTCCGATAAATGATCTTCTCTGAGATTTGTCTACTCCAACAAATGATCATCTCCGAAATTTGTCTACTTCGGTAAATGATCATCTCTGAGATTTGCCTACTTCGGCAAACAGTCACTTTGGTCTTTATTGCAGTTAATTTGTAACACTCTGAATATCGCACAAACCCTGTTTGATCCTCCAATAATTTATCCGTTTGTTGAGTTACCCATAAGGGAGTGACCAAATCTAATAAATTTCTCCTCACGACATTGTGGGAAATCTTTCACCTTTACCTGGCGACTATCATCACCTGCCTTTCGGCAATTTCCCATCAATTAGGATTTCGATGTCGACCTCTGCAAGCCTGAATGATAACTTCTTCCACTCTACTAAACATGGAGTAGTCCAACTCTCCTTCAGCTCCTTCTCCGCAGTCAAATCATTTTTCGTTGCACTACACCTTTACCACCTTCTTCTGCTACCTTGATTAATACCCCCATTGGTCACCTTGGCATCATTCTTGACAATCCAAGCCTTCATTAGGTATCGACCTGATCTCTTGCTTACCATTACCATAATTGAGGTGCCTTTGGTGAGTTTTAACTGGCTATTTCTAAATGCCATCCTGAAGTCTTCTTCATCTAACTTCCCGATTGAAATCACATTCAGCCTCAAATTCGGAGCATGTCACACGCCCTTTAGCACGAGCTTCTTTTCATTACTTGTCCGTAAACAAATATCCTCGATGCCAACAATCCTCGACAAGACACCGTTACCCATCTTCAATTCCCCGTGTGAGGCACCACTATCCATCACCCAACTTGTCTCCTGGTTCGGTATGCTCTGTGCTTTTTCCACATTAATAACCAGGAGGTCTCCACAAAGAGCGATAGTATTCTGATCATCATTATGATCCCGTCTCTTCTGATGATTGCCTCCACCCTCCTTCTCCTGCTTCATCTGCGGATAGTCCCACTTCATGTGGTCCTTCTTGTCACAATAGAAGATTGTTCAATATGTTGGACTAGCATGTAAGATTGTTCAATATTAGATTTCACATATCTTGCATTAGCATGTAAGATTGTTCAATATGTTAGAATTAGTTAGATTAGACTTGTTTATACTTATTAATCGGTGATTGTAAAGGTCTGTATTAATAAAACAATTTGTTTTTACCTTATTAAGGCTTTGAGAAATAATTTTTATGATTTTTCACATTATGGTCCAAATGATTTAGTGTTGTCTTAGATACACCGGATCAATCGTGACATCTATTAAATATAAAGATATGAATCTTAAATTTTAGACAATTGTAAAAAAAGAAACTCAAAAAATTTCATAAAAGAGTACATAATTAACCTGAAATTCATCAGATCTCTAAAGGTTTCACTTCAAAATTTCCTTTCTTTTTCTTCCTTCCTTCTCTTCCTCTTTCTTATTTTCAAAAATCTTATTGGGGTCACTCCCTCGTGGCACTTATGTCCGCGGACTCACAAGGTAGAAAAGGTCGTGGACTTTCTTGAATGGTCCGAGAAGCCCGTCATAACAGACGAGGACTCATCAGAGGCGTCATGTCTGAGAGGTTGTCGAGGACATAGACGAGGACCCTGAAAGTATAGGCATTGACTCTCTCTCTCCGTAGGCCTGCTGTAGCCACATTTTACAGGTGGGTAGTTGACCCACTATGATTAGAGGTGGCTGCAACTTCTAAGGGTATCAGGCCTGCCATTCTGGCATGTCGGGCGTGCGCCTGTCATGGTAGGCCTAGGAGGCGTGGTCCTGTCACCCTAGTGCCAGTAGGGTGGCCGGGTGACCACTAGGCCCTTTATGTATATAAAGGCTTGTGTGCCCTTGTTTGTCTTTTATCAAGTGTGCTGCCGTGAATTTTGGAGTGCTTATGCTGTGTCTTTGAGAGCAGACTTGGAGTGAGCATTGAGAGAGTTGTGGGCAAGCCTTGTTTGTAAAGATAGAATGAGAAACACTTTTAGAGAGAGATTATGAGATATATAGTTGAGATTGTTTTTCTTTTGTTTGAGCTTGTGTAGCTAATATACTTGTAAACAATCCATTTTTATAGTGTATTCTTTGGTGGTTTTTTCCTTGGTTGAAGAAGGGTTTTCCAGTTTAAAATCTCGGGTATTCTCTCTCGTTTTTCTATCTCTACTTTTGGCCGTCCGTTTGAGATCTCTGCTCTGTGTTGCTGTCCGAGTGTTTTGTCCGCTCAGTCACCTTGCCTTTCGTTTTTGCGCCAACAAGTGGTATCAGAGATTTTGGTTCTTTGAACGGTGATGTTGTTGCTGGCTGCTATGGAGGTTAAAGCAAAATTACTTGCTTAAACGGAGCCAACTTTGACACTTGGCAGAGCAAGATGTGGGACTTGCTCTTTGTGAAGTCCATGCATAATCCCGTTTTTGCCACAGAAAAGTCGGCGGCAAAAACGGATGAGCAATGGACGCTGGAGCACAAGCAAGTGTGCGGCTATATCCGGCAGTTCGTGGACGACAACATGTACAATCACGTTCACGGAGAGACGAATGCCAAGCAGCTTTGGGAAAAGCTCTATGCCTCTAAGATTGGAAATAACAAAATTTACCACTTGATGAGGTTGATGCAGATTCGGTATAAGGACGGCTCATCTATCGCCGACAACCTGAATGAGTTTCGGGGCGCGGTGGACAGGCTAAATGACATTGGAATCAAGTTCGAGGATGAGGTGCTCGGACTCTGACTCCTAGCAACCCTCCCAGACTCATGGGAGGTTATGAGGATCACTATTACCAATACAGCTCCTAATGATGTGGTGACTTTGGAGATGGCTAAACGAGCTGTGTTGAACGAGGAAATGAGATGGCATTCTCAAGGTACGTCTACCTCTCAGCATTCCAAGGTCCTTGTTACCGAATCAAGGGAAAGAAGCCAAGGATGTGGCCCAAAGTCTGAAGACAAAGGGTGGAGTAAGTCACGTTCTCAGTACCAGAACATGGAATGCCACCATTGTGACAAGAAAGGTCACATCAAGAAATTTTGTTATAAGTGGAAGCGTGAAAATGCTAGAAAGTAGAGGGGCAAAAAGAGACGAGGCGAGGAAAAGTCCTCGGTCTCTGTTGTCACGGGAGGTGACCTCCTTTTGGCCTGCGAGTCTGAGGACTCTGTGAACGTGGCCGAGCAGGCCTCTAATTGGGTGCTGGATTTTGGCGCATCCATTCACGTCACCTCCAGGAGAGAGCTGTTCTCCACTTACACTCCGTGTATCCCAGGAATGTTAAAGATGGGCAACATGGAGACGTTCGAGATCATTGGATGTGGCAACGTCTCCTTGCTGACGAACAATGGAGCCCGACTGATTTTGAGGGACATCTGACACATCCCCGATATTCGTATGAATATCATTTCAGTAGGACGGATTGATGATGAAGGCTACTACAACGTCTTTTGTGACGGCAATTTCAAGTTGACAAAGGGTTCCTTGGTGGTTGCCCGAGGAGTAAAGGCCTTAGGCCTTTACACGTTGAAAGCCCAGGCCAAGGTGCCAGAGGTGAATGCCACAAGATGTGTGGAGTTTTCAGGCCTATGGCACAAAAGGCTCGGACACATGAGTGAGCGTGGCATGAGTCATCCGGCCAAGAAAGGTCTCATCCCAGAGATGGATGGAGACAGGCCGAGGACTTGTCCTTACTGCATGGCGGGGAAGCAACCGAGAGTGTCTTTTCAAGGAGGTGTATCTTCCAGGAGGTCCGAGGTCCTTGAGCTCGTCTACACGGATGTGTGTGGTCCCCTCCCAGAGAGGTCTTTTGGAGGAGCATAGTACTTTGTCTCCTTCATTCACAATTGCTCGAGGAAGCTGTGGGTGTTCCCGCTCAAGACCAAGGATCAGGTCGCGGGAATCTTTGAGCAGTTTCATGTCCTCGTTGAGTGTGAGACCGGGAGGGGGTGAAGGCCGTCCCGCAGCGACAACGGTGGAGAATACATTGGGATGTTTGATGCCTATTGCAGAACTCATGGCATCAAACATCAAAGGACTCCACCGAAGACACCACAGTTGAATGGCGTGGTCGAGAGGATGAATCGCACCTTGATGGAAATGGTCAGGTGCATGTTGTCTGAGTCAATGCTTCCAGGATCCTTTTGGTCCAAGGCCTTGAAGGCGGCCGCCCACGTGATCAACTGGTCGCCTAGTAAGCCTCTGGACGGAAAGTTGCAGAGAAGATTTGGGCCGGGAAGGAACCAGCTTACAACCATCTTTAGACATTTGGCTGCAATGCCTTTGTTCGTATTTCGAGAGATGAGAGGAGCAAGTTAGAGCCAAAGACTAAGCAATGTGTCTTTCTGGGCTATGGTGAGGACGAACTTGGGTATAGGCTTTATGACCCAAAAGGAAAAGAAGCTGGTCCGGTCCCGAGATGTGGTCTTCGTTGAGGAAGAGACCATCGAGGACATTGGGAAAGAGAAGAAGTCTCAACCCAATACTTTCCTGACGGACAGAGTTGATGTTGATGCTGTCTGTCCAGTGCCTCTTGAGTCCAATGTCGGTAGATCAAGAGTGGCTGGCAACCATGGTGAGGCGGTTTCGGCACCTCAGGAAGATCAAGCTGAAGATCTGGTCCCTCGATAGGCCGAGGTGGCCCCTGTAAGACGATCGTCTAAGGAGAGACGTTCGTCCATCCGTCCTCCAGCAAGTGAGTTCGTCCTCCTCACTGATGTTGAAGAACCATAAGATTTTAGCAAGGCCATGTGTAGCGCTCAAAAGGATAAATGGTTTAAGACCATGAAGGAAGAGATGGCCTCTCTTCATGAAAATCATACCTTTGAGCTGGCTAAATTGCCCAAGGGGAAGAAGGCCCTGAAAAACAAGTGGGTCTTCTAGTTGAAGATGACCGAGGACGCGAGCAAGCCAAGACTCAAGGCACGGCTTGTGGTAAAGGGCTTTGGTCAATGCAAGGGTGTTGACTTTGATAAAATTTTCGTACCCGTTGTGAAGATGTCATCGGTCCGTGTGGTGCTCGGACTGGCAGCAGCTTTGGATTTGGAGATTGAGCAACTGAACTTCTGGACAGCTTTTCTCCATGGAGATCTTGAGGAAGAGATCTTCATGGAGCAACTAGATGGCTTTGAAGTCAATGGGAAGGAAGGACTGGTCTGTCGTTTGAAGAAGAGCTTGTACGGGCTGATGCAAGCTCCAAGACAGCGGTACCGAAAGTTTGAGTCTGTCATGGTCGGATGAGGATACCATAAGACTATTTCTGACCACTGTGTCTTTGTCCAGATGTTCTCAAAAAATGACTTCGTCATCCTCCTCCTTTATGTGGCGACATGCTAGTTGTCAAACAGAGCAATGCTCGGATCAAGGAGTTGAAAGGGCAACTGGGGCAGTCTTTCACCATGAAAGACCTCGGACTGGCGAAGCAGATTCTGGGGTTCAGAATTTTTCGTGACCGAGGGGACAAGAAGCTCTAGCTGTCCTAGGAAAGTTATGTTGAAAAGGTGCTTCAGCGATTCAACATGGAAAACTCTAAGCCTGTCAGTACCCCTTTGGCCAACCATTTTAGGCTGAACAAGTAGCAATGTTCATCCTCGGACACTGAGAAGGCGCGTATGAGTAAGATTCCTTATTCCTCCGCTGTTGGTAGCTTGATGTACGCGGCCAGACATTGCTCATGCGGTTGGCCTTGTGAGCCGATTTCTCTCAAACTCAGGAATAGAGCATTGGTCCACGGTAAAGTGGATTTTCAGATATCTCTGTGGGACCTCCAAGACGGGTTTGCAGTTTGGAGGAGAGAAGCCTCAGCTGATTAGGTATGCAGACACAGACATGGCTGGGGACGTTAATTCTCAAAAATTAACGTCTGGATACTTGGTGAAATTTACGGGAGCGGCGGTCTCCTGGCAGTCCAAGTTGCAGAAGTGCGTCGCTCTCTCAACTACGGAAGTAGAGTTCATTGCCGTGATCGAGGCCTGTAAGGAAATGCTTTGGATAAAGAGGTTCGTCCAATAGTTGGGTCTAAGGCAAGAGACGTACGAGGTCCTCTGTGATAGTCAAAGTGCCATTCATTTGTATAAAAACTCCTCATTCCATTCGGGGTCAAAGAACATTGACGTGAGTTATCATTGGGTGAGAGATGTTTTTGATGATGGACAGCTATCAATTAGAAAGGTCTGCTTGGATGACAATGGCTTGGACATGTTGACTAAAGTTTTGCTGAAGAGAAAGCTGAAAGCTTGTTGTCACATTGCCGGTCTGACTAACTTCACTCTCACTGGGTCGTGAGGGGAAGTTTGTTTGGATCACTCCCTCATGGCACTTATGTCCGCGGACTCACAAGGTAGAAAGGGTCACAGACTTTCTTGAGTGGTCTAAGAAGCTTGTCATAACGGACAAAGACTCATCAGAGGCGTCATGTTCGAGAGGTTGTCGAGGACATGGACGAGGACCCTAAAAGTGAGGCGTTGACTCTCTCTCTCCGCAAGCCTACTGTAGCCGCGTTTTGCGGGTGGGCAGTTGACCCACTCTGATTGGAGGCGGCTGCAACTTCCAAGGGTGTCAGGCCTGCCATTTTGGCACGCCGGGCGTACACTTGTCATAGCAGGCCTAGGAGGCGTGGTCCTGCCACCCTAGTGCCAGTAGGGTGGCCGGGTGACCACTAGGTCCTTTGTGTATATGAAGGCTTGTGTGCCCTTACTTGTCTTGTATCAAGTGTGATGCCGTGAATCTTGGAGTGCTTGTACTGTATCTTTGAGGGTAGACTTGGAGTGAGCCTTGAGAAAGTTGTGGACAAGTCTTATTTGTAAAGATAGAGTGAGAAACACTTTTAGAGAGGGATTGTAGATATACACTTGAGATTGTTTTTCTTTTGTTTAAACTTGTGTAGCTAATATACTTGTAAATAATCTATTTTTTATAGTGTATTTTTTGGTGGTTTTTCCCTTGGTTGAAGAAAGATTTTCCACGTTAAAATCTCGTGTGTTCTCTCTCGTTTTTCTATCTCTACTTTTGGTCGTCCGTCCGAGAGCTTTACTCTGTGTTGCTGTCCGAGTGTTTTGTCCGCTCGGTCACCGTGCCTTCCGTTTTTACACCAACAAATCTCACGAAAATGTGCCACAATGATTCAAGTTTCTGCTATATATGTAGTTTATTGCATGTGGATCAGTCATGAGCCTGTCGAGCACCGAAGTTCTATTAGCCAACGAATATGCTCCCCTTTCTTCACACTCTGGCACGATGAATCTGTAAATTATACCTGTGCCCCCCCTTATGCATGCATCAAGCGAGAGGTCAAAATTGCATTGAGTCAAGTGATGCTAATGCACCCAGCAGGCCCTATGTACAAGTGGTTTAATAATTGATATATTGTTCCAACTTATTGTTATTTTTAATAATTTATTAAATTATTTTGAAACAAATATTATTATTTTAAAATTAATATTCAAGTATTACAAGATATCTAGTAAAACTTGACAACCCCCAACAGGCCAAAAAAGAAAGAAAAAAAAAATCAATAAGAAGACAAACTAAATGCCATCACCCAAAGAGGGGCAGGTATTACATTCCTCATTAGGACTCCACGGGGATTACTATGAAGAGGGAATGCCCCTTCTTTGGAGGGAAAAGAATCTACCATCTTCAAGCTCATGGTAGAAATTTTCCTCACAAATTCGATCCACTGTTGTCTCTACTGAAGAGAGAGGTGAGTTGTCGAAAGTATCCGTTTTGCGGGCTTTTTGGAAGCAATAGATTATGGCAATGAGGGTGCCTCCCAAAGAAAAGCCGGCCAATCTATTTGTATTTTAAGACAATTCAAGCAAAACTATACATTTTTTTAAGAAACTAAATGGCTAAGAAAATTAAATCTTTCTACACACTTTTGGCCCAAACTTGCTTGACAAAACAATGAATGAAAAATAGGTGATGGTGGGATTCATAAGAAATATTACGAAAAAAACAAAGACTAGATTAATTGAAAAAAATACAGGTGATCTATCATATTAGTCTCTTTTAAATAGAGAGCCACAAAATAAAAGTATGGAAGGGCTGTGAGCTCAAACCGGTTCAGGGTAAGTGCCATGAGACTTTAGTATATGCTAGTGGGAAAATATGCCAAGCTGATTAGGCAAATAGCCTACCCCCAAGTTTGGGAGCCCAATCAATCAAATTCAAGATCTCTGGATTTGGGCTATAAGTGGGTCAAGAACAAATGAACAATGCTACCTCCAAATGTGCTTCAAGGGGACAAGTCCATCTCAAGCCATGAATCCAATTTCAACAGCCTTAGAGTCCAAAGCTAAACCCCTACTTAGAGTAATACGAGCAGGATAGATAGTTATAAAAGGACTATTTGAAAGCCAATATATCTGACCCAAAAAAAAATCTCTTATCATATCTAACAGAATAACGGATAAACAGATGATGCTTATTATTTTTATTCCTAACTTTTATTTTTATATCAATTTTATACAATATAATAAAAATTGTATAAATTCACCATATTTTTCAATAAATATGACATGCACTTGACATCTAAAAGCTCAAAAGGAATCTTTAGGTTTTTTTTTCTTTTTTTAAGAATATGATCAATTTTTTTATTAATTTTATATAAAAAATTTATAATGTATTAGAATACGGCAATTAAATTAAAGATAGACATAATTGAAGAATATTTTTAATATTTATGTGGATATGAAAGTGTCGATAGATATCAAAGTGTCCTTTCTCTTTCACACACACGTACGTGCACACATAAGTACACATATATAAATGAATGGTAATTTAGCAAGTAAGGGAGGTTTACTTTAACTAGTATTATTTTTTAGGCAAGTGTTATTAATTAAAATATAATGAATGAACATAATAAATTAAAGAGTCGTTACTGTCAAGTCGATGCAAAATTAAAAACGTATTAAAACACACGAGTACACGTATGCGCACACAGGCATGCACGCACGTACAAATAAATGTCTTAAAAGGCTTCTTTTAAGCGACTCTTGGCCTAATCTCAGGGGACTCGGGGGGGCTGCAACGCATGGAATGTCGTAGCCCCCTGCGATGCCAATTGGGCCGTTGGATTGAAATCCGACTGCTCCCCTTTTTTTAAAAAAAATTATAAAATTAAAAAATAAAAATATTAAATTTTTTTTTAATCAAATACAAAGGAAAATATAAAAACAAAAAAAATAACTAAAATTTTTATATATATATATAAAACGGGAGCCGTTGGATATTTCAATCCAACGGCCCCTGTTGGCGTCGTAGGGGGTTGCGACGCTCCGCGCGTTGCAGCCCCCCCTCCGAACTTAATCTGAGGTGGGGGACGATGACCTAAACGACTGACAAGGATCGTTATTTTCTTATTGTTATTAACTAAAATATAGTGAATGGACGTATCAAATTAAAAAAGTGGGTACTGTCATGCCAGTATTAAATTAAAAACATATTAAAACACATGGTATCACCAAAAAAAATATTAATAATATGTCCTCTAATTCTCATTTAAATCTTAATTTATTCTATATAAAATTAATGCATTTAGATTTGACACTAAAGGCTCTAAAATTAAGTTTGATTTTTAACTTAAATTTTAAGTATTTTTAACATTATATAGTGTTATTTTATATTATATAATTTGACATCTAGTTATTTAATTAGATTTTTTAAATTGATATTAAACTCAAGTAATTATAAAATTATAAACAAAATTTATCAAATTGATTAAAAGTTTGACATCTAAAGCATTTATTATAATTCATATATTGTCTTTCCATTGTGTACCAAAGTGGTTCCCAAACCCACTATTGGTCGTTCGAAAGAGCATGCCGAATTAACTAGTTATACCACATGTGATGAACTATCATTTTTGTTTATTTTTATTTTATCATTATTAGAAGATATTATGTTTAATAATATTTATTTATTTATTTATTTATATGATAAAATATGTAAATTTTAGCAATTTAACTGTAAAATTATGATAAAATCATACCTTTTGAATTCTAATTACTTGTAAGGTTGGATCCAAATATTCTAATTACTAGGTTTGGGCATTGATAATCAAGTTAGATCGACACACATTATACAAGCCTATTGTAACAGTGACCAAGCTCATACTTGTGTAGCCGATATTATGAAAAATGTGTAGCTGCTCATTAAAGAATGAGTTTGCTGAATTAATTTAAACAATGGACTCTTATCTAGATGCTTTATTGCATGTTAAACAATAATACTTTTATAAAAGTTGTACAAATAGTCTTTAAATTTAAGGCATAGAAGCAAAATTATACTTTGATATCATTTATTTGTATTTGATGCATCTTTGGATCCGAATTTTGAATAGATTTGGGTTGATCTGCTTATCGGGTTTCGACTCCTTTCACCGAGTTTGGATCATGCACACCACTAAAACGAACAGGAGGTCAGTGTGTTGGCAAAAAGTTATCCTACCGAAAACACTCCGACGCTCAAGTTAGTAAACAACTTTCGAAATCTGAGAAAGTAACTGAAAATGAAAATTGAGAGGGTGAGTGTGAGAGTGTGTGGGTTTCCAGATGAAAAGAGATAATGTCGTTTCTTGAATCTGGATGGTGGGTGAAGGCAGTAGACGTCTGTCAATAGGAAGAGTACCTGTATATCTTTGGTTTGTATTCTTTCTCTCAACACCCTTGGATGCTTTGCGGAGAGAGAGAGTATGAAATCGTCATGAAATGCGTAGTCGAGAGCGTATGTTTGTGTAGTAGAGAGCGTTGTAGGTTACGTGAGTTGTTGTTCGCATACCTTGAGCGAGGACCTTAGGGCTCATTTTAATGGTGGCAGGGTAATGTTACTTGGTTGGAAGGTGTGATTCCCTGCGCCATATTTAGGCGGCCTTCCTTGTGAGAAAGGCATGAGTTGCCTAATTAGCTAAGATTGCTTCATTCTCTTGCAGGTAGCGGCTTTTCAAACTGCCTACCTTCTTTTCATGCACTTTACCGTTAAAAAGCTCCAGTCGGCAGAAAATTAAAAAAATCTGGCGCATTCCTTATTGAAATGGCGCTGATTTTGTCAATATCCTTTTTGGGTGTTGGCTAAGTTTATAGAAGGCGCTGGTCAGGGAAAGAGCCGTTGCTAACCTCTTGCTGGATTGTGGGCCCAAGTGGGCCAAGCTCATGAAAAGCCTTTTTATTTTTGTTTTGTTGCTACAATGATACCGGTCAACGCTCGGATTGATCGTCCTGAGTACGAGTTGGTCGCCTGCCTATACCTTAGTCAGTCAACGCTGGCGTTGACCGTCTGGCACAAATTTGGGTCTTTCTGGATTTGGGCCTTCTTTGATTATTGGACCAGCCCAACTATAGTATACACATCGGTGATCAATAATTATATCCTTTGAGTTAATTGTTGAGTATAATGATAAATATGTGGAGATAGAAGAGTGATTAATAAATAAATCATTACTAATTTAAATGGTATTTTTTATATCAACTTATATCATTTACTTTACATGTATATTATAAATATTTAATCTTACATCACATATTGTAGACCTTAAATGTTTGCATTTTGTATATCACTCTATTCGATTAAAAGGAAGATCCTAACCCTAGAAATTAATTTTTTAAAAAAATTATGTTGTGTTTGTGTTATAGTCTCAGACCAAAACAAGTCATAAAATCTAACAAGAATTAAAAATCACAAAATAAAACCTCAAATACGACATCTAAATCAACAACTCAAATCCAGGTGTGATATGATAATATATCCACACAGTCTAAAATGACACAATAATAACATCAACCATCACAGGATTTCCCGACCTACATATCCAAACAAATAAACAAATGTGATCTGCTCAAAAATTTATAAGAAAAGGGTGACTAACGACAATATAAACAATTCATAGATCCATCACAACCAAATGCCACAACTATCAAAATTATTGAATAATTCAAACACTGTCTTCCCAACAATACAACAAACTATCATCATTCCAATTGTCACCTCCAAAAAATACCACAATATATCTAAACGAATGTGATCCGAATACGGGGTTCATACTCACAAATACGAATGAAATTCAACTAAATATACGTCCGAGCGCTCTACAATATATCCGGGGCCGACTAATTTGAAAGGGTAAAAATAATAAAAATGTTACATCTTCGGATCCTTATTTTGTAACCAAACATCACCCATTGGTTCTTACCCGATTCATAACAAGAAAGTTTCTCTGGTCTTTTGCTAATCGGAGCTAAAATTTCGGAAAATAGACATGCCAAAATAGGAATAACACTTGATATTAGTAGAAATGTCCGAAAAATTTCATATTCATAAAGTGGAAACATAGACACACTTCTATGAATTTGGAAAATATACCGAATTAGTTGATTCGAATTGGAATTGTCAAATCATCCATAACGGTTTAGTCAAAACAACAATTCATTTTAATCGAAACCGCTTAATTCCATTTGTTTCCTACAGTACATGTCTCATTTCAAGATTTATTGACTGAAATCTTATTTTTATTTTTCATCACACTTAACTTACTTCTGTCGATTTTCTTTTGAAGGCATATATTTCCCTTATCTTATACATATACAAATAAAAATTTATTGCTTTCACATCACATCGGATTTTTTATAAAAAAAAGCAATTCAAAATAGAATTCTCATTTTTTTCCTAAAATTATTGATTTCTAATTCGATTTTATATTAAAAAAATAGATAAAATCGATATTTAAGCGGAGTAGTTTATATTGATTGGATATGGAACGAAAAGACTATTTTGCTAGATAAGGTATACGAAGACAAAAAGTCTCTTTTACAATGTTGACAATATTTCTAAAGAAATTTACTAAAGATCTTTTTCAAGTTGATCTGGCTTGTTCACAAATATAGTAAGTAGCAAGTAGATCGTTCCTAAATACATATGACTTACTATTTGATTGGAGTTGAGTTAGGTTGGAATTCTTGACCCGTCTCATATCATGATTTTGGCTCCAAAAATTCACTAGGATTAGGTATATCCAAGAAAGGAGTATCATTAATTCTGCGGATAGGAAAGAGAAAAATTCATATGTCATTCACCTACGAAGATTAATCAAGAAAAATGAGTCTGTTTATCTGAGATTGGATAAATATCGATTGAATCTATTAAAATGTGCTTTTGTTTTCTATTTTATGCTCTGCTCTGAATAATTCCCGTGAGTAAACTTATGGGAATAATTTGATTTTGATGAACCAACCGGCTAGTAATAAACAATAGGCTCAATGTGGTAGTATCGTCCTTTGTAACGATCAAGGTTGGTAAGTCCATCGGTCCACACAGTTATCCATGTACTTGTAGAAGATTCAGCAACTACCGTGGCCTCTGCTTCTTCCAGCGGAACTCCAGGTTGAGAAGTGATTTGGAATGTTGCTAAGATATCAATATCTTTGGTTTCATAGTCAAGAGTATAATAAATCAATTTGTAATCTTTAACACTAGCTTTGAATCCAACATTTGCTTTAGTCTCTATTTGTGGTGACATAAGTCCCTCTCTACAACTCATGAGTTTAAAATTCTCACAACAATAAGGTCTACTAGACATGAATTAGGCGTAAATAAAAGCTATTACTTTATAGGAATCTTTTATATAATTTTCAACGAAAATTATCAACTAATCAAAAAGTTTTTAGATCAGGGGATTCGCCAAATACATCATTATTGTATACTCTTTCATATATACGATGCAACTCTTGTTTTTCAACATTCCAATTTGTATTAAAAAAAAAGTAAAAAAAAAACTTTCAACATTCCAATATCCCCCGACAGTACCCGTTGTTCTCAATTTTTAGAAGAATGAAGGAATCGCTCGATTTTTTGAATGATACAATAGAATAAATATATATTTTTCAATCAAATATCATGGAAAAACTTTCTATACTAATAGAACTTTATTCGATCTATTTTAGTATGGCAAAACTTAACGAAAATTTCTTCAAAGAATCCATTTTGAGTTAAAGTAGATGTATATAGAACAATAAAAAATAAAAAATGGAAACTTTTTTTCTCTACAAATTTGTATACAAAAAATGTGGTCTTTTATGTGTATGGAAATGCATTCAACTCAATTCAGGAAAAAAAAAGTAACAAATTGAAATATGAATAGATTCTTCCCATATATCAAAACATTTCAAAATAAAGAAAAAGAAATTTTTTTATTTAAGATTCAATATTTTGAATTGATAGGTTAGATACAAATAAATCATTAAATTTATTATCTCTCTTTTATAGGTATTTCTTTTTAGACTTTCTTTTGCTCTCTTTTTTTTTGATAACCAAATAATTGGATTTACTATGAGGATAACTATCCAATTTCTGTTTGGACACCCATTTTTTATCTCACATTTAGAAATTTCCCGTAATTTTTTTGTATTATGCTATGGGTATGCTGGGAAATTTTTTCAAAATATTTGATATTTTTATAGTTTGATAGAAATGGAGTTTTTTCGTCTCAAAACTCAAATTCATTCTTTGAAGTGACTTTTTTCAGGTATTTATCGAAAGGAACGAATTGTTTAGAATTTGACCAATTGAAATATTTGGAAACAAGATTTTTTTTTATTTCTTCATTCGAATTTGAAGTAGGCTCTTATTCTATTTATTCTATGTCTGTATTCTTTCAAGATTTTTCAAAATTCAAGGGCTAATCACCCAATCACAAAACAAATAAAAAATAGAGAATAGATTCATATGTTTGATGCCTTATAATAGAACACATACTTGATAGAAATATTATATTGCATAGAGTCGACGAATAAGGAATGAGGCGGGTTCCTTACATGATTTAGGTAGAATGTGTGGTGTCCGAGGTGTGCTTATGTGCAGTTGAGGTAGAATATTGGCACTTAAACTATACTAAATACGGTATTTGTGTATGTTTGTGTGCATGTGTTGGTTCCTAATGCATGTCTATTTGGTATTCGTGTACTAATTGAATATGTAAGTAGGTTTCTACCTACATTTTGTCATTTGTGTTGGAAAAAGAGAAAGAAAAGAGAGAAAGATAATGAAAAAAAAAAGTACAAGGGAGAGAAAGAGAAGGTAAGAGAGTTTGAATTTTTTCGAGTTAAATTTATTAAATTTGAACTTATAGACAAGTATATTTAAGTGCAATCTTTGGTCTATTATTTAAATCATTCAATTTTGTTTCGAATTCTTGTTTTATTGTATATACATATCATATTTTATTCCTATTTTTGAATATTATTAAATATATGCCTTTTAACAAACGTTTTATTTAATTTTATTGAATATTTAAAAATGCTAATTATTTTTTATCGAACAAGTGAGCATTTTGAAATATTATATTTGTATATAAAATATTATGAAGAAAAGTCATTAAACATCATACATTTAACCATCCATATAACACTTCAAGCAAACGATTTGTGAGGATTCTATTTTGTGATTTGATTTAAGTTTACACTTTTTTCATAAGGTAAAAAGAAGTTATTATATATTTATTATCCAATCCTCCATTTGTTTTTAAAGGACCTTGTGAAGAACTTATCACGTCCCAAATACACAATATGCAAGTCAAAATAAAATTCACAATATGATAAAATCTAATAAATCATCAATAACTACAAAATCTATCCTGGGAGTGATAATCCATACATAAATGGACTCAATAATGAACAACCCTCACAGGACCTCATGGGATATAACTCGAAAGATTAAAACATAACCTGCTATCAAATGAGTCAATAATAGGATATTCATAAAATAATAACTCATCTATATAAGATAAATAGCTCAAAGATCCTCAACACAAGATCTAACAACTCACAACGGCCAAATACAAAACTAAATACAACTCCTGAGATGTGACGGACCGGCCATATTCCACCCTATACAGCTTCCGTAAAATTCACATGCTTATACATATTCATATATATATATATATATATATATATATATATATATATATATATATATATATATGTATGTATGTATGTATGTATGTATGTATGTATGTGGATGGACTTAAATTTTTCTTTATATTTTTCATCGCGTGCACAGGACCACATAAGGCCAGACTTTTGGAGTCAGCCTGTTAAAGTGGGTCAATTGAACTAGGTCGGTCAGCATGAAAGTTTAGAAACAACATCAAGATGCTTCTAGGAACCACAATTATTCAAACCATAAGATATTTAGTGGAAGCACCTAAATATTACTTTCATTTACACATCAAGTCATTATACAAAAATTTTTAAAATATCCAAAAAAATATATCTTCAAGCACTGCTACAAAATTTTGGTCGGCCATCCTACCTAGTTAGTCCGTCAGACTTTACTCATTCTTGTCCGGAATAAATTGATAGTTGTTTGAAAAACAAAAGATGAGTGAGCTAAAAGGCCCAGCAAGGTACTCATATGCATAAATCATGTATGGTCATAAACAGGGAGGAAACAGACAGAATGTAATAAAGTCATTTGTGCATGCAGTTTCATAATTCGTGGCCGTAGTCAATTTTATGCAGATATGTTTCCAAAACATGCTTCTATCTCCAAATTCTTTTTCGTCAAAAATCGGCTACATTTAAGGTCCATAACTCTTGACCAACATATTTCAAATAACGGCTACATTTAAGGTCTGCAACTCTTGACCCTCTAAATCAACAAATCCCATAAACGGTTACATTTAAGGTCCGTAACTCTTAACCAACAAAACGGCTACATTTAAGGTCCGTAACTCTTAACCAGCAAAAATCAATTTCGAAAACCATGTGCTTCCAAAAGTCGGAGGTTCTTATTAAAGTAATAGGCCGAAGTTCAAATAGCCAAAGTTACTCGATACAATTAACCGAACATCTTTTATATGCAATGACCAGACTTTTTTTATACATGCTCATGACCAGACTTCTCTAAACATGCAAATATACAAATGATTGGACTTCTTCAAACATGCGGTGGAAGTTTAACGGAGTTCTTCCATGATGCAAATAATAGGACTTTGTCAAATATGTAGAGGACCGGACTTAAACGAATAACTGATTTTCATGTAAATATGCAAGTAATCAGACTTTATACAGATAGGCAAATGGGTGGATTTCATATGAAAGCAATTAACCGAAGTTCTTGAATAATGCATTCATAAACATTAATATCATTCAGAGAAAGCAAATTATCATGGTATGTTTTACGTAGAAATTTAACAAAGAGAGCATGATAACAATAATACTTAATAGATATAAAACATGAATTAGCAAAAGTGTAGAGTATACTAGCATTAAAACATTCTTAAAACCTAAACTTGAAAACGGAGAGTACACTTGCCTGGTTTTTTATTTCGATTTCCTTACTTCAATCTGGCCTAAGAGTCATTCCTCTTTGCCTCCTACTTCCCCCTTCTTTCACAGATTTTCTAACTCATTTATAAATTATTGAGCTCAATATTTATAGAGAATGTGTTAGGTGGGAGTAGGTGGAGTAAGCTACCTACTTGTACTTCTTTTTCTAGAATGTCAACGAAGTAGATGAGAGTAGTTTACTTACTCTGAATAGGTGAAAACAGTGAACAAAGTAGGTAAATCTACTTCGGCTATCAGCAAAGTCGGTCTTTATCAAATTCAATCTACTACGGCAAAATCCACTCCTAGTTCTCAATGTCATTAATTTAATCCGGTCAATATCTATATTTTCGATCAATATTTATAATTCCAATCGACCATCAAATTCGGCTTTCATCATCAACTTCGGCCATCACCAATTCACTATGCTTCGGTTAGTTATCTTATCATTACACACATCGGCCTCCACCAGCTCCTCAACATCTCCGGCCTCCATCAACTCATCATCAAGTTCGGCCATCATCTCAACTCACCTTCTTCAACTCCTGCCAACACCACACCACTTTGGCTTCTTCATCAGCTCCGGCCTTCATGAGTTCACAAGGCCACTCCGGCCTTCCATCACTCACAAGGCCACTCCGGCCTTCATGAGTTCACAAGGCAACACCACACCACTTCGGCTTCTTCATCAACACCAGCCTTCATGAGTTCACAAGGCCACTCTAGCCTTCCATCACTCACAAGGCCACTCCGGGCTTCATGAGTTCACAAGGCCACTCTAGCCTTCATCAACTGTATCATGCACTCCGGCCTCCTCCAACTCATTCACTTCGGCCTTAATTACTTTATTTGGAAAACCAGGACATTACATGAGAACCAAATCCTAACAAGTATAATCATCTATACTCACCAGATAAGCAATGTTGCTTTAGATCTTATCCAAACATTTGCATTTATATTCAAACTACTAGTCTAAAGGGATACAATATGAAAATACAAGCCGAGAGTTTAGCAAGTATTATCATACAAAACAGTACCTATCAATCAAAGGAAATAAAATGCCATATATAATTATATAAAATAAAGCACAATATCCGTATAAACCACTAAAAAATAAGGAGATGTCTCATACTAAATTATTGTCCGTATCAAGCAGTCTCTCTGGGATATAATCGTAAGAAATCTTACAGACGATATTATATCATATGATCCGAAGTCACATCACACAATCACGATCGTCACTACATCCGTATGGGACATATACCATCGTCCGGATCCAAATCTCATAATCTCATATGCAAAAAATAAGAAAAATACGGGAATCAAAACATATGAACAAACACATTTCAGGTTTAACGATATCCATATGTATGAGACATTTCTATTGCCCAATTCGTGGGCCAATCAATGCATCTCAAATTATAATTCACATAAATACATACAGAAATATAAAGTATACATGAAATTAAGGAACTAAATATTATTAGACAAATTTTAGAAAAGGTTACACCGATCCGATAACTTTGGCTATATTGGCTATATTTTAGGAAGGAAGCTCAAGATCCGGCTACGATTTAGGCTTGACAGTTCAAGTCCATCTATGTGTCTTGTCTCCCAAATACTCAAAACTTACTATATTTTATTACCCGTGACTTTGGGTGCAACCTCAAATTTAGTAATATGTTAGGATATCCGAATATATTAATTTTTATTAATTCCTTATGATGGTTCTCATTTAAAATATATAGTGAGGTAGGTCAATTATAATACGCCTCAACCATCCTGCTGGCGAAAGGAAGCCACATATCACATACGTCCTCGTCGGGAGTAATACTATCAAATTTCATGCCTCGAATCACAAATATCGACCCCTGGGGTCTCGAACCGTCATGGTCCCATAATGACCCTGCCCCTGCAGTATACATGTAGACTAATGTAGGGCCTAGTTCATAATTTCACAATATACAGACATACAAATATGCATGTATATATTGTCTGAGTATTCACAAATCACAAAACCCTCCAAAATCACAAAAACTTGTGAAAAATCATGGAACAACCTGTAAAACATACATACTCGCATACTGATTAATTAAAATGTCAACGTTGAAGAATGGGTTACTCATATTCCTGATAACTTTTGATTGATATATTACTATTTAAAATCCGTAGGTAATTCCTCTCTATTAACGAGCCAAACGCCACTTTATTTTTTCACCCGTGAATGATAGGTGTATTCTTTGGTGTATATAATATATTAGGATATATCCAAATATATGTTATCAGTTCTATCATACTCAAATTTCTATTTGATATATTTTAAATGTATTTATTAATTTTGGGATTTATTGGATGCATTAGTATAATGGCATTTTATGAAAATTTTAAAAGGCTTGGATTTGTAGTTCTGCATTCGAGGCGTGTTTTAGGTACAAGTGAAGTGCATTTTTGGCACCTAAGGAACGTTTGAGTCTCACTAGAGAGCTAATTCCAGAACAACAGAGTTTGAGCAATGCTTGTATAGTACTCAAGCGTGGGTCGAATATGTAAAAGGCACGTGAGTTAGGGTTTCAGTCATTTTTGCACGAATCTGAGAGAGCATAGAGGAAGAGAAGGAAAAGGAGGAGAGAGAAAGTGGCAATCGGGCATCTCAGAGATTTCTTTCGTTAGATCTGTAGAGTATAAAATTAAGGCAAGCATTTGTAAGCCAAATCATGTCCACTAATATTCGTGTCCCTCTGCCAGGTGCACCTCCAAGCCCCCCTTCGCTGAGTGCACCTCTGAGAAAGCACCCCTTAGTTGGGCACACCTCTGCCAGGTGCTTCTTGATTGGGCGTACCTCTAAATTGCCCCTCTATAGGCACTTCTCTAAGACGCCCCTCTATCAGGCATACTTTTAAGACGCATCTCTGTCGGGCCCATCTCTAAATCCCTCTTTTGCACCTCTAAGACGTCTCTCTACCAGGCGCACCTCTAAGACGCCCTTCTGTGGGCGTACCTCTAAGCTATCTCTCTGTAAGTGATCCTTTAATATGTCCATCTGTCAGCCGCACCTCTAAGATGTCCCTCTGCCGGGCCCACCTCTAATGTGCCCCTCTGTTGGGCGCACCTCAAAGCCCCCTCTGTTGAGCGCACCTCCAAGCCTCCCTTCTATCGCGCGCACCTCTAAAGCGCCCCTCTGCAGGCGCTACTCTAAGACACACTTCTATCGAGCGCATTTCTAAGCCGCTAATCTACTGGGCACACATCAAAATTTTTCCTCTGCAGGTGCACCTCTAAGATGCCCCTCTGTTGGGCACACCTCAAGCCACAACTATATAGATGCTGTGAGATTTTGACCCCGAAACATGGTGATTATGGGATAATTATATTGTTAAAAATTATATTTGGGTTTAAGTATAGTAAAAAATTTGATACCGAAACAAAATGAGCGAAACTGACCAAAGGAGGGACCGGCATTCGACGTGCATTTGAATGCCAGAGAGGCACAATTTTGTGCAAGGGCCTACTCAAAGGGCACCCGAGGCAAGGCAAGGGTGGCACCTGGGTATGAGAAGGGCACTCAATGGGCGCTCAAGCGCCCCATCGAGAGCTGAATTGCGAAAGGGAGCGATCGAACATGGTTCGAGCGCCCCGATAATTATAAAAAGGGGCGCGTGTTTTCTTCACCCATTCCATGACGCTCCAGCAAAGAGCGGAGGGGGAGAAGAGGGAAAGGAAAAGAGGAGAAGAGGAATCCGCCCGTTTCGCTCCGATTTGGGTAAAAATAACGGTAGATCAGGTTCAAATAAGTGTATTTCAGACGTTATACACCATTTTTACAGTATTTTAATATCTCAATGTTATCATTTATGCTCCGCCGAAAACCTTGTTCAGTAAGATTTGGCATGAAGAATGCATGAATCTTATGACTTTTGGACTAAATTTCATGTTTATGTAAATATATTGTGACTGATAACTCCAACTTCATGATTTAGCTCACGTTTTGTCTTCATTTTATATTCCGACTGTATATCGCAAACCCTAACTCGAAAATGAGATGTGAATTTGAGTTTTAATTCATGTTATATGTATGTTTTTTGAATTATAGTATCAATTTTGTAATTTGACCCATGCTTTGTGTTTGATTACTGTCTGAGAATTTTTCCCAAAACTCTAGCACGAAAATTTGGAGATTTGTGTTGAAAACTTGGAACTTTGAGATTTAAATATTAAATTAATACTTTGATGAAGTTTATTGATCGATTTGTATTTGAAAACTTGTCATGGAATCGCATTATCGAACTATGGAAACCTCTGAGGAACTATATTATCGAATTATGGAAACTTTTAAAATTGTCTGAAAGAGTGACTGAATGAAACTTGGACTTGGCATTGAAATATGATGATTTTGATTATGGAATTTCAAACAAATGCATTGAATTAAGCTAATCACTAATAAAATCGAACCTAGAATAGTTGTACAGTCAGGTAAGGTTCTCCGGCATGCCTTAGAACATTACATTTACGGTAATCGAGGACACTATCGAACCATCAAATTATCAAACTATCGAATCAAAATATATACCATTGAACTATCAAACTATCGAATCGAAATGTATACCATCGAACTATCAGCCTTTGATTGTATGGATTGAATATAATCTGTCTACGATTATTCGCCCATTGACTAGTAGAATATACTAGATGGGTCCCCAAAATATCGAACTAGAATTTTTTAAGAACAAATGAGAATTGAAACTATTTTATGGATTCCGATAAGTGTTTAAATAGAATATACTTTCTTCCTAATTTCTATAAACAATTCTATTCTTCTAATTATCGTAATTTCTGCTCTAGTCTATTTATATTTTACATGAAAATATGAATTATGTTTTGAATTATGATTATTGAGACCTGTTCACATGAATACTTATGTTCTTCTGATATCATCATGGTTTTCCATCTTAATGAATATATGTTCTATATGAAAGTATTATGTTCTACATATTTTGGTATCTTACTAAATTTTAACTCACTGTTTTCTATTTATTTTCCTCCAGATAAGGACATAGAGATGATATCGGATAAACACAAATAATTAGAATTTAGCAAGGAGTTGGATGGACCCTCAGAGCTTTTGAAGACTTGAAATTTTGGATATTGTTAATGCAAATGTCTGAATTATAATGGAAACTATGTATTAATAGTTATGGTAAGTTCTGCATATTGTTGAAACAGAAATTATACTTCCACAAGTTTATATAATTGCTTTCACTATTCTGTTCTTTGGATTCTATACAGGTTCTAGATAGCATTTCTTATATATTTCTTATTTAGTGGATAGGATTATATTCGAGCTATGGATAGAAATGGCAAATTGGTGGTCCTATATATGTGCGTTGTAGGTTAAAATATGGTATTCGAATAGTTGTGTGCTTGTGCAAGTTATAATATACATATTGTATATTTAAATTTTCGTCCAAATTTAGATAGAACTCTACCAAAATTTTTACAGAATTACTGATTTAAATTTATGAATTCTATTCTGAATCTGTCCGATGGAGGGTCCTATGAAAATTAGGATCCGTTCCATCACAGGTACACCTCCAAACCGCTCATCAACCGAGCACACTTCAAAATTGCCCCTTAACAAGCACACCTTTAAGTTGCTCATCGGCAGGCACACCTCCAAGCCGCCCCTCAATAGGCACACCTCCAAGCCGCCCCTCAATTGGGTGCACCTTCAAATCGCCTCTTACTCGGGCACACTTCTAAGATACTCCTCATTCGGGCGTAACTCCAAATCGCCCCTTAGTTGGACGTACCTCCAAACCGCTCATCAATCGGGTGCACCTCCACACCGCCTCTTAGTTGGGCACATCTTCAACCCATCCCTTAGTGGGCACACCTTTAAGTTGCCCTTCGACAGGCACACTTCTAAGCCACCCTCAGCTGGTGTATCTAAACGCTCAATCTACCACTATATGTATCTATACATTTATCGCATTCTCCTAACATCTTTTTATTTTTTAGAAGAAATTTCTAATTTAAACGTTAAAAGATATACATTTGGAGTAATTTTTACTGCTCTCTAACCTTTCATTTTTAATTGTGGTGTGCAGAGGGGCACTTTAAAGGTATGCTCGTAGAATGACATCTTAGAGGAGCGCTTGCAGATGGGTGATTTAGAGGTGCACCCGGTAAAAAAGCATCTTAGAAGTGTGCCCGCAGAAGGGCGGCTTAAATGTGTGCCTGGCAGAGAAGCATCTTAGAGGAGTGCCCACAGAGGAGCGTCATAGAGACACGAGGCTAAGCTCCTTGATGGGGGGTGGCCCCCATAGATGGGCCCCCAAAAGGAGAGCTGGCCTCTTGCTGGACGGAGTGCTTCTAGCTGTGGGATGAAGGGTTGACTCTTTGACAGTGTGCTCCTAACTCTAGGATGGAGGGCTCCTGACTCCGGGATTGAGGGCTGGCTCTGGGTCAAAAAGGTCCTGGATACGAGATGGATGGTTGACTCCAGGATGAAGTGTTCTTGACTCCAAAACGGAGGGATCTAGACTCCTGAACGGAGGACTTTTGACTCCAGGATGAATGACTTGTGACTCCTGAATGGAGTACTCCTAGCTCCAAGACAAAGGCCAACTCCTGAATTGAGGGTAGGCCCCTGGAAGGAGGCTAACTCCTGGTTGAAGGGTAAACCCCCTTCCTAGGAATGTCGAGCCATTTGGAGCTTGTTCTTTCAAGTTTGGGGGTGTATGACTTTATAGTGTGATCCACGCAGATACACTCTTCTTACTTGGGTAATGTGGGATCTTTCACCTTGAAAAAAATTTTGTTGGGTTGGAGTTGAGTTATGGGCTTACTGTGAGGCTTAACCCCTTAGACCCATGGCTGCTGGACCCATCAATCTCATATCGAGATTGTAATAGTTACTATGTCCCAAGTTACTGTTACCTGCTACGCTAATCTACTTATGTTGATTATATGACTTACTTAACATTTAACTCATTACTCGATATCTTGTTGGACTCTATCCATTTAGTTATAGGTTGTTGAAGACTTAAACAAAGATCAGCAAGGCTATGATTGGAAGTAGCAGGAAATATAAATTTGGAAAATTAGATTTTATGTATCTCGTAGTAGCTTTTACATATTAGTTAGGTTAGACATGTGTATATATATCATTTGGTGGTTGTAAAAATGCGATAGTTTATATTAATGAAGCAACAAAGAAGGTTGTTTATGCATCATTGATGTTTTTGGGATATAAATTTTATGGGTTTTTGTGTCATGATTTGGATGATTTAGTATTATTTGTAATAGATTAAGTCGGTTAAGTGTTTAGAGTATAAGAATATGAATCTCAAAATTTAGACAATTATAAATAAAAAAATAAAAAAAAAATTAAGAAAATGTAAAGAATTAGCTTTGGAATTCAGTTATCTTAAACTAATTTTCCGAGATTTCTTAATGTGTCTCTTTGAAATCCTCTTTTTTTTTTTTTTGAATTCTCTTCTTCTATTTCTTCCTCTTTTTTCAAAAAATCTTACACAAATGAGCTAAAAATATGCAAGTTCATAATATATATGAAGGTTAGCACTTGTGTGTTCATATATCTATCGAGCACTGAAATTCCATTAGCCAACACATATGCATCCCTTTGTTTACACTTAGGCGCGATGAATTTGGCAATGGTAAGTATATGTTTGCTTATACACACATCAGGTGCTGGGTTATAATCGTATTTGGTACTATTTACAAGCAGTTTGATAATTAATTTATCATTTGAACCCACAATCATTTTTAATAGCTTTCTAAATTATTTTAATTCAAACACTATTACTCGATGCTAGCTAGAAGGCATGCCAAGTTGATTAGGTGAATGGCCTTCTCATTGGTTTGAGAGCCCAATCAATCAAATCCAAAATCTCTAAATTTGAATTATAACTCAACAGACAATAAATGAACAATGCTACAGCTAAAGGCACCTTATCGAAGCAAGTTTATCTCGAGCCATAAATGATTTCAATAACTTTAGAATCCAAAGATAGACCCCCAATCAAGGTAATATAAGCGGGATATATAGACATAATAGGATTGACTAAATACGAACATATCTTACCAAAAAGTATTCTTATCGTATCTAATGGTATGACGAATAAACAAATAAAGCTTATTATTTTTATTCATAGCTTTTATTTTCATATCAATTTTACACAATATAATAAAATATATATAAATTTATCATATTTTTGATGAAATATAACATCCATGTGATATCAGAAAATTCAAAGTAAATCTTTAGATTTTTTTAAAAAATATGACCAATTTGTTATTAATTTTGCAAAAAAAAAAAATTAATAATATAGTAGAAAATGCTTATAAGATTTAAGGTAATATATTTTAATATTTATTTGGATATCCAAATGCCAATGAATATGTTGAAACGGGTTTGTTTTCAATCACTCATTTTTAAGCAACTCTTACCCTAACGTCAGGTAGGGGGCGTTGACTTAAATTAATGGCAAATAGTATTATTTTTTAAATTGCTGATGGGACATAATTTATTAAAGAGTCGGTACTATTAGGTCGGTACTAGTCTTATTAACTAAAATAGATTGATGGGAACATAATTACCTAAAGAGCCGGTAATATTTGGTCGGTACGGAATTAAAAACCTATATCTATCCTAAATTTCATTTAAATTTTAATTTATTTTATGTAAAATTAATGGACTTGGATTTAATATTAAAAGCTCTAAAATTATGTTTGATTTTTTTAACTTAGATTTAGAATTTTTAACGCTGTATACCTATTATTATATATTATATATATATATATATAGTTATTCAATTAGACTTTTTAGAGAGAATAAAATTAATATTAAAATTAAATAATTATGATATTATAAACAATATATATCAAATTGACAAAATAGTTTGGCATCTAAAGTATTTATTATAATCTTTGTCAACCTTCTAGTGTGGCCCCAAACCCACTATTTGTCATTAGAAATAGTATGCCCTATAAGCTAACTATATTAGGTGTGATGGACTATTATTTATATATATTTTTGTTTTATTTTTATTAAAAAATATTATATTAATAATTCTTACTCATACTATTTATTTATTATATATATATTTTTAAAATTTTAACAATTTAATTATAAACTTATAATGAGATTATGTTTTTTGAATTTTCGTTACTTATTAACTTTGATCCAAATATTTTGATTATAAGATTATTAGAATAAGATATTAGTGATCTAGTTAAATTGATATATGTTATGTCAGTCTATTATAGGGGTGATTAAACTTATAGCTATTTATATAGTTAACATCGTGAAAAATGTGTAGGTCTCATTAAATAATGATTTTACTAAACTATAGCTAGGCACTTTATTGCGTATTAAACAATAATACTTTTATAAATTTTGTGCAAATAGTCTTTAGATTCAAGAAATATGTGCAAAATATACTTTAATATTATTTATATACTTTCAATAATTATATGCGTAAAGGTAATTATTTGTTATAATAAGAGATATATGGAGATAAAAGAGTGATAAAAAATAAGCTATCTGGTATATCCTAAATTCAAAATTTGAACAAATTTAGGTCAAATCGGTTGTTTGAGTCTAACTCCGTCCATTAAATTTGGATTCTGCATACCATAACTACGAACAAAAAGTCAAGTGGTAGTAGAAGGTTATCATACCGTAAACGTTTCGACACTCAAGTTAGTAAAAAGTTTTTGAATTAATGAGGTGAAAGTAAATAATGTAAGAAAATACAGAGAGTGTTTGAGATGAGTGAGTGCTTTCGTTAAAAGAGACTTTGTTAGCACGTGAGGAGTATTAGTTTTAAGTATTGTATTTGTTGGGAACGTAATAGCAAAAAAAAAAAGAGATAACATTTGTAGTCTGAAAGCGTGTGAGCTTATTGTGGGCAAATGAATGTGTACTCATAGTGTGAGAATTTCATGGCCTTTTATAGTCGTTGTCTGCTGCGATGTTTTCCTTGTGTAAAAGGCTTAATTACCGCACTTTACTGGGCTTGCTGCCTTTTCTAGCGTGGAGCCTTTATGATAGTAATGAGAGTTGTTTTGATTACTTTTTTCTACATTCTATAACCGTTAAGGTTTACTACAAAAGGATGACGATTCCGGGCGCTTTCCTTCAATGATGCACGTTAAATTTGCTGATAATCGTTGCTATTGACATTGCACTCTATGGAGAGCGTGAAATCAAGGGAGAGGATTGTTGCTGGCTGCGGACGGTCGTGTGAGCCAAACTGTGCTTGCCGACTTAAGACCTGGTCTTTAGATGTTCAGTTGGGCCTACTGTCGGTCAACAGAAACGTTGACCGTCCCAAGAGTAAGTCGTCCATCCTACTGTTGAGTTTCTTCTGGCTCACTTAACCTTTCATTCGATCAATGGTGGGTACTGGTCGTCCAGGTGTAAATAGGCCATTGCGAATCTGAGCCATTCTTCCTTCCTGAGCCAGCCCATTACTGGCGTAGCCATCACTATCATTCTTTTAAATGGTATTTTTCACATTAACTAATTTCTTTTCATTCATATATATTATAAAAATTTAATCTTCCATGGCATGTTATAGAGCTTGAATGTTTACATTTTGTATATTATTTTTATCCATTTAAAAGAAAGATCTTGACCCTAGAATTTAAAATGTTTTAAATTATGTTACGCCTACGACACTAAATATTGTCCATTATTAATAATAAATTAATTTTTTAAAATAAAAATAATGAGATCAGAGCTTAGTACATAATAGTATATAAAAATTCCCGTCTTCTAACTATATTTTTTGAGATTATTATAGTTAAATATTTTAGATAGACCTAATTTAAAATGAAGCTTTCAAATTATGTGCCTCATCTGTTTTGCATGTCTATTTTTTCACCTTGAATGAAATCTACTTTGATCATTTTTTTCTACATTAATTTAACGTTAATTTAAAAATAGTTTTTCTTTGAATAGCTAGTTTTTCCGGATTTAAACCCATGTCCTTGTAATGGGCGTCCGATGGCTCTATCTCTTTAATAGATAATGATTTTTTTTTTTTTACATTTTAGCTATTTATTTTATAATAAATGATTATAATTTAATAATTAATTTTAATTAATTTTTTATATTTTAAAAAAATAATTAAATTATAATCATTCATTTAAATATCAACGTCTTAAATTTTAAAAAAATAGTTTACATTTTTTTAAAAGATAGAGCCTCCCTGAATCCCCTATAATGGAATGATTGAGAGGTGGTGCCCCATAGATACCTTATGTCCTAGGATTAATATAGTTAATTAAATAGTATTTGTGTAACATTTTTTTTATAGTATAAATATTTTAATAATTTAATATTTAAAATGGTTAATAAAATTTATTTCATATATTTTTAATAAAATAAAATAGGAATAGTTAGATCTTAATTATGATCCCCATAGAATCTCCCGTTCAAAATAAGAAATTTTTATCTATTAAAAAAATAAATAAAATTATTTTTTAGATTTGAGGTATTTATTTTTAAATAAATAATTATAATTTTATAATTAATTTTTTAATTATAATTATTTATTTAAATATAAATAATTTAAATTAAAAAAAAAAATCAGTGCCCGTTTTTCGCCCTCGTTCCCCATATATATGCGTTGATGATAAAACTTCGCGTACTTGGTGCCATGCGATGCGGTGTGCCATAACAATCGTTGTAGACCGACAGATTTATCAGTCCGTAGGAAAACATCGTCAGTTTATAGGATGCCAAATTCAATTGGAGTTCTCGTAGAAATGGATGATCAAATCGATTTCTCGTCTGCCAAAGTTTCTAATCTCAACTGTATCGATCTTTCTAATCCTGATCGTCACAATTCCGTTTCCCTTCTCAAACAGGTTCTCTCTCTCATTCTCTCTCTCTTCTTGTGTGTGTGTGTGTGTGTTCCTCTTAATATACTTCACACCGTGATAGGTATGATTAGGTTTCCTTCCTTTTTTTTCTCTCTTCTTTTTCTTTTTTTTTTTTTGGATTTTTATGAATTGATCAAATATGCTTTTGTATTATTCTAGGGAGCGGAAGCTCCTGTAGGCGGTTGATATTTTCAGTTCACATTGTGCGTGATCACGTTGTGATGTTTGACATTCGTTTGTAAGGGAGAGAACGTTGGTAATTTAGGTTTAAGACTGACGGTGCTTTCGGAGCTAACCATGCATGTATTTGCGCGGGGAGGGGGGGGGGACAAGAAAGGATTTTGCTTTTTGATAATTTGATCTTCTATTACTTTGGAAGCAATTGGTTATGGTATATCTGTTGTTACTTTGCAGGCATGCTTGCATAGTGGATTTTTCTATTTAATCAATCATGGAATTAGCCAGGGATTCATGGATGAGGTTTTTGCCCAATGTAGAAAGTTCTTCAATTTGCCTATGAGTGAGAAAATGAAACTTTTGAGGAATGAGAAGCATAGAGGCTATACTCCTGTTTTTGACGAGGTTTTAGATCCTGAAAATCAAGTGAAGGGTGAGTCTTAATATCAAACACTATTTGGCATAGTAATTATTGCATTGGGCATAGACATTACTGATTGCTCATCTGATTTAAAGGTCATTTTTATTATTTCTTTTATCATGTGAAGCATTAATGTTATGGGAAAATTTTCTTTCCTAAATTGGGTTTTCATGTGGATTAAACGCAATCTGACAGAATGTTACTGGCTGAACTAGAGATATTTTCCCCTTATCCACCTCTAAGCACGAGCTTGAACGACTACTTTTCTCTGTAGACATGCAGGGTATCTTAAACGACAGACTCATTGTTAAATATTTTTTCATAAGACAATTTTCTAAATGTCACAATTAGGGCCTTCATCTTGGCTAGTTGATGGCTGTAAGGATTATTCTTTATATCGATAGCCAAAAGACAAAGCTTTGGCCTCCAACACTTTATATTTGACTTGTTGATTCCTCTTTCTTTGAGCAAGGGCAATACATGTAAAATTGTTAGGCATCATTTTCTTTCTTGTCTTCGTGGTTTGTTTATTTGGTTTTATAGGCTTGCTTGTCCTGCATGATTGAATTGTCCTGCATGTTTTTGTTTAATTTGTAATCTTAGTTTGGTGTATATACATATATATATATATTTGCCTATTTTGTGTATCTTGTATTGTCATAACTGTCCATCCTTTTCTTATTCTTGGTTTGTGCTAGCTCAAAGAATAGCCACAGCTCCTTCACACTGTATTCATTCATCCAGTGTTTGTTCTTAGCATGTGCTCTACCATCTTGCTATATGTGTTCAGTCACTTCATTGGTGACTATAAACCGTACATTCTGTGCTATTGATCCACGTTTGATGTTAGCTGTACTCTAATGGTCTCAATGTTCTGTGCTGGACAATTCCTGGGATCATCTCCCATTTCATATTTTGCCTTTAATATAAGATTGTTGTCTACTCTTCTGCACATGCTGAAACCTTTGAGACACTTCTTGCATAGTCTCATTGCAGGCTGTGTTTCACGTGAGTGGCATGGAAGCACAGGGGCTGTGTGCAGCTTAACATGTAGTATTAGTGGGACTATTTGACTCTGTGTTTTGGACTGTGCTCCAATATTATGAAGTCAAAGATGAAAATTGTAAAATGCATTGATAACTGCATCAATTAAATTACTGTACAAAGCTCTTTTTTTTTTCCTTGTCAATAAGTTATGTAGCCTAGTTACCATAACATTACTTTCATTTCCTCATGGGATCATTGCTGATATAATAATTTTTTTCCAAATTTGGCTTGTTGATCTTTATGCCAGATGTGAACATGTACTTCTCATTAGCATGCACATGTTTGTGCACACTAGCTATAATGTTTATGTCTCTGCATCTTCAAATTTTCTTTAAAGCTCTGTTTTCTTGTGTCCCTGATTTCCCTATTGGTGTCTAATCTGTTTTTCTAGTTGTAAATTCACGTATCAAGTACTTAGAATTTTTCATTTCTTTGAACTTTAGAGTATGGAATTGGAAATACTGATTTTCCTGTTATCAATCAACAGGAGATTACAAGGAGGGATATTATATTGGTGTTGAGGTAGCCGAGGATGATCCTAAATCTCAAAAGCCATTCTATGGGAAAAACCTTTGGCCTGCTGCAGGTAACCATTTATGTATGCGAACTAAAAGAGTTTTTTGTTTTGTTTTTTTTTTTTTTTTTTTTGGAGGGGGATATATGTCACAGAGCTGTTTGCATCCTCTCTCTCTCTCTCACACATGCTAAGTAGAAAGAATGACATATTTGATCCTTTTCCTGTCTTATAGATCTCTTGACTGGTTGGAGGCAGACTATGGAGAAATATCATCTGCAGGCTCTGTAAGTCATTTTGATCATGAAATGAAGTTTTTATCCTTTTTCTTCTTAGAAACTTCATTTCATGTGGAATAATGTGGGCACTAGTTTATATTTTCTATACCATTTTATGTTACATCGAGCTTTATGATATCATTGGAATCAAGCTACGTTTTATCTTTATGAAACAAGTGCATTCATTTTTTTTTACAAGAATCAAGCTACTTGCTGTCTATACTATTGCTGCTTATGTAAGATTTAAAAGAAAAGAAACAAAAAATAGTTGCTCTGTTTCCCAATGTGTTTTAGTAACAATTTGTTACAAGGATAGTTAGCGCTAGTGCTCATGTGATATGAACTTCACATACTTGGAATTTCTTAGTTGGAAATCTTTTTTCTGAATTAATGAAATGCCCTTATGGCAGATATAGATTTCTTTATTTCTTTTACTTTTTGCAATCTTCTGTCTTCCAAATACTCTGATTCTTAAATGTCATCTTCCTATTCAGTGAGGTTGCAAGGGAAGTTGCAAGGATCATAGCCCTTGCTCTTGATCTGGATGTTAATTTCTTTGATAGGCCAGAGATGCTTGGTGAACCCATTGCAAACTTGCGCTTGCTTCACTATGAAGGTGAAAATTAATTTCCCAATTCAACTTTACAGTTAATCAAATCTATCCTTTTTATTATAGCTTCAACCTCAAATCAAGTTCCGATGTTTCCTTAGGTCAAGCGTCTGATCCCTCGAGAGGCATATTTGGTTCGGGTGCACACACTGACTATGGTTTAATTACCCTCTTGGCCACAGATGATGTAATGGGGCTTCAAGTATGAATGGGCTGGACCGCTGGAATCATTTAAATTCAGTATTGCAATATCTTCTACAGCATAATGTAAAATTGACTTATTTTTAATTGTGAAGTGCAGATATGCAAGGATAAGGATGCCCAACCCCAGATATGGGAATATATTGCTCCTTTAAAGGGGTGAGTTTCATATATCTATCTGATGATGCTAATATTGCCTGCTTGTGGTCCTACTTTGCATAGAAATACTTAAGATCACCATTGCAAAATGTTTGGTGAGTATGTTTGGGTTATAGGGTTTTTATATGCACTTCTCCACTGATGAAAAAGAACAAAATCCAAGGGTCCTAGAAAATTGATAGTAGTTTTGTATTATCCACCTTCTAGTATATTGAGCTTTATAGGCAGATGCAGAAATAGGGAGGAGGAAGTATAGGAAAAACAAAGCCAGCATCCTTCCAAAAGCTATTCTAACCCCTGAAATTTCTAAAGGGTTCTCTCAAGGCCCTCAAAGCTTCAGCAAAGAATTCCATATCAGCTAAACTTGCAGACCCTTAAAGGCCATTGGAAGCAAATGCATAGCTACAAAGAGTCCTAATCTTAATGTTAATCTAGAGTGCGGGTTCTCCCTTTGTGAAGGAATCCCTTTGCAACAAGCACCTCTTCTTTTCTTCAAATTGTTGGTTGTTAATAACTTCTCACAACTTGCTTTGCAAAAACTAATTTGGTCCTTCTGGATATGCCTAACGTAGTTGTCATATTCAGTTTGATGATAAAAAATCTCTTAAATACATACCCATGCCACAATAAAAAAAAAAACAAGTAAATAAAACAAAATAAGGCCACTCTATTGAAGGATTTTTAGAATTTGAAATAGCTTTCCAAAGAAAAGAAGCATGTTTGTTTGTCCTTATTCTCTGCAAAAGGTTATAATGCAATATTTACTCTACAACACCGCAAAATAGAATGTGATTTGATGAGTTAAAATACAATAAAAATAAAGATAAGGGAGTAGGTTACCTACGCTTAGTGGTTAAGCAATTCCTTCCATTCTGAATTAAGGAACTCCATCTTGATTTTATATTTTATTCATTCAATTCACGGTCATGAATGAAAGAGAAGGACTTTTATTGGTATCTACATCGAAATTCAAGCAGGGCAAATAAATATGGGTTCAACTTAAATATTGATTTCATAAATACCTAGTTAATATCAAATATTAAATATACATGTATTTCTTCCATAACGTAAACCAACTATTCTATCTTATATTTAAAATACCAGGCGAAGAATTCAAGCTACCGATGTAAGGTAAATTGAACATAGGTAAGGATTGATTTTGAATATAGTTTGTCAGGATTGAAAGTGGTTATTATATGCAATCTTTCTTCTTCAAGTGAAAGACTAGGGATTCATTACTACTTTAATGACTTTACTGGCTTGGCAAGGTAACCGGGATTCCTGATTATTCTATTTACTGATGTTAACAATGTATAATGATCAAAATAGGATTGTTTTATTCTCGAGATGCTTTACTTTTTTCATAGTGGGAATATCCCCCTACTGCGGCGTGAAAATGAAAAAAAATTCATCCTATGGTATGGTTTTTTCTATCTTTCAACTTTGACTGCATGATTACTATCCAGCCATGGATAACTGCTCATCCGTGCCTCATTGAAAAGCAAGGGAGAAAAGGAAACAGAAAAGAGGCTTGGGATTTGTAACTGTATGAGATGTAACCGAATGATACATTACATAGCAAGGATCAAGTACTCGTCACCTATCTCAATAAAGGAGCAAATGAGTAGAAATTCCTTTCTTACACACTTCCATAACCCAACTAGACAAGGTCATTGCTTCCATCAATTATGCTCCATGCCATATATTTTTCACACACACCTCCAAAACTAGTTCTTTTTGCATACATTAATCTCCACAACCATTTTTTCCATGGTGGATTAAGCAAAAGCATATGATATATTGAGTGTTATCACTCCATCGTACAAGATGATAGCAAGTTTATTAGTTAGGCTACCTTAACAATGTTTGGAAGTTCTGTAAGGATGGAGGAAAAGAATGTATGAGAGGAAGAGAAGGGAGGGAAGGGAAGAACTCGACCTTGTTTTGGAGTTTTATTGAGGGTAAAAGAAGAGAATGGAGGTGAAAACTCTTCTCTTTTTTTTTTTAATCTTTTTTTTTTCTTTTTTTTTGGGGCACAGTTTACCTTCATCTGCACCCTACTGCCCAGAAAAAGAAACAAAAAATGTGGCTGAGGGAGGTGTACGTTTGAAAAGGAGGGTTGCACTCGTCACCTCCATTCCCCTTTCCCCAGTAAAATTCACCAAAAACAACCTGCACTCACTTCTTTTGCAGTCATCCATCTCCTCCTGAACAAGTACTACAGAGAATTTTCATGGTGTCTTCCCCTTTTCTTAGCCATTTGAGGACTACAAGTGGTCATAATGCAGATTAAGAGTTAGCTGTCAGGTTAAGTCCTACTTTTCCCCTTGTAGTTTTCGAGAACATCATATTATTGTGGTTTATTATCGTTAGAGACAGAGATAGATTGATTCGTACTTACCTCAAATCCACCGCTGAAGGAGCAATATGAGTCAGATTGGGAAGTGTGCTTTTCAAAGTGTCTGTGTCTGTTCATAAGAAGAGTAGGTATTCTTCCAATGGACCAATTTCCTCTTAAATATTTCAACAGTGGATCACAAATTATGCTTGGAAAGGAAGATAATTTAGTTAATATAAAGGAAAGTAATCAATATTGCAGTTTCCCCCTATGGAATATCAACAAGTTGATTGTCGTAGCAGCTTATCATTTTTTTTTGTTTTGGTTCGTTCTTAATGGTTTCCATTTTACTGTTCAGAGCATTTATTGTGAATATTGGTGACATGTTGGAGCGCTGGAGCAATTGTATTTTCAGGTAAGGTGCATTGGTTTCTCTATCAGAGGGATCTCAGTAATTATTTGAGTTTAGAAGGATTTAATACCTCATCAGCTGTTGCACGCCATAGTTAGGATGTTGTATTAATATCTAAGACATGGAAGTTCAAAAATGAAGAAGCTATGACATTCTATTTTAAACAAGCATTTAACCATTATCTGCTATTTCCATTCGATCTTTTAACGATTTAGTCTTTCATTGCCATTATCTTTAATTTGCGGTCTTAATGATTTCAATTTCCTGCTCTGAAGTCTCACGTGTCTCTGAGTTTCTGATTAGTACTTTTTTTTCCTCACTATGTCCCCATCATTAATGAAAATATCGGATCAATATCAATTACGACCGTATTAGTATACCATATATATCATTATTGGATATAACTAAATTAAAAAATTTTTAAGTGAATCGTAAGGTGATAAGAAAATATTGACAAATACATTGGCCAAATATTGAATATATTGTTGATATGATAGTTGCTGTAATATTGAAAAATATCAGTCTAGCAGGCTTGATATTAATATATATTAGTCAATATTTGAGATATCAGTTGATATTTGATTCTATACTCCCTATTGATATTGCTTCAGTTGTTTGACTATGTTTCTACCTGGATTTCTAGATCCACGCTGCATCGAGTAATAGGAAATGGTCAGCAGAGATACTCTGTAAGTCCCTTCTCTCTCTCAGTCTCCCTCTCCCTCCCTCTCTCTCTCTCTCTCCTCTCATCTTTAAATGTGCAGTTGTGGGTACCGTTAAACCCTGAAAAATCACTTTCCTTAGATAGTGCAAGTGATCATATATCTCACTCTTTGACGGGCGAAGAGTTTATTACATCATTTTGCGGTGTTGCATGATGAATGATCTCTCTTTCTACTTAAAGCATGGAATGGGATTCCCGAAACACGTACTCAACTCATACATTAGAAACAAATCCAAATCCTTCCATCAATTGTCAACCACCAAATATTATAAAAATATAAGAAATAATATATACAACTAAGCATTTAAATTACATGATAATATTTAATATGAAAACCTTTTTTAACTAAGAAAAAAAATCATGGGATGACCTTTAAAAAATCTACTATTAAGTGTTTGGTTATGAATATTTTTCTCTGATATCTTTGCACAATAATTCATACGAATAACTGGTTGAAATATAGCTCCAACATACTTAAACAACCACATGATAGAAAATATATTAAGAAAACGAGCAATTAATTGGTAATACGTCTCAGAATTAAAATTAAAGCAATATATTTGAGCTTGGTGAACAGTGAGGCTTAAATTGAATCTTAACTGAATACCGAAAATATTTTTTTATTTTATCACTTCTTTCTCTTTCTTGTGTCGCCCGTCGTATTGAAATGATCCATGATGTGTCTTAAAATTAGATCAGGGCCTTTTATACTCGTGTGCTTGCTTATGCGGCTAGCTTGTGACCCAGGCCAAGTGCTTAAGTTGCTAGCTATGGTGTGCCACTGGAAATCCTCTTAGGCTTGGCGCTTAAGCTGTTAGCCTACGGCGTTCTCATGGAATCTCCTATAAAAATGTTGCTCAAGTGAATCTCGTGTGAAATATCCTGATAATTCCAAAAGTGAAAAATTACACTTCTAATAGGCATGAAACTCATTAGGAATTGATCCAAAATTCAATAGCATATTAGTTATTAAGGCCTCAATTAGCCTGAGGCACTCATTGAGTCAGCTTAATTTTCTGATTTTCTTGCAATCGTGGAGTCCCTTAGCCATTAAAACTGGTGGTCTTCGTTGACAACATCCAAACGAAGTGTCGTACGGTGATATCTGCTCCGTAAACTCAAAAGTCTCCGATTAAAATCTATTTTTAAGGGGAAAAAAAAAGCTTAAAAGCTGCGAACCATTTTGAGTTGATTTAAAATCAATTTGTCTCAGATTATCAATGATATTTAAAGAGTGATTCCTAAGTATGCCTTTTCCCATGATAGCTAAAATGCCCGGATAAATGTCTGGATATTTTATTTTCCTGTAAAAAACATTAGTCTCCCGCTCTAAAGTAATTACTATTTTTTTCTTTAATATAAACCAAGAGATAAGATTATAATATTTGACTAATAGCAAAAAAAAAAAAAAGGGATTCTATATTGTATCTGTGTATCTTTTTTATTCTATAAAATATCATATAAAATAAAACGATACAAAAGGAATATATTAAATTCTTTAATTATTTCTTTTTAGAGTAATAATTTTATTTTATTTGATTGAATGAACCAACCTAAATTCTAATATTGGTTGCAGTAGCAGATTTGATTTCCAATTTTTCCCCTTGTGGTACGTGCAGGTGGCATACTTTGTGGAGCCAAGTCATGACTGTATCGTTGAGTGCTTGCCAACCTGCAAGTCAGAAAATAATCCTCCCAAGTAAGCATCATTCACTAAATTCTAAAAATTCCTTCGTAGAATGTCGATGACTAAGTTCAGCCTTTCCTCCCTTTTTATATCTCTCTATCTATATATATATTTTTTAATTTTTTAATTAATTGTTTTTTATTTATTGATCAATTTATTTATTTTGGGAGCGGCCAACCTTTAGTTGTGAACCAAGAACACTGCTCATGGCATTGGATAGGTAGGCACTGTTGCATTGCTTGCGGACATCCCACGTTAATTCAAGTAGGAATTCTGCCATTGACATGAGTTCACCATTACTTGGCTTCGAATGATTCATCCTAATTCAGGACTGATTAGGGTAGGGTTCCTTCATGGAGGAATGGGAGGGAAAAATAAACCCTAAAATTCAACATGACCCAGTAGTATTTAATCAGATTTTATTTGCATTGACCGAGTTTAAATTTAAACTTAGATAAATGACAAAATTCATATAAAAATTAATATATAAATATCAACCTAATCAACATATTAAGTTAAAATTGTAATATTTTTTTCAGTATCAACGGAACAGCACAACTGAATAATTTATTTATTTTTTCCTTTTGTTTTTGCTGTTAGGTATCCTCCAATCCATTGCTCAGCATATCTAAGCCAGCGTTACAAGGACACCCATGCCAACCTTGGTACCTACAAACAACATTAATCTAGTTCTTCTAATAGCTCATATCAACATTGACGGGCGACCACGGCATGTAGAATCTAACACATCGGAGGAGTATGCATTTTGTTCCTCCGTGGAACCTAAAAGAAGATGAAGACTGATAAGCCTATTATAAAATTTACATCTGATACATTTATTCCCCCAATTACTTGTATAATTTACCTCAAACCTGCAGTAGCATGTAATCAGTAACAATAAGATCTTAAGAAGCAATATCTTCCAAGTAAATAAAATAGAAGCAAGGATAGATTTTTGTCTGTTATTTCATTTCAAGTTTTGTTGTGTGTATTTAAAAAAAAAAAAAAATTTTTTTTTTCTCCAACCAAAACTCTTTCATTTTCTTATAGGTACTTCATTTGACCTATATTTGAAAACCTATCTTATGTCTCTTATTATCTATTTTTTTTTTTAAATGTTTATGGACATTATTATTTATTATTTTATCTTTTAAAATAATTTTATTCATTCATTTTAACATTAACACTTTTTTGTAGAAATTATTTAATTAATACTATGATCCATAAAGTATAATTAATCTAAGAGTTGTCTTATAAATTTTATTTTATATTTTACTTGTATATTATAATCACACACAGTCTACACCAAACAATTTTATTTGGCATGGTGTTAGATCATCCTTAATCTCTCCATGTCAAATGCGCACGCAATTAGGATCCTGGTAGTGGTTTAACCACGCACCATCAACATAACTCTTGTTTCGGATAGACCGTATCATTAAACAGCATATCTCTTCTTTTTAGTTTTTATCAACATCTTCCCAACTTTCTCTTCTGTTCTAGCATTACTTCAAATGTAATATATTCAAATAAATTCTACTGCAACTGCTTACCTTTTTGTTAGGCTTATTTTATTGACTTATTTTTGTGACAAAATATAGTCATGGTAGAGTTGTATTTTTTTTTTATTTGTTAATTGTGCTCAATTGTTATTTAAGATAAACTTTTTTAAAATAGAGAAGATGGGATACATAAGAGAAACATATGCATTTGGGAATGTGGTTTCACCCATTAAGGACAAAGGGTGCTCATGCATACTTTCTAGCAGTTTCACGGATAAAGCACACATACGAAGGATGCACGTGCACTAATGACAACAGCTCCACCATGAATTGCGCTTATGCGTGCTGGCATTTGAGTTAATATTCAAACATTGGCGAAGAATTTTACAAATTCTGCATTTTAAAATGTAGTTTTCAACCGCACTTATAATTATACTCATGTCTCATAATCTAGCTATTACCTTAGTTAATATTGAAGGGAAGAGCTAAAAAAGTGTATAGAAAAAGGAGAAAATTTCTTTTATTGTATGTGATCTAAAAGGTTTGGTTTTCTCATCATAAAATCCTTCTATTATTATCAAACACATGTTCTAAATCAGTAAGTCTTCAAAATTTTATTTGTGGCTTGAATATTAGAGTTTTAGAAGTGTTGGACCTTGATTCTTTATCTAAAAAAAAAGAAAGAGAAACTCTCATGATGCAAATTTTTACAAGAAAAAAAGACACACATCAGGAGCATAGTAAGGAAACTGGTAGTTTCGCTTGTGTTATGTGAAGTTTGGTACTACTTGATAAGGGCATATGATCTCTCATTTTATATCTTAGAAACTGTCAATTATGGCCAAATAAAGTATAATCAATTATTTTAGAAATTGTTGAATTGAAACAAATAATTCATGTAGCTTTGAGCTCTTATTAGGAGCCCATCTTATCCTAACAAGATACCAAAGTTGCTTTTCTTCCATTTGGATGGAGGTGAAATGAAATAGGAATTGATCAGTTAGTTTTTGAAAAGTTTAAATTGAATTTGGTCATAACATGTAGAATTAAATTCTTACGTTTCTCTTTATTGCCAAAGGAAAATAGAGATAAAGTGTGGCATCTTCCAAATTTTAGAAACTATGAAGCATACGGAAGTAGTCTAAATGATCCATTGAATTAGTATTTCCATCATATTGCTCCAGTACTAATATTTTAAATTTATCAAGGAACTAATGCTTCTTTATTTTTGAGGTAAATGATGTCCGATCTAATTGTGTTATTTGTCTAGCAGTATGTTCTTTAAAAAAACTTGTTACTCTATTTTTTTATTTGTTCCACTAGGTAATTCTTTTAGTATTGATGAATATTCTTAACTTTGAATTATTAGTAGATATACTAAGTATCTACTTGGTTGGGAGAGATCGGGGCGTGCTACTACATAACCTTCCTTTCAAACTCAATGGCGTCCAAAATCTCGGATATACCAAGAATTTCGTCATCCAGACTGCCTTTCTTGGCCATGAAATTTAAATATCTTCGACTCGAGAAGGAATGATTCGGATGTGTCTCTTGGGAGCCACTAGAGTCTTTGGTTGAGAGTGGTGTCCTTTTAAAATAACTTTCTTTCTCTTTGACCTCTTTCTCAAGGTCAAAACTTACTGTGACGGACAGTATTATTCTGCCGAAAATTCGATAGAATTTCGTCTATAAAACGGACGTTCGTCAAATACAAATCCTATATAAACCCTGTACAACAATCACAAATATACACTACACAAAATACACAGGATCCCCAAAGCCACCACAACACCACAGGTGGCACCGGCGTCATAACTTTCGTACGACATCGGTTCAGAAAATATGCCAATTAGGAAGCCCAATAGAACCACAAAAGAAAACCTGTGAAATATAATATCCATCATATACAGCGAAAATTAAACTATGTGTCCATCACCATCATAATAATATACATATATATAACCATAAGTATCAAAATAAAAATACATGATCTGTCTCATATAAAATCATAAAACTAAGTCCCAAAGCTCCGCGCTCGATATCTGATGCCTATCATGCGTTTACGGCTTACTTGGTCTCGTCAAGTATAAGAACATGCTCATCTGAAAGGAAGAAATAAATAAAGGTGAGCTAAAACTCAGTAAGTGTATCATGAACCAATAATCAACAATATATATATACAAATGGAAGAGGGGATGAGGTAGAAGCGATATGTATAGATACATGACGATATGAAATATAATTCAATGCATTTTTCAATTTACATTTGTCTTTATAGACCAGAGCCAATAGGCCTTACTAGTTAAAGGTGTGAGAGTATGAGGAAAGGATCATGTCATCCACATGATTTGAGGACATAAGCTCCTATGTCATCCCTTGGGGCCTAGAGTCAGTTCTCGTCCTTTCACAATAATATTCTAAGACTTGTCGAGAGTATCACCCGCTAAATATGCGACCCGAATAATCTTTGAGTTTTCATTGTAACACCAATAGCATGCCAAGGGAGATTACCCTCCGTAACATAATTTCATGATCCTGGTTTCATGATTACTTATTCTTTTGAGGGAATGTCCACCATATTTCATTTACAATATCTTCATTTGGAAGAACAATTCGATCATATATCTAATTTTGGATTTTCCTCCGAATATTTGTATGATTTTTATCTTTCTTTCAGATTAAAGTATTTTCACAATTCAGTTTAGATGCAAGGATATCAAAATGTATAGGAAAGGTTAGAATTCCTTACCACCAAGGGATAATCATCATTTTAGAGATCTTTGGACCATATTTCTTTTACAAACGGAATACAAACACATTTTTTCGAAGCTTATCATTAGACATATCCAATTAGACATGGTTCACATAACAATTAAATAGTGTGGGAACATATAAAATTCTTGATATTCTCGGATGAACAGTAACAGTGCCAATTTTTGAAAAATTAAACAACCAACCGAAATATGTACATAATTAGGGCATGTGTAATTCACAATTAAGGAAAATAAGTATAGAAATTGGAAATGGGAAGGGAAACCCGAGCTGGGCACGCCAAACCGAGCGAATCGGCGAGGAAATCGGATATCAAACGGTAAATAAATTATACTAGAGTCATGGGTTCTATATTTTTCATGATTTGGGTGGATACCGGAATGAAAATACTCAAGAAAAAATGAGTAAAAATCAAAAGAGAGGAAAAAGAGTGTATTAGTATACTTGCCTCGACCAAATCTATAATGTTTTCAACTAGCATGAAGTCAAAATCGGACCCAAAAATCTCCATTTTCTCCTCTTCTCTTTCGCGTGGCTCCTCCCCTATGCAGCTCTCCGCGCGTGCAGCCGCCTCACCCGTGGCCACCACCGCCTTGCTCGTGTGCTGCTATCACCTGACAGATGTCGCCGGCCACCGTAGCCTCCCTCTTCCCCCAACAAACCTTCCTTTCATCTCCCTAAAACCCTCGACTCCCCCAAGCCCCTGCCTCTCCGTTCTCCCCCTCTGCGTTCTATTCTATTATTATTATTATTATTATTATTATTATTATTATTATTATTATTATTATTATTATTATTCCGTTTTCTTTTATTTCAAAATCCAAACCGATACTCAGGCAACAACACATTCGTACTTTGAATGCCAGCCTAACAAATCCGAATATTTACCAAGGTTTGATAATATTTAATTAATTTTTTTACACCCAAATTATCCAAAATAATAATAAATAATCTCAATTAAATCGGATAAAAATTTAAAATATTACACTTGCGATAAAGGACCTCTATCCAATGAATTTGGTCCTCAACTTTATTTCTTAAAGATTTTAGTATCTTTGATATGCCTTTTGTTTGGGTGGCATATGCTCCGATATCTAGATTGGCCAGTGAGTAAGAACTCATATAGCTACCTTATCTTGGGAGGATGCCATGATAATCGATATCCTTCGTGTGATTGGCTTTGATTGTTTGTGTATTCTTGTATTTATCATCTTTTTGAATTTTTGGAAGAGTGTAAATTAATGAGGTTTTCAAATGGGTATAATCTAAATTAGATAGGAATGAATGGCTTGATTATTTTTTTACAAGCGAAGTCAATGATACATATTATAAAATTTGAATAACCATTCTAATAAAATTATGTTAAATTATCAAACTTTTTATCTGAATTTTACACACTACAACGTCAAATAATAGTTTAAAGGATATGAGATTTTGTAATATATTTTTCGATACTTAAGTTAGTTATCTTTTTACAAAAATGGAAAATAGATAAGAAAAACGAGGATGGTAAAGAGTAAAAGATTAAGGATTAGGCTCCGCAATTTATGAATAATCTAGTGATGGGAGGACTAAAACTTTGTATTTACTATTTATTTTTTTTTAATTTTTTTGTAAAAGTGGATGTATTTATAACTATATCATTAGTTAATGGCATTTTTCTAAAGAGGAATAATTAATCACGATATGAGTGATTATTCCAATTAAAAATTGAATAGTTTAACCATTTGATATACTTTGATTGGTTTTTTTTTTTAATACAGTTAGTTTGATCATAATGTTTAACTATATGGTATATTAATTAATCGCTTAAATTAATTGTTCAATTAAATTAATCCTTCAGTTCATTTAACCATTTAATATAATTAACCCTCCGATTTATTATTTAGATATCTAATTATTCAAATCTTTCAACCCATATTTTTTGTATTTATTCAGCCATTTGGACATTCGGTCATTCAGTTGCTCACCAGTTCAATTGTTTGGTAAAAGTTTTTTTAACCTAGACCTAATTTTTATTATTTAGATTTGGGCCTATTAATTTGGTTAATTCATATTTTTTAAAAAATTTGTTATTTATAGGTTTATTATATCAATTAGTGATTGATCGTATTGTAGGCGATAACCAACAAAATCATAGGCATGAGTTTGACCCGTAACCTTATTTATTGATACATAAACAAGCCGAATCGTGCCGATTTGGACTAAGCTTAACTTGTTTGTTAGACAAAACTTATCAACAAGTTTAACTAAATCTTTTAAAACAAATATATTAACAGGGCTTTAAATAAATTTATATTTGATCCCATAGAATGAGCCTATTATTAGACATTAAATGATTTTTTTATCTTTTGGCAATATAAACGAGTTTCATCGCTAACCAATTCACCAGATTATAAACACAATCACAGCTGGGCTACTCCTGAGCCTAAATAAATCATATTTAGAATTGATTTCCTATGCGATGAGCCTTAAAATTTAACTTTTGTATCCCTTAATTCTTTACAAATATTGAATCAGTCTTTCCCAAGTTGAACCTCTAAGTTGTTGGGGAACAATTTGTCTCATTTAGAGCCCTACACGTGTTCAGATGGATCGCCTTGAACTTACAGTGCACAGATTTGGTCATGATCCACCCCCTCTCTCTCTCTCTCTCTCTCAGTTTATCAAATTAACTTGTGAGAATTGATAATCATATTATCAATTTTTTAAATACTATGTTTAGCTTTATATAATTGTTAACTTTATACTGTTTCTTAAAGTATGTTATATGCATGTGTTTTATAACATCAAAAATAAATAGTTATTCTAATATGTTATACCTTGTCTTATACATAAGACTGCATCCAGTTTTATCTACTATAAAATCAAATCCAAAATAAAATCTGATAATAACTTTTTTTTTTTAAGTTGGGAATATTTTTATTCTCCTAAGTAGTAGTTGTTTCGAGTGAAAAATATGAAGCTCACTACCTTTTAAGTTATTTACCAAATACAGAAAAAACAGTTTTGTGGTTGGTTCAATAACTATTGAAAATCTTTTATACACATTCCCATACTAAGTTCGAGGTTTTTCTTTTTTTTTAAAAAAAAATTACTTCTAAGGATTTATTAAGTATTATATATTTTTTAAGGAAAATATTTTTTCTTTTTTAATATGATGATAATTAATAGTTATGAAACAATAATAGTAATAGATAGGGTAGGCGGTGAATGCCATTCTGGTGGTACTAATTATTTGAGTGTAGTTGTGATACAAGTTACCAATGATGATGGTATTATTGGATTTTGGTCACTCCGTTGTAAGTGTCTCAACAAATGAAAGGTTATCGAAAGATCACACTAGTTTCATGGGATGATCAGAGTATTCAAACGCAGAGGCCATGTTGGGTGCTCAAGGCTTACTCGAGTAGAACTCGAGTGCCGATTCCAGATTACTTGCTAGGACACCGCACTCGAAGCTCGCTCGAGCACCGCTCGAGCGCAGATTCTAGAGTTACCAGCGTTCGAGTCACACCTGTCTGGCACTCGGGCGCAGCTTGGGATTATAAAATCGCACGAACGTGATATAGAGTTAAAGGATTTTGAAATAACTCTCCACAAGAGGCATTGCACAGACAGAGAGGAGAGAAGAAGAGAGAAGAGGGAGATGTTCAGCATTTGGTTAAAATCCAACTCGAATTCCATTCTTACCAAAGTCGAGTACGTTGCTTTGGAGGTGATTTCTAGAAGTGCATTTTCTTTTAGTTACTATTATTTCTCATTGTATTTCTCTTGTGTGTTATCGGGTATGTTAAGGGAAGTTGTAATGATTCATTATTCACTCAAGTTATAATAAAGGAATTTTTGAATGGGTTATTATAACTGGTACTTTTATAGCCGATTTGTTCAGAGTTTATTTTGTGATTTTTTATTTGGTTGGAAAGGATTGTCTACACTAAAAATCGTTCTATATTATTGTACTTATTGTATCCACTAGTTTGGTAGCTGACGTGTGACAGGAGATTCGGGGTTATTTTGCTATGTCGGGTTGTGTTTATTTAAGTTGAACCCCCAACAAGTGATACCAAAGAGGTTGTGAACCTTCAATTTGATGGTATAGACGTTAAGGAGTTTGTCATTTTATCTTTAGCAGTTTAATTGGCAAAATAGTTTTATCTTTTGGTAATAAATAGTAAGGAATATTTTGACCAGTGAAAAAACAGTAAAAATACTTCGAGGTAAGGAAGATATGCCGGAGAGTATGACGGAGGAGGAGTGGCAAAATAAAAGGGATCTTGCTAATTGCACGATCAAGTCGTATCTCGTAGATAACGCTCTTCAAGAGATTATTGGCTTGTCGAATCCAGCGAAGGTCTAGGCGAAACTTGAGAGCCTTTATAAATTCAAATCCTTGACAACGAGGTTACATGTGAAGAAGAAGTTCTATGGCCTACGTTTGTTGGAAGGGAAAGTTTTAAGAAATTCTTGGATGAGTTTAATCGGATTTTGACACAAATGTTGACATTTGATGAGATGATCAATGAGGAAGAAAAGGCGTCGGAATTGTTAGCTTCTTTATAGGCCTCGTACAATCATATTGTCACGACGCTATTGTTCGGAAGGGACACACTCAATCTAGTTGTGGTTATCGCTTTTTTGGTTATGAATGAGTCATAATAGAGGTGAAGCGCTGATGTGTCAGAGGAGTCGAGGCTCTTGGTATCTACAAGCGGTTGAGGACATGAGAGATCAATAGACTGAGGCAACAAATCGGAGAAGAGTAATGGTTAGTCCAAGTTTCAGGATATGGAGTGCTTCCATTGTGATAAGATAGGCCATATGAAGTGGAATTACCCGAAGAGGAAGTAGGAGAAAGAGAGAGAAGGCGAGCTTCAGAGAGAAGGGATCATGATGATGATGATCGGGTTTCTATCACTTTCTATGGAGACCTTCTGGTGGTCCATGTGGGGCAGACACGGAGTTTTTCGAGTCAGAAGACAAATTGAGTGATAGATAGTGGCTCCTCACACCTGCGACATTGAGGAAGTCCCTCTTCACCAACTATACGTCCGGGGATTATGGGGTATTGAAGATGGGTAACGATGGTTCGTCGAGGGCTATTGACATCAAGGATATTAGCTTGCGGACAAGTAACTGGACGAAACTCGTGTTGAAGAGTGTGCAATATGTCCCAAATTTACGGTTGAATGTGATTTCAATCAGGAAGCTCGATGATGAAGGTTTCAGCATAGCGTTCGGAAAAAGCAAGTGGAAACTCACCAAATGTGCCTCAATTGTAGTAAGGAAAAGTAAGTGATCAAACCGGTATTTGATGAAAGCTTTGGTTACTAAGGATAATGCCAAAGTGACCAACATGGCTATTGGTTAAGGTGGCGGGAAAAGGAGACTAAAGAAGAATGTAAGGGAGAGTGATTCTACCGTGGAGAAAAAGCCGAAAGGGAGTAGGACTACTCTAGGTTTGGTGAAATAGAAGAGGGTATCATTCAGACTTACGAAGGTCAACGCTGGAATTCTATTGGAAGAAAAGTTTCCGAAGGGTAGGTGATGACGATCGTCGACGAAGGCAAAGGGTCGGCCATAAATTCGTTAGGGAAATTTTGTTAGATTTTGGTTACTCCCTTATGGATGTCTCAACAAACGAAAAGTTATCAAAAAATTATGTAAAATTTGTATGAGGATCAGAGTGTTCGCACCCGCAGTGAGTGGCTAAGAGGCAAGGGCCGAGTTGGGCACTCGAGACTCGCTTGAGTGGAGCTCGAGTATCGATTCCAAATTATTTGCCAAGACACTACGCTTGAGGCTCACTCAAGTGGCACTCACACCTGCCTGGCACTCGAACGCGACCCGGGATTATAAAATCACGCGAATGTAATTTAGGATTAAAGGATTCCGATATTAGTCTCTACAAGGGACGCCGCACAGAAAGAGAAAAGAGAAGAGAGAAGATGAAGATATTTGACATCCGATTGCGATCTGATTTAAATTTCGTTATTCATTAAAATCGAATACGTTGTTCTATTGATGATTTCTAGAAGTATATTTTCATTTAATTGCTCTTATTTTTATTATATTTCTCTTGTGAATTGTTGAATGTGTTGAGAAAATTATAATTACACATTCTTTACTCGGGTTTATAGTAAAAGAATTTCAAAAGATATTTTTATAACTAGCACTTTTATAGTGAATTTATTTAAAACTTATCCAATGATTTTTTCCTCAGATGAAAAAAAATTTCATGTAAAAAGTTATACATTATTGTATTTTTTACACTCATAAATTTGATAACTGACGTATAATGAAAGGTTCGAGTTTATTCCACTGTACCAGATTGTGTTTATTCAAATCAAATCCCCAACAGGTAATTGTGGTAGCAATGAGAAATTAACTTACCTCAAGGAAGAGATTTGAAAGGCCTTTCAGACATCTTCAAATGTAATAACACTTCATCAGCGCATAACAATAGACCCATATGTCAATAAATAAATGGATAAAATATAGCCCAGAATAGGTATCTAAAGGTTGTCTAGAAATGATAATTCTATAACACTACTCACTGATTCAGAGTTAAAAGGAAAGAAAAATATTCCTTTCTCATAAGGTGCCCCACAAAGCCACCAAACAACTGGCAAAGCTAAGTAGCACCAAGTATTACTCATATATCTTAAATACAAAGTTCACAGTTCCCCACGGTGAGAGTACCTTTACAACCACACAGTTGATTCCAAATTCAAATCCATAAAAAAATAAAATAAATGTTGACTCGTTAAAGATACTCGGCAAAAACAAGCCACCCCATATATGCAAGCTCAGCCCCAACCTTTCAAGAAGAGACTTAAACAAAGCTCATCCAAATTGGCAAATCAGAAACTGAGCCTAGCTCGACTCAGGCAAATTTGATGTGTACGGCGTATGCTGACACCAGCAATGCTGAGATGTAACTTTCATTCTATCATGGGAATCTTTGTAATGTGGTGGCATAAAACAACTTCTCGTGTGGGAATAATATGTCCCTGCGAAGAGTTAATCACTAGTAGGAGACCTTGTAACCATCAGTTTCCCATGGGGCAACTACGAGGATCATGGTACATTGGGCTGGGTAAGTCCCATGGATTGTGCAACTTCTCGAGCAGCAAAATTGTCAGCTTGCTCCTACAAATTATACACAGTTTTAGTCAGTGAAATCATCTCAAATAAAAATACAAATTCAACATGCCGAAAATGTATGATTGTCACCAAGTTAAATAAACAACTTATGATTGAAAGATGAGTAAGTTAAAGTAATATAAACATGTCCCCACAAAAAATAAGAGCATATCCCATTTCTCACCCACCGCTGACCCTACCCCATCTGATTTGTGGATGTACGGAATTGTCTACAAGCAAGAAAATGAATTCAATAATACGATCACCTTACAAAGTCTACATATTTTGTTAAAATGTAGGTCAGTGGTTAGGTATGGGTATGCAAACAGTTAAAGCATCTTATGAGTATCAACATACCTTATATTATCAAAATTAGAAGTATTAGTGTGAATTGGTGTCATTTATGACAAGCAAATGCACATTCTATCAGTTATGATTTGACATTTAAACAGCACATGGCATTTTGGAATTTGGACTTTGCACCTGCTTCCATCTCTGTATTAATTTTTTTCATTCTCTCTATAAAGGTGGATTTTAGCGCGACAATAAATTTTTATTATTATTCTCTAGAGTACAACAATTTAAATAACAACTAAAACCTCTCTACAATATAGACTGTACATATTTAGCCTTCTCCAAATTCTACAATGCAGGAAGCATGATAGACTTGGGCAACCCTTTTCCATCTTGTGTCCAAGAAATAATTTCAGATGTGTGTTTGAAAGTGAAAGCACTTTCCAAATATCTAACTTCTTTTATTTCTGACATTTCATTGTTACTGCTAAAGATGATACTATCAAAACATAATGCAATATCAAATCCCAAAACCAAGCATTTCAGTATTTCTGACATGGTTGAGTTCTACCAAAAACATCTACCACCCATTAAAATTGTCATGATTGCTAGTAATCTGTACCTGAAGATGATGCAATAGGTACATCAAGAAGAGATGTACAAATACCTGCAGAAAATACAAGAGAACATTCAGTTCTGAACCTTTCAATTACATCACTAGAGTGGTTCAACCACTTTTACCAGATAGAATAGCAGGCTAACTCGAGCTGTCGGATACCGCCAAAGAAATCTCGTAGCCCTCACTGCACCTGAATCTAGAAGTTTTGCTGCCTTTCGCAACTGCAAAGGTGACATATTAGCAAGACATCAAGACAGAGGAGTGAATATTGCAATATGCAGCAAGATTACCTGTATGCTTGCCCCAACCATACGTCGGTGATATAATGGCAGAGGCCTGCAAATCAAAATGTGAAGGGAGAAATATTAATAAGTGGAGGGGTTCAGCCAAGTACCCTGATGAGTGAATCTCAGGGATTATACTGGTAGAATAATATCTGTTTTTCAATATCTACCACTTTTATGGTTCTATCTCTGTCACATACAAAAATAGATTCCAATGAAAAGCATGATTTTTTTTTTGTAGACACTAGTAATCTTTTATGATTATGTTAGCTGTATCATAAAACTAACCCGGAAAGCCGTCAATATGCTTCATAACTTAGTTATAAATGCTCGTAAATGCTCATTTAAGACTGCAGCAAAGAAAGAACTCCCAAAATTGTATTTGGTTGTAGCAACTCAGTGATTATTTTCTTTTTGAGGACATGACACTCTGCATTGCGTAACACTCTCAGTTCTTAGGATTAACCTATCAATAGTAAGAAAAACCTATAAGTGCAATGAATTTTAAACAAAAAATGGCACATGGATGCAATATACCATCAACAAGTGCCAAAAAAGGGTAATTCTCTCTAAAAAATTATGAGGTAATGTCGATTGGATAATATTCTCTAGTTATTAGAAACATCACAGCAACCAAATTCGAAAAAGCCAAAATTCAATAGCACAGACAAGATCCAGCAAACTGAAGTTCCTAATAACTAGTACCAACCAATGAAACCCTCATTGATGGTTATCCCAAATTTCTATTTTGTTCCTTCCTTCCCCAGAGAAAAAACTTGCTTATGGGCTCACTTAAAAAAAGGGATCAATTCTATCACTAGACTCATTATATCTACATTACCCTTTTTCAGTAGTCAATTGACCCATATCCTCCTACCTGAATCCAGCTATATATGCAAAACTAATTTTTACATTCCTGCTGTCTCCCTTCTTCTAATACACTCCACTGCACTAACTGATTATTGAGCTTATGCAGTTGGCTAATAACAGCTTGTCCAGCTTTCACCCATAAGGTTACAATCAACCAAAGCTACAGCCCTTTGGTAATAATCATAGCAAGTGGATTAATTGGAAGGGAATTTTATGTGCCAGCAGGGGTGATCAATACACTAAGACACCTCAAGGCAAAGGTCAGCTTTAGTCCTTGTTAAGAATAGAAAAGAAAGATATTAGGGATGAAGGCTTCTATCCTGGGCATCTTGTTGATAAAGAGCAACAGGTGGGTACTCTATCAGATCCAGATAAAGAAGATGAGGCAACTTAAGTAACAGAAAGGGTTAATCAAGAGGATTAAAACTATGCTAAAGCAGAAATTGGTTAAAAGAATCTTGGATAACAAGATGAAAATTGACAGATTTATTATCAAGGATAACAGATGACTTTATGATCTTTGTATCCTTCACCATGGTGGTTGCCCACAACTCTCAGCAAAAGAACTCATCCTTGAATCACACTAAATTGAAAAGAATAATTTTGCATTCTTTTGCCAAAGTTGGTGATGATAAATTCCGTTCAGAAGAGCTTTGGCTTCCAGTTAAGATGACTGAGTGGAAATTATTTTCCTGATTTTTTTTTCATGATTGATTAAAGATGTTTGCACTAGATTACATGAAATGTGGTATTGTATCAGTGTTCCAAGCATGTTGGATACTGAGCTCAGAACCTACTAAGAGGAAGAAAAGCTAAATTTTTAGATGAAAAAAAAATACTCGAGTTCTTTCATCTCTGTGTCTTCTTCCCAAGATGATGACACACGACGTGAAAGTCGGCTTCTCTCTGCTTCCGCCTATCAAAGACAAGAAGTCAGAAGAATTTGTGACTGCAGCTAATTGCCTATGCAATGGCGTCAAAGACAGACCTGTGCTTCTTGAAGCCGCTTTATCTCTTTCTCCAGCTGAAGTTCGGCAGCAGCCTTTTCACTTGCCATTGTTTCTAATTGAGTTTGCTTGTAGTACTAACATAGATAACACAAGTCATTTGTTATGGACTATGATAAATATGACTGCATAAGGCCATATAACATAGGGTAACGTACCAATAAATCAGTTAATTCACGATATCGTTTTTCCAGCTCCATATGCTCCTGCCAATCAGTGACAGTAATTTATGGGTATATTGATCTTTCAACCAATGGAAAACAACACAAGTATTATAGGAATGAACATAGACAGCAATTAGGCTAAACAGTCATTAAATGGACATTGTTGGTCCTAACCCAGCTCTAGTCACTTGTAAAAGTTCAACTTCGTCAATATTATGCAGTAATCCTCTCAATCTCTCCATCTCTGCCTCTAACTCTCTATCTATAAGAGTGTGCATAAGCATCAGAATTGCACAAATGACTAGAGACTAGTAAATCTCAGGTAAGGCCAGCATGACATCGGCATGAATTGATTCCTTGGGAGTTGGTGATTGGTGACCACTCGAATGGGGATTACTTTTGCCGCCACCCACAGCCTTCTATAGTTCATGATTTTACATGTTTTAAGTGATGATGGACAAGAATTTGGCCAAAATTTACATCAAAGGGTGCACCAGAATTTTCAGCAAATTAAGCAAATAATTACAACTTCTATGCTCGGAAAATGTAAGAGGCACTGATGAGCCACTTCCAGTTGTCTATCCACATTTCGATGGCATTAAAAGGAACAACTTTAAATGTGTGATTTTTGCATCTTGGGGGAGTTCATTAAGACTTCAAGTTAGCCCTGAATAAGCAGTCATTAGATCACATAGAGCGTGAGTGATGCCCTATCAGCTCTGGTCAGATTTGGACCATCGGGATCTTTCACTTTTGCTTTGGTTGTCTTAGTTCATTTATCTCTTGAATCATTTCCTCTTAGTTCAATACAATGGTGTTTCGTTCTTTTTGTTTTGACTACACTTTCCCAGAGCTTAGGTAATTGAGGATATTGAGTCTTGGCTGAGCTCTTTTCATATTTCATACTAAAAATGAAGTTCTAAATCTAATTTGATTTGGGAGTTAACTCCTACGGAATTCTGCATTATTTTATCTCTAATAAGCCAAAAGATGTTTTGTCCAAATAGGTTATATGTATGCATTGGACAGATTTTCTCCCTTAAATGTTGAGTTTTGAAGGTGAACCTTGCATAAGTGAGGTTGCTCAATTCTTATCTAGAGGTCATGGGTCTACACTGCAAAAAACTTCTCTACAACATAGGGATAATATAGTCCATTAGATAACTCTAAGATTTGAAAATCATTTGCAATACATTAACATCATCAGTGCAACATAGCAACTGAATTCCAAATACTGATATCAATAAATCTTGATCCTCAATCGTTTGAGTTGCCAGAAGGGAAAAGTGAAGCGGATCTGAAGGAAAACTTGAATCCACTTGTTCACAAGGGATGATGCATAACATCCTTCAGATTACAGGATCCATATTTATAGGTCACAAGGCTGCTGTGAAATTGGGGCAATGTTGATTATGTCTGTGAAATTCGCTGATTTTATTTTTTCCCTTCTTTGTTGTAAATTTGCTGCTCCCACATCAGAAATGCAGCAGAGATTAATACATTAACAAGTCAACAGAAAAATAACATAGAACCAAGAGGAAACCAGGTCCAGTCATAGGGAGAAGTTTCGACCAGTTTGTATTGTTTCAGCGGATACACACCAATATTTAAAGGAGTACATGAGAGGCAGTATCCAAAGTAGTTACATTCTATAGCTGTGTGGGTGGAATGGCTCCATGAAAGATCTCAGACGGATACAAATGCAGTCTCATCTATGATAGCTTTGCTTTATGCCCACAAAGTATCATTGTGCCTGCAACTTCAAATTTGCACACTTCTATACTTTAGGGTCAAAACTCTAGCTTTTACTAACAATTCACGGTTATGGTCACTGTGACCGTTACAAGATCCTCATGATTGCAATATAAATTATGATGTCATAGGCAACTTATGGCTTATCATGCTCTTCCAAAAATCCAACCAAGCTAAACAGTCTTTTTTCTCACTAAGGTTAGCTAAATGGGTTCTTTGACTCCATTCAATTTTGTCCGGGCCGCTTTCCTTTTCCCTACCAAAGGCATAATTCAAAAAAACAAATTATGCAAAATTTGTACTCAATCCATTATGTGGCACAAAGCATTATGAGTTTATTAATTGCCTCAATACAAAATCACACATGGTTAGAAATGATATGCCGGCAAGCATGTGACTAGTTCAGTAATTTATATGCCGTCACTTCTCATAATCTCTCAAATATTCTCTCAAAATAGGATAGAAATACCATTGAAATGAAAAATGAAATTGATATGTTCGTTTCTTCCAAAAGAAGTTCTATTTAGTAAAAAGAACAAACTATTATCTTCATCAAGATTTACATTGCAGAACTCTACAGTAATTAACAATGCCATAGCTACTATTTATGACAAACTAGGCAGCAGAAACAAGATGCTACCCACCTGACGTGAATAGTGCTCAGCATCCCTCCTCATTGCAGCCGTTTCAACTCTCATTTTTTGTACTTCAGCCTACAAACAAGCAATTAATCATGAGTTGTTCAGATTAATACATAAACAGAAAAAAAGGTGTGCTGACCAGACATGCCTCCAGTGCTTGGATGTAGCATCGTTAAAAGTGCACCTCAAGTGTCAAGGCTCAAAGCCTAGACTTTCAATATATCTAGGTCAGGCTCATTCCAAAAGGTGCATACCTAGGCTTTAAGGCAATGCCTTTTGTCGAGGCTCAATATGTGTGCTTAGAGCACCTTAGAGTTTTTTATCAAAAAATAAAATTAATTTTTTTTTTAAATTAGTCATTATATTTAATTGTTATTTTAAATAAAAATTTGATATTTATAAAATTGAGATTGATAAAATAAATGAGTGACTTATTAAAAACATTGATGGAGTCTATAATGACGATAATAAATTTACATTTGATGATGATTTTCTAACAGAAGGTTTTGTAAAAAAATTATTTGAGTAAATAAGTTTACACAATATACTAAATTGGGAGATAGTGTGAACCTTGAATAATAAATATCTCCGGAACTAATCTATTTGAGCTTATAAATGATAAAGCTTCTAAATAAATGATGAAAATTTTAACTTAAAGAGATATAAAAATGAATAAGTCATTCAAACAAATATGCTAAGGAAAGATAAGAAGATGAAATTTTTTCCGATGATAATGATAAATATTAATCTTTACTATGAGTATCTATAGAAAAATATTTTAGATTTATTAATGAATTTTATTATTCTTATACTTTTTTGGTAAGTTATACTTATTACTTGTCACATTCTTTTATTAGTTGAATTATGAGTTTATTATTATTGTTAAACATATATACATATATATTTTGAATTTTCTAATTCTCTTATTAGTTTTAACAATTCGAATACAAAAACATCATATATACTTAGTTTATAAATGGGCGCTTCACTTCCATCAGGTATGCAATTGTCTTTGGCGCCTTGCGCCTTGATGCATCTTGTGCTTTTAAGAACATTACTATGACATTAAGGTTAAGGGCACCCAACTAAATCTTTGGTAATTTCTGAAAAGATGGCTCAGCTTCCTCGCTGTATGATTCCTTTTTGACTCCTTATTATGGCCTTTTATTTAATATTTCAGTTGCCTTTTATTCTTTTTGATAGAAAATATTAGTTGCTGGTTGTATATGGGCCATGGCCCTAAGCACCTAATTAATTATAGCAATGCTACATTTATAACCACTATACACCCTTCTACTTTTTTTTAAAAAAAAAAAAATTAAACTTACATCCATCTTATTCAACAAAATTAGAACAATATTTGCACAAGGCAAAGTTTAAAATTTTTTTTTTATTTTTCACCTTAGAAATCTTTTTTTGTACTTGTACTTTTCACAAATGTTGTTCAAAATCTCTTAAACTGGATGAAAACAAGGTTAATTATTATTATTTTTTTAAATCATATAAAAAGTTGTAGATGGGTTGTAAATAATATAGTTTCCAATTAATAATGCTACTTGAAAGGATAAGAAAGTCAAAAGTCAACTATTCTTGAGATGTAAGAGCTGACTCCGTTTGCATCAGTAGCTAACAATTTGAGTTACTACTAGTGACAGCTTACTTACCTCCAAAGACAAAACCTTAGCTTCTGCATCTCTTTGACCTTGACATGCACGTTCCACTTCTTCTTTCCATGCCTGGATCTTCACTTTTGAAAAGTATAATAGTAAATATACAGGATTAACAATTCCATTTAAAAGGAAATGTGACATAAAATATCAGTGATATCAATAGACTCACTACTGTAGCAGTAAACAAAATTTATCACAATTGAAGTCAATCTTCGGAGCAATTTAATTTCCTCTTGCAGTCAAAAACTGAAGTTAAAAGTATCACAATTGCAGACTATATGTAATGGAATTAACACACCTGTGATTTAATGTTTCAGATTATCAAACTACCTCAGAGCCATGATTGATCAAACCCAGCAGCACTGATAGTTCCTCAAACATAAGTAGGTTGGGTTACTACATAGCCCAAGTGCTACTATGTTCTTGCAGTACTAAGATTTATAAGAAATTTTTTAAATTTAATTGTTTCAAGAATAACAACAACCAAGCCACAAATAAGCCTTGGTGCAATAAATAAGGTTGTTTTATCATAATCTGGTGTACATGAGTTCAAATAATAGAAACACCCTTCCAATAATAGAGATCATCCCCAAAACCTGAAATGTGGGAAGTCATGTACATTGAGTCACTCTTTTTTCTCTTCTCCTTTGATAAGTAGTGCTGTTACGGAGTTTTTTCTTGCCTGGCTAGTTCTTCTATAATTGTGGCTAAGTGAGCGGAGAAACTGAAACTGAAAGTCTTTAGGTTGATTATAGGATGCATGAAAACAGTTTCTCTACAACTCAACACCCCTCCTTTGATCGCTAACTTCTCTTTGATTTGGTGATTGTTGAGATGCTATCATGGAATTCCTATTCTAGAATCCAATACAAGGAATCTATAAACCTAATTAAATCCTTACAGACAGCTACTAAGGGAGTCTTTCCGAGGGCTAAGGACTACCACATATCAAACTGAAAACCTTGGTATTCTTGCATTTGCCAAGCAGGAGCCACCACATGGCTGTAAATATATTCTTAATGATCCGCAGCAATACAGAACCAAAACTAGTTACCATGGAAAAAATTTGGAAAACAGCCTACTTAACAGTCCTCTGATATATACCTGAATCTGTTGATTAGCATCTTCAGGAGACTTCTTCTGTCCACGATGAATTTGAGCCTCCATGTCTTGCAATTCTTGATTTAAAGATGTACATTCAAGCTGATGGAAGAAGATAAATTGAATGCACCAAATAGCTCATTTCCTCTATTGCATCAAAAACTCACAGATAACAAAAGCAGAGTTTATTACCTCGAGAAGTGCCACCTTCTGCTCAAGCTCAGCAGCCTTCGCTGTCCTCTCATCTGCTATTCTCTAAGTAAGAAGGCATTTGTAAATTTTGTTGCACATGGTTACATAATTCACAAATGCATGACCATGAGTAACTGAACCTATGTTGGGAAAAATTATTTACAAGGTAATTGAAGTGAACTGGAGAGGAAAGGAAGTTAATGAAACGGAGGAAAATGGAAATCAGTGAATCTACAGCAGAAGCAGTGATGTCATTTTTAAAAAGTGAGGGAAAATTAATTTCCCTTGTTTGGATATAAATGAAAAACAAAGGAAATAAAATTATTATGACTTGTTTTACCTTTATACCCTTATGAAAAAGAGACAGTCAAATACTTTTTGAATTAGATATTTATTTGGCAAAAATAGTTACCCTTGATACGCATAAACAACTTCAACAAGTTGCTACTCAAAAAACTCAAATATAATAACTTTTAGCAAATATTTAAATATAGGGAACTGTAAAAAAATATTAAAAATCACAGTGCCAAATGCAGAAGACTAGTACACCAAAATGAATGGAAAAAGGGCAAACAATCAGGGGAAGAAAAAAGGTAATAAAACAAGGGAAATGAAAAAGGATAATAATACTTACCAAAAAACAAAAATAAAATAGGTAATAAAACAAGGGAAATGAAAACGTATAACAATACTTATTATAAAACCAAAAAAAAAAAAAAAAAAGAAGGATTAAACAAGGAGTTCTTGCCACAAAATAATTTACTAGCATGACATGTTTTCAAAACTGCAACCAAAAGAAAAATTATGGCCATAGGAAGTGAGGGCTGGATGAGAGTGAGAGGATTTGTTTTGGATTAATAGTTATTAAGGGAAAAAGAGTAATTTTACTTTTTAAAAAAGTTTTTTCTTTCCTTTCATTTGCTTCCATTACTCCCCAAAATGGAGGGTAATTACTTTTGGCCCAAAAATATGAAATGTAAATCTAATTTACTTTACATTCCCTCCATTTTCTTTCATTTCACTCCTGCAATTTTACAACCAAACAAATGATATGCAATTTACTTCCTTCCAACTCCTTCCATTTTCTTCCATTTCACTAAAAACAGAGCATGAATGCCAAGTTATACTAAGTTATGTATACTTTTGAAGGCCTTTGGATAGATAGCAGAAACAGAACAATATGTAACAGATGCACAACACAATACTGTATAATAGTAATAGTAAATCAAACTCTGAATATACAATATCTTGGACGTGTACTTTGTCAACATGATAATTAAATATTGGCAGATGAAATGGAAAGAAAATAAGTAATGCTAAGAGAAAACAAGAGTCCATCAGCTGCTACATGGAAGAGGAAACACCAATATTGCTGAACATTAATAGGTACTAATGCTCCATTTGTTTCACAGAAAATATTCTTTTGGAAAATATTTTTTTTCCTTATTTTCAGGATTCGGACACATCAAGAATTGGAAAATATTTTCCTCAGTCAATATAGAAAATAGCATTGAAAATGGGGAAAATGACTTCCCATTTCTAGAACAGGAAGTCTTATTTAATGCCTAGGCCCCCCTCTGTGTCTCCCACATTTCCCTTCTTCAATTGCATCATCGTGTAGCAAAAAGAAGCCCCTGTGTCTCCCATATTTCCCCTCTTCATCTGCATCTCACATTTCCCTTACTCATTTCCTACTCCATTTTCTCCACTGCCAACAGAGGTAAGTCACCTCTCTCTCTCTCTCTAAATTTCGGATCTGAAGGGCAACAAATCTGGAGAAATTTTAGATAAGAAGAAATTTTAGAAAATGCACCTTAGATATGAAATTTGTTCTTCAAAATTTTATTTTTGACACTTCAATTCTGAAACTTGTTAGATCTGATTTCAGAATTGTGCAAGATGCAAATAGAAGACAAGGAACACAATCATTTTTTTGGTCAAAAAAATGAATCCAAACTAAACATTGGCAACAGATCTTGCTTTATGGTGAAGGATAAGATCTAAGTCACTAACTTTTGCTTGGTTACAAGATTTGTACTGCATTATCGTTAATTTGTTTGGGTATTTTTATGTCTTTGTGACAACCAGTGGCCTTGGACTATTTTTTGTGGGTAGGGGCTAAAGCATACCTTTGGATATAGACACTTTTGGTTCCCCTCATTTGTAATAGAATGGGACTGATTCTACACATTGCTATGAATCAATACCCGAATAAACTGTTATAAGCGTTGAGGGATTAAGTGTAATGTGAACATTAGGACTCTCTTTGGATCACGATTTTCAAATGCTTGGATCGCTCTTCTGAGCCAGGTTAATCCTTTAGCGAATTTTATGTATTAGTAGTGAGCTGTTCCTTTCCAGATTGAGAAGCTTGAGCAAGAAATAAGGTGCCCAGATTCAGGAAGGGTTCCAGACGCAATTGTGGAAGAATCATTTATTAGATAAATGTTCTTTGCTAGATCAAAATGAATTGTTGTTTTGACTAAATATTATGGATGACTAGATAATTCTGATTCTAATAAACTAATTCAGTATATTTTCCAAATTTATAGCAAAAGACACTAAAATATTCAGAGTGCACTTCTGACCAAATAAAAAATATATATATTATTGTAAGCAAAGATTTTTTTTCCAAGCTCATTGACTCGGACAGTGGGTTGACCCCGGCCCCGAACTGAACTTCATTACTAGTTTTACGCAATCAACTATCAGCGAGATATGGAGAAGAAATACCTGAACTGTCTGATGATCTAATTTTGGTGATTTTGGTTGATTTTAGATTAATTTTATTGACTTTTCAGCTTTAAGTATAAGGTATGAACATTATGTTTTTAAAACTAAATCACACAGTCAAGGTTAATAAATTTAATGTCATGGTCGTGTTTGTAAATGGATGACAAATATGTTCAAGTTGCATCTATGGATGCAGCTATATTACTATGAATGCTTGTGTTGCAATTATTGATCAACATAAAAAAGCAAATATACACACCAAGACAGCCACATATAGATGAATATTATGAGATAGCTTTTCATACAAAAAATATATTATTTTGAGATGACAATCGTTGTACTGGAAAATTTCGAATGAAACAAGTTTTAAACCAACTTTGTGATCTTCTCATGAGGCATGATCTTTTATCCTAAACATCAGATATGTCAATTGGAGAACAAGTGATGATATTTTTGAAGATCATTAGATAGAATGTCATATTTTGTTTCATTAGTAGACATTTTTATATATCAGTTGAAACCATGCATCGGTATTTTAGAATTGTACTAAAAGCAATACTAAAATTATGTAAGTACCTTATTAGAGAATCAGACAATTTGATTCCTTCAAAAATTATAAACTATAAAAGCTTATTTCAAGGTATGAAATAGCAACCACCCTTTTTTCTTCACTACGTAACTTTTATATCTTCACCATATTTTTTACATTTTTACTATTAACTTAGGACTATGTGGGTGCAACCGATGGAACTCATTTTCATGCAAATGTTCCTTTTAAAATTCAAGGAAAGTTGTGTGGTCGAAAGGATGGGATAACACAAAATGTATTAGTTGCCATCAATTTTGATTTGAAATTTACAAATGCTCTAGCTGATTGGGAAGGAAGTGCACATGATTCTCGTGTCTTAAATGATTCATTATCAAGACATGGAGGACTTTGAATCCCAACAAGTATTACATGTAAAAACAACATATTTAATAATTAAATATATATATATATATAGGGCTTTTAATATGTTTCATTTTAAATGAACAAAAATGCTATCTTGGTGATGCTGATTATGGCATTAGAATCGGAATTATATCTCCATATTGTGGTATCTGATGTCATCAGAAAGAATTTGATAACCATGCACCTGAAAATGAAAGAGTTGCTCAATCTTCAATGCTCTTCTTTGTGAACAACTATTAAGAAGGATTTTGACATTTTGAAGAAATTGGTCTGATAAAACACAATTGGATGTAGAGCTAGCAGGTTACATTCTTCATAATCACATAATGAGAGTTGATCTAAATGACTTTCTTATGGAAGGTGTACATCCTGCAAGTCAACCAACAAAGCAGAGACCCAACACAAATTAAATAGATGAAAGGGAAGAGAACATGGAATGGACTACAAAACGAGATATAATAGCTTCTTTTGTGAATCACTTACAACAATATCAACATATGATGCAATCAAATTCCTTTTGATGTGGTTAATTTGATGTGCGACAGCCTATTGTAGTTGTGTAGTGTAGTGCAGAAATGGTTTGCTATGTTCAACTAGTCTCTTGGACACAATAGCTTATACTATGTGATTTTTTAAAGTTGTGTTAGTGTTATTTTTATTGTATTTATTGTCTTAATTAGAATAATTGTCTGTCTGTAGAAATGATGAAAACTAAAGATGAAAAAAGTAAGGGAAAGCAACATAGGTGGTCAAAACTCATATCTCATGCTATTGCAATTATTAGCCGAAGAAGCAATCAAAGGAAACAAACTATCTTCAATTTCAGGACAGAATCTTTTACACGAATAGCTAAAGAGATCAATCAACAATTTAGAGTTAAATGCCTTCCTAACAATATCAAGAATCATCTCATGACTGTAAATAAGGAATGGACAATCAAAACAACAATTTGAGGTAAAAGTGATTTTGGTTGGGATGACAATTTAAAGATGATAACTTCTTCAAAGGGTGTTCATGATGAAGAAATGGTATGATTTCACATAAAAAGTTAGACATTTAGTTCTTCTTTTATACTTATTTGAAAGTATAAACGTTACAAAATGTATCGCTTACATATTTTTATTGATTAAGTACATTCTACTCATAAAAAATATCCCAATAACAAGATTGCACTGTATGAAGAGATGTCACATGTAGTTGGAAAAGATATTGCAATTTATATTAAAGACTTGGATGGGAATATCGAAGTGGATTCAACTCCAATAAATATGAAGTTGAATGTGAAGAAGTGATGAAGAGAAAAGAGACATTTTTCTCTAGGATTCCTACATCACAAAAAAAGCCACATAGAAGAAAACATATGATCCTGAATATGACATTATTCAAAAGTTAGCCATTGAAGTTGAAAAAGTGGTGTTGATTTTATCAAGAATCAACTTCTTGTTGCTGACATTTATGAAGTGATGAAAACTGAGGATTTTGATAAAGTGACCCTTTCTATAGCATTTAACTACTTGGTTCAAAATGAATGCTTCCAAAAGCAGTTATAGAAAAAAAACAAAAATCTTAGGAGGCTATGTATTCAAATTTTCATCAACCAGTATGGCATCCTATAATCCAAAAAAGTCATGGTTGACTCTTAATTTGATTTCATTTATGAACTTTGTTGGAAGTAAAAGTGTTGACTTTGTAATAGTCATACTTTTAATTTGACTACTAGATGGAGTAGTATTGGACAATTTGAAATAAGAATACAATCTGTATTTGACTACTTATGGATTTTGTATTTATGATACTATCTCATGTTGTATAATTAAATATACAAGTTGACTATAAATACAGGTTGGTATAAAGCTAGTATTATACATCATGTGCTTTTAAAAAAATGGACAAGAAAATAATTTTTTTAATATGCTCCAAAAGTTAAAAAATATTTTCCAAGGATTTTGTAGTGTTTTGCCAAACAGCAGAAAATGACTTATTTTTTACATGAAGCATTTTCCACAAAATATTTTCCAAATGAGAATATTTTATGTGAAAAAATGGAGCCTAAGAACTATCAAGAAAAATCTCAATTGGTCAAAAGATAATCATGGAATTAAATATTAGCCGATATATATTAGAATCGGTCCCCAAATACAAATATTTTTCAATACCATAGTAGATTTGAGATATGTTGCCTATATATCCTAAATTTGCAATATATTGGCCGATATCTCCCTATAATAGTACGATTTGTAAATTTTTTTTTTTAAATTCTGATATGTTTACCGAGACATATTATTTGATTTTTTTACCTACTTAGAAGAACTTAAAGGTATGTTGTTGTATTTTCATCAAGTAGCATTTGGGGGTGAACCTTGCTGTAACAATAAAATGCTTTACAATAGAGAACCATGGGAACAACCTTTTTGGAATGCAGGGATAAGTGCATTGGACCGCCCTTTTTCATTAAGTAGCATGTGCAGCTGCCTTCCTCAGCAAAACCGCTAACTTGGATAACTTGGAACTCCCAACCCAGAAAGCTTACACTGTTTTTCCAGGGATGCTACTCAGCCACTAAAACAATTACCTTAAAGTGAAGGGTAATGTACTCCTGGAGCAATATCAAGTCATAAAGAACCTATTTTACTCAATATATTGTCAGAGGCAAATGGAGTGGCCTGACCTAAGGGTGCAAATGCAAGAGCTCACTTATAGTGAGACAGTTGATAAAATGAAGGGCAGCCTGACATCCGAAAGTGCAGCCAACTAAACAAAAAATTTGATACATTCCACCATTGACCTTTAAGCATTAAGATGGGCAGTTCCGCCACCTTAGAAGCTCTTTTGATTCTCTGTCCTCATAATACCAAATAAATTGAAACAGGGATAAAAGCTGCATGCCTTTTCTTCTATGTACAGTTAGATACAACCTGCCAAGCCTCCAACTTATCCACTATATCAGCTGTATGTCCAACAGACCGTAACAAGTAAATCTGGAGGTTGACCAATGTTAGTACCCAAGAGACATGTACTCTGGATTTGTACAGCATCGTGGAACAATTCTTGTACATAATAGAGTTGTCTAGAGTAGACTGAAATGTTCTAGAAAACCCTAGAAAAGGGCATAGATGTGTGAGCTTGTAATTGTCTAGATACTCCAGGGGATATTATAGAGGGGGAACATAGTATAGAATTCTAGCAAGGGCATCTTGGTGAATATTCTAAGCATTCTAGAGAAAAACTCTATAGGCCAACACTATCCGTCCATGGCTCCATGCAGAACAATTGGCCATTGGTTGAGAAGGATAATGGAAGGACCTCCACAAGACAGAGGAATCATTTGTACTCACCAACTTCAAGAGCTCTCAAGTAATACAAGATATTTGCATTCTTCCAAATCCTCTACTTTGAGCCTTCATGGATGTTCCTTTATATTCTTTGCTCATCTCCGAACCACTTAGCTTGTGTTTAGATGTTTGGGTTAGGTTAGTTAGTAGCTCTAAAGGTGTTGCTAAGTGCTGCATGGGTAATCTAGCTAAAAGTGTCATTCCGCGAGATGATGCCTCAAAAAATATATCACTGAAATTGCTAAATAGAGTTATTGTATCATCCAGCAGCAATGCAGCAGCAGGGGCCGCATTCTGCTAGTCCTTTACACAGAAAACATAGGACCGTGACGGTTCCCCCTTTTCAAAGATTGTTTGTCAAAGGTCTCCCCTTTCTAGGAAAAATGACCACTATGGTCGGAGCTTTGATATTCCAAACTGCCTTCCAAGTGACTTATCTTTATCCACACTTGCATCTTCCTTAACAAGAATCAGTATACAAGTATTTACCATTATGGCCCTTGCATGAGGTCCCATCTTGCCACTGTCTTCACTTTGCTTGTTCACTTTTGTGCCGAACTCAGATCCAATGGAGTTTGGCCAAAACGGCAGCTTTCAACGTGTGTCCACTTTCCATGCAACTCCTCTATTACATGCATGGATGCAGTAGTACATCAATCCTCCAAGCTGCCTCTCAACACACATGAACACAGACAAAAATCTGGAAAAATTTTTCCAAGCAGAGTCTACGCACCATTCATCATGCCATAAAACATTGATACTCCATCCACATCAAAGTTTATTTGAGCAGAAAAATCCAGCCATCATCTCCAAATCCAACTCCAAACTCCTAGCACCTGCTCATACATGAGAAATCCATTCATTTTTCTTATTTCAATTTTTTTTTCTCAATCTGCCTTCCAAAGAACTCATTCATTAGCCCCAAAGCAACTTCCCTCGGAAGGATACTTAAAACAAAGAGAAACTTAAACCCAAACCTCTTCATTCAATGGCTGTTAAAAAAACTCTCCCATCACAAGGCCTTGTTCAATTGCTTTTTAAACATTAATGGCTAATCAGCAATAAGTCATAATTAGTATTAACCTATTTTCTTTATGCACTTTCAACACATTCCTCCTCCACATTACATCAAAATTTCACTTGTTTTTCACTCATTATTATAAAATCAGACAGACCACTTTTTTTTTTCATTTTTAATTTGCTATCAAAATGGGGAGTAGAAACATCCAGGAGATGGTCAAAGACTCCTGCTTCGCACTCAAGATACTTGCAATAAGATAAGCACCCATCCTTGCACAAATCTCTCAAATTGACCTTTAATTCAAATATAATTAATAGGACAATATACCAAGGATGAATTTGTTGAATCTTTACCATCATTGATGAAAATACCAGTATCAAACAATACGTAGTAGTATTAGATATATTAGAAGAAAAATATTTTCTACAATCCATAACATGATAAGAAAATATTAGCTGATATATCAGCCAAATATTACGTATATCTACAGACATTTTAAATATCATTGATATACAATTTTGCCATTGTATCAAAAAACCTAATACCGATATATATCGGCCAATATTTTCATTTCATATTTCCCACAAGAAAGGTATATTCTTGGAAAATAGCACATGAAAACCATTATCTAGTGTTCCCTTCAACCCACGTTAAACACTGGCAAGAGACTCATCAGTATAGCAGGTATTGTTGGAAGCTGCTTAGCTTCCATTCCATGGAACTCGAGATCTTCAAAAGATTTACGACCAGCGACAGCTTATACTGTGGTCCTCACATCACCAAACTCATAATGGCTAATCAGCAATCAGTCATAATTAGTATTAATGTATTTCTGTATGTACCTTCAACACATTCCTCGTCCACATTACATCAGAAGTCACTTATTTTGTTTATATAATTATACAATCAGACAGAGGCCACCCTTTTTTATTTTTTATTTTTAATTTGCTATAAGAATGGGATGTAGAAATGCCCGAGGGATAGTCCTTCATTCCTGCTTGACGCTTCAGACACTTGCAAGAAGATAAGCACCCATCCTTGCACCCAAGAGGATCACTTCCTTTCCCTCAAATCGACCTTTATTCAAATACAGATCCAAAGGACATCGTGCCCAGGATGAATTTGTTGAACCTTTACCACAAAAGAGCAGATTCTTGGAAAAAAGCATATGAGAAACCATTATCTTGTCTTCCCTTCTTCCCACATTAAACACGGTAAGTGACTCATCGGTAGAGTAGATTTTGTTGGAAGCTGCTTAACTTCTGTTCTAGAGAAGAAACTAGGGTATACAAATGATTTAAGACCAGAGACAGCTTATACCATGGTCGCCTAACTTCCCACCTCCAATCCTGATGGATAAAGACATAAGGGGCCATGTGATTCCCTCATTCACATAGAAGCTTAGAATGTGATGTATAACTTGAAGGTACATAAAGATGATCAAATGAGAGATAGTTATCCTATGCTTTTCTTTAGTTAAAAAATCTTTATCACCAGCCAATTCACTCTTCCTTTCATGCCTGGTGAGGGGCGTAAATAGCAGTTGGTGACAATTTGGCAAAATTTCAGAGGAAACTTTTGAAGCCAAGTAGAAGATTAAGTAAAGGGTATTGAGGATTGACGATATTGCAAAAACTGCAAGGAGTGGGCAAGCAGCTGTTTCAGCAAGTTAAACAATTCACCTTCCAGTTGATTTTTGTAATTTCTCCCCCTAGTGAAAGTCCTAAAATGCTTACTTCAATGGATGGCAGATATGGAATTAGCACAATGGCAGTTGAATTAAGGAAAAAAGGAGTGTTGGACAACTTGAGTTCACACATATGTAGGATCAAACCCAAGTTTGGAAATCATAATTGGACTGGATTAAGTAATCGGCTCAATTGTGCCAGAAAGGAACTCACTAGTTTTGCTCTAACAGACATGCTTATGCCATGTTAGATATGGTTAGTCATTGCCTTCTGTCATTCGACCATGTCACTAATTGAGCTAGTTTAAAGCAACAACTGAAAAGGAATTTTAGCCTCCATCAGGAAAGGACAGTAGCTCAGATGGTTGAAAAACCTGGCTCAAATTGTGATGATTGAAAATTCCGGCCTGGGCTAACAAGGGCAGTTAAGTGGCAATCCAAGGATATCATCAAACTCTTCAGCTTCCACATTTGGAGGCTTGTACGGAAAATGACATCATCCAGTGGAAGAAGGGAGCTGAGATTCTTTAAGGCTGATGATGGCCAAAAGAAGGGCATGATAAAGTTCCTCAACATGACTTCTGATACAAAAGGTCTTCAACATGACCCGTGCAAAACTATGAAAGGAATATGCAGGTGGAGCCTAGAGTATTCCGTACAGAAGAGTACAGGTGCCCTCTTTCAACCAATAGGTCAACAAAACAAATTACTGGCTGTGATGTATCGTTCAACTGATACATATTAATATTAGAAGAAGGCATGACAGTTACAATACACCTGCAACACCATTACGATTGCTTACTGCACACCTGTGACACTGCAACACTGCAATTTAAACCCCCAGTCTTTCAGCAAGCTGCAGTAAAATACTTAAAATGTTATTGGGCATAACCAAGTTTCATATAGGTGGAAAGGGGCTGCAGTTCAGTTAATCAACCTATGTTTATCGGAATTGGGATTTTCCAAGTTGAATACTAATGTGTAAAGCACAGATGGTACTTTGGGCAAGAATATTGTGGTTGATGTTTAACTTGAGATAAAGAATGTTAAAATGCACATCTGTACTCAAGAAGGTACAGAATGACAGCTTTATTTGTGAGGTTCAACTGAATTAAATGCAGTGGCTAGCAAGGACTTATTTGAGGACGTGAAAGACACAGAGTCAGCGTGCAAGGATAGTGAGGAGGGCACAGCAGTCAATAGTGTGTTATGAGGGGTAAAAGGGTCTTGTTTTGGATGAAATGTAAGAATTATATGAGACCACTCATCTTTCAGATCAATTGTTGAATGACTGCAGGTTCAGATTTTTAGTGAGTTGAAAATGAAGATAATTTGGGGCAACCTTTGGAAACCTTATACAAAGAAAAACAATTTGCAAAGGCAATTGGGTGACTTAAATAATATCTAGATTACAATGGCACAGCTCTAGAGCAGGGATTCCTTGATAAGCAATAGTGAATTTGCAATAGCTTTCTCGTTTTGTTTTCACAGAACTTTTCAATGTCCACCCTGTGTTTCCCCGCACCCTACCATCCATAAAAACAAAGCTCTCTTTTAATTTAAAGTAGCGAAAAGACTTCATTTGGGAAATGACTGCAATCTATGAAGCACAGCATGACACTGATGCAATTTGGCTATAAAAATTGGCACAACATGCTAAGCACATGCTAACAAAAAGCCATGGTTTCTAATTAATATCGGAATATAATTGATAAAACAATGCCATTTTAAACTAAAGCTCTCAAGACTTCATAGCCATGCAAATAGCATATTGATATATTATAAGATCTCTCTTGCTATCTCTATTTTCCTTTTTTTTTTTTTTTTGGGGGGGGGGGAGCCACCAAAAATGCTTTTCTAATCTATCAAACTTTCTAATTTCTAGTTGGAAGAATTTTAGATGACAGCAAGTTGTCTCTCAATGCTTTTCATAGATAATGGCTTCAAATAACTTAGTTCTCTCCCACAAGAGGCTATTTTACGTTTGGTTGCTAATTAATACAAAACTTTCATTTAAAGACCCCTTATTGTTTTGAAACTGAAAAGGAGCCAAAATATGTATCTAGTGTTTCCCAACGTGTCCTCAACACATCACTACCATGTCCCAACATGTCCAAATTAGATCAAAAAATACATGCCTAGAGTGGTTAGTGTCAAATACATGTCCAACACCAATATGCTACCTCAGAGACTGTTTGTGCTTCTTAGATTATGATTCTTGATAACCACACAAGTCATTCCTTGCAACTTCAATTTATGCTTATCACATGCATACATGGAGTCAAAATTTAGCTGGCACAACAATTCTGTACCCCATTTATTGTTGCAATTGCTTTTTTGCTGAGGAGAATATATTACCAAAAAAAAAGTTGAAAAATCACCAAGTCTTCATGATACCTGGGTTCTAGCGAGGACAGTAGAAGACTCAAGAGCTTGGTGTTCCAACACTACTTCTCTTTCCATAGCAGCCTGTAAATCCAGACAAACGACCAGTTTATCAAACAATGAGAACAAAGGACAAAATCATGAGTTACCAGCAGTAAACCTTTTTGGTGGCATTATGGGCAATACGCTCTTCTTCTGCATGTCGTTCTGCAGAGGCAACTTCCTCTCGCAGAGCCTGGATGATAAGAATAATTTTCTTTAACTTAAGAATGAAATGCAAATATCCAGTTCAAATGACAAATGGAACAACCACTTATTTTATTAGCAAGCTAACTGACAAAAACAAGAACCATTACAATCTTGGCAGGACAAATCAACCTACTTGCATCATTCGTGTCTCTGTTAGTTCCCGGTTTCTCATCAAGGTCTCCATGTTTGCCTGAAAAACAGTCGTGCAACAGTGTTATAAAACCCCAACAATCCATGTTAGAATATCTTCTTCTATGAAACAGATGCATGAATGTGAAGCATATAGGTCAAATGCAAGCAGTCATAGTTTTAAATTGCAGCATCAAGGGCACATTGTAAAAAGTAATAGTCAATGCCCATAGCTGTATCTAATGGTCAGATGCAAGTCCTGGCCCATATTAGAATATGTGCAAGCGGCAACAAAATGAATAGACAGCCGGCAGAAGTCTAGTTGCTATGCCCTTAACACAAAACAGAAGTTAGTCAAAACGCTCACTATCATATAGCCAGAAAATAGAGGAATATTAGTTCTTTTTCCTTAAGGGGAAATTTCCTAATACATAGTTGTCCTCACTCTTCATAATTCTTCCTATAATGTGGCCAGAATAACAGAGAAACAGAACCCTCCCCTCTCTCCCTAGTTAATTGAGAGTAGAATTTACTGTTCAGAAGTGGGGAAACAAGAAGTTCGAGAAGAAGAAGATATCCCTTCCAATCTTAGAGCACATTAAAAACAAGAACACTGAGAGTCTTAGGAATACCAATGCCTGCAATTAAATGGTAGCCTTTGGGGTGAAAGTTGTCCATATATATTGATTAAATAAAACTTGTAAGGAAAGTGGTTGTGAAGCTGTTGTGGATAGAGATATTGAAGCTACTCATGGGTTTTCTCTCTTTTGCGATTTTTCTATAGCATCAAACAGGAGCCGGGAGTTAGCTCATGGAAAAACATTAAGGGTCAGAATCCTTCAACAGTTCTTCAGTTTAAAAATTTCGGGCAAAAATTCATATAGTTTCCTGTGGCAGATTCTTGAGCTCAAATTTCCTTTGAGCTGCTGCAACTAATGAAGCAACAGTGCAACTGCATTTTTATATAGAATGAATTTATGGTAGACCTGCTTGAAGTAAAGTCTAGGTGACAACAGGTTATAACCAAGCTGCCATTGCAGATTTACTGGAATTACTGCAGATCTCAGGTGTCTCTACTGATTTTGTAACCAATGGGTCATACAGGGAGTTTTTTCCAATTTCTTCTTTCTATTAATGGAAGAGTTTTCCTTTGGATAATGACTTGAAAAAAAAATCTGCTCCTATGAATGAGATTGATTACATTAAAGTAATTGAAATCTAGTATGCACAAACAGATGGCAAAACATTAGAGTTGAGAAAGTTTATTAACGAGGTAAAACCACAAAATAGGGAAAGATCCACAGCCCATGTAGACAAAGGTTTTCATTTTGTGACATAGGAAAGAAGTACAAGAAAGAATGAGATTAGAGACTGTTCAAATCAACAGGCTAGTCTCCTCGCACATCAACAAGAGTCTCCTCACACCAACAGGCTAACCTCCTCACATAACCTCTTACACTCTCACTTCCACTTATCTTCCTAAAGCTTTGATATTCTGTTAACGTTTCTTTTGTCTGCAGAACATAATGGTAGCCCAGTGTACCAAGCTCCTGCATCGTGATGTCTGGGAAAGGATAGATGTATGCGATCTTACTCTATGTTGCCAAGGATTTGTTTCCGTTTGTCTACAGAACAAAAGGAAAAAGTAGCTCCAACCCATTCTCAGCAAGTAACATGCAGTTAGTTCTTACAGTAATAAGAGACCATTATAATCTGCAATTGGGAGTTGGGAAAAAAAGGGAAACAAATATAAATTACGACTTCAACCCAATAAATCAAGAGACACAAATCAGTGGGCTGCATTATTATGCCTCCCTTCTTCTGCTAACATTTGTATCAGATCAAGGCCTCCCATTAAAGAGGGTTTCGGTTCCTTAGAAGTTGCATTAATCAGGTGAAGAAACTTCTCTTTTAATTTCATTTGATTATAAAACCATTGTGCTTTGCTCAGAATTCTCTTAAGGGCAGACTTCTAACAATTCATGCAGTCCCTTCTGCGTCATCCTTGTTCTATGACCAAGTGTACTTAGATGTGAGGAGATGAATAATCTAGAAGCACAAGTAAATACAAACACTCACTAATCCACCTCCTCCATCTAAGGTCAAAAAGTTTTCTTTGACCATAAAATTGTCAACTAATCTCCAATTGACATGACAGAAGCCCCTTAAAGTTCAGTTTATAGATCAACTTCATTACACTGCCTTCTCCTAGTATCATCCATGTCATCAATGGCCATGAAAATAGTAGCTATACTATATTTTTCTTCACTTCAAGCATTTGGAAAAAAGGAGATAATATCTTGGGGGAAAAAGCCTCACTTATCTATTTTCTTACTCAATCTTATACACTAATCCCAAGCAAGTGGGTCAAAAATTACACAACCTTAACCATGTGAGGAGCTGCCATGATAAAGTAAGAAGTCATGTTACAACCATGCACAAAAAATTAGCATGAAATCTCTAGAATGCAATCAAAAGGACATCAATTGATAATGTTTAAACAACTCAATAAAACACCATAGTGATAGCATCCAGGCTGGTAGCCTTATCCTTCCCGCTGATAAGTGTATATCTAACAGCACGTGAAAAACCTATAAAACAGAAAGTGCAATGATGAAGGCTTATATCAAGAGCAATCTACAAGTTTTAGTGTCCTAATTTCCACCTAATTAAATTGAGACCAAGATGCTGAGAATAAGCCATTTTCTGAAATTTAATAGCTGAAAGTCTCTTGGGTTCTCCACAAGTCTAGTGGACATCATATAATGAAATCCGATTTTGGAAGAGAAGAACGTAATGGATCTTGGAAATAAAAGCAAGAAACAAATAACCAAAACCCTAATGAGTTAGTGCTGTAAAAATAAACAAAGACTTAACACGTAGTAATAGCAGTTAAAGAAGAGACTGTTGTACATAATTAAGAAATACAATGAACCTGCAAGGAAGCCAGATTTCCTTCAGATGAAGCAGCCAGTTTCTTAAGAGCATCCAGAGAACTGACAAGTGCCTCAATTTCTGAATTTTTGGCAGCCAATGCTTCAGCCATATTTGTCTCAACTCTGATCATATCTGCTTTGGATGCAGATAACTCCTTCTGCAGTTGCTTTATGCGATTCTCATAAGATTTACTAAGTTCCCTCTGTTCAAATATAAATACCCAACCATTAAGGGTGCAATATCAGCTAAAAATTATCAAAATGTACCATTAAAATTGTAATTTAGAGCTTCGAAGAATCCTGAAGAATGGAAATGGTTGTGACATTTTACCTCTGCAGTCAGAAGCTCCTCCAACTGAGCATTTTCATACTTATATTCCTGAAGACGGGAGGAAAGTCCAGCACAAACCTAAACAGTAATAACAACACTAATTAAAGTGCCCAAAAGGAAAGTTTTTGAATGATGTCAATGGAATGCCTGACACATACAAAAGAAATACAACATTAAGGCACCCATTGGAGCCAACTCATCCAAGTAGATTGCTGATCAATCAGCCAAAGAACAAAAAATAAATCCCATCTTTCTTTTATAGAGGTATGTTAAGTTCTGATCATGAAAAGGACAATGCAGCAAAGAATCTCTGTAGCTGTCCCCTGAGCTTACTTTGGTTTGGTTTAGTTTAAGATCTGAGGTAGGTAGCAATAGCACTGTAGCGCTAATTTTTTTGCCACTTGGAGAGAAGAGAGGGCCACGCATATTGAGTAGAAGTTTTCATGGAGAAGAAGGAAGAGAAGAAAGATCCAAACAAGGCAAGTAACCACTACTATCTTCCTTGTATTGTAATCCATTCTTGCAAGTTGTGTAAGCTTGAAATGCAAAATTTATTGGTTACCTCTTGAGTTATTCGGATATCGCATAACCTTCATAAATCATGAAATTAATGCAAGTAAACATCCATTCTTTTTGGAAATCTCTATAAAATAATGAAAAGAAAAAGAAAATGCAGAAGAAGATAAATAAGACCTTGTCAACAGTCATGGAAAAGCAGGATGGACAATGGCATCTCACAGTGAGGACATGAGACAGTGCATAGATTATTAGTGCCAGTATAAAAAATACTGTGACTTCTTCTGTATATTAATGTGTGGTAATGCATCTATTATGTCTAAATATGCATGCTGTATATATAGATTGGGCTGCAATACAATGTCGATGACATAGAAGGAAAGTTTTGTCAGTCAGATGAGCATGATTCACTTGGACTTGCAGGATATTAATTATATACAGTATATATATTATTCATAATTAGGTAATTATAATTTGTTGTTATTGTTATAATTAGAACTATAATTTAAGAAGGGAAAGGATTGTTATATAATATAATTAGGGAAAAAGATATTCTATTTAATGAGAAGAAATTCTCAATTGATAGGCATTTGGATCAATTTGACATGGTATCAGAGCCCCTAAACTCTCATTACATTTAGTCTTCCAAGTTTGCACCGGCCGCTTCTTCTTCTTGGCATGATTTGAAACTTTTAAGGCGTTTGAGCAAAACCCTTTTGCTCTCTTGGAAGTCGAGGGGTGTATTCATTCCAGCCAAACAAGATTTTGGAGTTCTTGGAGATAATATCTTGAGTTATGCTTCAAGGCTTCCCATCAATTCATCTTCAATCTTCGATTATCAAGGATTTTGGTGAGATTTTCATTTTCATTCCTAGATAACAAAGATTAGTGTGAGATTTCATCACTGATCTTCTCAGTTAATCTCTTTCTTTGATCTCATTCTTTGTCATCTTCTTCGGTCTTCATCATGAAGGTTGCTAAAAAACAGCGCTTCCAGCCTGTGGGTGTCACGTGGGTGTGAAGGACATATATTTCAACCAAACTTCCTTTTTTCCGGTTAGTTTCTAGTGTGGATGGCACTAGTAAGGAATTTGATTCTTAATTCTCAATATATTTTTCTCACAGTCAGACTTTAGATTATTAGAAAGAATATTTTTCGCTACCAAGGCATATTTCTTAATTATTTAAAATGTTAAGGAGAACTCTATTATTCACTTTAATGATAGAAATTACTCCGCCTAGGAATTCCAATTTAAAATGTTTGTTAAGGGAAAGGGACATTGAAGTCATTTATATGACTCATCTACAGTCTCCACCAAAATAAAAGAACTTAATCAATGGGATGCTTACATTTTGTTATGGCTGCTGGGATCCACTGAACAGTATATGGTGAATAATCTTCGATCCTTCACTAATTCTAAGGAGATGTGGGACTATCTTCAACATATTTATAATTAAGATAATAATGCTTAGATTTTCCAATTAGAAGTAGAGATTACTGATTTCAAGTCAGGCCATCTTTCTATTGAACAATTTTACGCTAGATCTCTTAATTTATAGAGTGAATATATTGAAATTGTTCAATCAAAGGTTTCTAAGGTAGCACATATAGCTTTTCAAGATATTCATATGGAAAGCCTGAGAGATCAATTTATAATGAAAATGAGACCAGAAATCAAGACTACTAGATTAAGTCTTCTTAATTGCAATGCTGTTCCATCCTTTGATATTTGCTTAGAAGAATGTTTTTGTAAAAAATAATGTCTGGCTACTCAAAGTAACATGACAGAAGACAATATCTTCCAAGATAGTTACTTTGGCTTATGTTGCTCAAAAAGAAAGAAAGTTCAAGTTTTAGATAAAGAGCTATAATTGTAAGGAATATGGGCATATCACAAAGAATCACAGTAAAAAAATTCCACAATCACTGCAACAAATGGGGCACATTATTAAAGATTGTCGCGTTTAATTTTAAAATAAATGAGCTCAAGTTTTCCACACTAATATCCAATCTACTCTAGCTGGTGTCCAAGGACTTTCTATCAGTTTTAAGCCATCAATGCTCATTCATCTTCCGTCACTTCTGTGATGGTACAAAAAATGATAGTTTTTGCTTTCTCTACTCTTGAATTGCAAGATAAGCAAAAACTACACACTTTTTGGCTGATTAACTCAACAAACTCAAATTATATGATGGACAATACAGATGTCTTAAATCATGTCCATAAGTATGAGGGTAAGCGAATGCATTCAAGTAGCCAATGGTAATTCTCTTCCTACCACTGCAGTTAAAAATCTAGGATCCTCATTTGATAATGTTTTTTGTATCTCCTAAATTATCTATGAGTTTGATTTCAGTTGAAAATTGATTGATAATAATTTTAAGATTCATTTTGATCGTAATAGTTATCTGCAAAATCAAGTGTCAAGGAAGATGATAGCAAATGGGTCTAAGGTGGGACATCTATTTGTCTTTAGCTTTCTATTCCTACTCTCATTTCTTTAGCTTATACTACTATTACTTATAATAGTAATATCTGGCATAAACGATTGGGACATCCCAATTCTACTATTTTGAATTATCTTATAAAACATAGTTATTTGGCCAATAAAGATTCTTTTGTACCATCAATTGTGATTCTTGTAAACATGGCAAAAGTGAAATCTTATCTTTTCCTTTATATGACAGTTATGCTTCCACAAGTTTTAAAATTATTCATACCAATGTATAAGGTGTGAGTCCAGTTATTTCTTATACTATAGGTATTTTGTGACATTTATTGATGACAATAGTCATTTTAGATATATTTTCTTCATTTTAAAGATAAAATATTCCATATTTTTTAAATTTTCGTTACTTATTTTGAAAAACAATTTTCATTACATATAAAAAACTTACACTTACTTTCTAGAAGTTATATATGTCATATAACTTTCAGGCTTTATTTAAACACAAAAATATTTCTTTCCAACATTTTTGTCCTTACACTCCATAACAAAATGGGGTCACTGAGTATAAGAACCATCATCTTTTGAATGTTTTTCATACCTTACTAATTCAATTGTCTATACCTACTAAATTATAGGTCAAGGCCTTATCTAGAGCTGTCTACTTGATAAATTGTTTACCTTCACAAATTTTGCAATATGATTTCTCATATTATTATTTGTTTGGAATTGATCCAAAATATTACTCATTTTATACATTTGGTTGTGCCCGCTTTGTCCACTTATTATTAATTGAATGTCATAAGTTGTAGCTCAAACCGCTAGGTGAGCATTTCTTAGATATAGTATTACTCACAAAGGATTTGTCAGTTGTGATACTGATGCCAACAAGTTTTGTATTTTCCATTATGTGATCTTCTTTGAAACCCAATCTTACTCCCAAACACGGGTCATCCCAGTTTCCACCTTCGCTGGGCTCCCCACTTTTGACAATATACCTTGCTCTATTGACCGTTTCAAACCTAGTGTTGTCTATCAAAGATGCCGCTCACTACCTCTTCCAGATCCTAAAATGTTAGTTAAGCTACCTCGACTTGAACCTGGACAATCCACTTAGGTTCAGCATCCACCCAATAGGTATGGTTTCTCTCATATTGCTCATCAGGGAATTTTAGATACTACTTGGGTACCTTCGTTTTATCCTCAAGCCTCCACCTAAGCTTGTTTGGCAATAAGTTATGCAAAATGAATTTCAAGCTCTTTAGGACAATCACACTTGAGATATTATATCCTGCCCCGCTGATGATGTTTCCATTGACTGGTATTAAGCACATTTGGTGGCTCTTGCCAATCAACAAGTCTATGGTTTTGATTATGAAGAATATTTTGTTCCAATAGCTTAAATAACTATTGTAGGTACTATTGTGTCTATTGCTGCCTCAAAATGATGGCCTATCCGATAGATGGAAGTTAAGAATGAATTCTTACACAGAAATTTAAAAGAAAAAATCTATATGACTCCTCCAAGCATATTCATCCACTATAGCTCAGAGATCTATTGATTAAAGCAATCTCTCTATAATTTAAAGTAGACACCACAGGCATGGTTCAAAAAATTTCATACTACTCTCCTTAGCTTTAGCTTTACTCAAAGTCAGTATAATTTTTCTCTTTTTCTTTTGCAAAGCAATACCGACATAGTTATCCTCCTTGCATATGTCGATGATATAATCATCACCGAGTTTGACCTCATGTTAATTAAGCAGTTGCAACACCATCTTACGACTTCAATTTCATACGAAAGACATTAGTCTGCTATAGTATTTCTTTGACTAGAAGTAAATATTACTTCTATATGCACTCTTTTACACCAACACAAGTATGCTTAGGAGATAATTGCTTTGGTTGGGCTTCAATCTGACAATCCCACTTTTACACCTATGGAGGTCAATTCAAAGATCCGATAGGAGGAAGGAGATTTATTATCTAGCCTATCTATATATTGTCAACAAATAGGTAATTTAAACTATTTGACTATTACAATGGCTGATATTTCTTTTTACGTTCAGTAGGTCAACCAATTTTTGTAGACACCTTGACATATGTATTTAGCATCCATGAAAAGTATTGCTCATTACCTAAAAGGAACCTCTAGTTATGGCTTATTTTTTTTAGACTGGGAATTCCCTACAGTTGATAGGGTTTAGTGACGATGATTGAGTTGGTTGTGTGGATACTCGTCACCAGGAAACTAGTTGGTGCACGTTTCTTTGTAATACTATTATTTCTTAGAAGAGTAACAAGCACAATCGAGTTCCAAATTCTTCTACAATGTCTGAATATCGAACTATATCTCTTTTTTCAGAGATTGTATGGCTTCAAAACTAATTAGATGAACTTGGGATTCCACAAACTACGTCTCCTCCATTCCATGATGATAACACCAGTGACATCCTAATTGTCACTAATCCAATCTATTGTGAATGCAAAAGTATATTGAAATCAATTGTCACTATATTTGTGAAGCGCTTGTGCATCAAGTGATTATTGTTCTGCGAATTTTTACCACTCTATAAACTATTGATATTTTCACCAAGCAGTTAATACATTATTGGCATTAATTTATGGTTGACAAATTGATACTTCTCGATTAGTTAGCATCAAATTAAGGGGAATGCCAATCAGATGTGCATGATTCACTCAGACTTATAGGATATTAATTATATATTACATATATTTTTCATAATTAGGCAAATCTATTTAGTTATAATTGATATAATTAGGACTATAATTCAGGAATAGAAAGGGTTGTAATATGATATAATTAGGGTAAAAGTATTTTATTTAATTAGAAGAAATTCTCAATTGAAAAGCATTCAGGCCAATTCGATAGGTTTCACTATGGGAAATTATAAGCATCAGAACATTTACTGAAATAAAGTTGTCGATATACTTGTTTGAATATGTGGTAACATCCCCATAAATCTTGTCTAGAAGTTTTGACTTGATAAGCAACTATATCCCATAAGTCAAGAGAGGAAGATAGTGATATAACAACAACCTTGCCTTTCTTTCCAAAGAAATACCAAATCACTGCCAACAAAATAATCCTAATTATTTTTCATTAGGAAATCACTGATAAAATATAATAAATTCTTAAGTCCTACTAAGTAAGGTTGTCTATATGAATCATTTTTAACATTCAATTCAATTTTGTGCAATATCTACTAAGAGTAGAAGCAATTTTCAATCATTTTTATCACCCTAAATAATTTTCTTAGGTAAATCTATTCTTTTCTTTCTTCTAACTACAACTAATTCATATTTTCACACATTCTTTATTTGGACTATGTTTTAAGAGTTCAAACCACTTTAGGCGTTATTCCTCACCTTATCTTCTATAAGTACAACTTCTAGACGTTTATAAATATCATCATTCATTATCCTGTAATTTGACTTTACTTATCTATTTTAATATTATCATCTTTGTAGTGCCTATTTTATTCATGTTATTATTTGATTGCCCAACATCCTGATTTGTAAAGCATAGTGGGACTAATAGTTGTCTTATCTTATAAAATTCCCTTCTAATTTTAGATATTTATTTCAATTACGAAGTACACCCAATACAGTCCTTCATTTTTACAAACCTATATTAATCATATCAGTTAAGTCACCAATAAAGGCTCAAAAACACTAATATGTCTCATGATGCCCCTATTGTGCACTTTCTCCTTAGGCAATCTTTTGTGCTTCAAGGGACTAAGCCATCAAATTATAGATCAATGGTAATGAAATCTATTAATTTTAGGAATATTATTAATTTTAATTTTTTGATTATTTTATCGAGAGTTACTATCATTATACTTTACATATTTGGTTTTACTTCTACTTATTTTAAGTCGTTAAGACTTAAAAGCATCAATACAACGTGCTAATTTTATTCCCAAACCTACCCTAATTTCATATATTAATACAATAACATCTACAATTAACATACACTAAGGAAACTTATCTTCAACATCTTTTGTAAGTTTATCAACAATTAAGGCAAAAGGTAATGACCAGGAGTAGACACTATATGCATTCCTATCACAATAGGAAAATCTATTTTCTCACATAGTTCTGACCTAGGTTGTTACCCCGCATACATATCTTTGATTACATCTATGTAGTTTTTACCAGCCTTTTTCTTATCAAACTCAGCATAATATTATTCTAGGTACTTAATCATAAATCTTCTCTAGATCAATGAAAATCATATGTAAATCTTTTTCTTTTCCCTATCTTTCTCCATGAACCATCTTAAAAAACATATAGTTTCAATAATTGAGTGCCCTGGCATTAAGTCTAACTGATTTACTCATTGTTTAATTATACATCCCTATAGCATCATATGATGACCCCTTAATTTAATACCCCAGTAATTAGTACATGCTGCCTTTTTGTTGCATGTGTTCTTATAGACTATCTATGAAAGGTTCCCAGAAAAGCACTAATTCCAGTATTCTATCATCCTTCTTTCAATAAAAGCATGCTGGAGATCTTTGTTAAATATAATAGCTTTAGCGCTTCTCTCTAATTCAATTGCACATAAGTACTTTCTGACGATCACATAAACCAATTCAAAAACTAATAAGACTAAAGGAAACAACTTTGAATATCTTCCTTATTTTTTATAGATAGAAACTAAAATACTTCACCATTCTTCTGGAATTTTCTTAGTTCTAAAAATCAAATTAAATAAGTAGTTAGCCAATTTGCCCCATATTATCCTAAATATTTCCAAACTTCAATAGGTAATTTATCTGGTCCTATCAATTTGTTAATTTTTAATCATTTTGAGTGGATATCTAACTTCTCTAATTTTGTGGATCTCCATAATTTTTTTTTTATTCTTCCTTAGTAACTTCTAGATTTAGGCCTTGTACAATATTTTCATTGAATAGTTTATTACATAACTCTACCATCTTTTTTTTCTTTATGTCCTCTTCTTTTACTAACATTCAATTGCATTCATGTGTATACATCTAATACAACTTAGATCCCTACTCCTTTCTCTTACTCTAGCCAGTTTGTGTCTTTATCTCCATCTTTCAATCCTAACATGACACACAAAGCATTATATGCTCTGACTTAGTTTTACTTGCCACTTCTTTGCTAGTTTTTTCATCTCTTAGTATATTTCAAGATTTTCATTGAACCTACAAAGCTTCCAAGTCTTATAGCACTCTCCTTTTTTTTTTACTACTTTTTGGATATCTTTATCCCACCACCGCCGATTTTCCTTAACACTTGGTCTTCTTCCTTTAGATTCTCCCAAAACTTCCCTTTGCAACCCCCTCAACAAAATTTGACAATTAAGTCATAGATTGCCTAAATCTTCTTCGTCATCCATTACCCAAATGTATTTTTTAGTTTCTCACTTCAAGTTTCATCATCTCATTCCCTAGCACCTTGAAGCTTCAATCATTCTCCTCCATTATTAATACTTAAATCTACTACTAAAACTTTATACAGAGTAGTTAGACTCTCCCATGGAATGATTTTGCAATTCTTACAACACAACCAATTTGATTTTCTTGTTATAAATAAATATATTTGACTAATGCTAGGTCCACTCTTAAAGGACAGTGATCCAATAGAAAGACATCACGATCTCTCGTGGAAAAAATATTATTTGTGATAGGGAACAAGATTGAAAACTTTTTTTTCCTCTACAAATTTGTATACAAAAAAGGTTGCTATTAAGAATTCAACCGTTTTCCTAATGCAAGTATTAAGTATTACATGATCCAAAAAGACAAAAACCTTAAAATCTCTTCTCCTGAAACATTTTTATCTCCAAAATCAGAACCTCATTTAATCGTTCAATACCCTTGTTATTATTTCCTATATGACCATTTAAATCACATCCAACAAAAAATTTCATATCTATACCCATCGTCTGCATCACACAATCAAATCTTCCTAAAGTTTGCTTTTAGTATTTTCTAGTAAGTTTACTTGAAGAGTGTAGGCACTAATAACTTTTGTTATTTCTAACCCTAAGACCTATCCGTACAACGTCTATTATGTATTTTATAATTTTATGCACCATATATATAACTCGTCTTTTGGATTTCTATTGATCTTACTCTCCAACCCATTTAGTTTCTTGAAAACAAATTAGACTATGCTTTCTCCCAATCAAAGTACCTACCACTCCCATGCTTTTTCAAAGAGTCCCTATATTCCAGGTGGCCAATTTCATAATGTATTTGAGTGAAGACAAAGCGTATCATTGCAGGACGATGACTTAAAAAATAAAATAGAATTATCTATAAAAGATCTGATAAAATTTTATGCTGGCTATCAGCTACCTAATGCAAACCCTCCTATTTTATAACTAATGAAGACAAATATCATTAGTAATATCTTCTGCAACTGTCCTTTTTTTTGCAATTGGAGGATTATCGCAATACAAACTCAAATTACCTTAAACTACTCTAAATCTACCCACAAGAGAGGTGATTCATTGGTACATTTGCATTAGCATTCTGAATGACAATTTTAAAATGAGCTTTCCAAATTGTTTTCCAAATCAAAACAAAGAAAGATGTTTTTTTAGAAGTGTGATGGGGAAGCTAATGGGGAATGAACCCAAACCATTAGCATACTAGACAAGTAGCCACTATTAGGCTGCCTTTGATTTCCCAAAACATAGAAAAGAAGTATCCGAAAGATCCGTGAATTGGTGTCTATATCAACATATAATAGGACAATAAAATCCATCTGACAATATAACCAAGTGCAAGCTGAAGGCCTTGAGAAAAGAGCCATTAAGATCATGAACACATAAAATTGGATCTTACCCGAGCTAACCTTGCCTCTTTGGATTGCCCGGTAGAGCTTGTTGATTTAAGAAGACCTTGAGCCTGGGTAGAAACTAAATAAAATCAGTTGATCAATCCTAAACAGTGGCCATACAAAAAATTCAACTCCTTGAATTCATCAAACACCAAGATGCTTCTCCCTGTCTTAACCATTTTACCTCTTCAAGTTGTTCCTGTACTTTATTTGGGGATGTCTCAGTCTGTTGTCCATCCTGCTCCTTTTGACTGGAAAAATGTTCATGTGTGGCATCAGCATGCTTTATTTGTTTTTCATCATTACTGGATGAACTGGATGCATCAGTTGTTGCAGATTGGAATCTCTCTTGACCAGGCTTCATTGAGTCGTCTGCATCTCTCATCATGATATTCTGGTCAGGATCGACTGGGCAATCATCATGGACAAGCTCAGTGCCTATTACACTGGAAGCTGAAGCAAGAATCCCATCACGAAGAGATGGGGCATTCAAACTGCCGATCTCTCCATCAGAGGACAAAACAACAGATTCCACATCAGTGACAGAAGCCAGGGCCTCAGCATGTTCAGCATCATTCCTTCCCACATCACTTAACAATGTCTCAGCTGTAGAAGTGGAAGTCACAGAGGCATCATTGTTGGCATTGACTTGTTGCTCATTGTTTGTCTGTGCTGCTGTAGTTCCAGGAGTCACCCCATCATTCTGAAATGACTGAGCGCCAGTTGCATCATTAGGTTTAGAATCCAGCTGTGATGTTTGAACACCATTTTGTTCCAGACTGCCATGATTTGGCTTCAGGGGTTCATCTGTGGAAGCTCTATTTTGAGCCTAAGAAGGTCCTACTTGTGAGATAAATGCAAAACTCATGTCGGTTTTGACAACAAATACAGCTTTAGCACTAAACTAATGCCACAGATATGCAAGCTATTACCTTTGCCTTTGATTTTGTCCTTTTTGGTTGAGTTGTTTGCCCATTAGAAGCTGAGAGAAACAGAAAATTTGAAGAATAAGCCATCTATTAACATAAAAAGAGAACTCATGGTAGAATACATATTGACCACTTGTCAAATATAAAGATTGTCAAGAAACTTTAGGTGCATGCTTAATAGCAACTACTGAAAATCTAACCACAACTAGAGAAAAGAGGGAAATAATGAATCCTGGAGACTCATAGACTTGGGTTTTCATAGCTCAAAGAGGGCAATTCTCCTTTTCTCTGAACAGCAGAAAATCAATAGTCCAAAAGTAATAAAATATTACACCTAGAGCTTGGAGCAAGAATGAGGCAACATCAAAAATGAGGAAAAAGAAAAACCACCAACTCTAGCTGTTGAAATTCAAACAAATTTTTTGCGTAGGTAAAATGGGAGGGAGAGTTGCCAGTAATCTAACCCCAATCATCAGCTTAAGCAAGTGGGTTACCAACCACAGGCTATTCCAAGACTACAACTTAGTTGGTTGAATGAAAATTGCCCTTTAGAGCATAGAAAATAATGGGAAAAATGTTAAAAATAAAACAACTGCCCACCACAACACAACCACAACTACTACACCCAAAACAACAAATTGTCATCACACTTCTCTCTCCACCTATTGCTGCCACTGCCTCTAAATATCACAATCAGTCCATCACCCAAGGCCATAACCAATGTTAAACTCCACAATGCTCCAAACCATGGAAACCTGTAAGCGGCTATAGAAAAAAAAAAAAAGATAATAATAAGATAAAGAAGCCACAGGGAAAAGGAAACCCTAGAATGGGAGAACGGAGAAGATGCAGCCGAGGAAAGAAGCATCTGAGATAAATGAAGTTCAGACACAAAAAGCTGGACGTTGCAATGTAAGGCTCAGATCTCTTCCATCATAGCCATACATGCGTCCCTACATCCACTGTCGGATGAAGGATGGCAAGAGCCATCATGAAGTTCCAGAATGAGGCAGCAGAAGCACGTGAAGAAAGGCAATGGCCTTAGGAGAAGAAATCACAACCACACAGGTGGTATGAAGCTTTCAGAATGAGGTTGCAGGAGAGTGTGAAGTAAGGTAGGCAAGCCCTGGAGAAGGCATCACAGCCACACAGGTGGCATGATAATCACTGCCAGATAATAGAGTGGGAGATCGAGAAGGGCAGAGGTTGGAGTGGTTTAAGATCATGTGAGAAGCACATGAGATTAAATCAATAGCTAACAGGAACACATGCAAGGCAAATGACAGAGGGCAACTAAAATTGATTCTTCTGTTTTATCAGTTTTTCTTCTTATTGAAACTAACTGCTTTCAGAAAATTAGCATTATTACAAACATACTTTCAATAAGCAATATAAATTAGGAAATTTATTAAGAGCTAAGGGAGAGAAAATTTACCTGTAAACCAAAAGTTCTTTTGGAGACCTTTCCCTTCTCAAATTTGAAACTATTGCTTTACCTTTCCAATTTTCTAAATTTTTTCCTTCTTCACATTCTTTTTCTGTTCACTAATTCTGTTAAGGTGATAATTCTTCATAATCTGATCCTTACAACGAGCCAAAACCTCCCCCATCATACTCCTAGCCCCACCAAAAGGCCCCACATAAGAGATCCCTCAGAATTACATGCCCCACTTGCTATCATGAGTTTCTCAAGCCTAAATACTAGCAAAATCACCTTTGTGTTGCACTAAATCAGTCGCTAATTTTTTATAACATTTCCTTCCCCCACATCCGCAACCCTGCAAATTGCTAAGCCACATTTGTCTTAACTTCTACTCTTCCCCTTACTACTTGCTCCTTTCCTGCCACTCCCTCTAAGCTGATCTAGAAGCCATCGGATATCACTAGTCTAATTTATGACTTAGGAGAAGCCTGGGGTAAGTGCCTTACACTAGATTATCGGAAAATGAGGTATATCCAGTTGGCTAATAATAGGTGCTGTTTGTGCAAACAAAGGCTGAATCTGTTCAGTATTTTTTTTGGTCTTGTGGTTGTTTTCAAACTCTGATATACTGGCCCCTCAGTGTTGGATATGTTGGATTCAGGGTGATTTAGTTCGTGATGAACTTGCATAGAATGGTTTATCAGAAGCAGAAAAAAAGAATAATGCCTGGAGACTGATCCCCTTTGGCTGTGATTTATGGACTATTTGGAAGGAAAAGAATGCTAGGATCTTCAATAACACAGAATCTCCTCTGCTTGTTACAACTATCTATCTATGGGGAAGGGTGCTTTCGTTCTACGGTAGATAGGTTCTTTGATTTTATTTAGGGGTGGCCAAGGGGTGGGTATGAGAGAATTTGGGTAGGGTACTAGGGTTTAAATGGATAGGGTGATTTTTGACACACTTGCACATTAATAGCTTGAGTGGGTACCCGTCCCCACCTAACTCATGTTAACCATACCCACCCATTGAACCATTTATTTCTCTGTGATGGAAAAATACTCATCACTCCTCATAAGTTTCCACCACACTAGGATGTGATGCCGCTATCGAAACGACATTTCAACTGAAGATATGAGCTAACATGGATGAAAACCCTTTGTATTATTTCAGGGCAACGATCAAATCCCACCTGCATCTCGGTTGGGGGGAGTCCTCCATGAGTATGGAGGGTACCCCCATTGCACAGTGCACAATAATGGATCAAAAAATTGCAATATTGGAATTATTGCACATTCTTATATATAAGTTAAGGGCCTCATGAATTTATGACCAAGAAAGCTAAATTACACACAAATCAACAAAGAAGAAATCAAACTAGTTAATATTGAGAATTCTATCTCATCCAAGAATCTAAACAATCAAATTAAATATGATATTGAAATCTACACAGAACATAATTTAAATCCAGAAAAAAAAATACACATCTATTTTTAAAGTTGAGAAAAAAATCTCAAATTTTTAATGTGCAAAAAGGCTATATGGTGGCTTCAACTACTTCTACATGGGGGGGAGGGGGGTGGTAGGGGAGAGAGACAATTAAAGAGGTCAAGTTATATGGACAGGTGAAACACGTGTCCATACTTGTCTTCTCCATTAAAATTTGGATATCCATCCATTTATTACCAGTTTAGATCTTTACAACCCATTTCTAACGGGTGGGAGTTTGGATATGGGTTATCATCCCACCCCTAATTTTTTTGCATTAAATTAGTATTATCCGCTTTTTTTCTCTTTCTCATTCTGTTTGACGTAACTAGTCAATTTCAGTGACGTCATCCTGGAATCTCTCTAATAATATACTGTTTGCATTATCGAAGAACACAGAAAAATAGAGATTTATACCTGGTGGCTGAAAATTGGACTGCTCATCTGCCACCTCATTGGCAACAAGCTTCGCCCTTCGATCTACTTCTTCGAACAAGTCTAATCCAACAAAATTCAGCACCTTTAGGTATGTTGACAGAAAAAAAAAAAAAAAAGGAAATAAAGAAAGAAAAACTTGCATAAAAAATGAAGAATTGTCACTCACTAGTAAAGAAAAGCAACTGAATTTATACTGGCAATGATCCAAATGAAATGAGAATATTGGCTATATTCAAATGAAATTACTCAAAATGAGCAGGGATACATACAATAGATATATTAATAATCAAATATGAGACTTTACTTTGTAAAAAAGATATAAAATCCTATTCAAAGGCTTAACCATTAATAGCTGCACACAAACCATGATGCTATAGCGAACCATACATATTTGGTGATACAGTAACAGATATTTTTAAGTTTTCTTTATGATAAATAACAGATCATGTAATGTAGAATAAATATAATTGCTACATAATTACTATAAATCTTATGAAATTAGGAGAGATGAGAAAACCCCACACTAAAAAGTTCTATTCACATGTATATAGAGTTATTTACATTTCAAAAATACTAAACCATCCTTACAAAGAAATATTTACCAGCATATCCTAAAAAATATTCCAAGAGTATATTCTAATAAGCATTCTAATACCAATATATTCTAATATTCTCCCTCAAATTGGAGTATAAATGTTAATTATATCCAACTTGTTATAAATATTTATAACTCAAACACCAATCAAAGACTTAGTAAAAATATCAACAAGTTGATCACCAATCCTCACATGACGGATGGAAATTAAACCCTATTGAAGCTTTTTACGAATAAAATAATAATCTACCTTTGCTTTGGCACTCATGAAATATTAGATTTAAGCAACACAGATGACTGCTTGATTACGCATCACAGCTGAAAATGCCTAGAACCCCTACACCCAAAAGAATCAAATAATTGTCAAAACCACATCACTTCACAAGTATACTTGAATTGGATACCATATGTTATTTCTTACTCTTCCATAATACAATATTGCCTCCAACAAACATACAATAGTCGGTGGTAGATTTCCGTTCGTACAGTGACCTAGTACAATCAGCATCAAAAAAACCCTCAACTTGAGTATAAACATGATCACTAAGCAGCAAGTCTCGTCTTAGTGTACCCTTGAGATATCCCATGATACATATTACAACATCTCGATGAGGAACATGAGGAAAAGATAAATGGCTCACAACACTAGAGGAGAAGGCAATAATATTTGGACGAGTCGTGGCAAAATAATTAAGCTTACCTAATAATTCAATTGATGGATCTATGGGAGAGTCATAAGGTTTAAAATCCAACACACCAATCTCTTGAAGTAAATCTACTATGTATTTTCTTTCCGACAAAAAGATATCACAACGGTATCTCACTATCTCAATACCAAGAAAATAATAAACTTCCAAAATCTTTGATCTGAAATTGATTACAATTTTAGATCTATGATACCAATATTATTACTACTAGTAATCACAATATTATCTATATATATGATGAGGAGAATACACAATACTAAAATGACAATAAAATACAGAGTTATCACTATTACAACAAGAAAAACCAAATTTAAATACAGCTTTATTGAATTTGCCAAGCCATGTTGGCGGAGATTATTTCATACCATATTTATGTTTTTTTAGCCAACAAATGGATCCAAACTCCCCTTAAGTAACAAGCCCTAAAGGCTGACTAAATAAATCTCCTCCTAATGATCACCATGTAAAAAGGCATTTTTGACATTTAATTGATATAAAGACTGGCAATAAGTAAAACGGAAGAAATGACAAGTCTAATAGAAGTTAACTTGACGACTGGAGAAAAACTTTAGTCACTAAACAGACTTTTAGTCGAACTAAAGAACCGTCTAAATTAACTTTCACTATATAAACCCATTTATATCAGATGGGTTTTTTCCCTGGAGGTAAAGAGACAAGCTCCCATGTGTGATTATACTCAAGTAAAGCCATCCCCTCCTCTATAGCTACCCGCCAACCGAGGTAAGAAATAACCTCAGATATAGATCGAGGTACACTAACGAAGTCTAAGACAAACACAAAAGCCCACTACGAAGATGAAATGCCAGTGTAAGATAATGTAGCAGACAATGAATATTGAGCGCAACCGCGATGACCCATCAATGACATAATTGGAAAGTCAAGATCGGTTCCCTGTATAGGAAAAATAGTAACCATAGTAAGAATAACTAACTTAGGGTCAGAATTGATAGTGGTCGGCTCAAGGTCCACTCTCGAAAGAGAACCAAATACCAGAAAAGGGCCACGAACATTTGTTTAAGTGACGAAAGGACAAGAAGGTCTATGTGATGGGGGGTGCAAGCTTGATGAACAATCTCATATACAAGAACATATTCTTTGGTTGTGATACTCGACGATAAACTTGCTAAGTACACATATGGATAAAAATGTTTAGACTCATAAAATGTGATATCAAATAATACCAGATAACGTCCCAACTTTGGAGAGAAATATCAATACCCTTTCTAAGTACAAGAAAATCCAAGAAAAGTACACAACAAAAACTTCAGATCAAGATTGGTTACCTACGACGACTCTCAAACATACTTACACAACTAAAAATCCACATTAAAAGAAAATATAATGACCCGTCAGGAAATAATACATAATAGGAAATCACCTCCTAAGGAATAGTTGATAGCATCCGATTAATAAGATAATAAGATGTCAACACTGTATCACTCCAAAAGGCTTTTAGAACTTTCACTTAGAATAAGAGAGCTCTAACAATATCCATCAAATTCCTATTATGATGCAAAGGAGGTAAAAAAATATTCACAACCATTATAACCGCACAAAGTAAAGTATAATAGAATGCATAGAAAGTGGAGTATAACTTAGAACGATTCTTCATTAAGTACAGCAAGGTAACTCGTGAATAGTCTTCAACAAAAATAACAAAGTAAAGAAGTTTTATCTTGGACGAAACAAGACACGGTTACCAGACATCCGAGTAAACTAACTAAAAGGGGTAGAGACGCATGGATTTATTTGAGAGGAATATGATCTACGATAGTGTTTAGTATACTGACGTGACTCACAACATAAATTAGTAACAAACATCAAAGTAAGATACAACTTTTTTAGATTAGAAAAGGATTAATGACCTAGTCTATAGTGAAAATTAAGGGGCTGTCACACTAGAATAGATAATAGGATTTGATTCTACACTAAACACGTAGAGGTCTCCTGAGTCGCGACGATCTCTACTAATAACCCTTTTCATAGTAATATCCTAAAACTCATAATGAGTAAAGAAGAACATTGCACAATAATTATATTGCTGAATAAACTTACAAATTGATATAAAATTAAACAAAAAACTTAGTAAGCAAAAACTGATGATAGACTAAAAGCCTGTGTTAGGAAAGCAAAATCAGCACCCTTAATATTTGAAGATGAGCCATTAGCCAAAATAATTTTTAGAACGGTGGAATATAATAGATAATTTTTGGAACAATGGAATATAATAGATAATAAGTTAGAATACCTATGAATCCAATCATATAATCAGAGACACCGGAATCAATAGCCCAAACCCAAGAGGGTGCTAAGAGACAAGTCGTGTGGTATACAAATTGAACAAGAGTAGTAACAATATAATTAGGGGTTATAGCAGGTCTCCTATGTAATAACCAACACTTATTTCAAGTGTGACCACTTTTACCACAATGAAAACAAATTAATCGCCTATTACTGCCTCATCCAATAGAGATACCATCATGTCGATTAGAAAAATGCCAATAAAATTGAGAGGGCTAATAACAAAAGTACCAATAACAAATTACGAAAAGTAGAATACCAACTTAACAGAAGCCACAACTAAAGGAATGATAGAAAAGCTCGAACAAAAAACCAGTAAGGGTCATACTAACAATAAATCTCATGGACGGTTGTGTACTGAAAGAAACATAAGAAGGATATAGCCCAAGAAATTGCCAAGAAGATGGGCCGCACCACAAAGAAGCCAAAGCCACAAAGAGGCACAGACCTTCTACACAAGCAACAGATATTAATATCAAAGCCACCAAATCCCAATACTTAGGCAGGCACAGACCTTCTGCACAAGCAACAGATATTTACATCAAAGCCACGAAATCCCCACATTCTCTAGAGACACTGTGTTTGATTTGTGAAGAACACCTCCCATGAGAGAATACCACCATGTACGAACACTTCAATTTCATTGAGACCGAGAAGAACTCACAACAAATATTGCAAGCGAAGCCCAACCATGCAATACAACCTCCAATCACACATGAAAGGAGGTAGAATCCTCCCAGATTCTTCGATTCAAACAAAGTAGACCAAATCTAGGGTTTTGAATAAGAATTCAAGTCCGAGAAAAAGAATACAAAATAACCTTCAATACATAAAATCAATATGGGGCTTTAGCTCAGCTTTGCGAGGCACACTGATTGCCAAATATAAGGATTGCTAGTGGCAGCAGCAGTTAAAACTTAATACCATATAAATCCTATGAAATAAGGAGAGATAAGAAAACCCCACACTAGATTAGTTCTATCACATGTATATATAGTTATTTACATATATCAAAAACACCAAAAATACTAAATTACCTTTATAAAGGAGTATTCTTCGGTATATCCTAAAACATATTCTAAGAGTATATTCTATCAAATATTCTAATGCTAATATATTCTAAAATTACCATGGAGATTCAACAGCATTTATGCCAAAATCTAAATAATCAACATTACGCAAAACTTGGATTAGTAAGTGTAACTCAAACATTATACATGTAATCTTTTCAAAGGAATCAATTTCTAATAACAAAGAACTTCTGTTTGACAAAAGCTTCCAGAGAAAATTTGCACATCATTTAACAATGAAACCAAATATAATTTGGATTGCACAACATAATAAAGTGGTAGTGCATATCATCAGTTTTTTTCTTTTCTTAGGAACTGAGAGGATTATAGACAGGATTTCAGTTCCTCCTTCTCCCTGCTTATGATGATAGACTCTCAATGTGCATGTATTTTTTTAGGGGGACAGGTGAATAAAGAAACATGAGCTGAGGAAGACAAAGCATTGCCCACAAGAAGTCTAAAAATAAAAGAAAAGAAAATTCATAAATGACAAGGGAAGAGCATTCCAATACATTTTTTGTCACAAAAGAGCCCCTTAAACCATATTCTCAGAGCCAAAACCCATAGAACTATTGCTTTATTTGTAACTCTTATAAAGAGTGGAAAGGCAGATGTCTGTGCATATATGGTATATAGGTACTCACCTTGTTCCATAAAACTTAAGTATCTAAACTGCGATACACACTGGATTCCTTTTTCTAAAAGAAATGTACTTTATCTAAAGTTGTAATCATCGTTCAGACTTTGGCTTAATGGTCCAAACCAAGTACCTAATCAATTGCTTTATCACAGCACAACATGATGAAGATGAAAATGGGTAGAGTGAACTCTATTTGTTTTTTTTTTTCCTATTGTGATATGAGGTTGCAAGACAAAAAAACATCCTATCTGTCATGCAAGGGTAAGACTATGTTAAACTGACCATCCCTAGAGCCCCTATGTAGAAGCCTTGTGCAGCTGGATATCCATTTTTGTATGAGGTTATAAGGGGAAAACATAAGGAAAGCAATCACTCAACAAAATTTGCTTTGAGAAAGCAGGTAAGGAGTCTCCCACAGTTGGAAGGACATCGAATTAGATAGTTGGATAAAATCAATGGTACAAGGATACCATAAATACCAGTGGTAATTATAAATAAGATATGGAGGTAGCTTTTTCCTGTGGGACAATAGCCAACGATTACAAACTATTATTCAATAATGTTGGGTTTTATGTTATTCCCGTATGAGATCCATACCCATTGAATAAGTAATCTTCCATTTCTGTTGTTGGCAAAAAGTTTCGCACAATGTTCGCTCAAAGTTTCGCTTGACCAAAAACTGTTTAGGAACTTTTGCTCGATATTATATGAGTTTCTACTCAAGCTAAACTCTTCTAAGGGGATTCCGCAACCTAGCGGCTCATGCTACAAGGTTGGGAAGAATTCCAGCAGCAAACCATACGTGAGCCACATGATGGCTGCTTAAGTGGATGCATGGGTTATAAATACCCTCTTTTGATTTTAGGATTAATCAAAGCCATTATTTTGAACACAAATGAGCACGCGATAGAGAGAGAGAGGAAAGAAAAGAAAGGGAAAGTTTTAGCATCCGTTTAAGGTTTGATTTGCATTCCATCATTTATCATGTTCAAGTATGCTGTTCTATGTCCGATTGCAGAATGTATTACCAACTAGTAGTTAATTTTCTCATGGTATTCTCTTGTTTGATTGCTTGGTGTGTTAAGGTTAGAATTAACTAGTTTTTCGAGCATGTTCTAGTTGTGAAAGGGCTTGCTCAATTATTTATAATTGAATCTCTAAATCTTGTAGAGATATTTTGTAATATCCCAAATTTTCATCCGATTTAATTGGGATTATTTATTATTATTTTGGGTAATTTGGATGTCAGAAAAATTAATTAAATATTATAAAATTTTGGATGATATTTAAATTTGTTATGCCAGCATCCAAAATGCACCCGTTCGGTCGCCTAAGTGCTGATTTGAGTTTTGGGATTAAAAGAAAAAGTAATATATATATATATATTTATATATTATAATAATATGGATAAAAGAAGAAGGATGGGGGGAGATGGGTTGTGGGAAAAAGCAGAGGGTTACGGGAAGAGAGAGAGAGGAGGAAATAGAGGCTCTCGGGTCCGATTTTGAGCACGAGTCAGTTAGAGAAATGGTAGATCGAGTCGAGGCAAGTGTACTTATACCCTCTTTTTCCTCTCTTTCGATTTTTACTCGTTTTCTCTCAGATATTTTCATTCCGATACCCACCCAAATCATGAAAAATAGGGAACCCATGATTACTGCTTGAGGTATTTATGGTTTATTGTCGATTTTCTCCTCCAATTGGCCCGGTTTGGCCTAGACCCGTGCCAGCTTGGGTTCTCCCCCTTTCCTTCAAATTTTATGCTATTTGTCCCCCAATTATGAATAATCATGTTCTAATTATGCCTATACTTCGGTTCGGTGTCCGATTTTTCAAAAATCGACCCATTCCGCACGTCCGGATACTCTAAACCGGCACTGTTACTGTTCACCAAAGGCAAAATATGAATTTTACATGTTTTCATCATAACTAAATGTTATGTAAGCTACGTCTAATTATACATGTTTAATTGTAAGCTCCGGAAAAATATGTTTGTATTCCGTTGTGAAGGAAATATGTCCTGAAGGCCTCTAAAGTGATAATTGTCGCCCGGTGGTTAGAAATTCTAATCTTTCCTATGCATTATGATATCCATGCATCCAAATTGAATCGTGAAAAGACTTTAATCCGAAGGAAAGATAAAAATCATACAAGTATTCGGAGAAAAATCCATAATGTGTTATGTGATCGCATTGTTCTCTCGGATGGAGATGTTGTGAATGAATTATAGTGGACTTTCCCTAAAATGAATAAGAAATCATGAAACTAGGGCCACGGAATTATGTCACGGAGGGTAATATCCCTTGGCCTGTCATTAGTATTACAGTAGAGACTCAAAGATTATCCTAACTGCGTATTATAGCAGGTAATACTCTTGGCAAGCCTTAGGATATTACTGCGGAAGAACGATGACTGCCTCTGAACCGCGGGAGGTTAGGATAGTATTTTATTAGCCCTGTATACCAGGTGATAAGTATACCGCTGTGCCACGTGGTGTTCGGCCTATCGACAGGCATTATATGGATGGCCCCTCCTCTGGGTCAATAATAAGAGCTCACAGTCTTAGATCATGTGGAGTATCATAATCTTTTCCTAGTTTCCTCGTTCTCCTGCACATTTAGTTAGTAAGGCTCACTGACCCTGGTCTGCAACGATTATTATATTTCATATCTTCAAGTTTCTTCTCATATTGCTTCTGTCCCGTTCCATGTTTCATTTGAATATGCATACTATCGATTATTTGTTTATGATGCACTTGCTGAGCTGTTAGCTCACCCTTACTTCTTCTTTCCTTCCAGATGAGTACACTCTTATACCAGATGAGACCAAGTAGGTCATAAGAGTAGGATAGGCCACGGATCGTGCATTACAAAGCTTTTGGGATTTAGTTTATAGTTTTTGTATGTCATGGAGAATATTGTGTTATGCTGGATACACATATGTAATTTTGATGTAATTGCATTATATAGATGGATTTGTAGCTTTATTCCGCTGTATATTGATGGATGTAATAACTTCCGCAGGTAATATGGTTATGATTGGTACTTAGTGGTATTTTGTTTGAACCGACATTGTACCGGAGTTATGACGTCCGCACCACATGTTATATATTTGTGGCAGTATGGGATCCTATATATTGTGGATTTTATACAGGGTTTGTACAGGTTTTGTATTTGACAGAAGTCCGTTTTATAGATGGAATTCTGCCGAATTTTCAGTAGAAATATGGTCCGTCACATATTTCAAACTCAAGGTCCCATGATTTTCCTCAGTTGATAAAAGTTTTCACATAAAATTGATTGTACGACTTCTATGCTTGGGTGTGTTTTTATTTTTGTTCCTCGTGTTCAATCAGGAGAGAAGGGTGGATGATGATGTCTAAGAATCTGAATTCTGCTGTGCAGTGAATCCTAACAAATAACACATCAAGTTCAACTATGGAACATAAAGGTTTCATACGGCTGAAGAAAATTGCATTTGTATTATAAATGAAGTGCTTTGCCTTGCACACACAACCCAAGAAGGGTTGAATTTTCGTCTATCTCATGTGCGAGCAAACACTCTATAACCAAAAACATCCCAAGTCCAACTGTGCAATTTAATGGTGCCTTATAAGTGGGATTAAGAGTTCTGATTGGCTTATGAAGAGTGTCAAAGGAAATTATAACTGGCGTTGGGCACTGCCATGAACTAAAGAGTGCAGTAGATTAGTGATTAATTTTGGTTTTTAGGATTCTAGAATGGAGAGTATGGATGTGCAAATGGATGGAAATTATAAGCTAGATTTCCGGAATCGAATTATGAAAAAAATCTGAGAGGAATTCATAATTGAAACTTTGACGAGGGGAAAGAAAGCAGAAGAAGATAACAAATGAGAAACAACCTAGAATTTTATAATAAATCCACAAATCCACTTACACAATCATAGGATCCACAAATACCATGGTCAAAGAGGGAACTCTAAGAATCAAAATTTGTCATTATTCTGTGTCCACTGTGCAAAAAGACAGCAATGACATGTAATCCATTTCTTATACTTGCTTTCTCTTGAACCTATACTCTTGAACATCACTTTCAACATCACCTCACAGTACCTATTTATACTTGTTGCTAAGTAACCCCTTAATGCCTATGACAATCCCAAATGCACACTCAAGCATGTTTGTTTAAATGCTTTTTGCTGTTTTCAAATACATTTAGAAAGGCAAGAACTCACAGCATACAATGCAATGTTGCATAACACTATGAATCCTATGTGTGTGTGTGAAGATGCACGAGCCTGTGAGTCTCTGTCTATCAGAGTCTATTTTGAGTGTATTTTTCTTCTGATGTATCTGCATTCATCAAAATTATAAATGCAACTTTCAGTGCTCATAGAAACATGCTCACTCTGCAGCTGGAACAATGAAAAGAGCAACAGGATGAAGACAACTTATGGCACCTATATATATTGCAATTTCAGTTATCAGGATTTCCTAAATGACCATTGATTAGAAATATCTTCAGCAGGTAATTTTCCTTATACCATTTCCCTCTATCTGAATTCAGGAACAAGGAGAATGCTGGTAACTTCCATTGTTGGGGTATACTGTTTGTTTTGTGAGGGCAGGTAGCTCCTAGCTTTCTTTGCTTCCTTTTTGGAGTTTCAGAGGTTTATATATATTTTGGTTCCTTTCTAGGTTCCTCATTGGTTTCTTCAGAGCTATGATGATCAGTTACCTCATTATCTACATAACATCTTTGAATATATACATCAACTACTCACCAATCAAATAATTCTACACAGCTCAATCACCTGAACAAAATAGGGCCCTCTAGCTTGGAATCATATTAGCAGTTTTGGTTCATGGTTAATTGATCTTGGCTTCACATGATTGTGGGAAACCCTACGAGAAAATTGGCCATAATTTCCTTGAATAATGTTAGTCATGATGCATCAATGAATTTAGACCTTAATTGTCAGTACTTTTCCAGGCACTTATTTCATGCTCCAGCTGAACTGAAGTAACAAAAACCAAGTAGATAAATAAGCAAGGAAATAGTAAAACACAAACCACAGCCCCAGGAAATGGAATTGAGGTTCAAGAGATAGTACGTGGCACAGATTGAAGCCACAGGTTCCAGTTGGGTAACGTTTTTTATAGCAGCAGCTATGGACACAATGAGGGTATCAGTATAAGCGTTTAAGAAGAATACAAACACAATAATCTATCACCAGTTCACAATTTCCCTAAGAAGCTATTGCTGTCCTTAGGTCACTAAGCATATACAAAACCAAACTCTTGGCAGTTTGTCCAAGCTGGTTAACCTAAAGAGCATTAGCACTTGCACATAATATACTTAGATCATCTATCATAATCTCGATAGGTATGAAGCGTAAATTTGGTTGCTAAAGTTCTTGCATCCCTTAATCGACATTTAGTATTACTAATAATACAATACAATTGATCCCACCACTGTCAGCAAACACAGCCATACCCGTACAAGAAAATCGTCATGGCACTCCAATTGAACTAATTGCCATTTTAGTTTGATCGAGAATAAACGATCTTCAAAATACAAATTATTCTGATCTTGCAATCATATATGTCTTGTTTAATAAATTATGTTTTAGTTGCAAGAGAATGCATTGCATACAACGATTAATCATGTCAAAACAATTTACTCTGGGATCCTTGCACCGATGTCCAGCAGAGGATCAATGCGAATCAACAATTACAAAGGGTAAACGAATAATTACAAAAAAAAAAAAAAAGCGATCAAGCAATGAGATCAAGCAGAGGATCCTTGCACCGATATCAAGCAGAGGATTAATGAGATCAACAACTACAAAGGGAAAAGAACAGATGAAACATCCTCATGCAGTGCGACAAAAAAATGCAAGTAAAATGTATCCACAAAAATAGAGCAACAAAGAACATTAATTTTTTTTTCCCCAAATAGAATGACCACCAAAATAAGAACCAATTCACTTGGCGATAGTATCCCAAAATATTTGCTGAAGGCAGCTAGATCCAATTAGGAAAATTAAAAAAAAAAATTGACAAGAAAATAAATCAACTAAATGTATTAAGAGCGAATTCAAAAAAAAAAAACAATATTCAAAAAGAAAATTTAACGACGCAAAAACACCTTTCCCAGCGAATATACAAATAGAAACAGAAGAAATAGTAGAGGGGAAAAAAAAAAACAAACCTCCAGCCCGTTTAAGCCAATCCATTGCAAGATAGACAGAGAGAGTAGGTTGGATCAAAACAATTCGATGCTCCGATTGGAGGCCTTATTAGCTTCACGATCGAGTGAGCAATGCGTTGAGGAGGTTGTTGGGTTAACCTTTCGGTTTCACAGTGATGTTAACCGGAGTGAAATCGAGACCAGATCGTTGTTTTCAGTTTCTTCGCTCATTCTTAGCTTTGCGAGAGGCGATGTCCGTTAAGGTGTGCTTTTCAATCAAAATAAAAATAAACAGGAGAATATATTGCGCATAAAATGTTCTTGCTTGGTGGATCTGTGGGATGACGTGGGTCGTGGTAGCATGGATCTTGGGCCTTCATGCCTGCCGTAGGCCCGAAAACTTTGTAATACATCCAAAGGCAGATAGTGGATCCTGCCGTACAAAAAGTCAAATTTGATCATTTTTGTAAGAATTTATTTTTAAGTATGTAACTAACAAATTATACGGCAATAATTTTACCATTAATTTTATATTACCTTCCGAACTTGTCCAAGTGATAACATTAATTTTTGTCATTTTTATTCTTGAAAGGTCAGTATTTTCTATTTTTATTTGGTTACACATCTTTGAATATGCACAATTATTATAAAAAAAAAAAAAAGAACAATACACTTGTTGTCTTAGGTCAATGAAATGTGCCTCATACATATCAAAAGTATCTTGAAAATAAAAGTATATATAGAGAGAGTATATTAATAATATTAATCAATTATTAAAAATAAAGTAATTATGTATTTTAATAACCAATTAAAATGCAGTATGAATTCTTAAATATATTTTTGTATAATATATAATGCGACAAAATTGCGTGATATTTGTAATAAATTATATTATTTCTCCACAAACACAATGTCAAGCATATGGAATGACCTTAGTTCTATGGGAAATGTGTGGCAACTTAGACCTGAAACACTTGAACTCAATCTAAACAGCTTATGTGGAAGTTTTAATTATGTATAATCATCATCCAACCTATGTACAAGAATTGCTCTTTGAGATTCACTTTGCTCCGTCTAAATATAGCAGTCAACAATCCTTCTGATAATTTTTTTTACCCAATCTAAGTATAGGAATCAACACTCATTTTAACAATCCTCTTCCCACGGTATAGGAATTACTTACTCAAATTTTCTTCACCCAATCTAGATGTAGAAATGAACATTGATGCATGTAAATACTTAGTATTCTTACTGTGATATCTCTCAATATCACACCTTATGATAGTTCATAATTATAAACTGTTATGAATTCAGATCAAGTAAATCTAATTAATAATTAATTAATTCTTAAATAAAAGACAAATAAATCCCAAACCCGTGTGTGATATAAATAGATAGATTAAAAATTTTCATCATCAGATAATAATAAATATAAACAGACCCAAACTTATCATATGATTTCATTGGACAATCGTTTCAATAAAGAGGGCACGACCTGCTCCAAAATACCATAATGGAGGTATCTAAATAATGACAAAAACTCATCTATATAATATAATGATTCCAACAATTCAAAACACACGGTCCAATACGCCCATACCCAGCCGATACCAATGTCCAAAACACATCCAATACTAATCCAAACCATAATGGAATTAAAACTCACTAGGTTGAATGAACAGCAATTAAATCACATCCATACTTCCTGCAACGTATCAAAACCTTTTATTCTGAATGGATAAAATAAAAAACGCGAGTCTAAAATTTAACAAATATCATATGTAAGCAAATAAATAAGAATGTCCGATAAATTAGATAGAGCGTTCATAAACAGATTTTCAAAACAAAAAACAGATACTGATCAGATATCCAAATATATTATAAAATCTTCGTTTAAATACTAGACAAATAGGACGAGTGAACTACAAACATGACATAACCTTTCATATTAGTGGAAAGGAAACAGATTCTCACCGTTAGGAGAGGGGCCACAGATACGGCACCGCGATATAAATACGGCGATTAATAACAAATAATCACAGATACTGCCTTACCATAGAGATGGCTATTAATCACAGATAACCACAGATGTGACCTCGCCATAACCACAGATACAGCCTTGCCACAAATGTGTCTCATCACAGAGACGACAGTTAATAACAAATAGTAACAGATACGGTTTTGCCACAGAGATAGTGGTTAATAATAGATAGCCATAAATATGACCTTACCATAGAGACGTTTAATAACGGATGGCCATAAATATGGCGGTTAATAACAAATAGTAGTGACCACAATCTCTAGATAGTACTATATATTCTTTAAACTTTTCTAAAATGGTAAAATACTCCAAAAATTACAAAACCCCAAATTGACTAATAAATCATACGTGCATGTACATAATAAATAGATAGGTATGTAAAAATAATATGCATGTAAGTAAAATCTCTAAATTATAATCAAAATACGTCAGATGTTAAAACAGACCAAATATAGGGCTTATAGATACTTACATTAACCTTATATCATGTGAATATGACAAAAGGATGCTCCAAAATACCCGATATTCTTTCCTCTCTCCTCTTTCTCTCTTTCCTACCACATACTCCTCTCTATCTTGCCTTTGCCTTCTCCTCCTAGCTGCGCACTTCCTCTCTTCCTCTCTCTCCCTCTTCTCTGCCTCCTCCCACGTCACTACTTCTCCTCCGCTCTCCCACTCTCTCTTTTTCTCCTTCCTCTCTCTCTCTGCTCCCCTGCTTCTCCTTTCTCTCTCCTCTTTTTCTTTTCTTTTCCTTCTTCTCTCACACCGCCTCCCGCCTTTTTCTTCTTTCTTATTTACTTATTTATTTATTCTTCCTTTCTTTTTCTTTATTTTATTATTTAACCGACGCTCAGGCGCCAATACCGATGCGACTTGGATGGCAACTAACCGATTCGATTTCCTCCAAAATTTTATAGTATAAAATTAATTTTAATATATTCAAATTATCTAAAATAATAAATAATATCAAAATAATTTTAAATAAAAATGTGAGTATTATAATTCTTCCAATTACAAAAATTTTATTCTCGAAATTTACATATCTCAATCCTCAAATAGATAGGAAAATTTCCCCCCGACTTCATCTTCTCACTCCCAAGTGGCTTTCTCGACCAAATGATTTTGCCAAAGCACTTTAACTAGTAGAATCGACTTGTTTATTAATACTTGATCATTAATACTTGATCCTTAATACTTGATCCTTTCAATCAAAAATCTAAACAGGAACCTCAACTTACAATAAATCCATGTCAATCTTCAATAGTTCAAATTCAATCACACGAGAAGGATCATACATATATTTCCCAACATCGAAATATGTAATGCATAATGAGAACTCGCCAAACTCGGAGGTAAAGCTAATCTATAAGTCACTTCTCTGATCCGCTCCAAAATTTTAAAATGTCTAATGAACCTCAGTTTCAATTTGCCCTTCACTCCAAATCTCGAAGCACCTTTCCTTGGAGATACCTTCAAGAACACATGATCGCCCACATCAAACTCCAAATCAAATCTCTTCTTATTAGTGTAGCTCTTCTGGCGACTCTGAACTTCTATCAACCGATCTCTAATAATTCTGATCTTTTTAAAAATATCATGAATAATATTAGGATCCAATAATCTACCATCACCGATGTCTTCCTAATTAATAGGAGACCTACATCTTCGTCTATACAAAACCTTAAAATGAGCTATCCCAATACTTGACTGATAACTGTTATTATATGTGAACTCAATATGCGAAAAATAATTATCCCAAGTGCCTCTCATCTCCAAAATCAATGCTCTCAACATATCTTTCAAAATCAGAATAGTCCTTTCAGATTGACTATTAGTCTGCGGATTAAAATGCCAAATTAAATGAAGCTTAATGCCCAACTACTTATGCAAGGTATTTCAAAATTTTAACACAAATCTCGAATCTCAATCAGACACAATCAAAGCCAGAATACCATACAACCTAACAATCTCATTGATATATAAACAAGTCAACTTCTCCCTTGAATATGTCATCTGAATCGGTAGGAAATGAGCAGATTTTGTCAATTTGTGCACAATTAGTGAAATAGCATTCATATTCTTTGTCATCCTAGGCAACCTCAAAATAAAACCCATCGTTATATACTCCCACTTCTAATTGAAAACCGGCAAAGGATGAAAAAATCAAGGAAGCTTTTTATACCGTACTTTCACATGCTGACATGTGATACACCTCACCATATAAGCCGTAATCTCACGCCTCATATTCTGTTACCAGAAGGACTTCCTCATGTCTTAATACATTTTATTCACGTTGGGATGGATCGTATACCTCGATCTGTGAGCCTCATTCTGAATTTTTTCCTTTAACTCATTAATATTCGGCACGCAAATCCAATCCCAAAAACAAAGAATCCCATCAGACCAAATATGAAAATCTACTCACGACTCATTGTCCAAATTTCCCACAATCTCCATCATACGGATCGCTCATCTAATTCTCCTTAATTTTCTCCAAAATCACTAGCTGTACCTTGAGATATGATAACATCATTCTCGACCACTGAGAATACAACCAAATCGTGCAATTCTTTATTCTATCCAGCATTTTTCACTCCTTGATAATCAGATGAGTCATTAAACCGAAAGACTTCTTACTCAAAATGTCAACAATAACATTCACCTTCCTCGGATAATATTGGATCTCACAGTCATAATCCTTTAACAGATCCATCCATCTCCGCTGTTACATATTCAGTTTTTTCTATAAAAATAATTATTTTAAACTTTTATGATTAGAATAAATAATAAATTTCTCTTCATATAAATAATATCTCTAAATTTTTAATGCGAAAATCACAGCTGCTAATTTTGAATTATAAGTGGGGTAATTCTACTCGTAAACATTTAATTGTCTGGATTCACAGTTCACCACTCGGCAATGTTGCATCAAAACAAAGCCCAAACCTTTTTTTAAGCATCGCAATATACCACAAATCTACCGATTCCATCAAGGATCGACAACATAGCTGTCGACGTTAATTTTATTTTCAATTCTTGAAAACTCTCATCACAGTCATTATCCCAAATAAATGCCATATTTTTCTATGTCAATTGGGTTAGAGGCACCACGATCATTGAAAAATTCTTAATAAACCGTCTGTAACATCAAACCAAGTCCTAGAAACTTTGCACTTCATCAGCGTTTGTCAATCTATCCATATTTGTCATTGTCTTGACTTTCTTCGGATCCATGGATACACCGTCCTTAGAGATGATATGACCCAAGAATGATACCTCTTCCAACCAAAATTTATACTTCTTCAATATAGCAAACAGCTGCCTCTCTCTTAAAATCTACAGCACCATTCTCAAATAAGTCTTATACTCCTCAAAGCTCCTCAAATAAATTAAAATATTATCAATGAAAACCACTACAAATTAGTCCAAGTATAGCTGAAAGATCCAATTCATCAAATCCATGAACGATACCTACGCATTTGTTAACCTAAAATGTATCACCAGATACTCGTAATGACCGTACCTCATCCTAAAGGCTGTCTTGGGTACATCCTCCCACTTAATCCTCAACTGATGATATTCTGATTGCAAATCAATCTTAGAGAATATCCGAGCTCCTTACACCTGGTCAAACAAATCATCAATCCTCAGGAGGGGATACTTATTCTTAATCATAATCATGTTCAATTCCTTGTAATCCACGCACAGCCTCATAGATCCATCTTTTTTTTCCCAAACAACATAGGAGCACCCTATGACGATACACTTGGCTGAATAAATTCTTTCTCTAACAATTTCTACACTTACTACTTTAACTCTTCCAATTCAAACGGGACCATTCTGTACAGAGCCCTCGATATAAGTGATAACCCTAGCACCATATCAATAACAAATTCAATATTCCTATGGAGAGAGAATTTAGGAAAATCCTTTGGAAAGACATCCTTGAATTTACAAACAATTAGAATATCTTCGATGGCCACATAATGACTCTCAAATGTAGTCACAAATGCTAGATAAGCTTGGCACCCTTTTTGCATCAAATGGCTCGCATGAAGAGTTGAAATTAATCCCAAAACTTTCCTTCCAACTCTACCCTAAAACTCAAAGGACTCATACTCCAGAATGCAAAATTAAACAGATTTATGAAAGTAGTCCACCATAGCGTGATAACATACTAACCAATCCATCTCCAAAATAATATCAAAATCCAGCGTATCAAGCAAAATTAAATCGACCAACAACTCATAGCCACTAACCCAAATTGGATATCAGGGATACACAATGTCATCCACCAATGATTTACCCACCAAGGTAGACACCATTAAAGACATTCCAAAAATCAGGGAAGCACATACAAATTACACAAAAATATAGGGGCCACAAAAGAATGCGTAACCTCAGAATCAATCATTATATGAGTCATGGAATCAAAAAATTACAGATTACCTTCCACCATAGATGGATTTACCCTGGCATCATGAGCAGTAGCTGCATAAGCCCTACCGGAAGCTGCTAGCCTCCTCTCTGGATGCTCATGCCTCGAAGACTGATAATCCCTCGCTTGATGACCCACTTGACCACATCTAAAATAGGCCCCACTTTGTTGGAAGCAAACTCATCCAGCATGATTTTTGCCACAAAACTCATAAGTAGGCCTCGTGAACTAGAATTTTAGAGGAGAAGACCTCGCTTCAACTAACGTTCTATTATCTTGTGACTTTCCTTTGTCTTATCCTCTAGATAGTAAACAAGATATCCAATGAGAGCATCCACCCTTTGAGCTCTGACTCTGCTGATCTCATTTCTTCTAGAAAGATTTCTCTTGAAGTTACTCCTACTTGATCAATAGGGCTCGATCCAACACCTTCCTATAAGTCTGTACTCAAAGCTGCGCCAACTATTTTTAGATTGAATTTTAAGGTCCTTACAAGAATTTTTGGGCTCTCAGGACCTCATTTTCAATCAAATAGGGAGCAAACCGAGATAGCTTCATGAATTGTGTGTTGTACTCATCTACCGTCTTGTTTTCCTACCACAACCTACCAAATTCAGCTCTTTTGGTCTTCTAAATGTTCAAAAGAAAAAAAAAATTCTCTAAAAATACCTCTCAGAAGACATCCTAAGTTATCTTCTCATTTTCCTAACCTAAGATATGGTGCTAGAAGTTCCACCATCTGATAGTTTCACTGTCCAATTTGTATGCAGCAAATCTCACTTTATCCTCCTCAAGGCAATCAATAACCTTGAACACTCCTTCCAACGTTTTTAGCCAGTTCTCAACTTTAATCGGGTCAGATTCTCTCAAAAATTTTTGTCACGACCAGGATCTCAAATGCAAGTCAAAAATAAAATCTAAAATAAAATATTTCATCAATAATAAAAATTCAACCAGGGCATGACAATCCATATACATACAAGACCTAACATAATAAAACTTATATAAGATTTCAACGGATATAAATTCGGACAAATATAATATGCGACATACTACCCAAATATCGCGAGGGAAGCATCCAAACATACAACAACTCTAATATTTTTCATACAAGGATCAAGACCATTATCCGGCCATAAATAATAACTATAACACATCTTTGAGATTAGAAACATTCCCAACACAACATCCCCACTCACCGATAGAGATAAGCCGCATCAAATCACGTCCGAACTCTCACAAGTGTATCCATACCACTACTCTGAAGGGGTAAAATATGAAAACGTGAGTCGAAAGTTTAACAAATATTATCATCGTATAAAAAGAGTACACAAATCAGAGGAAATGATATTACATAACAGCTACGTAAAACAAAACACAATGTTTGTGAAATTCCTAAAAATCGAGAGAATGTCTTGTACTAAATTGTCGTTCGTATCAAACAATCCTTTCGGGACATAATCATAATAAATAACAATCCGGTCAAATATCATAGACGATATCATATCATATGATCCGATGTTACATTACATAATTGTGACCCTCACCACATCCCTGTGGGACACATACCATCGTCCAGATCTAAATTTCATATATCATATACTGAAATCAAAGATATTTCGGAACCAAAACGTATAAATATAAACTATATTTCGAGGCTTAACAAATTAATACATACGAGACATTTCTATCGTCCATCCGTGGGCAAAACTACGTATCTCAAATCGTAATCCATACAATACATGTAGAAATATAAAGTATGTATGAAATCAGAGAATTAAAAATAAATAATACCAATTTGAGGAAGAGTTACCATCGTCCAGTAACTACAACTATATTGGTTACAATTTAAGCCAGCAGCTCAAGGCTGAGTTACGGTTTAAGCAAGCAGCTCAAGGCCATCCATGTACTCTGTCTTCCATAAATTAAAAACTTACTCACTATATTTTACCACCCGCGGCTTTGAGTGTAACCTTAAATTTTAGTTATATATTAGGACGTTTAAATATATTATTCTGTCAATTTTTTACGATTATTCTCATTTAAATACACAGTGGGGTAGATCAGTTACTAAACGTCTCAACCTTCCTACCGACAGAAGTGAGACAACGCATCATATACGTCCTCATCGGGAGTAAACCTCCCCGTCAGGAGCGGTACCAATATCTTATACCCCGAATCACATATAATGACCCTCCGAT